>OY821780.1:26600848-27850848 GCA_963682175.1 Triglochin maritima | reverse complement strand
TGACTGGTTGGTCAATTTTGGCTATAACTTAGGTACACTTAAGTTAACGGTCGAACACCGAATAAGGTTCAGTCGACTGAAAATTAACAGGCTCTACAAGGTTGACGAAAATGATCAAGTTTGGTTGACTGATCCAAGTTCTTCGATCGACCGAAAACTTCCAGGCAATTTAACTTTATGGAGAGAATTAAGTTCGGTCGACCAAAACAGGTCCACGGTCGACCAATATGCAATATGTATTTTGGAGTAATTGTGAATAATTCGAATACGACCGTTGGTATAATACGACAACCCTAACAGTCAGAAAACTATGTTGATTCGGTCGACCGAAAGTGGGCAGTTGAAAACACTACATGATAATTGATCACTTGGTCGACCGAAAGGCTTGGGTCGGTCTACCAAATGTGGACAAACAGTTCTGGTTTAGTTTTAGTGTTTTCCGATTTATGTTTGGGTGATCTATTGAAGTCCAAATGATGTGAAATTTTGTGTGTGACTTCTATTGGGAACCTAGTATGTGTTTGAGTTGATTTTAGCTCAAGTATACTCAATTACACAGTTTCTAAGACTCAAAAGAAATGCAAATTACATGTCTTCAAATGAGCTTGATTACATGTCTTGACATTTTCCTTGAGTTTTGATCACCTGTAGAAGTTAGCACAAAGCAATATATGCTATGCAATATGTGTGCTACTCTACATTGATTACAATGAAGATTTGGTTGATTAAATCATCAAAACATAGATTAAAGCCAAAAAGTCAACATGTAATACACGGGTACAACGAACCATCTGTTCCCACTGAGAAATACATAATTGCACACTTGTAAATATTGGCAATCAATAATAAGTCGCACCAAATCTCCATATAGTGATCCTCACCACAAGGTCCTCCGTCCCAATCAATTCGCTGACAAGCTTGTACCACACCGTCATAATAAACGTGCTCATAAATGGGATGCACCCCTATCTCATTAGAAATAGCACGACGGGTGTAAAACCAATTGTCTTGACCACCTTGGAAAACATCGGCAACACATCGAAATTCACAGTTACCATCAGCACGTACATCATTCCACCTCTTCAGAAATGGTAAGATGATTCCTGACAATTGTCTATCAACATATGGGAAATTATCGACGTCAATCTGTCCGGACACCACAAGATGAAAAAACAGCAAAGTTATATATAATAACTGCAAGAACATGTTTACTGAAGAAAACAAACAACGAAGTAATAATAATAACAGCAAATATATCGTCATACCAGATCATGTACTCATGTTTACGGACGATCGAGATGAACTAGAAGATCAACCACGACCCCTGCTCCGACTACTAGAAGATCGACCACGACTTCGCTCAGCATACTCAAAGGCACTCGGGTCCCGACGTGTTGAATTTCCCCTTGGTCGGTGATGAAAATTTTAATTTATACCGCAAGTGCACGACCGCGATGAAGCGGTGGCAAGTACGGGTCGAACACAAGGAGGGAGAGATTTCGTTGTTAATGTTATTTTCGATTAAGAGGAAGAAGGAAGAAGAAATAAGTTGGGTTTTTGGTATTTTTGATTTAATTATCTAAAGTACGAAACAAAAACAATTAAAACTAAAAACAAGAATAAAGATGGAGAATTCCGTCGGGTGGAGGTCTAGACTTAGGTTCAGATTGGAGAATGGAGAAACTTGAAATAAATCATGTTAGTTATGAAGCATTACAAGATAAATGATTTAACATAAACTCAAGTAATCAAAATATACTAATCACGAACTTAAAACAATAACATGCATTCATCTTCTCTAACCCTAATTCCATCACCTCCACCCTTTGGAAAGAGTTAGAAACTCATGGAGGGAGGAAGAAGAAGGGATCCTAGAGACATTTAAAATAAAATAAAAACAAGAATTAAAAGAACAGAATTTTATTACTAATGATCCAAGACCAAAGGTTCAAAGATGTGTTACATTCGTCCTACAGGGCTATTTATAGCCGATACAGGGGATACCAATACATAAAAGGATAGTACACGCGTCGACCCGACACTGGACAAAAATCGGGCACACAGATCAATGACTGGGCGGCGGAAACGCCGCATATTGAAGGTGTTGTGCGGCGAAAACGCCGCACAATCAGGTCTGCTCGGGTCCGGATTTTGGTCATGTGTTTATGGTATGATTTGATCTTTATTTACGCGTCTGGATGATTCTTTCCATTGTCTTGAACTCCGGATTATTCCTTCCATTGTTGGGGATTTATTTTTGACTTTTCTTTTGACTTTTCCAACAAAATAACTTGATCCTTTTCTTTTGCAATCAGGTCCTTGGCATTTTGCAATTAAGCCCTTGACCTTTTTGTGATTAGCTCATTGAATGCTTTTATGCTTGGATTCATTTCCATTCGGAACTCGATAAACTTGAACTCGGTTTTTATGATTGAAATGAATCTTTTGCACGCGTTTATGCTCGGAATGTGGGTAATTTGCATTCAGGTCCCTGTATTCTGTAAATACGACTAAACACATACCTTAGTAGCATTTATTGATATAAAAGTAATCTAAATGAAAGACATATGATGCAATGTATGCAATGCATCAAATACCCCCACACCTAGATTTTGCTAGTCCCTAGCAGAATATAAGAAAATGAAAGCAGGGAAATCCTAACTCACTTTCGTAGGAATCACGGTTGCACTTAGCATGTGCAACAAGCCTTTAAACCTCTTTGTTTCCAAGGAGGAGGAGTGTTGTCTCCTGAGGGTTTTCAGCGGATATACCCACAAAATCCTAAATCAACATTTCATTAATAGTTCTCAATATCCCTACCTCAACCTTATACATCTTACTGAGAATTCTTGCATGCTCATTATACAATTCTAATTCATTAAAAATATGACTTGGTCTTTGTTCCTCCAACATTCACACCACTAACCCTTCTATACATGTTTATCACTTGAATTATTTTGCACGCCTCCTCTGGTGGTGAAGTATCATTTGGATCAACCATGGCATGGATCATTCTTTTAGCTTTGGGCCTTGAGTATTTTTATTTTTTTCTTTTCTTCCGTGATTCAACACATTTGCTTTTTGACACTTTTACCCTTTTTGCATTCGTGTAGCGAGTTTGGTCGATAATCCCGAGCTGGAAGACTCAAGTTACCGGGTTTTAAGATACCCCTACGGACCAGTGACTCAAAGGCTTGGGCTTTTGTAATCATTTTGCAGAATATGCTTTCCTCACTTTATTCCTTTATTTTTATTTTTATTTTCCTCAAGGCTTAATTGCTATTAGAAGTCCACACTTCCCGGTATATTTTCCTCAACCTCTGCTTTTTATCAACCACTTCAAAGATTTGATTCATCCAATTTAAGTGCATACATGTCTTACAAGGGTCATGGGTTATTTCTTTGGAACTTAGATTTATGTCATAATTTCTACAAGCAGAACTATATAATAAGGAACAAAAACTTAATGCAATTTGTACACGGGTTTTGGCAGTTCAATCTTAAGCTATGTCATAGAATATTGATTTTTTATTTTATTTTAAAAATAACGCAGAACAGAAAATCAAATAGATAAATATGTACATATATAAACACCCCCCCACACCTAAATCATGCATTGTCCTCAATGTATGCACAAATACAATAAATGCACTTATTACCTGCGTCGGCTTGCGGTAGAGGGGTTGAGTTTGCTCAAAGTCAACCATAATCAGAACTGGATTGAATGACACCATGTTGGTGCATGTATCCCGTTGAATTGTTCCCCATGTTGACTTGAGGAAAAGATTCCACTCTTCTCACTTGAATTGGTTCGCTTGTTTTCTCGAGTGATGGTGGTTGGGTAAATGAATTACTCCCTTTTTTCTTACTTCCTTTTTGCTTATGTGATGATTTATTTGATTCAGAATTCTGATAAATACGTGCTCTCATCACAACATCACTTGGGTTGCATATTAGTTCTGGCTCATTATCAATATGGAAGATATTAAATTCTGCTTTTAAGTTCCCGAAAGATAATTGCATGAGCCCATTTCGACAGTTTATTAATGCTTCTGAAGTGGCTAAAAAGGGTCTACCTAGAATTACAGGGATTTGTCGATTAGGATTTACAACAGGTTCAGTATCAAGTACGACAAAATCCACTGGATAAATGAAGTCACCAACCTTAATCAAAACGTCCTCTACTATACCTCTCGGTTTCTTAACAGAACAATCAGCGAATTGGAGGGTTGTCCTAGAGGGTTTCAGTGGACCAAGGTTGAGTTGTTCGTAGACAGAAAATGGGAGTAAGTTAACGCTTGCACCTAGGTCTAGAAGGGCTTTATTGATAAAAGTATCTCCTATTGAACATGAAATTGTGGGACACCCAGGGTCCTTATATTTTATAGGAGATGTGTTGGAAAGAATTGAGCATATGTTTGCAGTTAAAAATGCCTTCTTTGGTACATTCGTTTTTCTCTTCTTAGTGCACAAATCTTTTAAGAATTTAGCATAAGCAGGTATTTGTTGAATCATGTCTAAGAGTGGAATGTTTACCTTAACTTGCTTAAATACTTCCAAAATT
Organism: Triglochin maritima; assembly: GCA_963682175.1. Taxonomy (NCBI): domain Eukaryota; kingdom Viridiplantae; phylum Streptophyta; class Magnoliopsida; order Alismatales; family Juncaginaceae; genus Triglochin; species Triglochin maritima. The sequence continues at coordinate 27,846,284 of OY821780.1, read as the reverse complement.
TTCTCTATTTGTGCACTAGAGTTCTTTTTAAGTCTATTGGGAAATGGGGCTTTAGGCACATAGACTCGCTCAGGTTCAGGTTGAGCTACAGGTTCAGGTTGGGTAGGTGGATTGGGCTTTTCAATTTGGACGTCGGGTTCAATGGTCAAGTCATATGTGGGTGCTTGATGGCTAGATTGATTAGTCATTCTAGGGTTTACCACATTATTGTCAATTTGTCTTCCGGACCGTAATGATACTACAGCATTGATTTGTTGGAACGGTCCTTCCTCATTAACCATTTGAACCGGTCTAGGGTTGTTATTTCCTGAAGGTGGTTGATAAGATTGATATTGATTATTAGTTCTGGGGTTTACCTCAGGTTGACTTGGAAATTGGCCCTTTTCTCTTTCACCTATTATCTGTGCTAATTGGCTGACCTGTGTCTCTAGCCTTTGGAATGATTGGTTGGTTGTTTGTATAAAAGTTGTCATTAAATTTTCTAATTTTGTCAACCTAACCTCATGATTTCCATTATTACCCCCAGATGATGTATTATTTTGGTTATATGGGGTTGGTTGTTGTCTAGGAGGTTGTCCTTGTTGGGTCCACGAAAAATTGGGATGATTACGCCAACCTGGGTTATAGGTTGATGCGTAAGGATCATTTCTAGAATTGTTAAATGTGGCATTAACATGTTCCAGGTTCACACAGTCCTCCATTAAATGACCAGTCTGACCACATCTAGAGCAGGGGATAGACAAGGGTTGATTCATTCGGGGTTGATTTTGTAGCTCTAGACTTTCCATTCTACGCATTAGGGTAGCTAGTTTTGCCTCAGCCGCTATGTTGGAGTCTATAGCTAAGACACCTGGTCGGGGTTGACTCGCTATTCTAGATCCAATACTCGGGTTGATGGGTGTTCTAGCATTGTCCCATTGCATACTATTTTCAGCTAAATCCTCAAGAAAAGTCCAGGCATCATTTTCATTTTTGGACATAAAGTTCCCTTGGCTCACAGATTCTAGCATAACCCTAGATGTGGGTGTCAATCCCTCATAAATAATTTGGCATAATTGCCACTTCGGAATTCCGTGATGAGGGCATTGGGTCAAGACACTCTTAAATCTCTCAAGATAGGAATAGAACGGCTCGCTCTCAGACTGAACGAATGCAACAATTTCATTCATAATCTTCATAGTCTTATGGTTGGGGAAATATTTTTTTAGGAAAATTTGAACAAATTCGGCCCAACTTCTAATTCATCTTTCGGCTAGACTATATAGCCATTTCTTAGCGTCGTCCTTCAGTGCTAGAGGCACGAATTTCAGACGCACTGCCTCTTCAGGGATATGCTGGTATTGCATAAGAGAGCAGATTTCTTCAAATTCTCTAAGGAAGAGATATGGGTCTTCCCTAAAGGTGAACTTAGGTAGCATACTCATGTATTGTGCCTTAAGTTCGAAGTCGCGACCCGGTATGGTGGGCATGACGATGCACGATGGCTGAGCAGCCATCGTTGGGTAGCACCGATCCCTCAGAGTTATAGGTTGCGCGACAGGCGGGTCCACTACATTCTCACCCATTAGATCCGGGTGAGGTGGTGCAACAGGTGGAATGGGGTTAAGTTCCAGACTGGAATCTAGATTAACTCGTGAGAGTCGATTACTCAAGTCCCGAATCCAAATCTGAGTGCACCGGGTTGAATCAATTTTTGAATTCAAATTCCAAATTTAAATTCCAAATTTAATTTCAAAAATTAATTACAAATTTTTTGAATTTTTGAATTTTTGAATTTTTTTTTTAAAAGAACACAAACAATAGAAAGGTAAGGATGAGAAGGGAAAGAAGACTCAGACGAGAAGGGAAACTTAACTCTAAAGGATAAAAATTAGGGTTGGTCAGAAATTTCCTGAACAAGCACGGTCAAAACAATCCTAGACCTAGTGTCACTTAGATCTAGACGACTCCTAACTGGTTGAGTCGAATTAGTTTGCTTGATTCACCTCCCTCACCAATCAAACCAAGTTGGCCAGTTAGTGTATAGCTAGTGGGGGCGCTTCCGACAGAGTCGGTGCCAATTAGACAACCACGTCGCTTGGAAGACTTTCGTCGACACAAAAACACTTTCTAGACACCAAATTGAATTCAATTAGCTTCAGGTCATAGCAAGTCAAACCAATCTCCTCCTTAATTGAGTCCGAGTCCTTAGGGGCCAATGTCTAATTGATTTTAAATTTTAGGCTTAGGCGACACTTCAGGATTGTGGTTTGTGGGCTACGGGAGGGTGATGAAATCCCCACCGTATCTTTTCCTACGGAGTTGCCCTTAAGATAGTTTAACTTAAATCTAGCAAAGATAGTCAAACAATGGTCCTTTTAATGGGGGCAATTGCAAGGTTGTATGCAACTAAATTATATGCTCTAATGCAATCGATAAAAACCTCGATACGTACCTTGCCTCCAGCAATCTTCAACAAGTATTAATTTGCAAGAATTTAGCAAGAATAATGCAAGCAAAACATTATATGATGCATGCACTAAGGTCTTTCTAATTTTGCCAATTTTAGGTCAGAGTTGAATTATTGCCAATTATGGAATTGTAACCCTAACACGTGCAATTCTACGAAAGGAAACTTTTCAACTATTCAGATTTTACTAGAAAGGCAAGAAAAGTTACCTCCGCAATGCTCAGTCGGGTTCGCCGCCCGCTCTCGGAGATTCCAGTAGCTTAATGCGACCACCCAGAGATGCCGACGATGCCCCAGAAATTTGAAGACCAGAACCCCCACTGGTGCGGCGATTCCGCCGCAAGCAACCTTGTAGATGCGGCGATTTCGCCGCCCAAGTGTCTCAGAACGCTCCCGGATTTCGCCGCGCGCTCTGTTGTCTCCTGCTACACAAATTAAAATACTTAGATCGCGCACACGGTAGACAGGATAAAATCGAAAACACAAAAACACAAAATCTGCGTCGCCTCCCCGGCAACGGCGCCAAAAACTTGATGAAAATTTTAATTTATACCGCAAGTGCACGGCCGCGATGAAGCGGTGGCAAGTACGGGTCGAACACAAGGAGGGAGAGATTTCGTTGTTAATGTTATTTTCGATTAAGAGGAAGAAGGAAGAAGAAATAAGTTGGGTTTTTGGTATTTTTGATTTAATTATCTAAAGTACGAAACAAAAACAATTAAAACTAAAAACAAGAATAAAGATGGAGAATTCCGTCGGGTGGAGGTCTAGACTTAGGTTCAGATTGGAGAATGGAGAAACTTGAAATAAATCATGTTAGTTATGAAGCATTACAAGATAAATGATTTAACATAAACTCAAGTAATCAAAATATACTAATCACGAACTTAAAACAATAACATGCATTCATCTTCTCTAACCCTAATTCCATCACCTCCACCCTTTGGAAAGAGTTAGAAACTCATGGAGGGAGGAAGAAGAAGGGATCCTAGAGACATTTAAAATAAAATAAAAACAAGAATTAAAAGAACAGAATTTTATTACTAATGATCCAAGACCAAAGGTTCAAAGATGTGTTACATTCGTCCTACAGGGCTATTTATAGCCGATACAGGGGATACCAATACATAAAAGGATAGTACACGCGTCGACCCGACACTGGACAAAAATCGGGCACACAGATCAATGACTGGGCGGCGGAAACGCCGCATATTGAAGGTGTTGTGCGGCGAAAACGCCGCACAATCAGGTCTGCTCGGGTCCGGATTTTGGTCATGTGTTTATGGTATGATTTGATCTTTATTTACGCGTCTGGATGATTCTTTCCATTGTCTTGAACTCCGGATTATTCCTTCCATTGTTGGGGATTTATTTTTGACTTTTCTTTTGACTTTTCCAACAAAATAACTTGATCCTTTTCTTTTGCAATCAGGTCCTTGGCATTTTGCAATTAAGCCCTTGACCTTTTTGTGATTAGCTCATTGAATGCTTTTATGCTTGGATTCATTTCCATTCGGAACTCGATAAACTTGAACTCGGTCTTTATGATAGAAATGAATCTTTTGCACGCGTTTATGCTCGGAATGTGGGTAATTTGCATTCAGGTCCCTGTATTCTGTAAATACGACTAAACACATACCTTAGTAGCATTTATTGATATAAAAGTAATCTAAATGAAAGACATATGATGCAATGTATGCAATGCATCAAATACCCCCACACCTAGATTTTGCTAGTCACTAGCAGAATATAAGAAAATGAAAGCAGGGAAATCCTAACTCACTTTCGTAGGATTTGAAACCACAGGGTCGCTAAAGGAGGTACTGGGAATCTCTCAGCTAATTCTAAGCGAACAAAATGTCTATAACTCCCTAAATGAGCAATGATCAACTCTCTGGATGGCTTCTTCATGGTAGACAGACTCTGCCAAGGTAGCACTGTAATGTTGGATCCTGAATCCAGCTTAATTCTAATCACTTTTAAGCTTAAACAAACTCTACTTGCCTAATAATCAAAGATGCAGCGGAATTAAAAACAAAAGCAAGTAATGGAAGGAAATATGCAAACCACAATGGAGACGGGGGATTTTAAAGAGGTTCGGCAACACACCCGGGTCCTAGTCCTCTCTTGCAAGCTCCGCTCAGATCACCGAGCTTCGCTCATGACTTCACTAACCACTCCCCATTCCGGTCCGGGAGAGAATGCCTTTACAACACAAGCACCGTGAACACTCTCGCTTGCTTGACTTTCTTCCTCTCACAATCCGAGAGGGAACACTTCAGACTTTCACCGAAATCTTTGCTTTCTTTGACAAAGGAATGAGTGGGACAACACTCTCTAAACTTGAGCACACTTGAGTAAGATATGGAATTGATTACTAAGTGTGGAAGGTTTGAGCTTTTGAGTGTGTGAATCTTTCACTCCAAGGTAGTAGACAATATAGAGTGGGAGAGTTGTATAAAATAGTGTTAGACAACTCTGTGTATAAGCTCCTAAGGTGTTATAGCCTTCGGGACAAGTTTGGTAAGAGTTTTTGTAAGAAACACAAAACAGTGAAGTGCAGGTCACATTTCAGAGCAACAACGGTCGACCGAATCGGGCAATACGGTTGACTGGTTGGTCAATTTTGGCTATAACTTAGGTACACTTAAGTTAACGGTCGAACACCGAATAAGGTTCAGTCGACTGAAAATTAACAGGCTCTACAAGGTTGACGAAAATGATCAAGTTTGGTTGACTGATCCAAGTTCTTCGATCGACCGAAAACTTCCAGGCAATTTAACTTTATGGAGAGAATTAAGTTCGGTCGACCAAAACAGGTCCACGGTCGACCAATATGCAATATGTATTTTGGAGTAATTGTGAATAATTCGAATACGACCGTTGGTATAATACGACAACCCTAACAGTCAGAAAACTATGTTGATTCGGTCGACCGAAAGTGGGCAGTTGAAAACACTACATGATAATTGATCACTTGGTCGACCGAAAGGCTTGGGTCGGTCTACCAAATGTGGACAAACAGTTCTGGTTTAGTTTTAGTGTTTTCCGATTTATGTTTAGGTGATCTATTGAAGTCCAAATGATGTGAAATTTTGTGTGTGACTTCTATTGGGAACCTAGTATGTGTTTGAGTTGATTTTAGCTCAAGTATACTCAATTACACAGTTTCTAAGACTCAAAAGAAATGCAAATTACATGTCTTCAAATGAGCTTGATTACATGTCTTGACATTTTCCTTGAGTTTTGATCACCTGTAGAAGTTAGCACAAAGCAATATATGCTATGCAATATGTGTGCTACTCTACATTGATTACAATGAAGATTTGGTTGATTAAATCATCAAAACATAGATTAAAGCCAAAAAGTCAACATGTAATACACGGGTACAACGAACCATCTGTTCCCACTGAGAAATACATAATTGCACACTTGTAAATATTGGCAATCAATAATAAGTCGCACCAAATCTCCATATAGTGATCCTCACCACAAGGTCCTCCGTCCCAATCAATTCGCTGACAAGCTTGTACCACACCGTCATAATAAACGTGCTCATAAATGGGATGCACCCCTATCTCATTAGAAATAGCACGACGGGTGTAAAACCAATTGTCTTGACCACCTTGGAAAACATCGGCAACACATCGAAATTCACAGTTACCATCAGCACGTACATCATTCCACCTCTTCAGAAATGGTAAGATGATTCCTGACAATTGTCTATCAACATATGGGAAATTATCGACGTCAATCTGTCCGGACACCACAAGATGAAAAAACAGCAAAGTTATATATAATAACTGCAAGAACATGTTTACTGAAGAAAACAAACAACGAAGTAATAATAATAACAACAAATATATCGTCATACCAGATCATGTACTCATGTTTACGGACGATCGAGATGAACTAGAAGATCAACCACGACCCCTGCTCCGACTACTAGAAGATCGACCACGACTTCGCTCAGCATACTCAAAGGCACTCGGGTCCCGACGTGTTGAATTTCCCCTTGGTCGGCCTCGTACCTTAGTATTTTCTGTGGGCTCTACATAATTCAACTGATCGGGTGTAACTGCACGTATAAAATATTAGAGGCACTACGAATTACTGTAGGGTTGCTCCCCGAAATCTCATTAACAAGGTTCCGAAAATGCTCGACATCTTGTGATAACTGATCCACAAATTCTGTCATTTGGACTACTTCTCTAATGACAAGTGTTTTCTAGAATGGATGAATCTCCTCTAAATAAATTCATTCGCCTGACTCAATACAACTGTGCATGATACATGCACAAGGAATCCCATTTGATGTCAGAAAAACGCACCCACAACGATATTCAACTTGATTGCTTAAGCCATGTATTCTCTGCAACTCCTCACACAATAATGACAAGCAATGATGCGAAATTCGACCATTTATATGTTGATATAAAGCATTTATGTAGTTAGTCAAATTTTGACGTCTCTACTATTCAAGAAAGTTTAGAATATTCGTCAGCTGCATTTCAATAGCCATGTTGACGTGGTCGAAAAGAATGTTCAGGGTTGCAGTCGATATAGTTATCCACTCTTTCAGAGCCGAATGAGCGCTTTCGACCCTACAGTTCGTAGTATTGCCAAAATGAAGGACTTTGTTCGTCCAATTTAACACAAACTTTTCATTATGCACTAACCACGTGTCTTCCAGATACTCCGTGATAGCTGGACAATAATAAAAAGAATATTTCAGATTACGGACAACTCTATCGTACTCGGTTTCTGAAGTAGAAAACATGACTTTCCTCCACTTTCCACACTTCAAATTCTCTGCAAACTGTTTGTTCTTGCCGAATGCGTGGTATGCGTAGTTGTATACATCTTTGTTGATATGCTAGGTGCAAAGTAAATGAGCAGATTCATGAAAAATCTCTCCCACTGGTCGCATAAGTCCTAACTCCCGGTCCGTTATTATTGCAGTCGGGCTGAAAGTATCCAACAACAGATCTCGCAACTTCTCCAACACCCACCGGTAACTAGACTCCGTCTCATCTTTCAGAATCGCATAACCGACAAGAAAGTTCGTGTTTGTTGGTGTCACCCTAACCATCTCGAACAAAGGCATCTTGTATTTGTTCGTTTTATACGTCGAATTCATGAAGATTACTCAAGGATGTGTGCGTAACAATTGAACTGACATCGGATGTGCCAAAAATGCGTGAGTGATGACATTAGTTTCTTAATCCGCCATAATCCAATGTAAGTACTGATATTGCACTGCCTGGTGTAGAAATTGCTGAGTGGGATTCCTGTCTTCAGATTTCGTCCTCCTCATGTACTCTCTGAAGTTATAAATGTGTCTCTGATTGAGATTATCCTCCGGGAATTTCTCCTTTACCGCCAACAGAGATGTTACATGGTTTCGTTTGTGCCTCAGTCATATCACGACCAATTTTCTTGGCTCCAGGACTAAGACCGTTGATCTGTCGGTAACCCTCTGGATACACTGCAAGTCTGTGGTTGTGCTGACCATGAGTACTATTAGAAACTACGACCCATCCTTCACGGTCCGTCGCTCGACCACCTTTATCAAAAAACGACAACCATAACTCTTTCTTTTCGTGTTCTTCCGTACTGCAATATCTATATCCCGAGAATCCATTTCATTTCTGCGATCGCATCTTAGATAAAAATCCATCTGATTATCTCTTGTGATTTATAAAATTATATTACCAAAAAAACCCTGCTCCGATGACAACTTGTTTCGCCCATTTATTCACGTCGTCGATTGTTGGAAATACTTGTGTACTTACAAAAAACTCACTGTAATCTACTCCATCACCACCGAAATTTTGAAACAGAACCTGAAATAATTTAAAATAACACAACATTAAAAAAGAAAAAAGAAAAAAGAATGACGTCTGGCTAGGACACCCCCCTAGACGCCTCGCCCAACGGGGAGGCGTCGGTCTGGCGTCCTAGACAGACGCCTCCACCATGGGGGCGGCGGCTTATGCAGACGCCGACACGATTTGTTTTTTACTGGGCTTACTTCACCGGATCAAGACGCTTCGTCATATATTTTCGTGGTGTTGGTACTGGTAAAGTGTGGAAAACGTAGGCAGAATCCTTAGTTTAAGAGACAAGACGAAATGCTAATTAAATGAATTGTGAATGACAAAATGGTAATTAGACAAACGATTTAAGTAGCTTTGAGACGACAAATAGTAGTTCCCTATAAATATGACTAAGTTGGTAGTAGTAGATTATGTATGAAGTAATACTCATTTTAATAATAATAACTATGGAAGCACTAAGATCATCGGAATACCACCCATAAAATCCAAAATCACAAAGAAAGAGAAAACTAAAAGCAAAAACCTAGCATAAATTTTCCACGAACAACTTCATTCTCATAAAAGCCTATCCGAAAGCCTACTTCATGGGCATCCAAAAATACCAAGAAAGTACTTTAGAATTGAAAATTGAATCCCAAATAGACAACCAGACTGCGATATCACGAGTTTGCTGACTCCTGTCCACCTAAAAAACCTCGGGCCACTTGTCTTGACCTCTCAATTTAGAATTGCATTGTGAAGGGCAATAAGTTTTCTAAGGTGCTGAAAATGCTAGCTTGCTCTTGCCACAAACTCTTCCTGTAAATGGGGGAAAGCAATAAGAACTCAAACCTGAAATTGGAGTTTTGATCATCTATTCTGATAAAATATATATAGAATGTACCAGAGCAACCAAAATTGATTGAGAATTCTTGATGAAGCGGTCATGCACCTCACAAATCTGATTTTGGCGGTGAAGAAGTTTTGCTAGTTGCTTTTGACAGAACTAACCTATTTGTTGTAGGGTGGACCAGAATTTTTCAAAGGACGGTATGTTATAATGTTATATAACCAATCAACATAAATAGAAAAATAACCATATCTCATACCTACTCCCTCCAGTGGTTGAGAATGGAATTTCCCAAGGAAATCGTGTAACATCCTCAACACAGTGGAAAATTTAAAATTTTGATAACACACAATCAACAGAGGATATTACGCGAATACTGAACACAGGTGCACCAATATACATAATATATATACGAACATCAGAGAAACACAAAAGTGGTGATTACATCAAAAGACTATACAAATGGAAGCAGTAATCACCCGACCTCAACTGAGAGAAAGCTGGATCCGGTAGCGGTGCTCCTCTCCTCAGTCACCACCCCCTATCGCCGGTCACGGCCTGAAAGTAAACATGCAACAATGCCTGAGTTTCCAGAAGGAAACCCCGTATGCCAAACTCTAAATACATGAACTGAAATACACCCTAGCATGCAATTCTACTGAACAAGAAAAGCATCACAACCGGCTGGGCTCCAGGGCTCTCTCACCCAACCACAACACACACCACAGGTACGGGGCTCCAGGTCTAATCTCAACCAACCACCGCACACACCACAGTCACGGGGCTCCAGGTCTAATCTCAACCAACCGCCGCGACTCACACTCGTCGCCAAGCTGGGCTCCAGGTCTTTTTCAACCAACCACAGCTACCACGACACGACCAAGGGCTCCATGTCTATTTTCAACCAACCCAAATGTCTAAGGGCTCCAGGTCTATTTTCAACCAACCCCTACACGCGGTCCCTGCTCAGGCTCCAGGTCTATTTTCAACCAACCCGAACGCACTACGGAGCTCCAGGTCTTTTTCAACCAACTCCGTACAGACTGGCTGGGCTCCAGGTCTATTTTCAACCAACCACAACTCTCACACAGTTACGGGGCTCCAGGTCTATTTTCAACCAACCACCGCAACACTCGTGCACCTAGCACACTCGCCGGAAGAACATCGGCACCACAACTCGCCCCACACGGACGACCACCACCACAGCACCTCCATAGTGCAAAACAGGACACAAACGGTCGACCGAACCAAAAGTCCCGGTCGACCGAATCAAGCAAATACAGGGCAATCCACCTCGACCGGCACTCCATCGGTCGACCGATTCCCACCAACAGTACTCGTTCGGTCGAACCCAAATCAAGGGACGGTCGACCGTTTAGATGGTCAACTCCCGGTTAAACGAACAAAACGACCAATCGGTCGACCGACAAAGGGGTCCCGGTCGACCGAAAGTCACCAGGGAACAAAATCCCACAACTCCACAACGAATTCGGTCGAACGCCGAGCACATCTTGGTCGACCGAATATGTCCAGGGAAATATCCCTCACGCTCCCCACGAATCCGGTCGAACGCCGAGCTCACCTCAGTCGACCGAATTCCACCAGAGCGTTCCCCACGCTCAGAGCACAAGTCCGGTCGACCGAAACCACATTCAGTTGAACCGACCACTCAGTCCACTTAAGTCACGGTCGGACGGGATCAAAGAGCGGTCGACCGTTTATATAGTCTACGCCCCCCAACCGACTTAAGACAGTGCACACGGTCGACTGGCAAAGGGGACCCGGTCGACCGAAACTCACCAGGCATGCCTCCAATGCACAATCGGTCGACCGCCCCACGGGCATCGTTCGACCGATTTGAGGCAGAACCCGAATTCTCTTCACGAACGGTCGACCGTTTGCACCAACCGGTCGACCGATCAGGCAGTGAAATCTGCTGCACATTTACTCGCGACGAGCCGAACGACCTACCGTCGACTTCCAAATACTCACGGTAATTAAGTGAGCGAGCTTGACATACCGGAAGGTCTGAAGAGACCTTAGAAGAACCATGACGACGCATCCACGAGCGCGCCTCCCCAAAACACGATCCGTCGACGAACCTCGCGTCCAAACGACGATCAATCGTCTCCTCGACGATCCACAACACCACACTGCCTCCGGCAACCTCCACAAGCTAACCACAACCACCAAAACCCGAGTGAGGTCAAGAGAGAGAAACCAAAACGAGCCGGAAACGAGCCGAGAGAGTAACACTCACCTCAAACCACCCACTCCCCGGAGCCGATCTTCACCTTGCCGGAGATCTCCACCACCTTCCTCGCCGGATCACACCTCTGAGGTAGAGAGAGAGTGAGCAAAGGGAGAGAGAGTCGTGAGTTTAAGAGAGAGGGAGAGAGCTCACCAAATATCTCCTCCTCCTCTAATCTCAACCATCCAAACCAAACCTTCCATCACCACCACTCATCTCATCCATCACATCCAAGCCCTTCATCCATCCCTCTCAATCCCAGCCGTCCATCTCCATCTCCCCCTAATATCCACCTAAACAAGATTAAGGCACACTTAGGATTAGGATTAGGCTAGAATCCTACAAATCGAGTTCTTCGAGCTAGCGCCTTGGCTTTGCTCAATTAACACCTACTTCAGCTTATCAAATGAGGCTCCTACAATGTGGTCAATATCTACGGTTGTGTTTTGAACTTTACTCATCTTGGTGGACATCACATTTTTAATTTGGTTGATCTCCTTTTCTATGCCTACATTATCGTAAATATGCAATTTAAAACACATTGAGAAATTAAATGAATAAGTTGAATTTGGTGACAAGGTAGAGAAGCAATGTGTCGACGTAAATGATATTGTACAAAAGGTAGAGAAATTAAATGAATATGGTGACAAGGTAGAGATTAACATAAATATCAGTGTTTTTGGAAAAATATTTTTGATGGTATATGTGAAAAAATATATCATCTTCCAAACACTGCTAGTATTTGACTTAAGCTACAAAACATCGAGTGATATATTTATCTATAAGCTGGAGAGAAATATCAAACGATTGAAATTAATTAACTTCTTTCTTAAGCATATACGAACAATGTAACTTGGGGGCAAAAAGTGATAATATTTAAATAACAATTGTAATTTATGGCATTGCAAGTGGAATAGGTTACGACTTCAAATTCTAAAGCAGAAACATTAATCTTAAAAGCATCTGAATTGGCCACTTCAATATATAGATAAATATTTGAGTAGAAATTTTAGAGAACATCAAAAGTAAAGTTCAGTCATCTTCAAAATTCCTTTTATTAAATTTTGGAAGAAAATGAATGAAGTTATATTAGGGGACTATAAAATAAATTTGTTACTTTAAATGTCAGTTTCTAAGACTACTTGTTGTCTATGGATTGTTATAGTTTTGCTTGGATTGTTTTATACAAAGTGAATGAGAAGATAATTGTGATATCCTAATCCTTAATTAGTGACCTAATCATGTTTAGGTTGATGAGATGGAAGGTTGAGGTGGACGGCTGGGATTAGTTTGAGTTGAGGTGAGGGGTTATAAATGCTAAACCCATCTTTCTCTTCTCTTTTTTCTCTCTCTCTCTCTCTCTCTCTATTCATCTCTCCCTCTCAGTTGAGCTCTCTGATCTCACTCGAGGAGCACCAGTGAAGGTGAAGAAGAGCAACTCGAGTTCAGCAGGGTGTGATCGTCGCTCAGTGTAAGTTTGCCAGAGTGCTTTTGGTGTGGAAGTGCTCGCGTTTGATCTTCAAAGGTTTCTTCAAGTCTTTAAGGTATGTCAAGCTTCTTTTTAAGACTCACTCAAGGTGTGTCAGTGGAGGTTTTAGTCGACAGTAGTCGTTTGGCTCGTCAGAGGTTGGTGTGCAGCAGAAGCTCTGCTGAGATGGTCGATCGACTGGTGCAGTGGTCGACCATTGCTAGTGTGATTGCAGGAGTTTTGCCTTACACCGGTCGAACGATGCCTTGGGCGGTCAACTGGTCAAGCATAGTAGACAAGCTCTAGGAGTTTTTGGTCGAACGGGTCCCCTTTGTCGTTCGACCGGTTGCACTGTGGTATGTCGGTTGGGGCATAGACCATCAAAACGGTCGACCGCTTTTTCGATCTGTTCGACCGATTGTACCTGTAGCTAAGTCGGTTTAGACCTAGACATTCTAAACGGTCGACCACCTATATGTATGATTGTTCGACCGATGATTTCTGGACTAGTCTGGATAGAGGATGGACCATCTAAATGGTCGACCGCTCTTGACTTTGCTTCAACCGATTACTTAAGTTAACTTAAAGTCTGTTTGACCAGTGCGAGTGTGGTTCGGCCGGTGTGACTTAGAGAGAAGTAGGAAGTGCCTGGTAGTTTTCGGTCGACTGGGACCCCTTAGCTGTTCGACAGATGGTCATGAGATGTTGTGGGTGTTGTGGCGTAGACCTTCTAAACGGTCGACCGCCTCTGACCTTGGTTCGACCGTTTGCGATTTTTCTGTTCGACCGTTTGTGAGTCGGTCGAGAAATTTGCCTGGTTCTGGAGAGAATCGGTCGACCGTTGTTACTCTGTTTTGCACTTGTGAGGTGCTTATGTGTTGCCGTCCTTGTGAGGTGGGTTGTTTGGCCAATATTTTGTCGGCAATGGTGCCTTGTGTGCACGGTTGGGTGAAAGAAACCTGGAGCCTTGTATTTGTGTGTTTGGTGCAGTGGTTGGGTGAAAGAGCCCATTAGCCATGTGCACATGAGTTAGGGTTGGGTGAAAGAGATCTGGAGCCCTGGTCTTTGGTTGTGGTTGTTGTGGTTGGGTGCAAGAGCCCTGGATCCCAGCTTGGCGATGATGTTGTATTTTACTGTTGAGTGGTTGTTGTGGTTGGTTGAAAGAGCCCTGGAGCCCAGCCTTGTGATTGTGCTTCTTCTACTGTGTTAAAATTGCTTGTTTTGATTGTTGTATCTTGTTCATATATTTGTTCGGGGTTTGACATACGAGATTTCCTTCTGTAAACTCAGGCATAGTTGCATGGTTACCTTTCGGGTCGGGAGTGACGTTAGAGGGTGGTGACCGCGGAGGAACATATCCGGGGCGTGATCCTGTTTTTCCCATTTTGGAGGTTGTAGTGATTAAATGTACATTTCTTTATAGCATTTTAATGTAATCACACTTTGAAACATTCGGATTCATATATATTATATGTTAGTGCACTTAGTGTTATCTTTTGTAATGTCCACAGTGTATGATTTGATATTGTTGATCACTTCTTATAAAAATTTAAAATTTTCACTGTTTGAGGACGTTAGAATAATCACATCAACTATCTCTCCCGCTTAATGCTTAAGAAATTTAGGAAGTTTTGGACAAAAGTTATGTGGATGGCGAGAATAAATGAATAAACCACCCCTACTTATATGGGATCACAATACTACGACATCTTTGGTACTCTCATATAAAACTAGAATAATATATTAAGGTAATGCATGAGTATCATATGTCATCATCACCAAAGACTTGAAGTTATTGCACCAATTAGCTGATTGACGTATGGGGCTATGTTGAAAAATCTGTGATGATTGGATGGCTCATTTTTTATCAACTTGAATTTGTGGGATACTATACATATGCATTAAGATTAATTGATTCTTGTATAGTACTCCAAGTTATAAAGTTTTATCAAGGTGCAAATGGATGAGAAAGGTAGAAAACATACAATCATCTTTGTCAAGTGTTTCTTAGTCCTAATGATCCATTGGCAGTTTGGCCTACCTTGAAGAACTAACATAAAATAGACTTTGGATAAACACCCAAAGCTTCACGGAACAAAAGATGTTGATACCAGACATTGATCAAAATATGCGAGAATAAAGTAACGGAAAATAAACTAAGAGAAACCTTAAGAAATCAAGACAAGTTTTCTTACTAACGGGAACGTTCGGCTAAATGATAGCTACCTTGAACAAATCATTCAGCTCTCTCTCTTACTTTTTCCTCTTCTTTATTCTTCTGTTAAATGGATAGAAAAGCAAAACATTTTCCATTATTATTGGAACAAAATAGCAATTAGATTCCATGTAATAATATGTCAAAGTAACTTACAAACACTACTACAGAAAATGGAATATACGTCGGATGTAAGGAGTTATACACGTCGGATATGAGCACACCCCAATCCGACGTATATGTGTGCGTCGTCTATACATAGACGTCGGTCATAGTATAGCCGACGTCTATACCTAACGGATATACGTCGGCTTTAATTAGACTCCGACGTGTATTCTTTAATGTATACACGTCGGTTAACTAACATACGACGCCTATACTTTAGGTATACACGTCGGTTAACTAACATACGACGCCTATACTTTAGGCATACACGTCGGTTAACTAACATACGACGCCTATACTTTAGGGATAGACGTCGGATTACATAGAAAGCCGACGTCTATTCCTTTCTTCAGAGGAATAGACGTCGGCTTATAGATACAACCGACGTCTATTCCCAAACCTGGACAAAAAAAAAATAAATAGGATCCGACGAAATTGTTTTTAGTCATCGTCGTCGTGTACACAAATTCGTTCACCTATAAATTTCATCCACATACATCCATATACATCCCACATACATCCATACAATTGACATTCACAAGCATACATCCACAAGCATACATCCACAAGCATACATGCACAAACACAAACACAAAATACAACCACACAATTGACATTCAACACACTTGCAATTAATTCATTCTAAAATTAAGGAGATTATATTAAGGCATAAAGTGTAGGTTTGTAATACAAGTGCACTTGTTAACTAAATTACAAAAAATACAATTGGCAGTAGAACCTCTTAGTTCGTCAGCATGTTTCTGATGAAATAGCGAGCCCATCGGTCGCGAGTTTCATCGAGCTCTTGTTGCGAGAATGGATCACTACTTTTTGGGAAAACCTATCAAAAAATTACAAGTGTGTTGAATATTAATAACTAAATATTGCAACTACAATTGAATATACAATTGAATAACGATCTACATTACCTCGGTTAGACATACGTCTTGAGTTGCCACATCGAGGATTTCCTCCATGTATCTCATCACGTAGTAACCACATTCCGTATTTCCAACCTGCTTCCGGTACTACAAACATAGGAATTCGCTAAATATTTGTTCCTAACTTAATTAACAAAAATGGGATAGAACGTACTCTCATTCCATGCCATGTTATTCCTGATTTTGTGGTTGTTCTCCTACCACCTAAAGCTCTGTAAACCTTAATTGCCCTGAGTAGCACAACTTAAAATATCAATCAATAATACTAATAAAAATCCACGAATTACTTTATTCACGACTAAACGAAATTACATATTTAGAAGTTTCTTTATTGAGTCCCTTGGTTTATTCGACCCCAACGGATCAAACCAATATGCCGAATTAGTCGTTGGGCATACAACGACAAGCATCCAATGAGCCCTGTGTTATATATATAATTAGAAGTTTATTACAAAATAAAATTTCACTTTGAATTACAAAGTTTACCTCTCATGATAAGGGAGCAGATAATATTTCTTGTCTTCTTCTTTAAAGAATGTCCCTAGTTGACCCGATTTATCGTCATTCCCGTATATATATGTAGATGGACTGATAAATCCAAATACTTGATCCTCGGGAAAGATTGACCTTCTGGCGTCGTAAAGATGTCTACAAGTATAAAAATTATAATTTATTACAGTTTTGATAAAATTATTCAATACTTTTCATTGTATACAAAAGAACACTTACTTCACTTGCACGTCGATAATCATGATACACAACGAATCCATCGCCATGAATTGCATGATATCCTCTTTGGTGACGTACAAACCCGGAGGCAACCCTTTATCCCCCTCCAACTCCAAGGTACTTAACGATTGTGCCTCCCTACCTACCATACATTGATACAACATTTTGCACCTACTTGGAAGCGAATTAATGTTGATCGGAGATTGGTTGTTTGACCCTTTGCTCCGGGGGCTTGACACCTTACAAAGATGTATAGAACCGTTAAAATACAATTGTTAACAAATTTGAAATTTAAAGTCTTTCAAAGTTAAACTATACCTCATGTTTGTCGTTTAGCTCTACTAAATAACTAGGCCAACGCACGAACCCACCGATAGCATCGCCGAGAGTAACAATCTCTTCTTCCGGAAATGGCACAAAAACACCAGGATCTAAGCAACTCTCAACTGCAACCTTCAATTCTCCCTCTCCTACCTCTGTGAAGTGGTGTCTGGAGATGTTATAAACTTTCCCGTGTCCCACCAATCTTCGATCATGGTCTTCGACAAATAAAGCACATCTAGATCCATCCACGAACTTTCCAAACGAGGGACCGTCGACGAGGGCCAATTCTCGAGAATGAGACACGAAATCATCATGTCGATGATGGTGGAACACTGGCGGAACTGGAGTAGTCTCTGTGGAAGAACCGGTCTTACGACGGGTAGGAGAAGTAGGCAAAGCACGATCCAATCTCTCCGTAAGAAGCTGCAAAGACTTCTTCAAATCTGCAATCTCCTGCTGGCATTTGGTATGACCAGTCGTCGAAGTAGACCGTTGAGTCTTCCCAAAATATTGTCGAAGTCCAACTCTACTCCCTACCCCTCGCACATGACCGGGGTGTTCGTCGTTTCCCAAGGCCTCGCGTAGAATATCATTCCGACCATCGGAAGCAAATTCGCCTTGAGATTCCCTCAACTTCAGAGAGTCCTAAGTTTAAAACAATATTTACTTTCATTTGAGCAATATAAAATTAATGATTCTGAATTAATAACATATATATATATATATAAGTGATGCAACTTACTATCTTCGAGCCGATAGCTTGCGACTCGTCTGTGACGTACTCCCCTCTGGAGTTTACTCTCACTCTCTTCCAAGAATCACAACGAGCTATGGGAGAAGGAGGAGATAGGTTACTTGCTTGCTCCTCACTCATACCGGAGTCAATTGCCTCCTGTCTCTTCTGAGCAATTTTTTCAGCCATCATTTGTGCTTCCAACTTGTGGTACCCCGCTCGAGACATACGATGGGTATACTTGTTAGAAGATCTAATCTTTTGGTTTTTTGCTCGGATGACCTAAAATCAAGTTTATTAGATTGTCACTAAAATCAATAACTAACAAGTTTGTTTTGAAACTCAGTTACTATATTATAAATTAAACTCAGTATACCTCAAACTCCGGGCTATCTATGGATTTTCTGAATAGCTCTCATTGATTCGGAGTGATAAAGTTATAGACATCGCATGGATTTCTATCCTGGTAGTCTCCGAATATGTACTTGTTCGTTAAATTTGTTTTGAAATCCCTCCAACGAACTGACATGTATGTCATCCACTTCTTCTTCAACTTGTCAGTGGATTGGAACTCAAAAGATTCCTACAATACGTTAACTTTATATATATCAAAAGTTCAACTAAAACTATAGAAATCTATAATGGAACCATTACCTGCACATTATCCCATATTGTGTCCTTCAACTTCTCATCTACATCAGCCCAACTGGATAAACAAATGTCAACTTTGGCCCTCGCTAAGCTACCCAGAAAACTTTTCCAATTATCAGACAGCATGCCTAAGGGCTCAAGACGGTCATCAAACTGGATTGGAATTCTACCGTCTCTAGTTCTTCTGCCCACGAATTCTTTCATGAGACAAGGACCTCGTGTACTGTATGTCTTCGAACCTTCAGACTCGGAGGAAGTGGGTTTCTTTTTCGGAGCCATTATACTATAAAAGATAAATTCAAGTAATTAAATAAGGTAAAGACATGGATTAAATGTCTATTACAATGTGTTACAACAGAAAATTTGCACCTTTACTGTTTTTTTCCTTAATGGATTTTCAATCCATATACCTTCATCGTGGTCATCTCTAAACATACAAGTCTCAACATTTATTTCTTCATCTACTGAGTTCAACTCAGGTGCTTGCTTAGAGAAAGGTGGTGTTTCTTCATACTCGATCAGACTATCATCTGATACAATTTTTTTCTTCCCTTCCAAAATTACTGCCCATTTCTTATCACACGAATCAGCCACATAGAAGACTTGTTTCGCTTGGGAAGCTAGAATAAAAGGTTCTCCTTTATACCCTTGTTTTGAAAAATCAATTAAAGTGAAGCCATAGTCATCCACTCGAACTCCTGTTTTATTATCAGCCCACTTGCATCTAAATATAGGTACTTTGAATTTAACAAAGTCTAGCTCCCATATATCTTCAATTACACCGTAATAGGACATGTCGGCGTATACAGGATTCTTGTCTTTAGAACTAGACACATGCAAAGACTCTGCTATTAAGGTGACACCACTGTTCTGAACAGCACTTTTCGCATCTTCACAAACTGTGTAGAAAGAATATCCATTGATATCATAACCACTGTAACTTATAACAACAGAATGCGGACCGTAAGCCAACCACAGTATTGTCTCAGAAACATCACGCTTGTATGCTAGATTTTTGAACCAAGAGATGAAATTCTTATTGTGACTATTAATTACTTGTTGATCACTCCACAAAGGATTTCTTTCCTTTAGAAACTTCATGTGTTCATTTAGGTATGGTTGAACTTCATTCCAATTGCACAACACATAAAAATATGCTGTCATTAAGTCATCGCCATTTGGATTTAACATTTTCATCCCACGTGTCCCTTTACCATCGACACGATTATCATGACGATTCTTCGGAAGTCCAACAGTTTTGGTGTTTGCTAGGTATCCAGTGCAAAACTCGATAACCTCCTCAGCTATGTATCCTTCAACAATACTAGCATCTGGTCTTTGACGATTTTTGCAATAACCTTTCAACACTTTCATATAACGCTCGAAAGGATACATCCACCTTAAGAAAACTGGTCCGCACAATTTAACTTCTCTAACCAAATGAATAACAAGATGAATCATAATGTCGAAAAAAGCCGGGGGGAAGAACATCTCCAACTGACATAATGTGACCACAATTTCATTCTGTAACTTGTCTAACTGCACAGGATCGACCACCTTACTGCAAATCTTATTGAAAAAGGAACACAACTTTATTACTGCTTGTCTAACATCTTTCGGTAATATGGATCTCAGTGCTACAGGTAACAACTGCTGCATTAAAGTGTGACAATCGTGAGACTTCATCCCCACAAGTTTCAAATCCTTCATAACAACAAGATTACTGATATTTGAAGAATAACCTTGTGGAACCCTTACATCGTGCAAACACTGACAGAGAATTCTTTTCTCCTTTCTAGACAATGTATAACTAGCTGGAGGTAAGTAATTCCGATCTCCTTTCTTCTCTGGTGCCAACATTGCTCGTATACCAATATCAACAAGATCAAGTCTTGCATTATATCCATCTTTGGTTTTACCAGGTATGTTCAACAGAGTGCCAACAAGACTATCACAAACATTTTTCTCTACGTGCATCACATCAATACAATGTCTAACTTCTAAAGTTTTCCAGTAAGGGAGATCAAAAAATATTGATCTTTTTTTCCAACTACTTTTGTCGTTTGCTCGTTTGTACGGTTTTCCAAATTCACATTCAATGTTCCTTACACGTTCATACACCTTTTCGACGCTGATTTCAACTGGCGGATTCTGAAACTCCTGTTTTCCGTTAAATGCTTTCTTCAACCTACGATAAGGATGAGAGTTCGGCAAAAATCTCCGATGACCGAGATAGACAGTCTTAGAACCATTAACTAGTTGCAAAGAACATGTATTTTCCTCGCAAATTGGACAAGCTTTATGACCTTTAACTGAATATCCAGACAGATTACCCTAAGCTGGAAAGTCATTAATCGTGCAAAATATCATTGCCCGCATTACGAACGACTCCTGACGATAAGAATCAAAAACTGACTCTCCGTCACCCCACAATTTCTTTAGGTCATCAATTAAAGGTCTTAAATACACATCGATGTCGTTTCCAGGTTGTTTCGGACCAGAAATCATTAAGGACAACATGATATATTTGCGTTTCATGCATAACCACGGGGGCAGATAGTAAATTACAAGCAGAACGGGCCAAGAACTGTGAATGCTACTCAAACTACCAAAAGGATTCATTCCGTCAGTACAGAGCCCAAGTCGTACATTCCTCGATTCTTCACCAAACACAGGAAAGTCGACATTTATTTTTTTCCACTGAGGTGAATCTGCAGGGTGACGTAGCAACTGATCATTTGGTTTCTCACGATCAGCATGCCATGTCATGTTCTTGGAATCCTCTTTACCCGCAAACAAACGTTTAAGCCTTGGTATTATCGGAAGATACCACAAAATCTTAGCAGGAGGTCCTTTGATTTTCATCTCATCAGCCTCTTCATTGTGGTTTGGTCCACTACGTTTCATTTTGTATCTTGAAACATTACACCTGGGACAGGAATGTAAGTTTTCAAACTCACCCCTATACAATATACAATCGTTCGGGCATGCGTGTATCTTCCTATATTCCATTCCCATAGGGCACAACACTTTCTTTGCATCATAAGTTCTATCTGGCAACTCATTGTCATCTGGAAGCATCTCTTTCACTAACTTAAACATTGATGTGAAACTCACATCGGACCAACCATTTCCAGCTTTTAAATTGTACAATGATTGACATCATTTCATGCTCATATTTGTATCTTATATCCATTATCTTTCACCTAAACAATGCTATGTTACGAGTTTTATGTTTAGTTTTCAGGAATAATTAGGTTTGAAGAGATGAAGCATAAAAGGACCCAAAAGCTGGGAAAAAGGACTGGATTGTGAGATCTGGGGACCAAGATGCAAAGGAGAAGGACCTGATCGTAAGACAGAGGGACCTAAGAGTAAAACAGAATACTTCACACCATTATGGGGAGTATTTTGACAATTCTATTCGGGTCGGAGCTCCAACATGCAAAATAGATGCATCAAATACCAACAAAGCCTTCCAGAAAAGCCCACAAGAAATTCCAGAGCGATCCGGACACTGTAGACCGCTAATTAGCGGTCCAAGACTGCTAATTGGCGGTCACTTTTGGCCCAAATGCGCTCAAATTTCTCCCGCACATGTATTAGAGGATGTTTAGGCTATTTGTGGTATCTGTTTAGTCCCACATCGGGGGATTGTCCCGGATTAGCTTTTTCCATGCCTATAAATAGAACTCTTCACCTCCTATTGTAATCACTCCATATTTTAAGTGGCTATTCTTCCTACTAGAAGTGAGGCCTTGAAGCACACACTAAAGTAGGAGGATGCTACTTTTAATGTGAGTCATTTTATCAATAAAGTTTTATGTTTCTTTCATTGTTTGTTTTATGCTCTTTTATTGTTGTGCATGTTTTAGTTTAATCGTCTTTTAATTCTAGATTAGTTTTAATATGCTTTCTTTCCATAGTTTAATAATTAGTGTAATGTTTAGTGAGTAGTTCCATCCCCTTTGGGGGGTGGAGTAGATGTACATACATGCATTAGAGAATGGGATGAATGCTTTAATTTCAATGTGTTGATTAAACATGAATGTATGCTTGCTTGTTTAGGATAGAATTTACAACTTGATGAGTTTTGCCAAAATGATTAGACACCTCTCATGCTTGTTTAGGTTCTGAAATAAACACCTTGCATATGTAAATGTTAATCAACTAAGTTGGTGAATAGATTGATAGGTTTTGCCATAACATTTAGACACTTCCTATGCTTGATAAACACCACCTTCATGTGCTTAAAGAATGTATTCTACACCCACCTCTTTGCTTGTGTGCACTCACTCCACCCCTTAGGGGTTTTCCATTCCTGAAATTCCAGCATTCTTGTTTTGTTCTTAGCTTAGTTCTTATTTCATCGTTTGTTTGCTTCTTTCACATTTCATACTTCTTAGCGTAGTTTTGTGTAGAGTAGCTTAATCAATCTTTCTCTTCCCTATTTTGCCACTTGATTTCTGATAAACAAGAGGCTGCTCACCTCCCTGAGGACGACCCGTACTTGCCACCGCTTCATCGCGGCCGTGCACTTGCGGTTTAATTAAAACGTTCAACATACAACTTCAACACCGCTGACAATCTAGTGAATTTGGTACAATTCTTATACAACGGCTTCTCATTGTCACTCAACAAATTACCAAGTAAATCGGGGTTGGACGAAAACTTTTCAGCCATATCCTGAACCATTTCCTCTAAGTGATCTTCCACACTAACATCTTCTCCATCATTCTTGGAACGACTACATGATTCATTTTCGCCGTGCCATATCCACCGTCTGTAATTTGGGTCGAAACCTTTCTCAAACAAATGATCTTTCATTTTCCGAAAAGTCAACACTGACATATTATGACACTTATTGCACGGACAATACGCCATGTCGCTGTCTTTCATTTTCTTAGAATGTTTTTTGGCAACCTCTAAGAACATATTCACTCCGTTCTCATACTCATCACTCAATCTGTTTGAAACTATCCACTCTCTATCCATTTCAATCTAAACAAAGGCAAAAATGATAGTTATTATTGCAGAACATAAATAAAATTTCAATTTAAAAGAATGTGTACGTAGATGAGAAGATTCGGAGACATTAAGATGAGAAAAGAATGACTCAGAGGAGAAGAGATGAAGTCCTTAATCTAGCGTGGAATAAGGAAGGTTAGAAATCTAACTAAACAATCAAGGCCAAAACAAACCTAAAGTCCACTATAGGTCCTTAGTAATAGACGACGCCTAACTTCGAGGTCCCACCGAGGACCACTAGTCTGTAGGAAATCAAGAACCCGGAGGTCCCTAATATCTCAGGGAGACTAGATGGGCAACGACGTTCAGGCCGAAAGGGTCTTAAACATCGAGGACCACTAATCTATAGGAAATCAAGAACCCGGAGGTTCCTAAAATCTCAGTGAGACTAGATGGACAACGACATTCAGGCCATAACGGTCTTAAATGGTTTCCTCTCCTTAATGCGTCCGAAAATCCTAGGGGCCAACGTCTAATTGATTTTATTAAGGCTCTTTTATTAAGTGGTTTTTGGGCCAAGGAAAGGGTGATGAAATCCCCCACCTCATCTTCTATAGGTGACTGCCCCCTAAGTGTTTTTCATACCTTAATCTAACAAACAACACACCAAACAAACACTCACCTCACTCTTGTTACAATGCAAGTCCTACTAACTAATGCGTGCTTTCTAATGAATGATGAGTGAAAGATAGTACGTACCTTACGCCAGCAATCTACGACAGAAATCGTAAATAATAGAAAAATACAATGCATGCAAATCCTATATGATGAATGACTTAACAAATATTGTCTAATCTTTTGCTTTGGGTTATTAAAGGCCAAGTTGTTTAAGGGGGGCAATGAGTTATTAACATAATATTAAAAATTCAATAAATTAAGGCAATAAACATTTAAAATATTAAAATCAAGTATTAAAACTAATTACTTGAATTGACAGAAAAACATTTTAAACACAAACTATCATGTTATTAATAATAATTGGGAATAAAATTTTATTGAAATTTTGGCAGAACCTCCACTTAAAATTTGATATGTAAAATTCTTCAAATCCTGAAATCAACAAGAAAATCCTAATATCTAGTTATCTAATCACATTCACATCTAGTTATCCACTTAAATTTTATTCAAATCCTAATATCTAGTTATCTAATCACATTCAAATTATGTATTTCTCTACTCAATCCAAACCAAATTCTTAACATAATCCAAACCAAATCAATCCAATGAAAACAAAGTTTGGTTAAATCATCCAACCAACCCAACTCAATCCAAACTAAATCAATCCAATGAATATGTTTATCAAATATCAACACATAACACACATGCAAAAAACCTCCGAGAAGAAGTTGCTTATCACGTCTACATGTCAAGAGTGTACATCCACATCAAGACCATACAACTCATGCCATTACACATCATCAATCCATAATTTTGATTTCTTTTTTTCTACTTTGGAAACCATTTGCTACACACCAACAAATTGAATCATTAATTAACTTGGAAAATAAAAGGAATTCTAAATGTTGATATTTGCATCAATACACTTAGATTATCACATTAACCAATATTTGCACTAATCCTAATTTGGCGTTGGATTCTTGGTCTAAACTAATCCTAAATTAAGAATCTAAAATTGAGCACGAACCAGAGGATGGAAAAGTTGTATTGCCAGAGGAGCTCTTTGTGGTTCCCGAAGACGTCGCGGAGGAGACGGCTGTAAACGACACGAGGAAGCTACATGCGGAGGAGGCTAAGTTAGAGAGAATATGTGGAGAAAGACGAACTTAAAACAAGCAAAAACGAACTTAAAACCTACATGTGGAGAGAGACGGAGGAAGACGGAGGAAGAAGGAGAAGAGGGCCGGAGAAGTGGAGGAGCGCTTGGGAGCTCGCTGCGGTGCCGGAGACGGTGCGGATCGGTCGGAGGATGGTCGCGGAGGAGAGTTCGGTCGCGGGACGGCTAGGGTTTGGGTGGGTTTCGACTGAAATGAATGAAAGAAAGCGCGTCTGTCCGATTTCTTTAAGACCTATATACGTCGGATATTACATAACGCCGACGTCTATACCTCGACGTCTATGTGGATAGACTATAGACGTCGGTCTTACATTACGTCCGACGTCTATAGGCCGACGTCTATACACTATAGACGTCGGATTCACAAGGTACTAAAACACCGACGTCTAAAGGTCGACGTCTATACACTATAGACGTCGGTTAAATGTGTTATTCCTACACACGACGTCTATAGTGTCGCATAGACGTCGGCTTCCATTTCAGACGACGTCTATGCTGTCCTCTCCACAATAGACGTCGGCCGTTGTAACGGCCGACGTCTATTGGGCAACGAGTAAAGCCAATTCTGCACTAGTGAAAATATAGAAACCTGACACAATGGTTTACTGCTAAAAGAAACTCATCAAATAATATGTAGAGATTCTAGTCCATGCGTGCACGACTACATCCTTGGTTTATCTAATGGCAATGCCGCACATCAAAGCCTCAAAATTGTCACCGACCCCTCTATTTAAAATCAATAAAAACCAATGAAGTTCCCAACTTTTCCACCTCAACCCCCAAACTATACCACAAAACCAATCAAGTTATTGTATTTTCCACTGAAATCTCGAAACCCGAACCACACAAATACGCCTAAAAATCAAAACTTTAGCATAACACCAGAAAAAACACAAAACAATCAACCTGCCAAGATTTCCATCCAAAAAACCAAAACCCGCAACTATTTTAATCTAAAACCACACCCAAACGAACAAATACCACAACTTTCTCCACCCAACACCATCTATTTTAGGGTTAGTTCCCACCATCAAAAACAGAAAAAATGGGAGCCTTGGTGGCGAGATTGGAGGCATCAGGCTTGGCTGCATGTTCTGCTGCGGACTGTGGATGTACTTCGACACGTTCTTGCTCTTGGAATGATTGTTGTTCTGTCTGTGAAGGTTGGTTGTTTGCTCTGTAGAAAGTAGAGAGGTTGAGGAGAAAGTATGAGTCGAAAGGCTCCCATTTATAACGTTGAGGGCTTTTGGAGCAGACGTGTCATCAGTTAGAATCAAGGTAGGCGTCGCTTCGTCTTCGGCGACGTTTGGCGCAATTGTGAAGATGTGTCTCGGATAGGGATGTGATGGGGTTGTTTGAGTACACGTGTAAATAAGTGATTGGGTAGAGGGACCAAAACAGTTTCAACTACTGGGCACTATATATATATATTCTTTTTAGATGTTACGAATAATTCATGTTATTTTTAACAAAAAATTTTAAGGTGTTGAGTAAAAAATGTATGTGGTCGTTAATGGAAAATTAAATGGGTTGGAGTTGATAAACCTGTTCGTTAAATATGTTGTGATTTGAAAAAGAATTGTGATTTAGATGTTTGGAAATTGGAAGGGTTGTTTGTATTATTGTTAGTGTTTTTTACAATGCAAGTTTAAATATTTCAAATATAAGAGAGGCTCTGTCAAAATTTTTAAAAAAAAACCTTGGATTATTCGTAAATGTTGTTTATTGTTGTATTGTAGTTGATTTTGTTGGACTGATTACACAACGTTTAGAGTCGTTCACTTCTACACCCGACCGAGGTAATTATTAGATCATTTGAGTATTTTCAAATTTCAAATTAATCAATAATACAAGAACAACAATTTCTCTTGAACACATTTTTAAATCTAATTTATATAGGTTAGGAATAGATAGGGATGAGGAGGATCTTTGTTGGTCATGTATCATGGGAAATTAGAATGTAACAGAGATGTGATAGAATATTCAGGGTCCGAGCGCAAATTAGTTGTAGTTCTGTTGAACATCAAATATGTGAATTTAGTGGATGTCATAATATCTGAATGTTGTTATCCAGAAAGTATGTTTGATATCATGATGACGGCGAAGTTGTCTTTAAATGGTGATGGTGGAGCGTTGGGGACCCGAGGCTCATTCATTTCACCTGCAACATGGTCAGATTACATGTACGTTGAGTGACATCTCTTTGATCACGGGATTATGTGTAGATGATTTGCCGATATGTGAGTCCCAAGAGTACGTGTGGTCAGATGTCTGCGTGGATTTATTGTGTTAGTGTCCGGAGAACATGGATGGTAAGGGTTCTGTAACTTTGGGTTGGTTGCAAGATCAATCTCAAGAGTTGTCAGAAGATGTTGATGACGCGACGGTTACATTGCACACCAGAGATTTCATTCTGTTCCAGCTTGGATGTAGTATTTTGTCTGATAAGAGTAGCCCAATGATTCGCTTGAAGTACCTGCATTTACTCAGAGATTTGACCGTCGCATCGGAGTACAACTGGGGAAGTGCGGCTTTGGCCCACGTATATCATAGTTTAGTCAAAGCTTCCTTGATCCCAACTAGACATCTATGTGGTTTTCTTACATTTCTGCAATTGTGGTGCTAAGAACATTTCCACATCGGGAAACCGAGTAACAGTAGACCGTTAATGTACCCGGCAAACGAGAGGGCGCCATTAGGAGCCCGTTGGAGACGAACACAATCATTTAAGGGAAGTGCCAAGACGCCGACGATTTTCATCAAAATGAGCTTGACAAGGTCATCTGGGATCCTTGTGAACATTTAGATCTTAACCAGTTTCCACCACTTTGTACAGAAGGCTCAAAGATATGAACGAGTCGTACATGACTTATAAATTTCTGGGAAGTGGGTATGCATTGTCCAGACTGAGTGATGAGGTAGTTCAGTCTACAACATCACATTCCAAAGCCGATGGAGAGACATGTACACAAAACGGCTCAGGGGAGAGCAGACGTGAATTGGTTGGTGGAAAATCACTGATTCATTCAGCATTGGTATCATAGAAGAGATCATCTACAATTTCAGCGACCACTCCTAGGTCTCACTCTTGAAGAGAGTAGACAATTGTATATGGAATGGTACTCGGATGTCATGGTACGTTGGATTGTGTACCGCAGTTTGGTTCCAAAGTCGAACTTGTACAAACCCGGGCGGGTAGAGAACGAGAGATGATAATATCTAAACTTGCAATTCAACACTTACAATGTTTTTTAAATGTTTTTGATGTATGTTTAACGTTTAAATTATCTATAGGTACACGGAGTTTATGAGTTCCGTGAAGAACTCCATAAACTTCACGAAGCGATCAGAGATCATAAGACATACTATTCAATGACTGCATAGTTGAAGGAAAAAATGAAAGCTTGGCTCATGTGTATTTGTGTTGAAGAACCCACGATATGGTTGAGTCAAGACCATGTCATAGAAGAAGATGATACTGTTATTCCACACACACAAGACAGTGGGGATGGTGGTCTGACTCAGGATACAGAAGGGGTAGGAAATGCGGCACGAGATGGGGGATGCAACTGGGGTAGAGGACATGCTTAGGCACGTCATATTTAGCAGAAGAGATTGAGGGATCATTTAGGCTAGATTGTGTGAAACAATTGTTTGAAATGTGACTTTTTTATTGATCACTATAATATTGAACGATATTACTCTTGTAATGATAGTTTCATATGTGATTTCGAATTGTTTCTTCTGTGTATGCAATTTTGATTGGTTTTAATGTGGTGTATGTCTTTCCAATTTTGGCTTAACAAGAATTGATTTATTGTCGAAGGAATGATTAACCCAAAAAAAATTGTCTAACACGAACTCGGCAATAATAGTGTCGAGTTCAATATACTGGACTCAGCAGCACCGGCGTCGCGTTCTGTTTTACAGAACACGGCACCGTGGTTGCCAAGTTCTATATAGATGAACTCGACAACGTTAGAGTCAAGTCCTATTTTACAAAACTCGGCACTTTCAGTGTTGTGTTCTATTAGGCCTCCGAAGAGGTTGCGATTTTTTTAAGTGTTGGAACTATACATATGTCGGTGTCTTTAACGTCGATTTGGTGTATGAAGAACTTGACGTCTAGGATACGATGAGTTCTTCAAGGAATTTTTTTATACAAAACTCAGCATCTCAGACGTCGGGTTTTGTGTACACTAAACCCGTCGTCGCCACGTGGTGACAGCGTGTCTACTTTGGGAATTGTTTTGGGGAAGATGTTTACTTTGGAAATTTTAAAAAATAATATTATTATTTAAAAAAAATACAAATATGAATGGTGACGGCATGTAATTAGGAGATTTTTTTTTGTTATTATTTCAAAAAAAATCCAAATATGAATGGTGACGACATGTAATTAGGAGGAGATTTTTGTTTGTTCCACTGCACACGTTGATCTTCCTTTTCTTAAGTATATATATCAAAGAAAACTTGCTATCGACATTAAGAGACAAAGGAAATATCACATCTATGATCTATGCGCTTTAATACGGCTCTATGACATGGAAAGTTAAAATAGTGAAATGTCAACCAAACGCGACACCAAATGGAAAATCTATTGTGAAACAAAAAAACACGGTTCAACCAATAAAACGTACAATCTAAGGGGGTAACCACAAAAGTGATACCCGAAGCAACATGCCGAGTATACAACCTTTGCGACTATTGCAAAGTGATAAGATCAATTAAACTTCCACAACCCGTGATTTAGTATGATTGAGCACTGATTGATACGTTTCAATTAACCGCAAGTGCACGGCCGCGTTGAAGCGGCGACAAATACGGGTTGATCCACAGGGAGGTGTCTCGACTCTGGTTTGTTTGAAGGCGAGTGAGAAAGAAAAGAGAGAAAGATTGATTAAACTAAACTATACTAAATCAGTAAACTAGAAAGGAGAAAATGAAAGCATGAAATGAACTAAACTAAGTAACTAATAACAGAAGTTAGAAATCAGGAATGGAAAACCCCTAAGGGGTGGAGTGTGTGTGTGCACATGAAATAAGTGTGGTGAATGCATACAATAAGCTCAAGTGTAGTTAGTGTTTGTTAATGCATAAGAAGTACATAATGGCAAGACCTATCATTTAAAGCACTAACCTAGGTAATTAATATAAGCATGACAAGTTTGTTATTAAGAACATAAACAAGCATGGAATGTACCTAAACATTATGACCATCAACTACTCACACATATTTAAACTAACATTTATACTAAGGAAAGAAAACATGCTTAAACTAATTATAAGAAGACTAAAACAACAAGTTTAACTAAAAGAACATAAAACTAAAGAAGCATGCAAGACATAAGAAATGAAATTAAACTAAGAAAGAAATAACATAACTAAAGGAAAACATCTATTATTGCTCACTCAATTATAAGTAGCCTCTCTCCACCTGGGTTTTTGCTTCAAGGCTTTAACTCCTAGCAGAGAGGATGACCACCAAGAGAGAGATGTGGTACAAGAGAGGAGGGAGAGTTCTATTTATAGCCATAGAAAAAGGTAATCCGAGACAATCCCCTGGTATGAGACTAAACATATACCAGAAATAGACTAAACACAGTCTAATACACGACCCAAAGAAATATTAGCGGATACGGAGCAACCTGGACCGCTAATCAGCAGTCCCAGACTGCCAATTGGCGGTATACAGGATTTGGATCTCTCTGGGTTTTCTTCTGGGCTTTTCTGGCCGTAAATTTTTAATATAATAAAAAATAAATTAAAATTTCGAAATTTAGGAATTTTTTTTTTCAAAAACTAGATGGATCGCTGGTGTGACCCGCGATCCGTCCTCCCCCCCAAAAAAAAATTTTTTTTTAGAAAATCTCACCGATCGCGGTTCTGAACGGCGATCCGTGAATTTTTTTTTATTTTTTTAAAGTTTTCTGTTTTATTTTCTTTATTTCTGTTTTTCTTTTTTATTATAATTATTTTTAATCTTTTTTAAAATCTTTTTTTTGTCAAAATATGTTTTGTAATTTATATTATTTTTTAAAAAAATTAAAATTTGTTTTTAATTTTTTCAAAAATTGACCTCCAAATCACGTCGATAACTGAACGTATTGAAATGTTAGGGTATTTTATACAATAAAAAAAAAAAATTCTTAACAAGAATAAGAAATTATTTACAAATGAATTTTAAACAAACACTAAAACTAATTAAATCAAAAAATTGATATCGTTGTCGAAAATTCGTAGGGTGTACACACATTACAAACAGTTTTGGAGGTCGATACAGCAAAAAATTAAAAACACAATGATTTTTTTTAAAAATAATAACAATTACAAAACATATTTTGAAAAGAAATATAATAAAAAAACTTAATTAAAATGATTTAAAAAAATTCAAAACATAAAACACTCCAACTAAAATCTGTGACTTTATTTATTTTCTTTTATTGTTTTTGATTTTATGTTTTGAATTTTTTAAAATCATTTTAACTATGTTATATATATTATATATATACTTCAAAATATGTTTTCTAATTTTTATAAAATTTTAAAAAAAATTAATTGTGTTTTTAATTTTTTGCAGTATCGACCTTCAAAACTGTTTCTAAAGTGTATTCTCCCTAAGAATTTTTGACAACGTTACAAATTTTAAAAATTTAGAATAGAGTATTAACTAGGTACATTTTTTTATCTAATAAAAAAAATTAAATTTCGAATACCAATATATGTACATTTTAAAATTAGTAACGTTGTCAAAAATTCGTAGAATGGATACACATTACAAACAGTTTTCTAATACTTCAAAAAATTAAAAACACAATTAATTTTTTTTAAAAATTTATAAAAATTAGAAAACATATTTTGAAGTATATATATATATATATATATAACATAGTTAAAATGATTTTAAAAAAAATCAAAACATAAAATCAAAAACAATAAAACAAAATAAATAAAGTCAAGCGATTTTAGTTGGAGTGTTTTATGTTTTGAATTTTTTAAATCATTTTAATTAAGTTTTTTTATTATATTTCTTTTCAAAATATGTTTTGTAATTGTTATTATTTTTTTAAAAAAATTCATTGTATTTTTAATTTTTTGCTGTATCGACCGCCAAAATTGTTTGTAATGTGTGTACACCCTACGAATTTTCGACAACGTTATCAATTTTTTGTTTTAATTAGTTTTAGTGTTTGTTTAAAATTCATTTGTAAATAATTTCTTATTCTTGTTAAGAAATTCTATTTTTTTATTGTATAAAATACCCTAACATTTCAATACGTCTAGTTATCGACGTGATTTGGAGGTCGATTTTTTAAAAAATAAAAAACAAATTTGATTTTTTTTAAAAATAATATAAATTAGAAGACATATTTTGAAAAAAAAGATTTTAAAAAAGATTAAAAATAATTATAATAAAAAAGAAAAACAGAAATAAAGAAAATAAAACAGAAAACTTTAAAAACAAATAAAAAAAAAAATTCACGGATCGCCGTTTAGAACCGCGATTAGTGAAATTTTCTAAAAAAAATAAATTTTTTTTGGGGGGAGGACGGATCGCTGGTGGGAACCGCGATCCGTGCCCCACGGATCGCGGGTCACACCAGCGATCCACCTAGTTTTCGAAAAAAAATTTCCTAAATTTCGAATTTTTAATTTATTTTTTATTATATTAAAATATTACGGCTTTTCTGGATGGATTTGTTGGTCTTTGATCCATCTACTTCGCTTGGTGGAGCTCCGACCCAAATAAAATTGCCAAAATACTCCCTATGATGGTGTGGAGTATTCTAGTTTGCTCATTGGTCCATCTATCTTGCATTCAGGTCCTTCGATATTGCATCTTAGTCCTCGAGTCTCTCAACTAAGTCATTTTTCCTGCTTTTAGGTCATTTCATGCGTCTTGTCTTCATACGTATTTATTTCTGAAATTCAAACATAAAGCTCGTTACGTAGCATTGTTTAGGTGAAAGATAATGGATATAAGATACAAATGTAAGCATGAAATGATATCAATCAAATCCCCCACACCTAACTTTTGCTAGTCCCGAGCAAAACAAAGAAAGAGAAGCATACAAAAAACAAGAAATCCTAACTCACTTTCGTAGGAATTACGGTTGCACTTAGCACGTGCAACAAGACGTTAAACCTCCTTGTCGCCAAAGAGGAGGAGTGTTGTGTCCTAAGGGTTTTCAGCGGGTATACCCAAAAAATCCGAACATAGATGCATTATTCAATCTAGAAACTCGACTCAATGGACTCATTTTTATCGATCATTGGACGCGGTAATACTACAGGCCGACTCTATGGATGTATTCAGTCCACACACCTAGCCTAATGAACCATTCGCGCAAGTTAACTAAGGACTTAAGTGAAAAGACATGGACAACCTCAACATCCTCAAGTGATACAAAGTGTAAAGTCCATTAAGGTTCTTATTTGCATTACCATTTTTTTCTTTTTTCTTTTCTTACTTTTTTTCCTTTTCTTTTTATTAGTTGGAGTTTTATTCTCCCAGGGTCAGGTTTCGTGCATCATTGCCTATGAGGACTTACACTATCACGTACACCTTTCCCAAAATCTCCACATAGGGCAATCCCTACCACCCGTGTAACGGGAATTAGGTCGGCGCATCCCAAGTTAGATGACTCGAAAGTACCAGGCACAAAGTCCCCTTAGACCTACTTTCCCGAGTGATAGGAGCCGTGCAAGAAGAGAGAACACCTACTCACTTATTTCTTTATCTACACATGAACCAAAACTCCTACCCTTAAAGTCTCTTGTCAACAAGATTTAAAGGGTCATTGACTACAACAAACTTCCTTAAATTAACAGACACGAATTATTGACTCACTAGGTTCAGGGTGGACTTCTTTAAATGTTTGTGTACTGAAACCCTACGATTACTCGCCCCCTGAAGGAAGACCGGGGTGCATCCTAACGACTAGATAAGTCCTAAAGCCACTGTACTAGATATCCTAATGCATCAAGTTCAAGACAATTTTGGGAGCTTTCTTTTTACTTTGCCTCGCAACGGTTTTGCACATGCTAAACACACGCAAAACCCACAAAACATTTTCTTTCGCAAACACATGAAGATTTTGAAAGAAATGTGAAAATTCTAAAGCACTAGGTGATGCATTGCATACATTGCATCATATGTCTTTCATTTAGATTGATTTTATATCGATAAATGCTACTAAGGTATGTGTTTAGTCTTATTTACAGAATACAAGGACCTGAATGCAAATTACCCACATCCCGAGCATAAACGCGTGCAAAAGACTCATTTCTATCATAAAGACCAAGTTCAAGTTTATCAGGTTACAAATGGAAATGTATCCAAGCATAAAAGCATTCAAGATCTAATTCCAAAAAGTACAAGGACTTAAGCACAAAAGTAGCCGGGGACTTAATTGCAAAAATCCAAGGACCTAATTGCAATTAAAGCACCAAAATATTATCTTGGAGAAAATCTAAAGAAAAATCAATGTGGATCTCCAAATATATAAAGAAATAAAGTCGGAGCTCAAAAGAAAGGAAAGAAATCATCCGGATATGCAAAGGACATTGAAATCATACCATAAACACACAGGAAAAATCCGGATCGAATCCGAGCCAAAAAGGTGGCGATTCTGCCGCACCTCATGTACAAATTGCGGCGATTTAGCCGCACAAAAGTCGATCCGTGTGCTCAAATTTTTACCAATGCTTTATTGACGCGTGTACGTTCCATTTATATATTGGGATCCCTTGTATCGGCTATAAATAGCCCCGAGAACGATGTTAGAAGGGTCCTTGGTCCTTAACCTTAGTTTTTATTTTTAGTCTTAGTTTTGTATTGTTCTTCTTAGTAATAAAATTCTGTCTTTTATTTCTTGTTTTTAATTTTCTTTTGTAATGCCTCTAGGATCCCTTCTTCCTCCCTCCATGAGTTTTTAACTCTTTCCAAAGGGTGGAGGTGACGGATTTAGGGTGATGAGAAGAGAATAAAGTTATTATTTTAATTTCGTATTAGTATGTTTTGATTACTTGAGTTTATGTTAAATCATTTATCATGTAATGCTTTATAACTAATGTGATTTATTATAAGTTTCAGAATTCTCTAATCTAAACCCTAAATCTAAACCTCCACCCGACGGAATTCACATCTTTGTTCTTGTTTTAGTTTTAATTGTTCTTGTTCTTGCTTTAGATAATTAAAACCCAAAAATCTCAAAACCCAATTATTTCTTCTCTCCTTCTTCCCCTTAATCGAAAATCACACAAATAACAAGATCTCTCCCTCCTTGTGTTCGACCCGTATTTGCCACGTCTTAATTGACGCCGTGCACTTGCGGTATAAATTTAATTCTCATCAAGTTTTTGGCGCCGTTGCCGGGGAGGCGACGAGAATTTCAAGTTTTTTTTGTGATTTTTGTTTGTTTTGTTTGGATCTTGGTTTTTCGCGATCTAACGTTTTCTCTGTGCTTTTCAGGAAGTATTAGAGACGACGCAAAAATCCGGACGCAATCCAAGGTGACCAAGCGGCGAAATCGCCGAACCAACAGTGTAGTTTGTGGCGGAAACGCCGCACGGGTTGGACTTCTGGGCGTGAAATTTTTCTGAGACGTGACTCATCTCTGGGTGGACGCGTAGAGAAGCTGGAAATTGTCGAGAGCGGGCGGCGAACCCGACTGAGCGTGCGTAGGTAACCTTTGTTTCCTTTTCCTCGAAATTTCTATTTTCGAAAAATTTCCTTCTTGGTAGAATTGCATGTGTAGGGCAAACTTCCATAATTGACACTAATTCAACTTGTGACCTAAAATTTTGCAAAATTAGAAAGGCCTTAGTGCATGCATCATTTAAAGATTTTCTCGCATTATGTATGCTAAATTTTGCAAATCAATTCATTGTTGAAGAGTGCTGGAGGCAAGGTACGTGCGCGGTTTTTATTGATTGCATTTAAGCATATAATTTAGTTTGCATACAACTTTGCAATTGTCCCCCACTAAAGACCAATGTTTGACTATCTCTGCTAGATTTAGGTTAAACTATCTTAAGGGCAACTCCGTAGGAAAAGATACGGTGGGGATTTCATCACCCTTCGGTGGCCCACAAATAACAATCCTAAAGTGTCACCCAAGCTTTAAAATTAAAATCAATTAGACATTGGCCCCTAAGGATTCAGACTCAATTAAGGAGAAGATTGATTTGACTTGCTATGACTTGAAGCTGATCGAATTTAATTTGGTGTCTAGAAAGTGTTTTTGTGTTGACGTAAGTCTTCCAAGCGAAGTGGTTGTCTAATTGGCACCGACTCTGTCGGAAGCGCCCCCACTAGCTATACACGGCCTGGCCAAGTTGGTTTGATTAGTGAGGGAGGTGAATCAAGCAAATCAATTCGACTCAACCAGTTAGGAGTCGTCTAGATCTAAGCGACACTAGGTCTAGGATTGTTTGAACCGTGCTTTCTTAGGAATTTTCTGACCAACCATCTTTCTATCTTTAGAGTTAGGTTTCCCTTCTCATCTGAGTCTTCTTTCTCTTCTCACCTAAATTCTCTAGATTAGGATTCCTTTCTCATCTTGCCCCATTCTATTGTTTGTTTCCCTTTTGAAAAAAACATAAAAAAACGAAAATTAAAAAAAAAACTATTTGTAATTAATTCTTGAAATTAAATTTGGAATTTAAATTTGGAATTTGAATTCAAAAATTGATTCAACCCGGTGCACTCAGATTTGGATTCGGGACTTGAGTAATAGACTCTCACGAGTTCATCAGATCCAATGGGTGAGAACGTAGTGGATCCACCTGTTGTGCAACCCATAACTCTGAGGGATCGATGCTATCCAGCGATGGCTGCTCAGCCATCGTGCATCGTTATGCCCACCATACCGGGTCGCGACTTCGAACTTAAGGCACAATACATGAGTATGTTGCCTAAGTTCACCTCTAGGGAAGACCCATATCTCTTCCTTAGAGAATTTGAGGAAATCTGCTCTCTTATGCAACACCAGCATATTCCTGAGGATGCAGTGCGTCTGAAATTCGTGCCTCTAGCACTGAAGGATGACGCTAAGAAATGGCTATATAGTCTAGCCGAAAGATCTATTAGGAGTTGGGCTGAGTTTGTTCAAGTATTCCTGAAAAAATATTTTCCCAACCATAAGACTATGAGGATTAGGAATGAAATTGTTGCATTCGTTCAGTCTGAGAGCGAGCCATTCTATTCCTATCTAGAAAGATTCAAAAGTGTTCTGACCCAATGCCCTCATCATGGAATTCCGAGATGACAATTATGTCAAATTATTTATGAGGGATTGACACCCACATCTAGGGTTATGGTAGAATCCGTAAGCCAAGGGAACTTTATGTCAAAAAATGAAAATGATGCCTGGACTTTTCTTGAGGAATTAGCTGAAAACAGTATGCAATGGGACAATGCTAGAACACCGCTTAACCCGAGTATTGGATCTAGAATAGCAAGTCAACCCAAACCAGATGTCTTAGCTGTAGATGCGAACATAGCGGCTGAAGCAAAACTAGCTACCCTTATGCACAGAATGGAAAGTTTAGAGCTACAAACCCAAAACCGAGTGAATCAAGCCTCGTCTATCCCTTGCTCTAGATGTGGTCAGACTGGTCATGTAATGGAGGATTGTGCGGACTGGGACCAAGTTAATGCCATGTATAACCATGCTAGAAATGACCCATACGCATCAACCTATAACTCGGGTTGGTGTAATAATTCCAATTTCTCATCAAACCAACAGGGTCAACCTCCTAGACAACAACCAAACCCGTACAACCAAAATAATACATCTTCTGGGTTTAGTAACAATGGCGATCATGAGGTTAGGTTGACAAGCCTGGAAAATTTGATGAAAACCTTTATACAAACAACCAACCAGACCTTCCAAAGGCTAGAGA
Source organism: Triglochin maritima (assembly GCA_963682175.1). Lineage (NCBI taxonomy): Eukaryota > Viridiplantae > Streptophyta > Magnoliopsida > Alismatales > Juncaginaceae > Triglochin > Triglochin maritima. The sequence continues at coordinate 27,807,957 of OY821780.1, read as the reverse complement.
CACAAGTCAGCCAACTAGCACAAATAGTAGGTGAAAGAGAAAAGGGTCGGTTTCCAAGTCAACCTGAGGTGAACCCAAGATCTAATAATTCATATCAATCCTATCAAGCACCTTCAGGAAATAACAACCCTAGACCGGTTCAAATGGTTAATGAGGAAGGACCGTTCCAACAAATAAATGTTGTAGTAACATTACGGTCCGGAAGACAAGTTGATAACAATGTGGTAAATCCTAGAACGTCTAATCAATCTGGCCATCAAACTACCACATATGACCTAACCATTGCACCCGATGTCCAATCTGAAACGCCCAACCCACCTACTCAACTTGAACCTATAGCTCAACCTGAACCTGAGCGAGTCTATGTTCCTAAAGCCCCATTCCCCAATAGACTCAAAAAGAACTCAAGTGCACAAATAGAGAAAATCTTGGAAGTATTTAAGCAAGTTAAGGTGAACATTCCACTCTTAGACATGATTCAAAAAATACCTGCTTATGCTAAATTCTTAAAAGATTTGTGCACTAAAAAGAGAAAAACGAACGTACCAAAGAAGGCATTCTTAACTGCAAACATAAGTTCTATTTTGTCCAACACATCTCCTATAAAATATAAGGATCCTGGATGTCCCACAATTTCATGTGCAATAGGAGATACTTTTATCAACAAAGCCCTTCTAGACCTTGGTGCTAGTGTTAACCTACTCCCGTACTCTGTTTATGAGCAAATGAACCTTGGTCCACTAAAACCCTCTAAGACAACCCTTCAATTTCCTGATTGTTCTATTAAGAAACCAAGAGGTATAGTAGATGATGTTTTGATCAAGGTTGGTGACTTCATTTACCCAGTGGATTTTGTCGTACTAGATACCGCACCTGTTGTAAATCCTAACCGACAAATCCCTGTAATTCTGGGCAGACCCTTTTTAGCCACTTCGGAAGCATTGATAAACTGTCGAAATGGGCTCATGCAATTATCTTTTGGGAACTTAAAAGCTGAATTTAATATCTTTCATATTGATAGTGAGCCAGAAATAATATGCAATCAAAGTGACGTTGTGATGAAATCACGAATCTATAATATTTCTAAATCATCACAAAATCAAAAAGGAAGTAAGAAAAAAAGGAGGAATTCATCTACACACCCACCGTCACTCGAGCAAATAAGAGAACCAATTTATGTGAGGGGTGTGGAACCTGTGACTCAGGAATCTCATTGCAACATGGGGAACAATTCAACTGGATACATGCACCAATATGGTGTCATTCAATCCAGTTCTGACTATGGTTGACTTTGAGTAAATTCCATCCTTCCACCGCAATTCACCAAGGTAATAAGTGCATTTGCTTTATATTTGCATACATTGAGGACAATGCATGATTTAGGTGTGTGGGGGGGGGGGGGTGTTTATGTATATATTTACCTATATATCTGTCTTTTATTTCTAAAAATTAAAATAAAATAAAAAAATAGAAAAAAAATCAATGTTTCATGACATAGCTTAAGATTGAACTGCCAATACCCGTGTACAAATTGCATTGAGTTTTTGTTCCTTATTATATAGTTCTGCTTGTAGAAATTATGACATAAATCTAAGTTCCAAAGAAATAACCCATTGCCCTTTAAGATATGTAGGCACTTAAATTGGATGAATCAAATCTTTGAAGTGGTTGATAAAAAGCAGAGGTTGAGGAAAATATACCGGGAAGTGTGGACTTCTAATAGCAATTAAGCCTTGAGGAAATTAAAAATAAAGGAATAAAGTGAGGAAAACACATTCTGCAAAATGATTACAAAAGCCCAAGCCTTTGAGTCACTGGTCCGTAGGGGTATCTTGAAACCCGGTAACTTGAGTCTACCAGCTCGGGATTATCGACCAAACTCGCTACACGAATGCAAAAAGGGTAAAAGTGTCAAAAAGCAAATGTGTTGAATCACGGAATAAAAGAAAAGAAAAATAAATACTCAATGCCCAAAGCTAAAAGAATGATCCATGCCATGGTTGATCCGAATGATACTTCACCACCAGAGGAGGCGTGCAAAATAATTCAAGTGATAAACATGTGTAGAAGGGTTAGTGATGTGAATGTTGGAGGAACAAAGACCAAGTCATATTTTTAATGAGTTAGATTTATATAATGACCATGCAAAAATTCTTAGTGAGATGTATAAGGTTGAGGTAGGGATATTGAGAACTATTAATTAAATGTTGATTTAGGATTTTGTGGGTATATCCGCTGAAAACCCTCAGGAGACAACACTCCTACTTGGCAACAAAGAGGTTTAAAGGCTTGTTGCACATGCTAAGTGCAACTGTGATTCCTACGAAAGTGAGTTAGGATTTCCCTGTTTTTATTTTTCGTATTTTCTGTTTTGCTAGGGACTAGCAAAATCTAGGTGTGGGGGTATTTGATGCATTGCATACATTGCATCATATGTCTTTCATTTAGATTGATTTTATATCGATAAATGCTACTAAGGTATGTGTTTAGTCTTATTTACAGAAAACAAGGACCTGAATGCAAATTACCCACATCCCGAGTATAAACACGTGCAAAAGACTCATTTCTATCATAAAGACCAAGTTCAAGTTTATCAGGTTACAAATGGAAATGTATCCAAGCATAAAAGCATTCAAGATCTAATTCCAAAAAGTACAAGGACTTAAGCACAAAAGTAGCCGGGGACTTAATTGCAAAAATCCAAGGACCTAATTGCAATTAAAGCACCAAAATATTATCTTGGAGAAAATCTAAAGAAAAATCAATGTGGATCTCCAAATATATAAAGAAATAAAGTCGGAGCTCAAAAGAAAGGAAAGAAATCATCCGGATATGCAAAGGACATTGAAATCATACCATAAACACACAGGAAAAATCCGGATCGAATCCGAGCCAAAAAGGTGGCGATTCTGCCGCACCTCATGTACAAATTGCGGCGATTTAGCCGCACAAAAGTCGATCCGTGTGCTCAAATTTTTACCAATGCTTTATTGACGCGTGTACGTTCCATTTATATATTGGGATCCCTTGTATCGGCTATAAATAGCCCCGAGAACGATGTTAGAAGGGTCATTGGTCCTTAACCTTAGTTTTTATTTTTAGTCTTAGTTTTGTATTGTTCTTCTTAGTAATAAAATTCTGTCTTTTATTTCTTGTTTTTAATTTTCTTTTGTAATGCCTCTAGGATCCCTTCTTCCTCCCTCCATGAGTTTCTAACTCTTTCCAAAGGGTGGAGGTGACGGATTTAGGGTGATGAGAAGAGAATAAAGTTATTATTTTAATTTCGTATTAGTATGTTTTGATTACTTGAGTTTATGTTAAATCATTTATCATGTAATGCTTTATAACTAATGTGATTTATTATAAGTTTCAGAATTCTCTAATCTAAACCCTAAATCTAAACCTCCACCCGACGGAATTCACATCTTTGTTCTTGTTTTAGTTTTAATTGTTCTTGTTCTTGCTTTAGATAATTAAAACCCAAAAATCTCAAAACCCAATTATTTCTTCTCTCCTTCTTCCCCTTAATCGAAAATCACACAAATAACAAGATCTCTCCCTCCTTGTGTTCGACCCGTATTTGCCACGTCTTAATTGACGCCGTGCACTTGCGGTATAAATTTAATTCTCATCACTAGGCAAGCAAAAGAAGACAAGTCACCCAAGGATCATAGCAAACAGATATATCGATATTAAATGCAGCACACTAACATGACCCTATCAATGCACACAAAAGAAAAACAAAATCAAAGGAAAAGACTCGACTATGTACATACGTAAAACACCCCCACACCTACTTCATGCATTGTCCTCAAAGAATGTGAGCAAGATACTACATGGATTTATGCATGAAAAAAGGAAGATCTCACCAAGATGAAGCGCAACAAGAAGTTCATGGTTATAGTGATAGACACAAACCCGAATTCCCTCAAAACATGTGAGATGCTAAAGAAGGGATATAAATACGTGAAAGAAATGGGGCCCAAATACTCAGTGGTTGGAGCCCACAACAATCGATGCTCACTGAAGGAGTCTTCTTCTCTTTTTTTTCATTTTTTTCAAAGTCAACTATATACAAACATGAAAGCTCAACCATTCATGCAGGAACATGAATGGTTGAGTGCGAGAGAGGTTCATGAAGGAACATGACCTCCTCGACTTTGGCTAGTTGACTGACATCATTTCATGCTTACATTTGTATCTTATATCCATTATATTTCACCAAAACAATGCTATGTGACGAGTTTTATGATTGAATTTCAGAAATAAATAGGTTTGAATAGAAGAGGCATAAAAGGACCTAAAAGCATGAAAAAGGACTGAGTTGAGACACTCAAGGACTAAGATGAAAGATCGAAGGACCTGAACGTAAGATCGAAGGACCAATGAGCAAACAAGAATACTGCACACCATCATGGAGAGTATTTTGACAATTCTATTTGGGTCGGAGCTCCAACAAGCTAAGTAGATGCATCAAAGACAAACAAAACCTTCCAGAAAAGCCCACAAGCAAATCCAGAGCGATCTGAACACTGTAAACCGCTAATTGGAGGTCACTTTTGGTCCGGATCCGCTAAGATTTATGTGGAGCGTGTATTAGTGTGTATTTAGTCTATGTCTGGTATTTGTTTAGTCCCATACCGGGGGATTGGCCCGGATTACCTTTTCTATGGCTATAAATAGAACTCTTCACCTTCTATTGTAATGACCCATTGTTTGGTGGCATTCTCTCTACTTAGAGTAACTCTTGGAGCAAAATCTAAAGGTGGAGAAGAATGCTACCTTCAATGTAACTCATCTAATAAAATAATTTTTCCATTGTTTTGTTCTTATGTTGTTTCTTTATGCATGTTTAGCTTAGTTTTATTTCTTTGATTCTAGGCTAAAGTAGTTAGAATGTTTCTTTGCTTCTTTAGTTTAATTGTTAGAGTAATGTGTAGTGAGTAGATCCATCCCCTTTTGGGAGTGGAGATGATGTTCATACATGCATTAAAGAATGAATATGAATGCTTTATATTTTCATTGTGTTGATAAATGTGAATGTATGCTTGCTTGTTAGAGTAGAATACTACACTTGATGGGTTTTGCCACACATCTTAGACACATCCCATGCTTGTTTAAGTTCTGAAATAACTAGCTTGTGTATATGAATGTTAATCAACTAGGTTAGTGAATGGATTGATAGGTTTTGCCATAACCTTTAGACACTTCCTATGCATGAAAACACTACCTACATTTGTGCCTATAGAATGCATTCTTCACCATCTTTTTGAAGGGAATGTGTTCTACAAGTTTTACTTTTAAATGTCAATTATTATGAATTGAATGAGAAATCATTTTGTTCCTTGTTTATGTTATTCGTATTTTAGAAGTGTTAAGGAAGAGATTCTTGGTCCTTAACCGTACAGCTCTAAAAGATATTGGTTTACATAAAACGAAAGATATTCGCAATCATTGTAATTAACATGAGACATTAATTACCGAGTTAAGATTGTCGTGTTAGTAAAACATTATAGAATTGTGTTTTCTGTGTCATTAAGGTTTTACTGTGTCTTTGGTCCTTTGATATGAGACTTATATCCGATCACTTAAGAATTGCTTAATTAGACTAGTGTCTTGAGCTATCGATGAGTGTAGTGTAAAGGCATTGGTTGGTTAAGTATGACTTTCTTTGGAGAAGATAGTTAGTCAAAAGATTATCATTGCCCCTCTTAAATGAGTAATGATATTAGTGGGCCCCTTGATAAAGCAAGGTTATAATGTGCACAATGTGATTTGTGTTAAGTCACATATTTGTAACTAGCTTAAAGAGATCAAGGAATGAATACTAATACAAAGATGACATAATACTACTTGTGTGTATTCTTAATATCATGAGGCAAGGGACGGACACAAGTGGTGTACTCCATCACTAAATGGATCGGGTTTTGGTTCGAGTGGAATTAAGACATCTAACTAATTGGGAGCTATAATGTGAGCTAGATACCGCTTATAGCTTGTGATATTAAGCTCTTAATATCACTGTCAACTTAGTTTAGATCCTCCCATAGGTCACACCACAAAACTGGGAAACAAGAAATGAGGATTTTGAGTTCATAAGATGTGTCGGGTTTCATATAGAAAATATGACACATGGGGTGAACAAGCAAAATCAAAATTATGTTATGATTAATAACATAATTAGAATCTAAATTAAATTCATATGTGATGTAAATATAATGGGGTGTAATGATTTATCATTACATAGGATAATATGTTACATAAGTTGTGAACTTACTACTAATCCCGAAATGTCAAATTTTGTAGGGGTTAAACCGAAATTTGACAAGTCCGCAGTACTGTGCAAAAACGGTCGACCGCTAAACGCTAAACGGTCGACCGAATGTTGCACCGATAACAGGAATTTCGTCTCTTCGTTTTCGGTCGTCCGAGTATAATCGGTCGGGCGACCGAGTATAATCGGTCGGTCGACCGAACATCGCGATGAAATATTTTTGTTACGAACGGTCGACCGAAACCTGGTCTAAACGGTCGACCGAACCTCCACAACGGTCGACCGGTCCAGACGGTTTTATGCAGAATTAATTTAAGAATTAATTAGATCATGCATGGAATTGGTCCATAACTGATTTAATTCGTGGCTAAGATTATTTGTTAGCAAATAATGGATGGTTAGATGGAAGTTTGCATGAAATCATGGGCACGAGGTTGCACATGAATAGGTAATTTGGACAGAACTTATAAATACAAGTTTATCTCATTACCTTATTAATTAATTCATTATCTTCTTGTGCAAACATCTCTCTCCATAATTCTCCACGAATTTTCATTAATTCTTGAGTTTAGTTTTAGTTTTCAGAGATCTTCTTCTCAAGGGAACTAAAGAGGGGCTAGTAGTTAGATTCTAAACCCTATTGGAGATTGAGAGACTAGCTCTTCTCTCTCCGATCTTGTTAGAGTTTGGTGAATTCTCGGAGGCATCCGGCGCAACGACAAGCATCCTCAACGTCTCCGGATCATCAAGAAGTTTTAGAGAACTTCTAGGTATGAAATTCGGAGCCCATGTTTGTTTTAATAAATTTTTGAAACTAGTTATTGAAGCAAACTGATGCATGCATGAAACAAATCATAGAAAATTGTAATTGATCCTTATTGTGCATAAAAATTTCAAAAAATATATGTACAATTAAACTAGAAATCCTACAGTGGTATCAGAGCTTAGGGTTCAATTTTCTAATGATTTTGAAACTATAAACAAATTTAGTTTACCATCTAGGGTTCGAACAATTCGATTTTCCGTTTTTTCGGTCTTTAAATGTTTTGTTGGAATAATTCTTTGTAATAATTCGTTTTGAATGTTTTAAGTGGTTTAAAGCAGGCCATGTAATTATTAGAATTATGATTTAGACGTAAGTCTAACTTGCAATAATTTCGTTTTAAGAATAAACGATTGTTTTGTAAGAGAATCAACAAAACCGAAAAAACTGCGGTTCGTCTTTCCTTTTAGGAAATTGGATGGACAGCGGTTCAAAATTGTTTTTGAACTTCTGGATGGATGAAAAATGTTTTTAATGGATTTCAAAATGTTTTTCAAAGAATTGTTTGGGATTCTAGATGATTGATAAACTAGGTTGGATAGTTTATAGCAATATTGTGTGCATCGATGCTCGAGTTGTCTTTGCAGGAATTGTGAATTTATATGTTCCAAATCAGCAACTATGAATGTATGTAATCCTTATTATTCAGGGGCTTATGTGTATGTAAAAGCCAAAATTCTAGCTTTCCGTCTTTTAGATAATTGCATTTGCATATGAGAGGTTTTTACATAGGACTTGCACTAGTCGGTTTTTTATCGAATGTGAGGAGCATGTTTATTTTCTGTAAATCTACATCTCCGGTGCAAGAGGAAGTCGCCGCTGTAGCGCATCGATCGAGGATCAAGGATCAGGGATTGAGGATCAAGGATCAAAGGGAACATATAAACTCACACGATGTTGATTGTGTGAATGGTTTAATTTCTGCTATGCATGTGGTGAATGTGATTGAATGTTAGGATGTGTATGAATGATAATATGCATGATAACCTAAAATTGCTAATCACATGTTAATATATTAAATTGTCCAACAAAATTAAGAGTAATTTTGCTTCTTATTTCATCCAATAGCAGCCATCGATCGAGGGATACTCTGCTCGCCCTTAGCGGGAGATAGCTCCCTCCATCTTGGGAATAGTGGGAGATATAATGGTTGTCTATTGTTGTGCCACGATTAGATATATGAGGTGTGTTTCACCCTAGTGAACCCCAAGTATGTTTAGTTGTGAATACAATGGATAAACGTATCTCGTATCAAATGAAAATAAGTTTTCTTAACATTACCCAGAGCCCTCGCTCAGTTTTGGGAAAAAGTTTTTCTTAACGAGGATAGGTCATATTCCCTCATAATTAAAACGACAAGAATCACAAGAGTTTGAAGATGCTAATGTTGATAAAATTCAAAAAGGTTGTGATTAGAAAATGTTTTTCTTACCTTGATATTGCATTGTATTCGATAGCCCTTAGCTAGTCTATGTTGCAATTGATGGGATCTTGGATTGTTGCATTTATGGGCAAAATTTTCATTTGCAGCATTTACATTTGTATGTATGTATAATAAACATAAAAATTGGCATTAAAATCCTGTATGATTTATTTTGTAGAAAATGTTGAACATCCAACCTATCGTACGATCCATGATAGAAAAACACCCTTTAGCAAATGATGGCTCAAACTTCATTAGTTGGCAACTTAAACTCAACATCATGTTAAAGTTTGAGAAACTGTCTCACATTTTGAAAGGTCCAATCCCAAAATGGAATGAGAGATTAACCGATGAAGAGAAAGAGGCTAAAGCCAAGTGGGAAGACCAAGAGAACCAAGTTCACGGTCTTATGCTAGCTTCCATGGCTGACTCGCTTCAAGCGAAATACTTGGAATTTTAACCCAAGAAGAGCTGGAGGCTTTATCTAAGATGTTCATGGATAGTGCCCGAAAGGAGCGCTATAAGACCACCATCACACTCACAAGGTGCCATATGGCGGAGGGAACATCGGTATCCATGCATTTTCTCACGATGCAAGGGTACCTTGGGAAGTTGGCAAAGCTCTCTTCACCAATGCCCGAGGACATTGCTGAAGATATGATTCTTGGCTCTCTAGCCCCGTCCTTTAAGGACTTTGTGATGCATTATCACGTGCGTGAAAAAGGGGTGAGTCTTGAGGAGCTGCACAACGCTCTCAAAACTGCTGAAGTTGACATAGGCAAGGGTAGGGGCAAGCATGTCCTTGCCGTCCATGGGAGGAGCCAAAAGATTGGTAAAGGAAATGGCAAATCTACCAAAAGTGGTTCAATCAAGAGCAAGGGAGTAGGAGGAGCTCATAAGAGTGCCTCGAGGGGGAAATCTCAAAAATCTCCAACTCCCAATACGGAGTGCTTTCACTGCGGTGAAAAAGGACACATCCGGCCAAATTGCCCCAAGTACAAGGAAGACCTTGACAACGGAGTGATTGAACGTCGGCGCCGCAAAAAGGCCAAAGGTATATTTGTTATTGAAATAAATTTAGCCACCTTTGTCCAGGATTGGGTAATTGATACCGGATCTTGTGCTCACATAGTTTCTAATGTGCAGCTACTCAAGGATAGGAAGGAACTCGTAAGGAACGAGATAGAATTGAAGGTCGGAAATGGTGCGAACGTTTCTGCGGTTGCACAAGGTTCTGTGGTGCTTCAATTATGTAGTGGTTTAAATTTATGTCTAAAGAATGTTTATTATGTGCCTTCGATTAGCAAGAATATTATTTCTGTATCATGTTTAGATATGGATAATTTCAATATAAATATTTCAAATTCTTGCTTGTCTATATCGAAGAATGATGTTTTCTATGCAAAAGCATTCATAAGGAATGATCTCTATTTGCTTGAATTGAATAATAAACAAATCTTTAATATCTATAACAAAAGACTCAAGACCACTCACGAGAATGATACTCTCTTGTGACACTATCGTCTTGGTCACATAAATGAAAAACGCATCAAGAAATTGCAAGAAGCTAACCTTCTTGGTCTACTTGATTTTAAATCATTGGAGACGTGCCAACCATGTTTAATGGGAAAAATGACCAAAAAGCCTTTCAAGAAGAAAGGCCTAAGGGTGAGTGGCTTGTTGGATTTGATACATTCCGATGTATGTGGTCCAATGAGTATTAGTGCACGAGATGGTTTCAGGTACTTCATTACGTTCACGGATGATTATAGTCGTTATGGCTATGTTTATCTAATGAGAAACAAAAGTGAATCCTTTGACAAGTTCAAAGAATTCAAGAATGAAGTAGAGAACCAACTCGACAAGAAAATCAAGTCTCTACGAACGGATCGTGGAGGTGAGTACTTAAGTGCCGAATTTGACTCATACCTAAAGGAGTTTGGTATTGTACCTCAACTCACCCCTCCCGGTACACCTCAGTGGAATGGGGTATCCGAAAGGAGGAATAGGACATTGCTCGACATGGTTCGGTCAATGATGAGTCATGCGGAATTACCTCTTTACTTTTGGAGTTATGCACTACAAACTGTGGCTTACACACTAAATAATGTTCCATCGAAATCCGTAGAGAAAACTCCTTATGAGTTATGGAGTGGTAAAAGACCTAAGCTCAATTTTCTCAAGATTTGGGGTTGTGAGGCTTACGTCAAGAAATTGATGTCGACCAAACTTCAACCAAAAGCGGACAAGTGCTTCTTTATTGGTTATCCTCGTGAGACAAGAGAATACTACTTTTGGCATATCACCTCCAATCGAGTGATTGTAGAGAGAGATGCCACATTTCTGGAAAATGAATTTCTGGAAAGAGTAAAAAGTAGTGGGAGTAGGGTTGTGGTTGAGGAAACTCAAGATACTCTACAAGATCATGACATGAATGATGACATTCAAGATCATGAAGGCCCAACCGAGATTCCTTTGATTAGTGGGAGCGTGAGTGAGAGACCTTCGCACGAAATTGTGAGAGAAACTCAATCCTCCCCCACCAAGTTTACGTTCGAGAATCGAACACGAACCAATTCCACAAGAAATTGTGGAAGAAGTTCGAGAAGTACACGTAGAACCAAAAGAACTAAGAAGGTCAACGAGGGAAAGGAAGAAACCCGATATGTATTTGGGACTTCATGAGATCATGGTACTAGATACCGATGATCCCTCGACCTTTCAAGAAGCAATGGAAAGAAAGGACTCCAAACTATGGCTCAAGGCCATGGAATCCGAAATAGAATCCATGTATGATAATCAAGTGTGGAACTTGGTTGACCTTCCTCAAGGGAAAAATGTCATTCAAAATAATGGGTTTTCAAGAGGAAGATGGACAAGGATGGAAACTTGACAACCTACAAAGCGAGGCTTGTAGCAAAAAGTTTCACTCAAGTTCAAGGAATTGACTATAATGAAACGTTTTCACCGGTTGCCATGTTCACGTCTATTCGGATTATGCTCGCTATTGGCGCATTTCATGATTATGAGATATGGCAAATGGATGTCAAAACGGCGTTCCTTAATGGGAACTTGGAGGAGGATGTGTACATGGTACAACCTTAAGGTTTTGAAGATCCAAAGAATAGCGAGAATGTATGCAAGCTTCAAAGATCCATTTATGGATTGAAGCAAGCATCAAGGAGTTGTAACAAACTCTTTGACGAGGAAGTGAAGAAGCTTCACTTCATTCAAAGTAAGGAAGAACCTTGTATATACAAGAAGGTTAGTGGGAGCCATGTAGTATTCCTAATCTTATATGTCGATGACATATTGCTCATGGGCAATCATATTCCTTTGCTTGAGCAAACAAGAAGTTCATTGAAATATGCATTTTCGATGAAAGATATGGGTGAGGCTCAATACATCTTGGGAATCCAGATATATCGAGATAGATCTCGGAGACTCATTGGCCTAAGTCAACGTACATACATTGACAAGGTCTTGGAAAGGTTCAAGATGATAGAGGACAAGTCGTGTGCAATCACGTAAGGACTTAGAGTATGGGTGTGTGCCAATGAGTATGGGTGTGCAACTCAAGAAGTCTCAACGTGCGCAATCACGTAAGGACTTAGAGTACATGAAGGATGTCCCTTATGCTTCGGCAATTGGGTCGATCATGTACGCGATGACTTGCACAAGACCCGATGTCTCGTATGCTCTAAGCGTGACAAGTCGTCACCAATCCAACGCAGGTCCTGAGCATTGGACTGCGGTCAAGAATATCCTGATGTACCTTAACCGGACCAAGGATAAGATTCTTGTTTATGGAGGACAAAGGGAGTTGATAGCCGAGGGTTACTCGGATGCGAGTTTCATGAGTGATCCAGACGATAGAAGGTCGCAATCAGGATATGTCTTCCTTCTGAATGGTGGAGTTGTGAGTTGGCGTGGTTGGAAGCAAAGCACTACGACCGACTCAACCACTGCTTTCGAAGTAATGGCTGTCGCTGAAGCGAGTAAGGAAGGAGTGTGGATTAAGAAGTTCCTTGAAGAGCTTGGAGTAGTTCCCTCGAGCGAGGGACCAGTAGAGCTATTTTGCGATAATAGTGCATCTATCTCGCAAATCAAGGATTCCAAATCACACCACAAAGTGAAGTACATGGATCGTAAGTACTTCGTGACACGTGACCTCATCGACGAAGGCAAAATAAATCTTTTATGGGTGGACACCAACAGCAACGCAGCTGATCCATTCACAAAACCCTTATCCCAAGCCAAGGGCGAAATGCATTTCGAGTCAATGGGATTGAGGAACCATGTAGATTGGCTTGATGATTGATATATAATGGGGTTTACCCTAGTTATTATTGTTTTATACATTGAGTATGTATGTGAAAGAAAACTTTAATAACAAGTGGGAGATTGAAGGGAATGTGTTCTAAAAGTTTTACTTTTAAATGTCAATTATTATGAATTGAATGAGAAATCATTTTGTTCCTTGTTTATGTTATTCGTCTTTTAGAAGTGTTAAGGAAGAGGCTCTTGGTCCTTAACCGTAAAGCTCTAAAAGATATTGGTTTACATAAAACGAAAGATATTCACAATCATGGTAATTAACATGGGACATTAATTACCGAGTTAAGATTGTCGTGTTAGTCATAGATCATTGTAGCTCTACAAGTGAGTGACAACACGGGTACACAAAAGAGGAAAATACTACTTTTGTATACTGAATAGACCTAATAAGTAAAACTTTATAGAATTGTGTTTTCTGTGTCATTAATGTTTTACTGTGTCTTTGGTCCTTTGATATGAGACTTATATCCGATCACTTAAGAATTGTTTAATTAGACTAGTGTCTTGACCTATCGATGAGTGTAGTGTAAAGGCATTAGTTGGTTAAGTATGACTTTCTTTGGAGAAGATAGTTAGTCAAACGATTATCATTGCCCCTCTTAAATGAGTAATGATATTAGTGGGCCCCTTGATAAAGCAAGGTTATAATGTGCACAATGTGATTTGAGTTAAGTCACATATTTGTAACTAGCTTAAAGAGATCAAGGAATGAATACTAATACAAAGATGACACAATACTACTTTGTGTGTATTCTTAATATCATGAGGCAAGGGACGGACACAAGTGGTGTACTCCATCACTAAATGGATCGGGTTTTGGTTCGAGTGGAATTAAGACATCTAACTAATTGGGAACTATAATGTGTAGCTAGATACCGCTTATAGCTTGTGATATTAAGCTCTTAATATCACTGTCAACTTAGTTTAGATCCTCCCATAGGTCACACCACAAAACTGGGAAACAAGAAATGGGGATTTTGAGTTCATAAGATGTGTCGGGTTTCATATAGAAAATATGACACATGAGGTGAACAAGCAAAATCAAAATTATGTTATGATTAATAACATAATTAGAATCTAAATTAAATTCATATGTGATGTAAATATTATGGGGTGTAATGATTTATCATTACATAGGATAATATGTTACATAAGTTGTGAACTTACTACTAATCCCGAAATGTCAAATTTTGTAGGGGTTAAACCGAAATTTTTGACAAGTCTGCAGTACTGTGCAAAAATGGTCGACCGCTAAACGCTAAACGGTCGACCGAATGTTGCACCGATAACAGGAATTTCGTCTGTTCCTTTCGGTCGACCGAGTATAATCGTTCGAGCGACCGAGTATAATCGGTCGGTCGATCGAACATCGCGATGAAATATTTTTGTTACGAACGGTCGACCGAGACCTGGTCTAAACGGTCGACCGAACTTCCAAAACGGTCGACCGGTCCAGACGGTTTTATGCAGAATTAATTTAAGAATTAATTAGATCATGCATGGAATTGGTCCATAACTGATTTAATTCGTGGCTAAGATTATTTGTTAGCAAATAATGGATGGTTAGATGGAAGTTTGCATGAAATCATGGGCAAGAGGTTGCACATGAATAGGTAATTTGGACAGAACTTATAAATACAAGTTTATCTCATTACCTTATTAATTAATTCATTATCTTCTTGTGCAAACATCTCTCTCCATAATTCTCCACGAATTTTCATTAATTTTGAGTTTAGTTTTAGTTTTCAGAGATCTTCTTCTCAAGGGAACTAAAGAGGGGCTAGTAGTTAGATTCTAAACCCTATTGGAGATTGAGAGGCTAGCTCTTCTCTCTCCGATCTTGTTTAGAGTTTGGTGAATACTCGGAGGCATCCGACGCAGCGACAAGCATCCTCAACATCTCCGGATCATCAAGAAGGTTTAGAGAACTTCTAGGTATGAAATTCGGAGCCCATGTTTGTTTTAATAAGGTTTTGAAACTAGTTATTGAAATAAACTGATGCATGCATGAAACAAATCATAGAAAATTGTAATTGATCCTTATTGTGCATAAAAATTTCGAAAATATATATGTGCAATTAAACTAGAAATCCTACACTTTTTACATGTGTGCACATACTCCACCCCTTCAGGGTTTTCCATTTCTGATTTCCAGCTTTCAATTTCCCTTGCTTTCGTTTTCCTTATTTGATGCTTACTCGTTTAGTGTAGTTAGTCTAGTTTAGTGTAATCACAACTTATTCCCTTTTTTCCCACTTGCCTTTGAACAAACCAGAGTCTACACACCTCCTTGTGGATGGACCCGTATTTGCCACCGCTTCAACGCGGCCGTGCACTTGCGGTATTTAAAACGATTAAACAAGTTTTTGGCGCCGTTGCCGGGGAGGTGTCAGTCCAGACTCTGGTTTGGACGATTCAAGTGGTTTTAATCTTTTGTTTCTAGTTTATTTTTGTTTCAGGGACATTACGACATCAATGGGACACACCAGGAGAAATTGTGAGCAGAGAACGGCCTTTTGGACCGCCTATTGGTGGCCTGGTGAGCTTCTTTTGCTCCCATTGTTGTTCTGGTGGTTTGTTGTTTCAGTGTAGTAGTCTGGGAGTTCAATTTGTCATGTTTCAACCTGTAGTTAGCTCCCAAATTAATCAATTCCCCTTTTAAGACAACTTGGACCATAAAAGTCAAAGCAAAAGATTAGACTTCTTGCCATAAAGGTCATGCATCATTTGTAGACCTTGTAGGATTTCATGTTTTAATTATACATATATATTTTTCGAATTTTCATGTATAATAAGGATCAATTTTCAATTTTCTAGAATTTATTGCATGCATCGGTTTGTTTTAACAAACTAGTTTCAAAAACTCTATTTAAACAAACATGAAGGAGCTCCGAAATTCATACCTAGAAGTTCTCTAAAACTTCTCGAAGATTCGGAGACGGTTGGGATGCTCCTCTTCGCTTCTCGTTGCGCCGGATGCCTCCGAGTGTTCACCGAAACCCTAAACAAGGTTGGAGAGAAAGGAGCTAGCCAATCGATCTCCAAACAAGCTTAGAATCTAGCTACAAACCCCTTCCTTAGCCTCTGAGATTTCTCCTTCCAAAGACTTAGAAAATTAATAGAATTTTCGTGGGATTTTGTGGTGAATTAAGAGAGAAAATAATTATTGAATTGTGTGTGTCAATTAGGGAGAATAAGGACCTATTTATAGGTTCCAATCTTATTCTTAATCATGGCTATTCTTTAGCCACGTTTTTCTTTATATTTTCTCTCATAAATTAATTCCTTCATGTATTACATGCACCCACAAAACGTTTGACCAAGTTTGGAGCTAATCCAACCATCAATCAAATTAATCTCTTAATAATCAAAGGCAGAAAATCAATCGCTGTTCGGTTGACCGAGACCCATTCGGTTAACCGAATATGTCACGATTGGTTGACCGAGTACTAGACGGATGACCGATTCTTAAAGGGAAAAATTCTCCTTAACCGATCGGATGAATTCTCGTCTAAGACCGAGTGCCATTCGGTTAACCGAAAATATCGGAACTTAACATTGTTCGGTCGACCGATTTTGGTTCGGTACACCGTACCAAAGTTCCAGGCACTTTGGTCAAGTTCGGTCAATCAATTACGATTATCCGTTCCACGTTCGGTTGACCGATCCATAGATCCTTCGGTCGACCGAACCTCAACGGATTACCGAACTTCTACCCGATTTTGCCTATTTCAAATTTTGGATTTATTTCCAACAAAATTTGAACTTTAGGGGTTTTTTAGCAAATTCACAACTTATGCAATATATTATCCTATGCAACAATAAATTATTGCACCTCATAATATATGCATCTCATATGAATTTATCATGATTCTAATTATGTTTATATACAACATAATTGATTTTACTTGTTCACCACATGTGTCATATTTTCTATAAGAAACCCGACACATCATATGAACCAAAAATCAAGCTTCTTGTTTCCCGGTTTCTTGCGGTGTGACCTATGGGAGGATCTAGACTAAGGTGGCAGTGATATTAAGAGATTAATATCACAAGCTATAAGCGGTATCTAGCTACACATTATAGCTCCCAATTAGTTAGATGTCTTAATTCCACTCGAACCAAAACCCGATCCATTTAGTGATGGAGTGCACCACTTGTGTCCGTCCCTTGCCTCATGATATTAAGAATACACACAAAGTAGTATTGTGTCATCTTTGTATTAGTATTCATTTCTTGATCTCTTTAAGCTAGTTATAAATATGTGACTTAACTCAAATCACATTGTGCACATTATAACTTTGCTTTATCAAGGGGCCCACTAATATCATCACTCAATTAAGAGGGGCAATGATAGTCTTTTGACTAACTATCTTCTCCAACAAAAGTTATACTTAACCAACCAATGCCTTTACACTACACTGATCGATAGTTCAAGACACTGATCTAATTAAGTATTCCTTAAGTGATTAGATATAAGTCTCATATCAAAGGACCAAAGACACAGTAAAATATTAATGACACAGAAACACATTTCTATAATATTTTACTTATTAGGTCTATTCAGTATACAAAAGTAATATTTTCCTCTTTTGCATACCCGTGTTGTCACTCACTTGTAGAGCTACAATGATCTATGACCAACACGACAATCTTAACTCGGTAATTAATGTTCCATGTTAGTTACCATGATTGCGAATATCTTTTGTTTTATGTAAACAAATATCTTTTAGAGCTCTACGGTTAAGGACCAAGAGCCTCTTCCTTAACACTTCTAAAAGACGAATAACATAAACAAGGAACAAAATGATTTCTCATTCAATTCATAATAATTGACATTTAAAAGTAAAACTTTTAGAACACATTCCCTTCAGACCTTGCACGCATTTGTCTTTTGTTTTCTTTAAATTCTTGTTGTCGATTGCTGGCGTGAGGTACATGCACCCATTTTCTCATTCATGCATGGTTAAAGCATGCATTAGTTAGTAAGGTGCATCGACACAAGAGTGAGGTGAGTGCTTGTTTGGTGAGTTGCTTGCTAGCCTAAGATTTCAAAATATCTTTAAGGGGCATCACCTATAGTCTTCAAAGATAAGGTGGGGGATTTTATCACCCCTCCCTTAGCCCCAAAAATCACACTCAAGTAAAGTCTTGACCTAAAAGCAAGTAGACATTGATCCTAAGGAATTCAGACGCACTAAGAGAGTGATCTAGTTGAGACTGTCATGACCTGATCGACGTCGCCTGTATTGTCGATAGTAGGAGGTACTGTATCCCCGGATTTGATATCACTTGCTGGGCATTATGGTATTCATTGTAGGGAGGTGAGGAGTGTCGAGACTAGTGACCTCGAAGTTAGGCGTCGTCTAGCCTAAGGACCCATAACCTTAAGTTGTTTGAGCCGTGCTTGCTAGATTAGGCTTCTACCTTCTCCCATTACCCACGCTAGCTCTAGAGATTCTTCCTTTCTCCTTTGAGTCATCTTCTTCTCACCTACTTCTACGTTCTAGTCTCCTCCCCTTTACACTCTCTGTTAGCGTTTTAGGGTCGAGTCAAGCACTTTTTGCGAGTTTGGCCTCGTGGTGGTGAGAGTGATCGACTCGACAGTTCTTTGTCGAGATGGATGGTTACATGGCCGACCATCCATATCATTGTTGGGACCAGGACAGATCTCCTTGGTACTCCGGACCCATGCATCTTGGGGTGCCTCGGACAAACACCCCGTATGGTTGGGACAATCTTCATTGTTTGACTGAGCAATCTTCATATTGGGGTGATATAAGAGAGGCACCGACTACTAGACTACCATCTAGTTACGTCGGATTGTATGTTGGTTCTCCAACTGAGACGTTGCAAGAACCTTTGGACTCTTTCATGCATGTGGTATATGACATGAGTGCACCGGTGGCTCCAGTAGCCGTACTGTGCGATTGGTGTGGGTTGAGTGGTCATGTTATCGGGGAATGTTCTTATGTTCCCCCAGAGCCTAAGTATGAGCATACATTTTCCCAAAATGCTCAATATGACCATTACGCATCCGCGTACAACCCAAGAGGGATGGATTCGTGGGGAGACAATTCTTATTCAAATTCTTATACATCATTCCCACCCCAGTGTCCTCCTTCTGAATATCCTGAATTCTACAACCACCCCATGACCAATCATTGGACTCATTCTCAGCCCATCACCACCCAACCCATCCATTTACCAAATTCTGACATGAACCTCACAGTTGACCCCAAACTTGATTCTTTAGAAAAAGCCATCCAAATGTTCATGAAAACCACTCAAAATGTGTTGAAGTCCAATCACGATTCCCTGTAAACTATGGAAATGTATGTGAGTCAAATTACACAACAATTAAGTAAACGTGAGGAGGGTGACATTTCTTGTCAACATGAGGATTCATCTTTTGATATCGAACCACCACCACATTCACAAATTCAAAGCACAATCTTTCAGAGTCAAACTCCTAGTCAGTCTGAGGGACTTAGGGTTTCAATTCACGATCATATTGTGGGGGATTCGATCCAAATTGAGAATAACATGGACCAACTTCATTATGAGTCGACACAGGATTGTGCCGCATCTTTTTGTCCCGTGGCCCCTGAGCCACATGATCTTCATGTTGTGCCTCTTAAGTACTCACCTCTGGTGGAGCAAGAGCTTCCTAGTACACTTAATTTCAAACGACCTGATGAGAGTTTGCCTCTCACTATTATTCCAGATTATCATGGAAATGATGTAACATCAAACAACTACATTGCTAATGAGGGTATTAGGAGTTCCTTGGAAGATACCTTGGGTAAGAGACCCACTTTCTGTTCGCCTGGTGATTCGGACATGCATAACAAGGTTCTCGACCTCGTTTCGACCCATCAGCCTATTGGTTGGAGAGTTTGGATTGACGATCATAACTTCAGTACCGCAACGGCAGAAACTCTTCTTCCATTGCGCAATTATTCCCAAACTCTAGAGAGGTTCAAGCTCTTTCACTTTGATCCTTTGAATGAGACGCCTCTACGTCCAATTCATGACATCTTCTTTTATCTTGTGCTTTTTGTGAGGGGGGCCCAAACATGAGTATTCTGGCCCCGCGTGGTGTCATGTTCCCTTTCCAAGTGCATTGACCCACTTTTGATATTCCCATTTGATGTCCTTTGACAAATGAAGATGGGAACTTATTTTTGTACATAGTGTTGTTCAAAAAAAAAGAAAAAAAAGAGTACAATAAAATACTCCATGAGCGAGCAGTGATTGTTGTGGGCCCCAACCCTTGTGTACTTGGGCCCCATTTCTATCACGTATATGTCTCTCTTCTTCAGTATCTCACAAGTGTTGAATGTTTTATATTAAACCGCAAGTGCACGGCGTCGGTGAAGACATGGCAAATACGGGTCGTCCACAGGGAGGTGAGCAGCCTCTTGTTTATCAGAAATCAAGTGGCGAAAAATGGAGAAGAGAGTTTGATTATCCTACTCTACGCTACACTACACTACGAAGTACGAAATGCGAACGAAAGCAATAAACGATGAACTACCAAACTAAACTAAGAATTAAATAAGTGCTGAAATTCAGAAATAGAAATCCCCTAAGGGGTGGAGTGAGTGCACACATGCAAAGAGGTGGGTGTTGAACACATTCTTTGAGCACAAATAAAGGTAGTGTTATCATGCATAGGAAGTGTCTAAATGTTATGGCAAAACCTATCAATCCATTCACCAACCTAGTTGAATAACATTTACATATACAAGTTGTTTATTTCAGAGCCTAAACAAGCATGAGAGGTGTCTAATCATTTTGGCAAAACTCATCAAGTTATAAATTCTATCCTAAACAAGCAAGCATACATTCATGTTTTATCAACACATTGTAAATAAAGCATTCATTCCATTCTCATTTGCATGTATGAACATCTACTCCACCCCCAAAGGGGATGGAACTACTCACTACACATTAGACTAATTATTAAACTAAACAAGAAAAGCATATTAACTAAGCTACTAAAACTAATGAAATGAAATTAAACAAAGTAAAACAAGCAATATGAAACAAACAACATAATAAAGAAACTTTTATTAAAATGACTCACAATTCAAGTAGCATCCGCCTACTTTAGTGTGTGCTTCAAGGCCTCACTTCTAGTAGGAAGAATAGCCACTCAAAATGTGAAGTGATTATAATGGAAGGTGAAGAGTTCTATTTATAGCCATAGAAAAAGGCAATCCGGGACAATCCCCCGATGTGGGACTAAACAAATACAAGAAATAGAATAAACACCCTCTAATACATGTGCTAGCAAAGTTTGAGCGGATCCAGAAGGATCCAGACCGCCAATTCGCGGTCCATAAGCTCTGGATCCGACTGGAATTTATTCTGGGCTTTTCTGGATTTCTTTGTCGGTCTTTGATGTATCTACTTTTTTATTGGAGCTCCGACCCGAATCTAATTGCCAAAATACTCCCCAAGATGGTGTGGAGTTTTCTGTTTTGCTCTTTGGCCCTTCAGTCTTACATTCAGGTCCTTCTCCCTTGCATCTTAGTCCCCAGGTCTCACAATTCAGTCCTTTTTCCCTGTTTTTGGGTCCTTTTATGCTTCATCTCTTCTAACCTATTTATTTCTGAAATTCAAACATAAAACTCGTCACATAGCATTGTTTAGGTGAAAGATAATGGATATAAGATACAAATATAAGCATAAAATGATGTCAATCAACATATTTTGAGGGAATTCGGGGTTGTGTCCATCAACATGACCATGAAACTCTCATTGTGCTTCACGTTTGTGAGATTTTTTCTTTCTCATGCATAAATCCATGTAGTATCTTGATTGACATCATTTCATGCTTATATTTGTATCTTATATCCATTATCTTACACCTAAGCAATGTTACGTGACGAGTTTTATGTTTGAATTTCAGAAATAAAGAGGTTTGAAGAGAAGAGCCATGAAAGGACCCAAAAGCAGGAAAAAGGACTTAATTGTGAGACCTGGGACTGAGATGCAAGGGAGAAGGACCTGAACGTAAGACCGAAGGACCTAAGAGCAAAACAGAAAACTCCACACCATCATGGGGAGTATTTTGACAATTCGATTCGGGTCGGAGCTCCAATAAACAAAGTAGATGCATCAAAGACCAACAAACACATCAAGCAAAGCCCAGCATCAAAACCAGACGGATCTGGATCCTGTAGACCGCCAATTGGCGGTCCGGATCTTCCCGGATCCGATACAACATCTGGAGAGCGTGTATTAGATGATGTTTAGGCTATTTTTGGTATTGGTTTAGTCCCACATCGGGGGATTGTCCTGGATTACCTTTTCTATGGCTATAAATAGAACTCTCCCTCCTCTCATGTAATCAATCTCTCTCTTGGTGGCCTTCTTCCCTACTAAGAGTGAAGCCTTGAAGCAAAACTCTGGTGGAGGAAGGGTTACTTGTATTTTGGAGTGAGTAATAATAGAAGTTTTGTAGTTAATTGTTGTTTGCTTTAGTTTTTACATTGCTCAGTTAATTTCAATGTCTTGCATGTTTCTTTAGTCTCATGTTCTTTTAGTCTCTTTAATGTTTCTTGCTTGCTTAGATTAATTTCATTTAAGTATTATGTTTCATTTTGTTAATGTAGTTAGTGTAATGAGTAGTGAGTAGATCCATCCCCATTTGGGGGGGTGGAGAAATATGTGATATGATCATGTAGTTTATTAAGTGTGTGTTATCTTAATCCCTTGAGCTTTATATGATTTCCATAACCATCTAATGGGTTTTCACTCTTATCTTTGATATGCTAATGGTCTTGAATGAAGCTTAGCTTATGCTTTGATTAGTGGACCTATTTTATGGGGAATGATAATGTTAGGATATGGATGGAATTAATATTGGAAACACAATTTGTAGTGTATGTACTCTTGTTGCCTTTACCTTAGTTAGTGTCTTGTATGTTTTAATGATATTGGGTTATCTTAATTCGTGTGGAGGCATAGTAGGGTCTAGTCTTTATACATGAGTTCATTTAGCTTCATTCCAATTATTGTCTTGTATGTTTTAATGATGTAGTCTTATCTTAATTCATGTGGAGGCAAAGTTGGATGTAGTTTTACGATTTCATGCACTACATGCTGTGAGGAGCTTAATTGAACACACACACATCTTTATATTCACATTATTTCTCTACCCCCTATGAGGTTTAGTTTTATTGCTTATCTTTCATTTCCTCTTGCATTCTAGTGTAATTTAGTGTAATCAATCTTTCTCTCCATTTATTTACCACTCGCCTTCTCACAAACCAAACGTCGACACACCTCCCAGTGGACGACCCATGTTTGCCACTGCTTCAACGCGGCCGTGCACTTGCGGTTTAAATAAAATGATCAATCAAGTTTTTGGCGCCGTTGCCGTGGAGGTGCTCCGTCCAGACCTTGGTGTGGACGATTCGAGTGGTTTTTAATTTTTTGTTTCCAGTTTTTCTTAGTTTCAGGGATCCTAGAGATCACGGGGAGGATACTGGAGGAGTTGGAGCACCTGAACATCAAAAGGGACCGCCAATCAGCGGTCTGAGACCGCCAATTGGCGGCCTGGTGAGGTATTCTTGCTTCCATTTTTCTTCTGGTAGTTTTGTTCTTCATTTTCGTTATCTGGGAGCCCTATTTTGCATGCTGTGACTTCTAGTTTGCTCCCAGATCATTAATCACTCCCCCATTAAGCAACTTGGCCTTAAAATCCAAAGCAAAAGATTAGACATTCCTATTTGTTTAGGTCACGCATCATGAACTTGACTTAGGCATATAGTCATCTTTTCTTTTAGCTTTATCTTCAGTTGTTGAGCACTGGCGTGATGTCCACATTTCCTACACTCATTCATGCATCTTGTATGCCCATGCATTAGTTAGTAGGAATTGCATCAGGACAAGAGTGAGTTGAGCGTTTGATTGGAGCGATTGATTGCTAGATTTAGGATCAAAACGCTACTAAGGAGGGATTGTCCCATAAACGATAAGGTGGGGGATTTCATCACCCTTTCCTTAGCCCCAAAAATCACTCTTAATCAAGCCTTAACTAAAAGTAAGTAGACATTGACCCTAAGGATTGCGGACGCACTAGGAGAGTAATCTAGTTGAGACCGTCATGACATGATCGGCGCTGCCTACCTTGTCGATAGTAGGAGGTACAGGATCTCCGGATCTGGTATCACTTGCTGGGCATTGTGGTCCTCGTTGGAGGGAGGTGAGGCGTGTCGAGGCTAGTGACCTCGAAGTTAGGCGTTGATTGATCGTTTTATATTTAACCGCAAGTGCACGGCCGCGTTGAAGCGGTGGCAAATACGGGTCGTCCACTGGGAGGTGTGTCGACACTTGGTTTGTGCGAAGGCGAGAGGTAAAGAAAGGGAAGAAAGGTTGGTTACACTAGACTACACTAAGGTGCAAATGGAAATGGAAGAAAAGCAAGAAAACTAAACCCCAAAGGGTGTAGAGAAATAATGTGAACATAAAGAAGTGTGTGTGTGTTCATTAAGCTCCTCACAACATGTAGTGCATGAAATCATAAAACTACATCCAACTTTGCCTCTACATGAATTAAGATTTCACTACATCATTAAAACATACAAGACATTAATTGGAATGAAGCTACATGAACTCAAGTATAAAGACTATACCCTACTATGCCTCTACATGAATTAAGATTTCACTACATCATTAAAACATACAAGACATTAACTAAGGTAAAGGCAACAAGAGCACATACACTACAAATTGTGTTTCCAACATTAACTTCATCCATATCCTAACCTTATCATTCCCCATAAAATAGGTCCACTAATCAAAGCATAAGCTAAGCTTCATTCAAGAGCATTAGCCTATCAAAGATAAGAGTGGAGACCCATTAGATGGTTATGGAAATCATATAAAGCTCAAGGGATAAAAATAACACACACTTAATACACTACATGATTATATCACATATTTCTCCACCCCCCCAAATGGGGATGAAACTACTCACTACTCATTACACTACTGATTAGACTAAGCAAAGAAAGCATAATACTGAAATGAAAGTTAACTAAGAAGGCAAGAAGCATTAAAGAAACATAAAAGGAAAGGAAAGACTAAACAAACATGCACAAATTAAAAGACAAGATTTAAAGAAACTAGAAGAATTATTTTATTAACAAAATGACTCACATTGAAGGTAGCATTCTTCTCCACCTTGAGTTTCTGCTTCAAGGCTCACTCCTTAGTAGAGAGAATGCCACCAAGCAATGGGTAATTACAATGGAAGGTGAAGAGTTCTATTTATAAGCATGGAAAAAGCTAATCGGGGACAATCCCCCGATGTGGGACTAAACCAATACCAAAAATAGCCTAAACGAGCATTAATACAAGTCCAGAAGAAATTTCGACGGATCCTGAGCAATATGGACCGCCAATTAGCGGTCCAAGACCGCCAATTGGCGGTCTAAAATTGTCGGATCGTGTTGGAATTTGTTGTGGGCTTTTCTTTCTGGTATTGTTGGTCTTTGATGCGGTTACTTGACTTGTTGGAGCTCCGACCCGACTCGAATTGCCAAAATACTCCCCATGATGGTGTGGAGTTTCCTGGTTTGCTCTTAGGTCCTTCTGTCTTGCATCTTGGTCCCTAGGTTTCACAATTAAGTCCTTTTTCCTGCTTTTGGGTCCTTTCATGGCTCCTCTTCAAACCTCTTTATTTCTGAAAACTAAACATAAAACTCGTCACGTAGCATTGCTTAGGTGTAAGATAATGGATATAAGATACAAATATAAGCATGAAATGATGTCAATCAAATACCCCACACCTAAGTTTTTGCTAGTCCCGAGCAAAACAAAGAAAGGAAAAAGCATATGAAAAACAAGAAATCCTAACTCACTTTCGTAGGAATCACGGTTGCACTTAGCACGTGCAACAAGCCGTTAAACCTCCTTGTTGCCAAGGAGGAGGAGTGTTGTCTCCTGAGGGTTTTCAGCGGATATACCCACAAAATCCGAACAAGATGCATTATTCAATCTAGACCTCGACTCGTTGGAAATATTTTGTCGATCAATGGACGCGGTAATGCTACGGGCCGACTCTATATAGGTGATCAGTCCACACTTCTACCCTAATGAACCATTCGTGCAAGTTAAATAAGGAATTATGTGAAAGACATGGACAACCTCAACATCCTCAAGTGCTACAAAGTGTAAAGTCCATTAAGGTTCTTATTTGCATTATCATATTTTTTTCTTTTTGTTTCTTTTCACATTTTTTTTTCTTTTACTTTTTATTAGTTGGAGCTTCATTCTCCCAGGGTCAGGTTCCGTGCATCATTGCCCATGAGGACTTACACTATCACGTACACCTTTCCCCACATCTCCACATAGGGCCATCCCTACCACCCGTGTAACGGGAGTTCAGTCGGCGCATCCCAAGTCAGATGACTCGAAAGCACCAGGCACAAAGTCCCCTCAGACCTACTTTCCCGAGTGATAGGAGCCGTGCGAGAAGAGAGAACACCTACTCACTTATTTCTTATCTACACATGAACCAAAACCCCTACACTAATGTCTCACCACAGGATTTAGAGGGTCCTTGACTACAACAAACTTCCTTAAGTTAACAGACACGAATTATTGACTCACTAGGTTCAGGGTGGACTTCATTAAATGTTTGAGCACTGAAACCCTATGATTACTCACCCCCAAGGGAAAACTGGGGTGCATCCTAACGACTCGATAAATCCTAAAGCCACGTACTAGATATCCTAATGCATCAAGTTCAAGACAATTTTGGGAGCTTTCTTTTTACTTTGCCTCTCAACGGTTTTGCACATGCTAAACACACGCAAAACCCACAAAACATTTTCTTTCGAAAACACATGAAGATTTTGAAAGAAATGTGAAAATTTTGAAGCACTAGGCAAGCAAAAGAAGACAAGTCACCCAAGGATCATGGCAAACAGATATATCGATATTAAATGCAGCACACTATCATGACCCTAACAATGCAAACAAAAGAAAACAAAATCAAAGGAAAAAGACGACTATGTACACACGTAAAACACCCTCCCACACCTACTTCATGCATTGTCCTCAATGAATGCAAGCAAGATACTACATGGATTGATGCATAAAAAGGAGAGATCTCACCAACATGAAGTACAAAGGGAAGTGCAAGGTCATGTTGATGGACATAACCCGAATTCCCTCAAAACCTGTGAGATGCTAAAGAAGGGATACAAATACGTGAAAGAAATGGGGCCCAAATACACAAGGGTTGGGGCTCACAACAATCAATGCTCACTGAAGGAGTCTTTTATTGTACTTTTTTTTCTTTTCTTTTCTTTTTTTTTTTTTGTTTTTTTTTATATAACTATGTAAAAACATAAGTTCTCATCTTCATTTGTCAAAAGACATCAAATGGGAACCTCAAGAGTGGGTCAATGCACTTGGAAAGGGAACATGACACCACGCGGGGCCAGAATACGCATTTGTGGGCCCCCTTCACAAAGAGCACCAGATGAAATGAGAGGTTCGTGAATTGGACGCAAAGGCGTCTCATTCAAAGGATCAAACTGAAAGAGCTTGAACCTCTCAAGAGTTTGGGAAATGAGGGGCAACGGAAGAAGAGTTTCTCCCGTTGCGGAACTGAAGTTATGATCATCAATCCAAACTCTCCAACCAACAGGCTGGTGGGTCGGAACGAGGTCAAGTACCTCGTTATGCATGTCCAACTCACCAGGAGAACAGGAAGTGGGTCTCATACCCAAAGTATCCTCCAAGGAACTCCTAATACCCTCATGAGCAATGTAGTTGTTTGATGTTCCATCATTTCCAAGATGATCAGGAACAATAGTGAGAGGCAAACTCTCATCAGGTTGTTTGAAGTTGAGGGTACTAGGGAGCTCTTGCTCCACCAGAGGTGAGTCCTTAGGAGGTACAACAATAAGATCATGTGGCTCAAGGGCCACGGGACAAAAAGGTAAGGCACAATCCTGTGCCGACTCATAATAGAACTGGTCCAAGTTATTCTCAATTTGAATCGAATCCTCCACTAAGTGATCGTGAATTGAAACCCCAAGTCCCTCAGACTGACAAGGAGTTTGACTTTGAAAGGTTGTGCTTTGAATTTGTGGATGTGGTGGTGGTTCGATATCAAAAGAAGAATCCTCAGGTTGACAAGAAAGGTTACTTTCCTCACCTTCACGTAATTTCTGCGACATTTGACTCACTTGCAGTGTCATATTTTGTATGGACTGTTGAGTGGTTTCCATGAACGTAAGGAAAGTTTGTTTCAAGGAATCAGGTATGCGGTCAACGATGAGGCCCAAGTCAGAGCTTGGGAAATTTTGTGGTTGGGTATTGATGGGCTGAGAATGAGTCCAATAATTTGGAGTGGGGTGCTGGTAGAATTCTGGGTATTCGGGAGGAGGATACTGGGGTGAATATGAAGTATAAGAATTTGAATAAGAATTGTTTCCCCATGAATCCATCACTCTCGGGATGTACGCGGATGCGTAATGGTCATATTGAGCATTTTGGGAAAATGTATGCTCATACTCAGGCTCTGGGGGAACATAAGGACATTCCCCGATATTATGACCACTCAACCCACAACAATCGCACGGTATAGCTACTGGAGCCACTGGTGCACTCATGTCGTCTACCGCATGCATGAAAGAGGCCAAAGTTTGTTGCCCAGAGTATGATCCAACATAACTAGATGGAGATCTAGCCGTCGGTGCCTCTCTCATATCACCCCTATATGAAGATTGCTCAGTCACATAATGAAGATCATCCCAACCGTACGGGGTGTTCGTCTGAGCCACCCCAGGTTGCATGGGTCCGGAATACCAGGGAGAATCATCCTGGTCCCAACAATGATATGGATGGTCACCCATGTAACCATCCATCTCAACAAACAACTCTCGAGTCGACCACTCTCACCACCACGAGACTAAGCTCGCAAAAAGTGCTCGACTCGACCCTAAAACGCTACCAGAGAGTGTAAAGGGGAGGAGACTATAACGTAGAAGAAGGTGAGAAGAAGATGACTCAGAGGAGAAGGGAAGAATTCCTAAAGCTAGCGTGGGTAGAGGGATCAGGAAGAAGCCTAACTAGCAAGCACGGCTCAAACAATGTAAGGCAATGAGTCCTTAAGCTAGACGACGCCTAACTTCGAGGTCACTAGCCTCGACACGCCTCACCTCCCTACAACGAGGACCACAATGCCCAGCAAGTGATACCAGATCCGGGGATCCAGTACCTCCTACTATCGACAAGGTAGGCAACGTCGATCAGGTCATGACGGTCTCGACTAGATTACTCTCCTAGTGCGTTCGAATTCCTTAGGGCCAATGTCTACTTGCTTTTAGTTAAGGCTTTATTAAGAGTGATTTTTGGGGCCAAGGAAAGGGTGATGAAATCCCCCACCTTATCTTTTATGGGACAGCCCCTCCTTAGTAGCGATTTGATCCTAGATCTAGCAATCAATCGCTCCAATCAAACGCTCTCTCACTCTTGTCCTGATGCAAATCCTACTAACTAATGCATGGGCATACGAGATGCTTGAATGAGTGTAGGAAATGCGTACCTTACGCCAGCACTCAACAACTGAAATTAAAGCTAAAAGAAAAGACAACTATATGCTCAAGTCAATACATGATGCGTGACCTAAACAAATAAGAACGTCTAGTCTTTTGCTTTGGATTTTAGGGCCAAGTTGATTAATGGGGGAGTTATTAATGATCTGGGAGCAAACCAGAAGTCATAGCATGCAAAATAAGGCTCCCAGATAACACAAATTACAGCACTAACTAACAGTAAAAATTTCAAGGCCAGAAACTCTCACCAGGCCGCCAATTGGCGGTCTTCAACCGCTGATTGGCGGTCTGTTTAGCTCTTCTGTTCCCCAAATTTGTCCAGTAGCCTCCCCTTGTTCTGATGGTTCCCTGAAACTAAGAAAAACTGAAAACAAAAAATTAAAAACCCCTCGAATCGTCCAAACCAATGTCTGGACAGAGCACCTCCCCGGCAACGGCGCCAAAAACTTGATTGATCGTTTTATATTTAACCGCAAGTGCACGGCCGCGTTGAAGCGGTGGCAAATACGGGTCGTCCACTGGGAGGTGTGTCGACACTTGGTTTGTGCGAAGGCGAGAGGTAAAGAAAGGGAAGAAAGGTTGGTTACACTAGACTACACTAAGGTGCAAATGGAAATGGAAGAAAAGCAAGAAAACTAAACCCCAAAGGGGGTAGAGAAATAATGTGAACATAAAGAAGTGTGTGTGTGTTCATTAAGCTCCTCACAACATGTAGTGCATGAAATCATAAAACTACATCCAACTTTGCCTCTACATGAATTAAGATTTCACTACATCATTAAAACATACAAGACATTAATTGGAATGAAGCTACATGAACTCAAGTATAAAGACTATACCCTACTATGCCTCTACATGAATTAAGATTTCACTACATCATTAAAACATACAAGACATTAACTAAGGTAAAGGCAACAAGAGCACATACACTACAAATTGTGTTTCCAACATTAACTTCATCCATATCCTAACCTTATCATTCCCCATAAAATAGGTCCACTAATCAAAGCATAAGCTAAGCTTCATTCAAGAGCATTAGCCTATCAAAGATAAGAGTGGAGACCCATTAGATGGTTATGGAAATCATATAAAGCTCAAGGGATAAAAATAACACACACTTAATACACTACATGATTATATCACATATTTCTCCACCCCCCCAAATGGGGATGGAACTACTCACTACTCATTACACTACTGATTAGACTAAGCAAAGAAAGCATAATACTGAAATGAAAGTTAACTAAGAAGGCAAGAAGCATTAAAGAAACATAAAAGGAAAGGAAAGACTAAACAAACATGCACAAATTAAAAGACAAGATTTAAAGAAACTAGAAGAATTATTTTATTAACAAAATGACTCACATTGAAGGTAGCATTCTTCTCTACCTTGAGTTTCTGCTTCAAGGCTCACTCCTTAGTAGAGAGAATGCCACCAAGCAATGGGTAATTACAATGGAAGGTGAAGAGGTCTATTTATAAGCATGGAAAAAGCTAATCGGGGACAATCCCCCGATGTGGGACTAAACCAATACCAAAAATAGCCTAAACGAGCATTAATACAAGTCCAGAAGAAATTTCGACGGATCCTGAGCAATATGGACCGCCAATTAGCGGTCCAAGACCGCCAATTGGCGGTCTAAAATTGTCGGATCGTGTTGGAATTTGTTGTGGGCTTTTCTTTCTGGTATTGTTGGTCTTTGATGCGGTTACTTGACTTGTTGGAGCTCCGACCTGACTCGAATTGCCAAAATACTCCCCATGATGGTGTGGAGTTTCCTGGTTTGCTCTTAGGTCCTTCTGTCTTGCATCTTGGTCCCTAGGTTTCACAATTAAGTCCTTTTTCCTGCTTTTGGGTCCTTTCATGGCTCTTCTCTTCAAACCTCTTTATTTCTGAAAACTAAACATAAAACTCGTCACGTAGCATTGCTTAGGTGTAAGATAATGGATATAAGATACAAATATAAGCATGAAATGATGTCAATCAGGCGTCGTCTAGCCTAAGGACCCATAGCCTTAAGTTGTTTGAGTCGTGCTTGCTAGTTAAGCTTCTACCTGATCCCACTACCCACGTTAGCTCTAGAGATTCTTCCCTCCTCATCTGAGCCCTCTCCTCATCTATTCTCTACGTGTAGTCTCCTCCTCTGAGTACACCTTCTATTGTGTGTTGTTTAGAGTCGAGGCCAGCATTTTTATGCGAGGTTGGGCTCGTTCTGGTGAGAGCTCTCGACTTGAGAGAGTTCATTTTTTTGGTGATCGACCATCTCCGCCTCGTGCTCCTTTGGAGCATGATGCCGAGTCGTCTCGTGGTGACGGGGGAGACCGGGGTCCATTCATGGATTACCTCGGTCCGCTCCCACCACCACGTATACCTCCTTCTCCTCCTCCTCTGACTCGAGAGGAAGGAAGATTCGGTCAGGATCGAGTTCTTGGTGCACCACCACCTTTAGCTCGACAGGATAGACTGATGACTTTGTGGGAGCGGATCCATCCGGTTCGGTCCGCGCAGCCTTCTTGCATAGTTCTTCCCCCTGCTCGCGGGAATAACTATGATCTGAAACCTCAATATGTGAGCATGCTTCCAACCTTTACTGCCAATAAGGAGGATCCGTATATTTTTATACGCGAATTCGAGGAAGTATGATGTATGTTCAAGCTTCAACAACTTGACGAGGATTCAGTCCGGTTGAGGATGATTTTTTCGCGTTGAAGGATAACGCGAAGAAATGGATGTACAGTCTCCCGGCGAGCTCTATTCGGTCTTGGGATGACTTCGTGACCGTATTTCTGAAGAGATTTTTCCCTCAAAGGAAAACTCAACATATACGGCACCAGATACATCAAATGTATCAGACTGAGACCGAATCTTTTCATGGTTTCTTTGAGAGGTTCAAGGACCTTTGATTGACATCATTTTATGCTTATATTTGTATCTTATATCCATTATCTTTCACCTAAACAATGCTATGTTACGAGTTTTATGTTTAGTTTTCATGAATAAATAGGTTTGAAGAGATGAAACATAAAAGGACCAAAAAGCTGGGAAAAGGACTGGATTGTGAGATCTGGGGACCAAGATGCAAAGGAGAAGGACCTGAACACAAGACAGAGGGACCTAAGAGCAAAACAGAATACTTCACACCATCATGGGGAGTATTTTAGCAATTGGATTCGGGTCGGAGCTCCAATAAACGAAGTAGATGCCTCTAAGACCACCAAATACACTAAGCAAAGCCCAACACAAATTCCAGATGGATCCGGACTTTTTAGACCGCCAATTAACGGTCCAAAACCGCTAATTGGCGGTCTTTTTTGGCCCAAATCCGCTAAGATTTCTTTGGGTTACGTATTAGTGTGTATTTAGTCCATTTCTGGTATTTGTTTAGTCCCACATCGGGGGATTGTCCCAGATTAGCTTTTCCATGGCTATAAATAGAACTCTTCACCTCCTATTGTAATCACTCCATATTTTAAGTGGCTATTATTCCTACTAGAAGTAAGGCCTTGAAGCACACACTAAAGTAGGAGGATGCTACTTTTAATGTGAGTCATTTTAATACAAGTTTTTCTTTATTATGTTGTTTGTTTTATGTTTCTTGTTTTGCTTTGTTTAATCTCATTTCATTAGTTTTATTAGCTTAGTTAATATGTTTTTTTTGTTTAGTTTAATAATTAGTATAATGTTTAGTGAGTAGTTCCACCCCCTTTGGGGGTGGAGTAGATGTACATACATGCAAATGAGAATGGATTGAATGCTTTATTTCCAATGTGATGATAAAACATGAATGTATAATTGCTTGTTTAGGATAGAATTTATAACTTGATGAGTTTTGCCAAAATGATTAGACACCTTTCATGCTTGTTTAGGTTCTGAAATAAACATCTTGCATATGTAAATGTTAATCAACTAAGTTGGTGAATAGATTGATAAGTTTTGCCACAACATTTAGACACTTCCTATGCATGATAACACCACCTTTATTTGTGCTTAAAGAATGTGTTCAACACCCACCTCTTTGCTTGTGTGCACTAACTCCACCCCTTAGGGGTTTTCCCATTTCTGTATTCCAGCATTCTTCATTTGTTCTTAGGTTAGTTATTATTTCATTGTTTGGTTCTTCCTTTCGCATTTCCTACTTCTTAGCGTAGTATAGAGTAGAGTAGCATAAACATCTTTCTCCCCCTATTTTTGCCACTTGATTTCGTACAAGCAAGAGTCTACTCACCTCCCTGAGGAGGACCCGTACTTTCCACCGCTTCATCGCGGCCGTGCACTTGCGGTTTAAATAAAACGTTCAACAAGTTTTTGGCGCCGTTGCCGGGGAGGTGCCAGTCCAGACTCTTGTTTGGACGATTCGAGTGGATTTAATTTTTGTTTTGTAGTTTTTCTTTGTTTCAGGAGACTTGGAGTCGAAAGGAGAGGCATCTGGAAAAATTTGGAGGAAAGCTGGGTAGCTTGGACTGCCAATCAGCGGCCTGAGACCGCCAATTGGCGGTCTGGTGAGCTGCTTTTGTCTTCATATTTCTTTGTCGTGTTGCCATAATTGATCTAGTAATCTGGGACTCAATTTTGCATGTTCTGACTCTTAGATTGTTCCCAGATTAATAATCAACTTCCCTTAAGCAACTTGGACCCTAAAACTCAAAGCAAAAGATTAGGCATTCTTTTTGTTTAGGTCATGCATCATGTATGTGACTTAGGCATATAGATTGTCTTTCATTTTAGCTTTATTTTCAGTTTCTGAGTGCTGGCGTGAGGTACGCACCTTCTAGTCTCATTCATGCATTTCGTATGAACATGCATTAGTTAGTAGGAAGTGCATTGCAACAAGTGTGAGTTGAGCGTTTGTTTGGAGAGTTGATTGCTAGATTAGGACTCCAAAACGCTACTAAGGAGGGGCTGTCCCATAAAAGATAAGGTGGGGGATTTCATCACCCTTTCCCTCGCCCCAAAAACCACACAAATCAAGAGCCTAATTTTAAAATCAAGTAGACATTGGCCTTAAGGAATTCAGACGCATTAGGAGAGTGATCCGGTCCCGACTGTCATGACCTGATCGGCGTTGCCCACTTTCTCAATAGTAGGAGAGACGAGATCCCCGGATCTTGGCTCACTTTCTGGGCTTTGTGGTCCTCGTCGTAGGGAGGTGAGGCGTGTTGAGGCCGTGTGACCTCGCAGTTAGGCGTCGTCTAGCTGTAAGGACCTATAGCGACCTTAGGATTGCTTGAGCCTTGTTTGCTTGTGTGCTTCTACCTGTACCCATCCGCCGTAGCATAAGGACTTCTTCCTTTCTCTCCTGAGTCATTCGTTCTCTCCTGTGTCCCCCCGTCTTCTCCTCTACGTACATTCTTTGTTTAAAAAAAAGTTGGTGTGTGTGCACCTTTGTGCATGCTTTCGTGGACACGAGATGAGAGTGGTCGTTTGACGAGGAGCGTTGTCAATCCGGCTTCGGTCATCGATTTCTCGACACCTTCCTCCTCTCGTGTCGCACATAGTTCGGGTTCAATGGCTGCTAATTTCCGCGAGGAGGAGCAGTTGCTGGACCCACCTGAGCGTCCTCTTGTCGTTCCCATACCTCTACGTGATTGATGCTACCCGAGCCGTACTGCTCTACCTTCATGCATCGTATTGCCAGAGGCTAATGGGAACCATTTTGAGGTTAAGCCTCAGTTTATCTCCATGCTCCCTCATTTCACTGGGAAAGGTGACCCCTATATCTTTCTCAGGGAATTTGAGGAGGTTTGTGCTATGTTCAAGCTGCAACAACTTAGCACAGACTCCATCCATCTTAGGCTTGTACCCTTTGCGCTGAAGGATGACGCCAAGAAATGGTTGTACAGCAACCAGGCGAATGCCTTTAGGACTTGGGATGAGTTTCAATCTGCATTCCTCAAGAAGTACTTCCCAAATCATCGGACTCAAAAATTGAGGAACGAAATCAATTCGTTCTATCAACATGAGACCGAACCATTCCATGCATACTTAGAGAGGTTCAAGGAGCTACTATCCTCATGCCCTCACCATGGCATCGAGTTGTGGCACCTTTGTCAGATTTCTTACGAAGGTCTTCACATCCCGTCAAGAACGCTCCTTGAGTCCATGTGTCAAGGAGAGTTCTTAGGAAAGGATGAAAGGGAGGCATGGGCTTTCCTAGAAGACCTTGCTGAGAAAACCATGCAATGGGAAAGTGTGAGGGAACCACCTGCATCATCTAGCATAGGAGCGAGGATCGCGAATGCAAACTCGACTAGATCGGGTGTCGCATTTGTTGTCGATACCACTACGGCCACCGAGGCACGCATGGCGGCCTTAATGCGCCGTATGGATTCGATTGAGCTCCAAAACCAACAAGGTGCACCTCACATGTCAGCATCTGGTCCAGTTCCCTGTCATTCATGTGGTAGGGTAGGTCATGGTAGAAAGCGAGTGTGTGTCTATTCCTCCTGAGATGGAGCGTGTCAACGCCATCTATGACAGAGCTTGGAATGACCCATACTCATCATCTTATAATCCTGGATGGAGGAACCACCCCAATTTTTCATGGAACCAAACTAATGCCCTGGGTGGTCCGTCAAACTCCTCTAGACCACCTTACCAATCACACCAACCTCCCATGCATGCACAATCCTATCAGCCACCCCAAGCGCAAACCACCAATCAATCGGGTTTCCCAAATTCCAACAATATGAAAACCCGATTCAATTCGCTTGAGACCTTGACTCGTGGACTTGAAAACTCAATGAAAAATTTTATGTCAACCACGAGTCAAGTTCTCACTTCAAATCAGCAGACCATCAAATCTCTAGAGCTTCAGATGGGCCAATTGGCTCAGTCTGTACATGAAAGAGAGAGAGGGTCTTTTCCTAGCCAGCCTGAGGCTAACCCCCGTATGTACCAACAACAACACATGCAAAATGAGAATGTGGTACCTCGGGGGAGGCAAGTGAACCATGTGGAGGAACCTGTTCACCATGTCAATTCCATTGTGACCTTAAGGAATGGAAAACAAGTTGACAATCACATTTCCTTGCCACAACAACCACCATCTATGCAGCCCCTCAGTGGGAATGGTGGTGAAGAAGAGGCTGAGGGTGAGGGTAATACACCAAGGCTTTCTTCTCAGGCACCGCAGAAAACCTACCTGCCAAAAGCTCCCTATCCAAGTAGGTTAACCAAAAAGCAGAGTGACAACATGGACAAGATATTAGAGGTGTTTAAGTAAAGGTTAACATCCCCTTGTTGGATGTCATCCAACAAATACCTCAATATGCCAAAGTGTTGAAGGATCTCTGCACAACCAAGAGGAAGACCAATGTTCCTAAGAAAGCATTCTTGGCTGCAAATATCAGCTCACTTTTGTCCAATCCTACCTACACAAAATACAAGGACCCTGGGTGTCCTACTATTCAGTGTACGATATGGGACACTAGAATGAGCAATGTTTTGCTTGATTTAGGATCAGCGGTCAACCTCCTCCCATTCTCTGTTTATAAATAGTTGAACTTGGGAGAATTGAAACCAACGAAGATCACCCTCCAATTGGCGGATAGATCCATTCGTATTCCCATGGGGATTATCGAGGATATGCTTATCAAAGTTAGAGATTTTATATTTCCAGTCGATTTTGTTGTCCTCGATACCAATCCTGTTGCAAACACCCACTCTCAAATACCTTTGATTTTGGGTAGACCATTTCTGGCAACCTCCAATGCCTTGATTAATTGTAGAAATGGTCTCATGAAGCTCTCATTCGGTAACATGAGTGCCGAGTTTCATGTGTTCAACTCTGGTAAGCAACAGGAACCCATGGATGAACCTTTAAATCTAAATCGCATCCACCAATTGGAGAAAGCACCACAAAATCAACGAACACCCCAAACCCCAATGCAACCCGTTGAGAATGTTCGTGGGCCCAGCGAAAACTCATTGTCTGTCTTCGCAATGCAACAGAGTGAGCTGGCCTCGAACATGAATGTCCAAAGGGAGTGTTCGTTGCATGATTCAGTTGAGAGTACTAGGGAGAGTGAGACACCTCATCATATGCCTATACCAGAAGGTATCTCTATCTCATGACCCTTCGCCACTGAGCCATTTGAGCTTCATCTTGACTCCAACAACGACCCACCTATGACCGAGCTTATGCTTGATGATCTAAATGATGGTGGGAGGTCCTTGTTGGATGACTTGGGGAGAAGCCCCATTCTTCACGATGCAGGTCTGCTGCATCCATCGAATGAGCCTGAGGAACTCATTCCGATGCACCCGCCTATTGGTTGGAGGGTTTTCTTCGATGAGCAATTAAACCCTAGTGAGGCAACACAACTTCATTCTTTGTTGCCCACACCCAAACAACATCATGAGGGGTTCGAGCCTTTCAGCTTTGACCTTCCACCCCTCATGACACCTCAGAGTACCAGTGAAGTTTGCCCATCTCGACAAGTCTCTGGTCCTCAAAACTTGATGTTCTCATTTGATGTTCCTTGACCAAATGATTATGAGAATATCTTGGTTGATGTATATATCTTGTAAAAAAACAAAAAAAAAACAAAAACAAACAAAAAGAAAAAAGGAAAAAAGTGTGTAATAAAAGACTCCTTCAGTGAGCATCGATTGTTGTGGGCCCCAACCCTTGTGTACTTGGGCCCAATCTCTTCACGTATTTATCTCCCTTCTTCAGCTTCTCACAGGTTTTGAGGGAATTTGGGTTTGTGTACATCAACATGACCCTGAACGTCCCTTTGTACTTCATGTTGGTGAGATCTTTCCTTTTTCATGCATATCTACATGTAGTATCTTGTTCACATTCATTGAGGACAATGCATGAAGTAGGTGTGGGGGGGTGTTTTACGTGTGTACATAGTCGAGTCTTTTCTTTTGATTTTTTGTTTTCTTTTGTGTGCATTGTTAGGGTCATGTTAGTGTGCCGCATTTAATATCGATATATCTGCTTGCCATGATCATTGGGTGACTTGTCTTCTTTTGCTTGCCTAGTGCTTTAAAATTTTCATATTTCTTTCAAAATCTTCATGTGTTTGCGAAAGAAAATGTTTTTGTGGGTTTTGCGTGTGTTTAGCATGTGCAAAACCGTTGAGAGGCAAAGTAAAAAGAAAGCTCCCAAAATTGTCTTGAACTTGATGCATTAGGATTTCTAGTTTACTGGCTTTAGGTCTTATCGAGTCGTTAGGATGCACCCCGGTTTTCCCTCGGGGGGGCGTGTAATCATAAGGTTTCAGTACTCAAACATTTAAAGAAGTCCACCCTGAACCTAGTGAGTTAAATAATTCGTGTCTGTTAGTATAAGGAAGTTTGTCGTAGTCAAGGGCCCTTAATCTCTTTTTGTGAAACTTAAGTGTAGGGGTTTTGGTTCCCATATAGATAAGTAAATAAGTGGTGTTCTCTCTTCTCGCACGGCTCCTATCACTCGGGAAAGTAGGTCTGAGGGGACTTTGTGCCTGGTGCTTTCGAGTCATCTGACTTGGGATGCACCGACCGAACTCCTGTTACACGGGTGGTAGGGATCGCCCTATGTGGAGATTTGGGGGAAGGTGTACGTGATAGTGTAAGTCCTCATAGGCAATGATGCACGAAACCTGACCCTGGGAGAATCAAACACCAACCAATAAAATGCTCCAAAGAAAAAGAAAAAAAAAGAAAAGGAAAAAAAAGAGTCAAATAAGAACCAAAATGGACTTTACACATTGTATCACATTCAGAAGTTAAGGTTGCCCATGTCTTTCACTTAAGTCCTTGACTAAACTTTCACGAATAACTCATTAGGCTAGGTTTGTGGAACGATTACATATATAGAGTCGACCCGTAGTATTACCGCATCCCATGATCAACAATATGAGTCTGACGAGTCGTGTAGCTAGATTGATTAATGCATCTTGTTCGGATTTTGTGGGTATATCCGCTGAAAACCCTCAGGAGACAACACTCCTCCTCCTTGGCAACAAGGAGGTTTAACGGCTTGTTGCACGTGCTAAGTGCAACCGTGATTCCTACGAAAGTGAGTTAGGATTTCTTGATTTCGTATGCTTTTCTCTTTCTTTGTTTTGCTCGGGACTAGCAAAAGTTACGTGTAGGGGTATTTGATTGACATCATTTGATGCTTATATTTGTATCTTATATCCATTATCTTTCACCTAAACAATGTTATGTTACGAGTTTTATGTTTAGTTTTCAAGAATAAATAGGTTTGAAGAGATGAAACATAAAAGGACCCAAAAGCTGGGAAAAGGACTGGATTGTGAAATATGGGGACCAAGATGCAAGGGAGAAGGACCTGAACACAAGACAGAGGGACCTAAGAGCAAAACAGAATACTTCACACCATCATGGGGAGTATTTTAGCAATTGGATTCGGGTCGGAGCTCCAATAAACGAAGTAGATGCCTCTAAGACCACCAAATACACTAAGCAAAGCCCAGCACAAATTCCAGATGGATCCGGACTTTTTAGACCGCCAATTAACGGTCCAAAACCGCTAATTGGCGGTCTTTTTTGGCCCAAATCCGCTAAGATTTCTCTGGGTTATGTATTAGTGTGTATTTAGTCCATTTCTGGTATTTGTTTAGTCCCACATCGGGGGATTGTCCCGGATTAGCTTTTCCGTGGCTATAAATAGAACTCTTCACCTCCTATTGTAATCACTCCATATTTTAAGTGGCTATTCTTCCTACTAGAAGTGAGGCCTTGAAGCACACACTAAAGTAGGAGGATGCTACTTTTAATGTGAGTCATTTAAATACAAGTTGTTCTTTATTATGTTGTTTGTTTTATGTTTCTTGTTTTGCTTTGTTTAATCTCATTTCATTAGTTTTATTAGCTTAGTTAATATGTTTTTTTTGTTTAGTTTAATAATTAGTATAATGTTTAGTGAGTAGTTCCATCTCCTTTGGGGGTGGAGTAGATGTACATACATGCAAACGAGAATGGATTGAATGCTTTATTTCCAATGTGTTGATAAAACATGAATGTATGCTTGCTTGTTTAGGATAGAATTTATAACTTGATGAGTTTTGCCAAAATGATTAGACACCTCTCATGCTTGTTTAGGTTCTGA
The DNA here is from genome assembly GCA_963682175.1 of Triglochin maritima. Classification (NCBI taxonomy): domain Eukaryota; kingdom Viridiplantae; phylum Streptophyta; class Magnoliopsida; order Alismatales; family Juncaginaceae; genus Triglochin; species Triglochin maritima. The sequence goes on along the minus strand of OY821780.1, from coordinate 27,767,438 downwards.
AATAAACATCTTGCATATGTAAATGTTAATCAACTAAGTTGGTGAATAGATTGATAGGTTTTGCCAAAACATTTAGACACTTCCTATGCATGATAACACCACCTTTATTTGTGCTTAAAGAATGTGTTCAACACCCACCTCTTTGCTTGTGTGCACTCACTCCACCCCTTAGGGGTTTTCCCATTTCTGTATTCCAGCATTCTTCATTTGTTCTTAGCTTAGTTATTATTTCATTGTTTGGTTCTTCCTTTCGCATTTCCTACTTGTTAGCGTAGTATAGAGTAGAGTAGCATAAACATCTTTCTCTCCCTATTTTTGCCACTTGATTTCGTACAAGCAAGAGACTACTCACCTCCCTGAGGACGACCCGTACTTGCCACCGCTTCATCGCGGCCGTGCACTTGCGGTTTAAATAAAACGTTCAACAACCTTCTCCAACAGTGCCCTCATCATGGATTTGAGCTATGGCAGCTGTGCCAAATTGTTTATGAGGGTATCAACTACAACACTCGCACATTGTTTGAGTTGATGTGTCAGGGTGACTTCCAAATGAAACCCATCGAGGAGGCATGGGACACTTTTGAGTCCATGGCTGAATGTACCTTCGAGTGGGACACCATGAGAGAGCCACCAGCCGCCAGGTCTTCTTGTCAGGCAGGATCATATCATGTCGAGTCAACTATCGCGTCTGAGTCGAAATTGGACCGAGCTCTTGTAGCTCAGGTCGCTACTCCCGGGTGTGGTCGGTGTGGACTTACGGGCCATGATGACTTGGAATGCGCTTATGCTCCAAGGGATACTGGGCATGCAAATGCGATGTATCAATAGAGGCCCCGTAACGACCCGTACAGTCACTCCTACAACCCGGGATGGCGTAACCATCCTAACTTCTCTTGGGGGCCTAGTGGGGGTCACGGTCAGAGCTCGCACGCTCAACCTCAACCTCCACCTTATCAACCTCCACGCCCATCGGCGACCTACCAACCTCCACATCAAAGGTATCAGAACCATAATTACCAACCTCCTCATGCCTCATCATCGGGTTATTCTAACCAGACTCCACCACCCCAGCGGGTTGACCCCAAGGACCCTTCTTGTGATCCGACCTTTCAAGTGTTGCAAAGTACAGTCAAGGCTTTGGATATGCAAGTTAGCCAGTTGGCTCATCAATTCCATGAACGCGAGAAGGGTCAGTTCCCGAGTCAACCTTAGGTGAATCCTCGGGGTACCCATTCTCAAGGAAGGCCACCTGTACCTCATGCTACCTCTGAACCGACCCATCACATTAATGTGATTCATACTTTGAGGTCTGGTAAGGAGGTGGATAACCACATTGGGGTGCCTTCCTTGTCATCACCATCTTTTCGTGTCACCAGACCTGCGGTGATACCTGCATCTCTGAGGGAGCCGGATCCTGAGGTTCCCTCCACCAATACTTCCAGGAAGGAGCCTGATCCTGAGGTTTCTTCTATATTTCCTTCGACAATGGGGCCGAACCCTGAGGTCCCCTTGTCTCCTCTTGTGTCGAAGGAATCAGATTCTGAGGTCTCCACTCATGTTTTTTGGACCAGAATTCTGGGGTTCCTTCGCACCCTTATGCCCCAAAGGCGCCATTCCCTGAGCACCTTAAAAAGAAAACCTCAAATCAGCATGACAAGATGCTTGAGATGTTTAGGCAAGTTAAGGTGAACATCCCTCTGTTAGAGGTGATTCAGCAAATGCCACCTTATGCCAAGGTTCTCAAGGACTAATGCACCAAGAAGAGAAAAACTCATGTTTCAAAGAAAGATTTTCCTGCGGCTAACGTGAGTTCTTTGTTGGCACAACCTATGCAAGTCAAGTACAAGGACCCTGGCTGTCCTACTATCTCTTGTGTGATTGATGATGTGTCCATACATCAAGCCTTATTGGACCTTGGTGCATCTGTTAATCTTCTGCCATATTCTATCTACGTCCATCTCGGTCTTGGAGACCTCAAACAAACAAAGACCACTCTTCAATTGGCTGATAGGTCTATGAAGAAACTGAGGGGTGTGGTGGAAGATGTGTTGATCAAAGTGGGAGAGTTCATTTATCCAGTCGACTTCTTTGTCTTGGATACTGAACCTGTGCCAAACCCACTGGGACAAATTCCTGTCATTCTGGGGCGACCATTCCTTGCGACTTCCAATGCATTGATCAATTGTCGCAATGGTCCGATGCGTTTGACTTATGGTAGTCAATGCGCTGATTTCAACATCTTCACCATCGGCAAGAAGCCAGGTGCCTTCAATGACCCTGTTGGGGTCAACCTTACCCAGGGTTTGGATGAAATTGAAGTTGAGGGCACCTTCCAGTACTTCAGAGAATTGTTCGATGAAGATCCTGAAGGTGGTGAAGATGTTTCACCTGGGCTGGCACAAGAAGGTGCCTTATGTTCTGATCATGTGGCCTCAGTGCCACCTCCTTTTTGATCTTGTGGCCCTTGAGCCACATCATTTTGATCACGTGGCCCTTGAGCCACAACCTTTCGATCATGTGGCTTTTGAGCCACATGATCGAAACGACCACAACGTTTTTATGGCCTCTGGGTCACATGATCTTCATTCTGTATCTGCTGAGGACCCCATGTGGGTTAAGAATCAACCACCTGATACCCTTCAACCTGATAGAGGTTCAACTCTATTTCATGCCTCCTATCTTGCTCACTCTCAAGAGGCATCAAACGACCACAACGCTGATAAGGGTATCAGGTGGTCAAGCAATTCTGATTTGTATGTCGCGAGCCCATGCATGTGCATTTTTGGCTCGAGAGATGGCGGGTTCCCATTTGATGTCCTTTGACATATGAAGATGGGAGCCCATTTTTGTACATAGTTATAAAAAAAGTAAAATAAAGGACTCATTTAGTGGGCATCGATTGTTGTGGGGTTCAACCCTTGTGTATTTGGGCTCCATTTCTTTCACATATTTGTATCATTTCTTTAGCATCTCACAGGTTTTGAGGGAATTCGGGTTTGTGTCCATCAACATGACCTTGAACTTCCCTTTGTTCTTCATGTTGGTGAGATCTCTCCTTTTTCATGCATAAATCCATGTAGTCTTTTGCTCCCATTCATTGAGGACAATGCATGAAGTAGGTGTGGGGGGTGTTTTACGTGTGTACATAGTCGAGTCTTTTCCTTTTTTTCTGTTTTCTTTTGTGTGTATTGTTAGGGTCATGTTAGTGTGCTGCATTTAATATCGATATATCTGCTTGCCATGATCCTTGGGTGACTTGTCTTCTTTTGCTTGCCTAGTGCTTCAAAATTTTCTTCTTTCAAAATCTTCGTGTGTTTGCGAAAGAAAATGTTTTGTGGGTTTTGTGTGTGTTTAGCATGTGCAAAATCGTTGATAGGCAAAGTAAAAAGAAAGCTCCCAAAATTGTCTTCAACTTGATGCATTAGGATATCTAGTACAGTGGCTTTAGGATTTATCGAGTCGTTAGGATGCAACCCAGTTTTCCCTTGGGGATGAGTAATCATAGGGTTTCAGTGCTCAAACATTTAAAGAAGTCCAACGTGAACCTAATGAGTCAATAATTCGTGTCTGTTAACTTAAGGAAGTTTGTTGTTGTCAAGGACCCTTTAATTATTGTTGTGAGACATTAAGTGTGGGGGTTTTGGTTCATGTGTAGATAAGAAATAAGTGAGTAGGTGTTCTCTCTTCTCGCACGGCTCCTATGACACGGGAAAGTAGGTCTGAGGGGACTTTGTGCGTGGTGCTTTCGAGTCATCTGACTTGGGATGCGCCGACCGAACACTCGTTACACGGGTGGTAGGGATTGCCCTATGTGGAGATTTGGGGAAAGGTGTACGTGATAGTGTATGTCCTCATGGACAATGATGCACGAAACCTGACCCTGGGAGAATGAAACTCAAACTAATAAAATGAAAAGAAAAAATAAATTGAGAAAAGAAACAAAAAGAAAAAAAAATGCAAATAAGAACCTTAATGGACTTTACACTTTGTATCACTTGAGGATGTTGAGGTGTTCAATGTCTTTCACTTAATTCCTTCTTTAACTTGCATGAATGGTTCATTAGATTAACCACTTATTTGATTGCATGTGGATGTCTCACAACAGTACTGAGTCACGATGTCGAGTTATTTATACAACAAAATCCCAACATCTTCATCCTCATCATTGGGAGGCAAGGAAAGAAGAAAAGAGAAAAGAGGACAAGGAAAGCAATACTACTTCCTTCTACTGATTACCTATATAGAGTCGGCCCATAGGATTACCGCGTCCAATGATCGACAAAATTTGTCCAACGAGTCGAGTGTCTATATTGAATAATGCATCTTGTTCAGATTTTGTGGGTATATCAGCTGAAAACCCTCAGGAGACAACACTCCTCCTCCTTGGCAACAAGGAGGTTTAACGGCTTGTTGCACATACTAAGTGCAACCGTGATTCCTACGAAAGTGAGTTAGAAATTCTTGTTTCTCGTTTTCTTTTCTCTTTCTTTGTTTTGCTCGGGACTAGTAAAAACTTAGGTGTGGGGGTATTTGATTGACATCATTTCATGCTTATATTTGTATCTTATATCCATTATCTTACACCTAAGCAATGCTCCGTGATGAGTTTTTTGTTTGAATTTCAGAAATAAAGAGGTTTGAAGAGAAGAGCCATGAAAGGACCCAAAAGCAGGAAAAAGGACTTAATTGTGAGACTTGGGGACTGAGATGCAAGGGAGAAGGACCTGAACGTAAGACCGAAGGACCTAAGAGCAAAACAGAAAACTCCACACCATCATGGGGAGTATTTTGACAATTCGATTCGGGTCGGAGCTCCATTAAACAAAGTAGATGCATCAAAGACCAACAAACACATCAAGCAAAGCCCAGCATCAAAACCAGCCGGATGTGGATCTTGTAGACCGCCAATTGGCGGTCCGGATCTTCCCGGATCCGATGAAACTTCTGGAGAGCGTGTATTAGATGATGTTTAGGCTATTTTTGGTATTAGTTTAGTCCCACATCGGGGGATTGTCCCGGATTACCTTTTCTATGGCTATAAATAGAACTCTCCCTCCTCTCATGTAATCAATCTCTCTCTTGGTGGCCTTCTTCCCTACTAAGAGTGAAGCCTTGAAGCCAAACTCTGGTGGAGGAAGGGCTGCTTGTAATTTGGAGTGAGTAATAATAGAAGTTTTGTAGTTAATTGTTGTTTGCTTTAGTTTTTACATTGCTTAGTTAATTTCAATGTCTTGCATGTTTCTTTAGTATCATGTTCTTTTAGTCTCTTTAATGTTTCTTGCTTGCTTAGATTAATTTCATTTCAGTATTATGTTTCATTTTGTTAATGTAGTTAGTGTAATGAGTAGTGAGTAGATCCATCCCCATTTGGGGGGTGGAGAAATATGTGATATGATCATGTAGTGTATTAAGTGTGTGTTATCTTAATCCCTTGAGCTTTATATGATTTCCATAATCATCTAATGGGTTTTCACTCTTATCTTTGATATGCTAATGTTCTTGAGTGAAGCTTAGCTTATGCTTTGATTAGTGAACCTATTTTATGGGGAATGATAAGGTTAGGATATGGATGGAATTAATATTGGAAACACAATTTGTAGTGTATGTACTCTTGTTGCCTTTACCTTAGTTAATGTCTTGTATGTTTTAATGATATTGGGTTATCTTAATTCATGTGGAGGCATAGTAGGGTCTAGTCTTTATACATGAGTTCATTTAGTTTCATTCCAATTATTGTCTTGTATGTTTTAATGATTTAGTCTTATCTTAATTCATGTGGAGGCAAAGTTGGATATAGTTTTACGATTTCATGCACTGCATGTTGTGAGGAGCTTAATTGAACACACACACACACACACACATCTTTATATTCACATTATTTCTCTACCCCCTATGGGGTTTAGTTTTATTGCTTATCTTTCATTTCCTCTTGCATTCTAGTGTAATTTAGTGTAATCAATCTTTCTCTCCATTTTTTTACCACTCGCCTTCGCACAAACCAAACATCGACACACCTCCTAGTAGACGACCCATATTTGCCACCGCTTCAACGCGGCCGTGCACTTGCGGTTTAAATAAAACGATCAATCATATCTATGCTCACATTCATTGAGGATATTTCATGAAGTAGGTGTGTGTGTGGGGGGGGGTGTTTTACGTGTGTACATAGTCGAGTCTTTTCTTTTGATGTTGTTTTCTTTTGTGTGCATTGTTAGGGTCATGTTAGTGTGCTGCATTTAATATCGATATATCTGCTTGCCATGTTCCTTGGGTGATTTGTCTTATTTTGCTTGCCTAGTGCTTTAAATTTTTCACATTTCTTTCAAAATCTTCATGTGTTTGCAAAAGAAAATATTTTGTTGGTTTCGCGTGTGTTTAGCATGTGCAATACCGTTGAGAGGCAAAGTTAAAAGAAGGCTCCCAAAATTGTCTTGAACTTGATGTATTAGGATATCTAGTACAGCTGGCTTTAGGTCTTATCGAGTCGTTAGGATGCAACCTGGTTTTCCCTCGGGGGGCGAGTAATCATAGGGTTTCAGTACTAAAACAAGAAGTCCACCCTGAACCTAGTGAGTCAAATAATTCGTGTTTGTTAGTATAAGGAAGTTTGTCGAAGTCATGGGCCCTTAATCTCTTTTTGTGAAACTTAAGTGTAGGGGTTTTGGTTCCCATGTAGATAAATGAATAAGTGGTGTCCTCTCTTCTGGCACGGCTACTATCACTCGGGAAAGTAGATCTGAGGGGACTTTGTGCCTGGTGCTTTCAAGTCATCTGACTTGGGATGCACCGACCGAGTCAAATAAGAACCTTAATGGACTTTACACATTGTATCACATTCATAAGTTAAGGTTGCCCATGTCTTTCACTTAAGTCCTTAACTAACATTCACGAATGATTCATTTGGCTATGTGTGTAGACTGACTACTTATATAGAGTCGGCCCGTAGCATTACCGCGTTCAATGATCGACAAAATGAGTCATCGAGTCGTGTAGCCAGGTTGAATAATGCATTTTTGTTCGGATTTTGTAGGTGTATCCGCTGAAAACCCTCAGGAGACAACACTCCTCCTCCTTGGCGAAAGAGAGGTTTAACGGCTTGTTGCACGTGCTAAGTGCAACCGTGATTCCTACAAAAGTGAGTTAGAATTTCTTGTTTTTCGTATGCTTTTCTCTTTTTTGTTTTGCTCGGGACTAGCAAAAGTTAGGTGTGGGGTATTTGATTGACATCATTTCATGCTTACATTTGTATCTTATATCCATTATATTTCACCAAAACAATGCTACATGACGAGTTTTATGTTTGAATTTCAGAAATAAATAGGTTTGAAGAGAAGATGCATAAAAGGACCTAAAAGCATGAAAAATGACTGAGTTGAGAGACTCAAGGACTAAGATGCAAGATCGAAGGACCTGAACATAATATCGAAGGACCAATGAGCAAACAAGAATACTTCACACCATCATGGGTAGTATTTTGGCAATTCTATTCGGGTTGGATCTCCAACAAGAGATGTAGATGCATCAAAGATGAGCAAAGCCTTCCAGAAAAGCCCACAAGAAAATCCAGAGAGATCCGAACTTTGTAGACCGCCAATTGGCGGTCACTTTTGGTCCGGATCCGCTAAGATTTATGTGGAGCGTGTATTAGTGGGTATTTAGTCTATTTCTGGTATTTGTTTAGTCCCATACCAGGGGATTGTCCCGGATTACCTTTTTCTATGGCTATAAATAAAACTCTTCACCTTCTATTGTAATGACCCATTGCTTGGTGGCATTCTCTTTACTTGGAGTAAGCCTTGGAGCAAAATCTCAAGGTGGAGAAGAATGTTACCTTCAATGTGAGTCATCTAATAAAATAATTTTTCCATTGTTTTGTTCTTATGTTGTTTCTTTATGCATGCTTAGCTTAGTTTTATTTCTTTGATTCTAGGCTAAAGTAGTTAGAATGTTTCTTTTCTTCTTTAGTTTTATTGTTAGAGTAATGTGTAGTGAGTAGATCCATCCCCCTTTGGGGGTGGAGATGATGTCCATACATGCATTAAAGAATGGATATGAATGCTTTATATTTTCATTGTGTTGATAAATGTGAATGTATGCTTGCTTGTTAGAGTAGAATACTACACTTGATGGGTTTTGCCACACATCTTTGACACCTCCCATGCTTGTTTAGGTTCTGAAATAACCAGCTTGTGTATATGAATGTTAATCAACTAGGTTAGTGAATGTATTGATAGGTTTTTCCATAACCTTTAGACACTTCCTATGCATGAAAACACTACCTACATTTGTGCCTATAGAATGCATTCTTCACCATCTTTTTACATGTATGCACACACTCCACCCGCTTGGGGGTTTTCCATTTCTGATTTCCAGCTTTCAATTTCCCTTGCTTTCGTTTTCCTTATTTGATGCTTACTCGTTTAGTGTAGTTAGTCTAGTTTAGTGTAATCACAACTTCTTCCCCTCTTTTCCCACTTGCCTTCGAACAAACCAGAGTCTACACACCTCCTTGTGGATCGACCCGTATTTTCCACCACTTCAACGCGGTCGTGCACTTGCAGTATTTAAAACGATTAAACACTGGTGCCCCCTCTAAGTAGGGTTGGAGGCATTGTCCATTAACTTTGAACACGTCCCCATTCCATGTGTTCAGGATGTCAACCACTCCATGAGGAAACACGGTTTGGACAATTAAAGGGTCATACCAGTGACTGCGGAGCTTACCCACAAACAAATGAAGCCGGGAATTGTAGAGCAACACCTTCTGCCCGACCGTAAACACCTTTCGCATAATCATGCGATCGTGAAACAACTTGGCTCGGGACTTATGAATTTTGGCATTTTGATACGCATCATTGCGTAGCTCTTCCAACTTCACAATGTCGAGTTTACGCTGCACCCCTGCTTGATCAAGATCCATATTCAGGTTCTTGATCGCCCAGAAAGCACGATGCTCAAGCTCGACGGGTAGGTGGCAAGCCTTTTCGTACACTTCCCGATATGGGGACATACCCAAATTGATCTTGTACGTGGTGCGGAAGGCCCACAATGCGTCATTCAACTTAGTTGACCAATTCTTCCTAGAGGAATTAACAGTCTTCTCAAGGATTTGCTTTAATTGACGGTTAGAGACCTCCACCTGCCCACTAGTTTGAGGATGATATGGGGTCGCAAGCTTGTGGGTGATCGAATATTTCCTCATAAGCGCTTCAAAGGAGCGATTACAGAAGTGGGTACCCCTATCGCTGATTATGGTACGAGGAGTACCAAATCGCGCAAAAATGTCCCTTAAGAATTTGGTGACCACCTTGTTGTCATTGGTCTTTGTGGGTATAGCCTCAACCCACTTAGACACATAGTCAACGGCCACTAGAATGTAAACATTCCCAAACGAGTTTGGGAAGGGACCTATAAAGTCGATGCCCCACACATCGAAGATGTCGACAACAAGGACATTTTGCAAAGGCATCATGTTACGTCGACTAATCCTGCCAAGGCGCTGACACCTATCACATTGCTTACAAAACTCGTAAGCATCTTTGAAAGGTCAGAAGAATCGAGATTGGAGCACCTTGGCGGCAATTTTCTTTACTCCAAAGTGTCCTCCACATACCTTAGAGTGGCAGAAATGGAGCACACTTTGGAAATCGATATCTGGGACGCACCGCCTGAAAATTTGGTCAGAGCAGTATTTGAATAGGTAGGGGTCGTCCCAATGAAAGAATCTGACATAAGATCTAAATTTCGTTCTGTCAGATTTTGACCAACCCACCGGAAGTTGCTCGGTCACGAGGTAATTCACGATGTTGGCAAACCAAGGGTTATCTTCGATCGTGAACAACTGCTCGTCAGGAAATTTGTCATTAATAATTTGGTCTTGTGGGTTGGTCATCTTTAGACGAGACAGGTGGTCTGCTACAACATTTTCACACCTTTTTTGTCCCGAATCTCGAGATCGAATTCTTGTAACAACAAGATCAATCTCAAGAGTCGGGATTTTGCATCTTTCTTTGCCCAAAGTGACCGCCAATTAGCGGTCTACAGTGTTTTGATTGGTCTGGATTTTCTTCTGGGCTTTTCTGGAAGGCTTTGTTTGTCTTTGATGCATCTACTTTGCTTTTTGGAGCTCCGACCCGAATAGAATTGCCAAAATACTCCCCATGATGGTGTGAAGTATTCTTGTTTGCTCATTGGTCCTTTGATCTTACGTTCAGGTCTTTCGATCTTGCATCTCAGTCCCTAGGTCTCACAATTAAGTCTTTTTTCCTGCTTTTGGGTCCTTTCATGGCTCTTCTCTTCAAACCTCTTTATTCCTGAAAACTAAACATAAAACTCGTCACATAGTATTGCTTAGGTGTAAGATAATGGATATAAGATACAAATATGAGCATGAAATGATGTCAATCAGTATCCCTTGGAGCATAAGCGCATTCCAAGTCATCATGGCCCGTAAGTCCACACCTACTACACCCAGGAGTAGCGACCTGAGCTACAGGAGCTCGGTCCAACTCTAAACTCTCAATCCTACGCATGAGAGCAGCCAATTTCGCCTGAGACGTGATAGTTGACTCAACTTGATATGATCCAGCTCGACAAGAAGACCTAGCGGCTGGTGGCTCTCTCATGGTGTCCCACTCAAATGTACGTTCAGCCATTAACTCAAAAGTGTCACATGCCTCATTGATGGGTTTCATTTGGAAATCACTCTCACACATCAAATCCAACAATGTGCAGGTGTTATAGTTGAGGCCCTCATAAATAATCTGGCACAGGTGTCATAGCTCAAGTCCATGATGAGGGCACTCTGGAGAAGGTCCTTGAACCTCTCAAAGAAAGCATGAAAAGATTTGGTCTCAGTCTGATACATTTGATGTATCTGGTGGTGCCTTATCTGTTGAGTTTTCCTTTGAGGGAAAAATCTCTTCAGAAATATGGTCACAAAGTCATCCCAAGACCGAATAGAGCTCGTCGGGAGGCTGTACATACATTTCTTTGCATTATCCTTCAGCGCGAAAGAAAACATCCTCAACCGGACTGAATCCTCATCAAGTTGTTGAAGCTTGAACATGGAGCATACTACCTCGAATTCACGTATAAAAATATACGGATCCTCCTTATTGGCAGTGAAGGTAGGAAGCATGCTCACATACTGAGGTTTCAGCTCATAGTTTTTCCCACGAGATGGGGAAGAACTATAAAGGAAGGTTGCGTGGCCCGAACAGGATGGGTCCGCTCCCACAAAGTCATCGGTCTATCCTGTCGAGCTAAAGGTGGTGGTGCAACAAGAACTCGATCCTGACCGAATCCCTCTTCCTCTCGAGTCAGAGGAGGACAAAAATGAGGTCTACATAGTGGTGGTGGGAACGGACCGAGGTAATCCATGTATGGAACCCAGTCTCCCCCGTCACCACGAGAAGACTCGGCCTCACGCTCCAAAGGAGCACGAGGCGGAGATGGCCGATCACCAAGACCGTCCATCTCAGAAAAATGGACTCTCTCAAGTCAAACACTCTCACCAGAACGAGTCCAACCTCGCATAAAATGCTCGACTCGACTCTAAAATAACACACAACGGAAGGTGTACTAGAGGAGGAGACTACTCGTAGAAAATAGATGAGGAGAGGACTCAGATGAGGAGGGAAGAATCCTTAGATCTAGCGTGGGTAGTGGGTGAAGGTAGAAGCCTAATCTAGCAAGCACGACTCAAACAATGTAAGGCAATGGGTCCTTAGGCTAGACGATGCCTAACTTCGAGATCACTAGCCTCGACACGCCTCACCTCCCTACAACGAAGACCACAATGCCCAGCAAGTGATACCAGATCCGTAGATCCAGTACCTCCTACTATCGACAAGGTAGGCAACGCCGATCAGGCCATGACGGTCTCAACTAGATTACTCTCCTAGTTCGTCCGAAATCCTTAGGGCCAATGTCTACTTGCTTTTATAATTAAGGATTTTATTAAGAGTGATTTTTGGGGCCAAGGAAAAGGTGTTGAAATCTCCCACCTTATCTTTTATGGGACAACCCCTCCTTAGTAGCGTTTTGATCTTAAATCTAGCAATCAACACTCCAATCAAACGCTCAACTCACTCTTGTCCTGATGCACCTTACTAACTGATGCATGATAGAAACATGCATGAATGAGAGAATTGGGTGCACGTACCTCACGCCAGCAATCAACAACAAAAATATAAAGCAAAGAAAAGACCAATGCGTGCAAGGTCTACAAATGATGCATGACCTAGATGACAATCAATCTACTTTTTTGCTTTGAGTTTTAAGGTCCAAGTTGATTAAAGGGGATTGATTGTTAATCTGGGAGCAAACGACAAGTCACAACATGCAATATTGAGCTCCGAGACCACTAATATGAAAGCACAAACTACCAGAACAAACATGGAAGCTAAAGACTATGAAAAGGCCGCCAATTGGCGGTCCCAGATCGCTGATTGGCGGTCACTGTTGAGTGTTTCGCTCTCCAATTCCTCCAGTCGTCTCCCCTTGATCCTCAGGATCCCTCAAACAAATCAAAACTAAAAAACAAAAATTAAAACCACTCGAATCGTCCAAACTAAAGTCTGGACATAACACCTTGATGCATTGCATACATTGCATCATATGTCTTTCATTTAGATTAATTTTATATCAATAAATGCTACTAAGGTATGTGTTTAGTCTTATTTACAGAATACAGGGACCTGAATGCAAATTACCCATATCCCGAGCATAAATGCGTGCAAGAGACTCATTCCTGTCATAAAGACCAAGTTCAAGATTATCGGGTTTCAAATGGAAATGCATCCAAGCATAAAAGCATTCAAGACCTAATTGCAAAAAGGACAAGGACTTAAGCACAAAAGTAGAAAATGACTTAATTGAAAAAGCCAATGACCTAATTGCAAATTACGAGTAGCTTTTATTATTATGGAGAAAATCTAAAGAAAAATCAATGTGGATCTCCAAATATATAAAGAAATAAAGTCGGAGCTCAAAAGAAAGGAAAGAATCAATCCAGACGCGCAAAGGATATTGAAATCATACCATAAACACACAGGAAAAATCCGGATTAAGTCGGAGCTAAAAAGGTGGCGAATCTGCCGCACATTATGTACAAAAGGCGGCGAATCCGCCGCACAAAACTAGATCCATGCTCTAAAATTTTTACCGGTTGCGTGTTGACGCGTGTACTTTCCTATTTTATACCTAAGTCCCTTGTATCGGCTATAAATAGCCCTGAAACGATGTTGTAGAGGATCTTCTTAAATTTTAACCTTAGTTTTTAATTCTTAGTCTTAGTTTTGTATTCTTCTTTTTAGCAATAAAATTTTGTTGGTTTATTTTGTGTTTTTACTTTTCTTTCTTAGTACCTCTAGGACCCCTTCTCCCTCCCTCCATCTATGAGTTTCTAACTCTTTCCAAAGGGTGGAGGTGACGGATTTAGGGTGAAGAGAAGAAGAATAAAAGTTATTATTTTAATTTCGTGTTAGTATATTTTGATTACTTGAGTTTATGTCAAATCATTTATCATGTAATGCTTTATAACTAATATGATTTATTATAAGTGTAAGACCCGCTCTCCTGCTATAATAATAATAAATCCACTCTCCTCGGTTATATATAATTTAGTTCTTAGAATGTCAATTTGTGTTATGGTTTGTTTGTTTAAGTATATTTGATCGGATTTCCCATTGGTCGATTGGGTGCGACACATCGAGCTAGTTCGCGGTGGGTTGAATCGATCGACTCAATTTTGGCCTGGATGTGTGTAGAGACGACTTTGGGCTGAGCTTGGTTAGGAGTGGCATGGAATGGGAAGAGGGTTTGGGAGTTACACGAATTTTGCAAGGGAGACTTTTGGGTGTCCATGCTAGCACCATTCTTGGCAAGTTTTGAAATGGCTTCATGGCTAGGAAGTTGGAGGGTTGTGTGCACAAATATAAGGCCCTCCCATTCGTCCTCTTCCTCCCCTTTCCATCTTCACACACACCATTTCAGACCACTCATCCCTCCTCTCCAGCTGATTGGTGGGCTGATCTCCGTAGAGTTGGGAGCTACGTCAAGTGCAGCCTGGTGCGGCTAGAAGAAGAGATTGTGGGCAGAATCTCCGGAAAAAACTTGGGCAATCTTCTTGCCAATCAGGTATGCTCCTGGACCCTTAGTGTAGTAGGAAGCATGGAGTGTTGGATGGAGATTAGTCCAGCACAAATAGAGTGGTCGGTCTGAGATTTGGAGTTGCACAAATGGAGATCTACCCGGTAGGGTGGACTGTGGTGCACTCTTCAAATTTTCAGAGGTTGGCTGAGCACCTCTCTCTCTACCACGAATTTTGACTCATGATTCCTTGGTGGTTGTTGGAAAAACCAGAGGTGGTGAGGCTGGGTCGTGGAGATCTAGAGGAGAGGGGTTTTTGCGTGCATGTTGTGCTTCTTGCTATTCATCTTGTGATGTTGTTTTGTGAGCTTCGAATATTATACTTGTGTGTGATATTGTGATCATGCTCAGATGTGTTTGCATGAGATATTCTCAGATATTAGAGTCACGTATTTATGTGTTATTTCATGAGTAGGGTCAGACATCATATGTAGGACTCGTTACTGAATTCTGCTCTTACGTCCATGCATGATCTAACTAGTAAGTATAAATAATATTGCATGAATCGCTCTGATTTTAGTCCAGAAATCATTAACACCCATACACACTCTGATTTGTTGATCCCTTATGATATATTCATGACATTCCAGCAGTGAATAAATCAAATACTTTCATCAAGATTATAATGTAACAAGTATAGTTGCCGTCTCGACTCGAACATTGCGTTGAGTTCATCGAATCTGATTTTATTCGAACCATGTCTAGATCAGGAGTACAATCAGATTTGTGTATGATATATCTGACATATCTCATTATGCTCTCACACGAGACTAAACCAGGACTCATCTATGATCTATGCTACTCATACTATGACATCTAGTATTGTGCAAATCAACCAACATGCATGTCCATATATATCTGTTTTGACTATGAAGGAACGTAGACTCCTGATTTCAGAGGCATGTTTATGTATATAGGACTACTGTTACATGTATGAATTAAGTCCCATCCACCTATTCTCTGAGCATGTTCGGATCACAAGTTCTAATGCATACGTCTCCTCAAATTTATGGTTTATGCTATCGATTACCTGTAGTGGTTGATCATCATGTATTCTGTTGCTATACATGCTTTGTGTTATTCGTTTATTACCAATATATGACTGATATGAGGTGTTGTGTGGTGATTTTAGTTGACCCTTAAGATATCAGGCCTTATGACATATTTATCATGACCCGTAGATAACTAAATGTGTTGTTTACCTTGAATTGCCATTAGGGTTGTCTGCTTGCTGATTTGTGTTTGGTTATTGTTGGGATGTTCTGATTTTGTTTTGTTTGGGGCTGTTAGGAGGGTATCCGGATACCTTTCCTTGAGCTCACTCCATCCACTATAGATGCATTAGATTTTAGATGCTTAAGTAGCTTGCATCGCATTTAATCTGATTAATAATTCTGGGCACATTCTGTTTTGGGCCGACGGGCCACGAGTGGGTCCTCTAGCTAGAGAGGCCATTCGCATAAGACCTTCACGTTGGGAGGCCAGGCGTAAGATAAGTCCTGGGCAGGCGCGCTGCCATTCTGTCTCAGGGTAGGTATTCCCAAGTTCGCGATGGCACCATGTAGGTCACTTGCCGCGAATTGGGACACTTATCCGGCGCACCGCTTTGTGCCGAGCGGTGGGTCACTGTCGAGTGACTGCCTTTGACCAGCGAGGCTGGTGTTCTGGTTCCTATTGAGGAATGATTCGGGTGCGCCCGACCGGCACGGCTTAGGGAGTCGTAGCCTTCTGTTGCATTATGTGCTTTTCTGTTTCGGATGCTTTTGTCTTAGATAGATTGCATGCATTCTTCCATATAACTCTGATTGGGCCAGGAGCATACTGGGTTTTCTTTATAGAAAACTCACGCATATATTGATGCGGTGCTTGCAGGTACTTAGATTCCTACAGGGTAGACTGGACGAGTAGTCGAAGATTCTGTACACGAGGGACACGTCGACCAGATTCTTCAGTTTGTCTTTTGCTTCCGCATTATTTATGATGTATTTCCCTTTTGAACTCGATGTAATGTATTTGACCTTGTTATCATATATGGATAATCTCTCACTTTTCAGTCATGTTTTATGTTAGTCTATTCATGTATGATCTCTCTACGTATTGTCGAGTCGTTGTTGGTCTGTCTTTTGTAACTCCTTTGGTCGTCGCGGAGGTCTCTGATCGCGACACTTGTAGTCTTTCCCAGTGTGCGTACCCGCGAGATCAGGGGCGTTACAACTTGGTATCAGAGCAGGTCGGTCCCTAAAGTGTACAGAATCCGAAGACTCACCAGTGGGGCTTCTTGCCCAAACCCTGTCGGTACTTTCCTATCTTTTAGAATTGCATTCTGATAGTGATAGATCGTTTTTGCTTTGGTTAAATTGCTTTCTTGTGAATTGTCTTGTGTGCTTGGAGACCAAAACCACCTAGCCCCATCTACCTTTATTAGTTCCCTTGCCTGCTCCACCGTTTTGGTGTCGAGATCACCAACAAGTCCAGCACCATTGGGTTAGCCGACCTGAGGTTCAGAGTGCACAAGTGGTGATCCACCCGATAGTGTGTACTGTGTGGCACCATTCGAATTTTCAGAGGTTGGCTGGGCTTTTCTCCAACTAGCACGACCCTTGCTTCATGCTTTCCTTGTTGGTTTGATGAAGAAACCAGAAGGGATGAGGCTGGGCTGTGGGGAGCAAGTCGGGGTTGTGTTTGTTTGCATGTTGTGCGTGATTTGCTACCACCTCTTGTGGTTGAAATTATGATTTCTTCGTTGATCTGTTAATGTATTTAACATGCTGTATCATGCGATTTTTGTAGGGTGTTACTGATTTTAGAACTCATGCTCCTTTATTATTTCATGACTTAGTTAAGATGATATTTGCATGAATCATTACTGATCACTGATCCTAGGTCTATGCGTGACTTAGCAATGAGTCCAGATTTCCTTGCATGAGGTGCTTGCTGTTCTAGGTATTATATTCATGTATGGATTTATCATTTCGTTCAAACATTAGTTACATGAATTGTTACTATTTTAGGTCACCTAATCTTGCATGATTTCATGACTTGTTACGTCAGTAGTTCATAAGTCATAACTTATTTTAGACCTTATATCTATGTATGATCTAGCTTATAAGTCTAAATAATACAGCATGACTCATTCTGATTTTAGTCCACTAACGACCAATACAAGTATATGCTCTGATAAAACTATTTCCTATGATATATTCATGACATCTCATCTGAGAATAAGTTGCATAAGTCCATATAGATGATAATGCAATCGATAGGGTTGTTATGTTTCGATTGCTATGATTGCTAATCTAGTTTGATTTTGTTCCAGCAGTAGCCATATCACATATATAATCTGATTTTCATATACCTCCTCTAATATGTCTTGTTATGCTCTCACATGAAAACAAAATCAGAACTCATCCATGTTTTATGCAAGTCATTCTATGGCTTATAAGTAGCAAGAAAATTTGAATGCATGCATGTAGATCAAATTATAAATCGGTTTGGACTATTGATATTAGAAGCATGTTTCATTACCTTATGTTATTGTTATATACTTGTGCTTGTTCATATCATCTCTGATCATGTTGGGTGTTGCTAGAACTAACGTGCATGATATAATGCTTGTAGTATCTCTTTTGTGATACCCCTTTTTGTCATGGATGTGTTTTCTCCTACTGAATACATGCTATTGTTTAAATTTCATTTTCTGATAATTAGGTACATCGGATACTTGTATAATTATCCTTTGAGATCTGATTTTATTGTTTATTTTTATCCCATAATTTAACTGTTGTGAAGGTGCTACATGTTAATATATCTTTAGTTGCTAAATACATGTGATTCTTTGATAACTAAGTGGCCGTTAAGATGTTGCATGCCTATGTATTAATTAGCTACTAGTTTTATGGGAATATTCATTTTTAGATTATTGTTAGGAAGTTATACTTGTACGCATGACATCATCGCTGGAAATAGGAAATTGCACTACATGTAAAGGCTAACCGAACATTTTAATTCAACTATGTGCATGATGCTATGCTCTAAAATTTTGGAATCAGAAGTGATTTGCCATCCATTCATGCATCCACGCCTATCATTCGTATTATCATGATTGCATCGTGGGATCTTGTATTATGCATATAGTCTCATATATCTACCAAACATACTTAGATTCATGCATCAATGAATTCTAAACCCATCATTGCGTTATAGTAGAGTGAAGTGTTGTGTAATCATCTCATCATGACCATAGCTTCCACGGGTTGTATGTTTGATTCCCATGATCTACAATTATTATGGCATGTGCTATACCTAATTTATTATAATTGTTGTTGCTTCTGTTATGTGTATGATAACGTGAGTGCATGTCGTGCATGCAAGTAAGTTTGTGTTGTGATATTATGACTATAATACCATGAATTATTGGTTGCGTAGATACATCATGCCCATATATATTTAGCCATCGAGATCTTATTATGATTACACGACTTAATTGCTATCCTCATACATCATGTGCATGTAGATATATAAACGCATGGAGACCTTGTTATTAGCACATGATTTAATTGCTACCTAGATATATCTTGTGCATGGGTATTGTCTGTCGAGATCTTGTCAATAATCCCATGTTTTATTTGTTGTTCTCATACACCTTGTGCATATATATATAAATATATTATATGTTCATGTATGTTTAGTGATTGTATTTTGTGTGACCTTCCTAATTTGTTTGTTGTCAATAGACATTATGATGATGCATGATTAGCTTGCTATTGTTAGGTCATACGTATATAGGTTGTTAGTTGTTGGATTCATGTGATTTGTCATGGTTAGTTCTCAGAATCTATGGCTATCATAACACTTGTATTTCATTGTCTTATGGCCATTGTTGGCAATGTTTTTGCAGTGCCCCTTGTTTTTGTTGTTATTGCATGTTTTGTCGGGAGGATGATGTAAGGAGTTTGTATCCAGAGCTCTTGTTAAGAGTTAGGGATAGCAAATTTCGAGGACGAAATTTATTTAAGGGGGGTAGGTTGTAAGACCCGCTCTCCTGCTATAATAATAATAAATCCACTCTCCTCGGTTATATATAATTTAGTTCTTAGAATGTCAATTTGTGTTATGGTATGTTTGTTTAAGTATATTTGATCGGATTTCCCATTGGTCGATCGGGTGCGACACATCGAGCTAGTTCGCGGTGGGTTGAATCGATCGACTCAATTTTGGCCTGGATGTGTGTAGAGACGACTTTGGGCTGAGCTTGGTTAGGAGTGGCATGGAATGGGAAGAGGGTTTGGGAGTTACACGAATTTTGCAAGGGAGACTTTTGGGTGTCCATGCTAGCACCATTCTTGGCAAGTTTTGAAATGGCTTCATGGCTAGGAAGTTGGAGGGTTGTGTGCACAAATATAAGGCCCTCCCATTCGTCCTCTTCCTCCCCTTTCCATCTTCACACACACCATTTCAGACCACTCATCCCTCCTCTCCAGCTGATTGGTGGGCAGAATCTCCGGAAAAACTTGGGCAATCTTCTTGCCAATCAGGTATGCTCCTGGACCCTTAGTCCAGCACAAATAGAGTGGTCGGTCTGAGGTTTGGAGTTGCACAAATGGAGATCTACCCGGTAGGGTGGACTGTGGTGCACTCTTCAAATTTTCAGAGGTTGGCTGAGCACCTCTCTCTCTACCACGAATTTTGACTCATGATTCCTTGGTGGTTGTTGGAAAAACCAGAGGTGGTGAGGCTGGGTCGTGGAGATCTAGAGGAGAGGGGTTTTTGCATGCATGTTGTGCTTCTTGCTATTCATCTTGTGATGTTGTTTTGTGAGCTTCGAATATTATACTTGTGTGTGATATTGTGATCATGTTCAGATGTGTTTGCATGAGATATTCTCAGATATTAGAGTCACGTATTTATGTGTTATTTCATGAGTAGGGTCAGACATCATATGTAGGACTCGTTACTGAATTCTACTCTTACGTCCATGCATGATCTAACTAGTAAGTATAAATAATATTGCATGAATCGCTCTGATTTTAGTCCAGAAATCATTAACACCCATACACACTCTGATTTGTTGATCCCTTATGATATATTCATGACATTCCAGCAGTGAATAAATCAAATACTTTCATCAAGATTATAATGTAACAAGTATAGTTGCCGTCTCGACTCGAACATTGCGTTGAGTTCATCGAATCTGATTTTATTCGAACCATGTCTAGATCAGGAGTACAATCAGATTTGTGTATGATATATCTGACATATCTCATTATGCTCTCACACGAGACTAAACCAGGACTCATCTATGATCTATGCTACTCATACTATGACATCTAGTATTGTGCAAATCAACCAACATGCATGTCCATATATATCTGTTTTGACTATGAAGGAACGTAGACTCCTGATTTCAGAGGCATGTTTATGTATATAGGACTACTGTTACATGTATGAATTAAGTCCCATCCACCTATTCTCTGAGCATGTTCGGATCACAAGTTCTAATGCATACGTCTCCTCAAATTTATGGTTTATGCTATCGATTACCTGTAGTGGTTGATCATCATGTATTCTGTTGCTATACATGCTTTTTGTTATTCGTTTATTACCAATATATGACTGATATGAGGCGTTGTGTGGTGATTTTAGTTGACCCTTAGGATATCAGGCCTTATGACATCTTTATCATGACCCGTAGATAACTAAATGTGTTGTTTACCTTGAATTGCCATTAGGGTTGTCTGCTTGCTGATTTGTGTTTGGTTATTGTTGGGATGTTCTGATTTTGTTTTGTTTGGGGCTGTTAGGAGGGTATCCGGATACCTTTCCTTGAGCTCACTCCATCCACTATAGATGCATTAGATTTTAGATGCTTAAGTAGCTTGCATCGCATTTAATCTGATTAATAATTCTGGGCACATTCTGTTTTGGGCCGACGGGCCACGAGTGGGTCCTCTAGCTAGAGAGGCCATTCGCATAAGACCTTCATGTTGGGAGGCCAGGCGTAAGATAAGTCCTGGGCAGGCGCGCTGCCATTCTGTCTCAGGGTAGGTATTCCCAAGTTCGCGATGGCACCATGTAGGTCACTTGCCACGAATTGGGACACTTATCCGGCGCACCGCTTTGTGCCGAGCGGTGGGTCACTGTCGAGTGACCGCCTTTGACCAGCGAGGCTGGTGTTCTGGTTCCTATTGAGGAATGATTCGGGTGCGCCCGACCGGCACGGCTTAGGGAGTCGTAGCCTTCTGTTGCATTATGTGATTTTCTGTTTCGGATGCCTTTGTCTTAGATAGATTGCATGCATTCGTCCATATAACTCTGATTGGGCCAGGAGCATACTGGGTTTTCTTTATAGAAAACTCACGCATATGTTGATGCGGTGCTTGCAGGTACTTAGATTCCTACAGGGTAGACTGGACGAGTAGTCAAAGATTCTGTACACGAGGGACACGTCGACTAGATTCTTCAGTTTGTCTTTTGCTTCCGCATTATTTATGATGTATTTCCCTTTTGAACTCGATGTAATGTACTTGACCTTGTTACCATATATGGATAGACTCTCACTTTTCAGTCATGTTTTATGTTAGTCTATCCATGTATGATCTCTCTACGTATTGTCGAGTCGTTGTTGGCCTGTCTTTTGTAACTCCTTTGGTCGTCGCGGAGGTCTCTGATCGCGACACTTGTAGTCTTTCCCAGTGTGCGTACCCGCGAGATCAGGGGCGTAACAATAAGTTTCTGAATTCTCTAATCTAAACCCTATATCTAAACCTCCATCCAACGGAATTCACCATCTTTGTTCTTATTTTAGTTTTATTTGTTCATGTTTCATGCTTTAGAAAAAAAAAACCAAAAATCTCAAAACCAAACTTATTCTTCTCTCCTTCTTTCCCCTACTCGAAAATCACACAAATAACAAATCTCTCCCTCCTTGTGTTCGACCCGTATTTGCCACGCCTTCATTGACGTCGTGCACTTGAGGTATAAATTTAATTCTCATCACACCTCCCCAGCAACGATGCCAAAAACTTGATTGAACATTTTCATTAACCACAAGTGCACGACCGCATCGAAGCGGTGGCAAATACGGGTCGATCCACGGGGAGGTGTGTCGACTTTAGTTTGTTCGAAGGCGAGTGGGAAAGAAAGGAGTTGCGATCAAACTACACTATAATGCGAAAGGAATGAAAAATACGCAATAAAACTAAACCCCATAGGGGTAGAGATAAGAGTGTGAATACAAAGATATGTGTATGTATGTGTGTTCAATTATGCTCATCACAACATGTAGTGCATGGAAATCATAAAACTAAATCCAACTTTGCCTCCATATGAAATAAGATAACCCAATATCATTAAAACATACAAGACAATAATTGGAATGAAGCTAAATGAACTCATGTATAAAGACCACACCCCACTATGCCTCCACATGAAATAAGATAGCACATTATCATTAAAACATACAAGGCATTAACCAAGGTAAAGGCAACAAGAGGACATGAAACTACAAGTCATGTTTCCTTTATCAATTCCATCAATATCCTCACATTATCATTCCCCATAAAATAGGTCCACTAATCTAAGCATAAGCTAAGCTTCATTCAAGAGCACTAGCATATCAAAGACAAGAGTGAAATCCCATTAGATGGTTATGGAAATCATATAAGGCTCAAGGGATTAAGATAACACACACCTAATACATCACATGATCATATCACATATTTATCTACCCCCCAAAAGGGGATGGAACTACTCACTCATATTTAAACTACAATCTACATTAACAAAATGAAACATTCAACTGAAATGAAATTAAACTAAGAAAGCAAGAAATATTAAAGAAACTAAATGAAAGGAAATCAAACTAAAGAAGCATGCAATAATTAAAAGACAAGACAATATTAAATGAAACTAAGAAAAATTATTTTATTAAAATAACTCACATTGAAGGTAGCACTCTTCTCCACCTTGAGTTTTGCTGCAAGGCTTACTCCAAGTAGAGAGAATGCCACCAAGCAATGGGTGAATACAAAGGAAGGTGAAGAGTTCTAGTTATAGGCATTGAAAAAGCTAATCCGGGACAATCCCCGGTCTGAGACTAAAAGCATACCAAATATGGACTAAATACACCATAATCTAACATCCAACCAACACGTGCGATTTGAAGACATCTTGACCGCTGATTGGCGGTCTGGGACCGCTAATCAGCGGTCTATATTCTTCTGATTGTCTAGATTTCTTTGGCTTCGTTATTGCTTGATTTCTTGGTGTTTGATGAACCTGATTTGGTTGTTGATGGTTGGGCCCGGATTTAATTGCCAAAATACTCTTCATTAAGGTGTGGAGCTTCTTCATTTACTCATTAATCCTTTTGGTTTTACATCCGGGTCATTCTCTCTTTCATCTCAGTCCATAAGTCTTGCAACTTAGTCATTTTGCTTGCATTTGAGTCCTTTTTGAGTCTCTTCTTCCTAAACCTATTAATCCTGAAACATAAACATAACACTCGTTACGTAGCATTTCTTAGGCTAAATTAAAGCACTTCATACGTGGCTTCACATGAGAAAGTAGACGACAACTAAGATCTAAGGATTAAGATAATATACATTGACACTTTAAGAAGCAAATAAAGGAAGATCGATATGTGCACCTCTCCTCAATGGGTTTAGGACAAAACCTTTTTCCAAAGGATTTGAACACATTGTTGAAATAAAGACCCAATCCCATATTTGGCTCAGAGACATCATAGCCGGATATCACAATCCACACCAAAGGCAACCAAGATCACTCCATGCATGATTCATGTCAAATAGGAAACACATCCAAAATCATATTTTCTGTATTAGGACAACTAAATGGCTAGAAGAAGTCGTATAAATACATGTATTCTCATCTTCAAAAATAATAAATAATATACAAAAAATACACAAATTCTTCATGGTACCAGAGCACTGATTCGGGCCTAAGATGTTGGGCGGCCATCACCGGCGGGGATTTTTCTGATCATCGCCTCAGTACCCTCCACCGAAAAATCATCATAAACCTCACCACCAAAAAATTCTCAAAACATCATAGGCCATCTGGCCTCAGACCCATCCACAAACAAAAACAGACTCTGCTCATAGGCCACTGCGACCTCAGATCACCGACCAAAGGGGGCTGCATTCAAAACACCGTCCAAACCCAATGGCAAAAGGAGCGGCGACACCAAACCCTCAAAGGCTAACCACACAACTTCCCAATGGGAGTAACTACCTCTCCTGGGCATGATCTATCACCCTCTCCCTCAGTGGCCGAGAAAAGTTAGGTCACACCACTGTGAAAATAGTGAAGCCGACGACCGACAATTTAAAAATAGAAGAATGGCAGACCGTCAACCACCTTGTGATGTCGTGGATACTACATTCCATGTAACCACAAATCAGGGAGTTATTCATTTAATCCAACTCCGCGAAAGAATTATGGGACGCCCTCCAAGACCTCTACGACAAACAATAAAATTTTGCACACCTCTTCAAAGTCAAACAAGAGCTCGCGCAAACAAAACAAGGCAAACTGACGGTCACCGAATACCTCGGTGACCTCAAATGTCAGTGGGATGAACTTGGGATGTATGAACCACCAAGCTCAGCCCCAAAAATCATTCAAGAACGGATTGAGAAAAACCGAGTCTACCAATTTCTGGTCAGACTCGACTCTAGCTACCAAACCCTAAAGTTACAACAATTGTCGCGATGATACAACGCAAAGAAAGCAGGCGACACGCCATGACCCAACCAACCGACCGACCAAGAAAACCACGCGTTTGTCGCGCATCGCAACCAAAACAAACCTCAAAAGGGAAAAATCAGTTCAAAAAACACAAGGACGAACATTGTGACAATTGCAGAAAACAAGGTCATAACCGAGATCATTGTTAGTTCGTCCACCCCCACCTACGGTCACCGAAGGACAGCACAGAAAATCGGAGGGCATATCCAAGCGACGATGGTAGGGGTTGGGAACCAAAAAATCATAGCCCTGCAAACACTAACGAAACAAACAAATGGCATATCGGGTCGGGGCAAGACAATCGGGGTCTTATATCCGACTTCCACATTGATCCAGGTGACTCTAGCAACCACAACCAATCGGGCGGGCGTGATCTGAATACTGTGCGTCCCAGGCAGCATCTTAAGCTGCATTTCCTCCCCCGGTCTCAAATGGGCTAAGTGTTGGGCCATCTCAACACACTCCTTCAATTTTCTGGTCAAAATCAAGCTTAATCAGGTAATCCCTCAGGTATTTGTTAGCATTTTGGCCTTAATCCTTATTTTGATGATTTAACTAACATAATCTTATTCACAATTAAATGTAGAGTAGCACACATTATGCATAGAAAATATATTGTATTGTGCTAACATCTACAAGTGATCAAGACTCAAGGAAGAATGGAATGAAGTCAAGACATGTAATCAAGCTAATTGAATACATGTAATTTTACTTTATTTTGAGTCTTAAGAATCTATGTACTTGAGCATACAAGAGTTAAATCCATTCACATGGACTTTAGGGAACCTTTAGAAGACACATACAAAATTCCATATCAATCCAACTTGAATAGACAACCCAATTCCATAGGAAAACCTATCTGTGTAGAACCGTCTGCAACCAAACGGTCGACCGACAGAAGTACGGTCAACCGGTTTACTAGTGCAACTTTAACCTTGATTCGGTCGATTGATTACCCGTATTTTCAAATGCCCGTTATTTTTGTCGTATTATACAACGGTCATATTTGTATTTTCTCACAATCCCCAAAACGTATCTGTCCACCGATCAACCAATTACCTAGAAATGGTCGACCGAATGTAGACATTTCATGTCCCAAAAGTGTCTGTTATTTTCGGTCGACCAGACCTTCTTCATGTGTTCGACCGATATATCTTTAACCTGGTCAAAACCCCTATAAGGGTCGATCGTCCCATTTTCTGTCAACCGTTCACTTAAGTCTTGGCCGAAATGGTTCGACCATAGCTTAAGTTGGCTCGAACGTTTCCTTATTATTAAGGAAATGGTCAACTGTTTAAATTGTATCGATCAACCATTGGGGGGCAAAATCACTGAACATAGAATTCTATTTTGTGTATCTTACACAATCTTCAATCAAATCTTTCCCAATGGCTACAAACCTTAGGATCTTATAAATAGAGGTTCATACACCTTATTTACACATCTCTCATACTTCCATTTGCTCCATACACTAGAGAGACTTCTATCAATCTTCAAATCCCAATACTATACAATTCAAGCTTAGCTTCCACACTCTTGATCAAAATCCTATCATACTCAAAGTTAGAGTGGCATTACTCTTGGTTACTTGTGTGTCAAAGATTGTAAAGGTTTTGGTGAAAGTCCGAAGCATCCCTCTCGGATTGTGAGAGGGAGAAACCGGTTGACCGTACTTCTGTCGATCGTGTTCCGAGGGTGTTCGCAAGGCTTGCTTTGCAAGGCGTTCTCTCCCGGCCCAAAATGGGGAGTGGATAGTGAAGACGTACACATAGCTCGTGGAATCAAGAGGAGCTTGCAAGAGAGGAAGTAAGATCCGGTGGTGGATCCGAGCCTCTATAAAATCGCTACGTCTTTTTGCGGTTTGCATATTACTTTTCTCTACTTGTTTTTATTATTTATTTCCGCCGGATCTTATTGATTTAAGCAGAGTTTAAGAGATTTTGATTAGATTAATTAGGTGATACACAATCCGAGAAAATTGACTTCCTAAAAAACTCCCTAAATTCAATTAATTCAATTGCTAATCATGTTATAACTAGTGATTCATGGATTATTGATACGGGATCCACTTATCATATGACCGGGAACATAAATTTGTTAAATATTTTTTGATCAAAATACCAATAAATTAGTTACTGTTGCAAATGGAAATCAAGTAAAATTTAACGGTGTAGGCGAAACACAATTTCTAAGTAATACAACCGAAAATGTTCTATATGTTCCTACCTTTACGTCAAATTTATTATCTGTAGCACGAATTACTAGGAAACTAAACTGCAATGTGATTTTCTCACCTTTTGGTGTGTTGTTTCTGGAGTGAATTTCAGAGAAGATGATTGGTAGAGGCACTCTTAAAAATGGCTTTTATGTATTAGATAGCTCAAATAAATTTTAATTGGCCAACAACGTGTCCTACCAGTCTCCTGATCTTTGGCACAAGCGCATGGGACACTTGTCTTATTTTGTTTTAAAACATTTATTTCCTAGTATGAACGTTAATTCTAAATTATGTCGTGAGATTTGTCGCCTTGTGATTAGTAGCATATCATACATCATATTCATGTTATATATCATTTATTTTACACCAATATTATGCTACTCGAGTTGTTGTTTGTAGTGTTTCAGGAGTTATGTAGTAAAGAAGAGGAAGGGAGCAAAAAAGACCTAAATGTAACAAGTATGGACTGATTTGGAAGGTTCTAGACCTATTTGCAATGCACAAGGACTGGATCGCAAATCAAGAAGGACCCAAGTGCAAACCCAGAGGGACCTGATTGTGAAGTGCAAAATATGGTGACACATGACTGGAATTAGATCACTATTTCATCAATTAAACTCAAAGTGATTCGAGCCAGCAGACCAGGACTTCACCCCACATGCCAAATGAAGAAATAAAATGGGACTCAAAATTTCAGACCGATCAGATCCATTTGATCCGCCACTGGTGGATCAAAATGGTCCAAATGGTCTCCAATTTCGGTTGCGGTTCGGGTTGTCGGGTCAGAGCATTCCTAGACTATCAGATGTGATTTAGAGCCGTCTGATTTTTCCCAGATTTTTCCTAATCATGTATTAGTCTATAAATACCATTGTGATCCCTCCTCTCCACCTTCTTCCTCCTTCCCCCATTAGAGTAGGTTTTAGTTTCCTGTTTTAGTAGTGTAATAAGGGGGTTAGAGAGGAGCAAACTTTGTATTTTTTGTTTCTTAATCTAATTTTGTTGTTCTTTACTTTAGTGTCTTTACTTTGTTTCAATTTCTTTTATATTGTTGTTCGTTTAATCTTCTTTTGCTTCATTTCTATTTTGGGTTTATGTCGTTTTTATGCTTTCTTTAGTGTAGAGATGAGTAGAGAGTAGTCCATCCCCATTGGGGGGTGGAGAAGAAGGTGATTTGGTCATGTGATTGATGAGTGTGTGTTAATCTTAATCCTTTGAGCTTTACATGATTTCCATAACCATCTAATGAGATTTCACTCTTATCTTTGATGTGTTAATGCTCTTGAATGAAGCTTAGCACATGCTTAGATTAGTAGACCTATTTTATGAAGAATGATGAAGTTAGGATAAGGATGGAGTGGAAGAGGGCAACAAGGCATGTGCATGCATGTGCTCATGTTGGCTTTATCCAAATTAATGTCTTGTATGTTTTAATCATTGTGATAAATCTTATTTCATGTGGAGACATGGTTGGATTTGAGTCATTATGCGTGTGAATGTTTTCAACTATTTGCTTCAATTCAATTATTGTCTTGTATGCTTTAATGATAATGTTTTATCTTATTTCATGTGGAGGCAAGGTTGAATTTGAGTTTTATGGATTTCATGTATGACATGTTGATGAGCACAAATAAACACACTACACCACACATCTTCATTTCCATGTTCTTTCTCTACCCCTTAAGGGGTCTAGTTTTATTGCTTATTTTCCCGACTTCTTTCGCATTGTAGTGTAGTTTCGACCTTCATCTCCTTTTCGTTCCCCACTCGAGTATTGCGAATCCGACTCGCACACGCTCCCTATGGATCAACTCGTGTTTGCCACCGCTTCAACGCGGTCGTGCACTTGCGGTATTATAATTGATTCAATCACCTTGCTAAACAAACTAGATTGCCTTTCTAGCTTTCTACAACCAGAACCGAAAAACCTTTAGAATTAATTCACTCAGACATTTGGGGTTCTACCCCAGTTGGATCATATTATGGTTTAAATATTTTTTTACCTTTATTGATTATTTCTCGTGCACAACGTGGTTATATCTGCTAAAATCTAAATCTGATTTTTTTAGTACGCTATGTTTGTAGAAAATATATATGACACTAAAATCAAAATCCTTAGGTCGGATGATGACACATGATATACTAGCAATGCTTTTCAAAGTTTTTAAAAACTAAAGGTATTTTCCACCAAACTACTTGCATCAACACCCCTGAACAAAATGATGTCTTTGAAAGGAAAAATCGACATCTTTTAAATGTTACTCGATCCTTGCTATTTCAAAATCAAGTACCGAAGGTTTTTTGGTCCGAGGCTATTTTGACTATTGTTTATCTCATTAATCACCTTCCTAGTCCTTTTCTTCAAAACAAACAACCTCTGGAAATTTTGAATGGTAGAATACTGACTCTATATCACCTTAGAATTTTTGGATGTACATGTTATGTTCATAAAAAAAGAATTGATAATTTAGATCCCAACTCTGTTAAAATTGTCTTCCTTAGTTACTCTTCCAAAAAAGGATATAAACGATATGACCCTAAGGATTGTAAATTATATATATCCAAGGATGTTTCATTTTTTGAAAATGAATCATATTTCAATGCTACTAGAAATACTCTTGCAGGTGAGTTAGCTCCGCTTCCCACCACTTCTGACTTCCTTGAAGATTCACCTTCGATTCTTCAGGTACGTCAAGAAGGGGGGGGGGACATAGATCTCAGGGGTAATGATGAATAAGTTCCAAACGAAGATCTCACAGGGAACGGTGAATAGGTTCAACATGAAGCCCCCACAAGGAAATCCACCAAAACCACTCGTACCCCATCTCATCTCCAAGATTTTGTTACATACATTGTTGTTTATCCCATTCAAAAATTATGTATCCTACAATGCTATAACTCCTACCCACCAAAGTTTTTAAACACCAAAGACAATCACAAGGAACCAACATCTTACCAAGAAGCCCTTAAGGACCCTAAGTGGGCTTAAGTCATGGATGACGAACTTGAAGCCTTAAAAATAAATCAAACGTAGTTCATGGTTCCCCTAAAACAAGGAACCAAACCTGTTGGGTGCAAATGAGTATATAAAATTAATTACAATAGTAATGGAAAAATTGAAAGGCATAAAGCTAGAGTAGTCGCTAAGGGGTACACTCAGACATACGGTCTAGACTACCGGGAAACCTTTGCTCTAGTTGCCAAAATGAACATCGTTAGAGTTCTCCTGTCTGTGGTCGTTAACCATGGATGGAGTCTCTTCCAAATGGACGTTCTAAATGCTTTCCTTCAAGGACCACTCGAAGAAGAGGTCTACATGAAACTTGCCCCAGGCTACAACTCCTCTCAGAATCAGGTTTGTAAACTCCACAAATCAATCTACGGATTGAAGCAATCTCTGAGAACATGGTATGCAAAACTCAGTCACTCTCTTCTATTTTTTTGTTTTACAAAATGCTCTGTTCATGCGTCTATGTTTATCAAGCATTATAACAACACCATCATTGTACTTGTGTATGTAGATGACATCATAATTACAGGAAATAGTGATAAGAAAATTAACATAGTAAAATCATACCCAAAATCTAAGTTTGACATCAAATATCTAGGAATCATGAAATATTTTCTCGGTATTGAAATAGCACACTCCAAGAAAGGATTGTTCTATCCCAACGCTAATATGTTCTTGACCTCCTTCAAGAAACCAGAAAATTAGGGTCTACACCTGCCAATACTCCCACTGAGACAAACCAGAAGGTATGTCCTACTGATGGAGAACCCTTAAAAGACGTAGGACAATTTCAAAGATTGGTGGGAAAACTCATATACATCATTGTCACTAGACCTGATATAACATATGTTGTGCACAATTAGTCAGTTCATGCATGCTCCTCATACCCATCACCTTGACATCATAGATAGAATTCATAAATACTTAAAAAGAACTCCTGGTTAAGGCATAGGGATGAAACGAAATAATTCTAACTCGATAATTGATACTCTGATCCAAATTGGGCAGGCAATCATGATCGTAGATCTACTACTGGCTTCTGCACGTTCGTTGGAGAAAATCTGGTCACTTGGAGAAGCAAAAAGTAGAATGTCGTTGCAAGGTCTATTGCTGAAGCAGAATACAGAGTGATGACATCTACTACTAGTGAGCTAATTTGGCTCAAACAACTCCTCAAGGAGATGAAGGTCTCATGCCAAGAACCAATGCCTATGATAATCACGCTGCACGACACATTGCCTCCAACCCTGTTTTCCAAGAACGAACCAAACATATTGAAGTGGACTGTCATTTCATAAGAGAGAAAATCCAAGCAAAAGAAATTGAAGTTCCATATGTACAAAGTAAAAATCAACTCGCGGATATCTTCACCAAAGGCATGGACCAACTAAAATTCCAGAGTATCCTTCACAAGTTGGGATCTTTCAATTTCTTTCGGACTCAACTTGAGGGGGAGTATTGAAATAAAGACCTAATCCCATATTTGGCTGAGAGACATCATAATCGGATATCACAATCCATACTTAAGGCAACCAAGATCACTCCACGCATGATTCAAGTCAAATAGGAAACACATCCAAAATCATATTTTCTGTATTAGGAAAGCTAAACGGCTAGAAGAAGCCATATAAATACATGTATTCTCACATTCAAAAACAAGAAATAATATACAAAAAACACACAAATTCTTCACACACCGGGGTGGATCTACAATGGTGCCTGGTGGGGCACGTGCCCTACCATTAAAAAAAGTTTCAATTTTTTTTACATGGAGAAAGTCACTTCATTTATGGTTAAATTTGACGTGGAGATTCCTAATATAGAGGAAACATATGTTGTCCCGGGAATAAGGATGTTTCGAGGTAGTAGCCCACAAGTGACAAATATTCACTATTTTCGAGTAGAAGTTTTTATTAGTGTTTTTTATCTACAATTGCAAGAACTTGAAAATCGGTTCAATGAGGTAAGCAAGGAATAACTTGTTTGTATGTCTTACTTCAATCCTGTTAACCGGTTTTCTTCTTTTGACAAAAAGAAATTGGTCTGACTTGCTCAAGTCTATCCTAATGAATTTTCAAGTTCCCAATTGATATTCTTTGAATATTCACTTGACAATTTCATCGTTGGCATTTGAAACAATGAGAGATTTTGGAATGTGAAGAATCTTAATGAGTTTTACGTGAATCTTGTTGAGACAAACAAGCATGAAACTCATTCAAATGTCTACTTACTATTGAAGTTTGTGTTAATTCTTTCCGTGACAACGACAAGTGTTGAAAGAGTGTTTTTCGGAATGTCTATAGTGAAAGATAAGTTGCGTAATAGCATGGGAGATCAAATGTTGAATGATTGTTTGGTTACTTATTTGGAGAAAGATTTATTTTTGGGCATTAACATAGATGCTATTATAAACCAGTTTCAAAATACGAAAACTCGTCGAGAACAATTGTAATAATTTTAAAGTACTATTAGGTTGTAATTTGAATTATTTACAACATTTTGCTTCTAACTTTTTATGAAATATTAAAAAAATTGGCTTGTATGTTATTTTTTAGTTGTTGATTGGTACGCTAGTGCATGGTACTCTACCATACTTGGAATCTTGGATCCACTACTGTTCACACATACGTTGATTAACTCAATTCCATACCACTGACGAACCTTTTTGTGGTGATTTGCCAACTCGAGCAACGTATGTAAAAACAATTTATCGGTCTCTCATGTTCTGGTGCTCTCTAAGATTTCGATTGCTATATAGTCAATTTGGTTATAATGGAGACAAATCGTGTTGATGGAGTGAAAGTACGATTTTGAGCAACACAATAAGAGATAAAAGGTTTTGGTGGAAGTGAATAGCTTCCAGGGAAGGATCGTTGTGCCAAGGTCTTCCCTCAAAGAAAGAAACCGGTGCACAAATTTTCCACATGTTTGGAGACTAGGAGTATCAACGGATCGGATACAGGTATATCCATATTCGTATCCGCATGAAATTTACGGATACGGATTGTTTGCGGATATGAAAAGTCTATATCCGTTAGAATATTTAACGGATTCGGAGCAAATACGGATAATATCCTCATCCGTAAACATAATTCACCACCTTATAACATTTTTTTATTTTCACTTAGACAAATTCTTATAAATAGCCACATTTATAACTTTATTTAGTTTCAAATATTAATTTACTTTATCTTAACTTCTAACTCCATATTTTGAAAATGATAACGATATTCAATGCTTGAATAAATGTGATCAGTAGATGTATTTTTATTTGAATAAATAAATTTAAATTATATATTCAAAATATAATCACACAAGGTTGAAATATGAATACTTCTAGGTATAATAATGTATTGCATAAGTATATGATACAAATATGGATACGGATCTTATAATACAAATATTCAATCTCGGATCGGATGTTATTCGGATCGGATGTATTAATATCCATATTCGCATTCACATGTCCCGAATATTACACGAATCGAATATTAATCGGTCGGATATTGTTCGAACCGAATATTTTTTGCGGACACGAACGAATTTTCAAATTTCGAACATCCATCGACACCCTTAAATTTGACAGTTGTAATTCTGCCATCGAGATGGAGTAAGGTAATGTAATATGTTATATTATATTATATTATTTGTATCAATATAATGACCATTCAGTCCTTTAAAAAACTTGGTCCCGTGAGATGGGTATACGTATACACCCACAAACTTCCATTTGGATGTTGGTCTGGCATCTTTGGAGCCGCAAAACTTTGTATTGGGGAGGCTGTTGTAGTGTTGTTCACGTCCTTCCAATTGCTTTACCTTTTAATTAAATTACCAGATTATCGAGGGAAAAAAGATGAGTTCAAGAAAGAGTACAAGAATTGGTTTGGTGATAGTCATCCGTGATATTAGCATGAAAAAAGATACTTTCCAACTTGAATAGATAATCATTACCACTTGTACAACATTACATCATTACTTTTAAATTATTCCCCTTTTAGTAATTAATTAAAGGTTTTGCCACCTCAACTTTCTCAGTGAGAAATGGTTCTTCACGTATTTCCTATGGTATCCTTATATTGTGACATGGTGATTTCCTCAAATCATCCACTCGGACCAGTCTGTTTTAGTTGTCATTGGTTCACATTGTTCACTAGAAATGGCCGACTCCGTTCTGCTTCTCAAGCTTTTGGATTTCAGATTCTATTACCTGAGCTATCATCTTATCCTCAGGGTCTGGATCAGGTACATTGACATGGAAAGATCCTTGTTTTGATGGGGGAGCTACACCTCTCAATGATTGCTCATTGATGTAGCTGTAAAGTTGTTGGTGGAACTCATGATCCAAAGAGAAGCAATCATGGCTCTCAGCACTTGATCTCCGTGATGATCCTGATCCCGACCTTCTACAGAAATGTGGAAGGGAAGATTCATCCATTATCTGAAACAGAAGACAAGCACACATGGGTGAGAATGATGTTATCTTTAAAGGTGGCATTGAGTTTCCACACTTCAGGCATAAATTTCAGCTACTATATAGACCTCTGCAACTTAGCAATATTTTTGTTTTTAATCAGACTATGCTTTACTAGTAGAATCCTTCAACAACTATAAATGATAAGAATAAAGGTAGTATTTTTTTCATTAAAAATCTTCAAACGGGCAGCTATTCCCAATCAAAACTTCCTTATTTATCACACAGAAGATGAATTACAGCCAAAGAGGCAATTGATCGAGTCTGAATATTCACAGCTGAAGCATGTGATAACTTAGATACATATGCTTCCAAAAGTTAATCCTGGACGTAAGGAAAATGTGAACCATGCAGGAAAAAATTGGTTCCACAGAAACCTCATAAAATTTGATATTTACATGAGTAATAAAAGTTCAATCTCGTTTTTGTAAAGTGGTTTCCCTTGTCCATCTAGAAGCCTCAAGTAGCTTATGTCCACCAAAATATGTGTAACTCAAAATGATTTATAACATAAAGTAGGGGAGACCATTCTTTTTCTAGCTTCAGTCAGATGCCTAATGTAAGAGAAATATGACCATGGGAAGCAAGGACATGGTTAGTTATAGCAGGTAAAGATTCTAGACCTAATGCCATCCTGAAGAACACCAAGTAGAAGGGTTAATTACTGAAGCATCTGAATAAATCTAGACGCATTCACATTCATATTTGAAAGGACCTAGCAGATAGGAACTTATGAATTTCGGGTAGACTTCTTATTCATAGTAATGCATTACTGCTATCTTTGTAGAACTAAAAAAAATTGCCTTACTTTCAACAACTCATCCCGACCACAACCTTGCAGCACTTGTACCCTCCTCCTTGTCCTTTCTTGCAACAAAGGTTTTACTACCTGATATTAGTGCATGAAGAAAAATTATAGGACGAGATAAAATTGTAGAAGTTTCGTTAAACTTTGAAGTCATACACATACAAAATACTGCAAAACGGACCTTCCAACAAGCTGAAAATACATATGGTGCATTAACAATGTAGTAAGTATCCGTTTTTTCTGGATAGTTGAGGTCATCGACAGTAGATATAGTAGTTAATAACTGCACAAATAAACCAGTAAATGATATGTGCTTCAAGCAAGGCAGTCTATAAACTGGACAAAGCAGTTGTAATATTAAAAAAAAGTTCAGACGGGGCTCAATGAATCTAAATAGAAACTTCCACCATTAAAGAGAAAATTGACTGATTCCAAGAACCAGAAACAAAGAATCTATTCAAGAATTGGTTCTTGCCCAAAAAACAAAGAAATTTAGTCACAAAAATCAAATGATATCAATGTAGCTCTATCCGGCTATCAATTTAGGCTATTGTATAAGCTGATATTTAGCCATCAATGGTTCTCTTTGGTATCTGTAGTCGAATGAATGTTAACTCTTCAATATTCCCATCTGTTTCACACTATCAAATGATGCCATTTTCTTGCGTAGTTGGACACTAATGGCAGAGTGTGAGCTGGTGTTCATTGTGAAGTTGTCATCATCCTTCATTGTTTTCACATAACGCCTTCTTCCTATGCATTCTACTTCATTAGCTTCTGCCCTCTCTTTTAAAGGGTTTTAACTTTTAACCTGATAAGTATGTAGTAGCGTGATAAGTTCGAAGAAGTGTGTATTCATAACCACCTGGCCATTAAAGGGTTTTAACCAATGATAATTATATAACCCTATCTGTATATTAGTATCCATTTCGGAGTCAAAATATCCAATAAATTGCAGATCAGATATGGATCTTGGCTTCTTGGTGTATCCGCTCTGTATAATATTTGCAATGGGATTTACTATCTATGTTACAATATTAGGATATATATTATATGAATAAATTGTTCAAATACATCACAACTATATGTCATTGGTGGTGACTAGGCATCCCTATCACCCTACATTCTCGGGAGACTGGAGGTCTGGAGTAGCATCCCCACCACAAACTTGATTCTCTAATTTCTCTCCATCTATATAGATGAAGTGGTATGGGCCTATCAGACAAATCAACTCTTGGAGCAAGTCCTTGCAGGGTTTGTTAGAGAGGGACTAGACAAGGTAAACATTTGAACTCCAAATCCAGATATGAATTTGCAATTTTGCTCAGGATCTGAGGGACAAATTCTATTTTGGCTTTGGTATTGCCCGGATTTTGATATTTCTGTCAAATTTCAGATATGGATATAGCTATATATCCACTCTGTTAACAAACACCCTAGTTTGTGGAAGTCTTAGTATAAGTGGACCTAATATAGTCAGAAGCCATACTTTTGTTGTACATGTAATTTTTGAGTAACTTAAAAATGAAAAAAGATTGTCAGATGTGTGTATATCTAGAAAAGTAGAAATCATTTTTTATGAGAAGCTTCTAAAAACCAAACATAGTAAAGATGCAATGGTGGTTATACCTTGATCTGGCTCAAAGCGGATAGCCTCAGGCCTGTCATGTCTAATACTTTCAAACATGTGCCAATATATCTTTGGTGTTTCTTTGATGCAGCAGGCTACAAAACAAACCAGAATTGAAAACTAAATGGCCCTCCCTGAATGTTCTGGAAAAACTAAAACAAGCTCACCAAAATGACACGGTCACGATACTCATTGATTTGAATGTGTGACTGCACGTAATAGTGAACCTACAACAAACGGTGGAAAGTAAGCAAATGAAAATCTGGATGCCAAAGTGAACTGCTATTCTGCAAGTATTCAAGTAAAAAAAGAAAAAGAAAGCTGCAATAAGATTGCCTAATATCAAACTAAAAGAACAGAAGCAATCTTCACTCCTAAAAGGCATACCTATACAGGAAATATCAATATAAATTGATCCTTGAATCATTCATAGATGTGAAGTAGTACTTTCAAAAATAATTGGCAGAATGAAATTGCATAAGTACAAACTTTGGATAGCACCGGGTTCATCAATCCCAAGGTTTACATGTTTAAGATTTTATAATAAATGATTACATACAAATAATTTGAATACAAGCAGAATCATGGAGGGGATAATGGAACGAAAACAGATGGAGCCATGGAGGTTTATTTTCGGAAGTTATGTTTCTGTTCTGCTGAAGTACAAAAAAAAACTTCTCATATAGAATATCAATAACTAGCAAGCGTTGAATATTGTAATGTAAAGACCAGATGTTGATAGTGACACATAGGACATATCAATATAGGAAATGAAGTTTTAACTGTAAATTATACAATTGGGGTATTTTGTGACTTATATTCTTATAGCTGCCCGTGGATAGTGGGCGGCGGAACTAGCACTGTATACTCCATACCATATCAGTCTCCCACTCACTACCCCTTGGAAAAAGAAAATTCAAGCTACGCATAAAGTTGAAACACTGTAGCCACTACACAATTTGAAATTAATCAGTGAAAACAACTTCAGTAATATTGAACCACAAGGTTCTCTGAACATTCTTAATTTCTTATCCATGATGTGCTTACGGATGCTTTGTCGTATGTGCTCAGTCCAACACCTACTGCGAAGACCGGAACTCCCTGCCATACAGAGTAGAAATATTCATGTGACTGGAGTACGATCAATAATATCTACATAAATTCATTAAGTAATAAGATGGAACAACTTGACTGTGTGTCCATAAACAAGTTAAGACCAAAACACAACTAGCAACTACAGTTCCTTTCTTACTAGTGAAGAATGGTAAGGTTCAGATATAACCAAATCTACTCTATTTAGATCGAGTAACTACCAGAAAAAAAAAGTTCAAACGGTGATATTAATAGGGGAAAATGAAAAGTTTATGATGAACATAATATACCATTTTTGTGTACCCTGACAATCCCAGCAGATGTGAGTTGCGCACAGCTCTATATAATTTTTCTGGAACAATAGGTTTCTGTAAGGATGAAGACCACAACTTAAAATGAGTCGTATAATTTATTGGGCATTATCACTAACCAAATATACCCCAACCATTGTGCAACTTTTTTCAAACATCAACCACGTCATCTTTTTAAATGAAAAACTATGAACCCTAACCAATGACGAAAAAAACATTCACAGGATTGGGGACTCATGATTTTGTCATATCATCTAACCTTGGACTAATTTAACATGAAAAGAAACATTCCCATGCACGATACGAGCTAATTATACCCCCTACAACCAAGGTCAGTCATCCATGATCCATATGAAACCCTCAAATTCCCTATACTCTCTCATATGCATTTCAGTAACCGAATTTTTTTAATTTAATAAACCTTAAATCAAAAATTAAAAAATTTCGAAAACTAATCAGACCACGGGTGTAAACCGCGATCCGTGCCCACGGATCGCAAGTGTAAACCACGATCCGTGCCCACGGTTTCTCTCCTCCTAGTTTTGTCTCCCATCAGCTCATCAGATTTTTTTTCGACATAATTACTCTCTGTTCTGACGTTGACCGCTATTCTGAAAACGTAACCCACATAATTCATCGGAGTTATTATTTTGGAATCCAGGATAATTTTTCGTATTATTTTTTATGTTTTACGTAAGAATGATTAGAATTAACATTTATTTTCTTTGTTAAATAGAAATATTTGGATTTTTTTAAAATTTATAGAAAATTTAATTATAAATATTAGTTGAATTTATGTTTCTGTTCATCTGTATACTTAAAATAATTTTTAATACATTTCATCAATTCTATAACATGCATTTTATCCTGAAACCTGCTCTTTTTATTTTGTTACAATTAATTTTGTTTTTATTATCCTGAACAGTTTTTTGTCATAATGAGTTATTTTAGTAGAATGCGATTGTACAAAATGAACGTGAGTAATGATGCAGTGGACAGAGTCTATTTTCCCACTTCTCGGAATACCAAATTGCATGTTCAGAGTCAATGACATTTCCGCAAATGTAAGTACCAACAAAAATCATATTTTATTAATTTGTGTAAATATTTAAATTACATGTTTTTTGGTTGGTGTATTTTTCACGAAACATTTTAATATATTGTAGCCAAATGTTGTTTTAGAATGTCGTGCAAATCGTCTAGTCATTCGTTTTCATAACAACTTTAATGAGACCCTCAAAAATTTGAGACTATATCAACTTGCCCAGATAAAACATACAAGAACAGACCACAGATTGAGTATTGCACTTTTAGAGCGTTGGTGTCCTGAGACTCAACACTTTCCATTTGCCGATTGGAGAGGTTGGAGTTACATTGCAAGATGTAAGCTGTTTTTGGGATCTACCTATCACTGGTCTTTCAATAATCGGGCACAGTGATCGAGATAGTCGTGAGTTAATCAAAAATGTTTTTAGGATTGATACCAATGCCGAGATGCTTTTGGGATTGATATCCATCGCAGTTTGGACCTTCTCATACATACAGTGACATTGGTGCAGGTTTATCGCAGTTTGGAACTTCTCATACATACCGTGTCATTGGTGCAGGTCCATCGCACCAATATGACAATGCCGTGATATTATCCAGAAATGAATCAATGATACTCTCGCGAACCAATATGCATCATCAGTAAGTATCCGGTCAGGAAGCAATGTCAAATATGAATTATACGGCTGTCAGTTTACATGCTTATCCAACATACATTTAAACTCATTTCTGTAATTTGTGAGACAATTACGTACGGTACTAACCTCATAAGTCTGTGAGTAGTCACTTAATAGCAAATGAATGTCGCGATTCTGGGTCTTCTCCACATAGACACTTAGCAAGTTCGTTTACCTTTTCTCATCATCTCGGCATTGATATCAATCCCAAAATCATTTTTGATTAACTCTCGACTATCTCAATCACTGTGTCCGATTATTAGAAGACCAGTGATATGTATACCCCAAAAACAACTTACATCTTGCAATGTAACTCCAACTTCCTCAACCGGCAAATGTAAAGTGTAAGTCTCAGGACGCCAACGCTCTACAAGTGCAATACTCAATTTGTGGTCTGTCCTTATATGTTTTATCTAGGCAAGTTGATATAGTCTCAAATTTTTGAGGGTCTCACTAAAACTGTCATGGAAACGAATGACTAGACGATGTGCACGACATTCCAAAACAACCTCTGGCTACAATATATTAAAATATTTCGTGAAAAATACACCAACCAAAAAATATGTAATTTAAGTATTTACACAAATTAATAAAATATGATTTTTGTTGGTACTTACATTTGCGGAAATGTCATTGACTCTGAACGTGCAATTTGGTATTCCGAGAAGTGGGGAAATAGAATCTATAGACTCTCTGTCCACTGCATCATTACTCACGTTCGTTTTGTACAATCGTTTTCTACTAAAATAACTCATTTTGACAAAATAACTGTTCACTATAATAATAAAAAATTAATTTTAACAAAATAAAAAGAGCAGGTTTCAGGACAAAATGCATATTATACAATTGATGAAATGTATCAAAAATTATTTTAAGTATACAGATGAACGGAAACATAAATTCAACTAATATTTATAATTAAATTTTCTATAAATTCAAAACAAATCCAAATATTTCTATTTAACAAAGAAAATAAATGTTAATTCTAATTATTCTTACGTAAAACATATAAAATAATGCGAAAAATTATCCTGGATTCCAAAATAATAACTCTGATGAATTATGTGGGTTACATTTTCAGAATAGCGGTCAACGTCAGAACAGAGAGTAATTATGTCGAAAAAAAATTTGATGAGCTGATGGGAGACAAAACTAGGAGGAGAGAAATAGTGACAAATTTCGAACCGACGGATAGCGGTTATAATTCGGTTTCAGTAGACCAATCTTTGTATTCCCTGCCGCTTCA
The DNA here is from genome assembly GCA_963682175.1 of Triglochin maritima. Classification (NCBI taxonomy): domain Eukaryota; kingdom Viridiplantae; phylum Streptophyta; class Magnoliopsida; order Alismatales; family Juncaginaceae; genus Triglochin; species Triglochin maritima. The sequence goes on along the minus strand of OY821780.1, from coordinate 27,726,004 downwards.
CCAATAATCTTGTTTCAATAAGCAATAACTGACATCCACTAAAAAAACAAATAAATAAAGGACATCATGTTTTTTCCCTTGTAGATATTTTGTCTGACATCCACTCAAAAAAATTTAGAGAGGGAGATAATCAATTTGGAAACTACTTTAACCGTTATTTTGTAAACAACTTTTTTAGGTTACAGGAACTTGCCAATTTTGACGTTAGACATATATAAAATAATGTTAAATATACAAATTTTCCACTGTATACTAGTAATTATATGGTATTCAATTGATCAAATAATCAATTTGCAAAAGAAACTATCTAGGAATCAAATATTTATATTTACAAATAACAAATTAATATTCAGCATAAAAATAGTAAATGTGGAGCAAATCTCCAAGAGGATCCAAAACAATCATTTAGAAAATATCTTAAGCTACGTAAGCAGCTCATAACACCCTTTTCTTTATACAAGCATATATCTTCCTAAAAGCCTACCTTCAGGCATACACGACAATTAGCTTATTCTACAATAAATAGTTGCCCTAATTACAAGAAATCAAATAGTAATTAATTAATCTACCATTGCAAAAGAATGAAACAAAAATTTATTAACTGAAAATAAGATTAGTAAAAAACTTGCCATGAATAAACAAGAAAAACATTAATAAAATATTGAAATTAACAAAAAAAAGAGGTACGCGACAGTTTTACGGTGCACTGAAATACTGAATTATCTTTCAGAAATTTAGGATGTTTGTCTAACAATTGGCCCAATAGATAAAAATAAATAGTGCATGATGTTTTTCTAAATTAATCTACTCTACGATCCCACCTATTTTAAGTCCCAACATCCCAAATATACGAATGAGACTGCTAGGATTCGATCCATAGTCTTGACTATCTCAAGACAAGGGAGCTAACCCCAGTTGGTAATAGTGCATGATGTTACAAGCCACATCCACTTGGGCAATGTAAAGATAGACATAAATGCTGAACAATTATAAATATAATGGTTAGAACCTACATTGTTTTGGAGAATAAAGCCCATATTTAATTCCACACTTCCACTTATACCACAAACATGAGCTTATAAAGGAACAATACAATAACTGGTAGTCTGAGTGAATTAATGTGGGACACCATTATATATAACTGAAACTCTTTGTTTGATAATCTATGGACGCAACCACAAATTTTCAATCATAAGTTCATAACAAACATGTAAATAATTTAGATTAGGAAGAAATAACATCCTAAGTAAAAACCGAGGCGTTGTACTCACAAACAATATTTGATCAATACCATTTTCTATCCTCCATTTAAGACAATCAACCAGCTGCAAGAGGAGGAAAGATTACTGGTTATAAAAGCTAGTACTAGGGCAGTTGCTGGATGATGAGTAGTCAAGTACACAATAAGGACAAACCATTTTATATGCTTTTGAAACATTTAAGTCCCTGGCCTTGAGAAAGCGATCCAAAGCTTCATCTGGATATCCTTGATGAAAAACCTGAGCTTGAACAAAAAGTTTAGACAAATGAGGGCATACAAGTTTTCCTATTTCAATATAGTTAATTTTACCAATAAAAAAAGTTAATGGTATGCTTTAACCAAAAAAAAAATTGTTATCATACAGTTTACACATGACTTTGTCCAACTCTGCTTCCATGTTGATTTACTACACATATGAAAACGCACTTTGCATAAATGACCCAGTGCCTTGGCTGTTCGAGTTGCAGTCCATGTTTTCGAACCATGATATAGATATAGATAAAGTGGTCTAGATTTAAATATGATTTGGTAAAGAAAATAAAAATACATTTAGCATATCGAGAATATACAGATCTCGACATGTTTAGGTCCAGTAGGACACAACACGCATCATTGCCGCTTGGCCCTCCTCCGTCAAGTGGACATACAAGTATTTTCTTACCCATTATTGGGAGTTCTATATATAGACTGCTAATACAATCTACACCTTTTTAAAACTATTTTAAGAATTCTAATTCCAGAACTACTGAGCAAAATACTCCAGTCTCATGAAGTCACACATTCCAAAGCATCACCGGATTTTTCTCCTCATAAAACGTGTATGTGGGTCAGAAGGATCAAAATCAACCAACATCCGAAACCAAACATTCGGAACACGTCCACACATTAACTCTCAAAACAAGCAAAACCAATTCCTTCCCTACTCCAACAACTAACCATCCAAGATCATCACAAAACAACCAAGAGATCCGAAATCAGGACGAAATCCGCACCTGGAAAGACTGCTTCAGGGGCTCGTCCGCTGCGGAAACCGACCGACACTACGAAATCAGTAAACACAAAGTTTAGCCGGAAACGTAAGGGGATCCGGGACGAGTACCTCCGTGGAGCAGGGCCTTGAGCCGGTCGATGGCCTCCTGAGATCCACCTTCCATACTGACTCGGATCGGGTTAGGGTTAGAGTGGAAGAGATCTCGGGAGGAAGGCGGGAGGGAAGGAGGTAAAGGTTGGAGTGGTGTCTGTTCTCCACTGTTGCTTTCGACCTCCGCCTTCCTCCCTTTTGCTTCTTTTTTCCGGTTTTTAACTTAACCTCAACAAATTGACTAACCAAATTTTCTTCAACTGCCCGGCAAAGATATTTTATAAATATATATTGGTGAGAAATCTATTATGTTAATTTTTTAGAAAATAAATAAATCTATTTCAAAAATTCCGTCTTTTATTTGTACTAGTGAAAGTGGTCTGATTCAACCGATTCATTCGATTTTATTTGGTGGGGTGCTTTTGCAAAAGATTAGTATATTGAGAATATGTATGTAATATTCATTTCGTATTCGTATTCCATATTATAAATTTGTAAGACAATAAGATAATATCTTATTTGTATTCGTATGTATTTGTCATCCGACATTTGTTTATCATAATATATATACACACATAGAAATTCTCTAATGAATTCGGGACTTGATTTTTCTATTTTAAGTCTCCACAATTTCCACCACCTATCTGAAATTGCAAGGTAGATTAAGACTATAAGTGATTATGCTAATAAAATGATCTAATGGTGGATATTAACCGTACAATAACCATAATTTAAATCTAACGGTAAGATTGAAGGAAGCTTAAAATAATAAGATGAGTCTCCACTCACTAGATCTTTATATATATATATGGAAAATGTTTAGTAGACGCGCGCGTCACGGACGCTACTTACGTGGCGGAGAACTTTTGTCCATTCAGCATCCAGTCAGCATATACACTAAGTTTCTCAGAGCAATGATGTCTTTCTTATTTGTCTTCCCGATGCATTAAATGCATATCTACGGAGATACCACCTTTTCTTTTGGCGCTCAACGGAGATCCACTAAAGATCCCTTAACGTGTCACGTCACCTATTTTTTTACTCATTTTCCCTTTTTTCCAGACAATCGCATTACTCATTCCGGACACAGTTACTATTTAAGCCTGATAGTTGGAACACTTATTCCGGACAAGCGTACTACTTACTCCGGAATGTTGCCTTTTTCTTTTATTTTCCCGATGCGTCCACAATCGCATTTAATTCTCCTCAAATCAGCACGTCCTCCATTTCTTCTTTTTTGGCGCTTCACGGAGATACAAAATGTTTTGGCTACCTTATTCGGATCCTATGAACCCTTCCTTCTTCTTCCTCCCTTTTTGTTGTACTGTAATGACACTCGTTAATGTGTCCTCACAGCCGACGCATGCCTCAAACGTCCCGCAAGAGAAGATGTATTTTCCTTCCTTCGAAGAAGCCAAAGCATTTTACGTTTCCTATGCCGATTCCTGTGGTTTTGGTGTGAAGATAAGGCTTATAACTATGTGACTTAACTCAAGTCACATTTTGCACATTATAATTTTGCTTTATCAAGAGGCCCACTAATATGATCACTCAATTAAGAGGGGCAATGATAATCGGTTGACTAGCTATCTTTTCCAGCAAAAGTCATGTTCAACCAACTATTGCCGTTATCACTGCACTCATTGGTAGCTTTTGACAATAATCAAATTAAACACTTCTTGAGTGAAAAGATATAAGTCTCATATATTAGGATCCAAGACACAGTAAAAACATTAATGACACGAAACACAATTCCATAATGTTTTACTTGTTAGGTCTATTCAATATATAAAAGTAATATTTTCCTCTTTTATGTACTCGTGTCGTCAATTATTTGTAGAGCTACAACAATCGATGACCAACACGACAATCTTATCTCGGTAATTAATGTTCCATGTTAATTACCATGATTGTGAATAACTTTTGATTTATGTAAACCATTATCTTTTAGAGCTCTACGGTTAGGGACCAAGCGTCTCTTCCTTAACACTTCCAAAAGACGAATATCATAATCAAGGAACAAAATGTTTGCACATTCAATTCATAATAATTGACATATAAAAGTAAAACTTTTAGAACACATTCCTTTCAATCTCCCACTTGTTATCAAACTTTTCTTTGACATACATTCTCAATGTATAAAACAATAATAACTAGGGTAACCCTCTCTAATCACTCATCAAGCCAATCTACATAGTTCCTCAGACCCATGGACTCGAAATATATTTCGCCTTTTAGCTTGGGATGAGGGTTTGTTGAATGGATCAGATGTGTTGCTGTTTGTGTCCACCCATAACAATTTTATTTTGCCTTCATCGGTGGTTGAGTTGGTCGTAGTGATTTGCTCCAACTACGCTAGCTCATGGATCCACCTTCGAGAATAATGACATATCATTATTACGATCTCCTATCGTCTAGATCACTTATGAAACTCGCATCCGAATAACCCTCGGCTATTAACTCTCTTTGTCCTCCATAAACAAGAAACTTATCTTTGGTCCGGTTAAGATACCTCAGAATATTCTTGACCGCAGTCCAATGCTCAGGACCTGCATTGGATTGGTGACGACTTGTTACGCTTAGAGCATACGAGATATCGAATCTCGTGCAAGTCATCGCGTACATGATCGATTCTATTGCTAAAGCATAAGGGATATCTTTCATGTACTCCAAGTCTTTACGTGATTCAGCACGTTGAGACTTCTTGAGTTGCACACCCATATTCATTGGCACACTGCCCTTTTTGGAGTTGTTCATACTGAACCTTTCCAAGACCCTGTCAATGTATGTACGTTGACTCAGGCCAATGAGTCTACGTGATCTATCTCTATATATCTTTATTCCCAAGATGTATTGAGCCTCACCCATATCTTTCATCGAAAATGCAGATTTCAATGAACTTCTCGTTTACTCAAGCAAAGGTATATGATTTCCCATGAGGAGTATGTCATCGACATATAAGATCAAGAACATCATGTGACTCCCACTAACCTTCTTGTATATACAAGGCTCTTCCTTACTTTGGACGAAGTGAATCTTTTTGACTTCTTTGTCAAAACGCTTGTTCCAACTTCTTGATGCTTGCTTCAATCCATAAATAGATCTTTGAAGCTTGCATACCTTCTCGCTATTCTTTGGATCTTCAAAACCTTGAGGTTGTACCATGTACACATCCTCCTCCAAGTTCCCATTAAGGAACGCCGTTTTGACATCCATTTGCCATATCTCATGATCATGAAATACGGCAATAGTGAGCATAATCCGAATAGACTTGAACATAGCAACCGGTGAAAAAGTTTCATCATAGTCAATTCCTTGAACTTGAGTGAAACCTTTTGCTACAAGCCTCGCTTTGTAGGTTGTCAAGTTCCTATCCATGTCCATCTTCCTTTTGAAAACCCATTTATTTTGAATGACATTTTTCCCTTGAGGAAGGTCAACCAAGTTCCACACGTGATTATCATACATGGATTCGATTTCGGATTCCATGGCCTTAAACCATAGTTTGGAGTCCTTTCTTTACATTGCTTCTTGAAAGGTCGAGGGATCATCGGTATCTAGTACCATGATCTCATGAAGTCCCAAATACATATCGGGTTTCTTCCTTTCCCTCGTTGACCTTCTAAGTTCTTTTGGTTCTACGTGTACTTCTCGAACTTTTTCCACAATTTCTTGCGGAATTGGTTCGTGTTCGATTCTCGAACGTACACTTGGTGGGGAAGATTGAGTTTCCCTCACAATTTCTTGCGAAGGTCTCTCACTCACGCTCCCACTAACCAAAGGAACCTCGGTTGGGTCTTCATGATCTTGAATGTCATCATTCATATCATGATCTTGTAGAGTATCTTGAGTCTCCTCAAGCACAACTCTACTCCCACTACTTTTTATTCTTTCCAGAAATTCTTTTTCTAGAAATATGGCATCCCTCTCTACAATCACTCGATTGGAGGTTTTATGCCAAAAGTAGTATCCTCTTGTCTCACGAGGATAACCTATAAAGAAGCATTTATCCGCTTTTGGTTGAAGTTTAGTCGACATCAATCTCTTGACGTAGACCTCACAACCCCAAATCTTGAGAAAATTGAGCTTAGGTGTTTTACCACTCCATAGCTCATAAGGCGTTTTCTCTACGGATTTGGATGGAACGTTATTTAGTGTGTAAGACGCAGCTTCTAGTGCATAACTCCAAAAGTAAAGCGGCAATTCAGCTTGACTCATCATTGATCGAACCATGTCGAGTAATGTCCTATTCCTCCTTTTGGATACCCCATTCCACTGAGGTGTACCGGGAGGGGTGAGTTGTGGTACAATACCACACTCTTTTAGGAATGAGTCAAATTCGGTACTTAAGTACTCACCTCCACGATCCGTTCGTAGAGACTTGATTTTCTTGTTGAGTTGGTTCTCTACTTCATTCTTGAATTCCTTGAACTTGTCAAATGATTCACTTTTGTTTCTCATTAAATAAATATAGCCACAACGACTATAGTCATCCGTGAACGTAATGAAGTACCTGAAACCATCTCTTGCACTAGTACTCATCGGACCACATACATCGGAATGTATCAAATCCAATAAGTCATTCGCTCTCGGTCCTTTCTTCTTGAAAGGCCTCTTGGTCATTTTGCCCATTAGGCAAGGTTCGCACGTCTCCAATGATTTAAAATCAAGTTGACCAAGAAGGTTAGCTTCTTGCAATTTCTTGATGCGTTTTTCATTTATGTGACCAAGACGATAATGCCACAAGAGTGTATCATTCACGTGAGTAGTTTTAAGCCTTTTGTTATTGATGTTTAAGATTTGTTTATTATTCAATTCAAGCAAATAGAGACCATTCCTTACGAATGCATTTGCATAGAAAATCCCATTCTTCGATATAGACAAGCAAGAATTTGAAATATTTATATTAAAATTATCCATATCCAAACATGATACAGAAATAATGTTCTTGCTAATCGAAGGCACACAATAAACATTCTTTAAACACAAATTTAAACCACTAGATAATTGAAGCTCCACAGAACCTTATGCAATCGCAGCAACGCTTGCACCATTTCCGACCTTCAAAATCATCTCGTTCTTCACGAGTTCCTTCCTATCTTTTAGTAGCTGCACATTAGAGATTATGTGAGCACAAGATCCGATATCAATTACCTAATCATGGACAGATGTGGCGAAATTTATTTCAATAACAAATATACCTTTGCCCTTTTTGGGGCGCTTACGTTCAATCACTCCATTGTCAAGGTCTTCCTTGTACTTGGGGCAATTTGGCCGGATGTGTCCCTTTTCACCGCAGTGAAAGCACTCCATATTGGGAGTCGAAGATTTCAGAGATTTCCCCCTTGAGGCACTCGCACGAGCACCTCCTACTCCCTTGCTCTTGATTGACGTATTTTTGGTGAATTTTCCTTTACCTTTGGTGATCTTCTTGCTCCCTCCATGGACGGCTAGGACGTGCTTGTCCCGACCTTTGCCCATGTCAACTTCAGCCGTTTTGAGAGCGTTGTGAAGTTCCTCAAGACTCACCAATTTCTCACGCACATGATAGTGCATAATAAAGTCCTTGTAGGACGGGGCTAGAGAGCCAAGAATCAAATCTTCCGCAATGTCATCGGGCATCGAGGAAGAGAGCTTCCACAACTTCCCAAGGTATCCTTGCATCGTGAGAAAATGCATGGATATCGATGTTCCCTTCGCCATGTGGCACCTTGTGAGTGCGATGGTGGTCTTATAACGCTTTTTTCTTGCACTATCCATGAACATCTTTGTTAAAGCTTCCATGGTCTTCTTGGGTTTTGAATCCAAGTATTTCGCCTGAAGCGAGTCACCCATGGAGGCTAACATTAGACCGTGAACCTGGTTCTCTTGGTATTCCCACTTGGCTTTTGTCTCTCTCTCGCTATCGGTTGCCCTCTCATTTATTTTGGGATTTCACCATCCAAAATATGAGATTGTTTCTCAAACTTTAACACGATATTGAGCTTGAGTTGCCAGCTTATGAAGTTTGAGCCATCATTTGCCAAAGGATGTTTTCAATCATAGATCGCACAATAGGTTGAATATTCGACATTTCTACAAAATAAATTATATGAGATTTAATGTCAATTTTATGTTTTAAAAAACAATATCGCAAATAAAAAAATTTGTCCATAAATGCAGCAATCCAAGATCCTATCAATTATAATATAAACTAGCTAAGGGCTATCAAATATATTATAAAATCAAGGTAAGAAAACGTTTTCTAATCATAACCATTTCGAAATATCGCAACATTTGCATTTTCAAACTCTTATGACTCTTGTCGTTTTAATTAGGAGGGAATATGACCAATCCTCGTAATAAAAACTCTCTTTCTTAAAACCGAGCTAGGGCTCCAGGTCTTGTTAAGAAAACTTATTTCATTTGATACGAGATATGTTTATCCATTGTATTCACAAACAAATATACTCAGTGTCCATTAAGGGCGAATCACACCTCGTACATCTATTCGTGGCACAACAACAGACAATCTTATATCTTCCACTATTCCCAAAGATGGAGGAATCTATCTCCTGCTAAGGGCGAGCAGAATATCCCTCGATCGATGGCTGCTAGTGGATGAAATAAGAAAGAAAGATACTCTTAATTTTTGATTGGACAATTTTAAACATTTATATGTGATTTTAGAATTTAGGTGATCATGCATTTTTATCATCTATACACATCCTAACATTCATCAATAGAATCACATATATATCAAGCATACAAACATAAATAAATCCATTCACACAAACATCGTGTGAGTTTATATGTTCCCGCGTCCTTGATCCTTGATCCTTGATCCTCGATCCTGGATCCTTGCGCTTCTTCAGCGTCTTCCTCTTGCACCATGGATGTTGATATTGCAAAAATATAAACATGCATCTCTCAAATTTGAAAAATTGTCTAGTGCAAGTCCTATGTAAAAATCCTCTCATATGCATGCATATACATAGAAATAAAATTTGGCTTTTACATACATAAGCCTCTGTGATTGAATAATAATAACATACACATTCATTCATTCATTCACACATGGCTTCGATGGAACATATAAACTCACATATCCCTGCATTAGAGAACTCGAGCAACACATGTACATATACTATATATTACTTGACTTAGTTTATCATGCATCTCTAAATCAAACAATTCTAAAATCATTTGAAATCCATTAAAAATGATTTTATGCATCCATAGTTCAAAACATAAAATATTTGAACCGCTGTTTATCCAATTTCTAAAATTATACATTTAAAGAAAGATAAACATATGCCTTTTTTTCATTTTGTTGATTCCTTATAAAAAAATCATTTAATTAAAAACGAAAATTCTATAAATTAGACATAAGTCTAAATCTTAATTCTAACATTCACATGATGTGTTTTAAAACATTTAAAACTATCAAAAGAATCAATTAGAATTAAATCAACAAAACTATCGAAAACTCGAAAAAGACATAGAACATGAATTGTTTTGATTGTAGATGGTAAACTAAAATTAATTATATAGTCTAATTGTCGAAAATATGAACTAAAAGCTCTGATACCACTGTAGGATTTCGTGTGCCCATGTATGTATATATTTTTAAATTTTTAATACATCATACAAGACCGTTTTCATATTTTCAGCACTTTTATGTACATCTATTTGTGTTTTATTCTAATAACATGCAACCTACATTTATGAAAATAATCCAAAAAGATAGAATCATACCTAAAGGTTCTCTAAAACCTTTTTGATGATCCGGAGTCGCGTTGCCCGTTGAATCATCCACGGAATTACCTCCGAGTGTTCACCAAACTCTAAACAAGGTTAGAGAGAAAGGAGCTAGCCAATCAATCTCTAACAAGGTTTAGAATCAAGCTAATAACCCCTCTTTAAGTCTCCTGAGATTCTAATCTCCAAACTTAATTTTACTAAGAGAAATTTCTTGGTGATTAGGGAGAGATTAATGAGAGAAAGATTTTGCATTAGTCTTAAAACAAGTAGGAATAGGTGCTCTTTTATAGGCTCCCAAAATATCCTTATCAAGAGCTATTATTTAGCCATTATCCCTTGTTTTTCTCTCCTAAAATTAATCTCTAAATTCCACATAATCACCCACAAAAAACGTTTTAATTAAATCTGGAATTATTCCACCCATGATTTAATTTATCTCTTAATAATTCAGGCAGAATCGTTCTTGTTCGGTAGACCGAGAATTATTCGGTCAACTGAACCATTCGGTTATAACACGTGTTTGGTGCACCGTGAGCTAGACGGTCGACCGATTCTTTATGAGAAAAATTCCCTAGAAGAATTCGGACGAAACACGTCTTTCAATCGGTCTACCGTTGACGCACCAGAATCGCTCCTGGGACATAGTCATCGGATGACCGAGTCACCTTCGGTCTACCGAGAATACTAATTCTCGGTTGATCGTTTCCAATCGGTTAACCGAACCCGATTGTCCAGGCAATCTCGGTCAACCAATTGCGCTTACCCGTTCCCTATTCGGTTAACCGATCCGAAGATACCCCGGTCGACCGAACCATGAACGGTTCACCGTGTTTGACCCCGATTTTACCTTTGTCAAATTTTGGATTTATTTCCAAAAAAAATTGATCTTTTGGGGTTTTTAGCAAATTCACATCTTATGTAATATTATCCTATGTAATATTAAATTATTACACCCCATAATATATACATCTCATATGAATTTATTAAGATTCTAATTATGTCAATTCTTATGACATATTGATTTTATTCATTCACCACATGTGTCCCATTTTCATAAGAAACCCGACACATTATATGAACTTAAAATCAAACCTCTTGTTTCCCAGTTTTTTGGTGTGACCTATAGGAGGATCTAAGCCTAATTGGCAGTGATATTAAACACTTAATATCTCAGACTATAAGCGGTATCTAGCTATACATTATAGTCACCCAATTAGCATAGATGTCTTTGTTCCACCCGAACTAAAACACGATCCATTTAGTGATGTAAGTGCACCACTTGTTTTCGTCCCTTGCCTCATGATATTAAGAATATATACAAAGTAGAAATGTGTCATCTTTGTATTATATTCATTTCTTGATCTCTTTAAGCTAATTGTAACTATGTGACTTAACTCAAGTCACATTTTGCACATTATAATTTTGCTTTATCAAGGGACCCACTAATATGATCACTCAATTAAGAGGGACAATGATAATCGTTTGACTAGCTATCTTTTCCAGCAAAAGTCATGTTCAACCAACTATTGCCGTTATCACTGCACTCATTGGTAGCTTTTGACAATAATCAAATTAAACACTTCTTGAGTGAAAAGATATAAGTCTCATATCTTAGGATCCAAGACACAGTAAAAACATTAATGACACGAAACACAATTCCATAATGTTTTACTTGTTAGGTCTATTCAATATATAAAAGTAATATTTTCCTCTTTTATATACTCGTGTCGTCAATTATTTGTAGAGCTACAACAATCGATGACCAACACGACAATCTTATCTCGGTAATTAATGTTCCATGTTAATTACCATGATTGTGAATAACTTTTGATTTATGTAAACCATTATCTTTTAGAGCTCTACGGTTAGGGACCAAGCGCCTCTTCCTTAACACTTCCAAAAGATGAATACCATAATCAAGGAACAAAATGTTTGCACATTCAATTCATAATAATTGACATATAAAAGTAAAACTTTTAGAACACATTCCTTTCAATCTATACCTATAGACGTCGGATGTTTTTATATCCGACGTCTATTCGGTGACGTCTATTGTGCATTCTACACTAGTGTGTGGTGCACCGACTGATTATATTTATATGAATAACATTCACGTTTGATGATTCTTGTCTTGAGATCTCGTTTGTTTAAATTTTCAAATTTTTCGTTGTTTCGGGATGTTACACCTAAAATCAGCTTGTTCAAAATGATTAAGAGAAATTTTAAATCATAAGCCCTACACTTAAGTTACTGATCTTATAAGACTGGCAACAAATTACATGCATTAAAAAAACCTTGAGAACAATATTTTATGCTTAACTAATTGGGAACTGAAGACACATCCAATATCCCAACTTACCACGAGATCCAACAAAGATCAAAGACATTTTTGACATCTAGTTGCTGAACTCGTTGTCGAGGGCGTCGATGGTAAGTAAGAAGTGGTCGTAGTGGAGGCGATGGTGGTGGCAGCGGTGTAGAAGCCCATGTGATGTGATAGAATCAAAGATAGAAATCCAAACCATTCTCCGTATTAATGTTGCTTGCCAAAGCATTATATTACATCATTATGTAATACACCTAAGATTATAATCATTTCAAAAGAACACATTTTTCCACTCCTTGCAACCGGCATGGCATGTTCTTCCCGATTGAACAGGGCCTTCCGCTACGATTCTTCTCATGGAGTAGTTTCATTGGAAGAATAGGTCATAGTTGTATCCACGGATTCCCGCATCTTCAACTATTGATTTGGGCCGAATCAGGATTATTTCAGGTACTAAGAAGAGCGGGGTTCAGTAGTTTTTGAAAAACCGGGATGTCGAACCGGGCTCGCCACCCAAGCCTATATAAGCAAAAGCTTGAGAACCGACCAACCCAAACCTATTGCATTACCTAGAACAAGAGCTCCAAAAGCACCAAAGAGCGGAGAAGAGCATTAGAACAAAAGCACCCACCACCCAAGCCTCAAGCCTATTGCCTAGTACCACAAGAGCAACAAGCCTATTGGCTAGCCCCCGACGCCTCCTAGTACTAGAAGAACCACCCAAGCAAGCCTCGGCGAACTAGAATCCGACCGACCCTAAGCCGCATGTCTAGAATCTCCAAAAGCATTGGAACAGTAGTGACAGTTGTCTTCTTTTGCCCGGGAAGCCCCGGCAGCCACCCGTTCTATTAATCTTGGGCCCAAGCCACGGGCCGTTGTACCTTTTGATTATGGTATGGTATTGTCAGATCCGAACATAGGGCTACTTTATTTGTTTGCCATATCTTCGCTAGGTGTTTATGGAATTATTATAGCAGGTCGGTCTAGTAATTAGGGAGCGGCCGTTCGGTCGCCTATGATCCCCGGACCTCTCAGTCAAAAATGGGTTTGTGCCGCAGGTGTGGAACGATCTACTCTACACAGGTGTGGGCTTACAGGTCCCGGGCTCATAAACCCTTTCTTTCATTCCTCCAGAGGGCCCTGGTCGGTCACTTTTCCGGGCCGGGATCGAGAAGTGGAAGTCATAAAAAAGAGATCTTTTTCTTCGCACCTCAGATCAAGAGGAAAGGGGATTGTTAACCTGGCCTATATATAATATATAGCTTTGGAACGGCTGTTCTTCTTTGTCAACTCCCCGGACGGACCCATGGGTTCGCCTACTTTACTTATGAAAGAACATGAGAATGGGTTATGAAAAAAGGAAAAGGGGACGAACCTACAGTACAGTCGAAGTCAGCGAGCGGCGGATGGAGCCGGGAATAGCCCCTTTTTTTTAGATTTATAGGTTGATGTCATAAGTTATTACACATTCTTTGTGACAAAAATACTCTGAAATATGTTAGTTATAAAACTAATGCAATGAAATAAATCCTGAATAGTCAAATTGAACAATTCAGTGGTATAACTAAGCAGCAGAAAAATGCTAGTTAAACTTATGGGAAGGAGTGTTATTGTACATGTTACATATGTAGTTGCATAAAGAAATTTAAGACAATAGAAAATAATAACGAAACATTTAATATCGTAAAAGATGTGTATATCAATATGAAGAAATCTTGTGATAAATAAGAATTATACTACATTTGTGAACCAAACTGAAATGGAATTGAAAAAAAATAGAAGCCAAAATATGGAATTGACTGTGAAACTGAAAATGAAAGTAATGGAAAAGAACATGCATCAGAAGGCATTAGAAGGCCAATGACAGATGTGAAACGGAAAGCCTAGTCGAGATGAGTGATTAGTAAAACATTGTTAAGATTTAAACCTACAACCTCGACTCTATATCTCACTGAAGAACCAATAAACCATATAAGGGTGAGAAATATCCATCCACAACAATGTCCAACCCCCATTTGATACAAACAGAACATGACACTTAGGAACGGGAAAAATGAAACTCATCTTAACCCAAAAGTAATGAAATCAAAGTGGAGCGGCAACAAAGCAAACAAAAAATATTAGTGATTTGAAATGTCAAATATGCACGGAATATAGTTGTGATTCATAATAATAAGACAAAGAAAGAAACGAAAAAAAAGAAACTTAGACAGATGCTTAAAATCCAAACCAAATTTTGATAAGCTTAAAATACAAGGAAATGTGAACAAACTTTCCCATTTTTTCTCCCTCGTCCTACACTCTCCCCCCTCATTCTCCTTGTTTTTCACTCTCTTATTGTCCCACACTCTTTCTTTCTCACTCATCTCTCTGATTCTCTCTTCCATTCTATCTTCTATCTTCTTATCATTTACTCTTCGTCTTCAATCTCCTTCCCTCTCTAGATCTTCTCTCAATCTCCTTCCCTACGCCATTGTTCACACATACGTTGATTAACTCAATTCCATACCACTAACACACCTTTTTGTGGTGATTTGCCAACTCGAGCAATGTATGTAAAAACAATTTATCTGTCTCTCATGTTGTGGTGCTCTCTAAGATTTTGATTGCTATATAGTCAATATGGTTATAACGGAGACAAATCGTGTTGATAGAGTGTTATAACGGAGAGCAACGTGTTGATAGAGTGAAAGTACGATTTTGAGCAACACAATAAGAGATAAAAGGTTTTGGGGGAAGTGAATAGCTTCCAGGGAAGGATCGCTGTGCCAAGGTCTTCCGTCAAAGCAGCTAGAAAGAAACCGATGCTCAAATTTTCCACATGTTTGCAGACTATCCCCCGCACAGTGACATTTGACTGTTGTATTTCTGCCATCCAGATGGAGTAAGGTAATGTAATATATTATATTATTCGTATCAATATAATGACCATTCAGTCCTTTAAAAAAACTTGGTCCTGTGAGGTGGGTATACGTATACACCCACAAACTTCCATTTGGATGTTGGTCTGGCCTCTTTGGAGCCACAAAACTTTGTATTGGGGAGGCTGTTGTAGTGTTGTTCATGTCCTTCCAATTGCTTTACCTTTTAATTAAATTACCAGATTATAGAGGGAAAAAAGATGAGTTCAAGAAAGAGTACAAGAATTGGTTTGGTGATAGTCATCCGTGATATTAGCATGAAAAAAGATACTTTCCAACTTGAATAGATAATCATTACCACTTGTACAACATTACATCATTATTTTTAAATTATTCCCCTTTAGGAACGGTACATAACTTTTATTGTATTAAAATTACATCATTACATATCAATGAAAATATGAAATCGACTATGTATGTTTGTATTAAATTGTTTAAAATATACACATACATAAGGACACGAAATCCTACAAGATGTGGTGAAAATGGGTGTGAGATGTAAAAGGAAGAAAAAAAGGGAGAGAATGGAAAAACGTTGGTTTCCTTCAACCAACACAACACCCCCTCCCTCACTCTACTCACCCTATCCCATCAGCAAGCACAACCGTCCACTGTTCACCCACACCGTGCAAAACCTCACCAAAACACCGTTAACACCCTAAACAAGGTTAGGGACATAACAAAAAATGTCAACTAGTACAACGTAAGAGCATCAACTATCATGACCTAGGTCATCCTGATGACCTAGGTCATGCACACACTCTCTCTGTCACGTCATCATGACCAACATTCTCTTTTTCCTTCGTTATTCACCAATTTACCATGACCTAGGTCATCACACTCTCTTTCCTCCACATTATTAATTTACTTATCAACTTTTATTATATTCCAAAATCATTTATATTTATCAAAAATATTAATAATCTATTTGGAAAAACCAAAATACCAATAAATCTCGTATTTCCAAATTACATATAATTTTTTTTATTTAACCATCAATGATTAGCAAATAGTAAATATCATCAATATTAATAAAGCAAATATTACATTAAATTAAACAAACGTAAACTTACATTACCCGAAATGATAAACCAAATACACGGCATAAACAAAATAACACTCAACATAAATCAAATATTAAATGACACAAACCACAAAACACCTATAATACATATTAATACAACACACTTAAGCGTCACTACCGCCGAATCGCTGCCAGATGTTTTTGATCAAAACGGTCCTTGGTGCGAGAAACGTAAACTTACATCGCCGCCAGAATGTTTTCGATCAAATGAGTCACTTCTGAAAGCCAAGGAAAAAGGCATCCTGACCCCGCAAGATGAAATTAATTTGGAGAATATCAGTGACCAAATATTTAAGTATAATTTTTGTGATTTTAATTTTTCCAGTTTATAATATATCTTCCCTAATTTGTAGTTGTGGTTTTTATTTCAGTTTAAAACTTATCTTCCATATTTTCATGATTACTTTTGGTTGTTGTTATTTCAGTTTAATTGTTGTTTTCTACTTTAAATTTAGTATAATATTTTCTATTTCAGAAAAGTTGGTATATTTCAGTATAAATTTCGTACTTAAATCCTAACTATTTATAAAATTTAAACCCGTAATTATTATAACAAATACCAATAAATCTTGTATTGTTTTTTTAATCATTTTTAATCTGTTTTTTAAATCTTATTTTCTTAAAATATGTTTTCTAATTGTTTTTTATTTTCCAATTTTTTTAAATTTTTCCTGAATCGATCCCAACTTTTCAATATTGCTCCTCTTACATTTCATTTGGAGGTCGGTTTTGCAAATAATTAAAAAATTAATTAATTTTAAAAAATATATAAACAATTATAAAACGTATTTCAAAAAAAGAATTAAAAATAATTTAAAACAAACAAAATAAAACCAAAAACATAAACAAAACACTTTAAAAAAACATCGACCGACCTACCCATGACCAGGTCGCTCCAGCGACCTGGTCGATGACCCGGTCTATGGATGACCGGGTCATCCTCCCCATGACCATGATGGTCATGGGGATGACCGACCTATGGGGAGGTCATCTGCGGATGACCTCCTCATAGTGGATGGTCTAAGGGGGTGATAAGTGATAATTACTATGTTTTAAAGATGGAAGATATAAGTTATGGCAAGGGAAATGATGAAGTGCAATTACATTGAAACGCTGCAAGTGGATAATATCTTAAATTTATTTACAAAATAATAACATTAATGTTGAATATCTTCCAGCAAAACAATCTACAGATTGAAGTTATCTAGGAAATATACTTCAGTCTGTAACCTAGAATTTTTGAATTCTTGCAGATGTTTCAGATTCCAAATACTTCTGAAAACTTACCTTAGAAATCTCAATGATTTTACAGGAATTAGAATCCGATATGTTGTTTGGGAAAAAAATTTAGGAAGCTAGATATCTGTTGCTGCAATCCTTGCAAAAGAAACCCATAATTTGTATGAAGGTTTTTAGTTTTTTCATAAACAAGGGGCAAATGACAGTTACTCTACCTTAAGGTATAAAATGTATTTCTTTTCAATCGTCAATGATTTAGTGACATTCTCTAAGAAATACTATTTTTCAAATCTAGTCAAGTTGGAATAGTTTTATCAAGTAAATGGTTGGAATCAAATGAGACCGACACAAATGTTTTCCTTACATTCGACACCAACTACTCATAAAAGAGATTTTCAACGAAATCATCTTTTATTATATTCCTGCAGTGATGCACCTTTATTAATATTCTCATATATCTTATTCATCTTCATTTATACAAGTGATTATGATAAATAGAAAATTATAGTTTAGATAAAAATAATAACACATTTAAAATGTTTAGAAGACATGAATATACATGGGACAATGGATAGTGCTCGGATGTAAAGTTTAAAACCACGAATGCACGACTACGTTGAAGCAGTGACAAGTACGAGTCGATCTACCAGGAGTTAGAGCGGGTCATTGTCGACCATACTCGAGTGAGGTAAAAAAATGACAAGTGAGTATCTACACTAAATTATGCTAATTATAATTTATAAAATAAATACGACTAATCTCATAGGAGATGGAGAATGCGTGCAACAATGTAGATGTGTGACACATGTGTACAATTATTTTCTTACCAGCTATAATTCATTTTTGCAAGCAAATATTACTATTTTCATGCGAAAATCGAAAGATCAACCACTAATATGTATGTAATTAACAACAATTGCCCGGTAGAAAAAAACATCAACTCACATTAATGTAACAAATGCAAGTATTTACATAAGTTTGATCTTCAAATAAAAGTTGAGATGCGTAAAAAAATAAGATTAACTAAATCATGTTTTTGGACAAAATTGATATTCGTGAAAAGTATCATTAAGCAGCTGAATTTACGATAGGAAAATAAATTCACTGACACTCGAGAACAATGTACAAAGGACTAAATGAGATTGCTAATAGGACATATTCATGGTTTATAGAACAAACTCGTTCTTCTATATGTAGAGTTGTACTTGTGGTTGTGTTATTTGCGTATGTTCAGTCCAGGACGTAACCTGTGTGTCCAGCGATAGACATGCTCATGTCCGTACGGTACAGAAGCATGTCTAGCACTGACCACAACACTGGATGCCAACATGTCTAGCACTGGACACCAGCATGTCCAGCACTGTACACAACTCTGGACAATCCTTTACACGTGTGTGATGAGTCTGGACTTTGAAGACAAGTCTGTCCATGCCCAGACGGAACCGTGTCCAATCCTGGACACGAGTCTATCCAGACTTGTGTACACCAGGTTGTCCAGATCCTGGAGTCGATTTAAAAGTTGAATCGAGTATGTCCAGTGCTTGACTAGAATATGTCCTGCACTAGACACGATCATGTCCATTATTGGACACCAGCATGTCCAGCACTGGACAACAGAATGCCCATCAGTGGACACAGTTTAGACAATCCTTTGCAAGCGTGTGTCCAGAGAAAGTGCAGGGTGTGTCCAGTGTGTGTAATTTAAAGGAAACTTTCGAGTATTCAAGGAGAAACTATGTCATTTAATACTATGTTGAAATTTCAGTTTAATTCAACTTGAAATATCCTTTTTATTTGGATGCACAAATTTATTCAGTACTTTTTGTTTATATGTGATATGAAGAAACTGAAGAATGTGTTGAATTTATGTATGGTTGTCCATAAGTTAATACTTCTAGATGTGATTGACACACGACTGGACAGTCTTGGACACGTTTCTATCCATACTTCTGTACACTAGTTTGTCAGATCCTGGAGTCGATTTAAAACTAGACACGGGAATGTCCTAGATACCAGGAGTCTGATTCCCTCCAATAACCTATAGTTAGAATCGGAAAATGGTTCATTTCCAGGAAGGTGATGGAATGAATCAAATTCTTTACATTTGTTGTTAAGTTCACAAACCGCAACTTTCTCGTGTATAGGCTTGTGTACAAGTACTGGTCTAAAGTATGTCCAGACCTGGACTAAAATCTGTCCAGCATTGGAGACGATCATAACCATCACTGGACAACAGCATGTCCATTACTGAACACCAGCATGTCCATCACTGGACGGAAGCATGTCCATCACTGGACACAGTTTGGACAATCCTTTACAAGTGTGTGTCCAGAGTGTGCAGAACGTGTCCAGTACTGGACACAAGCTAGTCAAAAACGTGTCCATGAAGCCAATCGAGAGTGTGTCCAACAACTAGTCCAATTCTGGACACAAGGATGTCCAACTTTCTCACATTAGCATGAGTGGGTCCCATCACTATTAAACAAATAAAAAAATCACACGATCCGATCGTTGGTAAAAATCACGATTGTCAAAAAGACCTATGTCACCTCATGTCATCATTTGCGGTTTTATTTTACTGTTTTAAAGTGATTAGAAAATGCGACTTCCGATAAATTGAGACATTTGGATTTTGAAAAAGAAAACTGAACCTCTCGTCTGCCATAAACCCAAACAAAACCCCTTAATTCAAGATCTTCCAAGACAACCCCAAAAACCAAATCCAAGAAATGGAAGTAGACATGGATGTTCCAAGTACCAGCCGTAAAGGTAAAAAGCATGTGAGTGGGTGGTTTGCCTTTTGATCGGCGTAGATGTTTCCTATACGACGGGATGTTGTCTCGACAATATGTTCGAATTGTGCTTTTGAGGTACTATCTGATGAGAATTTTATTTATACCGTAAGTGCACGACGTCGATGAAGACGCGACAAGTACGAGTCGAACACAAGGAGGGAGAAAACTTTGTTATTTTTGTGATTTTCGATTAAGGAAAGAAAGAGAGAGAAATAAGGTTGGTTTGAGATTTTTGGATTTTCAATTTTCTAAAGCAAGAACAACAAAAAACTAAGAAGAAAGCAAATATAAATGAGAGTCCAGCGGGTGGGGGTTTAGATATTGGGTTTTGTTTAGAGAAATCTGAAACTTATAATAAATCACATTAGTTATAAAGCATTACATGATAAATGACTCAACATAAACTCAAGTAATCAAAATATACTAACACGAAATTAAAATAATAACATAATTCTTCTTCTCATCACCCTAAATCCATCACCCCCACCCTTTGGAGAGGGTTAGAAACTCATGAATGGAGGGAAGGAGAAGGGGTCCTAGAGAAACTACGAAAGAAAACTAAAAACACAAAATAAACGAATAGAATTTTATTGCTAAAGGGAAGGGGAGGGGAGAAGATTGTTTCAATACATGATTCGGCCTTATTTATAGCCTCAACCGGGGATCCCAATACATAAAAGGAAAGTACACGCGTCAATACAGCATTGGTAAAAATTTGAGCGCACGGATCAACTTTTGTGCGGCTAATCCGCCTCATTTTGTACATGAGGTGCAGCGAAATCGCCACCTTTCTGGCTCAGAATCGATCCAGATTTTTCCTATGTGTTTATGGTATGTTTTAGTTGTCCTTTGCGCATCCGGATTGATTTCTTTTCTTTCTTGTGAGCTCAGAATTAATTTCTTCATATATTTGGAGATCCAAATTTGATTTTTTTCTTTAGAGCTTCTCCAAAATAATATTTTGGTACTCGTAATTTGCAGTCGGGTCCTCGACTTTTTGCAATTAAGTCCCTGACTACTTTTGTTCTTAAGTCCCTGGCCTTTTTGTAATTAGGTCTTTGAATGCTTTTATGCTTGGATGGACTTCAATTTGAACCCCGATAATCTTGAACTTGGTCTTTATGATAGAAATGAGTCTCTTGCACGCGTTTATGCTTGGGATATGGGTAATTTGCATTCAGGTCCCTGTATTCTGTAAATAAGACTAAACACATACCTTAGTAGCATTTATTGATATAAAATTAATCTAAATGAAAGATATATGATGCAATGTATGCAATGCATCAAATACCCTCACACCTAGATTTTGCTAGTCCCTAGCAAAACAAAATATAAGAAAAATGAAAACAGGGAAATGCTAACTCACTTTCGTAGGAATCACGGTTGCACTTAGCATGTGCAACAAGCCTTTAAACCCCTAAGTTTCCTTAGAGGACGAGTTTTGTCTCGTGAGGGTTTTCAGTTGACACACCCACAAAGTGTTAATTCAACATTTCATTAATAACTCTCAATATCTCCACCTCAACCTTATACATCTCACTTAGAATTCTTGCATGCTCATTATATAAATCTAACTCATAAAAAAATCTAACTTGGTCTTCATTCCTCCAATATTCACACCACTAACCCTTCTACACATGTTTTCACTTAAATTATTTTGCACGGCTCCTCTGGTGGTGAAGTATCATTCGGATCAACCATGACATGAATCATTCTTTTGACTTTGGGCCTTGAGTATCTTAAAGTATATATTTTTTTCCGTGATTCAACACATTTTCTTTTTTGACACTTTTACCCTTTTTGCATTTGTGTAGCGAGTTTGGTCAATAATCCCGAGCTGGCAGACTCAAGTTACCGGGTTTCAAGATACCCCTACGGACCAGTGACTCGAAGGCTTGGGCTTTTGTAATCATTTTGCAAGATGTGCTTTCCTCACTTTTATTCCCCTTTTATTTTCCTCAAGGCTTAATTGCTATAAGAAGTCCACACTTCCCGGTATATTTTCCTCAACCTCTGCTTTTTATCAACCACTTCAAAGATTTGATTCATCCAATTTAAGTGCATACATGTCTTAAAGGGTAATGGGTTATTTATTTGGAACTTAGATTTGTGTCATAGATTCTACAAGCAGAACTATATAATAAGGAACAAAAACTAAATGCAATTTGTACACGGGTTTTGGCAGTTCAATCTTAAGCTATGTCATGGGCCACCTTTATTTATTTATTTTAAACTTATAATAGATAGATAGATAAACACCCCCCACACCTAAATCATGCATTGTCCTCAATGTATGAAAAGATAAAGCAAATGCACTTATTACCTGAGTCAACTTGCGGTAGAGGGGTTGAATTTGCTCAGAGTCAACCATAGTCAGAACTGGATTGAATGTCACCATGTTGGTGCATGTATCCAGTTGAATTGTTCCCCATGTTGCCCTGAGAGTCCTGAGGCAAAGATTCCACACCCCTCACATGTGTTGGTTCTCTTATTTGCTCGAGTGATGGTGGTTGGGTAGATGAATTACTCCCCTTTTTCTCACTTTCTTTTTGATTTTGTGATGATTTATTTGATTCAGAAATCTTATAGATACGCGATCTCATCACAACATCACTTTGATTGCATACTATTTCTGGTTCACTATCAACATGAAAGATATTAAATTCATCTTTTAAGTTTCCAAAAGATAGTTGCATGAGCCCATTTCGACAATTTATCAAAGCTTCAGAAGTGGCTAAAAAGGGTCTGCCTAGTATTACAAGGATTTGTCTCTTAGGATTGACAACAGGTTCAGTGTCTAGAACGACAAAATCCACAGGGTAAATGAAGTCACCAACCTTAATCAAAACATCCTCTACTATACCTCTTGGTTTCTTAACAGAGCAATCAACAAATTGAAGGGTTGTCTTAGAGGGTTTTAGTGGACCAAGGTTTAGTTGCTCATAGACAGAAAACAGGAGTAAGTTAACACTAGCACCAAGGTCCAGAAGGGATTTGTTGATAAAAGTATCTCCTATCTCACATGAAATTGTGGGACACCCAGGGTCCTTATACTTTATAGGAGATGAGTTGGATAGAATAGAGCTTATGTTTGCAGTCAAGAATGTCTTCTTTGGTACGTTCGTTTTTCTCTTCTTAGTGCACAGATCCTTTAAGAAATTAGCATAAGCAGGTATTTGTTGAATCATATCTAGGAGTGGAATATTCACCTTAACTTGCTTAAATACTTCCAAGATTTTCTCCATTTGTGTACTTGAGCTCTTCTTGAGTCTATTGGGGAATGGGGCTTTAGGAACATAGACTCGCTCAGGTTGAGCTATAGGTTCAGGTTGAGTAGGTGGGTTGGGCTTTTCAAATTGGACTTCAGGTTCAATGGTCAGGTCACATGTGGGTGCTTGGTGGCTAGATTGATTAGGATCTCTAGGATTTACCACATTGTTATCAACTTGTTTTCCAGACCGTAATGATACTACTGCATTTATTTGTTGGAACGGTCCCTCCTCATGAACCATTTGAACCGGTCTAGGGTTGTTACTTCCTAGAGGTGGTTGATATTGATTATTAGGTCTTGGATTCACCTCAGGTTGACTTGGAAAGTGACCATTTTCTCTTGCACCTACTATTTGTGCTAGTTGGCTGACTTGTGTCTCTAGCCTTTGGAAGGATTGGTTGGTAGTTTGTATAAAAGTTTTCATTAAATTTTCCAAGCTTGTCAACCTAACATCATAATCTCCATTGTTACTAAACGAGATGATGTATTATTTTGGTTATACGGGTTTGGTTGTTGTCTAGGAGGTTGACCTTGTTGGTTCCATGAATGATTGTGATGATTACGCCAACCCGGGTTATAGGTTGATGCGTATGGGTCATTTCTAGAATGGTTAAATGTGGCATTAACTTGTTCCAAGTCCACACAATCCTCCATTATATGACCAGTCTGACCACATCTAGAGCAAGGGATAGAAGATGCTTGATTCACTAGGGGTCGGGTTTTTAGCTCTAGACTTTCCATTCTACGCATAAGGGTAGCTAGTTTTGCTTCAGCAGCTATAGTAGCATCTACAGCTAAGACACCTGGTTTGGGTTGACTTGTTATTGTAGATCCAATACTCGGGTTATTCGGTGCTCTAGCGCTGTCCCATTGCATACTCTTTTTGGATAAATCCTCAAGAAAAGTCCAAGCATCATTCTCATTTTTGGACATGAAGTTTCCTTGGCTTACAAATTCTAACATAACCCTAGATGTAGGTGTCAATCCCTCATAAATAATTTGGCACAATTTCCATCTTGGAATTCCATGATGAGGGCATTGGGTCAACAAGTTCTTAAATCTTTCCAAATAGGAATAGAACGGCTCGCTCTCAGATTGAACGAATGCAACAATTTCATTCCTAATCCTAATAGTCTTAAGGTTGGGGAAATATTTCTTTAAGAACACTTGAACAAACTCGGCCCAACTCCTAATAGATCTTTCGGCTAGACTATATAGTCATTTCTTAGCGTCGTCCTTCAGTGCTAGAGGTACGAATTTAAGACACACTGCCTCCTCAGAGATATGCTGGTATTGCATAAGGGAGCAGATTTCCTCAAATTCTCTAAGGAAGAGATATGAGTCTTTCTTAGAGGTGAACTTGGGCAACATACTCATGTATTGTGCCTTTAGTTCGAAGTTGCGACCCAATATGATGGGCATAGTGACACACGATGGCTGAGCAGCCATCGTTGGGTAGCACCGATCCCTCAGAGTCATAGGTGGGTCCACTACATTCTCACCCATTGGATCCGGGTGAGGTGGTGCAATAGGTGGATTGGGGCTAAGCTCTAGACTGGAATCTAGATGAACTCGTGAGAGTCGATTGCTCAAGTCCCGAACCCAAATCTGAGTGCACCGGTTTGAATCAATTTTTGAATTCAAATTTGAAATTTAAATTCCAAATTCAATTTCAAGAATCAATTACTTTTTCTTTTTTTTTCTTTTTTTTAACGAACAATAGAAGGGGGAAAGATGAGAAAGGAATCCTAATATAGAGAATTGAGGTGAGAAGAGAAAGAAGACTCAGATGAGAAGGGAAACTTAACTCTAAAAGATAGATGAGATGGTTGGTCAGAAGTTTCCTAAACAAGCATGGCTCAAACAATCCTAGACCTAACGTAGCTTAAATCTAGACGACTCCTAACTGGTTGAGTCAAATTGGTTTGCTTGATTCACCTCTCTCAGTAATCAAACCAAATTGGCCAGGCAGTGTATAGCTAGTGGGGGCGCTTCCGACAGAGTCGGTGCCAATTAGACAACCACTTCGCTTGGAAGACTTACGTCAACACAAAAACATTTTCTAGACACCAAATTAAATTCGATCAGCTTCAAGTCATAGCAAGTCAAAACAATCTTCTCCTTAATTGAGTCTGAGTCCTTAGGGGCAATGTCTAATTGATTTTAATTTTAAGGCTTGGGTGACACTTTAGGATTGTAATTTGTGGGACACGGAAGGGTGATGAATTCCCCACCGTATCTTTTCCTACGGAGTTGCCCTTAAGATAGTTTAACTTAAATCTAGCAAAGATAGTCAAACATTGGTCTTTAGTGGGGGACAATTGCAAGGTTGTATGCAAACTAAATTATATGTTTAAATGCAATCGATAAAAACCGCGCACGTACCTTGCCTCCAGCACTCTTCAACAAAAATTAATATGCAAGAATTTAGCAAGAATAATGCAAACAAAATACTATATGATGCATGCACTAAGTCCTTATAATTTTGCCAATTTTTAGGTCAGAGTTGAATTATTGCCAATTATGGAATTTGAGCCTAACACGTGCAGTTCTACAAAACGGAAACTTTCCAAAAATCGAAAATTGCGCAAATTTCCAGTTGCTCTACGCGTCCACCCAGAGATGGAGACGACCCCCAAAAATTTTGAAGCCCAGATGCTCCAGACGTGCGGCGGATCCGCCGCAGGTTGTTCTTTGGGTGCGGCGATTTCGCCGCTATTCTTGCTCCAACTGTGCCCGGATTTCGCCGCGCACTCCGTTGTCTCCTGGAACGCAAACCCAAATAGTTAGATAGCGCACACGATAAACAGAATAGAATCGAAATCACCAAAAATAAACCAAATCTTCGTCGCCTCCCCGACAACAGTGCCAAAAACTTGATGAGAATTTTATTTATACCGTAAGTGCACGGCGTCGATGAAGACGCGACAAGTACGAGTCGAACACAAGGAGGGAGGAAACTTTGTTATTTTTGTGATTTTCGATTAAGGAAAGAAAGAGAGAGAAATATGGTTGATTTGAGATTTTTGGATTTTCAATTTTCTAAAGCAAGAACAACAAAAAACTAAGAAGAAAGCAAATATAAATGAGAGTCCAGCGGGTGGGGGTTTAGATATCGGGTTTTGTTTAGAGAAATCTGAAACTTATAATAAATCACATTAGTTATAAAGCGTTACATGATAAATGACTCAACATAAACTCAAGTAATCAAAATATACTAACACGAAATTAAAATAATAACATAATTCTTCTTCTCATCACCCTAAATCCATCACCCCCACCCTTTGGAGAGGGTTAGAAACTCATGAATGGAGGGAAGGAGAAGGGGTCCTACAGAAACTACGAAAGAAAACTAAAAACACGAAATAAACGAACAAAATTTTATTGCTAAAGGGAAGGGGAGGGGAGAAGATTGTTTCAATACATGATTCGGTATTATTTATAGCCTCAACTGGGGATCCCAATACATAAAAGGAAAGTACACGCGTCAATACAACATTGGTAAAAATTTGAGCGCATGGATCAACTTTTGTGCGGCTAATCTTCCGCATTTTGTACATGAGGTGCAGCGGAATCGCCACCTTTCTGGCTCAGAATCGATCTGGATTTTTCCGGTGTGTTTATAGTATGTTTTAGCTGTCCTTTGCGCATCCGAATTGATTTCTTTTCTTTCTTTTGAGCTCCGAATTAATTTCTTCATATATTTGGAGATCCAAATTTGATTTTTTTTCTTTAGAGCTTCTCCAAAATAATATTTTGGTACTCGTAATTTGCAGTCGGGTCCTCGACTTTTTGCAATTAAGTCCCTGACTACTTTTGTGCTTATGTCCCTGGCCTTTTTGTAATTAGGTCTTTGAATGCTTTTATGCTTGGATAGACTTCAATTTGAACCCCGATAATCTTGAACTTGGTCTTTATGATAGAAATGAGTCTCTTGCACGCGTTTATGCTTGGGATATGGGTAATTTGCATTCAGGTCCCTGTATTCTGTAAATAAGACTAAACACATACCTTAGTAGCATTTATTGATATAAAATTAATCTAAATGAAAGATATATGATGCAATGTATGCAATACATCACTATCCCAAACCTATTATTCGTTGCAGACATCGTTGTTCTTCCAGAAAACAAAGTGTATATTAGCATCTTTGAGATGAGAGAAAGACTGCTTACTAATAGAGGGAAAGGCGATATTCAAAAGGACCCCCTTCGCATACTTCCTAAAGATGAAATGTATAATGGTGAACAATGACATCGTGGAGTTCTTGATCGAGAATTACGATGAGGAAGAAGGAGACTTCAAACTTGGAAACAAATTGGTGGATCTGAAGGCCTCCGACGTCGCTGCGATATTGGGACTGCCGCTGGACGGACTGCTCATCGACATGATTGACAAGTCGTCAATGAGGTCTGTGACCAGAGAAGGCAGAGTTTAAGGTACAACTGACTAATGTGAAGAAGAATAGAGACGATGAAGAGTGCGTCGAACTTCTATTTTATCTTCTTTTCACTACTTTCCTTTTTCTACAATTCCTCAAATACAGCGAAGAAATGGTACATGTCTGCAATCGAAAACTTGGACGAAACGAGAAAGTACGCCTGGGCAGAGGTGGTTTTCAAGTACCTAATTGCTGGCTTAAAAAAGTTAGTAGAGAGCTGAAGAGAAGGAAATCTACGGACAGTGTTACCCGTGGTACAGGGAACATGGACGGATGCGTGACCATACTTCAGGTAAAACATAATGGTTTCAATCAATTTCCCTAATTTTATGACACCAATAGTTTTTCCCTAAAATAGAGAATGAGAAGCCATCGTGCTTCTTATTAATGAACCGTTGGTGTTTGTCAACTGGGGCAAGGAATATACGGAGGTCGTTGGAACTGCAGGTATAATAAACCCAACCCTTCTCTCTCTCTCTCTCACCTCTCTTCCCCAAATCACTAACCCTAACCCCAACCCACTTCTTCCTCCTTCTAGCAGCTCCGACGACGACGACGACCCTGACGGCGAGGAGCTCCGGCGACTGCGTGTAGACGCGGAGAGGAATCATCCTCTTCTCCGGTCTTCTTCTTCTCGTGAGGTACGCCATCCCTCCCTCGCATATAGAATTAGGAGGTCGGGGTAGTGTGAGGGGGTGCCGGGAAGGCCAGTCGGAGGCGCAAACGTGTGTGTGCGTCGGAGTTGCGCGTACCGCCGCGAGAGTCGTCCCACCCCGTGGAGGCGGTGTCCTTTGGCCTTTGCAACCCGCGGCGGTGTTTCGGTGGCGACGGCGCGGCCGGAGGGCTAGAATCCGACGACCGGAAATGGCTGGTTTTGGGTTGTCGGGTGGAGGAGAAAGAGTTGGGAAATTTGCATATAGTTTATGCATGTTAGTTGTAATTGGGTGGGTTGATTAAAGATTGGGTTAATTGCAGCAAAACCTTGAATTTTATGGTTTTGGTTAACTATGTTAGTAATTGCGAAAGTTGTTGAATAAACTCTAAATTTATGAGTATTTAATTGAATAGTTAATAATTTGATTAATTGCAGAATAAACCCTAGATTTAATTGTATTCGTTTAATTGATTAACAATTGGATTAATTGCTGGAAAACTTTGAATTCTATTGCATTTGAACTCAGGAATTATAATTGGATAATTTACTATTTTCCCCTAAACTTTTGGGAATTGTGAAATATAAGGAAATTTTAGGCAAATTACACTTATACCCCTGTACTTTGATTTGTGGACTTAGAGCTATAGTTTCACTACATTGCTTACATGATTTTATAGTCTTGTTCATTCTTTATTGCTTTATGCCTTGTTGGAGGTTGTGTGACCCATAGGTTGGGGAAAAAATGTGTTTACCCATGCCTTAGGTTTGTGTGAGAGGTTCATGGAACCGTTTGTCCACCCACGTTGTTGTGAGTGGTCGTTGGAGCGTTGCTCGCGAACTCGAACATGTGGTCGAGAAATGGGGTTGATGTGTGAGGCACGTATGACTAGATGTAGGGTGTTCCCTTGTCGGGGCAGTCCGGGATGGTTTACCAGCGTTGTTGCGAGTGACCTTTAGGGAGCGTTGCTCACGGGCTCGGGCGTTGTGGTTGGATTCCCGGAGTCGGTTTCCCCCCGTGTTGTTGCAGTTCAGAAGGGCCCACCCACGTTGTGGCCAGTGACCATTAGGGAGCGTTGCTCACGGGCTCGGGCGTGTAGTCGGCTTCCGAAGCCGGATGCGGAACTGGTCAGCTCACCAGCGTTGTGACGGGTGGCCGTTTGGGAGCGTTGCTCACGGGCTCGGGCGCGTAGTCGGAGTAGGGCGTTGCCTTGTGGGCCGGATGCACGGTCTTGTCGAGGGTGCACGTTCGGCCAGGCTGGGCACGTGGTTGCCTTGGAACGTGTGACAGTTCTGCCATGAGAGAGGGTTGAGTGTCGCCTTGTGGGTTAGATATGCGGTGGGGTTCGAGGTGCACGCTCGACCTCGCTGGGCGCTTGACCAACTTGGAACACGAGACCAGTGTGAGTCGTCGGGGACGACTACACCTTGTTCAGTGTCGGGTTCGGGGTGGTGTACTGGGTCTTGATTTAAGACTCAAGTGTGCCTGTTCGTGTGCAGGTGGGACGCGGTAGGTGATCGGAGGAAACTTGGGCTTGGGACGCGTGGACTGGATCTGTTTAGCTCAGTTGTCATGTATTACCTACTCCTCTTAGTAGTTGTGTAGTAGGTTTCAGATTGCTTGTATTTTCCTTTTCGCATTGCACCTTGACTTGACTTTATCATATATTTTAAATTGAGGCATCGAGTTGGTTATTACAGTTAATATCCCTTTTTTGCTTCCTTTTAGTGTTGTACTCATTGTTGTGTCCCGAGTGCGGATTAAGGGCGTTTTAGCAGGGCATCACTCTCGTCAAAATAGCGAATGAAGAAGTTGAGTTGAGAGAAGAAGATGAGCTGGGACCACCTGAAAATGTAGAGACAGGTGAGGACCCCGAGGTAGTCGAACACATTGAGCCTGAAAACAGCTGCGATCGATGAATCATCGACATTCCTAGGTACGTTCTGTCTCATACGATCATGGTGGGTGCCCATGACATTCCGAGAGACCCACTGCAATATGAGGTTAACTAATAGGAGCTAAAATTGAGATGACTCAAGGCAGAGCATACGATCAAGGATCTGCAACAACAACTGGGAGAGAAAGACAATGAACTAGGGGAGAAAGTCAGAGAACTGGGGGAGAAAGAAAAAGAACTAGAGGAGAAAGTCAGAGAACCGGGAAGAAAGAAAAAGAACTAGAGTAGAAAGTCAAAGAACCGGGGGAGAAAGACAAAGAACTACAATTCTGGAAAGACAATTCGATGGACAAATTGTACGCGTACGCCTTTCAAGAGATGTACCCATATAACACCTAACCAGAGAGAACTTCTTCGGTAGACGAGAGCGACGAAGACCTCAGCATGGATGTGTCATTTAAAAACTAGAAATTTGTCCTTCGAAACACACCTTTGTCCTTTGAAAAACAAGACATTTATCCTTCGAATTTCTACTAAATTCATTGAGAATTCACAATCCTGATGACATTACATGATATTAAACATGACGAGAATGTAGCATTTCCATAATGTACCCAGAACACCCAGCCAGAGAGAACTTCTCCGGTAGGCGAGAGCGGAAAATACACATTGACGACGCCTGCAGAAGGTGACCCTACATTCCAGGTTGAAGTGGCAGACACCTACACCAATGAAATGCTATGTGTCATTTTAAACCCTTCAAAATAAAACGTGTCCTTTAAAAACAAGAAATGTGTCATTCGAAGCACATTTTTCCCTAAGAAGGACAAGTTTGGGCTTAAAAGGACACCTTTGTCATTTGAAAAATAAGAAATTTGTCCTTTGAATTAATTTATACTAAATTAATTAAGAGTTTGTGATCCTGATGAAGAATAGAAGGAGGAGAGGAGAAGAAGAAAAAGGAAGGGGAGGATAAAAGGAAAAAAGTGGAGAAGAAGACAAACGAGAGGAAGAATAAGGGAGCAGGGAAAAAAGTAAAAAAAGATAAGAAGAAGTAAAGGACATGGATTGGGGGATCATAAATGTTAGGACAAGAAGAGATCCCCTAGAAAAAGAAAACACGAAAGAAAAGAAGGAAAAGGAAGAGAGGAGGCGATAACACAAATAAGTGAAGAGTCAATCATGAAGAAGAGACTCAAATTCGATGGAAATCAAATCACATCCCAACAAGACAAATTTTCTCCAACAAAGAGTCGGCTAATAAACCATGTGTAAATTTAAATGAAAACATCGACATGGAAGGCATGGCATGGTTGACCGATGCAGAAAAGAATGTTCTTCTGAATCTAACGGCACCAGGAAGAGACATCAAAGAATATGTCTGGTGCAAGGAACTCATCCAGGTAGGGCGAAGGGATCTAAAGGATCTTATAATGAAGGAATCATAGATATCAACAGAAATAAGTAAATTTCATTTTTTGAGTTCAGCTTTTTTTAATTAAGATCGGAAAATGTGAAGTTAATGTTAATAGACAGTTAATAGACGCGTTCCTAGATGTGTTGGAGCAAAGACAGAAGATGGGATGCTATCCACGGAAGGTGATCATGATTCCAAGCGATGCCACCCAATCCATCTCGTTCGAAGAGCCTGATATGATTGTAGCATATGTAACTCCCAGACTAAAATACTGGGACCCAAAGGACTCGGTGATTGCCCAAGCACTGTTAATTTCAGAACACTATACATTGTTGATTAACCCAACTAAATAGCATTCCGCGGACTAGATTAAGCCAACTAAATAGCATTCCACAGTTAGTTTGAGACCATACAAAATTAGTGGGTGGCCACAAAAAAGCAACGCATACTATGAACAAAAAGACTGGGACCCAAAGGACTCGGTGATTGCCCAAGCACTGTTAATTTCGGAACACTATACATTGTTGAGTAACCCAACTAAATAGCATTCCGCAGACCCAACAAAATTAACCAAACTAAATAGCATTCCGCGGACTAGATTAACCCAACTAAATAGCATTTTGCGGTTAGTTGGAGACCATACAAAATTAGTGGGCGGCCACAAAAAAGCAACACAGACTATGGCCGCCTTCTGGAGATCCTACCTAAAAATGGATTGGGACCTGACCTATGAAAGAGAAACATGCCAATGCCAAGCATCGAATAGCAATGACTATGTAGTGTATGTCATGCACTGGATCAAATGCTTGATGCTGGACCTACATTCCACTGCGGAGATGGATGACAAATATCTACACTCGGTCAGGGGTGAACTGACGTATTTTTACTTAGGGACTCCAAATTCAATAGCCATATTTTGTTAGTAGACTGACTAATTTAGGATATTTTTCAACTCGCAAAGGAAAAAAACAACATTAATTTTTATTTTACACTAATTAATTTGTGTAGAAAAATTAGTTTGTCTGATGTTCGTAAACTTTCATATTATTCAACACTAATTTTATTCCACTGCTGTAATTTTTAATGGTTTTAACAGTACAGTGATGTCCTCTTGTATCAGTGTATGATTTCCTACTTATATACCAGTACACTTGTTTACTTTGAGAAGCTCACTAGTGTCCATGGTAGGACAGGTTTGTCATTTGAACGACACGATCCTGGGAATCAAACTAGAATCAATAGTTTGGATAACCGAAATGCATTCAGTCAATATAAGACAAATCCAAAGTGGATAACTGGATATCTTTTTTTAATATGTTCTATTTTTTAATAATAAAACATAGATAGCATGCCAATTATTATGTTAACTGTCGACGTGAGAATGTGAGATGCCTTTTTTATTTAGAAGTATGTTATAGCGAGGTTGTGCTTTAAAGATTAAAGGAATAAAGGACCTCGATTTTAATGGACAAACTTGGAGTTTAAAGGACACATTTGATCTTTACAGGACTTATGTGTCCTCTACAGGACATAAATTGTCTTTGTTATGACATATTTTTTTAGGACACATCCACGTTAAAGCACACATGTGTCCTTTAAAATAGGGACCTATTTTTTGAGGACACACTCGATTTTTGAAGGTTAGACTTAGGGTTTACAGGACAAATTCGTGGGTTTGATAAGACAACGTTTGTAAGTCGTTTTCACTTTAAATTTTAAATTTTCACCGCCAGTAATTTTCATCTGCGCGCCAGGAATTTTCGCCCAACTTTGAACCGTATGTTTGCTGTTTTGCCCCGAGCAATCCCGAGCTACCATGACCAGGTCTCTCCTGAGCAGGCATCAACCACCTTAAACCCTCAACCTATACCCTACGACTGATCCTGACCATTCACGACCAGGTAAATGACTTCCAACAAATAGACCAACCAGCCTAAGGCAAACAGTAAGAAAAATGTTGATGATATAAGTGACAATGACATGATAGAGTCTCATGCCCACAGAGCTACTGTTATGTTGGAGTTTTAGAAGAAAAAAATCAGTAGCAAGGTCCATTGCCTGCAGAGTTTGATTCTTACTTGGAGCCCATCAGAGAAAACAAGGACTATTGGATAAGTTATATGAGTACTCTAGCAAGAAGCAAAATGTGTATTTCTACTGCCAAGTGGTCAATTGTAGATGAATCATTGAAAGAGAAAATTTGGAAGAATGCAATGGTTAGTTCATTTTTATCTAGATATTTTAAAGTTAATTCCTTTATTTACAAGTTTTTTTCCTAATCAATACTATCTTTCTTTATTTCGTGTCACAGTAAAAATTCATTTTCCAACCAACTAAAGAGTTGAAAAAGAAGTGGATATTGTGTGTGGGTACTCGATGGAAGGATTTCAAAACAAAGTTGACGTACAATTTCATTTCTGGAACGTATAAGGATTGAGATCCATGGAAAATTTACAATTTTATTACTCAGACGACATGGGCTGAATTCAAAAGCTCAAGGCTAACTCAAGAAGTTTTGGTAAAATA
Organism: Triglochin maritima; assembly: GCA_963682175.1. NCBI lineage: Eukaryota > Viridiplantae > Streptophyta > Magnoliopsida > Alismatales > Juncaginaceae > Triglochin > Triglochin maritima. Next base: position 27,691,349 of record OY821780.1, on the reverse strand, counting down.
TAAATTCATACTTCCTTCACACATTGAAAAGTTAAATGTGATAACTAATCTCTTTTTTGGTTTGAAGGAACTACAAGCACTCAACTAAGAATGACGATCTAAGAACATGTTTCTACACGAACGGTCGCGAGGGGAATACCGTAAGCTGGAGAAGACAATGATGGCCAAAAAGGTTGCCAAGAAAATCCAGGAAGCTTTAGAGGCTGGTTTCAGCAAAAAGCAAGCAAGTAATTTGGCTCCTCGATCTCCCTAGCTAGACAAGATAAGTGGAAGAGAGTGCGCGTTACTCCAGACAGGAGTTATAGTAACCTTGAGTCGGCAAAGGTTGCAACGAAGATTGTAAGTGGTTACATTTAATTCTTATTTTTCGTATACTACCTAATTAATTAATTGATAAAATAGTGTTTAACGTTAGACAATGATATAGTTTCTAAAATTCTTGTGTTTCGTACGTAATAGGATGATCTTACATTGCAAGCTTCCCAAGGCGAATTTGTTTCAAATGGTAGAAAGATATTTTGACTGTAGCTCTGGGCAAAGAGAAGCATGTTGGGCGACTACGTGGTGTCGATAGTCGAATAGGACTACAATCTTTGGGTCATCCTCCTTGAACCGTAGTAGGAAAAGAATTCACGTGGATTTCGAAGAAAAGATTCATACGCTGGAAGAACAAATGGCTACGGTATTTAATAAATTAAGTGCATTACCCGATATGGCCACACCTATTTTGACATCACGAAGTACTACAGGAAGTGTGAATCTTGAAGATGAACACCCAATTCCAATCCATGAGAAACAAAAGTAGAAATAATCAAGAATCGAGATAGTGCATCGTCAAAAGCATCTTCTCCTCAGGAGTTGTGTGACGAGAGCCAATTGTCTTCAAATTACAAAATTGTGTAGGTTCTTGAAAAGGATAAATCTGTAGATTCTACAATAAAAGGTGTTATGCCGAAAGAAATGGTAGGCAAAATAACCAAGGGCAGCATACAAGACCTGTTACATGTCTACATAGTTGATTTCTTATAGTTTCTGAAGATGGAAAGATTGTATATAACAATCATTCAGGTTCAATTGAAGTAAGTCGTGTTTGTCTTTTTCATAATTGTTTATGTTACATTTAAATTTTAATGGTGTTAGTTTGTTTATATTAAGAATCTGTACCAAATGTCGAATGATGACAAATATGGTTATGTGTGTCCCACTCTATTGATCAAACAAGGACCTCCAATTAAAGATAACAAATCTACAAAGTTTGCGTAGGTGTTGCAAGCATCAAGGAAGACTTCCTATTTTCTAGTACCATATTGAGAGAAGTAAGTAGCTCATTATATTTTATAATACCTTAAATTTCAATATATTTCATTTGGGAATCATAAAGAATAGTAGCATTGATCTAATAAATAAAGTAATTTAACATGAATAGTTTTCAGTGAAAATTGAATGTTAGTTGTCGTAGAACCGTATACGTAGACAATGTATAGGTTTGATCCTATGGCATCGAAGAATCCCGGGGAGGGTTTAGTGAACATTATTCGAAAGTAAGTTATTTAGAATAATTTCCTTCATATTCTATTGAATGTTTGAATCCACTTCCGAAGGAGCAAAAAAGAAAGTAAATTGGCTTGCCATAGGTGTAAGATGATTCAGTAATGTTTGTTTTGATATATGCATTATACTTTGCATTAATTTTTTTGTTTTTCTAATATACATGACATTTTAATTGTAGTACCATGACATTTTAACTACTGAATGCAGTTACTGAGGTATATGGAAGAACTTGTTGAGAAGGTATATCATATGACATTTTGATATTTATCTTATGTTGCGTTATATATGTTTTGTGGCACAATTTATATGTTAATAAATGAGTTTGTTTACTTTGTAGTCGTTCAAAGAATCCATTGAACCATTTTCTCAGTAAGAGATAGACATTTAGTCATATGATGTTAGCAACTTAATTGATGGATGTAAGTTTATAGGGTGATGTCCTCTTTAAGCTTTTCTTATAATAGATGAATATATACATGATATATCATTGGTGCTGATGTGTAGGATTTTCAACCTGACATTTAGACCAAACCAAACTGTAAAGCAGAACTTGAGACATTGCAGCCATATTCAACCTACTAATTGAGAATTCTGGTATAACACGCATAGTGTACGTACAGTAGCAACACAAATATAATGTACAACACCAATGTAGTTTACATCACAAAGATAGTTTGCAACACTACATTTACCTGAACAACCTTACCACTTCAACTTTTTTGCAAGTGTACGTCTGCTATCATTGGATGTACATTAATAGGGGTGTCAACGGATCGAATACGGATCGGATCTACCAACATCCGTATCCGAATCTGAGATTTTTTTTAACATTCGTATCCGGATCCGTATCCGATCGGATCTTTGTAACTATATCTGAATCAATATCTGACGGATCCGGATTGAATACGGTTATCCGGATCCGAAGAATAACATCCGAATGACATCCGGACCAAAATATCCGTATAAAGCATCCATATCCGAAAATCCGATCCGAATTTCTGTTTTAAGGTAGTAGATAATAATAATGAAAATCATAAATTTGAATATTCAATTCCATAATTTGAAAATCTGGTAACTCTATCCACAATACATACATTGATACAAGTTACAAAGTAATACAAACATAAATTATAAAAATTAGAACTAAATAACTTCGACATCACATAACACATAAGAACCACATAACAACAAACTAACTAACAAAATGATTGTTCCAACAAGTAGCATCATCTCCTGGAAGCATACAAAGTCACATTTGATACTTACATGCAAAGAGAGAAAAAGTAAGAAAAATAACAATTTATTATATGAACAAATTGTTACTAATAAAAATCAAATTCCAAAACTACATTTCCCGCATGCAACACTTTGATGGTTTTTGAGATGGGTAGTACCTTTCCAGCATGCATAGTTGAATATCTTCTTACAATATTTGCATGTAACCTTGACAGAATCATCACTCAACACTTCTCTTGTGTAATGTATCCAAACTCCAAAAGCTTTTTTTGTCGCATTGCATAAGACGCTCCCGCGTCATCAACAAATACATTTTCACTTCCAACAGGAAAGTCTTCTTCCATGCTGCAAAAAGTGACATAAGGCAAATTATTAAAATCTAAAGCAAAATTGGCAACATATAAACAAAATGACATTCTATTTAAGGTGGGAATCGGGTATTATTCTACAAACACAAACACTGAAAAAACATTAGAATTTGAGTAGCTTACTAGTTGATTGAGACATCTATTAGGAAATAAGTTAAGCTTAAACATAATGAACTATAATTTCAAAGAGGGCAAAGAACATGACTTTTTTCCACATCAAACATGTATGGAACCAAATCTCACATCTTTAGAATATACTGATACGATGACATCAACATAAAAACTGGATGAAGTATGTTATGGCCTAAGCTGGAAGCATGACCTATTCACCTTGACAAATAAGCCTAAGTAGAAACCTCAAAAATTGAGATATGCAACAAAATTGTAACCAAAATGTTTTCTCTTCTCTATATAAACCATAATTTCTAAACGTGAATCCCATGCCAAATAAGCAAACAAAAAAATCAAAATATCAAGAAAATAGCAGCATGAACCATAAAGTGATCAATCCAGTTCCTAAAATACCAAATTAAAAGCATATAATAGAAATCAGCAAAGTCTGAATCTTTTTGCTCCTTCAAAGAAATATACCTACCAAAGTCTGATTATTTTCACCAAAATCAACAACCAAACACAACAAATGTGATGAGATGTGATCCACCAAAATCACAACAAATGCACTAGTAAACATCATGAAACACAATCCCAACATAAACAACGAAAATTGCAATGAAAAAAAAAGTCTTTACTAGGGTTTCACCGGAGGCGGCACCGGAGGAGGCAGGGGTGTTTGGGTTAGGGTTTGCTTTGAAGAGTTGATCCTTCTATTTATATGTTGGGTAAATTGTAAAACAAAGAACACATGAAAGATAAATTGATAACATTAACACATTAACTCATTAAGTTGCAATTAATTAATAACTACATACAATTTGTAAAGTTTTAATATATATGTGTGTGTGTGTATGTGTGTGTTATATATGATATTAAATATATACAAATACGGATACAGACACGGACACATATCGTATAATACAGATATTCAATCTCGGATCAGATGTTATTCGGATTGGATGTATCCATATCCATATTCGCTCTGCGAGTTCTCGGACATCAAGTTTCGGATACGAATATGATTATACGGATGACAGATTCTCGGATAAAACGAATACGGACGTGAACTGATTCTTGGATTTCGGACATCCACTGACACCCCTAATGTACATATTACATATTTTAAGATTATGTGTAATAGATTAACTGATATATATATGTGTGTGTGTGTTTGTGACGTTTTTGGTATATACATTTAAGGATCCTAGTGTTAAGTGAGATATATATGACATTTTTGGAATATACATTGGGTAGAACACAATCAGATTTGTTGTGGTGTATACCTATTTCAATTGCAAGGAATTTTATGTGGCGCATTCTATTTTAATTGCAGAGAGTTTTATGTGAAATTAAAAATAAAATCAGAATTTAAAATAAAAATTGATTTTTTAATAATAGGACAAACCACGCTGACCTTCTGTTTCAACCGACGTGGTGTGTCAACAAACCACATCGGTCATTTACCAGCAAACTAATGTGCTATGTGAAGGGAATGTGTTCTAAAAGTTTTACTTTTAAATGGCAATTATTATGAATTGAATGAGAAATCATTTTGTTCCTTGTTTATGTCATTCGTCTTTTAGAAGTGTTAAGGAAGAGGCTCTTGGTCCTTAACCGTAGAGCTCTAAAAGATATTGGTTTACATAAAACAAAAGATATTCGCAATCATGGTAATTAACATGGAACATTAATTACCAAGTTAAGATTGTCGTGTTGGTCATAGATCATTGTAGCTCTACAAGTGAGTGACAACACGGGTATGCAAAAGAGGAAAATATTACTTTTGTATACTGAATAGACCTAATAAGTAAAATATTATAGAAATGTGTTTCTGTGTCATTAATATTTTACTGTGTCTTTGGTCCTTTGATATGAGACTTGTATCTAATCACTTAAGGAATACTTAATTAGATCAGTATCTTGAACTATCGATCAGTGTAGTGTAAAGGCATCGGTTGGTTAAGTATAACTTTCGTTGGAGAAGATAGTTAGTCAAAAGATTATCATTGCCCCCTCTTAATTGAGTGATGATATTAGTGGGCCCCTTGATAAAGCAAAAGTTATAATGTGCACAATGTGATTTAAGTTAAGTCACATATTTATAACTAGCTTAAAGAGATCAAGAAATGAATACTAATACAAAGATGACACAATACTACTTTGTGTGTATTCAGTAATATCATGAGGCAAGGGACGGACACAAGTGGTGCACTCCATCACTAAATGGATCGGGTTTTGGTTCGAGTGGAATTAAGACATCTAACTAATTGGGAGCTATAATGTGTAGCTAGATACCGCTTATAGCTTGTGATATTAAGCTCTTAATATCACTGCCAACTTAGTTTAGATCCTCCCATAGGTCACACCGCAAAAACCGTGAAACAAGAAGCTTGATTTTTGGTTCATATGATGTGTCGGGTTTCTCATAGAAAATATGACACATGTGGTGAACAAGTAAAATCAATTACGTTGTATATAAACATAATTAGAGTCATGATAAATTCATATGAGATGCATATATTATGGGGTGCAATAATTTATTGTTGCATAGGATAATACATTGCATAAGTTTTGAATTTGCTAAAATCCCCTTAAGTTCAAATTTTGTTGGAAATAAATCCAAAATTTGAAATAGGCAAAATCGGGTAGAAGTTCGGTAATCCGTTGAGGTTCGGTCGACCGAAGGATCTATGGATCGGTCAACCGAACGTGGAACGGATAATCGTAATTGATTGACCGAACTTGACCAAAGTGCCTGGAACTTTGGTACGGTATACCGAACCAAAATCGGTCGACCGAACAATGTTAAGTTCCGATATTTTCGGTTAACCGAATAGCACTCGGTCTTAGACGTGAATGGGCCCGATCGGTTAAGGAGAATTTTTCCCCATAAGATTCGGTCATCCGTCACGTACTCGGTTAAACGATCGTGACAAATTCGGTTAACCGAGTGGGACTCGGTAAACCGAACAGCGGTCAATTTTCTGCCTTTGATTATTAAGAGATTAATTTGATCGATGGTTGGATTAGCTCCAAATTTGGTCAAACGTTTTGTGGGTGCATATAATGCATTATGGAATTAGTTTGTGAGAGAAATTGTCATAAAACCGTGGCTTAAGAATAGCCATGATTAAGAGTAAGATTGGAACCTATAAATAGGTCCTTATTCTCCCTAATTGGATACACAATTCAGAAATTATTTTCTCTCCTAATTCACCACAAAAACCCACGAAAATTCTCTTAGTTTTCTAAGTCTTTGGAAGGAGAAATCTCAGAGGCTAAGGAAGGGGTTTGTAGCTAGATTCTAAGGTTGTTTGGAGATCGATTGGCTAGCTCCTTTCTCTCCAACCTTGTTTAGGGTTTCGGTGAACACTCGGAGGCATCCGGCGCGGCGAGAAGCATCCCCAACGTCTCCGAATCTTCAAGAAGTTTTTGAGAACTTCTAGGTATGAATTTCGGAGCTCCTTCATGTTTGTTTTAATAGAGGTTTTGAAACTAGTTTGTTAAAACAAACCGATGCATGCAATAAATTCTAGAAAATTGAAAATTGATCCGTATTATACATGAAAATTCGAAAAATATATATGTATAATTAAACATGAAATCCTACAGTGGTATCAGAGCATAGGGTTCAATTTTCTCATGATTTATGGCTGTAAACAAATCTAGTTTACCATCTAGGATTTAAACAATTCGTTTTACCGGTTTTTCGGTCTTTAAATGTTTGTTGAAATAATTCTTTATAATAATTCGTTTTAAATGTTTTGAATGTTTAAAACATGACATATAATTATTAGAATTATGATTTAGACATAAGTCTAACTTGCAATAATTTCGTTTTAAGTATAAACGATTATTTTGTAAGAGAATCAACAAAACCGAAAAACTGCGATTCATCTTTCCATTGGAAATTGGATGAACAGCGGTTCATAATTAATTTGTGAACTATGGATGTATGAAAAATGTTTTTAATGGATTTCAAAATATTTTTCAAAGAATTGTTGAGAATTCTAGATGATTGATAAATTAGATTCTGTAGTTTATAGCAATTGCGTGCATGGATGCTTCAGTTGCTTTGCAGGATTGTGAGTTTATATGTTCCAAATCAGACACTACAAATGTATATAATTATTGTTATACAGGGGCTTATGTATGTAAAAGCTAAAATTCTCTCTATTTCCGTCTTTTAGATAGTTGCATTTGCATATGAGAGGTTTATACATAGGACTTGCACTAGTCGGTTTTATCGAATGTGAGGAGCATGTTTATTTTCTGTAAAATCTACATCTCCGGTGCAAGAGGAAGTCGCCGCCGTAGTGCATCGATCGAGGATCGAAGATCAGGGATCGAGGATCGAGGATCGAAGGGAACATATAAACTCACATGATGTGGATTGTGTGAATGTTTAATTTCTGTTTTTATCTTGATATGCATGTGATGAATGTGTTGAATGTTAGGATGTGTATGATTAATAATATGCATGATAACCTAAAATTCTAAATCACATGTTAAATTGTCCAACAAAAATTAAGAATAAATTTTCCTTCTTATTTCATCCACTAGCAGCCATTGATCGAGGGATACTCTGCTCGCCCTTAGCGAGAGATAGCTCCCTCTATCTTTGGGAATAGTGGGAGATATAAAGGTTGTCTGTTGTTGTGCCACAATTAAATATATGAGGTGTGTTTCACCCTAGTGAACCCCAAGTATGTTTAGTTGTGAATACAATAGATAAACGTATCTCGTATCAAATGAAAATAAGTTTTCTTAACATTACCTAGAGCCCTCGCTCGGTTTTGGGAAAGAGTTTTTCTTACGAGGATAGGTCGTATTCCCTCATAATTAAAACGACAAGAGTCACAAGAGTTTGAAGATGCTAAATGTTGCTAAAATTCAAAAAGGTTGTGATTAGAAAATGTTTTCTTACCTTGATATTGTAATGTATTCGATAGCCCTTAGCTAGTCTATATTACAATTAATAGGATCTTGGGTTGTTGCATTTATGGGCAAGATTTTAATTTACAACATTTACATTTATATATTCGATATATGTATGCATGTGTATTAAAACATAAAATTGGCATTAAAACCTATATGATTTATTTTGTAGAAAAATGTCGAACATCCAACCTATCGTACGATCCATGATAGAAAAACACCCTTTAGCGAATGATGGCTCGAACTTCATAAGTTGGCAACTCAAACTCAACATCGTGTTAAAGTTTGAGAAACTATCTCACATTTTGGAAGGTTCAATCCCAAAGTGGAATGAGAGATTAACCGATGAAGAGAAAGAGGCTAAGGCCAAGTGGGAAGACCAAGAGAACCAGGTTCACGGTCTTATGCTAGCATCCATGGGTGACTCGCTCCAAGCGAAATACTTGGATTCAAAACCCAAGAAGACCATGGAGGCTTTATCTAAGATGTTCATGGATAGTGCCCGAAAGGAGCGCTATAAGACCACCATCGCACTCACAAGGTGCCATATGGCGGAGGGAACATCGGTATCTATGCATTTTCTCACGATGCAAGGATACTTTGAGAAGTTGGCAAAGCTCTCTTCACCAATGCCTGAGGACATTGCTGAAGATATGATTCTTGGCTCTCTAGCCCCGTCCTTTAAGGACTTTGTGATGCACTACCACGTGCGTGAAAAAGGGGTGAGTCTTGAGGAGCTGCACAACGCTCTCAAAACTGCTGAAGTTGACATGGGCAAGGGTAGGGACAAGCAAGTCCTTGCCGTCCATGGGAGGAGCCATAAGATTGGTAAAGGAAAGGGCAAATCTACCAAAAGTAGTTCAATCAAGAGCAAGGGAGTAGGAGGTGCTCGTGTGAGTGCCTCAAGGGGGAAATCTCAGAAATCTCCAACTCCCAATACGGAGTGCTTTCACTGCGGTGAAAAAGGACACATCCGGCCAAATTGCCCCAAGTACAAGGAAGACCTTGACAACGGAGTGATTGAACGTCGGCGCCCCAAAAAGGCCAAAGGTATATTTGTTATTGAAATAAATTTAGCCACCTCTGTCCAAGATTGGGTAATTGATACCGGATCTTGTGCTCACATAGTTTCCAATGTGCAGCTACTCATGGATAGGAAGGAACTCGTAAGGAACGAGGTAGAATTGAAGGTCGGAAATTGTGTGAACGTGTCTGCGGTTGCACAACGTTCTGTGGTGCTTCAATTATGTAGTGGTTTAAATTTATGTCTAAAGAATGTTTATTATGTACCTTCGATTAGCAAGAATATTATTTCTGTATCATGTCTGGATATGGATAATTTTAATATAAATATTTCAAATTCTTGTTTGTCTATATCGAAGAATGGTGTGTTCTATGCAAATGCGTTCATAAGGAATGGTCTCTATTTGCTTGAATTGGATAATAAACAAATCTTTAATATCAATAACAAAAGACTTAAGACCACTCACGAGAATGATACTCTCTTGTGGCACTATCGTCTTGGTCACATAAATGAAAAGCGCATCAAGAAATTGCAAGAAGCTAACCTTCTTGGTCTACTTGATTTTAAATCATTGGAGACGTGCCAACCATGTCTAATGGGTAAAATGACCAAAAAGCCTTTCAAGAAGAAAGGTCCAAGGGCGAGTGGCTTGTTGGATTTGATACATTCCGATGTATGTGGTCCAATGAGTACTAGTGCACGAGATGGTTTCAGGTACTTCATTACGTTCACGGATGATTATAGTCGTTATGGCTATGTTTATCTAATGAGAAACAAAAGTGAATCTTTTGACAAGTTCAAAGAATTCAAGAATGAAGTAGAGAACCAACTCGACAAGAAAATCAAGTCTCTACGAACGGATCGTGGAGGTGAGTACTTAAGTGTTGAATTTGACTCATACCTAAAGGAGTTTGGTATAGTACCTCAACTCACCCCTCCCGGTACACCTCAGTGGAATGGGGTATCCGAAAGGAGGAATAGGACATTGCTCGACATGGTTCGGTCAATGATGAGTCATGCGGAATTACCTCTTTACTTTTGGAGTTATGCACTACAAACTGCGGCTTACACACTAAATAATGTTCCATCCAAATCCGTGGAGAAAACTCCTTATGAGCTATGGAGTGGTAAAACACCTAAGCTCTGTTTTCTCAAGATTTGGGGTTGTGAGGCTTACGTCAAGAGATTGATGTCGACCAAACTTCAACCAAAAGCGGATAAGTGCTTCTTTATTGGTTATCCTCGTGAGACAAGAGGATACTACTTTTGGCATATCACCTCCAATCGAGTGATTGTAGAGAGGGATGCCACGTTTCTGGAAAAGGAATTTCTAGAAAGAGTAAAAAGTAGTGGGAGTAGGGTTGTGCTTGAGGAAACTCAAGATACTCTACAAGATCATGACATGAATGATGACATTCAAGATCATGAAGGCCCAACCGAGATTCCTTTGGTTAGTGGGAGCGTGAGCGAGAGACCATCACAAGAAATTGTGAGAGAATCTCAATCATCCCCACCAAGTGTACGTTCAAGAGTTGAACGTGAACCCACTCCTCAAGAAATTGTGGAAGAAGTTCGAGAGACACGAGAAGAACCAAAAGAACTTAGAAGGTCAACAAGGGAAAGGAAGAAACCCGATTTATATCTGGGACTTCATGAAATCATGGTACTAGATACCAATGATCCCTTAACCTTCCAAGAAGCAATTGAAAGGGAAGACTCCAAACTATGGCTTAAGGCCATGGAATCCGAAATAGAATCCATGTATGATAATCAAGTATGGGACTTGGTTGACCTTCCTCAAGGGAAAAATGCCATTCATAATAAATGGGTTTTTAAGAGGAAGATGGACATGGATGGGAACTTGACAACCTACAAAGCGAGGCTTGTAGCAAAGGGTTTCACTCAAGTTCAAGGAATTGACTATGATGAAACTTTTTCACCGGTTGCCATGTTCAAGTCTATTCGGATCATGCTCGCTATTGCCGCATTTCACGATTATGAAATATGGCAAATGGATGTCAAAACGGCGTTCCTTAATGGGAACTTGGAGGAGGATGTGTACATGGTACAACCTCAAGGTTTTGAAGATCCAAAGAATAGTGAGAAGGTATGCAAGCTTCAAAGATCCATCTATGGATTGAAGCAGGCATCAAGGAGTTGGAACAAACGCTTTGACGAGGAAGTGAAGAAGCTTCACTTCATTCAAAGTAAGGAAGAACCTTGTGTATACAAGAAGGTTAGTTGGAGCCATGTAGTATTCCTAATCCTATATGTCGATGACATATTGCTTATGGGTAATCATATTCCTTTGCTTGAGCAAACGAGAAGTTCATTGAAATCTGCATTTTCGATGAAAGACATGGGTGAGGCTCAATACATCTTGGGAATCAAGATATATCGAGATAGATCTCGCAGACTCATTGGCCTCAGTCAACGTGCATACATTGACAAGGTCTTGGAAAGGTTCAAGATGAACAACTCCAAAAAGGGCAGTGTGCCAATGAGTATGGGTGTGCAACTCAAGAAGTCTCAACGTGCGCAATCACGTAAGGACTTAGAGTACATGAAAGATGTCCCTTATACTTCGGCAATTGGGTCGATCATGTACGCGATGACTTGCACAAGACCCGATGTCTCGTATGCTCTAAGTGTGACAAGTCGTCACCAATCCAACGCAGGACCTGAGTATTGGACTGCGGTCAAGAATATCCTGAAGTACCTTAACCGGACTAAGGATAAGATTCTTGTTTATGGAGGACAAAGGGAATTGATAGCTGAAGGTTACTTGGATGCGAGTTTCATGAGTGATCCAGACGATAGAAGGTCGCAATCAGGATACGTCTTTCTTCTGAATGGTGGAGCTGTGAGTTGGCGTAGTTGGAAGCAAAGCACTACTGCCGACTCAACCACTGCTTCCGAAGTAATGGCTGTCGCTGAGGCGAGCAAGGAAGGAGTGTGGATTAAGAACTTCCTTGAAGAGCTTGGAGTAGTTCCCTCGAGCGAGGGACCAATAGAGCTATTTTGCGACAATAGTGCATCTATCTCGCAAATCAAGGATCCCAAATCACACCACAAAGTGAAGTACATGGATCGTAAGTACTTCGTGACGCGTGACCTCATCGACAAAGGCAAAATAAATCTGTTATGGGTGGACACCAACAGCAACACAGCTGATCCATTCACAAAACCCTTATCCCAAGCCAAGGGCGAAATGCATTTCGAGTCCATGGGATTGAGGAACCATGTAGATTGGCTTGATGATTGATATGTAATGGGGTTTACCCTAGTTATTATTGTTTTATGCATTGAGTATGTATGAGAAAGAAAACTTTAATAACAAGTGGGAGATTGAAGGGAATGTGTTCTAAAAGTTTTACTTTTAAATGGCAATTATTATGAATTGAATGAGAAATCATTTTGTTCCTTGTTTATGTTATTCGTCTTTTAGAAGTGTTAAGGAAGATGCTCTTGGTCCTTAACCGTAGAGCTCTAAAAGATATTGGTTTCCATAAAACAAAAGATATTCGCAATCATGGTAATTAACATGGAACATTAATTACCAAGTTAAGATTGTCGTGTTGGTCATAGATCATTGTAGCTCTACAAGTGAGTGACAACACGGGTATGCAAAAGAGGAAAATATTACTTTTGTATACTGAATAGACCTAATAAGTAAAATATTATAGAAATGTGTTTCTGTGTCATTAATATTTTACTGTGTCTTTGGTCCTTTGATATGAGACTTGTATCTAATCACTTAAGGAATACTTAATTAGATCAGTATCTTGAACTATCGATCAGTGTAGTGTAAAGGCATCGGTTGGTTAAGTATAACTTTCGTTGGAGAAGATAGTTAGTCAAAAGATTATCATTGCCCCCTCTTAATTGAGTGATGATATTAGTGGGCCCCTTGATAAAGCAAAAGTTATAATGTGCACAATGTGATTTAAGTTAAGTCACATATTTATAACTAGCTTAAAGAGATCAAGAAATGAATACTAATACAAAGATGACACAATACTACTTTGTGTGTATTCAGTAATATCATGAGGCAAGGGACGGACACAAGTGGTGCACTCCATCACTAAATGGATCGGGTTTTGGTTCGAGTGGAATTAAGACATCTAACTAATTGGGAGCTATAATGTGTAGCTAGATACCGCTTATAGCTTGTGATATTAAGCTCTTAATATCACTGCCAACTTAGTTTAGATCCTCCCATAGGTCACACCGCAAAAACCGTGAAACAAGAAGCTTGATTTTTGGTTCATATGATGTGTCGGGTTTCTCATAGAAAATATGACACATGTGGTGAACAAGTAAAATCAATTATGTTGTATATAAACATAATTAGAGTCATGATAAATTCATATGAGATGCATATATTATGGGGTGCAATAATTTATTGTTGCATAGGATAATACATTGCATAAGTTGTGAATTTGCTAAAATCCCCTTAAGTTCAAATTTTGTTGGAAATAAATCCAAAATTTGAAATAGGCAAAATCGGGTAGAAGTTAGGTAATCCGTTGAGGTTCGGTCGACCGAAGGATCTATGGATCGGTCAACCGAACGTGGAACGGATAATCGTAATTGATTGACCGAACTTGACCAAAGTGCCTGGAACTTTGGTACGGTATACCGAACCAAAATCGGTCGACCGAACAATGTTAAGTTCCGATATTTTCGGTTAACCGAATAGCACTCGGTCTTAGACGTGAATGGGTCCGATCGGTTAAGGAGAATTTTTCCCCTTAAGATTCGGTCATCCGTCACGTACTCGGTTAAACGATCGTGACAAATTCGGTTAACCGAGTGGGACTCGGTAAACCGAACAGCGGTCGATTTTCTGCCTTTGATTATTAAGAGATTAATTTGATCGATGGTTGGATTAGCTCCAAATTTGGTCAAACGTTTTGTGGGTGCATATAATGCATTATGGAATTAGTTTGTGAGAGAAATTGTCATAAAACCGTGGCTTAAGAATAGCCATGATTACGAGTAAGATTGGAACCTATAAATAGGTCCTTATTCTCCCTAATTGGATACACAATTCAGAAATTATTTTCTCTCCTAATTCACCACAAAAACCCACGAAAATTCTCTTAGTTTTCTAAGTCTTTGGAAGGAGAAATCTCAGAGGCTAAGGAAGGGGTTTGTAGCTAGATTCTAAGGTTGTTTGGAGATCGATTGGCTAGCTCCTTTCTCTCCAACCTTGTTTAGGGTTTCGATGAACACTCGGAGGCATCCGGCGCGGCGAGAAGCATCCCCAACGTCTCCGAATCTTCAAGAAGTTTTTGAGAACTTCTAGGTATGAATTTCGGAGCTCCTTCATGTTTGTTTTAATAGAGTTTTTGAAACTAGTTTGTTAAAACAAACCGATGCATGCAATAAATTCTAGAAAATTGAAAATTGATCCTTATTATACATGAAAATTCGAAAAATATATATGTATAATTAAACATGAAATCCTACACTATGACCTATTATTGGATTTTTTTTCAAATTTCTTGTTTTAATAATAGGACATCCACGTCAGTTATTTGGGAGAAACTCTCCCTTACCATGTCCCCCGGACACACATCAGTCGACTAGGGTCGGTCAACCTGATGTGATATGCCATATTCTACAGCAGTGGATGTTCTCTGGAATTGTCCAGTCGGACGACCGAACCACCTTCGGTCGACCGAAGTGCCTCAGACCGGTTTTGGACGTTGCTCCAACGGTCGCATTTGAATCAAGCCTTAAAGTCAAATTGACTTATCCAATTTTGGACGACCGAATGTTTGTCGGTCAACCGTTTACATCTTGGCTTTAGGCGTCTAACAACTATTTCCACGTGGCACTTGACCGTTCCACTCAACGACTATTTGAGTCATAACTATTAGCGCAAAACCTGTGCTAACTTTGGTCAACCAAAGTATACACGGCCTACCAAACTTGTATAAACAGAACCCAAGCAATCTTACTGTCAACCTTGGAACGGTGAACCGAATGCAATTTGGTGAACCAAAATTAAATAGGGCGAAATTTAAAATAGTTACTTAAAGTTGGTGATCGGACAACCGAACATTATTTGGTCTACCGAACCCCTTATTATGAGTAATCCATCAATCTTGTTTGAGACTATTGTTCTATAACCGAATAGGCTCAGAATCTGCCCGAGCTTCAAGCAAACTCTTGCTTCTCATTGGTCTATATCTTCACCAACTCCCCAATGCTCTTGTATCTTCCAAAAGGGAAAAATATTTCTGAGAGTTGTTTCATGGATCCGCAAAGATTCAAAAGGGTCTGAAAGTCAGAATGCGGCTCTTTAAGCTTTAAAGAAGCCTATATAAACACCACTCAAGAGACACAATTTAGAACCTTACACCCTCTATTCAACTATACTCCTTGTGTTCTCAATTCCTAAGCCTTTAAAGTTCAAACACACCCAAAACTTCATCTTCACTACTTGCATACCAACTCCATATATATCTAAGTGTGCTCAAGTTAGAGTATTTAGATTGTGATTCCATTTCCATACTTAAGAATCACCAAAGGGTTGTAAAGCTTCGATGAAGCTCCCTCTCGAGTTGTGAGAGAAGACACGAGTGAGACAAAGTTGATAGAAAGACTCGGTGTTTGTAAATGCATTGATATCTGCCCAAGACGAAGATCGGATAATGGAACTGTAAGCGAGGCTTGGAGGATCGAGTAGGGCTTGCGAGGAGGACTAGAACTGGGTCGATGCTGAACCTCTCTAACCCTCCAATGTCGTTTGTGGTTTGCTTGTTCTATCTCTTAAATCCTCAATTAGTGTTTTAATTCCGCATTTAGTTTAGAGATTAGATGGTCTTCTATCCTAATACATTGCACGTGCAATAAGCTGTTAAATCCCATTATCTCCAAGGAAGAGGAGTGATGTCTCTTAAGGGTTTTCAGCGGATATACCCATAAAATTCGAACATTGATGCATTTTTAACTTAGCAACACGACTCAATGGACCTACTTTTGTTTATCATTGGATACAGTAATCCTATGAGCCGATTCTATATGTATTTCCTGTCCACACACCTAGCCTAGAGAATCATTTGTACAAGTTAATTAAGAACTTAAGTGAAAGACATAGGCAACGTTAACATCATGAAATGATACGTTGTGTAAAGTTCATTTGGGTTCTTATTGAGGTGGTTTTAACTGGATGTTTTTATTTTATATATTCTTAAACTGCCCTTTAGGTGTGTTGGTTCTCCCAGGATCAAGTTTCGTGCATCATTGCTTGTGAGGACTCCAAATCTCCATATAGAGCGATCCCTACCACCCGTGTGATGGGAGTTTGGTCGGTGCATCCCAAGTCAGACGGCTCAAAAATACCAGGTGTTAAGTCCCCATCGGACTTACTTTTCCGAATGGTAGGAGTCGTACGAGAAGAGAGAACACCTTCACTATTTCTTATTCCACGGATGAACCAAAATCGCTACACTTAAAAGTCTCAATAAAGGAGTTTAAAGGTCCCTGACATCAACAAACTTCCTTATACTAACAAACACAAATTCCCTTAAACAAGGATACTTACTAGGTTGATGATGAACTTCATTATTTGTTTGAGTACTGAAACCTATTATTACTATTCCTGAAATAAATCGGGGTGCATCCTTACGACCAGAGATAAGACCTAAAGTCGGTGTACTAGATATCCTAATACATCATGTTCAAGTCAATTCTGGGGACTTTTTTTTACTGTCTCTCAACGGTTTCGTAAAATGCTAAACACATGTAAAACCCACAAAAAAACCAACGTGAAACGCAAAAGGAGGTACATGGTTATATTAACGGACATAAAGCCAAATTTGTCGGTTTATTGATCTTATATGAAATGATTATCAAAGTTTACGAATTTTGATGAGCAAGAATAACTTGCATCATAGATCAAACTGTATGGTTTGGATTTTTGAATAGAAGTGTGAGAATAGAAGTGAACTTGACCCTCAAGTGAATGAAAGAAGTTGTAGTCCGAAAAAGAGTGTGGTACTCCATGCTTGCTAACAACTATTGCTATTCTGATTTGAATCGGTGTTATAGTCACCGCTAAAGGGGAAATGATAAAGGTTTCCTTTCCTAATTTTCTTTTAATTTTTTTGCATATGTGCCAACATAGACCTGGGTGTTGGGCCGCGATGGCCCGGCCCGACTCCCAGGTCTATGCCAACATCTATGAAACTTTATTTATGCCTGTCATTATAAAACTCTTTTCTTCATGTCCATGCCATCCGATTAGTGAGTATCAAAATTTTCGATTCTTCCATTTGAAAGTTCATACCAGTACCCAAACATTGAAATGTGTCATCAACTTTCAAATTATTTTTCTCAAAACCTCAATCATTCACTAAAAACAAGGTGGTTACCTCCGTATGTGTAACCATCAAATTTAACTTTCCTTTATGTCTGGTGTCGAAGATGAGAGTTTCGAGGTTACATGTGAGTTTTGAGAAGAATGATTTAACTCGTGATTTTAGTAGGTTTTCAGGACAACATTTATAAATAACAGGACGAAAAAAAATAGTCCCCATTTTTTACATTTATGCTTATTATTATGTTGATGTAATTCTATTATTAGATTCTTAATAATTTTTATCTTTCTCACAACCTAAACGAACTTACCCATTTCCCAAGACATATCAATTTTTTATTTAACGACAAACATAGTTATTTTTGTAAATTTACCTACCTTTTAAATTTCTTGTATTTTCATGTATAGCCTAAGTACATTCTTACCTCAACTAAAACAACACTACTTCTTGAGTTTTACCCTTCCTAAACAATTGTTGTATTTTATCCAAAAACTAGCCGATCACTTGTATTTTACCCAAATCCTAGTAATTGTTACCCAAGATTAATTTTTAAGCATATTTGGTCGAACTGGAACAAAATGACACAGCAAATTAATGTGGTTCCGTAAACCTTTACAAAGTGTTGATAAAACAACACTTTGAACATAAAGTGCTTATACAAAATTCCAAATCTTCCTAACAGCTATGTTTCCGAAAGGCAACTGTCAAAATGTGTATTCCCAAACAAACCTAAGAAACCTTTATATAATGAGTACGGCCCACACAAACTAATGAAAAACTTTTGTAGGTTGTAAGTATTGATATTAGGGTAATTTTATTTGGTGTCACTAACAACTTATCAAATTGAAAATATGCCATTAGAAAGTAATTATCTATTCTGATGCAAAAGAAAAACACTAACGTTTGCTCTCATGTATTAAGAATGGAACAACTCCAAATCTTGTTGGATTGGAAATGATCAGCGAAAGTTCTTCAACATTTTAATTAAACCACAAGTGCACGGCGTCGGTGAAGACGTGGCAAATACGGGTCGTCCACAGGGAGGTGAGCAACCTCTTGCTTATCAGAAATCAAGTGACGAAAAATGGACAAGAGAGTTTGATTATCTTACTCTACGCTACACTACACTACGAAGTACGAAATGCGAACGAAAGCAATAAACGATGAACTACCAAACTAAACTAAGAACGAAATAAGAGTGCTGAAATACATAAATGGAAAACCCCTAAGGGGTGGAGTGAGGGCACACATGCAAAGAGGTGGGTGTTGAACACATTCTTTAAGCACAAATAAAGGTGGTGTTATCATGCATAGGAAGTGTCTAAATGTTATGACAAAACCTATCAATCCATTCACCAACCTAGTTGATTAACATTTACATATACACGTTATTTATTTCAGAACCTAAACAAGCATGAGAGGTGTCTAATCATTTTGGCAAAACTCATCAAGTTATAAATTCTATCCTAAACAAGCAAGCATACATTCATGTTTTATCAACACATTGTAAATAAAGCATTCATTGCATTCTCATTTGCATGTATGAACATCTACTCCATCCCTCAAAGGGGATGAAACTACTCACTACACATTAGACTAATGATTAAACTAAGCAAGGAAAGCATATTAACTATGCTACTAAAACTAATGAAATGAAATTAAACAAAGTAAAACAAGAAACATAAAACAAACAACATAATAAATAAACTTTTATTAAAATGACTCACAATTCAAGTAGAATCCTCCTACTTTAGTGTGTGCTTCAAGGCCTCACTTCTAGTAGGAATAATAGCCACTCAAAATGTGAAGTGATTACATTAGAAGGTGAAGAGTTCTATTTATAGCCATAGAAAAAGACAATCTGGGACAATCTCCCGATGTGGGACTAAACAAATACCAAAACTAGCCTAAACAAACACTAATACATATGATCCAGAAATCTCAGCAGATCCGGGAAGATCCGGACAACCAATTGGCGGTCTACAGGATCCGGATCTTGCTCATTTTTGTTTTGGTCTTTTCTTGGTATATTTGCTGGTCTTGGATGCATTTACTTGGCTTGTTGGAGCTCCGACCCGAATCGAATTGCTAAAATACTCCCCATGATGGTGTGGAGTTTTCTGTTTTGCTTTTAGGTCCTTCGGTCTTACGTTCAGGTCATTCTCCCATGCTTCTCAGTCCCCAGATCTCACAATTCATTCTTTTTTCCCAGCTTTTGAATCCTTTTATGCTTTATCTTTTCAAACCTATTTATTTCTGAAATTCAAACATAAAACTTGTAACATAGCATTATTTAGGTGAAAGATAATGGATATAAGATACAAATATAAGCATGAAATGATGTCAATCAAATACCCCCACACCTAACTTTGGCTAGTCCCGAGCAAAACAAAGAAAGTAAAAAGCATACGAAAAACACAAGAAATCCTAACTCACTTTCGTAGGAATCACGGTTGCACTTAGCACGTGCAACAAGCCGTTAAACCTCATTGTCGCCAAGGTGGAGGAGTGTTGTCTCCTGAGGGTTTTCAGCGGATACACCCACAAAATCCGAACAAAGATGCATTAATCAATCTAGCTACACGACTCGTTGGACTCATATTGTCGATCATGGGACGCGGTAATACTACGGGTCGACTCTATATATGTAATCGGTCCACACACCTAACCTAATGAGTTATTCGTGAAAGTTAGTTAAGGACTTAAGTGAAAGACATGGGCAACCTTAACTTCTGAATGTGATACAATGTGTAAAGTCCAATTTGGTTCTTATTTGACACTTTTTTTTTCTTTTCATTAGAGCATTTTATTGTTTGGTGATTGATTCTCCCAGGGTCGGGTTTCGTGCATCATTGCCTATGAGGACTTACACTATCACGTACACCTTCCCCCAAATCTCCACATAGGGCAATCCCTACCACCCGTGTAACGGGAGTTCGGTCGGTGCATCCCAAGTCAGATGACTCGAAAGCACAAAGCACAAAGTCCCCTCAGACCTACTTTCCCGAGTGATAGGAGCCGTGCGAGAAGAGAAAACACCACTTATTTATTTATCTACATGGGAACCAAAACCCCTACACTTAAGATTCACAAAAAGAGATTAAGGGCCCTTGACTACGACAAACTTCCTTATACTAACAGACACGAATTATTGACTCACTAGGTTCAGGGTGGACTTCTTTAAATGTTTGAGTACTGAAACCCTATGATTACAAGCCCCCCGAGGGAAAACTGGGGTGCATCCTAATGACTCGATAAGACCTAAAGCCAGTAAACTAGATATCCTAATGCATCAAGTTCAATACAATTTTGGGAGCTTTCTTTTTACTTTGCCTCTCAACGGTTTTGCACATGCTAAACACACGCAAAACCTAAAAAACATTTTCTTTCGCAAACACATGAAGATTTTGAAAGAACTGTGAAAATTTTAAAGCACTAGACAAGCAAAAAAAGACAAGTCCCCCAAGGGTCATGGCAAGCAGATATATCAATGTTAAATGCAGTACACTAACATGACCCTATCAATGCACACAAAAGAAAACAAAATCAAAGGAAAAGACTCAACTATGTACACACGCAAAATACCCCCACGCCTACTTCATGCATTGTCCTCAATGAATGTGAGCATGATACTACATGAATTTATGCATGAAAAATGGAAGATCTCACCAACATGAAGTGCAACAGGAAGTTCATGGTTATAGTGATGGACACAAACTCGAATTCCCTCAAAACCTGTGAGATACTGAAGAAGGGAGACAAATACGTGAAAGAAATGGGCCCCAAGTACACAAGGGTTGGGGCCCACAACAATCAATGCTCGCTCATGGAGTCTTTTATTGTATTTTTTGTTTTTTCTGTGTTTTTTGTACAAGATATATACATCAACCAAGATATTCTCATAATCATTTGGTCAAGGAACATCAAATGAGAACATCGAGTTATGAGGACCAGAGACTTGTCGAGATGGGCAAACTTCCCTGGTACTCTGAGGTGTCATGAGGGGTGAAAGGTCAAAGCTGAAAGGCTCAAACCCCTCATGATATTGATTGGGTGTAGGCAACATGAATGAGTGAGGTTGTGTTGCCTCACTAGGGTTTAGTTTCTCATCGAACAAAACCCTCCAACCAATAGGTGGGTTCATCGGAATGAGTTCCTAAAGCTCATTCGATGGATGCAGCAGACCTGCATCACTAAGAATGGGGCTTCTCCCTAAGTCATCCAACAAGGACCTCCCACCATCATTTATAACATCAAGCATAAGCTCGGTCGTAGGTGGGTCCTTGTTGGAGTCAAAATGAAGCTCAAATGGCTCAATGGCCAAGGGACGTGAGATAGAGACACCTTCTGGTATAGGCATATGATGAGGTGTCTCCCTCGCACTAGTAATCTCAACTTAATCATGCAACGAACACTACTTTTGGACATTCATGTTTGATGCCAGCTCACTCTGTTGCATTGAAAAGACAAGCAATGAGTTTTCGCTGGGCCCACAAACATTCTCGATGAGTTGCATTGGTGTTAGGGGTGTTCGTTGATTTTGCGGTGCTTTCTCTAATTGGCGGATGAGATTGAGATTTAAAGGTTGGTCCATGGGCTCTTGTTGCCTACCAGAGTTGAACACATGAAACTCAGCACTCATGTTACCGAATGAGAGCTTCATGAGACCATTTCTACAATTAATTAAGGCATTGGAGGTTGCCAGAAATGGTCTACCCAAAATCAAAGGTATTTGAGAGTGGGTGTTCGCAACAGGATTGGTATCGAGGACAACAAAATCGACTAGAAATATAAAATCTCCAACTTTGATAAGCACGTCCTCGATAATCCCCTTTGGAATACGAATGGATCTATCTGCCAATTGGACGGTGATCTTAGTTGTTTTCAATTCTCCCAAGTTCAACTGTTGATAAACTGAAAATGGGAGGAGGTTGACCGCCGATCCTAAATCAAGCAATACATTACTCATGCTAGTGTCCCCTATCGTACACTGAATAGTAGGACACCTAGGGTCCTTGTATTTGGTGTAGGAGGGATTGGACAAAAGTGAGCTTACATTTGCAGCCAATAATGCTTTCTTAGGAACATTGGTCTTCCTCTTGGTTGTGCAGAGATCCTTCAACACTTTGGCATATTGAGGTATTTGTTGGATGACATCTAACAAGGGGATGTTAACCTTCACTTGCTTAAACACCTCTAATATCTTATCCATGGTGTCACTCTGCTTTTTGGTTAACCTACTTGGATAGGGAGCTTTTGGCAGGTAGATTTTCTGCGATGCCTGAGAAGGAGGCGTTGATGTATTACCCTCACCCTCAGCCTCTTCTTCACCGCCATTCCCACTGAGGGGCTGCATAGATGGTGGTGGGTGTGGCAAGGAAATGTGATTGTCAACCTGCTTTACATTCCTTAAGGTTACAATGGAATTGACATGGTGAACATGTTCCTCCACATGGTTCACTTGCCGCCCCCGAGGTACCACATTCTCATTTTGCATGTGTTGTTGCTGGTACATACGGGGGTTAGCCTCAAGCTGGCTAGGCAAAGACCCTCTCTCTCTTTCATGTACAGACTGAGCCAATTGGCCCATCTGAAGCTCTAGAGATTTGATGGTCTGCTGATTTAAAGTGAGAACTTGACTTGTGGTTGACATAAAAATTTTCATTGAGTTTTCAAGTCCATGAGTTAAGGTCGCAAGCGAAGTGAATCGGGTTTCCATATTATTAGAATTTGGGAAACCCGATTGATTGGTGATTGGAGCTTGGGGTGACTGATAAGATTGTGCATGCATGGGAGGTTGGTATGATTGGTTAGGTGGTCGAGAGGTGTTTGAAGGACCACCCGGGGCATTATTTTGGTTCCATGAAAAATTGGGGTGGTTCCTCCATCCCGGATTATAAGATGATGAGTATGGGTCATTCCTAGCTCTGTCATAGATGACGTTGACATGTTCCATCTCAGGAGAAATGGCCGCACACTCGCTCTCTATATCACCTATCCTACCACATGAATGACAGGGAACTCGACCAGATGTGGACATTGTAGGATTTCTAGTTTAATTGTACATATTTATTTTCGAAATTTTTATGCACAATAAGGATCAATTACAATTTTTCTATGATTTGTTTCATGCATTCATCGGTTTTGTTTCAATAACTAGTTTTAAAACTTATTAAAACAAACATGGGCTCCGAATTTCATACCTAGAAGTTCTCTCAAACTTCTTGATGATCCGGAGACGTTGAGAATGTTTGTCGCTGCACCGGATTCCTCCGAGTATTCACCAAACTCTAAACAAGATTGGAGAGAGAACAACTAGCCTCTCAATCTCCAATAGGGTTTAGAATCCAATTACTGACCCCTCTTTAGTTCCCTTGAGAAGAAGATCTCTGAAAACTAAAACTAAACTCAAGAATTAAGGGGAAATTTGTGGAGAATTATGGAGAGAGAAGTTTGCACAAGAAGATAATGAATTAATTAATGAGGTAACGAGATAAACTTTTATTTATAAGTTCTCTCCAAATTACCTATTCATGTGCAACCTCTTGCCCATGATTTCATGCAAACTTCCATCTAACCATCCATTATTTACTAACAAATAATCTTAGCACGAATTAAATCAATTATGGACTAATTCAATGCATGATCTAATTAATTCTTAAATTAATTCTGCAGAAAACCGTCTGGGCCGGTCGATCGTTTGGAGGTTCGGTCGACTGTTCGACATTCAGTCGACCGTTCGCAACAATAAAATATTTCATCGCAATGTTCGGTCAACCGACCGATAGATTCGGTCGACCATTCCGAACAGACAAAAATTCCCTATTATCGGTTGAGACGTGTCCGGTCGACGGTGCACCGATTGGTCGACCGTTTACCGTTAACCGGTCGACCGTTTTTGCAAAGTACTGCAGACTTGTCAAATTTCGGTTTAATCCCTACAAAATTTGACATTTCGGGATTAGTAGTAAATTCACAACTTATGTAACATATTATCCTATGTAATGATTAATCATTACACCCCATAATATTTACATCACATATGAATTTAATTTAGATTCTAATTATGTTATTAATCACAACATAATTTTGATTTTGCTTGTTCACCCCATGTGTCATATTTTCTACATGAAACCCGACACATCTTATGAACTCAAAATCCTCATTTCTTGTTTCCCAGTTCTGTGGTGTGACCTATGGGAGGATCTAAACTAAGTTGACAGTGATATTAAGAGCTTAATACCACAAGCTATAAGCGGTATCTAGCTACACATTATAGCTCCCAATTAGTTAGATGTCTTAATTCCACTCGAACCAAAACCCGATCCATTTAGTGATGGAGTGCACCACTTGTGTCCGTCCCTTGCCTCATGATATTAAGAATACACACAAAGTAGTATTGTGTCATCTTTGTATTAGTATTCATTTCTTGATCTCTTTAAGCTAGTTATAAATATGTGACTTGACTCAAATCACATTGTGCACATTATAACTTTGCTTTATCAAGGGGCCCACTAATATCATTACTCAATTAAGAGGGGCAATGATAGTCTTTTGACTAACTATCTTCTCCAACAAAAGTCATACTTAACCAACCAATGCCTTTACACTACACTAATCGATAGCTTAAGACACTAGTCTAATCAAGCATTTCTTAAGTGATCGGATATAAGTCTCATATCAAAGGACCAAGGACACAGTAAAATATTAATGACACAAAAACACATTTCTATAATATTTTACTTATTAGGTCCATTCAGTATACAAAAGTAATATTTTTCTCTTTTGTGTACCCGTGTTGTCACTCACTTGTAGAGATACAATGATCTATGACCAACACGACAATCTTAACTCGGTAATTAATGTCCCTGTTAATTACCATGATTGTGAATATCTTTTGATTTATGTAAACCAATATCTTTTAGAGCTCTACGGTTAAGGACCAAGAGCCTCTTCATTAACACTTCTAAAAGACAAATAACATAAACAAGGAACAAAATGATTTCTCATTCAATTCATAATAATTGACATTTAAAAGTAAAACTTTTAGAACTCATTCCCTTCAATCTCCCACTTGTTATCAAAGTTTTCTTTCACATACATTCTCAATGCATAAAACATTAATAATTAGGGTAACCTTCCCAAATCACCTATCAAGCCAATCTACATGGATCCTCGGATCCATGGACTCGAAATATATTTCGTTTCTTAGCTTGGTATGAAGGTGTGTTGAATGGATCAGTTGTGTCACTGTTGTGTCCACCTATTTATTTATTGTCTCTCGTTGGTGGTTGAGTTAGTTGTAGTGATATTACTCCTAACTACACTAGCTCATACCTCCACCTTCGATAATGATGACGCATCATCATTCCAACCCCTTATTGTCAAGAATCCCTATGAGAATTGCATCCAAATAGCCCTCGGCTATTTTCTCATTTGTCCTCCATAAATAAGAACCTTATCTTTAGTCCGGTTAAGGTACTTCAGAATATTCTTGACCGCAATCCTATGCTTAGGACTTGCGTCGGATTGGTGACTACCTGTCACGCGTAGAGCATACGAGATATCGAGTCTTGTGCAAGTCATCGTGTACATGGTCCTTCCTTTTGCCGAAGCATAAGGGATACCTTCATGTACTCCAAGTCTTTGCGTGATTGGGCACGTTTGAGACTTCTTGAGTTTCACACCTATACTCGCACTTATTGGCACATTGTCCATATCGGAATTGTTCACCCTGAACATTTCCAAGACCTTGTCAATGTATGCATGTTGACTAAAGCCAATGAGTCTACGGGATGTATCTCAATGTATCTTGATTTTCAAGATGTGTTGAGCCTCATCTATTCCTTTTCATTGAAAATGCCAATTTCAATGAAATTTCTCGTTTGCTAATGCTAAGGTATATGATTGCTCATGAGCAATATGTCATCGACATATAAGATCAGAAGTACTACATGGCTCCCACTAATCTCCTTGTATCAACAAGGTTTTTCTTTACTTTGAATGAAGTGAATCTTCTTCACCTCTTCGTCAAAGCGTTTGTTCCAACTCCTTGATGCTTGCTTAAATCCATAAATGGATTCTCCAAACATGCATTTCTTCTCGCTATTATTTGGATCATCAAAACCTTGAGGTTGTACCATGTACATATCCTCCTCCAAGTTCCCGTTTAAAGAACACCATTTTGGTATCCATCTTCCATATCCCACAATTGTGAAATGCGGTAATAGTGAGCATAATCCGAATAGATTTTAATATGGCAATTTCTCAAAAATTTCATCAAAGTCAATTTCTTGAATTTGAGTATAACTTTTGCTACAAGCCTTGCTTTGTAGGTTGTCAAGTTACTATCCATGTCTATCTTCCTCCTAAAAGCTCATTTAGACCAAATGATATTTTCTCTTGAGGAAGGCAAATCAAGTTCCATACTTGATTATCATACATGGATTCTACTTCGGATTCCATGGCTTTTAACCATAGTTTGGAGTCTTTTCTTTCCATTTCTTCTTGGAAGGTCGAGGGATCTTTTGTATCTAGTACCATGATCTCATGAAGTCCCACATACTTATTGGGTTTCTTCCTTTCCCTTATTGACCTTCTTCGTTCTTTTGGTTCTTCTCGTGTCTCTCGAACTTCTTCCACAATTTCTTGAGGAATATGTTCATGTTCGACTCTCGAACGCACACTAGGTGGGGATGATTGAGATTCTCTCACAATTTCTTGTAAGGATCTCTCGCTTATGCTCCCACTAACCAAATGAATCTCGGCTGGGCCTTCATGATTTTGAATGCAACAGTCATATCATGATCTTGTAGAGTATCTTGAGTTTCCCAAAGCTTAACTCTACTCCCACTACTTTTCTCTCTTTTCTAGAAATTCCAGAAAAACCATATCTCTCTCTACAATCTTTTGATTGGAGGTGATACAACAAAACTAGTATCCTCTTGTCATACGAGGACAACCTATAAAGAAGCACTTATCCGCTTTTGGTTGAAGCTTGGTCGACATCATTTCTTGATGTATACCTCATAACCCCAAATCTTGAGAAAATTGAGCTTAGGTGTCTTTCAACTCCATTGCTCACAAGACATTTTCTCCACGGATTTGGATGGAACATTATTTAGTGAGTTTGTCATTATTTGTAGTGCATAATTCCAAAAGTAAATAGGCAATTTAGATTGACTTATTATTGATCGAACCATGTCGAGCAATATCATATTCTTACTTTAGGAATGAGTCAAATTAGGTATCCTAAGCACTCACCCCTACGAACCTTTCATAGAGACTCAATATTCTTGTTGAGTTGGTTCACTACTCCATCCTCGAATTCCTTGAACTTGTCAAAGAATTCACTTTTGCTTCCCATTAGACAAATATAGCCATAATGACTATAGTTGTCCATGAACAAAATGAAGTACCTTAAACCGTCTCTTGCACTTGTACTTATCGGACCATATACATTAGAATGTACCAAATCCAATTAGTTATTCGTTTTCATTCCTTTCTTCTTGAAAGGTCTCTTGGTCATTTATTTGACCAATTCGATAGTGCTACAAGATTGTATCATTCACATGAGTTATCTTAGTTCCTTTTGTTATTGTTTGTTTGAGTTTGTTTATTATTCATTTCAAGCAAAAAGAAGTCATTCCAAACGAATGCATTTGCATAGAGAATTCCATTCTTCGATATAGACAAGCAAGAATTAAAATATTTATTAAAATTTATCCATATCTAAAACTTGATACATAAATGTTCTTGCTAATCGAAGACATATAACAAACATTCTTCAAAATCATAAATTTAAAATCACTAGACTATTGAAGTTCCATGGAATCTTGTACAATCGCAGCGATGCTTGTACTATTTCCAATCTTCAATATCATCTCGTTCTCCACGAGTTCTTTCCTATCCTTCAATAGCTGCACATCAAAATTATGTGAGCACAAGATCCAGTAACCATTACCAAATCAAGGACAGAGGTGATTAAATTTATCTCAATAACAATCATACCTACGGCGTTTCTCGGGTGCCTACGTTCAATCATCCCATTTTCAAGGTCTTCCTTGTACTTGGGGCAATTAGGTCGGATGTGTCCCTTTTCACCGCAGTGAAAGCACTCCGTGTTGGGAGTTGGAGATTTGAAAGATTTCCCCCTTGAGGCACTCCCATGAGCACCTCCTACTCCCTTGCTCTTGATTGACATATCTTTGGTAAATTTGCCTTCACCTTTGTTGATCTTTTTGCTCCTCTTATGGACGGCTAGGACGTGATTGTCCCGACCCTTGCCCATGTCAACTTCTGCCGTTTTGAGAGCGTTGTGAAGCTCCTAAAGACTCACCCCTTTTTCACGCACATGATTGTGCATCACAAAGTCCTTAAAGGACGGGGCTAGAGAGCCAAGAATCAGATCATCGGCAATGTCCTCGGGCATTGGAGAAGAGAGCTTCGACAACTTCTCAAGGTATCCTTGCATCGTGAGAAAATGCATGGATACCGATGTTCCCTCCGCCATGTGGCACCTTGTGAGTGCGATGGTGGTCTTATAGCGCTCCTTTCGGGCACTATCCATGAACATCTTTGTTAAAGCTTCCATGGTCTTCTTGGGTTTTGAATCCAAGTATTTCGCTTGAAGCGAGTCACCCATGGATGCCAACATTCGACCGTGAACTTGGTTCTCTTGGTCTTCCCACTTGGCTCTCGCCTCTTTCTCATTACCGGTTGCCTTCTCATTCAATTTTGGGATTTCACCATAAAAAATATGAGATAGTTTTTCAAACCTCAACATGATATTAAGATTGAGTTGCCATTTCATGAAGTTTGAGCCATCATTTTGCAAAGGATTCTTTTCGATCATAGATCGCACAATTGGTTGGATATTAGACATTTCTACAAAATAAATTATATAGGATTTTAATGTCAGTTTTATGTTTTAAAATACATACATATATATCGAATATAAATGTAAATACTGAAAATAAAATTTTGCCCATAAATGCAGTAATCCAAGATCCCATCAATTGTAATATAGACTAGCTAAGGGTTATCGAATACATTACAATATCAAGGTAAGAAAAATATTTTGTAATCACAACCTTTTTGAATTTTAGCAACATTAGCATCTTCAAACTCTTGTGATTCTTGTCGTTTTAATTATGAGGGAATATGACCTATCCTCGTAAGAAAAACTTTTTTTTTCCAAAACCGAGCGAGGGCTCTAGGTAATGTTAAGAAAACTTATTTTCATTTGATACGAGATACGTTTATCCATTGTATTCACAACTAAACATACTTGGGGTTCACTAGGGTTAAACTCACCTCATATATTTAATCGTGGCACAACAATAGACAACCATTATATCTCCCACTATTCCCAAAGATGGAGGGAGCTATCTCCCGCTAAGGGCGAGCATAGTATCCCTCGATCAATGACTGCTAGTGGATGAAATAAGAAGGAAAATTACTCTTAATTTTGTTGGACAATTTCATATATTAACATGTGATTCGGAATTTTAGTTATCATGCATATTATCATTCATACACATCCTAACATTCAATCACATTCATCACATGCATAGTAGAAATTAAAATAGAAATTAAACCATTCACACAATCCACATCGTGTGAGTTTATATGTTCTCTTTGATCCTTGATCCTCGATCCTTGATCGATGCGCTACAGCGACGACTTCCTCTTGCACCGGAGATGTAGATTTTACAGAAAATAAACATTCTCCTCACATTCGATAAAAACCGACTAGTGCAAGTCCTTTGTAAAAACCTCTCAAATGCAATGCAATTATCTGGAGATAGAAAGAGAGAATTTGACTTTTACATGTAAATAAGCCCCTGTATAATAATAATTACATACATTCATAGTTGCTGATTTGGAACATATAAACTCCCAATTCCTGCAAAGACAACTCGAGCATCTATGCACGCAATATCGCTATAAACTATACAATCTAGTTTATCAATCATCTAGAATCCCAAACAATTCTTTGAAACACATTTTGAAATCCATTAAAAACATTTTTCATCCATCCATACTTCAAAAATAATTTTGAACCGCTGTCCATCCAATTTCCTAAAAGGAAAGACGAACCGCAGTTTTTCGGTTTTGTTGATTCTCTTTCAAAACAATCGTTTATTCTTAAAACGAAATTATTGCAAGTTAGACTTATGTCTAAATAATAATTCTAATAATTACATGGCATGTTTTAAACCACTTAAAACATTCAAAACGAATTATTACAAAGAATTATTCCAACAAAACATTTAAAGACCGAAAAACCGGAAAATCGAATTGTTCGAACCCTAGATGGTAAACTAAATTTGTTTATAGTTTCAAATCATTAGAAAATTGAACCCTAAGCTCTGATACCACTGTAGGATTTCTAGTTTAATTGTACATATTTATTTTCGAAATTTTTATGCACAATAAGGATCAATTACAATTTTTCTATGATTTGTTTCATGCATGCATCGGTTTGTTCCAATAACTAGTTTTAAAACTTTATTAAAACAAACATGGGCTCCGAATTTCATACCTAGAAGTTCTCTAAAACTTCTTGATGATCCGGAGACGTTGAGAATGTTTGTCGCTGCGCCGGATGCCTCCGAGT
Source organism: Triglochin maritima (assembly GCA_963682175.1). Lineage (NCBI taxonomy): Eukaryota > Viridiplantae > Streptophyta > Magnoliopsida > Alismatales > Juncaginaceae > Triglochin > Triglochin maritima. The sequence continues at coordinate 27,660,164 of OY821780.1, read as the reverse complement.
ATTCACCAAACTCTAAACAAGATTGGAGAGAGAAGAGCTAGCCTCTCAATCTCCAATAGGGTTTAGAATCCAATTACTAACCCCTCTTTAGTTCCCTTGAGAAGAAGATCTCTGAAAACGAAAACTAAACGCAAGAATTAAGGTGAAATTCGTGGAGAATTATGGAGAAGAGAAGTTTGCACAAGAAGATAACGAATTAATTAATGAGGTAATGAGATAAACTTGTATTTATAAGTTCTCTCCAAATTACCTATTCATGTGCAAGCTCTTGCCCATGATTTCATGCAAACTTCCATCTAACCATCCATTATTTACTAACAAATAATCTTCGCACGAATTAAATCAATTATGGACTAATTCAATGCATGATCTAATTAATTCTTAAATTAATTCTGCAGAAAACCGTCTTAAATTAATTTTCGGTTTAATCCCTACAAAATTTGACATTTCGGGATTAGTAGTAAATTCACAACTTATGTAACATATTATCCTATGTAATGATTAATCATTACACCCCATAATATTTACATCACATATGAATTTCATTTCTTGATCTCTTTAAGCTAGTTATAAATATGTGACTTAACTCAAATCACATTGTGCACATTATAACTTTGCTTTATCAAGGGGCCCACTAATATCATTACTCAATTAAGAGGGGCAATGATAGTCTTTTGACTAACTATCTTCTCCAACAAAAGTCATACTTAACCAACCAATGCCTTTACACTACACTAATCGATAGATTAAGACACTAGTCTAATCAAACATTTCTTAAGTGATCGGATATAAGTCTCATATCAAAGGACCAATGACACAGTAAAATATTAATGACACAAAAACACATTTCTATAATATTTTACTTATTAGGTCCATTCAGTATACAAAAGTAATATTTTCCTCTTTTGTGTACCCATATTGCCACTCACTTGTAGAGCTACAATGATCTATGACCAACACGACAATCTTAACTCGGTAATTAATGTCCCGTGTTAATTACCATGATTGCGAATATCTTTTACTTTATGTAAACCAATATCTTTTAAGGATCAAGAGCCTCTTCATTAACACTTCTAAAAGACGAATAACATAAACAAGGAACAAAATGATTTCTCATTCAATTCATAATAATTGACATTTAAAAGTAAAACTTTTAGAACACATTCCCTTCAGACGAAATGCGAACGAAAGCAATAAACGATGAACTACCAAACTAAACTAAGAACGAAATAAGAGTGCTGGAATTCAGAAATGGAAAAACCCTAAGGGGTGGAGTGAGTGCACACATGCAAAGAGGTGGGTGTTGAACACATTCTTTAAGCACAAATAAAGGTGGTGTTATCATGCATAGGAAGTGTCTAAATGTTATGACAAAACCTATCAATCCATTCACCAACCTAGTTGATTAACATTTACATATACAAGTTATTTATTTCAGAACCTAAACAAGCATGAGAGGTGTCTAATCATTTTGGTAAAACTCATCAAGTTATATATTCTATCCTAAACAAGCAAGCATACATTCATGTTTTATCAACACATTGTAAATAAAGCATTCATTTCATTCTCATTTGCATGTATGAACAGCTACTCCATCCCCCAAAGGGGATGAAACTACTCACTACACATTAGACTAATGATTAAACTAAGCAAAGAAAGCATATTAACTAAGCTACTAAAACTAATGAAATGAAATTAAACAAAGTAAAACAAGAAACATAAAACAAATAACATAATAAAGAAACTTTTATTAAAATGACTCACAATTCAAGTAGCATCCTCCTACTTTAGTGTGTGCTTCAAGGCCTCACTTCTAGTAGGAAGAATAGCCACTCAAAATGTGAAGTGATTACATTAGAAGGTGAAGAGTTCTATTTATAGCCATAGAAAAAGGCAATCTGGGACAATCCCCCGATGTGGGACTAAACAAATACACAAACTAGCCTAAACAAACACTGTTACATATGATCCAGAAATCTCAGCAGATCCGGGTGAAGGATTTCATGTTTAATTGTACATATTTATTTTCGAAATTTTTATGCACAATAGAGATCAATTTACAATTTTCTATGATTTATTTCATGCATGCATCAATTTGTTTCAAAAACTAGTTTCAAAACTTTATTAAAACAAATATGGGCTCCGAAATTCATACCTAGAAGTTCTCTAAAACTTATTGACGATTCGGAGACGTTGGGGATGCTCATTGCTGCGCCGGATGTCTCCGAGTATTCACCAAACTCTAAACAAGATCGGAGAGTGGGAAGCTAGTCTCTCAATCTCCGATAGGGTTTAGAATCCAATTACTAACCCCATTTTAATTCCCTTGAGAAGATGATCTCTTAAGAACTGAAACTAAACTTAAGAATTAAGGAATTTTCGTGGAGAATTATGGAGAGAGAATTTTGCATAAGAAAAATGAATGAATTGAGGAGGTAATGAGATAAACTTGTATTTATAAGTTCTCTCCAAATTACCTATTCATGTGCAACCTCTTGCCCATGATTTCATGCAAAATTCCATCTAACCATCCATTATTTAATAATAAATAATATAGCCACGAATTAAATCAATTATGGACCAATTCCATGCATGATCTAATTAATTCTTAAATTAATTCTGCATTAACCGTCTGGACCGGTCGACCGTTTGGAGGTTCGGTCCACCGCTCGAACCAGGTTTCGGTCGACCGTTCAATAACTCGGTCGACCATTCGCAACAGGAATTATTCCATCGCTATGTTCGGTCGACCGACCGATTACATTCGGTCGACCGTTCGAACAGATGAAAATTCCCTGTTATCGGTCGAGACATGTCCGGTCGACCGTGCCCGATCGGTCGACCGTTTACTGCTAACCGGTCGACCGTTGGAGCATTATTCTGCAGACTTGTCAAATTTCGGTTTAACCCCTTCAAAATTTGACATTTCGGGATTAGTAGTAAATTCACAACTTATGTAACATATTATCCTATGCAATGATCAATCATTACACCCCATAATATTTACATCACATATGAATTTAATTTAGATTCTGATTAAGTTATTAATCACAACATAATTTTGATTTTGCTTGTTCACCCCATGTGTCATATTTTCTACATGAAACCCGACACATCTTATGAACTTAAAATCCCCATTTCTTGTTTCTCAATTTTGTGGTGTGACCTATGGGAGGATCTAAACTAAGTTGGCAGTGATATTAAGAGCTCAATATCACAAGCTATAAGCGGTATCTAGCTACACATTATAGCTCCCAATTAATTAGATGTCTTAATTCCACTCGAACCAAAACCCGATCCATTTAGTGATGGAGTGCACCACTTGTGTCCGTCCCTTGCCACATGATATTAAGAATACACACAAAGTAGTATTCATCTTTGTATTAGTATTCATTTCTTGATCTCTTCAAGCTAGTTATAAATATGTGACTTAACTCAAATCACATTGTGCACATTATAACTTTGCTTTATCAAGGGGCCCACTAATATCATCACTCAATTAAGAGGGGCAATGATAATCTTTTGACTAACTATCTTCTCCAACGAAAGTTATACTTAACCAACTAATGCCTTTACACTACACTCATCGATAGCTCAAGACACTAGTCTAATTAAGAACTCCTTAAGCAATCGGATATAAGTCTCATATCAAAGGACCAAGGACACAGTAAAATATTAATGACACAGAAACACATTCCTATAATATTTTACTTGTTAGGTCAATTCGGTATACAAAAGTACTATTTTCCTCTTTTGTGTACCCGTGTTGTCACTCACTTGTAGAGCTACAATGATCTATGACCAACACGACAATCTTAACTCGGTAATTAATGTCCTATGTTAATTACCATGATTGCGAATATCTTTTGTTTTATGTAAACCAATATCTTTTAGAGCTCTACGGTTAAGGACCAAGAGCCTCTTCCTCAACACTTCCAAAAGACGAATAACATAAACAAGGAACAAAATGATTTCTCATTCAATTCATAATAATTGACATTTAAAAGTAAAACTTTTAGAACACATTCCCTTCACCGGGAAGATCCGGACCACCAATTGGCGGTCTACATGATCCGGATCTCGCTCATTTTTGTTTTGGGATTTTCTTGGTATATTTGCTGGTCTTGGATGCATTTACTTGGCTTGTTGGAGCTCCGACCCTAATTGAATTGCTAAAATACTCCCCATGATGGTGTGGAGTTTTCTGTTTTGCTCTTAGGTCTTTCAGTCTTACGTTCAGGTCCTTCTCCCTTGCATCTCAGTCCCCAGATCTCACAATTCAGTCCTTTTTCCCAGCTTTTGGATCCTTTTATGCTTCATCTTTTCAAACCTATTTATTTATGAAATTCAAATATAAAACTCGTAACATAGCATTATTTAGGTGAAAGATAATGGATATAAAATACAAATATAAGCATGAAATGATGTCAATCAAAAGTCTAGGTTGTCTAGCTGCCTGCATCATATGTTAATGGATCATGACAAGACATGGATTATATTACAATGAAAAGTAAAAGGGTAATTTGCTACTGTACATCTCCCAAGTTGCCTAATTGCCCAAATGCACCCGGGTTTTTACTATATCCTAATGTGCACCTGTGATCCGGTCTTATTTGTTGATATACACCCTGATCGTCAATGAGTCCCACAACTTACCGACGACGTGAGCAAACGTTAGCTAATCCTTAACGACGTGAGACTAATTTTCCCACCCTCAGCGAATCCTTCTTGCCATCTTTACATGCCTCCCTCATATAAAGACAATAATGGAGCATTCATGGAAGTATGATTTTATCCATTAATCATTTCCGTCGATTTCCTTTCCTCCGACCACCAGTGGCACCCGTAGTTGACATGGCCAGTGGCGATTCGATTTTGGACAGTAACCATAGGCGAGTCGAGTTGGTGGATCTCATTTCGAACTCCACCTCCAACCCTTTGAAGAGCAGCACTAGTACCTACCACCCGACCCACACCAACACCACCAAGTTCTCCTCCGGCAGGCCCACAGATATGTCAGAGACCCCATACCAGTCATACATGTCTTTCCCATGCATGCCAACATGCGGATGCGGGTTGCCCTATAAAGTATACACGTCGAAGAAGGAGTTGTCGTATGGTCGTCGGTTTTTTTGTTGCCCGAACCACTGGAAGGTTTTGTTATTATTCTTAATTTTGTGTCCATTGCATTATCTATTGTTTATTTTTCATTTAGTGTTTCTTGAATTGTGTAGGAACAAGAGCGAAAAAATGTTCATTTTTCTAGTGGATAGATGGTAACGACGCTTCAATGGTTGATGTTAGGACACAGGTGGAGAGATTCCATGACATGCTGTTGGAGAAGTATGCTGCGATGGACAGGAAGATTGAGGAGTTAAAGGGTGTCCTGGAAGAGAACAATTTTTTTCTGCTAGAGACGAGGGCCGTAGTTCATAAGCTGAAGGAATTTGTAGGTGAATGCAAGTATTTCATGAACAAAGTGGACATGGTGATTAATATTTGTGCATTTGTGGTGATTGGGGTCATATTGAAGTGGTTGATGTAGGTGACTATGCATGAGAGGTTGTTTTGTGTTTTTGTGTTTTTTGGGCATAAGATGTTGTTTTGGTGTAGTTGAAGGTGTGTTTTAGTTGATGTGGTTGAAACCTTTATTAAAATGTCTACTCTAATTGTAATGAGGTTTGGGGTGTTTTAGTTTGGATGTATGTTATTAAATGATTTGGATGTGTGTGTAATGTAGTTTTAACTAACACCACTGTCTTTGTTGTTTACACAAATGCTCCTATAAGCTGCAATATGCAACAATGTAAACTAGCCTCAACATTGTATTTTGAAACCAAATAGTTTTAGATGGAGTACCCATTTCATATTATTAGTTGCTAGAACAACATGTTTGGGTAATCTAATATTGGAAGCATCGACGACATTACAGTGAGTCTATGTGATACACATGCATTAAGTTGAGTGGTACCGTTCAGTGTAATACCATTTCAATGTACTTATGACATCATACATGATAATTGACATTATGGTCGACGTTATTCCTTCAATTTTTCTCCGCGAAATCCAGATGCAACCCCTTCTTTGCGCTCAGAGCATCCTCCTCCCCACCCCCATAAATCTTCGTGGCACTTCCAGAAACTCCGTCCAGATCTCATCTAGAATCTTGTCCAGACAACGTCCAAATTTTTCTAGACTTCGTTCAGACTTGTGGAGACTTCTGTCCAGACTTTGTCCAGATCTTGTCCAGAAACTCCGTCCAGAATCTTGTCCAAATCACTTCCAAATTTTTCCAGAATTTGCCCAGACATGTCGAGACTTCCGTCCAAACTTCGTCCAGATGTCGTCCAGAAACTCCGTCTAGAATATTGTTCAGACAATAGGGGAAGGAGATGGAGGAGATTTTGGGTTGTATGTCACCAACCTAGGCAAGCTCGGGAAATCGTGTTAGGGTTTCTCCACGTTTGGGGGCGAGAAGCGAATCAGGCTTCTAAGGTGACCACTGGACCACCGACTTCGGATTTTGAGGAAGGAGTGATAAGTGTCGACCAGATTTTCTCGTCTAGAGATCATTGTAATTCTGTTGGTCCAGACGTCTAGATTTGTTGTCCAGATCAAGTCCAGAGCACTATTTTCCCATCTTCAACCGTCGACTTCTTATTTTCTGTTGAATTTTCCGTTAAATAAATGTAGTGAACTATTAACCGAATTGAGAGCGTCATCATCTCAGATTAGTATGTAATTAGATTAGGGTTGGCGTTTTTTCATCTCCCTTATTCTGGATGAGGTTTTCCCCCATTATAAATAGAAAATCAAACAAGAAAAGGGCATCAATTATTCCGCCCCAAAATTGGTGTTATCTGGAACTGGAGGAACTCGAATCCTTCCACCGGAGCTTAGTGGAGCTCGAATCCACCCTCATTGTCATAGATTGTGAGTCAAATTGTTGACTCGATCAAAATCTGCATCTCTTGGAGGTGTGGTCGACGGTTTCGATCGGATTCCTCGCTAGAATCCTATCAGGTGACAACTGAATCAGGGTTTTGGAGAAGGATACCTATGATTTAGGGATCATACCAGTTTAGGCTTGAGTGGTCCTCACATTAGGCTCGGGCTATGATTGAGTAGTTTGGTGATTGGGCTCGGCCAATGTAGGGGTCTTGTCAAGTCGGGGTTCATGATTAGGTGCACCCAAATAAACACAATTACGAAACACGCTCAAACTAATCCCTTACTCGGTACTGACAGAGTCTAACATTAGCTAACGTCTGCTCACGTCGTCGGTAAGTTGTGGGACTCATTGACGATCGGGGTGTATATCAGCAAATAAGACCGGATCACAGGTGCACATTAGGAAATAGTAAAAATTCAAGTGCATTTGGCCAATTAGACAATCTGGGAGGTGCACAGTAGCAAACTGCCCAAAGTAAAACCCATAGTCATTCTAGATTAAATTGGGAATCAAACGCCCAACAATACCATGATATCATTCAAAAAAAATATCAAAAACCACACAAATTGCTCCTAACCATAGTAGCGATACTCCTTTTGGGCAAGAATATACTAATCACACAAAAATCGCTACAAGAATTCCTTCAGACACCACAAGCAATTCCAAATTACCTCTTTATCATCATGTAATAACTAAGAAGCAGCATTCTTGCAAGTGTTGATGCCATCTTTGCAATCACTTGTAAGATCATTGAACGTCTCAAGTTGTTTCTTCCCTCTTAAGAACACCTCCATGTCCACTTCCGACTTCATGTATAAATCAAACTCTACTGGGATCCCACTGTTTAGTTGCTTTGTCTCCTTATACCACTCACTATTCTCCCCCCACAGATCCTGATATTCGTCGAGCAAATGTACCTCATATTTGTCCTTCAAAGCGTCGAAAAACGATGGATCAGTTTCGTCAGCTGCAATGTACAGCTTTCTTCCATCGTCGATTCTATCCTTCAGTTTTGCGAGGATCCTTTCTGGGGACGTATCTGCTGCGAGATTAGGCCAGAGTGTTGGATTGTTCAGCTTTTCGCCTCTCACAACGTGGACGGAGTCGAAATCCCAGTTTAATTTTGATGAGATTGCAGATACAATGTCCATTAATCGTCGCGATTTCCAGATTAAGTGCCACGGTCTTTGGATCACTGACTCTGCTTCTCCCTCACAAACTCTATGCCTGTTGGAAAGAAGAGGTCAATGCTGATTAAGAATAAGTGAATAACATTTTCTAAAAACGTTCTCCCAAATATCTTCCATCTACTGAAATAAACACAAAGTTGCGATGTACTGTAACTATTGGTCACTAGATGCAGAACAAACTCAAAATCTAAAATCACGAATGTTGCTCACTAATGAGGTTCAAACAATCATCATTACTTAAAAATTGTCACAATCTATCATTGTTTATTTACCCTTGAATGTTCAATCTATCTTCATTTAGAGATGCTAAATTTTGTCCCAATTCTAATTTCTAACGTGATAGTGGACTAACAACCAAGTTTAACATACCAGTAATTATCAGGCTCGACCGACCCGAACTTCCTCATGATCAAATCATCCTTGACATCAACAAGTTTCATAGGAGTGGTCCTGAAATCCTCGACAAGATGCAAAGTCATGCCGCCGTCCTTCTTCAGCCACTTCCCCCACTCGGTCCAGAACTGGCTCTGGTCTAGAACCGAAGCCGACTTCCGCAAGTGCTCGAAATCAAAATAGAACCTGAAATCCCTCCCTTCCTCATGCTGGTTCGAGCCTGTATACTTCGAAGACAGACAAAGACTAAGATCCATAACCAAAGTTCTGTTCAAGTAAATGGCTTCCCCCAAAGAGCACAACAACGACCACATGTAATGGTCCATATTTTTGCACCTCTCACCTCCCTTGGTGTAGAGCAAGTACTTCCCTTGCCTAAACTCCTCCGACCCAATCACCGGGATCGTATCGTTCACCGCTTCCCCAACCACAGGCACAGCCTTCCCTGTCCTCGTGTCGGTACTCGTATCCGTCAATTCAAACCCGTCACTATCACCGTCACCATCGCCATTCCCATCCTTCTCCGGCTTCTTCTTTCTCGCATTGACGCCGGTGTGGTAATCCCCGATTGACAATACCACATGCTCACATTCACCATTCCGGCCGATATTGAACCTCCGGTAGTCCTTGTAGAACCCGGCCCGCTTCGCGTTCTTCGGCCGGAACCGCCACGCCATGTCGCACGAGGTCTCATTCTCGCCCCGAACCGGCTTCCCGAACTTGTAAAAGTGAACGTCCTTGAACGTCTCGATCGCCGCTCGCATCATGAGATGGAAAATCTCCGGCACCGAGCACTGCACGGCCACCATGGCCCCGCAGTCTCCACTTTTACCGTTCGTTTCGATCGGTGCGACATCGGACACGTTGATAAACGGGTCCGCCGACAGCACAGAATTGGAGGCAACAATGAAATCTTCTCCGGTCTTGATCGCGGATCCGTCGGACTCGAACGTGGCATTCGAAGTCGATGTGAGGAAGGAATTTATCCTTTTGGACGGGCGGAGGAGCGGGTCGTCGGGCTGGTACGTCGCCGCGATGACGGTGAAAGCGACGACGAACGCGACGAATATCGCGAAGCAGAAGTTGCCAATGAGACGGAGGGTGTTGTGGCCGAGGTGGTCCGGGTTGAATTCGGATATCCGCATTGTGGGCGTTTACCTTTTGGGGTGCGAGATGGGATCGAGGGGGAGGGTTGTTGTTGTTGTTAATGGTTTGCATGTTGGTGATGGTGATGGAGTCGTGGGGTTTTGTTATGTGAGAGGCAGAGCGTGACGGATTAGTGGCATTGTTATTTATTGTACATATGATAATTAAATTCGAATTTGACTCAACCACCAATTATCAGCCAATATTATTAGTCAAGTGCAATTATATGTATCTGTTAACTCTCTCACCCCTCCTATTCACTCAAATCCCTAAACCCAAAACCTCCACCCTCACATTTCTCCTTCCTCCTTCTCCAGCAGCTCCGACGATGTCGATCGTGGCGGCGAGGGCTCCAACGAGGTTGTCCGTGCGTAGGCACGGAGGGGAGGCTTCCCCTTCTCCGGTTTTTTTCTCCCGTCGCTTCGGGTTGAGGTACGCCATCTACCCTAGTTTAGAGTCTAGGAGGTCGGGAAAAGGAGAGGAGGCTGGTCGGAGTGGCGCACGTGGGCTGGCGCCGCGTGCAGGCCGGTCAGAATCGTTCCGGAGGTGCGCAGCCGTGTGCGGGATGGAGCCGTGCACGACCTTTCGAATCGTGCCACCGCGGGCTAGTGGTGGTCGTCGTCGCGGCCGACTGCCTTGGGGCAGGGTTGCCGGAGGCCGGAGGCGACGGTGGGCCGGCGGTGAGGTTTAGGTTGTGTTGTGTGTATGTTTTGCAAGTCAGTCCCTGGTTTGTTTAATATGTGATGGAAGGATTTTAGTTGAGTAATTTGCATGATAAATCATGAGAGTTGTTGAAATTGATTAGTTAATATTTAATTGGAATAATTACAGAAGAAATCCTATGATTGAGTTGTTTTTAGCTAAATAGTTAACAATTGGATTAATTGCATTGGAAATCCTGAGATTAATTGTTTAATTAACTAATAACCAGAAATAATTGCTGAAAAACCCATGGATTTGTTTGTATATGAGTAAATGATTAATATTAGGGAAAATTGCTATTTTTTTCCCTTTCAGCTTATGAGAATTATGATTTGTCTAGAAATTTTGGTAGATTTACACTTATACCCTTGTACATTGATTGTGGATTTAAAGTTGTATTTATCTTCATGCTGCTATATGATTTTGTAGTTCGGTTCATGTTATTGCTCTATAACTTGTCGGGGTTGTGGATCTGTGCTGTTTGGGTAAATTGCATTTACCCCATTGCCTAGTGAGACTATGAGAATGTGAGAGGTTCGTGGAACCGATGGTTCACCCACGTTCTTACGAGTGGCCGTTGGAGTGTTGCTCACGGACTCGGGCGTGTGGTCGAGTAGTGGAGATGACGCGTGAGGCACGTATGACTAGATGTAGGGTGTTCCCTTGTCGGGGCGGTCCGGGATGGTTTACCAGCATTGTTGCGAGTGACCGTTAGGGAGCGTTGCTCACGGGCTCGGGCGTTGTGGTTGGATTCTCGGAGTCGGTTTCCCCCTTGTGTTGTTGCGGTTCGGAAGGGTCCACCCACGTTATTGCGAGTGACCGTTAGGGAGCGTTGCTCATGGGCTCGGGCGTGTGGTCGGCTTCCGAAGCTGGATGCGGAACTGGTCAGCTCACCAGCGTTGTGACGGGTGGTCGTTTGGGAGCGTTGCTCACGGGCTCGTGCGCGTGGTTGGAGTAGGGCGTTGCCTTGTGGGCCGGATGTGCGGTCTGGTCGAGGGTGAACGCTCGGCCTGGCTGGGTGCGTGATCGCCTTGGGACGTGTGACAGTTTTGCCGTGAGAACGGGTTGAGTGTTGCCTTGTGGGTTGGATGCGCGGTGGGGGTAGAGGTGTACGCTCGACCTCACTGGGCGCGTGACCGCCTTGGAACACGAGACCAGTGTGAGTCGTCAGGGACCGCTAGACCTTGTATGGTGTCGGGTTGGGGTGGTGTACTGGGTCTTTATTTGAGACTCAGGCGTGCCTGTTCGTGTGCAGGTGGAGCGCGTTAGGTGGCTGGAGGCGACTTGGGCTTGGGACGCGTGGACTGGATCTGTTGAGCTCAGTGTCATGTATTTTTCCTACTTCTCTTAGTAGTTGTATTGTAGGATTCAGAGTTCTTGTATTTTCCTTCCGCATTGTACCTTCCCTTTGAACTTATTATAAATTTTAATTGAGGCATCAAGTTGGTTATTTCAATTAATGTCCCTTTTTTGCCTCCTTTTAGTGTTGTGATTATTGCTGTGTCCCGAGTGCGGATTAGGGGCGTTACAGTTTGGTATCAGAGCTCAGGTCAGTCCATTCGCGTACAACCCAAGTATGACCTTTTAGCGCAGTCCTGTTAGTTTTGTGTGTTCGAATTTTGTTTCGTGGGGGAGATGTCGCCCTGTCGAGATGCTAGTTTGAGATGTGTAGACTCATCCGCACCCATTTTCTCGGGAGGAGGAACAATGAGTGATGCGAGACCAGCTTGAGCGGTTATGCACATTTATTGTGGAGCATGCAGGAGGCTCATGTTTGAGGACAGGGGCGAGGTTCTTGTCATGTTTGAGAACATACGCAGAGGTAATAGATGACTAGATTTTCAGGATAGAGCAGATCTTCGAGGCGATTGCTTGTTTGTCTGAGTGCCGGGTGGAGTTCGTCACATACATATTCAGTTGGCTAGCGATTAGTTGGTGGAAGTCTATTGCTGTGGTGGTCTTTGGAGGCGCGATCGTGATCAGCTGGGAGGACTTTCTAGGGGAGTTCAAGAAAAAGTAGTTTCCGCAGCACGTTCGTGACCGTCTGAGATGTGAATTTCTGACACTCTAGCAGAGAGATTTGAGCTTGGATCAGTATATCTACAAGTTCATCTCTTAAGAGAGATACTGTGCGGAGATCTTTAGTACACCCGAGCAGAGGGCGATGAAGCTTGCCCACTAGTATGCCTCGAGCACTGGATGTTGAGTACCCCGAGTCGCACTGAGGAGAGCATGGGGTTTGGCGGTAGTATTGATCGGTTCAGTGGGGGCGGAGGCGGTAGCCTCCGTGATAGGAGTCAATCCAGGGGAAGATTTGGGGGTCGTCGTGAGAAAAAGTAGCGATCAGCTAAAGGGAGTGCCAATGATGTTGTGGACGTTGTCTTCGTTAACACCCGGGACGAGAGTGCGGCTGGATGACTGATGGAGTGGTGGATGCCTAAAGTGTAGATAGTTGGGTCACAGGGCACGCGATTTCCCTGGGCAGAGAGGGCCAGGCAGCGGCAGTGGCAACATTGGTAGCGGTGGAGCAGCGAGGTCCTGTTTAACCTGCGGGAAGCCGGGGCACGTTGCACGGGACTGCATGACACAGAGTCTGGGTGTCGAGGGTACCAATTCTGCAGTTGGGTCGTCGAGGACCGCTGGACGTGTTTTTGAGGCACGCGTGGAGGATTCTACAGCTACGTCTGCTGACGTGGTGGAAGGTACGCTTGATGTTGTCGGTTGATAGATCATTTTATTTAAACCGCAAGTGCATGACCGCGTTGAAGCGGTGGCAAATACGGGTCGTCCACTGGGAGGTGTGTCAACGTTTGGTTTGTGCGAAGGCGAGTGGTAAAGAAAGGAGAGAAAGATTGATTACACTAAACTACACTAGAATGCAAAAGGAAATGAAAGATAAGCAACAAACAACTAAACCCCACAGGGGGTAGAGAAATAATGTGAATATAAAGATGTGTGTGTGTGTGTTCAATTAAGCTCCTCACAACATGTAGTGCATGAAATCATAAAACTACATCCAACTTTGCCTCCACATGAATTAAGATAAGACTACATCATTAAAACATACAAGACAATAATTGGAATGAAGTTAAATGAACTCATGTATAAAGACTAGACCCTACTATGCCTCCACATGAATTAAGATAACCCAATATCATTAAAACATACAAGACATTAACTAAGGTAAAGGCAACAAGAGTACATACACTACAAATTGTGTTTCCAATATTAATTCCATCCATATCCTAACCTTATCATTCCCCATAAAATAGGTCCACTAATCAAAGCATAAGCTAAGCTTCATTCAAGAGCATTAACATATCAAAGATAAGAGTGAAAACCCATTAGATGGTTATGGAAATCATATAAAGCTCAAGAGATTAAGATAACACACACTTAATACACTACATGATCATATTAACTATTTCTCCACCCCCAATTGGGGATGGAACTACTCACTACTCATTATACTAACTATATTAACAACATGAAGCATAATATTGAAATGAAACTACACTAAGCAAGCAAGAAATACTAAATAAACTTAAAAGGAAAGGAAAGATTAAACACGCATGCACAAATTAAAAGACAATATTAAAAGAAACTAGAACAATTATTTTATTAACAATGACTCACATTGAAGGTAGCATTCTTCTCCACCTTGAGTTTTTGCTTCAAGGCTCACTCTTTAGTAGAGAGAATGCCACCAAGCAATGGGTAGTTTACAATAGAAGATGAAGAGTTCTATTTATAGCCAAAGAAAAAGGCAATCCGGGACAATCCCCCGATGTGGGACTAAACAAATACCAAAAATAGACTAAGCGTACACTAATACACGTGCTCCCGAAATATTAGCGGATTCAGAGCTATCTGGACCGCCAATTAGCGGTTCCAGACCGCCAATTAGCGGTCTATAAGCTTCAGATCCATTTGGTTTTTGTGCTGGGCTTTGCTTGAAGTATTTCTTGGTCTTGGATGCATCTACTTTGTCAAAATACTCTCTCATGATGTTGTGGAGTTTTCTGTTTTGCTCTTAAGTCCTTCGGTCTTATGTTCAAGTCATTCTCCCTTGCATCTTAGTCCCAAGGTCTCACAATTCAGTCCTTTTTCCCTGCTTTTGAGTCCTTTCGTGGCTCTTCTCTTCAAACCTCTTTATTTCTGAAATTCAAACCTAAATCTCGTCACGTAGCATTGCTTAGGTGTAAGATAATGGATATAAGGTACAAATATAAGCATGAAATGATGTCAATCACCGGTCATGTGGCCCTGATTTTATTTGATAGCGGTGCTAGCATCCCTTCATTGCTGAGAGATTTGCGAGTATAGTGGACTTTTGCCCCCTGAGTCTGGCCTCCCGCCTCGTGGGAAGCACCCCTGTAGGAGAGGCATGTGCTCGAGAAATTTCTAGTTGGCGTGCCGATGGTGTCGGGCGACGAGAGCTTCCGGGTTGACTTGGTGTTGTTGCTGATAATGGACTTTGATGCGATACTCATGATAGACTGGTTGTCCCACTATGACATGCTAGTTCATTACCGAGATAGGGAGATTTTGAATTCGATGGCATTGGGTCAGTGTCTATGGTCTGTGGCGTGCGTAGCAGAGCGAGTCGTAATATCATTTCCACACTAGAGGTGCAGAATCTTTTGAGTCAGGGATGTGCAGCATTTCTGGCGAGCGCAGTATTGACAGAGAGCCAGTGACCCAAATTAGCAGATGTGTGTCGACTACCAGATGTGGGAAAACGTGACTGTTAGGAACCATCATCAGTTGCCGAGGATTGATAACCTTTTTGATCAGTTGAAGTCTACGAGGGTCTTCTCGAAGATTGACTTGAGATCCAGATGACATCATTTGAGGACCAGTTTGTGATGGTGTTAGGGGGTGATATCCTGACTTAATCACCGGATCATGAGACGCAGAGAACACATTACGGGCCGTACTAAAGGTGCTAAAAGAGCTACAGTAGTATGCCAAGTATTGAAATTGAGTTTTGGTTTGATAACATGACATTCCTTAGGCACATCGTGTTAAAGGACAGTACCTAGGCGATCAACGAAGATTGAGACAGTGACGCAGTGGCGGACAACCACATTAGTGTCAGAGGTCAGAAGCTTGTGGGATGGACAAGTTATTACCTATGCTCGGAATCAGAAGGGGGAAAGTTCAGTTGCTCGTCTGCTACCTGATTGACATCATTTCATGCTCATATTTGTATCTTATATCCATTATCTTTCACCTAAACAATGCTATGTCACGAGTTTTATGTTTAGTTTTCAGGAATAAATAGGTTTGAAGAGATGAAGCATAAAAGGACCCAAAAGCTGGGAAAAAGGACTGAATTGTGAGATCTAGGGACCAAGATGCAAGGGAGAAGGACCTGATTGCAAGACAGAAGGACCTAAGAGTAAAACAGAATACTTCACACCATTATGGGGAGTATTTTAGCAATTGGATTCGGGTCGGAGCTCCAACAAACGAAGTAGATGCATCAAAGACCACCAAAAGCACACAGAAAATCCCAGAATAAAACTCAACTGGATCCGGACCTTTTGGACCGCCAATTGGCGGTCTGGAACCGCCAATTGGCGGTCTGGATTAGTCCAGATCCGCCAAGATTTCTCCTGGACTTGTATTAATGTTCGTTTAGGCTATTTTTGGTGTCTGTTTAGTCCCACATCGGGGGATTGTCCCGGATTAGCTTTTTCCATGCCTATAAATAGAACTCTTCACCTCCTATTGTAATCACTCCATATTTTAAGTGGCTATTCTTCCTACTAGAAGTGAGGCCTTGAAGCACACACTAAAGTAGGAGGATGCTACTTTTAATGTGAGTCATTTTATCAATAAAGTTTTATGTTTCTTTCATTGTTTGTTTTATGCTTCTTTTATTGTTGTGCATGTTTTAGTTTAATCGTCTTTTAATTCTAGCTTAGTTTTAATATGCTTTCTTTCCATAGTTTAATAATTAGTGTAATGTTTAGTGAGTAGTTCCATCCCCTTTGGGGGGTGGAGTAGATGTACATACATGCATTAGAGAATGGGATGAATGCTTTAATTTCAATGTGTTGATTAAACATGAATGTATGCTTGCTTGTTTAGGATAGAATTTACAACTTGATGAGTTTTGCCAAAACGATTAGACACCTCTCATGCTTGTTTAGGTTATGAAATAAACACCTTGCATATGTAAATGTTAATCAACTAAGTTGGTGAATAGATTGATAGGTTTTGCCATAACATTTAGACACTTCCTATGCTTGATAAACACCACCTTCATGTGCTTAAAAAATGTGTTCTACACCCACCTCTTTGCATGTGTGCACTCACTCCACCCCTTAGGGGTTTTCCCTTCCTGAAATTCCAGCACTTCTATTTTGTTCTTAGCTTAGTTTTTATTTGATCGTTTGTTTGCTTCTTTCACATTTCATACTTCTTAGAGTAGTGTAGCGTAGGTTATCATAAACACCTTTCTTCCCCTATTTTTGCCACTTGATTTCGTACAAGCAAGAGGCTGCTCACCTCCCTGAGGACGACCCGTACTTGCCACCACTTCATCGCGGCCGTGCACTTGCGGTTTAAAATAAAATGTTCAACAAGTTTTTGGCGCCGTTGCCTGGGAGGTGCCAGTCCAGACTCTTGTTTGGACGATTCGAGTGGATTTAATTTTTGTTTTGTAGTTTTTCTTTGTTTCAGGAGACTTGGAGTGGTCAGGAGGAGCACCTGGAGAAGTTTTGAAGCAAGCTGGGCACTGTAGACCGCCAATCAGCGGCCTGAGACCGCCAATTGGCGGTCTGGTAAGCTCAGCTCGCTCTCTTATTTCTTTGGTCTGTTTACTTTATCTGATATAGTGGTCTGGGACTTAATTTGGCATGTTTTGACTTATAGTTTGTTCCCAGATCAATAATCAAACCTCCCTTAAGCAACTTGGACCCTAAAACTCAAAGCAAAAGACTAGGCATTCATTCTTGTTTAGGTCATGCACCATGTATGTGACTTAAGCATTTAGATTGTCTTTTATCTTAGCTTTATTTTCTGTTGCTGAGAGCTGGCGTGAGGTACGCACCTTCTACTCTCATTCATGCATTTCGTATGAACATGCATTAGTTAGTAGGAAGTGCATTGCAACAAGTGTGAGTTGAGCGTTGTTTGGAGAGTTGATTGCTAGATTTAGGACTCCAAAACGCTACTAAGGAGGGGCTGTCCCGTAAAAGATAAGGTGGGGGATTTCATCACCCTTTCCTTCGCCCCAAAAACCACACTAATCAAGAGCCTAATTTTAAAATCAAGTAGACATTGGCCCTAAGGATCTTGGACGCATTAGGAGAGTGATCCGGTCCCGACCGTCATGACCTGATCGGCGTTGCCCACTTTGTCGATAGTAGGAGAGACGAGATCCCCGGATCTTGGCTCACTTGCTGGGCTTTGTGGTCCTCGTTGTAGGGAGGTGAGGCGTGTTGAGGCCGTGTGACCTCGCAGTTAGGAGTCGTCTAGCTGTAAGGACCTATAGCGACCTTAGGATTGTTTGAGCCTTGTTTGCTTGTGTGCTTCTACCTGTACCCATCCGCCGTAGCTTAAGGACTTCTTCCCTTCTCTCCTGAGTCATTCTTTCTCTCCTGTGTTCCCTCGTCTTCTCTTCTACGTACATTCTTCATTTGAAAAAAAAGAGAGTTGTGGTTTGTGTGTGCACCTTTGTGCATGCTTTCGTGGACACGAGACGAGAGTGGTCGTTTGACGAGGAGCGTTGTCAATCCGGCTTCGGTCATCGATTTCTCGACACCTTCCTCCTCTCGTGTCGCACGTAGTTCGGGTCCAATGGCTGCTAATTTTCGTGAGGAGGAGCAGTTGCTGGACCCACCTGTTCCACCTGTGCTTCCAGTTGTCGTTCCCATACCTCTTCGTGATCGATGCTACCCGAGCCGTACAGCTCTGCCCTCATGCATCGTATTGCCAGAGGCAAATGGGAACCATTTTGAGGTCAAGCCTCAGTTTATTTCCATGCTCCCTCATTTCACTGGGAAAGGTGACCCCTATATCTTTCTCAGGGAATTTGAGGAGGTCTGTGCTATGTTCAAGCTGCAACAACTTAGCACAGACTCCATCCATCTTAGGCTCGTTCCTTTTGCACTAAAGGATGACGCCAAGAAGTGGTTGTACAGCAACCAGGCGAATTCCTTTAGGACTTGGGATGAGTTTCAATATGCATTCCTCAAGAAGTACTTTCCTAATCATCGGACTCAAAAATTGAGGAACGAAATCAATTCGTTCTATCAACATGAGACCGAACCATTTCATGCATATCTTGAGAGGTTCAAAGAGCTACTATCCTCGTGCCCTCACCATGGCATTGAGTTGTGACGTCTTTGTCAGATTGTGTATGAGGGTCTTCACATCCCGTCCAGAACGCTCCTTGAGTCCATGTGTCAAGGAGAGTTCTTGGGAAAGGATGAAAGGGAGGCATGGGCCTTCCTAGAAGACCTCGCTGAGAAAACCATGCAGTGGGAGAGTGTGAGGGAACCACCTGCATCATCTAGTATAGGAGCGAGGATCGCGAATGCAAACTCGACTAGATCGGGTACCGCATTTGCTATCGATACCACTACGGCCACCGAGGCGCGCATGGCGGCCTTAATGCGCCGTATGGACTCGATTGAGCTCCAAAACCAACAAAGTGCACCTCACATGTCTACATCTGGTCCAGTTCCATGTCATTCATGTGGTAGGATAGGTCATGTAGAAAGCGAGTGTGAGTCCATTCCTCCTGAGATGGAGCGTGTCAACGCCGTCTATGATAGAGCCAGGAATGACCCATACTCATCATCTTATAATCCTGGATGGAGGAACCACCCCAATTTTTCATGGAACCAAACTAATGCCCCGGGTGGTCCTCCAAACTCCTCGAGACCACCTTACCAATCACACCAACCTCCCATGCATGCGCATTCCTATCAGCCACCCCAAGCGCAAACCACCAATCAATCGGGTTTCCCAAATTCCAATAATATGGAAACCCGATTCAATTCACTTGCGACCTTGACTCGTGGACTTGAAAACTCAATGAAAAATTTTATGTCAACCACGAGTCAAGTTCTCACTTCAAATCAGCAGACCATCAAATCTCTAGAGCTTCAGATGGGCCAATTGGCTCAGTCTGTACATGAAAGAGAGAGAGAGTCTTTTCCTAGACAGTCTGAGGCTAACCCCCGCATGTACCAACAACAACAAATGCAAAATGAGACTGTGGTACCTCGGGGGAGGCAAGTGAACCATGTGGAGGAACCTGTTCACCATGTCAATTCCATTGTGACCTTAAGGAATGGAAAACAGGTTGACAATCACATTTCCTTGCCACACCCACCACCATCTATGCAGCCCCCCAGTGGGAATGGTGGTGAAGAAGAAGCAGAGGGTGAGGGTAATACACCAAAGCTTTCTTCTCAGGCACAGCAGAAAACCTACCTGCCAAAAGCTCCCTATCCAAGTAGGTTAAACAAAAAGCAGAGTGACAACATGGACAAGATAGTAGAGGTGTTTAAGCAAGTAAATGTTAACATCCCCTTGTTGGATGTCATCCAACAAATACCTCAATATGCCAAAGTGTTGAAGGATCTCTGCACAACCAAGAGGAAGACCAATGTTCCTAAGAAAGCATTCTTGGCTGCAAATATCAGCTCACTTTTGTCCAATCCCACCTACACAAAATACAAGGACCCTGGGTGTCCTACTATTCAGTGTACGATAGGGGACACTAGACTGAGAAATGTTTTGCTTGATTTAGGATCAGCGGTCAACCTCCTCCCATTCTCTGTTTATCAACAGTTGAACTTGGGAGAATTGAAACCAACTAAGATCACCCTCCAATTCGCGGATAGATCCATTCGTATTCCCATGGGGATTATCGAGGACGTGCTTATCAAAGTTGGAGATTTTATATTTCCAGTCGATTTTGTTGTCCTCGATACCAATCCTGTTGCGAACACCCACTCACAAATACCTTTGATTTTGGGTAGACCATTTCTGGCAACCTCCAATGCCTTGATTAATTGTAGAAATGGTCTCATGAAGCTCTCATTCGGTAACATGAGTGCCGAGTTTCATGTGTTCAACTCTGGTAGGCAACAGGAACCCATGGATGAACCTTTAAATCTCAATCTCATCCGCCAATTGGAGAAAGCACCACAAAATCAACGAAAACCTCTAACACCAATGCAACCCGTTGAGAATGTTTGTAGGCTCAGCGAAGACTCATTGCCTGTCTTTGCAATGCAACAGAGTGAGCTGGCCTCGAACATGAATGTCCAAAGGGAGTGTTCGTTGCATGATTCAGTTGAGAGTACTAGTGAGAGTGAGACACCTCATCATATGCCTATACCAGAAGGTGTCTCTACCTCATGTCCCATGGCCATTGAGCCATTTGAGCTTCATATTGACTCCAACAAGGACACACCTATGACCGAGCTTATGCTTGATGATCTAAATGATGGTGGGAGGTCCTTGTTGGATGACTTGGGGAGAAGCCCCATTCTTAGTGATGCATGTCTGCTGCATCCATCGAATGAGCCTGAGGAACTCATTCCGATGCACCAGCCTATTGGTTGCAGGGTTTTCTTCGATGAGCAATTAAACCCTAGTGAGGCAACACAACTTCATTCTTTGTTGCCCACACCCGACCAATATCATGAGGCGTTCGAGCCTTTTAGCTTTGACCTTTCACCCCTCATGACACCTCAGAGTACCAGTGGAGTTTGCCCATCTCGGCAAGTCTCTGGTCCTCATGACTTGATGTTCTCATTTGATGTTCCTTGACCAAATGATTATGAGAATATCTTGGTTGATGTATATATCTTTAAAAAAAAGAAAAAAAGGAAAAAAACAACAAAAAAAACAACAAAAAAGAAGAAGTGTGTAATAAAAGACTCCTTCAGTGAGCATCGATTGTTGTGGGCCCCAACCCTTGTGTACTTGGGCCCCAATTTCTTCACGTATTTATCTCCCTTCTCCAGCTTCTCACAGGTTTTGAGGGAATTTGGGTTTGTGTCCATCAACATGACCCCGAACGTCCCTTTGTACTTCATGTTGGTGAGATCTTTCCTTTTTCATGCATATATCCATGTAGTATCTTGTTCACATTCATTGAGGACAATGCATGAAGTAGGTGTGGGGGGGGGGTGTTTTACGTGTGTACATAGTCGAGTCTTTTTCCTTTGGTTTTATTTTCTTTTGTTTATACTGCTAGGGTCATGTTAGTGTGCCGCATTTAACATTGATATATCTGCTTGCCATGATCCTTGGGTGACTTGTCTTCTTTTGCTTGCCGAGTGCTTTAAAATTTTCACATTTCTTTCAAAATCTTCGTGTGTTTGCGAAAGAAAATGTTTTTGTAGGTTTTGCGTGTGTTTAGCATGTGCAAAACCGTTGAGAGGCAAAGTAAAAAGAAAGCTCCCAAAATTGTCTTGAACTTGATGCATTAAGATTTCTAGTTTACTGACTTTAGGTCTTATCGAGTCATTAGGATGCACCCCGGTTTTCCCTCGGGGGACGTGTAATCATAGGGTTTCAGTACTCAAACATTTAAAGAAGTCCACCCTGAACCTAGTGAGTCAAATAATTCGTGTCTGTTAGTATAAGGAAGTTTGTCGTAGGCAAGGGCCCTTAATCTCTTTTTGTGAAACTTAAGTGTAGGGGTTTTGGTTCCCATGTAGATAAATAAGTGGTGTTCTCTCTTCTCGCACGGCTCCTATCACTCGGGAAAGTAGGTCTGAGGGGACTTTGTGCCTGGTGCTTTCGAGTCATCTGACTTGGGATGCACCGACCGAACTCCCGTTACACGGGTGGTAGGGATCGCCCTATGTGGAGATTTGGGGGAAGGTGTACGTGATAGTGTAAGTCCTCATAGGCAATGATGCACGAAACCTGACCCTGGGAGAATCAAACACCAACCAATAAAATGCTCCAAAGAAAAAAAAAGAAGAAAAAAAAAGAGAAAAAAAGAGTCAAATAAGAACCAAAATGGACTTTACACGTTGTATCACATTCAGAAGTTAAGGTTGCCCATATCTTTCACTTAATTCCTTTGTTAACTCTCACGAATAACTCATTAGGCTAGGTGTGTGGACTGATTACATATATAGAGTCGACCCGTAGTATTACCGCATCCCATGATCGACAAAATAAGTCCAACGAGTCGTGTAGCTAGATTGATTAATGCATCTTGTTCGGATTTTGTGGATATATCCGCTAAAAACCCTCAGGAGACAACACTCCTCCTCCTTGGCAACAAG
This sequence comes from Triglochin maritima, assembly GCA_963682175.1. Lineage (NCBI taxonomy): Eukaryota > Viridiplantae > Streptophyta > Magnoliopsida > Alismatales > Juncaginaceae > Triglochin > Triglochin maritima. The sequence goes on along the minus strand of OY821780.1, from coordinate 27,637,503 downwards.
GAGGTTTAACGGCTTGTTGCACGTGCTAAGTGCAACCGTGATTCCTACGAAAGTGAGTTAGGATTTCTTGTTTTTCGCATGCTTTTCTCTTTCTTTGTTTTGCTCGGGACTAGCAAAAGTTAGGTGTGGGGGTATTTGATTGACATCATTTCATGCTCATATTTGTATCTTATATCCATTATCTTTCACCTAAACAATGCTATGTCACGAGTTTTATGTTTAGTTTTCAGGAATAAATAGGTTTGAAGAGATGAAGCATAAAAGGACCCAAAAGCTGGGAAAAAGGACTGAATTGTGAGATCTAGGGACCAAGATGCAAGGGAGAAGGACCTGATTGCAAGACAGAAGGACCTAAGAGTAAAACAGAATACTTCACACCATTATGGGGAGTATTTTAGCAATTGGATTCGGGTCGGAGCTCCAACAAACGAAGTAGATGCATCAAAGACCACCAAAAGCTAGGGCTGTCAGCGGGGCGGGGCGGGGCGGGTTTTCACCCAACCGCTACCCGCCCCGCCAAAGTTAAGCGGGTCGGCGGGGCGGGGCGGGGTCAAAAAAAAAAAACCGCTACCCGCCCCGCGTAAGGATGGACTAGGCTATGCGGGGCGGGTTGGCGGGTTTGGCGGGTTTAATTTTTTATTAAAGTTAAATACAAAAATAAATTTATTTTCTTTAACATTATCTATTTTAATCAAAACTAAGTACAAAAATCAAGGAAAAAATCAATCAATGTATGTTTTTAAAGCTATATACAAAAAAATTAAAGCTAAATACAAACAAAATCAAAACTAAATACAAAAAAATCAAAAATATATATGGCTTATGCGGGTTGCGGGTTATGCGGGTGGCGGGTTGGCGGGTTGGCGGGTAACAATTTTTTGTCCGCAACCCGCGTTAGGCGGGGCGGGGCGGGGCGGGTTGCGGGTAAATTTCTACCCATTGACAGCCCTACCAAAAGCACACAGAAAATCCCAGAATAAAACTCAACTGGATCCGGACCTTTTGGACCGCCAATTGGCGGTCTGGAACCGCCAATTGGCGGTCTGGATTAGTCCAGATCCGCCAAGATTTCTCCTGGACTTGTATTAATGTTCGTTTAGGCTATTTTTGGTGTCTGTTTAGTCCCACATCGGGGGATTGTCCCGGATTAGCTTTTTCCATGCCTATAAATAGAACTCTTCACCTCCTATTGTAATCACTCCATATTTTAAGTGGCTATTCTTCCTACTAGAAGTGAGGCCTTGAAGCACACACTAAAGTAGGAGGATGCTACTTTTAATGTGAGTCATTTTATCAATAAAGTTTTATGTTTCTTTCATTGTTTGTTTTATGCTTCTTTTATTGTTGTGCATGTTTTAGTTTAATCGTCTTTTAATTCTAGCTTAGTTTTAATATGCTTTCTTTCCATAGTTTAATAATTAGTGTAATGTTTAGTGAGTAGTTCCATCCCCTTTGGGGGGTGGAGTAGATGTACATACATGCATTAGAGAATGGGATGAATGCTTTAATTTCAATGTGTTGATTAAACATGAATGTATGCTTGCTTGTTTAGGATAGAATTTACAACTTGATGAGTTTTGCCAAAACGATTAGACACCTCTCATGCTTGTTTAGGTTCTGAAATAAACACCTTGCATATGTAAATGTTAATCAACTAAGTTGGTGAATAGATTGATAGGTTTTGCCATAACATTTAGACACTTCCTATGCTTGATAAACACCACCTTCATGTGCTTAAAAAATGTGTTCTACACCCACCTCTTTGCATGTGTGCACTCACTCCACCCCTTAGGGGTTTTCCCTTCCTGAAATTCCAGCACTTCTATTTTGTTCTTAGCTTAGTTTTTATTTGATCGTTTGTTTGCTTCTTTCACATTTCATACTTCTTAGAGTAGTGTAGCGTAGGTTAGCATAAACACATTTCTTCCCCTATTTTTGCCACTTGATTTCGTACAAGCAAGAGGCTGCTCACCTCCTTGAGGACGACCCGTACTTGCCACCGCTTCATCGCGGCCGTGCACTTGCGGTTTAAAATAAAACGTTCAACACTACCCTATGAGCGGAGACTGTGGCAGGACCTAGTTCAAAGGAGGCCATTTGCTACAACATACATCGGGGTTATGCTGGTTAGTATACGGGTTGAGCCAGACGTAGTGGAGCACATTGTCCGCATACATGCAGAGGATCTTGAGAGTGCCACCTTGATGCAGTCAGTAGAGACTGATAAGTTAGATTTTAGGATAGCGCCAGATGGGGGCTGGAGGTTCCACAGTAGACGGTGGGTGCCAGTGACAGTTGACTTGCGGAGAGAGGTCATGGAGGAGGCTCATCATTCTCGGTACACAATCCATCCAGGGAGCATGAAGAAGGATATCGCGGAGTTGTATTCCGATGTTTAGTCTGTCAGCAGGTGAAGATGGAGCATCAGAGGCCTGCATGCGTGTTGCAAAGGATTGAGATTCCAGAATGGAAGTGAGAGCACGCGACCATGGATTTTTGCAGGGCTACCGAAGACGAGACATTTCTATGATGTGATCTGGGTGATTGTGTACCGACTAGCCAGTCGGCCCACTTTTTGGCGATGCGGATGATGTCACCACTAGGCAGCTTGGCACAATTATACGTGGATGAGATAGTCAGGTTGTACTAAGTGATAACACCCATCATTTCACACTGAGACACGGTTCATGTCAGGATTCTAAAGTCACAACAGAGGGCGTTGGGGACGAAGCTGAAGTTCAGTCAGACTTTTCACACTCAGACAGATGGTCAGTCAGAGAGGACCATACAGACGCTCGATGTCATGTTGAGAGCGGGTGCCTTGAACTGAGCAGATAGTCGGGATGAGTACCGACCGTTAATCGAGATTATGTACAACAATTTCCATGTCAGTATAACGATAACATTCTTTGATGTGTTGTCTGGACGACCGTGTAGATTGCCCTTGTGATGGGGCGAGGTGGGTGAGAGACAACAAGTCAGACTAGAGGTTGTCGTGCAGTGCGCAAACAAGATGGATGTCATTAGACAGAGATTGACCACAACGCCGAATAGACAAAAAAGTTATGCAGATCATCACCGACAAGATGTGATTTTTCCAGTGGGAGACTTTATGTTCTTGAGGCACCACCACTATGGGAGTGATGTGGTTTGGTTGCAGAGGGAAGTTCAGTCCAGATATGTAGGGTTGTTTGAGGCTTTAGCCAGAGTTGGAGTTGAGGCGTATTGAATCGTGTTGCCAACCCTTCATATGTGTTAGAGGTGGATGTGCTTGTTGTGCAGTCTGACTTGTCGTTGTAGGGGCGATTAGTGGAGATAGTCGAGCGGATGGAGCATTTGTTGCATTAGAGGATCATCCTGATGGTTAAGGCCCGGTGGTGGTACCACACAATGTGATAGGCGATGAGGGCGATTAGTGCGAACTTGCGGAAGGATTACCCAAAGATTTTCAATACGTAGCTTGCTTTGATTTCACGGGCAAAATCTCTTTTTGGTGGGGTGATTGTTAACTCTCTCACCCCTCCTATTCACTCAAATCCCTAAACCCAAAACCTCCACCCTCACATTTCTCCTTCCTCCTTCTCCAGCAGCTCCGACGATGTCGATCGTGGTGGTGAGGGTTCCAACGAGGTTGTCCGTGCGTAGGCGCGGAGGGGAGGGTTTGGCGGTATGCCTCGAGCACTGGATGTTGAGTACCCCGAGTCACACTGAGGAGAGCAGGGGGTTTGGCGGTAGTATTGATCGGTTCAGTGGGGGCGGAGGCGGTAGCCGCCGTGATAGGAGTCAATCCAGGGGAAGATTTGGGGGTCGTCGTGAGAAAAAGTAGCGATCAGCAAAAGGGAGTGCCAATGATGTTGTGGACGTTGTCTTCGTTAACACCCGGGACGAGAGTGCGGCTGGATGACTGATGGAGTGGTGGATGCCTAAAGTGTAGATAGTTGGGTCACAGGGCACGCGATTTCCCTGGGCAGAGAGGGCCAGGCAGCGGCAGTGGCAACATTGGGAGAGGCGGAGCAGCGACGTCCTGTTTAACCTGCGGGAAGCCGGGGCACGTTGCACGAGACTGCATGACACAGAGTCTGGGTGCCAAGGGTACCAATTCTGCAGTTGGGTCGTCGAGGACCGTTGGACGTGTTTTTGAGGCACGCGTGGAGGATTCTACAGCTACGTCTGCTGACGTGGTGGAAGGTACGCTTGATGTTGTCGGTTGATAGATCATTTTATTTAAACCGCAAGTGCATGACCGCGTTGAAGCGGTGGCAAATACGGGTCGTCCACTGGGAGGTGTGTCAACGTTTGGTTTGTGCGAAGGCGAGTGGTAAAGAAAGGAGAGAAAGATTGATTACACTAAACTACACTAGAATGCAAAAGGAAATGAAAGATAAGCAACAAAACAACTAAACCCCACAGGGGGTAGAGAAATAATGTGAATATAAAGATGTGTGTGTGTGTGTGTGTTCAATTAAGCTCCTCACAACATGTAGTGCATGAAATCATAAAACTACATCCAACTTTGCCTCCACATGAATTAAGATAAGACTACATCATTAAAACATACAAGACAATAATTGGAATGAAGTTAAATGAACTCATGTATAAAGACTAGACCCTACTATGCCTCCACATGAATTAAGATAACCCAATATCATTAAAACATACAAGACATTAACTAAGGTAAAGGCAACAAGAGTACATACACTACAAATTGTGTTTCCAATATTAATTCCATCTATATCCTAACCTTATCATTCCCCATAAAATAGGTCCACTAATCAAAGCATAAGCTAAGCTTCATTCAAGAGCATTAACATATCAAAGATAAGAGTGAAAACCCATTAGATGGTTATGGAAATCATATAAAGCTCAAGAGATTAAGATAACACACACTTAATACACTACATGATCATATTAACTATTTCTCCACCCCCAATTGGGGATGGAACTACTCACTACTCATTATACTAACTATATTAACAACATGAAGCATAATATTGAAATGAAACTACACTAAGCAAGCAAGAAATACTAAATAAACTTAAAAGGAAAGGAAAGACTAAACAAGCATGCACAAATTAATAGACAAGATTAAAAGAAACTAGAACAATTATTTTATTAACAATGACTCACATTGAAGGTAACATTCTTCTCCACCTTGAGTTTTTGCTTCAAGGCTCACTCCTTAGTAGAGAGAATGCCACCAAGCAATGAGTAGTTTACAATACAAGGTGAAGAGTTCTACTTATAGCCAAAGAAAAGGCAATCCGGGACGATCCCCCGACGTGGGACTAAACAAATACCAACAATAGACTAAGCATACACTAATACACGTGCTCCCGAAATATTAGCGGATCCAGAGCTATCTGGACTGCCAATTAGCTGTTCCAGACCGCCAATTGGCGGTCTATAAGCTTCAGATCCATTTGGTGTTTGTGTTGGGCTTTGCTTGAAGTATTTCTTGGTCTTGGATGCATCTACTTTGTTTATTGGAGTTCCGACCCGAATCGAATTGTCAAAATACTCCCTCATGATGACGTGGAGTTTTCTGTTTTGCTCTTAGGTCCTTCGGTCTTACGTTCAGGTCCTTCTCCCTTGCATCTTAGTCCCCAGGTCTCACAATTCAGTCTTTTTTCCCTGCTTTTGAGTCCTTTCATGGCTCTTCTCTTCAAACCTCTTTATTTCTGAAATTCAAACATAAAACTCGTCACGTAGCATTCTTAGGTGTAAGATAATGGATATAAGGTACAAATATAAGCATGAAATGATGTCAATCAAATACCCCCACACCTAAGTTTTTGCTACTCCCGAGCAAAATAAAGAAAGAGAAAAGCAAACGAGAAACAAGAAATCCTAACTCACTTTCGTAGGAATCACGGTTGCACTTAGCACGTGTAACAAGCCGTTAGACGTCCTTGTTGACAAGGAGGAGGAGTGTTGTCTCCTGAGGGTTTTCAGCGGATATACCCACAAAATCCGAACAAGATGCATTATTCAATCTAGACACTCGACTCGTTGGACAAATTTTGTCGATCATGGAACGCGATAATCCTACGGGCCGACTCTATATAGGTGATCAGTCCACACACCTAGCCTAATGAACCATTCATGCAAGTTAAATAAGGAATTAAGTGAAAGACATGGACAACCTCAACATCCTCAAGTGATACAAAGTGTAAGGTCCATTAAGGTTCTTATTTGCATTACCATTTTTTTTCTCTTTGTTTCTTTTCATCATTTTTCTTCTTCTCTTTATTAGTTGGAGCTTCATTCTCCCAGGGCCAGGTTTCGTGCATTATTGCCCATGAGGACTTACACTATCACGTACACCTTTCCCCAAATCTCCACATAGGGCAATCCCTACCACCCGTGTAACAGGAGTTCGGTCGGCGCATCCCAAGTCAGATGACTCGAAAGCACCACGCACAAAGTCCCCTCAGACCTACTACTTCCCGAGTTATAGGAGCCGTGCAAGAAGAGAGAACACCTACTCACTTATTTCTTATCTACACATGAACCAAAACCCCTACACTTAATGTCTCACAACAAGATTTAAAGGGTCCTTGACAACAACAAACTTCCTTAAGTTAACAGACATGAATTATTGACTCATTAGGTTCAGGGTGAACTTCTTTGAATGTTTGAGCACTGAAACCCTATGATTACTCACCCCAAGGAAAACTGGGGTGCATCCTAACGACTCGATAAATCCTAAAGCCACAGTACTAGATATCCTAATGCATCAAGTTCAAGACAATTTTGGGAGCTTTCCTTTTACTTAGCCTCTCAACTATTTTGCACACGCTAAACACACGCAAAACCCACAAAACATTTTCTTTCGCAAACACATGAAGATTTTGAAAGAAATGTGAAAATGTTGAAGCACTAGGCAAGCAAAAGAAGACAAGTTGCCCAAGGATCATGGCAAGCAGATATATCGACATTAAATGAAGCACACTAACATGACCCTATCGAAACACACAAAAGAAAACAAAAATCAAAGGAAAAGACTCAACTATGTACACACGTAAAACACCCCCCCCCACACTTACTTCATGCATTGTCCTCAATGAATGCGAGCAAGATACTACATGGATTTATGCATGAAAAAAGAGAGATCTCACCAACATGTAGTACAAAGGGAAGTTCAAGGTCATGTTGATGGACACAAACCCAAATTCTCTCAAAACCTGTGAGATGCTAAAGAAGGGATACAAATACGTGAAAGAAATGGAGCCCAAATACACAAGGGTTGGAGCCCACAACAATCGATACTCACTGAAGGAGTCTTTTATTGTACTTTTTTTCTTTTTTATTAATTTTTTTATAACTATTTACAAACATAAGTTCCCATCTTCATTTGTCAAAAGACATCAAATGAGAACCTCAAGAGTGGGTCAATGCACTTGGAAAGGGAACATGACACCACGCGGGGCCAGAATACTCATGTTTGGGGCCCCCTCACAAAGAGCACAAGATGACAGGAGAGGTTCATGAATTGGATGCAAAGGTGTCTCATTCAAAGGATCAAATTGAAAGAGCTTGAACCTCTCAAGAGTTTGGGAAATATGGGGCAACGGAAGAAGAGTTTCTCCCGTTGCGGAGCTGAAGTTATGATTGTCAATCCAAACTCTCCAACAAACAGGCTGGTGCGTCGGAATGACGTCAAGAACCTCGTTAGGCATGTCTGACACACCAGGCGAACAAAAAGTGGGTGTCATACCCAAGGTATCCTCCAAGGGACTCCTAATACCCTCATTGGCAATGTAATTATTTGATGTCCCATCATTTCCAAGATGATCAGGAACAATAGTGAGAGTCAAACTCTCATCAGGTTGTTTGAAATTGAGGGGACTACGGAGCTCTTGCTCCACTAGAGGTGAGTCCTTAGGAGGTACAACAATAAGATCATGTGGCTCAAGGGCCACGAGACAAGAAGATAAGACACAATCCTGTGCCGACTCATAAAGAAGCTGGTCCATAGTATTCTCAATTGGAATCGAATCCTCCACCAAGTGATCGTGAATTGAAACCCCAAGTCCCTCAGATTGACTAGGAGTTTGACTTTGAAAGATTGTGCTTTGAATTCGTGGATGTGGTGGTGGTTCGATTTCAGAAGATAAATCCTCATGTTGACAAGAAAAATTACCCTCCTCACGTTCACGTAATTGCTGTGTCATTTGACTCACTTGCATTTCAATAGTTTGCAAGGAATTCAAGTTGGACTTCAATAAATTTTGAGTGGTTTCCATGAACGTTTGGAGAGTTTGTTTCAAGGAATCAGGTATGCGGTCAACTATGAGGTCCAAGTCAGAGCGTGGGAAATTTTGGGGTTGGGTGTTGATGGGCTGAGAATGAGTCCAATGATTTGAAGTGGGGTGTTGGTAGAATTCTGGATATTCGAGAGGAGGATACTGGGGTGAAAATTATGTATAAGAATTTGAATAAGAATTGTCTCCCTATGAATCCATCCCTCTTGGGTTGTACGCGGATGCGTAAGGGTCATAATGAGCATTTTGGGAAAATGTGTGCTCATACTCAGGCTCAGGGGCAACATAAGGACATTCCCCGATAACATGACCACTCAACCCACAACACTCACATGGTGTGGCTACTGGAGCCACCGGTGCACCCATGTCATCTACCACATGCATGAAAGAGACCAAAGGTTCTTGTAATGTCTCAGTTTGATGACCAACATATGATCCGACGTAACTAGATGGTGGTCTAGCAGTCGGTGCCTCTCTCATACTACCCCAATATGAAGATTGCTCAGTCACACAATTAAGTTGTCCCAACCATACAGGGTGTTAGTCTGAGCCACCCCAGGTTGCATGGGTCCAGAATACCAGGAAGAATTGTCATGGTCCCAACAACGATATGCATGGTCGCCCATGTAACCATCCATCTCAACAAAGAACTCACGAGTCGATCACTCTCACCACCCCGAGGCCAAGCTCGCAAAAAGTGCTCGACTCGACCCTAAAACGCTACCAGAGAGTGTAAAGGGGAGGAGACTATAACGTAGAAGAAGGTGAGAAGATGATGACTAAGAGGAGAAGGAAAGAATCCTAGAAGATGATGACTCAGAGTGTAAAGGGAAGAATCCCCGGCAACGGTGCCAAAAACTTGATTGATCGTTTTATTTAAACCCCAAGTGCACGACCGCGTTGAAGCGATGGCAAATACGGGTCGTCCACTGGGAGGTGTGTAAACGTTTGGTTTGTGCGAAGGCGAGTGGTAAAGAAAGGAGAGAAAGATTGATTACACTAAACTACACAAGAATGCAAAAGGAAATGAAAGATAAGCAATAAAAAAACTAAACCCCACAGGGGGTAGAGAAATAATGTGAATATAAAGATGTGTGTGTGTGTTCAATTAAGCTCCTCACAACATGTAGTGCATGAAATCATAAAACTACATCCAACTTTGCCTCCACATGAATTAAGATAAGACTACATCATTAAAACATACAAGACAATAATTGGAATGAAGCTAAATGAACTCGTGTATAAAGACTAGACCCTACTATGCCTCCACATGAATTAAGGTAATCCAATATCATTAAAACATACAAGACATTAACTAAGGTAAAGGCAACAAGAGTACATACACTACAAATTGTGTTTCCAATATTAATTTCATTCATATTCTAACCTTATCATTCCCCATAAAATAGGTCCACTAATCAAAGCATAAGCTAAGCTTCATTCAAGAGCATTAGCATATCAAAGATAAGAGTGAAAACCCATTAGATGGTTATGGAAATCATATAAAGCTCAAGGGATTAAGATAACACACTTAATACACTACATGATCATATTACATATTTCTCCACCCTCCAAATGGGGATGGAACTACTCACTACTCATTACACTAACTATATTAACAACATGAAGCATAATACTAAAATGAAACTACACTAAGCAAGCAAGAAATACTAAATAAACTTAAAAGGAAAGGAAAGACTAAACACGCATGCACAAATTAAAAGACAAGATTAAAAGAAACTAGAACAATTATTTTATTAACAATGACTCACATTGAAGGTAGCATTCTTCTCCACCTTGAGTTTTTGCTTCAAGGCTCAATCTTTAGTAGAGAGAATGCCACCAAGCAATGGGTAGTTTACAATAGAAGATGAAGAGTTCTATTTATAGCCAAAGAAAAAGGCAATCCGGGACAATCCCCCGATGTGGTACTAAACAAATACCAAAAATAGACTAAGCGTACACTAATACACGTGCTCCCGAAATATTAGCGGATTCAGAGCTATCTGGACCACCAATTAGCGGTTCCAGACCGCCAATTAGCGGTCTATAAGCTTCAGATCCATTTGGTTTTTGTGCTGGGCTTTGCTTGAAGTATTTCTTGGTCTTGGATGCATCTACTTTGTCAAAATACTCTCTCATGATGTTGTGGAGTTTTCTGTTTTGCTCTTAAGTCCTTCGGTCTTATGTTCAAGTCATTCTCCCTTGCATCTTAGTCCCAAGGTCTCACAATTCAGTCTTTTTTCCCTGCTTTTGAGTCCTTTCGTGGCTCTTCTCTTCAAACCTTTTTATTTCTGAAATTCAAACCTAAATCTCGTCACGTAGCATTGCTTAGGTGTAAGATAATGGATATAAGGTACAAATATAAGCATGAAATGATGTCAATCACCGGTCATGTGGCCCTGATTTTATTTGATAGCGGTGCTAGCATCCCTTCATTGCTGAGAGATTTGCGAATATAGAGGACTTTTGCCCCCTGAGTCTGGCCTCCCGCCTCGTGGGAAGCACCCCTGTAGGAGAGGCATGTGCTCGAGAAATTTCTAGTTGGCGTGCCGATGGTGTCGGGCGACGAGAGCTTCCGGGTTGACTTGGTGTTGTTGCTGATAATGGACTTTGATGCGATACTCATGATAGACTGGTTGTCCCACTATGACATGCTAGTTCATTACCGAGATAGGGAGATTTTGAATTCGATGGCATTGGGTCAGTGTCTATGGTCTGTGGCGTGCGTAGCAGAGCGAGTCAGAATATCATTTCCACACTAGAGGTGCAGAATCTTTTGAGTCAGGGATGTGCAGCATTTCTGGCGAGCGCAGTATTGACAGAGAGTCAGTGACCCAAATTAGCAGATGTGTGTCGACTACCAGATGTGGGAAAACGTGACTGTTAGGAACCATCATCAGTTGCCGCGGATTGATAACCTTTTTGATCAGTTGAAGTCTACGAGGGTCTTCTCGAAGATTGACTTGAGATCCAGATGACATCATTTGAGGACCAGTTTGTGATGGTGTTAGGGGGTGATATCCTGACTTAATCACCGGATCATGAGACGCAGAGAACACATTACGGGCCGTACTAAAGGTGCTAAAAGAGCTACAGTAGTATGCCAAGTATTGAAATTGAGTTTTGGTTTGATAACATGACATTCCTTAGGCACATCGTGTTAAAGGACAGTACCTAGGCGATCAATGAAGATTGAGACAGTGACGCAGTGGCGGACAACCACATTAGTGTCAGAGGTCAGAAGCTTGTGGGATGGACAAGTTATTACCTATGCTCGGAATCAGAAGGGGGAAAGTTCAGTTGCTCGTCTGCTACCCTATGAGCGGAGACTGTGGCAGGACCTAGTTCAAAGGAGGCCATTTGCTACAACATACGTCGGGGTTATGCTGGTTAGTGTACGGGTTGAGCCAGACGTAGTGGAGCACATTATCCGCACACATGCAGAGGATCTTGAGAGTGCCACCTTGATGCAGTCAGTAGAGACTGATAAGTTAGATTTTAGGATAGCGCCAGATGGGGGCTGGAGGTTCCACAGTAGACGGTGGGTGCCAGTGACAGTTGACTTGCGGAGAGAGGTCATGGAGGAGGCTCATCATTCTCGGTACACAATCCATCCAGGGAGCATGAAGAAGGATATCGCGGAGTTGTATTCCGATGTTTAGTCTATCAGCAGGTGAAGATGGAGCATCAGAGGCCTGCATGCGTGTTGCAAAGGATTGAGATTCCAGAATGGAAGTGAGAGCACGCGACCATGGATTTTTGCAGGGCTACCGAAGACGAGACATTTCTATGATGTGATCTGGGTGATTGTGTACCGACTAGCCAGTCGGCCCACTTTTTGGCGATGCGGATGATGTCACCACTAGGCAGCTTGGCACAATTATACGTGGATGAGATAGTCAGGTTGTACTAAGTGATAACACCCATCATTTCACACTGAGACACGGTTCATGTCAGGATTCTAAAGTCACAACAGAGGGCGTTGGGGACGAAGCTGAAGTTCAGTCAGACTTTTCACACTCAGACAGATGGTCAGTCAGAGAGGACCATACAGACGCTCGATGTCATGTTGAGAGCGGGTGCCTTGAACTGAGCAGATAGTCGGGATGAGTACCGACCGTTAATCGTGATTATGTACAACAATTTCCATGTCAGTATAACGATAACATTCTTTGATGTGTTGTCTGGACGACCGTGTAGATTGCCCTTGTGATGGGGCGAGGTGGGTGAGAGACAACAAGTCAGACTAGAGGTTGTCGTGCAGTGCGCAAACAAGATGGATGTCATTAGAAAGAGATTGACCACAACGCCGAATAGACAAAAAAGTTATGCAGATCATCACCGACAAGATGTGATTTTTCCAGTGGGAGACTTTATGTTCTTGAGGCACCACCACTATGGGAGTGATGTGGTTTGGTTGCAGAGGGAAGTTCAGTCCAGATATGTAGGGTTGTTTGAGGCTTTAGCCAGAGTTGGAGTTGAGGCGTATTGAATCGTTTTGCCAACCCTTCATATGTGTTAGAGGTGGATGTGCTTGTTGTGCAGTCTGACTTGTCGTTGTAGGGGCGATTAGTGGAGATAGTCGAGCGGATGGAGCATTTGTTGCATTAGAGGATCATCCTGATGGTTAAGCCCCGGTGGTGGTACCACACAATGTGATAGGCGATGAGGGCGATTAGTGCGAACTTGCGGAAGGATTACCCAAAGATTTTCAATACGTAGCTTGCTTTGATTTCACAGGCAAAATCTCTTTTTGGTGGGGTGATTGTTAACTCTCTCACCCCTCCTATTCACTCAAATCCCTAAACCCAAAACCTCCACCCTCACATTTCTCCTTCCTCCTTCTCCAGCAGCTCCGACGATGTCGATCGTGGCGGTGAGGGCTCCAACGAGGTTGTCCGTGCGTAGGCGCGGAGGGGAGGCTTCCCCTTCTCCGATTTTCTTCTCCCGTCGCTTCGGGTTGAGGTATGCCATCTACCATAGTTTAGAGTCTAGGAGGTCAGGAAGGCGAGAGGAGGCTAGCGGGAGTGGCGCACGTGGGCTAGCATCGCGTGCAGGCCGGTCAGAATCGTGCCGTAGGTGCGCAGCCGTGTGCGGGATGGAGCCGTGCACGACCTTTCGAATCGTGCCACCGAGGGCTGGTGGTGGTCGTCGTCGCGGCCGACTGCCTTGAGGCAGGGTTGCCGGAGGCCATAGGCGGCGGTTGGCCGGCGGTGAGGTTTGGGTTGTGTTGTGTGTATGGTTTGCATGTTAGTCCATTGTTTGTTTAATATGTGGTGGAATGATTTTAGTTGAGTAATTTGCATGATAAATCCTGGGAGTTGTTGAAATTGATTAGTTAATATTTAATTGGAATAATTACAGAAGAAATCCTATGATTGAGTTGTTTTTGGCTAAATAGTTAACAATTGGATTAATTGCATTGGAAATCCTGAGATTAATTGTTTGATTAACTAATAACCAGAAATAATTGCTGAAAAACCCATGGAAAATTGCTATTTTTTCCCTTTCAGCTTATGAGAATTATGATTTGTCTAGAAATTTTAGTGGATTTACACTTATACCCTTGTACATTGATTGTTGATTTAAAGTTGTATTTATCTTCATGCTGCTATATGATTTTGTATTTCGGTTCATGTTATTGCTCTATAACTTGTCGGGGTTGTGGACCAGTGTTGTTTGGGGTAAATTGCATTTACCCCATTGCCTAGTGAGACTATGAGAATGTGAGAGGTTCGTGGAACCGATGGTTCACCCACGTTGTTACGAGTGGCTGTTGGAGCGTTGCTCACGGACTCGGGCGTGTGGTCGAGTAGTGGAGATGACGCGTGAGGCACGTATGACTAGATGTAGGGTGTTCCCTTGTCAGGGCGGGCCGGGATGGTTTACCAGAATTGTTGCGAGTGACCGTTAGGGAGCGTTGCTCACGGGCTTGGCCGTTGTGGTTGGATTCTCGGAGTCGGTTTCCCCCTTGTGTTGTTGCGGTTCGGAAGGGTCCACCCACGTTGTGGCTAGTGACCGTTAGGGAGCGTTGCTCATGGGCTCGGGCGTGTGGCCGGCTTCCGAAGCCGGATGCGGAACTGGTCAGCTCATCAGCGTTGTGACGGGTGGTCGTTTGGGAGCGTTGCTCACGGGCTCGGGCACGTGATTGGGGTAGGGTGTTGTCTTGTGGGTCGGATGCGCAGTCTGGTCGAGCGTGCACGCTCGGCTTGGCTGGGCGTGTGGTCGCCTTGGGACGTGTGACAGTTCTGCCGTGAGAGCGGATTGAGTGTTGCCTTGTGGGTTGGATGCGCGGTGGGGGTAGAGGTGCACGCTCGACCTCACTGGGTGCGTGACCGCCTTGGAACACGAGACCAGTGTGAGTCCTCAGGGACGGCTAGACCTTGTATGGTGTCGGGTTGGGGTTGTGTACTGGGTCTTTATTTGAGACTCAGGCGTGCCTGTTCGTGTGCAGGTGGAGCGCGTTAGGTGGCTGGAGGCGACTTGGGCTGTGGACGCGTGGACTGGATCTGTTGAGCTCAGTGTCATGTTTTTTTCCTACTTCTCTTATTAGTTGTATAGTAGGATTCACAGTTCTTGTATTTTCCTTCCGCATTGTACCTTCACTTTGAGCTTATTATAAATTTTAATTGAGGCATCGAGTTGGTTATTTCTGTTAATGTCCCTTTTTCACCTCCTTTTAGTGTTGTGATTATTGATGTGTCCCGAGTGCGGATTAGGGGCGTTACAGTATCAATCCGTTATAGGTCTGTAAACGAGTTGTCTTCCAGTGAGCAGTCTTAGTTCGACTTCAGCTACTTTAGTTTTTTTGGTCTCTCGTTTGCTCGTTTGCTGCTTGCTCTTTGCTTAATTATACAAATTGTTTTCTATAATTTTTCGTTCCAATTTGTAGAATAACATCATTAAACAATTGAAATTGTAAAATAACCTAAAAATATAATTATATAAAAATCATATATATTAAAATGTTTAAAGTTTAATAGTAAAATTTAATACATAGGGTTTGAAGAACTGAATTGCTTAACGTTGTCCGAAAATTACTTAAATCTCCCGTAAAAATCACTGTTTTTTCATTTTCTCATTTCTACTTATATATCTCATCATTTCACTCTTCTACCACCACTCTTCATATTCCTCTCATAATTATCAAAAATAATGTCTCGGATGACAGGAAATGAGCCAACGGACACCCCGGTGCACTCAAATATGGTAAAATGTTCCATTTATTTCAAGTTTAAAAAAACATTTTTGGGGGGAGCCTGCCCGTTTGGGGGGTGTGGCTCCCGCCGAACGCCCACCCCTTGGGGGGCGGGGGCTCCCACGGCAGCCCCCCATTTTTTTAATATTAGTTATATTTAATAATTAATAAAAATAATTAGTATTAATAATTTTGTTAATTGAGATGCTTAAATCCATTTAACAAAATTTTATTTCTAATATTTAATTAATAGTCATCGGGGTTACCATGGAGGAAAAGGAAAATCCATACTCTTACGCGTTGTACGTGCTTACGAAGAGAATTCAGCACCTCGTCATCCACAAAGACAGTGTATATCTGCTCCGGTTATGAGAAAGATGGATAGTTTACGTCGTCGTCAGACACATGATGATTCCTTCGACGATGAGGAGGTTTCAGATGAGGTGAAGAGTGACGACGGGGGTCAGTATGAGTTGGAGTTGGAGCGGCAAGAGGAGGAGAGACAAATGGAGTATGGTAGAGGACGTGAGTGAGAGAAGCAATACGGTAGAGGACGGAGGCGACATGGTTCTTCTTCTGTTGAGTGGGTAGTTCAGAAGGGTAGATGTAGTAGGTTTGTGACCGGTGAGTCGAGTTCGTGCGCGGCAGATGCCTGAGCTCCGAAGAAGATGATGGGTGAGGACGTTTCTTGGATCGTGACTGATGTGATGCCCGATGGTCATTTAGATGGCAGCGTCATTCCTAGTTTCGGGGGCCACATCGCCAGATGCATTTGAGATGCCGAGGATCAGAAGGTTCTAAAGTGTCATAATCGGCACAGAGCCTGTACTACATTGCAGGGTTGGCATTTAATTTTGAGTGATGATATCACAGGGGCCATTACTGATAGTGGATTGGGTCACTTGCCTAGACATGTCGTTGATAATTGCGTGTGTGGAGTGGTGGCAGCCTGACACAAACTCTTTCCACCTGCCTTTCAGAGAGATGACGATCATGCTGCATGACGTGTTCCAGATCCTTCGCATTCCTGTTGAGGGTCGTATGGTTGGTGCTCAGGGACCGACGACTGAGTTGAAGAGTTATATAACCGAGCTACTCGGGGTGACCCTTGCTGGTCTTTGGAGGGATAACCCCTTTTGAAGTGGCAGTGATGTTAGCATCGACGCTGTTGACGCCTTTTGCAGAACTCCACGGGCCGAGGATACGCAGTTGACTGCCTACATATTCTTACTGCTCGAATGCGTCTTGTTTGTCGACAAGAACGGTTCCAGGATTAGACCACGCGACATAGTGGAGGTTAGGGACTCAGATATCATTGGTCAATACTCATGGGATCAACGACGTTAACATACGTGTATCGTCAATTGTGGATAGCTAGCCGTATTGATTTGTCTGGTATTGCGAGTTGTCTTACACTGCTGCAGGTTTGGATATATGAGTATTTTCCTCCTTTCCACCCGCATCGGGAGTGGAAAATCATTGAGTCGAGCTATCCTCGTTCGCGTATGTGGGTTATTCGGAGCGAGGATAAGAGCGATGGGCGACTCCAATCCATTCGTAGATGACTAGATCAGATAACTGCATCGCAGGTATAAAAATCTATACCATTCATGTTTATTTAATTTTTGTTTTATTATTATTAACGTGTCAACGTTTAGGTGGAGTGATTAGCCTATGGTCCTGAGCCTGTTGCGGTTGTGATGAGGACTTTATTGATGGGTGTAATTCGTTATCGGGATATCAAAGAGCCTAATTTGCCTGATCGCGTCTTGCGTCAGTTGAGATACGTTCAGGTGATCTTGGTTGACATCTCGACGCCAGAGCATGCAGTGCGGTCTGCAATTGCGACGACGTACGACGTTAGGTACAACGCTACGATGGCAGAATCGATTTGAAGGACATTTCCGAGAGGAGGCCGACTTCACCTTGGTGATCTCAAACGTAGTCGTGACCCATCCACTTGTCATGCAGATTATTTGGATTGGTTCGGTAGGTACTTACATCCATCTCTCGTGCGCGGTACCGCCCTGAGACCTGAGAGACCACTGGATAGGACATGTGGTGATGCGGTAAGTTTGTCTAATGTTTTTATTATTTGTAATGTATATTCTATTTTTATTGCTAATGTACACTAATTTTGATGTGTATACAGTGGATGAGCATGGCGATATGGCTTGTGCAGCCGTTCATGGATTATAGGGACCAGATGCTGAACGAGGAGACGAGATCTGCATGTGTAGATTTGGATGACTTCATAGAGGCGTGGAACAGTACGTTGGGTATTTCCGACCACGATTCAGAGGATGAGTTGTAGTCGGCTTGTACATTATTTACTTTATTATCAGTTAAACTCTTATTATTTATATTGTATTTGCTTATTTGTTGTACTCTTATTATTTATTTCTGACAAACATATCTTCTCCTATTTTCTATATGTGATGCATTTTAAATTTGAAATCTGATAAAAAACAACACGATAAAAATGCAATACGAATAGATTACACATTAAAAGCACAGTAATTTAACCAATACATTACAAATTACAATCAAAATCTCATATATAACTGGTCCCAATATTCTCTCCTACTTTCGTACTCCACCTCCCATCCAAGAACACCCTCGTCTCACATTGGAAACTACAGGGTCACTATAGGAGGTATTGGGAATCCCTCAGCTAATTCTAAACGAATGTAATGTATGTAACTCCCTAAATGAGCAATGATCCACTCTCTGCATGACATCATCATGGTAGACGGAGACGGACTCTCCCAAAGTAGCACTGTAATACACGAGTACAATGAACCATCCGTTCCAAGTTAAAAACACATAACTGCACACTTGTGAAAATTGGCAATCGGGAACAAGTCGCACCAAATCTCCATATAGTGATCCTCGCCACAAAGTCCTCCGCCCCAATCAATTTGCTGATGAGTTTGTACCACACCATCATAATAACCGTGCTCATAAATGAGATGCGCTATTATCTCATTAGAAATCGCACGATGGGCGTAAAACTAATTGTCTTGACCACCACGGAAAACATCGACAACACATCGAAATCCACAGTTGCCATCAACACGTACATCATTCCACCTCTCAAAAAATGATAAGATGATTCCTGGAAGTCTATCGACATATGGGAAGTTATCGACGTCAATCCGTCCGGACACTACATGATGAAAAAATAGCAAAGTTATATATAATAACTCGAAGAACATGTTTAGTGAAAAAACAACAACGCAGTAATAATAATAACAGTAAACATGTTGTCATACCAGACTATGTACTCATGTTTACAGACGATCGAGACAAACTAGAAGATCGACCACGACCCCTGCTCCGACTACTAGAAGATCGAGCCCGACCTCGCTCAGCATACTCAAAGGCACTCGGGCCGCGACGTGTCGACTTCCCCTTGGTCGACCTCATACGTTAGTATTTTCTGCGGGTTCTAGATAGTTCGACTGATCGGGGTGTAACTGCGCGTATAAAATACGAGAGACACCACAAATTACTGCATGGTCGCTCCCCGAAATCTCATCAACGAGGTTTCGAACGTGCTCGACGTTTTGTGATGTCTGATCCACAAACTCTGGCATGTCGACTCCTTCTCCAATGACAAGTGTTTTCCAGATTGGATGAATCTGCTCTAAATAAATTCTTTCGCCTGACTCAATACAACTGTGGATGGTACATGCAGAAGGAATCTCATGTGATGTTAGAAAAGCACACCCACAACGATATTCAACTTG
Organism: Triglochin maritima; assembly: GCA_963682175.1. Lineage (NCBI taxonomy): Eukaryota > Viridiplantae > Streptophyta > Magnoliopsida > Alismatales > Juncaginaceae > Triglochin > Triglochin maritima. The sequence continues at coordinate 27,618,286 of OY821780.1, read as the reverse complement.
ATTGCTTAAGCCCTGCATTCTCTTCAACTCCTCACTCAATAAAGACAAGCAGTAATGCGAAATTCGACTATTTATGTGCTGATCTAAAATATTTATGTAGTTAGTCAAATTTTGACGTCTCGACTCTTCAAGAAAGTTTCGAATATTCATCAGCTGCATTTCAATAGCCGCATTCATGTGGTCGAAAAGAGTGTCCAGAGTTGCATTCGATGAAGTAATCCACTCTTTCAGATCTGAATGAACACTTTCGACCCTACAGTTCGTAGTGTTGCCGAAACGAAGGACTTTGTTCGTCCAATTCCACACAAACATTTCTTTATGCATAACCACATGTCGTCAAGATACTCCGTGATAGCCGGTCAAGACATATACAAATCTTTCAGAGTACGCACAACTCTATTATAATCGGGTTCTGAAGTAGAAAACATGATTTTCCTCCACTTTCCACACTTCCAAGTCTCTGCCAACTGCTTGTTCTTGCTGAATGTGTGGTATGCGTAGTTGTATACGTCTTTGTTGATATACCAGGTGCAAAGTAAATGAGCAGAGTCAGGAAAAACACCTCTCATTGGTCGTATAAGCCCTAACTTTTGGTCCGTTATTATTGCAGTCGAGTTGACAATACTCAATAACAGATCTCGCAACTTCTCCAACACCTACCGGTAACTAGACTCGGTCTCATCCCTCATAATCGCATAACCGACAAGGAAGTTCATGTTTGTTTGTGTCACCCCAACCATCTCGAACAAAAACATCTTGTACTTGTTCGTTTTATACGTCGAATCCATGTAGATTACAAAAGGGTATATGCGCAACAACTGAACTGACGTCGGATGTGCCAAAAATACGTGAGTGACGACATTAGTTTTCTCAGCCGCCATAATCCAATGTAAGTACTGATATTACACTGCCTGTTGCAGAAATTGCTAAGCGGGATTCCTGTCTTCAGATTTCGTCATCCTCATGTACTCTCTGAAGTTATAAATGTGTCTCTGATTAGGATTATCCTCCGAGAATTTCTCCTTTACCGTCAACAAGATGTTACGTGGTTTCACTTATGCGACAGTCATATCACGAACAATTTTCTTAGCCCCAGGACTAAGACCGTTGATCTGTCGGTGACCCTCTAGATAAACTGCAAGTCTGTGGTCGTGCTGACCATGAGTACTATTAGAAACTACGACTCATCCATCACGGTCCCGTCGCTGGACCACCTTTATCAAAAAATGACAACCGCAACCCTTTCTTTTTGTGTTCTTCCGTACTGCAATATTCATATCCCGAGAACTCATTTCATTTCTGCGATCGCATCTCAGATAACAATTTATCTGATTATTTGCTTGTGGTTTATAGGATGATATTACCAAATAAACGGGCTCCGATGACAACTTATTTCGCCTATCTATTCGCGTCATCGATTGTTGGAAATACTTGTGGACTTACAAAAAAATCACTGTACTCTACTCCATCACCACCGAAATCTTCCAACAGAATATGAAAACATTAAAAATAACAGAACATTTTAAAAAATAAAATAAAATTTGGGCGTCTGGTAAGGCGCACCCTTGGGGAGCGTCCTATACGGGCGCCCACCCTATGATTGAGGCGTCTGTTTAGGGCGCCTACCCCATGGGGGGTACCCGGATAGGACGCCCCCTAAGGTGGGGGCGACGACCTAGACAAACCACCCGGGCAATTTTTTTTTTCTGGGCTTACTTCACCGGATCCAGACGTTTCGCCATATATTTTCTTGGTGTTTGTACTGGTAGAGTGAGCAAAATTAAGACAAAAGCCTTAGTTTAAGAGATGAAATGAAATGAGTATTAAATGGATTGTAAATGACAAAATGGTAATTGAGACGGACGATTTACGTAAAAACCGGGCAACGAATAGTAATTCTCTTGAAGAATGATCATGGAAACGAAGGTTGGAGAAAGGTTAGAGTTCGGAGAGGATGAGAATTTGTATGGTTTGTATAATTTGGTAATTGAGTGGAGTATTGTTGGGCTTGGATATGTGGATATGTGAGCCCAATCTGACCTGAGCAAGAGAGTGGCAAGCATCGAGTAAGCATTGAGCGAGTAAGAGTTTGCTCTTGCTCGGCTCGTCTAGTTAGCTGAACTGATCACAATGCTCGTGTTTGGTTCGTTATCAACCGATTCGAGTCATGATCCGAGCAAACTGAACGAGCATCGAGTGAATTACCAAGCCTAAATAGAATTTGACAATCCTAGTCGATTCTATTAATCAAATGTAAAAGACTGCACCGCGCATGTCTGTGGTTGGAAGTCTAAGACTTTACGATATTGTATTGAACTTGACAAACTTAATGGAAAAAATTATAACATTTAATAAGACATGAGGAAGAAAATGAAGAAATGAATGGTTTATGGATAATAATATTGAAAAGTTAAAGAATTAAATGTTGTTGGAATTCTAATAATTGAATTAGATGAAACGTAAAAGATAATGTGACATGACGTCTTTACTAAATAAGTTTTCAGTGACTTTGATGGTGGAAAAATAATACATTTGAACTTTAGGGTGCGTTGGATGCCACAATTGAACTCTCCTAGGCTATGTTTAATCAGAACAAAAGACGAGAAGACCCCTTGTCATTGATCATTCTTCCACCCAGACCCACATTGTACCCGTTGATCCTCACTTCCTTCTACTGTTTTCCACCACTATTTTCTGTTGCAATGATTATTATGAGCTTACTCTCAAACTATACATCTTTAATAGAATGTTTTGTTTGTGATGTACTATTGGTTAAAAATGCGAATTTAGGTACCTTGAAGAATTCCTATTTTGTGTTATTTCATGCGAATCCACGTGGTGGTAAACATAGTAGGTAAGTAATTGGCTAGGCGTGGACGCAATTGACACGAAATGAAAGGGCAAACAAATTTTGTTCTAGGAACCGTCTATAGCCGACAACTATTAAGGTGTTTTTTTTAACAACAATTAAGTTTTTTTTAAACCTTCAATAATTTTCAAGAAGATCTTATGGGTGTGATTATGGTTACAAACGCAGAACATGTTAATTGGGAATATTCTATTGTTTAAATTTATAACAAGTGCTAATTAATATTTGATTGAAATGGTAAAAAGTGACTAAAGTCTCTGAATAAAAAAATTAAGTTAGTTGAGATTAGAGTACAAATTATGTCAGGTAACATTCAAAGATCCATTTTGTGGTGTAACTAAGTGGCAATGGGGGTGTCCTCTCTGGGATTTTCAAATTCATCTGGTTTGTAAAAGTATTTTGCAGATTTTGTGACCACCTTCCCCTAAATTTTCTTATCCTGGTATTTTTCCCACCTTGTGGATTTTTTATTCCACTATATTATTTTTCTAGGATGTGAAGTACAAAAATTTGATCGGATGTGAAATACAAAACTACAAGTGCACAACCGCATTAAAGCGGTAACAAGTATGGTTCGAGGAGCGACAGGTCATCATCGACCATACTCTAGTGGAAAGAAATGAACATTGAGTGTATCAGAATTAAATGCTACGTGAATCGACAAAAAAAACCCAATATGATTAGTCTCATAGAAGGTAGAGAATGCATGCAAAACTGTAGATCTGTGATACATGTGTGTGTACAATTAAGCGTAAATGACATGCATAACATAAAAATCTTATAATAATCACAATCCTAAGTGTCTCTACATGGATTAAAATATATTATCATCATTAAAACATAAAAAATACTACTCAAGATAAAGTCAAAGATAATCACAAGCTTACATGTCAATATTAACTCTTTATCCACTCAAATCTTATCATCACCTCATCATTGCCCATTAAGTAGAATCAATAACCAAAACATGTGTTAAACATCCATTTGGATCATTAACACATCAAAGGCAAGAGTGAGAAATTCATCAAAATGACTATGAAAATCATTTGAAGCACCAAGATTAAGATTAAAACACACATAAATATAACTACATCTACACTTTACATCATCGTCCACCCCCAATCAGGATGAATTACTCACTAATCATCTCATTAACTTGTGGTTGACTTCAGTGCCATTGACAATTCCGATGAGCTCATAGCTTTTTACGAGTGAAAGAAATTGAGTCTCCCACAACAAGTAATTTGTGGTAAATTTCATGGCTGGAAAAGGAGCAGTTGGATTGGTGGTGGATGGATGATATTTTAAGGGAACTCATCTCGCCAACAAATTGCTCTACAAGAGCTCTGATACCATATTAGAGAAGATGAGCCAAGAGAAGATGAGCCAACCGTAGATGATGCTCAAGCCCTTAACCCAACGGTGAGACAACCATGATATATATAGCAATGATTACAACAAGACAAGATTATAACGAGACAAAGCAATGCAAAAAGTGCAACACCACTAAAGTAGCACAGGATATTCTCTTGTACAACCCGTAATTTTTTAATATAATAAAAAAAATTTAAAAATTCGAAATTTAGGAAAAAAATTTTTTTTTCCAAAACTAAGTGGATCGCGGGTGTGACCCGCGATCCGTGGGGGCACGGATCGCGGTTCCCATCCGCGATCCTTCCCTCCCGCCAAAATTTTTTATTTTTTATTTTTTTTTGAAAATTTCACGTGAAATTTTTTTTTATTTTTTTTTATTTTCTTTATTTCTTTATTTTTGTTTTCTTTTTTATTATAATTATTTTTAATCTTTTTTAAAATCTTTTTTTTTCAAAATATGTTTTCTAATTTATATTATTTTTTAAAAATTTAAAAATTTGTTTTTAATTTTTTCAAAAATCGACCTCCAAATCACGTCGATAACCCGACGTATTGAATTGTTAGGGTATTTTATACAATAAAAAAACAAAATTTATTTGTCAGAATAATAAATTATTTGCAACTAAAAATTAAACAAACACTAAAACTAATTAAAACAAAAAATTGGTAACGTTGTCGAAAATTCGTAGGGTGTACGCACATTACAAACAGTTTTGGAGGTCGATACAGCAAAAAATTAAAAACACAATTAATTTTTTTTTAAAATAATAACAATTACAAAACATATTTTGGAAAGAAATATAATAAAAAAACTTAGTTAAAATGATTTAAAAAAAATTCAAAACATAAAACACTACCACTAAAATCCGTGATTTTATTTATTTTCTTTTATTGTTTTTGATTTTTTCGGTTTTCTGTTTTAGTTTTTTTTCTTCTGTTTTTCTTTTTTATTTTAATTATTTATAATCTTTTTTAAAATCTTTTTTTTTCAAAATATGTTTTCTAATTGATATTATTTATTAAAAAAAATTTAATTTTGTTTTTAATTTTTTCAAGAAACGACCTCCAAATCACGTCGATAACTCGGCGTGTATCGAATTGTTAGGGTATTTTATACAATATAAAAACAAAATTTCTTAGTTAGAATAATAAATTATTTACAACTGAATATTAAACAAACCATAAAACTAATTAAAACAAAAAATTGGTAACATTGTCAAAAATTCGTAGGGTGTACACACATTACAAACATTTTGGAGGTCGAAATAGCAAAAAATTAAAAACAAAATTCAAAATTTTTAAAAATTAATAACAATTACAAAACATATTTTGAAATATATATATATATATAAAACATAGTTAAAATGATTTGTAAAAAAACAAAACATAAAATCAAAAACAATAAAAGAAAATAAAAATGTCACGGATTTTGATTTTTTTAAAATCGTTTTAACTATGTTTTTTATTATATTTATTTTCAAAATATGTTTTGTAATTGTTATTATTTTTTAAAATTTTTTAATTGTGTTTTTAATTTTTTGCTGTATCGACCTCCAAAAATATTTACAATGTGTGTACACCCTACTAATTTTTGATAACGTTTCGAATTTTTTGTTTTAATTAGTTTTAGTGTTTGTTTAATATTCAGTTGTAAATAATTTATTAATCTGGCTAAAAAAATTTGTTTTTTTATTGTATAAAATACCCTAACATTTCAATACGTCGGGTTATCGACGTGATTTAGAGGTCGATTATTGGAAAAATTAAAAATAATTTTAAAAAATTTAGAAAAATAATATAAATGAGAAAACTTATTTTGAAAAAAAAAGATTTAAAAAAAGATTACAAATAATTACAATAAAAAATAAAAACAGAAAAAAAAACAGAAAAAAAAAAATTGGCGGGAGCACGGACCCGCGATCCACCTAGTTTTGGAATTTTTTTTTTTTCCTAAATTTCGAATTTTTAATTTTTTTTTTATTATATTAAAAAATTTCGGTGTACAACGGTATATATAAGGTTAGTTAACCTCCTAATAATCTAGTGTAATATATAGTCCAACAGACCTTCATTTTCGATTTCACATGGCATAAGGCCCATCTGGATTCTGATTGTTTCCTCCAGCGTCAGAGCTCTAGGCCTCGTGAGCGCCATGGGATTCAATTTAGTGGACTTGAGCAAAATTTAGTGGATTCACCTCAGATTTGAGAGCTTCAAGGGTTTCCCACCTCCACTAATTGTAAGCTACAACAAGAAGGAATTTTTCATGCTCAAAATGATCATACGTACGTTTTCTGTTTTCATTTATATATATATATATATATATATATATATATATATAGTTCGCCTCTGAAATATGTCTGTATATCATTTTACACCCTTAAACATTAAAAAGTGACAGTTACTCCCATTGTACTTTGTTTTGTAACACTTTGCAATCTGACTGACATTCCAATCATATTTGACTTCCATTCGATCTGAACTTTCACGTAAAACTAGGTTTAGGAGTGTATTAGTGATACAACGTAAAAAATTACAAAAAAACTACGAATGTGTGTTTAAATAATTGAACAATTATTCGTCGCCGTAAAACTACTTAAATCACCCGTAAGATTATCATTTTGCCCCTCTACCATTTCTACTTATATAACTCTTCATTTCACTCTTTTAACACAACTTTCTCTTCATATCACTCTTCTATTCAGCAGAGAAAATGTCACGGAGGCCAGGAAAAGAACCAGCGGACACCCCGGACTACTCACATATGGTAAATTGCCTTGTTTATTTTAATTAATTTAAAAAAAACATTTTTGGGTCGGGCATCCGCGGGAGACGCCTGACCCAATGAGAGGGCGCCCCCGGAACCGCCTCCCCCTTGGGGGAGGCGGTTCCCGCGGCCGCCAGATCACGTGTCTATCATATTCCGTATGTGAATCAGAAAACATAAATCTCCTCCACCTTCCACGCCTAAAACTCTCTGCAAGCTGCTTCTCCTTGCCGAATACGTGGTATGCGTAGTTGTACACGTCTTTGTTGATATGCCAGGTGCATAGTAAATGAGCAGACTCAGGAAAAACCTCTGCCACTGGTCGCATCAGACCCATCTCCCGGTCCGTAATTATTGCAGTCGGGCTAACAATATCCAATAACAGATCTCGCAATCTCTCCAACACCCACCGGTAACTAGACTCGGTCTCATCCTGCAAAATTGCATATCCGACGAGAAAATTCATGTTTGTTGGAGTAACCCCAACCATCTCAAACAAATGCATCTTGTCCTTGTTCGTCTTATACGTCGAATCCATACAGATTACGAATGGGTATGTACGCAACAACTGAACTGAAGTTGGATATGCCAAAAATGCGTGAGTCAAGACATTAGTTTCTTCATCTGCCACAATCCAATGCAAATACTTATGCTGCACTGCCTCCCTGAGAAACTGTTGCGCGGGATTCCTGTCTTCAAATTTCATCCTCCTCATGTACTCTCTGAAGTTATAAATGTGTCTTTGATTCGGATTATCATCCGGGAATTTCTTCTTTACCGCCAACAAAATGTTACGGGGTCTTGCTTGTGCCTTTGTCATATCACGAACAATTTGTTTTGCCCCAGCACTAAGTCTGTTGACCTGTCGGGGACCCTCTGAATAAACTGCAAGTGGGTGGTTGTGCTACCCATAGATGCTACTAGAAACAATGACCCATCCATCACGATCCCGTCGCTCCACCACTTTTACCAAAAACTGACAACTGCAACATTTTCTTTTCGTATTCTTTCGTAGTGCAATACTCGTATCACGAGAACTCATCTCACTTCTGCGATCACATCTCAGGTAACAATCCATCCGGTTATCTGCTTTTGGATTGTATGATGATATAACAAAAAAAATCTGGCTCCTAATGCAACTTGTTTCGCCCATTTACAAGCTTCCTCGATTGTTGTAAATATTTCTTTACTGTCAAAAAGCTCACTGTCATCTACTCCACCACCACCGAAATCTTGCAACGGAACCTCAAAAAATTGAATTTAACAAAAAAACAAAAAAAACAAAAAAAGGGTGTCTGGCTTAGCCGCCACCACCAAGGTGGAGGTGGCTGGCTAACACGCCTCCATGTATGTAGACGCGTGTTAGGCACACACCTCTACCCTAGTGGAGGCGTCCGTCTACGACGCCTCCACATAGGTGGAGGCGTCTCGCTAAACCGCCTCCACCTATGTGGAGGCGGCTTAGCCAGACGCCCGAGTCGGGAAAAAAATTCCGCCCCCGTTACCTCGCCGGATTCAGGTGCTTCGCTAGACATTTTTGTGGTGTTGGTACTAGGAATGTGAGTAAAACTGAATCAAACACATTGTTTAAAAATACGGGACTAAATATGTATTAATTGATTTGTTAAGGGCAAAAAGGTCATTTTTGGGGCGATTTAAGTAGTTTTCCGGCGACGAATAGTAATTCCCTTAAATAATAGACTTTTAAAGTTCACGAGATAAATTTCACTTTTAAAAGTTCATGAGTGTAAGTGATATCAATGCATAATTTAGGAGAGCAAATTGTAATTAACCCAAAAATTTAACTCGTGAGAGAGATAAAAAAACCCGTAAAAGAATCCTAAAACTTGTGTTTTATCGGTCTCAACTACTATTGTTAGTTAACTTATTACAACAGGAATGAAGAAAAAAACACACGGAAGGACATGAAAAAAGAAGAACAGTGGCAGCTCGCTGACCAAGGTGATGGATTCGCTACATTACCACTCTGGCACCTTTAAATACTGATCGTCAGATTGTCGTTAGGTTGCAGCCTCAGGAGTGAGGACCCTCGGGTCTGAACTCCTCCCTGTTCAAACCTTGCCACCACTCAACTACATACTCTCATTCTCCTTGGCTCTCGAAACCTTACTTTGTTGATTGTTGTTGACTCTTTCCCTGCTTTTACATGTGTTCTTATGACATACCCCACAAGATCGTACCAAACAGGGACTTCCTAAGTTGCACAATGAAACCATAATCTGCTACTGTCACCGATTATGTTAGGACTGCTTTAGAGACTCTCAAATTCCAACTTTCTCGAGCTTTGGCCCAGCCAAACGCTCTATCCTCGCAAGGATTAGCCGGAAACACCAACACAACCGTACAACTCTTCGGTTGCCCTCAGAGTAGGGAACTAGCGGAATAGCCCCCAAAACAAGCACACGCGGAAACTAAGGTTGCACAACCCTCACAAAATGCCAAGCCCCCAAACGTCCCAAGTTCTCACTCAAGACCACTGAAAGAAAGGTGATGGCGGAACAATCTCTTTTTATTATATATATAAGAAACGTCCCAAAGGGATTACAATAGATTTCTCGCTCACAAGTCTCTCTCACATAAACTCTCTCACGCCCAAATCTAAACTCAAACTATGATGGGAATCCTATCTGATCCTGGATGATGATCCTGATTCGATTGTCTTGAACTTATGGGAGGCGTCCCCTATTATAGTGCTCAAAGTCCTACTTTGTAGCACAGTTGGATGCTGATGCATTGCATACATTGCATCATATGTCTTTTATTTAGATCACTTTTACATCAATAAATGCTACTAAGGTATGTGTTTAGTCTTATTTACAGAAGACAGGGACCTGAATGCAATTTACCCACATCTCGAGCATAAACGCGTGCAAAAAACTCATTTCTATCATAAAGACCAAGTTCATGTTTATCAGGTTACAAATGGAAATGTATCCAAGCATAAAAGCATTCAAGATCTAATTACAAAAAGAACAAAGACTTAAGCACAAAAGTAGTCGGGGACTTAATTGCAAAAAGTCAAGGACCTAATTGCAAATCACAAGTAGCTTTTATTATTATGGAGAAAATCTAAAGAAAAAATCAATGTGAATCTCCATATATATAAAGGAATTAATCCGGAGCTCAAAAGAATGGAAAGAATCAATCCAGACGCACAAAGGAGGATCAAATCATACCATAAACACACAGGAAAAATCTGGATCGAATCCGAGCCAAAAAGGTGGCGATTCCGCCGCACCACATGTACAAATTGCGGCGATTTAGCCGCACAAAAGTCGATCCGTGTGCTCAAATTTTTACCAATGCTGTATTGACGCGTGTACGTTCCATTTATATATTGGGATCCCTTGTATCGACTATAAATAACCCCGAGAACGATGGTAGAAGGGTCCTTGGCCTTAGACCTAGTTTTTAGTTGTTTTTATTTTCAGTTTTGTACTCTTCACTTTAGTAATAAAATTCTGTCTTTTATTTCTTGTTTTTACTTTTCTTTTGTAATGTCTCTAGGACCCCTTCTTCCTCCCTCTATGAGTTTCTAACTCCTTCCAAAGGGTGGAGGTGACGGATTTAGGGTGAAGAGAAGATGAATGAATGTTATTATTTTAACTCCGTGTTAGTATATTTTGATTACTTGAGTTTATGTTAAATCATTTATCATGTAATGCTTTATAACTAATATGATTTATTATAAGTTTCTGAATTCTCTAATCTAAACCTTAAATCTAAACCTCCACCCAACGGAATTCACCTCTTTGTTCTTGTTTTAGTTTTAATTGTTCTTGTTTCTTGCTTTAGATAATTAAAAATCAAAAATCTCAAAACCAACTTAATTCTTCTCTCCTTCTTTCCCCCAATCGAAATCACATTAATAACAAGTCTCTCCCTCCTTGTGTTCGACCCGTATTTGCCACGTCTCCATTGACGCCGTGCACTTGCGGTATAAATTTAATTCTCATCAAGTTTTTGGCGCCGTTGCCGGGGAGGCGACGCAGATTTTGTTTTTTGTTGATTTCGATTTTATTCTGTTTATCTTGTGCGCGATCTAACTATTTGGATTTGTGTTTCAGGAGACAACAGAGTGCACGGTGAAATCCGAGCACAGTCTGAGCTAAACGAGCGGCGGAATCGCCGCATACCAAGAGCAAAGTGCGGCGGAATCGCCGCACACCTGAAGCTTCTGGGCTTCAACTTTTTCTGGGACGCGACTCATCTCTGGGTGGACGCGTAGAGCTACTGAAATTTCGAGAGCGGGCGGCGAACCCGACTGAGCATTGCGTAGGTAACCTTTGTTGCCTTTCTCCTCGTAATTTCTATTTTCAGAAAATTTCCTTTACGTAGAACTACATGTGTTAGGGCAAAATTCGATAATTGGCAATAATTCAACTCTAACCTAAAATTGACAAAATTAGGAAGGCCTTAGTGCATGCATCATTTAGTGTTTTGTATGCATTATTCTTGCTAAATTCTTGCAAATTAATTCTTGTTGAAGAGTGCTGGAGTCAAGGTACGTATCGTGGTTTTTATCGATTGCATTTAGGCATATAATTTAGTTTGCATACAACCTTGCAATTGCCCCCCTCTAAAGACCATTGTTTGACTATCTCTGCTAGATCTAAGTTAAACTATCTTAAGGGCAACTCCGTAGGCAAAGATACGGTGGGGATTTCATCACCCTTCCGTGGCCCACAAATCACAATCCTAAAGTGTCACCCAAGCCTTAAAATTAAAATCAATTAGACATTGACCCCTAAGGACTCGGACTCAATTAAGGAGAAGAATTGGTTTGACTTGCTATGACCTGAAGCCGATTGAATTTAATTTGGTGTCTAGAAAGTGTTTTTGTGTTGACGTAAGTCTTCCAAGCGAAGTGGTTGTCTAATTGGCACCCACTCTGTCGGAAGCGCCCCCACTAGCTATACACGGCCTGGCCAAGTTGGTTTGATTAGTGAGGGAGGTGAATCAAGCAAATCAATTCGACTCAACCAGTTAGGAGTCGTCTAGATCTAAGTGACACTAGGTCTAGGATTGTTTGAACCGTGCTTTCTTAGGAATTTTCTGACCAACCCTCTTTCTATCTTTAGAGTTAGGTTTCCCTTCTCATCTGAGTGTTCTTTCTCTCCTCACCTAAATTCTCTAGATTAGGATTCCTTTCTCATCTTGCCCCATTCTATTGTTTGTTTCCCTTTTGAAAAAAAAACGTAAAAAAAACGAAAATTAAAAAAAAAATTGTAATTAATTCTTGAAATTAAATTTGGAATTTAAATTTGGAATTTGAATTCAAAAATTGATTCAACCCGGTGCACTCAGATTTGGATTCGGGACTTGAGTAATCGACTCTCACGAGTTCATCAAGATTCCAGTCTGGAACTTAGCCCCAATCCACCTGTTGCACCACCTCACCCAGATCCAATGGGTGAGAACGTAGTGGACCCGCCTGTTGCACAACCTATAACTCTGAGGGATCGATGCTATCCAGCGATGGCTGCTCAGCCATCGTGCATCGTTATGCCCACCATACCGGGTCACGACTTCGAACTTAAGGCACAATACATGAGTATGTTGCCTAAGTTCACCTCTAGGGAAGACCCATACCTCTTCCTTAGAGAATTTGAGGAAATCTGCTCTCTTATGCAATACCAACATATTCCTGAGGAGACAGTGCGTCTGAAATTTGTGCCTCTAGCACTGAAGGATGACGCTAAGAAATGGCTATATAGTCTAGCCGAATCTATTAGGAGTTGGGCTGAGTTTGTTCAAGTATTCCTGAAAAAATATTTTCCCAACCATAAGACTATGAGGATTAGGAATGAAATTGTTGCATTCGTTCAGTCTGAGAGCGAGCCGTTCTATTCCTATCTAGAAAGATTCAAAAGTGTTTTGACCTAATGCCCTCATCATGGAATTCCGAGATGACAATTATGTCAAATTATTTATGAGGGATTGACACCCAGATCTAGGGTTATGGTAGAATCCGTAAGCCAAGGGAACTTTATGTCGAAAAATGAAAATGATGCCTGGACTTTTCTTGAGGAATTAGCTGAAAACAGTATGCAATGGGACAATGCTAGAACACCGCTTAACCCGAGTATTGGATCTACAATAGCAAGTCAACCCAGACCAGGTGTCTTAGTTGTAGATGCGAACATAACGGCTGAAGCAAAACTAGCTACCCTTATGCGCAGAATGGAAAGTTTAGAGCTACAAACCCAAAACCGAGTGAATCAAGTCTCGTCTATCCCTTGCTCTAGATGTGGTCAGACTGGTCATGTAATGAAGGATTGTGCGGACTGGGAACAAGTTAATGCCATGTATAATCATGCTAGAAATGACCCATACGCATCAACCTATAACTCGAGTTGGCGTAATAATTCCAATTTCTCATCTAGCCAACAAGGTCAACCTCCTAGACAACAACCAAACCCGTATAACCAAAATAATACATCATCTGGGTTTAATAACAATAACGATCATGAGGTTAGGTTGACAAGCTTGGAAAATTTGATGAAAACATTTATACAAACAACCAACCAGGCCTTCCAAAGGCTAGAGACACAAGTCAGGCAACTAGCACAAATAGTAGGTGAAAGAGAAAAGGGTCGGTTTCCAAGTCAACCTGAGGTGAACCCTAGATCTAATAATTCATATCAATCCTATCAAGCACCTTCAGGAAATAACAACCCTAGACCGGTTCAAATGGTTAATGAAGAAGGACCGTTCCAACAAATAAATGCTGTAGTATCATTACGGTCCGGAAGACAGATTGATAATAATGTGGTAAATCCTAGAACGTCTAATCAATCTAGCCATCAAACTGCCACATATGACCTAACCATTGAACCCGACGTCCAATCTGAAACGCCCACCCCACCTACTCAATCTGAACCCGTAGCTCAACCTGAACCTGAGCGAGTCTATGTCCCTAAAACCCCATTTCCCAATAGACTCAAAAAGAACTCAAGTGCACAAATAGAGAAAATCTTGGAAGTATTTAAGCAAGTTAAGGTGAACATTCCACTCTTAGACATGATTCAACAAATACCTGCTTATGCTAAATTCTTAAAAGATTTGTGCACTAAAAAGAGAAAAACAAACGTACCAAAGAAGGCATTCTTAACTGCAAACATAAGTTCTATTTTGTCCAACACATTTCCTATAAAATATAAGGATCCTGGATGTCCCACAATTTCATGTGCAATGGGAGATACTTTTATCAACAAAGCCCTTCTAGACCTTGATGCTAGTGTTAACCTACTCCCATACTCTGTCTATGAGCAAATGAACCTTGGTCCACTAAAACCCTCTAAGACAACCCTTCAATTTGCTGATTGTTCTATTAAGAAACCAAGAGGTATAGTAGAGGATGTTTTGATCAAGGTTGGTGATTTCATTTACCCAGTGGATTTTGTCGTACTAGATACTGCGCCTGTTGTAAATCCTAATCGACAAATCCCTGTAATTCTAGGCAGACCCTTTTTAGCCACTTCTGAAGCATTGATAAACTGTCGAAATGGGCTCATGCAATTATCTTTTGGGAACTTAAAAGCTGAATTTAATATCTTTCATATTGATAGTGAGCTAGAAATAATATGCAATCAAAGTGATGTTGTGATGAAATCGCGTATCTACAAGATTTCTGAATCAACACAAAATCAAAAAGGAAGTAAGAAAAAGGGGAGGAATGCATCTACACACCCACCATCACTCGAGCAAATAAGTGAACCAATTTATGTGAGGGGTGTGGAACCTGTGGCTCAGGACTCTCATTGCAACATGGGGAACAATTCAACTGGATACATGCACCAATATGGTGTCATTCAATCCAGTTCCGACTATGGTTGACTTTGAGCAAATTCCATCCTTCCACCGCAGTTCACTCAGGTAATAAGTGCATTTGCTTTATATTTGCATACATTGAGGACAATGCATGATTTAGGTGTGGGGGGTGTCTATGTATATATTTATCTATATATCTGTCTTTTATTTCAAATAAAAAAAATAAAAAAAAATAAAAAAATCAATGTTTCATAGCTTAAGATTGAACTACCAAAACCCGAGTACAAATTGCATTGAGTTTTTGTTCCTTATTATATAGTTCTGCTTGTAGAAATTATGACATAAATCTAAGTTCCAAAGAAATAACTCATTGCCCTTTAAGACATGTATGCACTTAAATTGGATGAATCAAATCTTTGAAGTGGTTGATAAAAAGCAGAGGTTGAGGAAAATATACCGGGAAGTGTGGACTTCTAATAGCAATTAAGCCTTGAGGAAAATAAAAATAAAGGAATAAAGTGAGGAAAACACATTTTGCAAAATGACTACAAAAGCCCAAGCCTTTGAGTCACTGGTCTGTAGGGGTATCTTGAAACCCGGTAACTTGAGTCTACCAGCTCGGGATTATCGACATAAATCTCGCTACACGAATGCAAAAAGGGTAAAAGTGTCAAAAAGCAAGTGTGTTGAATCACGGAAGAAAAGAAAAAAAAATATACTCAAGGCCCAAAGCTAAAAGAATGATCCATGCCATGGTTGATCCAAATGATACTTCACCACCAGAGGAGGCGTGCAAAATAATTTAAGTGATATCATGTGTAGAAGGGTTAGTGGTGTGAATGTTGGAGGAACAAAGATCAAGTCATATTTTTAATGAGTTAGATTTATATAATGAGCATGCAAGAATTCTCAGTGAGATGTATAAGGTTGAGGTAGGGATATTGAGAACTATTAATGAAATGTTGATTTAGGATTTTGTGGGTATATCCGCTAAAAACCCTCAGGAGACAACACTCCTCCTCCTTGGCAACAAAGAGGTTAAAGGCTTGTTGCACATGCTAAGTGCAACCGTGATTCCTACGAAAGTGAGTTAGGATTTCCCTGTTTTCATTTTTCTTATATTCTGTTTTGCTAGGGACTAGCAAAATCTAGGTGTGGGGGTATTTGATGCATTGCATACATTGCATCATATATCTTTCATTTAGATCACTTTTACATCAATAAATGCTACTAAGGTATGTGTTTAGTCTTATTTACAGAAGACAGGGACCTGAATGCAATTTACCCACATCTCGAGCATAAACGCGTGCAAAAGAATCATTTCTATCTTAAAGACCAAGTTCAAGTTTATCAGGTTACAAATGGAAATGTATCCAAGCATAAAAGCATTCAAGATCTAATTACAAAAAGAACAAAGACTTAAGCACAAAAGTAGTCGGGGACTTAATTGCAAAATGTCAAGGACCTAATTGCAAATCACGAGTAGCTTTTATTATTATGGAGAAAATCTAAAGAAAAAATTAATGTGAATCTCCATATATATAAAGGAATTAATCCGGAGCTCAAAAGAATGGAAAGAATCAATCCAGACGCGCAAAGGAGGATCAAATCATACCATAAACACACAGGAAAAATCTGGATCGAATCCGAGCCAAAAAGGTGGCGATTCCGCCGCACCTCATGTACAAATTGCGGCGATTTAGCCAAACAAAAGTCGATCCGTGTGCTCAAATTTTTACCAATGCTGTATTGACGCGTGTACGTTCCATTTATATATTGGGATCCCTTGTATCAGCTATAAATAGCCCCGAGAACGATGGTAGAAGGGTCCTTGGCCTTAGACCTAGTTTTTAGTTGTTTTTATTTTCAGTTTTGTACTCTTCACTTTAGTAATAAAATTCTGTCTTTTATTTCTTGTTTTTACTTTTCTTTTGTAATGTCTCTAGGACCCCTTCTTCCTCCCACTATGAGTTTCTAACTCCTTCCAAAGGGTGGAGGTGACGGATTTAGGGTGAAGAGAAGATGAATGAATGTTATTATTTTAACTTCGTGTTAGTATATTTTGATTACTTGAGTTTATGTTAAATCATTTATCATGTAATGCTTTATAACTAATATGATTTATTATAAGTTTCTAAATTCTCTAATCTAAACCTTAAATCTAAACCTCCACCCAACGGAATTCACCTCTTTGTTCTTGTTTTAGTTTTAATTGTTCTTGTTTCTTGCTTTAGATAATTAAAAATCAAAAATCTCAAAACCAACTTAATTCTTCTCTCCTTCTTTCCCCTAATCGAAATCACATTAATAACAAGTCTCTCCCTCCTTGTGTTCGACCCGTATTTGCCACGTCTCCATTGACGCCGTGCACTTGCGGTATAAATTTAATTCTCATTAGATGCCACCCAACTCACCTTCCTTCGGTTGCAAGATAATAGCTCTCTATTCTCCCCCATAACTTGATAATAGTCGTGGCTGAATTAGTCCTTGGGAATCGTTCCCAACTCTTCCTCTATCACGGATTAATTCCCACAAATAGGCGCCACTTTGTCATAACCGAACCCTTCGGTTTAGGTTGGCTGGAAATGTGGGAGACATGCTGTATTTTGCTGGAATAACCTCTTCAAAACCGTCCCCCCAAGAATAGGAAGTTGCGCAAGTAGGGTTTGACCGATTCAAATCCCTTACACATCTCCCATTCGGTTATGGACCCGTTCCACAACCGAATCCTATTTCTAAGGATGTGCATCTTCGGTTCCTATTTTCAAGGAATGCATGCACCACGATTTTTACTCCTTCCAAACCGAATACCTACATGTAAGGAAGACATGTGCGTATTGGGGCTGACCCATTCAGCCCACGCTTCCCTCTCCCGTTCGGTTGGTGGACCAAGTCCATAACCGTCTCATTCTCCACGAATGTAGCCTCCCTCCTTTGACTTGGTCTCCACGCCTTTGTTGGGCTGCCCACGCCTTGCCTGGTCACCTATCTCGGTCCTTGCTTTGCCCTTGGGTAGTCCTCGTCGGCCCGCACCATCCACCACCAGTTGACCGGTGTTGATTCGTGTTGACTATGATCCTTACTTGGTCTCCTTGTGTCGACTTGGTGTTGGCTCCTGGTCTTTAGCCTCCCAAGCTCCTGCGCCTCCTTCCTAAGCATTGCCCGCCTCCATGGCACGCCTAAGTGCTTCCCGGACATGCTCTTGTACTTCCCAAGTGCTATGCATGCGCCTCACTTGATGATGCCTTCTGACCTTTGCTTGGGTGTCCCCGGACTCCAAGCCTTGGTGCTTTTCCACGCACCTCGCGCTCTAAGCCACCAATTGCGCTATAGGCTTTAGAACATCCGCGCCTTCGCCTTGCTTGCTCATGCTCGCGCCCCGTGCGCGCGCATGTTGCCCAAGCATAGCTTCCTCGTGCCCGTGCTACTCGCACGTCCTTGGACTAGGCTTTTCACTCCATGTTCGTAGCCTCGGCTACTTGCCTTCTTGCACGCGCTTTGCCGCTGCCTTCCACTCGATTCCTCCTCCACGCTTCGCCTCGCGAATGCGCATGCCCGCGCATCTTGAATCTCCTTGGCGCTTGCCCTGCAAACCCAAGGGAGTACTTGGGCTACCCCCGTTGCTTACCTCACGCGCTCACGTTTGGCTCACCTTGTGTGCTTTTTGGTTCCTTGTGATGCTCCAAGCTCACGAACCCAGCCCAGTATGGCGCATCTTCGGGCATCCTCGATCTCAAGTTGGTGACAACTACCATAAACTGCGACACTGAACGATCATTTAACTCCACACGTACGAAACTCTAGAAAACGAATAACTCTAGGAAAACATTGCTCATAATGGATCCCGTGGATTGGTAAAGCTCTACTTCTTTCTGGCCACTTACCCGACTGGCCGTCCTTTGGGGAAAAAGTGAAAATTCATCCGAGAAGTACTTGATCAATCTTGAGTGAGTGTTTGAAAATAACAGAAATGGGTGAGATTTCTGAGTTACAGCAAATGAAAATTCAAAAAACGCATGGAAAGGGATGGAAATCATGGGACACAAACAAACTTGCTAGAGGACAACAAAAGACCCAAACTTTGCAGGTAAAATACAAAATCTATGTCTCTGCGATAAAGTGGCTATATAATAATATTAGGGTTTTTTGCAATGATACACTACCCGGGAGACATAATTGGCAATATGCACAGTTTTTTTACTATTGCCTCAAGTGTACCTGCCAGTCGATATTAATTGCGCACATGCACCTCTCCCATTAGTGGGTCACACTTCGTCACTATTTCCGTTCAATACCGTTAGACAATTTGCAAATTAAACCTCGTAAAATACAAATTTCCTTAATATTAAAAACAAAAAAGTTCAAAAATAAAAAAAACAAATTCTCTCTCTCTCCTCTCATCTTTCCTCTCTTCTTCTCCCTCTTTTCCTGTAGGATTTCGTGTCCGTATGTATGTATATATTTTAAAATTTTAATACAACATACAAGATCGATTTTCATATTTTCAACAATATTTATGTACATAACATTGTGATTATTCTAATAACATGCAATCCTACATTTATTAAAATAAATCACAAAGGTAGAATCATACCTAAAGGTCTCTAAAACCTTCTTGAAGATTCGGAGTCGCGTTGCCCGTTGAATCGTCCACGGATTTGCCTCCTAGTGTTCACCAAACTCTAAACAAGATTAGAGAGAAATGAGCTAGTCAATCAATCTCTAACAAGGTTTAGAATCTAGCTAATGACCCCTCTTTAAGCTCCCGAGATTTTTATATCTAAAACTTAAATTTACTAAGAGATTTTTGTGGTGATTAGGAAGAGATTAATGAGAGAAAGATTTTTGCATTAGTTGTTAAACAAGTAGGAGTAGGGGTCCTTTTATAGTCTCCCAAAACATCCTTATCAAGAGCTATTATTTAGCCATGATCTCTTGCTTATTCGCTCCTAAAATTAATCTCTAATTTCCACATAATCACCCACAAAAAACGTTTTAATTAAATCTCGAATTAATCCACCCATGATTTAATTAATCTCTTAATAATTCAGGCAGAATCGTTCTTGTTCGGTAGACCGAGTATTATTTGGACAACCGAACCATTCAGTTATAACCCGTGTTCGGTGCACCGTGAGCTAGACGGTCGACCGAATCTGTATGAGAAAAATTCCCTCGAAGAATTCGGACGAACCACGTCTTTTACTCGGTCTACCGTTGACCCACCAGAATCGCTCCTGGGACATAGTCATCGGATGATTGTGTCACCTTCGGTCGACCGAAAATACTACTTCCCAGTTGACCGTGCACACTCGGTTAACCGAACCGTATTGTCCAGGCACTCCAAACAATTTCGGTCAACCAATTGCGCTTACCCGTTCCCTATTCCGTTAACTAATCCGAAGATACCCCCGGTCGACCGAACAATGAACATTCACCGTGTTTGACCCCGATTTTGCCTTTGTCAAATTTTGGATTTATTTCCAACCAAATTTGATCTTTTGGGATTTTTAGCAAATTCACATCTTATATAATATATTATAATATGTAATATTAAATTATTACACCCCATAATATATATACCTCATATGAATTTATTATGACTCTAATTATGTCAATTCTCATGATATATTGATTTTAATTAGGTCACCACATGTGTCCTATTTTCACATGAAACCCGACACATCATATGAACTTAAAATCAACCTCTTGTTTCCCAGTTTTGTGGTGTGACCTATAGGAGGATCTAAGCCAAATTGGCAGTGATATTAAACACTTAATATCTCAAATTATAAGCGGTATCTAGCTACACATTATAGTTACCCGATTAGCATAGATGTTTTTGTTCCACACGAACCAAAACACGATCCATTTAGTGATGTAAGTGCACCACTTGTGTCCGTCCCTTGCCTCATGATATTAAGAATATATACAAAGTAGAAATGTGTCATCTTTGTATTATATTCATTTCTTGATCTCTCTAAGCTAATTATAACTATGTAACTTAACTCAAGTTACATTGTGCACATTATAATTTTGGTTTATCAAAGGGCCCACTAATATCATCACTCAATTAAGAGGGGCAATGATAATCGTTTGACTAGCTATCTTTTTCAGCACAAGTCATGCTCAACCAACTATTGCCTTTATCACTATACTCATTGATAGCTTTCGACAATAATCAAATTAAGCACTTCTTGAGTGAAAAGATATAAGTCTCATATCTTAGGATCCAAGACACAGTAAAACATTAATGACACGAAACACCATTCCATAATGTTTTACTTATTATGACTATTCAATATATAAAAGTAATCTTTTCCTCTTTTATATACTCGTGTCGTCAATTATTTGTAGAGCTACAACAATCGATGACCAACACGACAATCTTATCTCGGTAATTAATGTTCCATGTTAATTACCATGATTGTGAATAACTTTTGATTTATGTAAACCATTATCTTTTAGAGGTCTACGCTTAAGGACTAAACGTCTCTTCCTTAACACGTTCAAAAGATGAATACCATAATCAAAGAACAAAATGCTTGCACATTCAATTCATAATAATTGACATATAAAAGTAAAACTTTTAGAACACATTCATTTCAATCTCCCACTTGTTATCAAAGTTTTATTTCACATACATTCTCAATGTATAAAACAATAACAACTAGGGTATCCCTCTCTAATCACTCAACAAGCCAATCCACATGGTTCCTGATGAGAATTTTATTTATACCGCAAGTGCACGACGTCGATGAAGACGCGGCAAGTACGGGTCGAACACAAGGAGGGAGAAAACTTTGTTATTTTGTGATTTTCGATTAAGGAAAGAAAGAGAAAGAAATAAGGTTGATTAGAGATTTTTGGATTTTCAATTTTCTAAAGCAAGAACAACAAAAACTAAAAAGAAAATAAATATGGATGAGAGTCCAGCGGGTGGGAGTTATGAATCTTCGAGTTAGATTAGGGATCACAAAAATTATTATGAATCAAGTGAGATATTAAGCATCATATGATAATTGATTTAATAAAAACTCAAATGATCAAAACACTAACAAGAAATTAAAATAAAAACGATCCCTCTTGTCTAACCCTAAATTCGTCACCCCCACCCTTTGGAGGGTTTTAGAAACCCATGGGGTGAAGATGAGGAGAAGGGGTCATGGAGATCATCGAGAGACTACGAAAAAGGAAATATTACACTAGACTAAGATCTACGAAAACAAATGCAATTATTCTAAGCATGCAACAAATTATTCTAAGAGAAAAATAAAGAACAACTAAATTACTCTACTCTACTGGAATTAAGAACAAGAAATATTAATCTAAAACTAAGCTTACGAAAGACAAAAACAATGGAGAAATAAGTGGGCAGAATTTTATTGCTATAGAATGGAATAAAAAATATATATCCATTACAACATAATTTCGGGGATATTTATAGCCGATACAAGGGACCCAAGTATGAATAAGGAAAGGACACGTGTTATGACACGACGGGAAGAAATCCGGGGGTATGGATCGCACACCATGTGGCGTTTCCGCCGCACATTGACCGTCAGATGCGGCGGAATCGCCGCATGGATGGCTCACATGATGTTGTTGTGCTTTTGCGGGTGTGTTTTTGGTATGTTTTAGATGGCCTCCACGCGTCTGAATTAATTATTAAATATCTTTGGAGATCCGAATTTAATTTCTTCTTGAATACTTCTCCAAAATAACTTTTTAGTCCTTCTAATTTGCGATCAGGTCCCTGGCTTTTTATGCAATTAAGTCCCTGGCCCTTTATGTGATCAATTGGATTTCAACTTGAGATTGAATCTCTAGCTAATTGGTCTTTATGATCTATTTGAGTCCATTGCACGCGTTTTAGCTCGAATATTGGTAAATTGCATTGTAACTCCTGAATTCTGCACAATTGCTCAAAACAATACCTTAGTAGCATTTATTTATATAAAAATAATCTAAATGAAAGACATATGATGCAATGTATGCAATACATCAAATACCCCTACACCTAGATTTTGCTAGTCTCGAGCAAAACAAAACATGAAAAATATAAGTATGAAAGCAAGGAAATCCTAACTCACTTTCGTAGGAATCACGGTTGCACTTAGCATGTGCAACAAGCCTTTAAACCCCTAAGTTTCCTTAGAGGACGAGTTTTGTCACGTGAGGGGTTTCAGTTGACACACCCACAAAGTCTTAATTCAATATTTCATTAATAACTCTCAATATCTCCACCTCAACCTTATACATCTCACTTAGAATTCTTGCATGCTCATTATATAAATCTAACTCATAAAAATTCTGACTTGGTCTTTGTTCCTCCAACATTCACACCACTAACCCTTCTACACATGTTATCACTTAAATTATTTTGCACGCCTCCTCTGGTGGTGAAGTATCATTTGGATCAACCATGGCATGGATCATTCTTCTAACTTTGGGCCTTGAGTATCTTAAAGTAATATTTTTTTATTTATATTTTTCCCGTGATTCAACGTATTTGCTTATTTGACACTTTTACCCTTTTGCATTCGTGTAGCGAGTTTGGTCGATAATCCCGAGCTGGCAGACTCAAGTTACCGGGTTTCAAGATACCCCTACGGACCAGTGACTCGAAGGCTTGGGCTTTTGTAATCATTTTGCAAGATGTGCTTTCCTCACTTTTATTCCTTTTTTTACTTTTATTTTCCTCAAGGCTTAATTGCTATCAGAAGTCCACACTTCCCGGTATATTTTCCTCAACCTCTGCTTTTTATCAACCACTTCAAAGATTTGATTCATCCAATTTAAGTGCATACATGTCTTAAAGGGTAATGAGTTATTTCTTTGGAACTTAGATTTATGTCATAATTTCTACAAACAGAACTATATAATACGGAACAAAAATTCAATGCAATTTGTACTCGGGTTTTGGTAGTTCAATCTTAAGCTATGTCATGCATTGTCCCCAATCATGCATTCAAACATTGAATTTTTTTATTTTTTTTGAAACAAAAATAAAACAGATAGATAGATAACTAGTCACCCCCCTACACCTATATCATGCATTGTCCCCAATGTATGCAAAATTAAATAATATAGGAAATGCAAAAAATAATAAAGTTACCGCCTTCGGGATGACGACTCTCCACGGTCGGAGAGTGCTTTGTTCAGCTTGCTATTGAGGCGCTTCATCCCGCTCCACATTCGGGACCTATGCTCGTCAGAGTTTTCTGGGGTTGACTGAGCCCAGAATGTTGCGGAGTCTTCAGACGACTCACTTGATTGCTTAGCATCCTCCATTTCTAGAGGTGTCCACATGTCCGCTATAGTGCCACGATAGGAGGTGGTCTCTTGTTCCACCGTACAAGGGAGCATGTCGGCTTCGTACACACAGAAAGACTCATAGGCCATGAAGTGCCGACAGATAGTGGTGACAAGGCATGACAGAGGTTGGGAGCGGCGTTGGTGGCCTTCTCCAATGGTGGTCAGAAGCCGTCGGCACATACAGTAAGTGCGATCACGGGTCATCAGGGAATGAACGATGCCCATCTCAACGGTGCAAAAAGAAGTGTGTGGGTATTACTCGTGACGTTTTGGCATGCCCACCTACATGCCTGTAAAGACATTTCGGTACATGGATGTGCCCTTGATACCCCGATCACGGCTAAGCACACAATCTGGTCCCATGAGTGACCGATAGAAACTGATTTCCACGGATGGCAAAGTGGAGGCCCTTTGTGGTATGTCAGTCAAGTTGGAGATGATGTGGAGGTCAATCGCCCAGACTTTGTTTCTCCAACTCAGTAAAATGTACCCACTGTCCAGATCCATGTCAGTGATACTGCTATAGAACTCCTCCACTAAGCTAGGGCAGTAAACATCATTGTTATTATGGACCAAGTTGCTCCAACTCCATGCTATGATTTCGTCGTAAAAGTGGGTGCCATATTGATCCCTAACAAGCAACGGGTGGAAGTTCTTCTCGGGAAACACCATGGTGATAGAATGTTGCTAAAGTGATACACGTTAGATTTTAGAAAAATAAGTCATGTACTTCCACCGTTCTCCAAAAATAAGTCATGTACCAACACTTTTTTTTTTGGAGAAATAAATTAAACTTAATGAAAATGAGGAATTGTGTGTAAAAACACGACTTCCTCTGCAACATTGGAGGGACGATTTAAGTAGGGCTTCAATCGATGCCCGTTAACTTTTAAGTTTTCATCGTTCTCCGGATTACTGATCTCGACCGCTCCGTGAGGGAAAACGGTTTTGATCATGAAAGGGCCGGTCCAACGACTCTTGAGTTTGCCGGAAAAGAGATGAAGGTGAGAGTTATAGAGAAGGACCAACTGTCCAGGAGAAAAAGATTTCCTAACGATGGATTTATCATGAAAAACCTTGGTCTTTTCCTTATAAATTTTAGCATTCTCATAAGCCTCATTTCTTATTTCCTCAAGCTCAACTAAATCCAATTTTCGAGCATTACCGGCTGCCTCTAAATCCATATTTAGTTGCTTAATAGCCCAAAGGGCTCTATGCTCCAATTCGAACGGTAAGTGGCACGATTTTCCATAGACTAACCGGTAAGGGGACATTCCTAAATTGGTCTTGAAAGCGGTCCGATAGGCCCACAACGCATCATTAATTCTTACAGACCAATCCTTACGTGAGGCATTAACCGTCTTTTCCAGAATTTGCTTGATTTGTCTATTGGAAACCTCAACTTGTCCACTTGTTTGAGGGTGATACGTGATAGCTAACTTATGAGTTATGGAATATTTTCTCATCAAAGCTTCAAATGATCTATTACAAAAATGAGTACCCCGGTCACTGATAATGGTACGTGGAGTACCGAATCGGGAGAAAATATTCTCCTTCAGAAATTTGACAACAACTTTGTTGTCATTGGATTTTGTGGGGATAGCCTCAACCCACTTGGACACATAGTCCACAACTAGCAAGATATACTCCTTCCAAAAAGACATTGGAAACGGGCCCATAAAATCGATGCCCCAAACATCGAAGATATAAACTATGAGAATAGGGTGCAGATGCATCATGTCTCGACGAGAGAGTTTTCCTAGCATTTGACATCTAGAGCAAGAATTACAAAATGCAAATGCATCCTTAAATAGGGTGGGCCAATAAAATCCACACTGTAAAACTTTGGTCGCGGTTTTCTTAGCTCCAAAATGTCCTCCACATGCTTGGTCATGACAAAAATATAGAACACTTGCAAATTCCTCCTCAGGAACACATCTCCTAATGATTTGATCGGAACAATACTTGAAAAGATATGGGTCATCCCAATAAAATTTCTTCACTAGGGAACTAAATTTGGCTTGATCGTTCTTAGACCATTCAGTCGGGGTCACACCAGTTACTAAGAAATTGACTATATCGGCGAACCATGGTTCGCCAGACACAACCATAATCTGTTCATCCGGAAAGTTCTCATTCACTGGTGTGTTATTCACTGGGATAAGAGGAATTCTAGACAAGTGATCGGCGACTACATTTTCACAACACTTTTTATCACGGATTTCGACAACAAATTCTTGCAGTAGTAAGATCCAACGCAATAAACGCGGCTTGGCATCCTTTTTGTTCACTAAATGTCTTATTGCCGCATGATCTGTGTAAATAATCACATGTGTGCCTATGAAATATTGTCGAAATTTTTCCAAGGCAAAAATGACTGCTAGAAATTCTTTCTCGGTTACCGTATAGTTCAATTGGGCATCATTCAATGTTTTACTAGCATAATATATCACGTGAGGTTTCTTTTCAATTTTCTGACCCAACACCGCTCCTATGGCGTAATCCGATGCATCACATACTATCTCAAAGGGTTGAGTCCAATCTGGTGAATGAATAATGGGTGCCGACGTCAATTCCCTCGTAAGGTGGTTAAAGGACTCGAAACATTTATCAGAAAATTCAAACTTAGAGTCCTTCGCTAATAATTTAGTCAATGGTCTAGCCACCTTACTAAAGTCCTTGATAAACCTTCGATAGAATCCGGCATGCCCTAAAAATGAACGAATCTCTTTGACATTTGTTGGTGGAGGGAGATGCTTAATCAAATCCACCTTGGCTTTATCCACTTGAATGCCATCCTTAGAGACAATGTGACCAAGTACTATTCCATTCTTAACCATGAAATGACATTTTCCCCAATTTAAGGTCAAGTTCTTCTCCTTTCACCTTACTAGTACTAATTCCAAATGGTTCAAACAATTGGCAAAAGTGGGACCAAAGACAAAGAAATCATCCATGAAATTATCCACCATATCAGAGAAGATGCTAACCATACATCTTTGAAATGTGGCAGGAGCATTGCACAAGACAAATGGCATGCAACGGAAAGCAAACGTGTCGAATGGGCATGTGAAGGTAGTTTTCTCCTGATCCTCAGGAGCGATAGGAATTTGGTTATAGCCGGAATATCCATCAAGAAAACAATAATACTCATATCCGGCCAACCGTTCTAACATTCGATCTATGAAAGGAAGAGGGAAGTGGTCCTTACGGGTTGCAGAATTCAGTTTCCTATAGTCAATGCAAATCCTCCAACCGGTTTGGATACGGGTCGAGACTAACTCATTAAGCTCATTCTCAACTACAGTAACTCCAGATTTCTTAGGGACAACCTGAACAAGACTAACCCAAGCACTATCGGATATAGGGTATATAATTCCATTGTCCAACCACTTAAGTATTTCCTTTTTGACCGCCTCAGTTAGGACCGGGTTAAGCCGCCTTTCCGGATCCCTACGGGGTTGAGTATTATCCTCCAAATGGATCCTATGTTGGACTATAGATGGGCTAATCCCCTTGATATCGGTCATGGTCCATCGAATAGCTTCTTTATTCCTACTGAGGACTCTCAACAATTCCTTCTCTTGATTGGGGGTCAAATCCGATGCTATGATAACTGGGAGGGTGGATTAGGGTCCTAAAAAGGCATACTTAAGTGTAGTAGGGAGAGGCTTCAACTCTAGTGATGGTGGTTCTTGTAGTGAGGGTTTGGCTTGAGGTCTTGGTTCGGCTAAAAGTCCACCTAATGCTGACCAATTGGGTGAAGATCGATTCGAACCTATATGATTGATTTGGTCACAAATTGTGGTCTCACCACTCAGGTTTTTTTGAAAATCAACTTCATCCAATTGGGTGAAATTTAAGTAATCCGAAATCAAATCATCCTCACTACAATCCTAAATATAATTCAATTCACTCGATTCATCAGAAAAAATTCCAGGTTGCTTCCCTAAGTTAAAAATATTTAGCTCAGTAGTCAAATTTCCAAATGACAATTTCATCAATCCATTCCTACAATTGATTAGGGCATTGGAAGTGGCTAAAAAATGTCTTCCTAAGATCACAGGAATTTGATTGCTAGGGTTAGCAACGGGCTCCGTGTCTAAGACAACAAAGTCCACAGGAAATATGAATTCACCCACTTTGATCAGAACATCATCAACCACACCTCTAGGAAGCTTAACAGATATATCAGCCAATTGGAGTGTGGTCCTAGTCTGTTTAAGGTCTCCTATATCCAATTCTTTATATACAGAGTAAGGAAGCAGATTAACACTAGCACCCAAATCCAGCAAGGCCCTACTGATTAAGGTGTTACCAATTACACATGAAATAGTTGGACAACCAGGGTCTTTATATTTGATTTGTGTGGGTTGGGTTAACACAAAGCTTATATTTGCGGTTAAGAAGGCCCTTTTTGGTACTTGTGTTTTCCTTTTCTTGGTGCATAAGTCTTTTAAGAATCTTGCATAAGGTGGAATTTGTTGAATAGCTTCTAATAGAGGGATGTTTACTTTTACTTGCTTAAAAACGTCCAACATTTTCTCCATTTGATTTGTATGATTCTTATTAAGTCTATTAGGGAATGATGCTTTAGGAATGAATACTCTTTCAGGTTCAGTTGGTTCAATTTCAATTGGTTCCTCAGATTGAATTGGTGGCTCATTAGATGGCTAAGGTGTGACAGAATTATTAGGCTCATTAACCAAAGGGCAAGTGACTTTGTTATTAACAGATTTTCCAGATCTTAATGTAAGTATAGAATTAATGTGTTGATTTTCCTCTTCCTCTTGAACCATATGAATTGGTCTGTTATTATTGTTCACATTAGGAGGTGGTGCATTATGTGGTACATTAGGTGGAGGCCTAATTTGTTGAGGATTGAATGATTGAGGATTAAATGGTTGAGGTGGTTGATATGACATATGTTGATTATGTGGATTGTTAATTCTTGGGTTCACCTCGGGTTGGCTTGGGAATCTTCCTTTTTCTCTTTCACCTACAACTCGTGCTAATTGACTTACTTGAGTTTCTAGCTTTTGAAAAGATTGAGTAGTTGTTTGAACAAATGTTTTCATTAAGTTTTCCAATCCAGTTAATCAGACATCACTATTATTGTTGTTGTTGTTTGGGTACATTTGTTGTCTAGGTGGTTGGCCTTGCTGGGGCATGGGTGCAAGATTTGAATTCCCTTGGCTCCATGAAAAATTGGGATGGTTGTGCCAACCTGGATTATAGGTTGACGAATAAGCGTCGTTCCTAGGACGATTAAATGCATCATTAACTTGTTCCATGTCCGAAGAAATGTGTGCACACTCCTCCAAAACATGACCAGTTTGACCACACCTAGAGCAAGAAACATAAGAGATTTGATTCACTAGGGGTCGGGTTTGAAGCTCTAGACTTTCCATCCTACGCATAAGGGTGACTAATTTCGCTTCAGCAGCTGCAGAAGCATCTACAACTAAGACACCTGATCTGGATTGATTTGTTATTCTAGATCCAATACTCGGGTTGGTCGGTGCCCTAGCCGTGTCCCATTGCATACTATTATCAGCTAAGTCCTCAAGAAAAGTCCAAGCATCATTCTCATTTTTGGACATAAAGTTTCCTTGGCCTACAGATTCTAACATAACCCTAGATGTAGGTGTCAATCCCTCATAAATAATTTGGCACAATTGCCATCTTGGAATTCCATGATGATGGCATTGGGTCAACAAGTTCTTAAATCTTTCCAAATAGGAATAGAACGGCTCGCTCTCAGATTGAACGAATGCAACAATTTCATTCCTAATCCTAATAGTCTTATGGTTGGGGAAATATTTCTTTAAGAACACTTGAACAAACTCGGCCCAACTCCTAATAGATCTTTCGGCTAGACTATATAGCCATTTCTTAGCATCGTCCTTCAGTGCTAGAGGCACGAATTTAAGACACACTGCCTCCTCAGAGATATGCTGGTATTGCATAAGGGAGTCGATTTCCTCAAATTCTCTAAGGAAGAGATATGGGTCTTCCTTAGAGGTGAACTTAGGCAACATACTCATGTATTGTGCCTTTAGTTCAAAGTCGCGACCCAGTATGATGGGCATAATGATGCACGATGGCTGAGCAGCCATCGTTAGGTAGCACCGATCCCTCAGAGTCCTAGGCGGGTCCACAACATTCTCACCCATTGGATCCGGGTGAGGTGGTGCAACAATTGGATTGGGGCTAAGCTCTAGATTGGAATCTAGATGAACTCGTGAGAGTCGATTGCTCAAGTCCCGAACCCAAATCTGAGTGCACTGGTTTGAATTAATTTTTGAATTCAAATTCAAAATTTAAATTCCAAATTCAAATTCAAGAATCAATTGATTTTTTCTTCAAAAATGGAAACAAACAATAGAAGGGGGAAAGATGAGAAAGGAATCCTAATCTAGAGAATTAAGGTGAGAAGAGAAAGAAGACTCAGATGAGAAGGGAAACTTAACTCTAAAAGATAGATGAGAGGGTTGGTCAGAAGTTTCCTAAACAAGCACGGTTCAAACAATCCTAGACCTAATGTAGATTAAATCAAGACGACTCCTAACTGGTTGAGTCGAATTGGTTCGCTTGATTCACCTCCCTCACTAATCAAACCAAATTGGCCAGGCAGTGTATAGCTAGTGGGGGCGCTTCCACAGAGTCGGTGCCAATTAGACAACCACTTCGCTTGGAAGACTTACGTCAACACAAAAACACTTTTTAGACACCAAATTAAATGCGATCAGCTTCAAGTCATAGCAAGTCAAACCAATCTTCTCCTTAATTGAGTTCGAATCCTTAGGGGCCAATGTCTAATTGATTTTAATTTAAGGCTTGGGTGACACTTTAGGATTGTGATTTGTGGGCCACGGAAGGGTGATGAAATCCCCACCGTATCTTTTGCTACGGAGTTGCCCTTAAGATAGTTTAACTTAAATCTAGCAAAGATAGTCAAACATTGGTCTTTAATTGGGGGACAATTGCAAGGGTTGTATGCAAACTAATTTATATGCTTAAATGCAATCGATAAAAACTACGCACGTACCTTGCCTCCAGCACTCTTCAACAATGAATTGATTTGCAAAATTTAGCATGCATAATGCGAGAAAATCTCTAAATGATGCATGCACTAAGGCCTTTCTAATTTTGCAAGATTTTAGGTCACAAGTTGAATTAGTGTCAATTATGGAAGTTTGCCCTACACATGTAATTCTACCAAAAAAGAAATTTTCCGAAAATAGAAATTACGAGGAAAAGGCAACAAAGGTTACCTACGCATGCTCAGTCGGGTTCGCCGCCCGCTCTCGAAACTTTCCAGTTACTTTATCGCGTCCACCCAGAGATGAGTCGCATCCCAGAGAAATTTCACGCCCAAATTTCCGACCCGTGCGGCGTTTCCGCCACAAAATATACTGCTGGAGCGGCGTTTTCGCCGCTTGTTCACCTCGGATCGCCTCCGGATTTTTGCGTCGTCTCTACTACTTCCTGAAAAGCACAGAGAAAACGTTAGACCGCGAAAACCAAAATCCAAACAAAAAAGAAATCACAAAAACTTGAAATTCCCGTCGCCTCCCCGGCAATGGTGCCAAAAACTTGATGAGAATTTTATTTATACCGCAAGTGCACGACGTCGATGAAGACACGATAAGTACGGGTCGAACACAAGGAGGGAGAAAAATTTGTTATTTTTGTGATTTTCGATTAAGGAAAGAAAGAGAAAGAAATAAGGTTGATTAGAGATTTTTGGATTTTCAATTTTCTAAAACAAGAACAACAAAAAATAAAAAGAAAATAAATATGGATGAGAGTCCAGCGGGTGGGAGTTATGAATCTTCGAGTTAGATTAGGGATCACGAAAATTATTATAAATCAAGTGAGATATGAAGCATCATATGATAATTGATTTAACAAAAACGCATATGATCAAAACACTAACAAGAAATTAAAATAAAAAGGATCCCTCTTGTCTAACCCTAAATCCGTCACCCCCACCCTTTGGAGGGTTTTAGAAACCCATGGGGTGAAGATGAGGAGAAGGGGTCATGGAGATCATCGAGAGACTACGAAAAAGGAAATATTACACTAAAGTACGATCTACGAAAACAAATGCAATTATTCTAAGCATGCAACAAATTATTCTAAGAGAAAAATAAAGAACAACTAAATTACTCTACTCTACTGGAATTAAGAACAGGAAATATTAATCTAAAACTAAGCTTACGAAAGACAAAAACAATGGAGAAATAAGTGGGCAGAATTTTATTGTTATAGAATGGAATAAAAAATATATATCCATTACAACATAATTTCGGGGCTATTTATAGCCGATACAAGGGAGCCAAGTATGAATAAGGAAAGGACACGTGCTATGAAACGACGGGAAGAAATCCGGGGGCACAAATCGCACACCATGCGGCGTTTCCGCCGCACATTGACCGTCAGATGTGGCGGAATCGCCGCATGGATGGCTCACATGATGTTGTTGTGCTTTTGCGGGTGTGTTTTTGGTATGTTCTAGATGACCTCCACGCGTCTGAATTAATTATTGCATATCTTTGGAGATCCGAATTTAATTTCTTCTTGAATACTTCTCCAAAATAACTTTTTAGTCCTTCTAATTTGCGATCAGGTCCCTGGCTTTTTATGCAATTAAGTCCCTGGCCCTTTATGTGATCAATTGGATTTCAACTTGAGCTTGAATCTCTAGCTAATTGGTCTTTGTGATCTTTTTGAGTCTATTGCACGCGTTTTAGCTCGAATATTGGTAAATTGCATTGTAACTCCTGAATTCTGCACAATTGCTTAAAACAATACCTTAGTAGCATTTATTTATATAAAAATAATCTAAATGAAAGACATATGATGCAATGTATGCAATGCATCCGTTCCTCAGATCTATGGACTCGAAATATATTTCGCCTTTTAGCTTGGTATAAGGGTTTGTTGAATGGATTAGCTGTGTTGTTGTTTGTGTCCACCCATTGTAAATTTATTTTGCCTTCGTCGGTGGTTGAGTCGGCCGTAGTGATTTGCTCCAACTACGCTAACTCATGCCTCCACCTTTGAGAATAATGACATATCATTATTGCGACCTCCTATCGTCGGGATCACTCATGAAACTCGCATCCTAATAGCCCTCGGTTATTAATTCCCTTTGTCCTCCATAAACAAGAAACTTATCTTTGGTCCAGTTAAGGTACCTCAGAATATTCTTGACCGCAGTCCAATGCTCAGGACCTGCGTTGGATTGGTGACGACTTGTCACGCTTAGAGCATATGAGACATCTGGTCTTGTGTAAGTCATCGCGTACATAATTGATCCTATTGCCGAAGCATAAGGTATATCTCTCATGTACTCCAAGTCTTTACGTGATTCAACAGGTTGAGACTTCTTGAGTTGCACACCCATACTCATTGGTACACTGTCCTTTTTGGAGTTGTTCATACTGAACCTTTCCAAGACCTTGTCAATGTATGTACGTTGACTTAGGCCAATGAGTCTACGGGATCTATCTCTATATATCTTGATTCCCAAGATGTATTGAGCCTCACCCATATCTTTCATCGAAAATGCAGATTTCAACGAACTTCTCGTTTGCTTAAGTAAAGGTATATGATTTCCCATGAGTATGTCATCGACATATAAGATCAAGAACACTATGTGGCTCCCACTAGCCTTCTTGTATATACAAGGCTCTTACTTACTTTGGACGAAGTGAATCTTTTTGACTTCTTCGTCAAAGCGCTTGTTCCAACTCCTTGATGCTTGCTTCAATCCATAAATGGATCTTTGAAGCTTGCATACTTTCTCGCTATTCTTTGGATCTTCAAAACCTTGAGGCTGTACCATGTACACATCCTCCTCCAAGTTCCCATTAAGGAACACCGTTTTGACATTCATTTGCCATATCTCATAATCATGAAATGCGGCAACAGCGAGCATAATCCGAATAGACTTGAACATGGCAACCGGTGAAAAAGTTTCATCATAGTCAATTCCTTGAACTTGAGTGAAACCTTTTGCTACAAGCCTCGCTTTGTAGGTTGTCAAGTTCGCATCCATATCCATCTTCCTCTTGAAAACCCATTTATTTTGAATGGCCTTTTTCCCTTGAGGAAGGTCAACCAAGTTCCACACTTGATTATCATACATGGATTCTATTTCGGATTCCATGGCCTTGAACCATAGTTTGGAGTCCTTTGGGGTAAGGGAGAGTGAGGCGAATGGGAGAGTCTAGGGTTTCTAGGATAGTTCTTCACCATTTCTCAACCTAATTCGTGCTTTGGTTTTGGTTTTTTTGTTCTCCTTCCTGCTATGGGAGAATCCTTGAGTGCTAGTGCTGCCCTCAGCGACTTGGAGGAGTTCCCAAGTCTAAGGAGCGCTGAAGTGGGCTGTGAAGGAACTAAAGGGGTGGATGCGGAGCAGCCTAGGGAGTTTGCTCAGCCCCGAAAGTGGTCTGATCTCTTTGAGAAGAGGGTTAAGCCCAGCACCTCCCTGGATTTCGTTGCACCAACAATTAGGGAGGGAGGTGCTAGGGTTGCTACTATCTCGAGTAAGGAGCAAGAGGAAGCTAGTGGTGCATGGAAGAAGGTGTTGTTGGGTTATTTTGTGGGGTTCTCTCCCCATTTACCCACACTTGAGAGGCACTTAGCAAAGGTGTGGAGGATCTCGGGGGAGCTAGAGATTGTGCGACGGGGGTCTAATATGATGATTTTCAGATTCTCGCTAGACACCGATCGGATTTTCGCTCTTGAAAATGGTCCATGGTTTGTGAGGGGGGCGCCACTTATCCTCCAACCATGGTCGGCTGGCATTAAAACCTTGGACAAGGTTTGCACGATTCCCATTTGGGTGAGGTTCCCTGATTTGGATCTGAAGTTCTGGTCAAGGAAGCACCTAGGCACGATTGCAAGTGTGTTAGGATCACCGATGTACATGGATGAGAATACGGCAATGGGGCGTCGGTTAGCATACGCCCGAGTGTGTGTTTAGGTAAGCGGTGACTTCGATTATCCATTACATATTTTGGTGCAAAATGAGAAAGAGGAGGGTGAGGTTGTTTTGGTGGAGTACAAATGGAAGCCTTTGTTTTGTAAGTTGTGTTCCATGTTTGGTCACTCCGAAGCTCGATGCCCTAGCAAGGGATCAATGGAGAGGTACATTGTTGGGAGGGAAGCTATGGGACGAGGGAATAGGTGGGTAGAGAAAAGGAAGGAGAAGGGGGCGGAAATGGGAGTAGTGGAGGAGGTGTTGCTGGTGATGGAAGCAAGGAGACGAGTGGGCTGCTGGAGCTGGAAGTTTTGGTCAAGGAAGTGGCTCCAGCAGGCCTAGCAAGTGCAACGGAAGGGTGTAACGGTGAAGGGGCTGATGGAAGGTGCAAGGGTACCTTGACTAACGGAATTGAGAGTTTTCCGTTAGAGGTGGAGAGTATGCTCAGTTCTGGAAGAGAGATGGGAAGCTCCCTTGTTGTCTCTAACAAGAGCCCTACCAAAGGAGGAAACCGTTTGGGTGGAGCTGCAAAAGATAAATCTAGGGAGGTGGGAACCAATGGGAAGGGGTCTGGACAAGGGAGGGGACCAATAGAAGCTGAGATGGGTGGAGGTGATGGAGAGAAGCCAATGGGAATTGAGGTAGGTGGAGTGGAAGGTTTGTGTGTTGCTGAGAATAGCAAAGAGGACTCATCTTCAAGGGGAGTATATTCCATGTTGGGTGCTGAAGAGGAAAGAGGGAAAGGCTTAGTGGAGGAAGGTATGTGTAGGGTTGAGAATAGCAAAAAGACTTCTCCATGCAAGGTGTCATGTGTGGAAGTGGATTATGAGCAAAGCTTAGTGGAGGAAGTAGGGGTAGGTGCACCAAATAATAGTGATTCACATTGGAAGCTGGAGGGTATGCATGGGCAGCAAAGGAGTGGTGTCTTGCAGCTTGAAGAGGGGGAGATACGGAGTAGATGGTTGCACAAGGGAGAGCATGCACAAGAGGGTGAAGGAAACTCACGTAAGGCGATGGTGCATGGGCTGCATGGGGATGTTTTGAGAATGCAAGAAGAAGCGCACTCACCAAATCAGTTCCACCTACTTGCTGAGATGGAAGGGGAGGGCGAGAGAGATTCGCTGACTAGTAAGGGTAGTCAAGAATGCACGAGGAGACCCTCATAGATCAGCCTCGAGGAAGCTACACCGCCTTATTCATTCAGGCACGTGCGAGTGGTGGACGTGGCAAAGAAAAGGAAAAGTAATCGAGGGAATAAGGGAGTTCGCTCCCCAACCTCACATCCATGAAGTGCCTTTGCTGGAATGTACGTGGTACAAATGCCCAGGGGCGCCCGTACATGATCCGAGATAAAATTCACCGGGGGAGAGCGGATTTGGCTTGTATCATTGAGCACAAAGTAAAGAAGAAGAGGCTGACAAGGTTTGTTAAATCTATTTGGCAAGACTCTTGGGAGTCAAATAGCGAGGTGGTAAATTCTGGGAGGATACTTGTATTGTGGAAGGATTCGGAATACCAACTTCAGAAGACCCGGGAGACGGATCAGTTGGTTCACATGGAGGGGATAATGCGGGCCACGGGTCAGCAAGTTGCGATTAGCTTTGTGTATGGGGATAATAACTATGTTACGAGAAGAACACTTTGGGAGACTTTGCATGGGTGCAAACCTGCTGCTGATGTAGCATGGATGGTCGTGGGGGATTTCAATTGTATAAGGACTATATGGGAGAAGCATGGAGGTGGTGGGTTAAATGCGGTGGCGATGGCGGAGTTTAACAATTGGATTGATACAACTAGTTTGGCTGAGATACAAACAGCTGGAGGCGAATTCACATGGTCGAATTCGACGCATGGGCCCGGACGGATAGAGACGCGGATTGATCGAGCCCTTTGCTCCCAAGCGTGGTTCGAATGCTTCCCGGATGCAATTTGTTATGTGGATGGTAAAGAGCTCAGCGACCACTGTCCCTTGATGGTGGACCTCGAACCTCATGGTGTGCGGAAGAAGAAGATGTTCCGGTTCGTGAATGCTTGGGCTGGGCATGACCAGCTTTTGGGGGTGGTAAAGGAGGCATGGTCGACATACATTGTAGGAACCCCAATGTATCAGGTGGTGGGGAAGTTGGAGGCTGTTAAGAGGGCACTTAAGACGTGGAGTGATGAGGTGTTTGGGAATATAACCGAGCATCTTACTAAGGCTAGGAATGAGCTCCAGCAGATTCGAATGGAGATGGAGCACCTTCCGGATGAGGAGGGACTGAGAAGGAAGGAGAGTGAGGCGGTAGATAAGCTATCCCACCAATTGGGGATTGAGGAGTCGATTATTCGACAAAAATCTAGGGTGAAGTGGTTGAGGGAAGGTGACTCTAACTCGAGGTTCTTCCATGCGTCTCTTAGGGTGAGGAGAGCCACAAACACAGTGCGTAGGATAGTTGAAGGCGATGAGACGATCGAGGACGAGGATCAAATTCGTGAGGCGATACGTCGCCGGTTTGCTAACTTATTTGCTTCAAATGTGCAGGGGGTAACATTGCGGATGATATTGATCTTCCTAAATTAGGAACTATGGAGGCTGGGCTGCTCACACGTCCGGTGACCATGGCTGAGCTGGAATTCGTGGTGTTGCAATCCAATAATGACAAAGCACCGGGACCAGACGGATTTAATGCAAAGTTCTTCAAGGTGGCTTGGGAGGTTATTAAGAATGATCTTCTTAAGGCTGTTGCTTCTTTCTTTCGCGAGGGAAAACTCCTCAGGCAAGTCAATTATACGGCGATTACATTGATTCCAAAGAAGAGAGGCCCAACCACGATTGATGAATACCGACTGATTTCCTTATGCAATATGGTGTATCGCTATATCTCCAAGATTCTTGCGAATAGGTTGAAGGAGGTGCTGCCCAAGCTTGTAAAGGAGAACCAAAGCGCTTTCATCCGAGGGCGTCGGATTGGGGACAACGTTTGCTGGCCCACGAATTATGTCACAACTTGCATTCTGAAAAAGGGTTGGGGCGCATGGCTGTCAAGATTGATTTGAGGAAGGCGTACGACACGGTGTCATGGAAATTTCTGGATGAGGTGCTTTGTAGGCTCGGTTTCAATGACAAATGGAGGAAGCTGGTGGGGGAGTGCGTGAAGGCCTCCTTCGTTGTAAATGTAAATGGTGCCTTTTCGAGGCCTTTCGTGGCTTCCAATGGTCTCCGACAAGGTGACCCATTAGCTCCATATCTCTTTGTGCTTTGCATGGAAGTGCTGGGGGGTTTGATGCGTCGTGAAGAGAGGAGAGGTGGGTTTCGACCGGTTAAATGTGGTTCGATCTCGGTCTCGCACTTGATGTTTGCTGATGATGTAATGGTCTTCACGAGTGCCACAAAGTCTGATGCCCGCGCGCTGAAAGAGGTGTTGGATGAGTTCTCACGATACTCGGGGTTGCAACTAAACAACTCTAAGAGCCAAGTATTCGTGGGAGGGAGTACACCGGACGGGGAGTGGATTTGCAGCCATCTTCGAATGCAGCAGAGCACCTTCCCGGTGACATATCTTGGGTTGCCACTTTTTTCATCAAGGTTTACGAAGACGCATTGTGAAGCACTCCTGGACAAGGTACGGGGGAGGCTGAGTTCATGGAAGGCAAAGCTCCTCTCCATGGCGGGGCGAGTGGAACTAGTGCGTAGTGTGCTTACGTCCTTTAGTATTTATTGGATTTCGGCCTTTCTCGTACCACGGAGTGTGCTTCACGAAATAGAAAGATTGATGATGCATTTTGTTTGGGGGGGAACGAAGAGGTTGGCTGCTGTCTCGTGGCAGGACATATGCACCCCGAGGCGGGAAGGAGGCCTTGGTTTGCGTCGATTGGTGGATTGGAACGATGCAGGCCTTCTACGCTTATTTTGGATCATTGCATCACATGATACATCCCTTTGGGCCTCTTGCTTACGGAGTAAGTACCTAAGGAGGAAGTCCATATGGATAATGCGGCCTCCAGCAAATTGCTCCTGGGCATGGCGAGGTCTCATGCGAGTTCGGAATATGGCAAGGGAGAAAATGATTTTCAGAATAGGTGATGGGCGGAGGGTGAAGTTCTTTGAGGATCCTTGGTGTGGCCCGCCACTTCTAACATTACCGGAGGGGGAGAGAATGAGGTATGATCTAGGGGTCCCTCAGGATATCACCGTGTCCCACTTCCTCGAAGATGGTAGGTGGAGAGTGTCTCGACTACGCTCCCGAGCTCTCACACAACTTTGGGCCCGGTTGTCTACCATCCAGGTGGACCACGGGGAGGATAAGCTCTCATGGATGGGTGCCACTCGCAGCACTCTTACCTTGAGGGATACGTGGAAGTGGGTCAAGCTGGAACGACCCGTCGTTAGGTGGGGGACAATGGTGTGGCACAAATGGGCTGTCCCAAAGCATGCGTTAACATTATGGAGGACAATGCATGGGAAGCTACCTACTCATGATATGATGAGACGGAGGGGGCTCAAGCTATGCATGGTGTCAAGGTGTGCACTATGTAAGAATGCATACGAGGAGTTAAAGCACTTATTCTGGGAGTGCCAATTCGTACAAACTGTATGGGAAGAAATCCGGAGGATCGGAGGAGATATGGGTCGCATGGTTGCAGCTACTTTCGAGGAGATTTATAGGATTCAGACTTGGAGTACAGCTACAAAGCATGGGGCACTAACGCTGAAGTTAGCTGTGGTGTTCGAGTGCTGGGCTGAACGGAATAGGCGATGTATGGAGGGTGAGGATCGACGAGTGGAGTCCATTATTCAGCATGTGAAGGATGTGATTCGGATAAAAGGGCTTGGTATGCTGGAAGGCAAGGGAGACGAGCATGAGAGGGTGACATTTTCGACAACATGGAGGTAGCAATGGGTCTCTTTCGTTAGTGTAGCTTTGAATTAAGTAATAGCTAAGCAATGCGGTGCATGCTGTAATTCATTGTCATAGACGGTGAAACTTGTGATCGAAATGTGCTAGATATGAATCTGAGCTTGTACCCAGCAAGTTCCGAATGCTTTGATTGTGTTGTTGGGTTGGTTTGTATGTAAGTCCGTTTACACAAATCAATAAAATTCGAGGCTGCTCCTCCCTTTTGCTTTGCAAAAAAAAAGTTTGGAGTCCTTTTTTTCCATTGCTTCTTGAAAGGTCGAGGGATCATCGGTATCTAGTACCATGATCTCATGAAGTCCCAAATACATATCGGCTTTCTTCCTCTCCCTCGTTGACCTTCTAAGTTCTTTTGGTTTTTCGTGCACTTCTCGAACTTCTTCCACAATTTCTTGTGGAATTGGTTCGTGTTTAATTCTCGAACGTACACTAGGTGGGGAAGATTGAGTTTCTCTTACAATTTCTTGCGAGGGTCTCTCACTCACGCTCCCACTAACCAAAGGAACCTCGGTTGGGCCTTCATGATCTTGAATATCATCATTCATATCATGATCTTGTAGAGTATCTTGAGTCTCCTCAAGCACAACTCTACTCCCACTACTTTTATTCTTTCCAGAAATTCTTTTTCTAGAAATACGGCATCCCTCTCTACAATCACTCGATTGGAGGTTATATGTCAAAAGTAGTATCCTCTTGTCTCACGAGGATAACCTATAAAGAAGCACTTATCCACTTTTGGTTGAAGTTTAATCGACATCAATCTCTTGACGTAGGCCTCACAACCCCAAATCTTGAGAAAATTGAGCTTAGGTGTTTTACCACTCCATAGCTCATAAGGCGTTTTCTCTACGGATTTGGATGGAACATTATTTAGTGTGTAAGCCGCAGCTTCTAGTGCATAACTCCAAAAGTAAAGCGGAAATTCAGCTTGACTCATCATTGATCGAACCATGTCGAGTAATGTCCTATTCCACCTTTCGGATACCCCATTCCACTGAGGTGTACCGGGGGGGGGGGGGGGGGGGGTGAGTTGTGGTACAATACCACACTCCTTTAGGAATGAGTCAAATTCGGTACTTAAGTACTCACCTCCACGATCCGTTCGTAGAGACTTGATTTTCTTGTTGAGTTGGTTCTCTACTTCATTCTTGAATTCCTTGAACTTGTCAAATGATTCACTTTTGTTTCTCATTAGATAAATATAGCCATTACGACTATAGTCATCCGTGAATGTAATGAAGTACCTAAAACCGTCTCTTGCACTAGTACTCATCGGACCACATACATCAGAATGTATCAAATCCAACAAGTCATTCGCTCTCGGTCCTTTCTTCTTGAAAGGCCTCTGGGTCATTTTGCTTATTAGGCAAGGTTTGCACGTCTCCAATGATTTAAAATCCGGTTGACCAAGAAGGTTAGCATCTTGCAATTTCTTGATGCGTTTTTCATTTATGTGACCAAGACGATAGTGCCACAAGAGAGTATCATTCACGTGAGTAGTTTTAAGTCTTTTTTCATTGATGTTTAAAATTTGTTTATTATTTAATTCAAGCAAATAGAGACCATTCCTTACAAATGCATTTGCATAGAAAATACCATTCTTCGATATAGACAAGCAAGAATTTGAAATATTTATATTAAAATTATCCATATCCAAACATGATACAAAAATAATGTTCTTTCTAATCGAAGGCATATAATAAACATTCTTTAAACATAAATTTAAACCACTAGATAATTGAGGCTTCACAGAACCTTGTGCAATCGCAGCAACGCTTGCACCATTTCCGACCTTCAAAATCATCTCGTTCTTTATGAGTTCCTTCCTATCCTTTAGTAGCTACACATTAGAAATTATGTGAGCACAAGATCCGGTATCAATTACCCAATTATGGACAGAGGTGGCTAAATTTATCTCAATAACAAATATACCTTTGGCCTTTTTGGGGCGCTTACGTTTAATCATTCCATTGTCAAGGTCTTCCTTGTACTTGGGGCAATTTGGCCGGATGTGTCCATTTTCACCGCAGTGAAAGCACTCCGTGTTGGGAGTCGGAGATTTCAAAGATTTCCCATTGAGGCACTTCCATGAGCACCTCCTACTCCCTTGCTCTTGATTGACGTATTTTTGGTGAATTTGCCTTTACTTTTGGTGATCTTCTTGCTCCCTCCATGGACGGCTAGGACGTGCTTGTCCCGACCCTTGCCCATGTCAACTTCAGCCGTTTTGACAGCGTTGTGAAGTTCCTCAAGACTCACCCCTTTCTCACGCACATGATAGTGCATAATGAAGTCCTTGTAGGACGGGGCTAGAGAACCAAGAATCAAATCTTCCGCAATGTCATCGGGCATCGGGGAAGAGAGCTTCGACAACTTCTGAAGGTAACCTTGCATCGTGAGAAAATGCATGGATACTGATGTTCCCTCCGCCATGTGGCACATTGTGAGTGTGATGGTGGTCTTATAGCGCTCTTTTCTAGCACTATCCATGAACATCTTTGTTAAAGCTTCCATGGTCTTCTTGGGGTTTGAATCCAAGTATTTCGCTTGAAGCGAGTCACCCATGGAGGCCAACATTAGACCGTGAACTTGGTTCTGTTGGTCTTCCCACTTGGCTTTTGCCTCTCTCTCGCTATCGGTTGTCTTCTCATTTAATTTTGGGATTTCACCATCCAAAATATGAGATAGTTTCTCAAACTTCAACACGATATTGAGCTTGAGTTGCCAGCTTATGAAGTTTGAGACATCATTTGCCAAAGGATGTT
The DNA here is from genome assembly GCA_963682175.1 of Triglochin maritima. Lineage (NCBI taxonomy): Eukaryota > Viridiplantae > Streptophyta > Magnoliopsida > Alismatales > Juncaginaceae > Triglochin > Triglochin maritima. The sequence continues at coordinate 27,575,511 of OY821780.1, read as the reverse complement.
TTTCAATCATAGATCGCACAATAGGTTGAATAATCGACATTTCTACAAAATAAATTATATGGGATTTAATGTCAATTTTATGTTTTAAAAACAATACCGCAAATAAAAATTTGTCCATAAATGCAGCAATCCAAGATCCTATCAATTATAATATAAACTAGCTAAGAGCTATCAGATATATTATAAAATCAAGGTAAGAAAACATTTTCTAATCATAACCATTTCGAAATATCGCAACGTTTGCATTTTCAAACTCTTATGATTCTTGTCATTTTAATTAAGAGGGAATTTGACCGATCCTCGTAAGAAAAACTCTCTTTCTCAAAACCGAGCTAGGGCTCCGGGTCTTGTTAAGAAAACTTATTTCATTTGATACGGGATACGTTTATCCATTGTATTCACAAACAAATATACTCGGTGTCCACTATGGGTGAGTTACACCTCGTACATCTATTCGTGGCACAACAATAGACAACCTAATATCTCCCACTATTCCCAAAGATGGAGGAAGCTATCTCCCCCTAAGGTCGAGCAGAATATCCCTCGATCGATGGCTGCTAGTGGATGAAATAAGAAAGAAAGATACTCTTAATTTTTGGTTGGACAATTTAAACATTAATATGTGATTTAGAACTTAGGTGATCATGCATATTTATCATCTATACACATCCTAACATTCATCCATGCAATCACATATATATTAAGCACACAAACATAAATAAATCCATTCACACACATTGTGTGAGTTTATATGTTCCCGCGTCCTTGATCCTCGATCATTGCGCTTCTTCAGCGTCTTCCTCTTGCACCATGGATGTTGATATTGCAAAAATATAAAATGCATCGCTAAATTTTGAAAATTGTCTAGTGCAAGTCCTATGTAAAAATCCTCTCATATGCATGCATATACATAAAAATAGAAATTTGGCTTTTACATATACATAAGCCTCTGTGATTGAATAATAATAACATACACATTCATTCATTCATTCACACATGGCTTCTTCGGAACATATAAACTCACATATCCCTCCATTAGAGAACTCGAGCAACGCATGCACATATACTATATATAACTCGATTTAGTTTATCATGCATCTCTAAATCAAACAATTCTAAAATCATTTGAAATCTATTAAAAATGATTTTATGCATCCATAGTTCAAAACATACAATATTTGAACCGTTGTTTATCCAATTTCCAAAAATAAAAAATTAAAGAAAGATAAACATATGCCTTTTTCGTTTTGTCGATTCCTTATAAAATAATCATTTAATTAAAAACGAAAATTCTATAAATTAGACATAAGTCTAAATTTTAATCCTAACATTCACATGATGTGTTTCAAAACATTTAAAACTATCAAAAGAATCAATTTGAATTAGAAAAAACTATCGGAAAACTCGAAAAAGACATAGAACATGAATTTTTTGCGATTGTAGATGGTAAACTAAAATTAATTATATAGTCTAATTATTGAAAATATGAACTAAAAGCTCTAATACCACTGTAGGATTTCGTGTCCCTATGTATGTATATATTTTAAAATTTTAATACAACATACAAGATCGATTTTCATATTTTCAACAATTTTTATGTACATAATTTTGTGATTATTCTAATAACATGCAATCCTACATTTATTAAAATAAATCACAAAGGTAGAATCATACCTCAAGGTTCTCTAAAACCTTCTTGCATATTCGGAGTCGTGTTGCCCGTTGAATCGTCCACGGATTTGCCTCCGAGTATTCACCAAACTCTAAACAAGATTAGAGAGAAATGAGCAAGCCAATCAATCTCTAACAAGGTTTAGAATCCAGCTAATGACCCTTCTTTAAGCTCCTGAGATTCTTATCTCCAAACTTAAATTTACTAAGAGATTTTCGTGGTGATTAGGGAAAGATTAATGAGAGAAAGATTTTTGCATTAGTTGTTAAACAAGTAGGAGTAGGGGTCCTTTTATAGTCTCCCAAAACATTCTTATCAAGAGCTATTATTTAGCCATGATCTCTTGCTTATTCTCTCCTAAAATTAATCTCTAATTTCCACATAATCACCCACAAAAAACGTTTTAATTAAATCTGGAATTAATCCACCCATGATTTAATTATTCTCTTAATAATTCAGGCAGAATCGTTCTTGTTCGGTAGACCGAGTATTATTCTGTCAATCGAACCATTTAGTTATAACACGTGTTCGGTGCACCGTGACCTAGACGGTCGACCGAATCCATATGAGAAAAATTCCCTGGAAGAATTCGGACGAACCACGTCTTTTACTCGGTCTACCGTTGACCCACCAGAATCGCTCCTCGGACATAGTCATCGGATGACCGTGTCACCTTCGGTCGATCGAAAATACTACTTCCCGGTTGACCGTGCACACTCGGTTAACCGAACCCGATTGTCCAGGCACTCCAGACAATTTCGGTCAACCAATTGCGCTTACCCGTTGCCTATTTGGTTAACCGATCCGAAGATACCCCGGTCGATCGAACCATGAACGGTTCACCGTGTTTGACCCCGATTTTGCCTTTGTCAAATTTTGGATTTATTTCCAACAAAATTTGATCTTTTGGGGTTTTTAGCAAATTCACATCTTATATAATATATTATCATATGTAATATTAAATTATTACACCCCATAATATATATACCTCATATTAATTTATTATGACTCTAATTATGTCAATTCTCATGACATACTGATTTTAATTAATTCACCACATGTGTCCTATTTTCACATGAAACCCGACACATCATATGAACTTAAAATCAACCTCTTGTTTCTCAGTTTTGTGGTGTGACCTATAGGAGGATCTAAGTCAAATTGGCAGTGATATTAAACACTAGATATCTCAAACTATAAGCGGTATCTAGCTACACATTATAGTTGCCCAATTAGCATATATGTCTTTGTTCCACCCGAACCAAAACACGATCCATTTAGTGATGTAAGTGCACCACTTGTGTCCGTCCCTTGCCTCATGATATTAAGAATATATACAAAGTAGAAATGTGTCATCTTTGTATTATATTCATTTCTTGATCTCTCTAAGCTAATTATAACTATGTAACTTAACTCAACTTACATTGTGCACATTATAATTTTTCTTTATTAAAGGGCCCACTAATATCATCACTCAATTAAGAGGGGCAATGATAATTGTTTGACTAGCTATCTTTTCCAGCACAAGTCATGCTCAACCAACTATTGTCTTTATCACTATACTCATTGATAACTTTTGACAATAATCAAATTAAGCACTTCTTGAGTGAAAAGATATAAGTCTCATATCTTAGGATCCAAGACACAATAAAAACATTAATGACACGAAACACAATTCCATAATGTTTTACTTGTTAGGTCTATTCAATATATAAAAGTAATCTTTTCCTCTTTTATATACTCGTGTCGTCAATTATTTGTAGAGCTACAACAATCGATGACCAACACGACAATCTTATCTCGGTAATTAATGTTCCATGTTAATTACCATGATTGTGAATAACTTTTGATTTATGTAAATAATTATCTTATAGAGCTCTACGGTTAAGGACCAAACGCCTCTTCCTTAACACTTCCAAAAGACGAATATCATAATCAAGGAACAAAATGCTTGCACATTCAATTCATAATAATTGACATATAAAAGTAAAACTTTTAGAACACATTCCTTTCACTTCCTCGTCCCGACGTGTCCCTCTGGTAGCACTCAACTCATACCCTCCTCTTCCTCACCTCCCTCTACCTCCTCATCGCCCTCAAGCTCCCTCCCTTCCTCGAGATCACCTACATGCTGAGCGCCAACCACACCATCTCCTCGGTGACTCCTCCTTCCTCAAAATCCTCATCATCATCACCTCCCTCTACCTCCTCATCGCCCTCAAGCTTCATCATCATCATCACCAATTAAAAATAAAAAAGTTAAAAAACAAATTCTCTCTCTCTCTCTCTCCTCTCATCTTTCCTCTATTCTTCCTCCATCTTTTCCTCCTCCTCCCGACGTATCCCTCTGGTAGCGCTCAACCCATACCCTCCTCTTCCTCACCTAGCTCTACCTCCTCCTCATCGCCTCAAGCTCCCTCCCTTCCTCGAGATCGCCTACATGCTCGGCGCCGACCACGCCATCTACTCGGCGACTCCTCCATCCTCAAAAGCCTCATCATCATCACCCTTTTACGACTCCCCCTAATCCACAATCACGACACAGCAATCAATCACAACTATAACAAGCCAAAAAGGACATTAACAAACAATAATCAAATCGAGACCTCAATTAAAAACATATCATAAAGTCAAGATCAAAGTACAATTTGGAAGGGAAATACAAGAAACTCCGAACATTACTACTACATGACTACTAAGAGGGGTATGAAAATATATGACAACTGAGCTCACTGATCCACTCCACGCGTCCTAGCCCAAGTCTCCTCCAGCCACCTATCGCGTCTCATTTGCACACCCAAAAATCACGCCTGAGTCTTAAATCAAGACCCCGTACGCAACCCCAACCCAACCCAACAAGGTATAGTCGTCCCTGATGGCTCACACTAACTAAGCAACGCCGTCTACACGACTCACAGCCAAATTATGGCACGTCGTCCACATGGCTCACAAACCAAATTATGACACGTCGTCCACACGACTCACACTGGTCTCATGTCCTAAGGCGACCACGCTTCCCAACAAAGCCGATCATGCACCTCGACCCCACCGCACATCTGATCCACAAGGCAACACTCAACCCGTTCTCACGGAAAAACTGTCACACGTTCCAAGGCGAGCACACATCCCATCTAGGTCAAGCATGCACCCTTGACCATACCGCTCATCTGGCCCACAAGGCAACACCCAACTCCAACCACGCGCCCGAGCCGCGAGCCCAGCTCCAGCGGTCACTCGTCACAACGTTGGTGAGCTGACCAGTCATGCATCCGGCTTCGGGAGCCGACCACATGCCCGAGCTTGTGTGGTCCCTTGAGGGGAAGGAAGTTAAGTTGGATGTTGTGCACATCACACGTCCTACAACTTTGTTGTTTGTCTACCATCTTCGTCTCGAATTCACCTCATTGACATCAAAACCATATGGTTCATTGTGGTACATCTTGTTAACATGGCCTTTGAGTGGTCTCTCCCTTCTTGTTACTTGGTTATGTCGATCGACATTTACGTTAAAGAGGAACAAGATGGAGAAGCTCGAATTACAGGCGTGGGCAATCACAAGAGTAAACTTCCAAAAGGCATGCGAACGAAATCTTATGATGGTAATTTTAAATAGGATCAGGTTTAACAGATAGTGACATTACATGATTACAAGATATGACATAAAACAATAGTAACATTTTTAGATAAATTTCCTTCAATGAATGGAAATGTTGTTGGTTTGTTTTTGTCACGATGACTTAAAAAGTACAAAAATAAATATTTAGATAGTAGGAGGTCGTGGGTTGGACGTCACTGGAGGGACATGTCAGGAGGAGGAAGAGAGGACAGATGAGAGGAAAGAGGGAGATTTTTTTTATGTTTTTAACTTTTTTATTTTTATTTTTAATAGTAAGGACATTTGTATTTTACGAGTTGATTAGTAGCATATCATACATCGCATTCATGTTATATATCCTTTATTTTACCTCAAAATTGTGCTACTCGAGTGTTTATTGTAGTGTTTCAGGTGTTAGGTAATAAAGAAGAGAAAATAGAGCAAATGGACCTGAATGCATCAAGAATGGACTAAATTGAACACTTCTGGACCTATTTGTAATGCACAAGTACTGAATCGCAAATCAGGAAGGACCCAAGTGAAAATTTGGGGGGACCTGATTGTGAAGTGCAAAATATTGTGACACATGACTTGAACCAAATCAGTATTTCACTAATTAAAACCAAAGTCGTTCGAGACAGTGGACCAGTGCCAAATGAAGAAACTTAAGTGCTGGAAAATTTTGAACCAGATCAGAGCATCCGGATCCGCCAGTAGTGGATCACTCTGATCCTTTTGCTCTCAGATTTTGGACACAAGTAAGGCTAACAGGTCAGCACATTCCCGGACCATCAGAATCGATTTAGAGTCATTTCATTACACCAAGATCAATCTTAACCATGTAATACTCTATAAATACCATTGTAATCCTTCATCTCCTCTCTTCTTCTTGCTTCTCCATTAGTGTAGGTTTATTTAGATGCTCATTAGTGTAAGAGGAGAAGAAGGAGAAACTTTGTAAGCTTTTATTTCAATATAGTATTCTTGTTCTTTACATTAATGTATTTACTTTGATGCAATTTCTTTAATGTTTGTCCTTGCTTAATCTTGTTTTCTCCATTTCCTTCATGGGTTTGAATAGTCCATCCACATTGAGGGTGGAGAAGAAGATGATGTGATTATGTGATGTATTAAGTGTGTTAATCCTAACATTTGAACCTCACATGAGTTTCATAACCATCTAATGAGATTTTCACTCTTATTTTTGATGTGCTAATGCTCTTGAGTGATGCTTAGCACATGCTTAGATTAGTGAGCCTATTTTATGAGGAATGATGATGGAGTGGAAGAATAAAACATGACATGTGCATGCATGTGCTCATGTTGGCATCATCCTTATTAATGTCTTGTATGTTGTAATGATTGTGTTAAATCTTATTTCATGTGGAGACATAGTAGGGTTTGGTCATTATGCATGTGCTCATATTAACCTAATTTCAATTATTTTCTTGTATGTTTTACTGAAAAAATCTTATATTATTTCATGTGGAGACAAAGTTGGATTTGGTTTTATGGATTTCATGTATTACATGTTATCATGAGTACAAATGAACACACATGTACACACATTTTCATTTCCGCATTTTTTCTCTACCCCTTAAGGGGTTTATTTTTATCGTTTGTTTCTCTACTTTTATACGCATCGTAGTGTAATCCGACCTCATTTTTCTCTCTTATTTCCCCACTCATGTATTGTGGATTTTGACTCACACGTGCTCCCCGTGGACTCGACCCGTACTTGTCACCGTTTCATCGCGGTCGTGCACTTGCGGTATTATAATTGATTCAATCACGAGGTTTAATTTATAAATTGTTTAATGACGGATGGAAACGATGACGGAGTGAGACCGACTAACGCGGAGGTGCATATGTGCAATTAATATCGACTCGTAGGTGAGCTTGTGGTAATAATAACAAAAACATGTGTATATCGCCAATTACGAGTCATGAGAGGTTGATTGACATCATTTCATGCTTATATTTGTATCTTATATCCATTATCTTTCACCTAAACAATGCTATGTTACACGTTTTATGTTTAGTTTTCAGGAATAAATAGGTTTGAAGAGATGAAGCATAAAAGGACCCAAAAGCAGGGAAAAAAGACTGAATTGCGAGACCTAGGGACTAAGATGCAAGGGAGAAGGACCTAAACGTAAGACCGAACGACCAAAGAGCAAAACATAAAACTCCACACCATCATGGGGAGTATTTTGGCAATTCTATTCGGGTCGGAGCTCCAACAAGTGAAGTAGATACATCAAAGACCAACAAAGACATCCAGAAAAGCCCAGAATAAAATCCAGCATGATCCAGACCATTTAGACCGCCAATTGGCGGTCCAAGACCGCTAATTGGCGGTCTGTTTTGGCCCACATTTGCTACGATTTTGGTGGGTCGCGTATTAGTGTGTATTTAGTCCATTTCTGGTATTTGTTTAGTCCCACATCGGGGGATTGTCCCGGATTGCCTTTTTCTATGGCTATAAATAGAACTCTTCACCTTCCATTGTAATCACTCCATATTTTAAGTGGCTATTCTTCCTACTAGAAGTGAGGCCTTGAAGCACACACTAAAGTAGGAGGATGCTACTTGAAATGTGAGTCACTTTAATAAATGTTTCTTTATTATGTTGTTTGTTTTATGTTTCTTGTTTTACTTTGTTTAATTTCCTTTCATTAGTTTTAGTACCTTAGTTAATATGCGTTTTTGCTTAGTTTAATAATTAGTGTAATGTGTAGTGAGTAGTTCCATCCCCTTTGGGGGGTGGAGTAGATGTTCATACATGCACTACAGAATGGAATGAATGCTTTATTTACAATGTGTCGATAAAACATGCATGTATGCTTGCTTGTTTAGGATAGAATTTTTAACTTGATGAGTTTTGCCAAAATGATTAGACACCTCTCATGCTTGTTTAGGTTCTGAAATAAACGACGTGTATATGTAAATGTTAATCAACTAGGATAGTGAATGGATTGATAGGTTTTCCCATAACATTTAGACACTTCCTATGCATGATAACACCACCTTTATTTGTGCTTAAAGAATGTGTTCAACACCCACCTCTTTGCATGTGTGCACTCACTCCACCCCTTAGGGGTTTCCATTTCTGAATTCCAGCACTCTTCTTTCGTTCTTAGTTAAGTTTAAGTTAATCGTTTGTTGCTTTCTTTTGCATTTCATACTTCGTAGTGTGGTGTAGCGTAGCGTAGCATAATCAACCCTCTTCTCCAATTTTTCGCCACTTGATTTCGTGCAAACGAGAGGCTGCTCACCTCTGTGAGGATGATTGACATCATTTCATGCTTATATTTGTATCTTATATCCATTATCTTTCACCTAAACAATGCTATGTCACGAGTTTTATGTTTAGTTATCAGGAATAAATAGGTTTGAAGAGATGAAGGATAAAATGACCCAAAAGCTGGGAAAAAGGACTGAATTGTAAGATCTGGGGACCAAGATGCAAGGAAGAAGGACCTGATTGCAGGACAGAAGGACCTAAGAGCAAAACAGAATACTCCTCACCATCATGGGGAGTATTTTGGCAATTCTATTCGGGTCGGAGCTCCAACATGCAAACTAGATGCATCAAATACCAACAAAGCCTTCCAGAAAAGCCCACAAGAAATTCCAGAGCGATCCGGACACTGTAGACCGCTAATTAGCGGTCCAAGACCGCTAATTGGCGGTCACTTTTGGCCCAAATGCGCTCAAATTTCTCAGAACATGTATTAGAGGATGTTTAGGCTATGTGTGGTATCTGTTTAGTCCCACATCGGGGGATTGTCCCGGATTAGCTTTTTCCATGCCTATAAATAGAACTCTTCACCTCCTTTTGTAATCACTCCATATTTTAAGTGGCTATTCTTCCTACTAGAAGTGAGGCCTTGAAGCACACACTAAAGTAGGAGGATGCTACTTTTAATGTGAGTCATTTTATCAATAAAGTTTTGTGTTTCTTTCATTATTTGTTTTATGCTTCTTTTATTGTTTATGCATGTTTTAGTTTAATCGTCTTTTAATTCTAGCTTAGTTTTAATATGCTTTCTTCCCATAGTTTAATAATTAGTGTAATGTTTAGTGAGTAGTTCCATCCCCTTTGGGGGGTGGAGTAGATGTACATACATGCAAATGAGAATGGGATGAATGCTTTAATTTCAATGTGTTGATTAAACATGAATGTATGCTTGCTTGTTTAGGATAGAATTTATAACTTGATGAGTTTTGCCAAAATGATTAGACACCTCTCATGCTTGTTTAGGTTCTGAAATAAACAACTTGCATATGTAAATGTTAATCAACCAAGTTGGTGAATAGATTGATAGGTTTTGCCATAACATTTAGACACTTCCTATGCTTGATAAACACCACCTTCATGTGCTTAAAGAATGTATTCTACACCCACCTCTTTGCTTGTGTGCACTCACTCCACCCCTTAGGGGTTTTCCCATTCCTGAATTCCAGCACTTCTATTTTGTTCTTAGCTTAGTTCTTATTTCATCGCTTGTTTGCTTCTTTCACATTTCATACTTCTTAGCGTAGTGTAGCGTAGAGTAGCTTAATAAATCTTTCTCCCCCAATCTTTGCCACTTGATTTCGTACAAGCAAGAGGCTGCTCACCTCCCTGAGGACGACCCGTACTTGCCACCGCTTCATCGCGGCCGTGCACTTGCGGTTTAAAATAAAACGTTTAACAAGTTTTTGGCGCCGTTGCCGGGGAGGTGCCAGTCCAGACTCTTGTTTGGACGATTCGAGTGGATTTAATTTTTGTCTTGTAGTTTTCTTTGTTTCAGGAGACGCACATTGAGAAGGGGAAGCATCTGGTGAAGTTTGGAGGTGGTTTGAGAGAAGAAGACCGCCAATCAGCGGTCTACAACCGCCAACTGGCGGTCTGGTTGTTTCATTTCACCTCTAAATTTCTTTGGAGTATTGCGTTATATGACATAGTGGTCTGGGACTTAATTTGGCATGTTTTGACTTATAGTTTGTTCCCAGATCAATAATCAAACCTCCCTTAAGCAACTTGGACCCTAAAACTCAAAGCAAAAGATTAGGCATTCTTTTTGTTTTGGCCATGCATCATGTATGTGACTTAGGCATTTAGATTGTTTTTTTTATCTTAGCTTTATTTTCTGTTGCTGAGACCTGGCGTGAGGTACACACCTTCTACTCTCATTCATGCATTTCGTATGAACATGCATTAGTTAGTAGGAAGTGCATTGCAACAAGTGTGAGTTGAGCGTTGTTTGGAGAGTTGATTGCTAGATTTCGGACTCCAAAACGCTACTAAGGAGGGGTTGTCTTGTAAAAGATAAGGTGGGGGATTTCATCACCCTTTCCTTCGCCCCAAAAACCACACTAATCAAGAGCCTAATTTTAAAATCAAGTAGACATTGGCCCTAAGGATCTTGGACGCATTAGGAGAGTGATCCGGTCCCGACCGTCATGACCTGATCGGCGTTGCCCACTTTGTCGATAGTAGGAGAGACGAGATCCCCGGATCTTGGCTCACTTGCTGGGCTTTGTGGTCCTCGTTGTAGGGAGGTGAGGCGTGTTGAGGCCGTGTGACCTCGCAGTTAGGCGTCGTCTAGCTGTAAGGACCTATAGCGACCTTAGGATTGCTTGAGCCTTGTGTGCTTGTGTGCTTCTACCTGTACCCATCCGCCGTAGCATAAGGACTTCTTCCTTTCTATCCTGAGTCGTTCTTTCTCTCCTGTGTTCCCCCGTCTTCTCCTCTACGCACATTCTTTGTTAAAAAAAAAGTTTTGTTTTGTGTGTGTGTGCACCTTTGTGCATTCTTTCGTGGACACGAGACGAGAGTGGTCGTTTGACGAGGAGCGTTGTCAATCCGGCTTCGGTCATCGATTTCTCGACACCTCCCTCCTCTCGTGTCGCACGCAGTCCGAGTTCAATGGCTGCTAATTTCCGTGAGGAGGAGCAGTTGCTGGACCAACCTATTCGACCAGTGCTTCCAGTTGTCGTTCCCATACCTCTACGTGATCGATGCTACCCGAGCCGTACAGCTCTACCCTCATGCATCGTATTACCAGAGGCTAATGGGAACCATTTTGAGGTTAAGCCTCAGTTTATCTCCATGCTCCCTCATTTCACTGGGAAAGGTGACCCCTATATCTTTCTCAGGGAATTTGAGGAGGTTTGTGCTATGTTCAAGCTGCAACAACTTAGCACAGACTCCATCCATCTTAGGCTTGTCCCCTTTGCGCTGAAGGATGATGCCAAGAAGTGGTTGTATAGCAACCAGGCGAATTCCTTTAGGACTTGGGATGAGTTTCAATCTGCATTCCTCAAGAAGTACTTTCCTAATCGTCGGACTCAAAAATTGAGGAACGAAATCAATTCGTTCTATCAACATGAGACCGAACCATTTCATGCATATCTTGAGAGGTTCAAAGAGCTACTATCCTCGTGCCCTCACCATGGCATTGAGTTGTGGCGTCTTTGTCAGATTGTGTATGAGGGTCTTCACATCCCGTCCAGAACGCTCCTTGAGTCCATGTGTCAAGGAGAGTTCTTGGGAAAGGATGAAAGGGAGGCATGGGCCTTCCTAGAAGACCTCGCTGAGAAAGCCATGCAGTGGGAGAGTGTGAGGGAACGACCTGCATCATCTAGTATAGGAGCGAGGATCGCGAATGCAAACTCGACTAGATCGGGTGCCACATTTGCTTTCGATACCACTACGGCCACCGACGCGCGCAAGGTGGCCTTAATGCGCCGTATGGATTCGATTGAGCTCCAAAACCAACAAAGTGCACCTCACATGTCCACATCTGGTCCAGTTCCTTGTCATTAATGTGGTAGGATAGGTCATGTAGAGAGCGAGTGTGAGTCCATTCCTCCTGAGAAGGAGCGTGTCAACGTTGTCTATGATAGAGCCAGGAATGACCCATACTCATCATCTTATAATCCTGGATGGAGGAACCACCCCAATTTTTCATGGAACCAAACTAATGCCCCGGGTGGTCCTTCAAACTCCTCTAGACCACCTTACCAATCACACCAACCTCCCATGCATGCACATTCCTATCAGCCACCCCAAGCGCAAACCACCAATCCATCGGGTTTCCCAAATTCCAATAATATGGAAACCCGATTCAATTCGCTTGAGACCTTGACTCGTGGACTTGAAAACTCAATGAAAATTTTTATGTCTACCACGAGTCAAGTTCTCACTTCAAATCAGCAGACCATCAAATCTCTAGAGCTTCAGATGGGCCAATTGGCTCAGTCTGTACATGAAAGAGAGAGAGGGTCTTTTCCTAGCCAGCCTGAGGCTAACCCCCGCATGTACCAACAACAACAAATGCAAAATGAGAATGTGGTACCTCGGGGGAGGCAAGTGAACCATGTGGAGGAAGCTGTTCACCATGTCAATTCCATTGTGACCTTATGGAATGGAAAACAGGTTGACAATCACATTTCCTTGCCACACCCACCACCATCTATGCAGCCCCCCAGTGGGAATGGTGGTGAAGAAGAAGCTGAGGGTGAGGGTAATACACCAAAGCTTTCTTCTCAGGCACAGCAGAAAACCTACCTGCCAAAAGCTCCTTATCCAAGTGGGTTAAACAAAAAGCAGAGTGACAACATGGACAAGATATTAGAGGTATTTAAGCAAGTGAAGGTTAACATCCCCTTGTTGGATGTCATCCAACAAATACCTCAATATGCCAAAGTGTTGAAGGATCTCTGCACAACCAAGAGGAAGACCAATGTTCCTAAGAAAGCATTCTTGGCTGCAAATATCAGCTCACTTTTGTCCAATCCTACCTACACAAAATACAAGGACCCGGGGTGTCCTACTATTCAGTGTACGATAGGGGACACTAGATTGAGCAATGTTTTGCTTGATTTAGGATCAGCGGTCAACCTCCTCCCATTCTCTGTTTATCAACAGTTGAACTTGGGAGAATTGAAACCAACTAAGATCACCCTCCAATTCGCGGATAGATCCATTCGTATTCCCATGGGGATTATCGAGGACGTGCTTATCAAAGTTGGAGATTTTATATTTCCAGTCGATTTTGTTGTCCTCGATACCAATCCTGTTGCGAACACCCACTCACAAATACCTTTGATTTTGGGTAGACCATTTCTGGCAACCTCCAATGCCTTGATTAATTGTAGAAATGGTCTCATGAAGCTCTCATTCGGTAACATGAGTGCCGAGTTCCATGTGTTCAACTCTGGTAGGCAACAGGAACCCATGGATGAACCTTTAAATCTAAATCTCATCCACCAATTGGAGAAAGCACCACAGAATCAACGAACACCCCTAACCCCAATGCAACCCATTGAGAATGTTCGTGGGCCCAGCGAAAACTCATTGCCTGTCTTCGCAATGCAACAGAGTGAGCTGGCCTCGAACATGAATGTCCGAAGGGAGTGTTCGTTGCATGATTCAGTTGAGAGTACTAGTGAGAGTGAGACACCTCATCATATGCCTATACCAGAAGGTGTCTCTACCTCATGTCCCATGGCCATTGAGCCATTTGAGCTTCATATTGACTCCAACAAGGACCCACCTATGACCGAGCTTATGCTTGATGATGTAAACGATGGTGGGAGGTCCTTGTTGGATGACTTGGGGAGAAGCCCCATTCTTAGTGATGCAAGTCTGTTGCATCCATCGAATGAGCCTGAGGAACTCATTCTGATGCACCCGCCTATTGGTTGGAGGGTTTTCTTCGATGAGCAATTAAACCCTAGTGAGGCAACACAACTTCATTCTTTGTTGCCCACACCCAACCAATATCATGAGGGGTTCGAGCCTTTCAGCTTTGACCTTTCACCACTCATGACACCTCAGAGTACCAGTGGAGTTTGCCCATCTCGGCAAGTCTCTGGTCCTCATGACTTGATGTTCTCATTTGATGTTCCTTGACTAAATGATTATGAGAATATCTTGGTTGATGTATATATCTTTAAAAAAAGAAAAAAAAGAAGAAAAAAACAACAAAAAGAACAACAAAAAAAGAAGAAGTATGTAATAAAAGACTCCCTCAGTGAGCATCGATTGTTGTGGGCCACAACGCTTGTGTACTTGGGCCCAATCTCTTCACGTATTTATCTCCCTTCTTCAGCTTGTCACAGGTTTTGAGTGAATTTGGGTTTGTGTCCATCAACATGACCCTGAACGTCCCTTTGTACTTCATGTTGGTGAGATCTTTCCTTTTTCATGCATGTATCCATGTAGTATCTTGTTTACATTCATTGAGGACAATGCATGAAGTAGGTGTGGGGGGTGTTTTACGTGTGTACATAGTCGAGTCTTTTCTTTTGATTTTTTTGTTTTCTTTTGTGTGCATTGTTAGGGTCATGTTAGTGTGCCGCATTTAACATTGATATATCTGCTTGCCATGATCCTTGGGTGACTTGTCTTCTTTTGCTTGTCTAGTGCTTTAAAATTTTCACATTTCTTTCAAAATCTTCATGTGTTTGCGAAAGAAAATGTTTTTGTAGGTTTTGCGTGTGTTTAGCATGTGCAAAACCATTGAGAGGCAAAGTAAAAAGAAAGCTCCCAAAATTGTCTTGAACTTGATGCATTAAGATTTCTAGTTTACTGGCTTTAGGTCTTATCGAGTCGTTAGGATGCACCCCGGTTTTCCCTCGGGGGGCGTGTAATCATAGGGTTTCAGTACTCAAACATTTAAAGAAGTCCACCCTGAACCTAGTGAGTCAAATAATTCGTGTCTGTTAGTATAAGGAAGTTTGTCGTAGGCAAGGGCCCTTAATCTCTTTTTGTGAAACTTAAGTGTAGGGGTTTTGGTTCCCATGTAGATAAATAAGTGGTGTTCTCTCTTCTCGCACGGCTCCTATCACTCGGGAAAGTAGGTCTGAGGGGACTTTGTGCCTGGTGCTTTCGAGTCATCTAACTTGGGATGCACCGACCGAACTCCCGTTACACGGGTGGTAGGGATCGCCCTATGTGGAGATTTGGGGGAAGGTGTACGTGATAGTGTAAGTCCTCATAGGCAATGATGCACGAAACCTGACCCTGGGAGAATCAAACACCAACCAATAAAAAGCTCCAATGAAAAAAAATTGAAAAAAAAGAAAAAAAAAAGTCAAATAAGAACCAAAATGGACTTTACACATTGTATCACATTCAGAAGTTAAGGTTGCCCATGTCTTTCACTCAAGTCCTTAACTAACTTTCACAAATAACTCATTAGGCTAGGTGTGTGGACCGATTACATATATAGAGTCGACCTGTAGTATTACCACATCCCATGATCGACAAAATAAGTCCAACGAGTCGTGTAGCTAGATTGATTAATGCATCTTGTTCGGATTTTGTGGGTATATCCGCTGAAAACCCTCAGCAGACAACACTCCTCCTCCTACTTGAAATGTGAGTCACTTTAATAAATGTTTCTTTATTATGTTGTTTGTTTTATGTTTCTTGTTTTACTTTGTTTAATTTCCTTTCATTAGTTTTAGTACCTTAGTTAATATGCGTTTTTGCTTAGTTTAATAATTAGTGTAATGTGAGTGAGTAGTTCCATCCCCTTTGGGGGGTGGAGTAGATGTTCATACATGCACTACAGAATGGAATGAATGCTTTATTTACAATGTGTCGATAAAACATGCATGTATGCTTGCTTGTTTAGGATAGAATTTTTAACTTGATGAGTTTTGCCAAAATGATTAGACACCTCTCATGCTTGTTTAGGTTCTGAAATAAACGACGTGTATATGTAAATGTTAATCAACTAGGATAGTGAATGGATTGATAGGTTTTCCCATAACATTTAGACACTTCCTATGCATGATAACACCACCTTTATTTGTGCTTAAAGAATGTGTTCAACACCCACCTCTTTGCATGTGTGCACTCACTCCACCCCTTAGGGGTTTCCATTTCTGAATTCCAGCACTCTTCTTTCGTTCTTAGTTAAGTTTAAGTTAATCGTTTGTTGCTTTCTTTTGCATTTCATACTTCGTAGTGTGGTGTAGCGTAGCGTAGCATAATCAACCCTCTTCTCCAATTTTTCGCCACTTGATTTCGTGCAAACGAGAGGCTGCTCACCTCTGTGAGGATGATTGACATCATTTCATGCTTATATTTGTATCTTATATCCATTATCTTTCACCTAAACAATGCTATGTCACAAGTTTTATGTTTAGTTTTCAGGAATAAATAGGTTTGAAGAGATGAAGGATAAAAGGACCCAAAAGCTGGGAAAAAGGACTGAATTGTAAGATCTGGGGACCAAGATGCAAGGAAGAAGGACCTGATTGCAAGACAGAAGGACCTAAGAGCAAAACAGAATACTCCTCACCATCATGGGGAGTATTTTGGCAATTCTATTCGGGTCGGAGCTCCAACATGCAAACTAGACGCATCAAATACCAACAAAGCCTTCCAGAAAAGCCCACAAGAAATTCCAGAGCGATCCGGACACTGTAGACCGCTAATTAGCGGTCCAAGACCGCTAATTGGCGGTCACTTTTGGCCCAAATGCGCTCAAATTTCTCCAGAACATGTATTAGAGGATGTTTAGGCTATGTGTGGTATCTGTTTAGTCCCACATCGGGGGATTGTCCCGGATTAGCTTTTTCCATGCCTATAAATAGAACTCTTCACCTCCTTTTGTAATCACTCCATATTTTAAGTGGCTATTCTTCCTACTAGAAGTGAGGCCTTGAAGCACACACTAAAGTAGGAGGATGCTACTTTTAATGTGAGTCATTTTATCAATAAAGTTTTGTGTTTCTTTCATTATTTGTTTTATGCTTCTTTTATTGTTTATGCATGTTTTAGTTTAATCGTCTTTTAATTCTAGCTTAGTTTTAATATGCTTTCTTCCCATAGTTTAATAATTAGTGTAATGTTTAGTGAGTAGTTCCATCCCCTTTGGGGGGTGGAGTAGATGTACATACATGCAAATGAGAATGGGATGAATGCTTTAATTTCAATGTGTTGATTAAACATGAATGTATGCTTGCTTGTTTAGGATAGAATTTATAACTTGATGAGTTTTGCCAAAATGATTAGACACCTCTCATGCTTGTTTAGGTTCTGAAATAAACAACTTGCATATGTAAATGTTAATCAACCAAGTTGGTGAATAGATTGATAGGTTTTGCCATAACATTTAGACACTTCCTATGCTTGATAAACACCACCTTCATGTGCTTAAAGAATGTATTCTACACCCACCTCTTTGCTTGTGTGCACTCACTCCACCCCTTAGGGGTTTTCCCATTCCTGAATTCCAGCACTTCTATTTTGTTCTTAGCTTAGTTCTTATTTCATCGCTTGTTTGCTTCTTTCACATTTCATACTTCTTAGCGTAGTGTAGCGTAGAGTAGCTTAATAAATCTTTCTCCCCCAATCTTTGCCACTTGATTTCGTACAAGCAAGAGGCTGCTCACCTCCCTGAGGACGACCCGTACTTGCCACCGCTTCATCGCGGCCGTGCACTTGCAGTTTAAAATAAAACGTTTAACAAGTTTTTGGCGCCGTTGCCGGGGAGGTGCCAGTCCAGACTCTTGTTTGGACGATTCGAGTGGATTTAATTTTTGTCTTGTAGTTTTCTTTGTTTCAGGAGACGCACATTGAGAAGGGGAAGCATCTGGTGAAGTTTGGAGGTGGTTTGAGAGAAGAAGACCGCCAATCAGCGGTCTACAACCGCCAACTGGCGGTCTGGTTGTTTCATTTCACCTCTAAATTTCTTTGGACGACCCGTATTTGCCACCGCTTCAACGCGGTTTAAAATAAAACGTTTAACAGAGGACGACCCGTATTTTCCACCGCTTCAACGCGGCCGTGCACTTGCGGTTTAATATAAAATGTTCAACAGAGGTGCACCGTTGCAAAAAACTAATAATATTATTTTGGGAGAGGGAATGTTTGATCAATTGAAGAGAGGATTGTTGCTCGAGAATGATGTCCTTGGGTGCAAATTGTTTAATGGTGGTTTAGATACAAAATTATGTTGGGAAATATTAGGAACTACAAGAACAATTACATGCAGGACATAAACGTTGACGTGTCATCTAGGAGCCACACGCGTTACAAAATGCATTACAAATCGTGTGCGGTTCCAAGGTGCTAATTTAATATCAAGCATGGTACTTTGAATTGGAGCTTAATAATCAACTGAACTACGACAACGATTGGGAAATGTTGGGGCATTGACATTGACCGAATCCCCAGACCCCACCAACGCCAAGTTTTGTCCCATGAAGGGCGTGTGATTAGGGTTGTCAATCACATTTTGTCATGTCGTGTACTAATCTTATCGTGTACGTTCGTATATATAAGCATTATGTGCTCATCCATATCTGACCTCTGTTCTAAAATGCGGTCCGATGCGGCCGCTGATTGACATCATTTCATGCTTATATTTGTATCTTATATCCATTATCTTTCACCTAAAGAATGGTATGTGACGAGTTTTATGTTTGAATTTCAGAAATAAATAGGTTTGAAGAGATGTAACATAAAAGGACCCAAAAGCTGGGAAAAATGACTGAATTGTGAGACCTGGGGACTAAGATGCAAGGAAGAAGGACCTGAACGTAAGACCAAAGGACCAAAGAGAAAAACAGAAAACTCCACACCATCATGGGAAGTATTTTGACAATTCTATTCGGGTCGGAGCTCCAACAAGTAAAGTAGATGGATCAAAGACCAACAAAGACATCCAGAAAAGCCCAGAATAAAATCCAGCGTGATCCGGACCATATAAACCGCCAATTGGCGGTCCAAGAACGCAAATTGGCGGTCTGTTTTGGCCCCAATCCGTTAAGATTTTGGTGGGTCGCGTATTAGTGTGTATTTAGTCCATTTTTGGTATTTGTTTAGTCCCACATCGGGGGATTGTCCCGGATTGCCTTTTTCTATGGCTATAAATAGAACTGTTCACCTTCCATTGTAATCACTTCACATTTTGAGTGACTACTCTTCCTACTTGAAGTGAGGCCTTGAAGCACACACTAAAGTAGGAAGATGCTACTTGTATTGTGAGTCATTTTAATAAAAGTTTCTTTATTATGTTGTTTGATTCATGTTGCTTGTTTTACTTTGTTTAATTTCATTTCATTAGTTTTAGTAGTTTAGTAAATATGCTTTCCTTGCTTAGTTTAATCATTAGTCTAATGTGTAGTGAGTAGATTCCATCCCCTTTGGGGGGTGGAGTAGATGTTCATACATGCAAATGAGAATGGAATGAATGCTTTATTTACAATGTGTTGATAAAACATGAATTTATGCTTACTTATTTAGGATAGAATTTATAACTTCATGAGTTTTGTCAAAATGATTAGACACCTCTCATGCTTGTTTAGGTTCTGAAATAAACAACTTGTATATGTAAATGTTAATCAACTAGGTTGGTGAATGGATTGATAGGTTTTGCCATAACATTTAGACACTTCCTATGCATGATAACATCACCTTTATTTGTGCTTAACTAATGTGTTCAGCACCCACCTATTTGCATGTGTGCACTCACTCCACCCCTTAGGGGTTTTCTATTTCTGAATTCCAGCACTTATTTAGCTCTTAGTTTAGTTTGGTAGTTCATCGTTTATTACTTTCGTTCGCATTTCGTCGTTGTAGTGTAGTGTAGCGTAGAGTAGGATAATCAAACTCTCTTCTCCATTTTTCGCCACTTGATTTCTGATAAACAAGAGGTTGCTCACCTCCCTGTGGATGACTCGTATTTTCCACGTCTTCACCGACACCGTGCACTTGCGGTTTAATTAAAACGTTCAACAAGTTTTTGGCACCGTTGCCGGGGAGGTGTCAGTCCAGACTCTTGTTTGGACGATTCGAGTAGATTTAATTTGTGTTGGTAGTTTTTATTTGTTTCAGGAGACTTGGAGTCGCAAGGGGAGGCAACAGGAGAAGTTGGAGGCCAATCTGGGAACTTTGGACCGCCAAATAGCAGTCTGGTGAGCCCTGTTTCCCTTCTCGTTTCTTCAGCTTGTTTCCATAATTGATTTAGTGATCTGGGACTTGATTTGGCATGTTTTGACTTATAATTTGTTCCCATATCAATAATCAAACCTCCTTTAAGCAACTTGGACCCTAAAACCCAAAGCAAAAGATTGGGCATTCTCTCTTGTTTAGGTCATGCATCATGTATGTGACTTAGGCATGTAGATTGTCTTTTATTTTAGCTTTATTTTCAGTTGCTGAGTGGTGGCGTGAGGTACGCACCTTCTACTCTCATTCATGCATTTCGTATGAACATGCATTAGTAAGTAGGAAGTGCATTGAAATGAGTGTGAGTTGAGCGTTTGTTTGGAGAGTTGATTGTTAGATTAAGACTCTAAAACGCTACTAAGGAGGGGTTGTCCCATAAAAGAAAAGGTGGGGGATTTCATCACCCTTTCCTTCGCCCCACAAACCACACTAATCAAGAGCCTAATTTTTTAAATCAAGTAGTCATTCGCCCTAAGGATTTCGGGCGCAATAGGAGAGTGATCTGGTCCCGACCATCATGACCCGATCGACGTTGCCCACTCTGTCGATAGTAGGAGAGACGAGATCTCCGGATCTTGTCTCACTTGCTGGGCTTTGTGGTCCTCGTCGTAGGGAGGTGAGGCGTGTTGAGGCCGTGTGACCTCGCAGTTAGGCGTCGCCTTGCTGTAAGTACCTATAGCGACCTTATGATTGCTTGAGCCTTGTTTGCTTGTGTGCTTCTAGGTGTACCTATCCGCCGTAGCATAAGGACTTCTTCCCTTCTCTCCTGAGTCATTCTTTCTCTCTTGTGTTCCCCCGTCTTCTCCTCTACGGACATTCTTTGTTAAAAAAAAGTTTTCCTTTGTGCATGCTTTCGTGGGCACGAGACGAGAGTGGCCGTTTGACGAGGCGTGTTGTCAACACTGCTTCAGTAGTCGATTTCTCAACGTCTTCCTCCTCTCGTGTCGCACACAGTTCAGGTTCAATGGCTGCTAATTTCCGTGAGGAGGAGCAGTTGCTGGACCCACCTATGCTTCCTGTTGTGGCTCACATACCTCTACGTGATAGATGCTACCCGAGCCGTACTGCTCTACCCTCATGCATCGTATTGCCAGAGGCAAATGAGAACCATTTTGAGGTTAAGACTCAGTTTATTTCCGTGCTCCCTCACTTCACTGGGAAAGGTGACCCCTATATCTCTCTCAGGGAATTTGAGGAGGTCTGTGCTATGTTCAAGCTGCAAAAACTTAGCACAGACTCCATCCATCTTAGGCTTGTTCCTTTTGCACTAAAGGATGACGCCAAGAAGTGGTTGTACAACAACCATGCCAATGCCTTCATGACTTGGGATGAGTTTCAATCTGCATTCTTCAAGAAGTACTTCCCAAATCATCGGACTCAAAAATTGAGGAACGAAATCAATTCGTGCTATCAAATTGAGACCGAAACATTTCATGCATATCTAGAGAGGTTCAAGGAGCTACTATCCTCATGCCCTCACCATGACATTGAGTTGTGGCGTCTTTGTCAGATTGTTTACGAGGGTCTTCACGTCCCGTCCAGAATGCTCCTTGAGTCCATGTGTCAAGGAGAGTTCTTTGGAAAGGATGAAAGGGAGGCATGAAATTTCCTAGAAGACCTCGCTGAAAAAACCATGCAATGGGAGAGTGTGAGGGAACCACCTGCATCATCTAGCATAGGAGCGAGGATTGCGAATGCACACTCGACTAGATCGGGTGCCGCATTTGCTATCGATACCACTACGGCCACCAAGGCACGCATGGCGGCCTTAATGCGACGTATGGATTCGATTGAGCTCCAAAACCAACAAGGTGCACCTTACATGTCCACATCTGGTCCAGTTCCCTGTCATTCATGTGGTAGGATAGGTCATGTAGAAAGAGAGTGTGCGTCCATTCCTCCTGAGATGGAACATGTCAACGCCATCTATGACAGAGCTAGGAATGACCCATACTCATCATCTTATAATCCTGGATGGAGGAACCACCCTAATTTTTCATGGAACCAAAATAATGTCCCGGGTGGTCCTTCAAACTCCTCTCGACCACCTAACCAATCATACCAACCACCCATGCATGCACAATCTTATCAGCCACCCCAAGCTCAAATCACCAATCAATCGAGTTTACCAAATTCCAATAATATGGAAACCTGATTCAATTCGCTTGAGACATTGACTCGTGGACTTGAAAACTCAATGAATTTTTTTATGTCATCCACAAGTCAAGTTCTCACTTCAAATCAGCAGACCATCAAATCTCTAGAGCTTCAAATGGGCCAATTGGATCAGTCTGTACATGAAAGAGAGAGGGTCTTTGCCTAGCCAGCCTGAGGCTAACCCCCGTATGTACCAGCAACAACACATGCAAAATGAGAATGTGGTACCTCGGGGGCGGGAAGTGAACCATGTGGAGGAACTTGTTCATCATGTCAATTCCATTGTAACCTTAAGGAATGGAAAGCAGGTTGACAATCACATTTCCTTGCCACCACCACCATCTATAAAGCCCCTCAGTGGGAATGGTGGTGAAGAAGAGGCTGAGGGTGAGGGTAATACACCAACGCCTCCTTCTCATGCACCGCAGAAAACCTACCTGCCAAAAAGTCCCTATCCAACTAGGTTAACCAAAAAGCAGAGTGACACAATGGATAATATATTAGAGGTGTTTAAGCAAGTGAAGGTTAACATCCCCTTGTTGGATGTCATCCAACAAATACCTCAATATGCCAAAGTGTTGAAGGATCACTGCACAACCAAGAGGAAGACCAATGTTCCTAAGAAAGCATTCTTGGCTGCAAATGTAAGCTCACTTTTATCCAATCCCGCCTACACAAAATACAAGGACCCTGGGTGTCCTACTATTCAGTCTACGATATGGGACACTAGCATGAGTAATGTATTGCTTGATTTAGGATCGGCGGTCAACCTCCTCCCATTTTATGTTTATCAATAGTTGAATTTGGGAGAATTGAAACCAACTAAGATCACCCTCCAATTGGCGGATAGATCCATTCGTATTCCAAAGGGGATTATCGAGGACGTGCTTATCAAAGTTGGAGATTTTATATTTCCATTCGATTTTGTTGTCCTCGATACCAATCCTGTTGTGAACACTCACTCTCAAATAGCTTTGATTTTGGGTAGACCATTTCTGGCAACCTCCAATGCCTTAATTAATTGTAGAAATGGTCTCATGAAGCTCTCATTCGGTAATATGAGTGCCGAGTTTCAAGTGTTCAACTCTAGTAGGCAACAAGAGCCCATGGACCAACCTTTAATCTCAATCTCATCCGCCAATTAGAGAAAGCACCACAAAATCAACGAACACCCCTAACACCAATGTAACCAATTAAGAATGTTTGTGCGCCCAGCGAAAACTCATTGCCTATCTTTTCAATGCAACAGAGTGAGCTGGCATCAAATATGAATGTCCAAAAGGAGTGTTCGTTGCATGATTCAGTTGAGATTAGTAGTGAGAGTGAGACACCTATACCAGAAAGTGTATCTGTCTCATGTCCCTTCGCCATTGAGCAATTTGAGCTTCATCTTGACTCCAACAAGGACCCACCTACGACCGAGCTTACGCTTGATGATATAAATGATGGTGGGAGGTCCTTGTTGGATGACTTGGGGAGAAGCCCCATTCTTAGTGATGTAGGTCTGCTGTATCCATCGAATGAGCTTGAGGAACTCATTCCGATGCACCCACCTATTGGTTGGAGGGTTTTGTTCGATGAGAAACTAAACCCTAGTGAGGCAACACAACTTCATTCATTCATGTTGCCCACACCCAACCAATATCATGAGGGGTTCGAGCATTTCAGCTTTGACCTTTCACCCCTCATGACACCTCAGAGTACCAGTGAAGTTTGCCCATCTTGGCAAGTCTCTAGTCCTTATAACTCGATATTCTCATTTGATGTTCCTTGACCAAATGATTATGAGAATATCTTTGTTGATGTATATACCTTGTAAAAAAAGTGTAATAAAAGACTCCATGAGCGAGCATTGATTGTTGTGGGGCCCAACCCTTGTGTACTTGGGCCCCATTTCTTCACGTATTTGTCTCCCTTCTTCAGTATCTCACAGGTTTTGAGGGAATTCGGGTTTGTGTCCATCAATATAACCACGAACTTCCTTTTGCGCTTTATGTTGGTGAGATCTTTCATTTTTCATGCATAAATCCATGTAGTATCTTGCTCACATTCATTGAGGACAATGCATGAAGTAGGTGTGGGGGGTGTTTTACGTGTGTACATAGTCGAGTCTTTTTCCTTTGATTTTGTTTTCTTTTGTGTGTATTGATAAGGTCATGTTAGTGTGCTGCATTTAATATCGATATATCTGCTTGCCATGATCCTTGGGTGACTTGTCTTCTTTTGCTTGCCTAGTGCTTTAAAATTTTCACATTTCTTTCAAAATCTTCATGTGTTTGCGAAAGAAAATGTTTTTGTGGGTTTTGCGTGTGTTTAGCATGTGCAAAACCATTGAGAGGCAAACTAAAAAGAAAACTCCCAAAAGTGTCTTGAACTTGATGCATTAGGATATCTAGTTTACTGGCTTTAGGTTTTATCGAGTCGTCAGGATGCACCCCGGTTTTCCCTCGGGGGCGTGTAATCATAGGGTTTCAGCACTCAAACATTTAAAGAAGTCCACCCTGAACCTAGTGAGTCAAATAATTCGTGTCTGTTAGTATAAGTAAGTTTGTAAGAGTCAAGGGCCCTTAATCTCTTTTTCTGAAACTTAAGTGTAAGGGTTTTGATTCCCATGTAGATAAATAAATAAGTTGTGTTCTCTCTTCTCGTACGGCTCCTATCACTCGGGAAAGTAGGTCTGAGGGGACTTTGTGCCTGGTGCTCTCGAGTCATTTGACTTAGGATGCACCGACCTAACTCCCGTTACACGGGTGGTAGGGATCGCCCTATGTGGAGATTTGGGGGAAGATGTATGTGATAGTGTAAGTCCTCATAGGCAATGATGCATGAAACCCGACCCTGGGAAAATCAAACACAACCAATAAAATGTTAAAAAGAAAAAAAAGGTGAAATAAGAAGCTTAATGGAATTTACACATTGTATCACATTCAGAAGTTAAGGTTGCCAATGTCTGTCACTTAAGTCCTTAACTAACTTTCACGAATAATTCATTAGGCTAGGTGTGTGGACCGATTACATATATAGAGTCAACCCGTAGTATTACCGCGTCCATGATCGACAAAATAAGTCCAACGAGTGGGTAGCTAGATTGATTAATGCATCTTTGTTCGGATTTTGTGGGTGTATCCGCTGAAAACCCTCAGGAGACGACACTCCTCCTGCTTGGCGACAAGGAGGTTTAACGTCTTGTTGCACGTGCTAAGTGCAACCGTGATTCCTACGAAAGTGAGTTAGGATTTCTTGTTTTTCGTATGCTTTTCTCTTTCTTTGTTTTGCTCGTGACTAGCAAAAGTTAGGTGTGGGGGTATTTGATTGACATCATTTCATGCTTATATTTGTATCTTATATCCATTATCTTTCACCTAAACAATGCTATGTGACGAGTTTTATGTTTGAATTTCAGAAATAAATAGGTTTGATGAGATGTAGCATAAAAGGATCCAAAAGCTGGGGAAAAAGACTGAATTGTGAGACCTGAGGACTAAGATGCAAGGAAGAAGGACCTGAACGTAAGACCAAAGGACCAAAGAGCAAAAAAGAAAACTCCACACCATCATGGGGAGTATTTTGACAATTCTATTCGGGTCGGAGCTCCAACAAGTGAAGTAGATGCATCAAAGACCAACAAAAACATCCAGAAAAGCCCAGAATAAAATCCAACGTGATCTGGACCATATAACCGCCAATTGGCGGTCTGTTTTGGCCCAAATCCGATAAGATTTTGGTGGGTCGCGTATTAGTATGTATTTAGTCCATTTTTGGTATTTGTTTAGTCCCACATCGGGGGATTGTCCCGGATTGCCTTTTTCTATGGCTATAAATAGAACTCTTCACCTTCCATTGTAATCACTTCACATTTTGAGTGACTACTCTTCCTACTTGAAGTGAGGCCTTGAAGCACACACTAAAGTAGGAAGATGCTACTTGTATTGTGAGTCATTTTAATAAAAGTTTCTTTATTATGTTATTTGATTCATGTTGCTTGTTTTACTTTGTTTAATTTCATTTGATTAGTTTTAGTAGTTTAGTTAATATGTTTTCCTTGCTTAGTTTAATCATTAGTCTAATGTGTAGTGAGTAGATTCCATCCCCTTTGAGGGGTGGAGTAGATGTTCATACATGGAAATGAGAATGGAATGAATGCTTTATTTACAATGTGTTGACAAAATATGAATGTATGTTTGCTTGTTTAGGATAGAATTTATAACTTGATGAGTTTTGTCAAAATGATTAGATACCTCTCATGCTTGTTTAGGTTCTGAAATAAACAACTTGTATATGTAAATGTTAATCAACTAGGTTGGTGAATGGATTGATAGGTTTTGCCATAACATTTAGACACTTCCTATGCATGATAACACCACCTTTATTTGTGCTTAAAGAATGTGTTCAACAGTCACCTATTTGCATGTGTGCACTCACTCCACCCCTTATGAGTTTTCTATTTCTGAATTCCAGCACTTATTTAGCTCTTAGTTTAGTTGGGTAGTTCATCATTTATTACTTTCGTTCGCATTTCGTTGTTGTAGTGTAGTGTAGCGTAGAGTAGGATAATTAAACTCTCTTCTCCATTTTTCGTCACTTGATTTCTGATAAACAAGAGGTTGCTCACCTCCTTGTGGACGACCCGTATTTGTCACGTCTTCACCGACGCCGTGCACTTGCGGGTAAAAAAAATGTTCAACAACCGCATATGCAGATGCGAGCTCGATGCGAGGGAGAAGCGCATCGCATCTTCTCGATGCGGGTGCATTTCAGAACACCCACTTTTTGGTTTTTTGGGGTTTTTCATATATTTTTTATTCTAATTTGTTTAATATTAACTTATTGATTTTAGAAATTATTAAAAAATTTACCTAATTTTTTAGTTACATGTATATAATTTAAAATTATTATATCTATATGACAGTATTTAATTATTAGATGACAAACCACATATGCACCCGCATCACATTCACATACCGCATATGTCGGATGCGGTCCCTCGCTACATCGCATCCACATCCCGCATTTTTGAACCTTGTATCTGACTCATTTACTAATCGTATTTACTACCCATTGTGATTGCATTATTATTACCTATTTAGCATGTTAACAGATGTTTAATATGTTTTAATACTTAAATTACATTTTAGTATCAGACTATTTTGTAGTTTGTAATATGTAAAAAGTTAAACATATTATCAAAAATATTACTCATGTATATCCGTATAGTAATCAAGTATTACTCTTATTCACGTACGTAGTACCTCATTAGTTCTCGTGTATCTTCATGTTTCTATCGTCTTGATCATGTTTGACCCATAAATCGAGATCTGACATGTTTATTAATCGTGTTACAATCTTATATCCATTTATTAATCGTGTAATTTTTTTAAATACATGTCCACTAATTTTGTATCGTGTAATTATGTTTTGTGTAACTTGACTTTGTAATCAGCAGACAAAATCCGGACGTTGTTGTTGGGCACAAGACTGTCAACGACAAGGTCGCACTTGACAACAACGGTGACAACTTTGGAGTGCATGACCCATGCAGACACCACGACGGGGACCTTCACGTAGACGTCGAGGGGGATGTGTTTGGACTTCTGGTTGTCCAACAAGGCGTCGTAGAGGGCGGAGCCGAATGTGCTGTCACCCTCCAGCACCACCTCCACCAGCTCGGTGCTCCGGTGTCCCTGGAAGAAGGCCGGCAGCTTGCCGGAGCAGAGCTCGGCTCCTTTGTAGTGTACTACGACTGTGCTATCCTTCCCATAAGATATGGCTATGTTCCTGTGAAATTTTATTAATATTTGATTTCTAAATTAATGACAAAAGGGAAAATGTGCCAGGATATCAGTGTGGGAGTGAGGTTTTGTTAGTGTAGATTGGGAAAAATACCTATAAAAAATGCGTTTGGGTTTAGTTACAGTTATATATATTCAAATTACCTAAATTAATTTTTGAGAATTTACAGTTATATATATATATATGGAGTTGAGAATTTACTCTACTTGAAAATTAAGATAAAATAGGTAACAAAATGTATATATATTTTTTAAAATTTACAGTATTTTAGATACTTGGTAGTTGGTAGCATGAGATTATGAATGACATTGACGCACAATGTAAAACATTACATTTCACAGTTTCAAACGGATGCATTATTATTAATTAATTCCATAGTAGCATAGTAACAACCAAAACAAAAACATATATACCTATTAGGATTCACAGCCTTGATAATTATACTTATCTCAGTGTGAAGGCTAAAATCCTGCCTCACATCAAACGCCAACACTTCAATATGATCAAAAGTGTACTCCGGAGTCTTCGGGTCAAGAAGAATGAAAGCGTACCCGATGATCCCAACAACGGCAATGAGGAAGACAAGAAAGAAACAACAACACCAACACAAGCAACCGAAGTTGCACTTCTGGTCGCCACCGTAGTTTTTCTTAGAGTAGTAACGAGGGAGGTGTCGTCGGCCTGGAGGCACATGAATCCCCATCTTGTTCTCGTCCAACATGACGTACTTCGGGGCATAATTGGGCGACGGCTGGCCGTAGGAGTGAGCATACTGGAGGTCCATTAATGTGTTGCACTTGTGATGAGAGAGTTTGCTTTGCTTTGCTTTGCAAAAAAAAAAGAAGAATAGATGAGAGAGTTTGGTTTGGTTTTTTTTGGATTCGATAGCTTTGCTTCGGTTTGCTACTTGTGGTTGGTGAGTTGGATTTGTTAGGATGGATTGGTGGGGAGAGAAAAAAGGAGTGAGAAATGGTAGGATGTCGTTACAGAGTAAGTTGATTAGTTGTTGCTAAGTTTTGTGCTGCGCCTCTAGCCCTGCTATTAAGAGCAAATTATATATACTGGTGGTTTTCATGAAAATCGTAAAGTACTAAACAAGGATGTATGAATTAAGTGGATAATTTGGAAGTACCAATTTACCATCAAACCGATACTTCACCCATTAAATAATACGTTAATTATCTTGACAAGTAGTTTTTATCAAAATTAGATAACTAAAGCATGTGATTATGTAGCTCGCATAGGATGTTTAACAAACCAAGTATATTTGAACACTTTAACAACACTAGGATATCAATAAGGTGAACAAATTTACAACATACAAGCCAGAAGATTATGTTCAACATTCACTTAATTGAACACATAATGCTGCATCCTGTATGGTTACCAATTTGGCAATAATATGAGAACTTATGCAAATCTACGTTTACACAGGCAAGTGCACCAAATTTCGAAACTATAATGACAATTTCTTATAATATGATTAAAACCAAAACTGGGCTCAACTTATGAATTGTGAGCACTCTGAAAATTAACATATTCCATAAATTTTTAATATCGTCAGCATTAAGAAAATCTTATCATAGGAATGCGACTGCAATTGAAGTTTAGAATGTATGCTGAAGGGAAATTATTTATACAAGTGATGATTCACAGGACAAGAAGCCACTCCTCTGTACAGGAATAATGAATACAAGTTTATACCTCTAAGGTTTATAAGCCCAAATTCGCCCACTGAAAAAAGAAAACTCGAACTATAAACATAAGATAGAAGATGGAAATTAGGTGGAAGCCACAACAAAGAATGAGGTTTTTGATACAGTACACCCCGCAGGTGTCCAAATTGACAATATGCACCAGCTTTTCGGTATTGCAGCATATATACCTAGAAGTCATTCTTATTTGCGCAAATGCACCCGGGCCGTTTGTGGGCCCCACACCAGAGAGACGACGTGAATGGGTCGTTAACGGCCGTCCAAATCAGTTCGTGATCCATTTGTTAGGACGTGTGATTTGGGATTGATTGTAGCAAAACAAATTTTACTAATCTAAGATCATGATTAAACCATTACTGTGCTGGAATCACTTTGGATCGAATCACTCTGGATCGACTCTGGATTGTCTCTGGATCGACTATGGAATCACTCTGGATCGACTATGGAATCAATCTGGATCAACTCTGGAATCACTCTGGATCCAGTGACTGTAGAAAAACAATTATTACTAATTTAAGACCATGACGTATTCTGGAATCACTCTGGCCGTATTCTGAGCGTTCATGATGCGTCACACGTCAGAGACCACTAAGCAAACACGTGTCTAGAAAAGGGATTGATCTGACAATTCCTTTGTAAGTTGAAGCGCAAAGGTTCCCGTGATCAGAGGGGAATGACTGTTTAACATCGAGAACTGAACTTACCATTAATACATGAGAAGACATATCGTAAAGGAATTTGTATGCGAAAAGACTTCTCCGTATTTGAAAGAGAAAGTTTCTACATAAGTCATACAATTGTTTTGAGACGGACATGTTATGAAGCAACAAGCGTAAGTCCAGATGAGTCAAGAGTCAGTACAGAGTAATTCCGGAGGCTATCCTAATGTGTAGAAAATGAACATCGCCAACGATATAAGGAGTTGCAGGCTGTAGAGACGTCCATAATGTTTTGCCGGTGGAGAATGACGAACTGTGTGGATGACTGGAGAGAGCCATGCAACTGGAAACCCGGACACATTTAAGACAACTGGTCTAGCCCTTGAAGAACCTTTCTTCGAATTGAAGGACCTCGAGGAGCGGCGACGCCGGTTGCTAGAGGACTTCATGTCGAATTATGCCAGTCTTTTTGGATCTTCATCTGATTAGGACCTGTAGGGGTTTTGTTGTGTCTCGACGTATACTTCCCTTTCAGATTCCCTTCGTAATAAAATTGTGGGCTCCTTTTAAAACTTTGGATGTCTTTCCCTTTGTTGTTTGTTTTTTGGGTTTCATGTTTTATTTTTAAATTGCAAACTGATTTATGTGAGTCCATACTGGTGGTCTTGAAACAAGAGTCAATCCAGACTCAATCCAGAGGTAATCTAGCGTGATGCCAGAATGAATCCATAATTTATCCAGAGTCATTCCAGATGGAGACCAGGGGTAGACCACTGTCGAAATTTTATCCAGAGTCATTCCAGAGTCGATCGACAGCGGTAATCAAGCGTCATGACAGAATGAATCCATAATGTATCCATATTCAATTTGCGAAAAAATTGTGAACCTATTTAAAACTTTGGACGTATTTCCTTCTGTTGTTACTTGTTTGGGTTTCTTCATTTAAATACAATACAAATTTAATGAGGCATCCAGAGCCAATCCAGATACAATGAAGGCGTAGTCCAACCTTATGGGTAATTGAAGAATGTAACCATAAAATATCCAACGGCATCTCAGGTAATCCACGCCAAAATAAACCCATAATATATCTAGAGTCAATCCAGAAGGAAATCAGGGTCATGCCAGATCCAATCCATTATATTGTCAGAGTCGGTATTTTCAGAGACGATCCAAAGTGATTCTGTGGCCAATCAATAATTCCGTCTTCAATCAAGCAACGGTCCAGAGTCAATCCAGAATGATCCCAACGTTGATCTAGAGTGATCCTGGAGCCGATCCATAAATTCCAGATTTAATCAAGCAACGACCCAAAGTTGATCCGGATTGATTGCAGGATGCACGTGGGGTACGGAGAGTATCCAGAGTTGAACCATACTCTATCTAGAGTAATTACAGGATGCACTAAGGATACGCTGAGTATCCAGAGTGATTACAGGATGCATTAAGGATACGCTGAGTGTAACGATAACCTATCCAGCATTAGTCCGGAAAGGACTACGGGGTTAAACCAGAGATAATCCATGAACATTCAAGAACGAGACAAGGGTTACAAAATACATGCATTAACAATGACTCATAAGGGACAAGTAGATATTTTAAAAAAAAATATGTAATCTGTGAAGAGTGTTCCCTTTCTACATATATGGTTCATATCGAACAACTTTACAAAAGAGTCAGTACCTAACAAATCTAGTGAGTGTTAGTTAGGGATTTCTAAATCTTGAATCTGAAATCAAGTACATTGCTAATTCCCCCCTAACTGAGTGCAAATATTTGACGTACTTTTCAAGAGTTGGATCTGCCGCTCCCATTAAGCATCTTACCCAGTGGGCTACAAATGCGCCACAATCATTCGTACCTTGAGCCTACCGTTGGGATTTTATCCTTTCAAAGTTCAGCTTCCATTCTACACCAAAACGCTGCTTCCAGAACTTTGTCATACTAAGAGCCAATTCCTCGGAAGATCCTACTATTTTAGATGGATCTTCGTCTTTGTCAAGAACGCGAGCTAAGCTGTTGTAATGTGTGATTGATTGCATTACCGCGCACACAGAAAGCAAGGACCAGTGCTCTGAGGCTACAAGTGGTTGTGCGATGACTGAGTGGTTGGGGTCCCAAGCCAATAATTTCCCCTTAATGATATATTCGTATAGACCTTCGCACTGAATAGCAATTCCTGAGGTAGTCGTAGATGGAATGACAATAAAATTTGAATAGTTAGAGGCAGAACGTTTTGGTTGCCTTTCCTCCAACACACAGAGTAGTGCATCCGTTAGATGTAAAATAAAATTTTATTATAACTGTCACTAAAAGTGATTGGAAAGAAACAACGGACTCATGTCAGATGAGAAATCTGAACCTTTGCTAATCAGATCCTTGAAATCTTGAATGGTAACCTGTGCAGTATCATTTGACCATATTGTTCGCCCAACGTCCACAGTTCTGGATGCCAAATTCAAAATGGCATTCCTTTCCTCGGCAGACAACCCAGACTGGGTTGTGAGGTCTATGTCTCTACCCGCATTCACAATTGGTAGTGACCGAAGTTCAGTTGGAGTTGAAGGAGCCGAGGAAAGGAGGCCCGCACACTTGAGCCTTTTCTAAATGAAATATTCTTCATTATTTTTACCCTTCCTCTTTTGTAATACCTTCTCCTCTGTAACCTTTTTTCGTATACTTCTCATTTTTCTTCTTTCTAATCTCGGGCCTCTACGTGTAATGGACGCATCCGGTAGATTAAAAGGTGTAGGAGCTTCAACCATTTCTTTATTTTTCTGAGCTAAATCATTATTGACCTGACATAGTTCTTTGTTTTTCTCAATAGAAGTTCATTTAACTCTGACAGTTGTACCTCTTTCTCAACCAATTGGGTGTCTCGAAGTGCAAGCTGGGCATCCTTCTCTGCCAGTAGGGAATCTGTAATGGTTACTTGGTGGTTCTGTTCAGCCAATTTTGCAGATAACTCAGCAAACTGAACATCCTTTACGGTTAATTGGGCATTCCTTTTTGCTAGTTGGGAATCCTTATCTTCTAGTTGTTTGATCTTCTCAACCAGAATAGTAGTCTTCTTTGCCAATTGGCCATTAATCTGAACGATATGATTATTCAATTCAACTTAACGACAGTGGTTATCAGACAGTTCTGAGTCCGCTTGAGGCAAATCATTGGAGTTCTTATCACACAGTTCCTTCTGCAAGTCCTTAATTGTCTGTTCTGCTTTGACCCAATGTAATTTCATTTCCATGAAATTTACTTCCTCTTGAAGAGGGTCTTTTATTATGAAATGTTCACCGACAGCGATCTTGTGGTCAGGAAAGGGAGGATGTACTGGATCACCTCTTGGAGGGTCTGACCATTGATAACTACTCTCCGATTGGTCATTGTTGCCTGGGTTTATCTCCTCAAATTCTATGAGATCAACCAGACCATTTTCTATTTTGCTGAGGGTGACGCCAACACTTCGCAGTTTGTTAGAAAACCAGACGCCACCAATCCATGAAACCCATCTATATGCAAGGGGAATTGAACGAGGAATCCCAATATTAATCTTTAAATATTTCCCAAGCCACACCTTCAAAACGGCAACGCACGCAATTACCTGACCAGTCTTTGGGTGCATGTTTCCTGTCGATTTTCTATTCTTCAGAAGGACGGATGCTTCGACCAACCCAATGACAAGAAATCAAAAAACAACATCCGTCCATTCATAATTGTCAAGGGTTTGCAGTTGTTCGACGACTAGTAGGAACCAAGCCTTTGTCCGACGACTACCGTCGTAAAAAAGAAAATGGGAGAAAAGAAGACAGAGTAATAACCGGATGAACTCAGCGTCGTCTGTATTGTTCTTCGCGTCTGCAAATAGACGTTTTTGAAGGGAATGTGTTCTAAAAGTTTTACTTTTAAATGTCAATTATTATGAATTGAATGAGAAATCATTTTGTTCCTTGTTTATGTTATTCATCTTTTAGAAGTGTTAAGGAAGAGGCTCTTGGTCCTTAACCGTAGAACTCTAAAAGATATTGGTTTACATAAAACAAAAGATATCGCAATCATTGTAATTAACATGGGACATTAATTACCGAGTTAAGATTGTCGTGTTGGTCATAGATCATTGTAGCTCTACAAGTGAGCGACAACACGGGTACACAAAAGAGGAAAATATTACTTTTGTATACTGAATAGACTTAATAAGTAAAACATTATAGAATTGTGTTTTCTGTGTCATTAATGTTTTACTATGCCTTTGGTCCTTTGATATGAGACTTATATCCGATCACTTAAGAATTGCTTAATTAGACTAGTGTCTTGAGCTATCGATGAGTGTAGTGTAAAGGCATTGGTTGGTTAAGTATGACTTTTGTTGGAGAAGATAGTTAGTCAAAAGATTATCATTGCCCCTCTTAATTGAGTGATGATATTAGTGGGCCCCTTGATAAAGAAAAGTTATAATGTGCACAATGTGATTTGAGTTAAGTCACATATTTATAACTAGCTTAAAGAGATCAAGAAATGAATACTAATACAAAGATGACACAATATTACTTTGTGTGTATTCTTAATATCATGAGGCAAGGGACAGACACAAGTGGTGAACTCCAACACTAAATGGATCGGGTTTTGGTTCGAGTGGAATTAAGACATCTAACTAATTGGGAGCTATAATGTGTAGCTAGATACCGTTTATAGCTTGTGATATTAAGCTCTTAATATCACTGTCAACTTAGTCTAGATCCTCCCATAGGTCACACCACAAAAACCGGGAAACAAGAAGCTTGATTTTTGGTTCATATGATGTATCGGGTTTCTTATAGAAAATATGACACATGTGGTGAACAAGTAAAATCAATTATGTTGTATATAACATAATTAGAATCATGATAAATTCATATGAGATGCATATATTATGGGGTGCAATAATTTATTATTGCATAGGATAATATATTGCATAAGTTGTGAATTTGCTAAACCCCCCCCCCCCAAAAGTTCAAATTTTGTTGGAAATAAATCCAAAATTTGAAAAGGCTAAATCGGGTAAAAGTTCGGTAATCCGTTATGGTTCGGTCGACAAAAGGATCTGTGGATCGGTCAACCGAACATGGAACGGATAGTCATAGTTGATTGACCGAACTTGAGCAAAGTGCTTGGAACTCTGGTATGGTGTACCGAACCAGAAACGGTCGACCGAACAATGTCCAATTCCGATATTTTCGGTTAACCAAAAGGTATTCGGTTATAGACAAGAATTCGTCTGATCGGTTAAGGAGAATTTTTCTCCTTAAGAATCGGTCATCCGTCTAATACTCGGTAAAACAGTCGTGACATATTCGGTTAACCGAGTGTGACTCGGTAAACCTAACCGCGATCGATTTTCTGCCTTTGATAATTAAGAGATTAATTTGATCAA
The DNA here is from genome assembly GCA_963682175.1 of Triglochin maritima. Classification (NCBI taxonomy): domain Eukaryota; kingdom Viridiplantae; phylum Streptophyta; class Magnoliopsida; order Alismatales; family Juncaginaceae; genus Triglochin; species Triglochin maritima. The sequence continues at coordinate 27,539,551 of OY821780.1, read as the reverse complement.
TGGTTAGATTAGCTCCAAACTTGGTCAAACGTTTTGTGGATGCATGTAATGCATTATGGAATTAGTTTGTGAGAGAAAATGTCAAGAAAACATGGCTTAAGAATAGCCTTGATTGAGATTAAGATTGGAGCCTATAAATAGGTCCTTATTCTCCTTAATTAAGTTAGATGTTTTTCTAATTATTTTCTCTCCTAATTCACCACCAAAAGCCACGAAAATTCTCTTAGTTTTCTAAGTCTTTGGAAGGAGAAATCTCAGAGATTAAGGAAGGGGTTTGTAGCTAGATTCTAAGCTAGTTTGGAGATTGATTGGCTAGCTCCTTTCTCTCCAACCTTGTTTAGGGTTTCGGTGAATACTCAAAGGCATCCGGCGCAACGAGAAGCGACGATCGTCTTCCTCAACGTCTCTGGATATTCAAGAAGTTTTAGAGAACTTCTAGGTATGAATTTCGGAGTCCCTTGTGTTTGTTTTAATAAGTTTTTGAAACTAGTTATTAAAACAAACTGATGCATGCATGAAATAAATCGTAGAAAATTGTAATTGATCCTTATTATGCATAAAATTTCGAAAAATATAAATGCACAATTAAACATGAAATCCTACAGTGGTATCAGAGCATAGGGTTCAATTTTCTTATGATTTAAGGTTGTAAACGAATTTAGTTTACCATATAGGATTTAAGTAATTCAGTTTACCGGTTATTCGGTCTATGAATGTTTTGTTGATATAATTCTCTATAATAATTCGTTTTAAATGTTTTAAGTGTTTTAAAACATGCCATGTAATTATTAGAATTAAGATTTAGACATTAGTCTAACTTAAAATAATTTCGTTTTATAAAGAAATGATTAATTTGTAAGAGAATCAACAAAACCGAAAAACTGCGGTTCATCTTTCCATAGGAAATTGGATGGACAACGGTTCAAAATTATTTTTGAACTATGGATGGATGAAAAACGTTTTTAATGGGTTTCAAAATGTTTTTCAAAGAATTGTTTAGGATTCTAGATGATTGATAAACTAGATTGCATAGTTTATAGCGATATTACGTGCATGGATGCTCGATTTGTCTTTGCAGGAATTGTGAGTTTATATGTTCCAAATCAGCAACTATGAATGTGAATGTATGCAATTATTATTATACAGGGGCTTATTTATATGTAAAAGCCAAAATTCTCTCTTTCTGTCTTTTAGATAATTGCATTTGCATATGAGAGGTTTTTACATAGGACTTGCACTAGTCGGTTTTTTATCGAATGTGAGGGGCATGTTTATTTTCTGTAAAATCTACATCTCCAGTGCAAGAGGAAGTCACCACTGTAGCGCATCGATCGAGGATCAAAGATCAGGGATCGAGGATCAGGGATCGAAGGGAACATATAAACTCACACGATGTGTATTGTGTGAATGGTTTAATTTCTGTTTTTATAATCTTGCTATGCATGTGATGAATGTGTTGAATGTTAGGATGTGTATGAATAATAATATGCATGATAACCTAAAATTCTGAATCACATGTTAATATATGAAATTGTCCAACAAAAATTAAGAGTAATTTTCCTTCTTATTTCATCCACTAGCAGTCATTGATCGAGGGATACTCTGCTCGCCCTTAGCGGGAGATAGCTCCCTCCATCTTTGGGAATAGTGGGAGATATAATGGTTGTCTATTGTTGTGCCACAATTAAATATATGAGGTGCGTTTCACCCTAGTGAACCCCAAGTATGTTTAGTTCTGAATACAATGGATAAACGTATCTCGTATCAAATGAAAATAAGCTTTCTTAACATTACCTAGAGCCCTCGCTCGGTTTTGGGAAAAAGTTTTTATTACGAGGATAGGTCATATTCCCTCATAATTAAAACGACAAGAATCACAAGAGTTTGAAGATGCTAAAATTCAAAAAGGTTGTGATTAGAAAGAGTTTATTTCTTACCTTGATATTGTGATGTATTCGATAGCCCTTAGCTAGTCTATATTACAATTGATGGGATCTTGGATTGCTGCATTTATGGACAAAATTTTATTTGCAGTATTTATATTTATATTCGATATATATGTATGTGTTTTAAAACATAAAATTGGCATTAAAACCTGTATGATTTATTTTGTAGAAAAATGTCGAACATCCAGCCTATCGTACGATCCATGATAGAAAAACACCCTTTAGCAAATGATGGCTCAAACTTCATTAGTTGGCAACTCAAACTCAATATCGTGTTAAAGTTTGAGAAACTATCTCACATTTTGGAAGGTCCAATCCCATTATCGTTGTAGTTTAGCATTGTCGTTGTAGTATAGTGGTAAGTATTCCCGCCTGTCACGCGGGTGACCCGGGTTCGATCCCCGGCAACGGCGCCAAAAACTTGATTGATCTCGTTTTATATTAACCGCAAGTGACGGCCGCGTTGAAGCGGTGGCAAGTACGGGTCATCCACTGGGAGGTATGTCGACACTTGGTTTGTGCGAAGGCGAGAGGTGAAGAAAGGGAAGAAAGGTTGGTTACACTAAACTACACTACAATGCTAAACTAGAATGCAAAAGGAAATGAAGATAAGCAATAAAACTAAACCCCAAAGGGGGTAGAGAACTGATGTGAACATAAAGATGTGTGTGTGTGTGTGTTCAATTAAGCTCCTCACAACATGTAGTGCATGAAATCATAAAACTACATCCAATCTTGCCTCTACATGAATTAAGATAAGACTACATCATTAAAACATACAAGACAATGATTGGAATGAAGCTACATGAACTCAAGTATAAAGACTAGACCCGACTATGCCTCCACATGAATTAAGATAAGACTAGATCATTAAAACATACAAGACATTAGCTAAGGTAAAGGCAACAAGAGTACATACACTACAAGTTGTGTTTCCAATATTAATTCCTATCCATATCCTAACCTTATCATTCCCCATAAAATAGGTCCACTAATCAAAGCATAAGCTAAGCTTCATTCAAGAGCATTAGCATATCAAAGATAAGAGTGAAAACCCATTAGATGGTTATGGAAATCATATAAAGCTGAAGGGATAAAGATAACACACACTTAATACACTACATGATTATATCACATATTTCTCCACCCCCCAAATGGGGATGGAACTACTCACACATATTTAAACTAACTACTCTAACAAAAGAAAGCATTAATACTGAAATGAAATTAATCTAAGCAAGCAAGAAATATTAAAGAAACTAAAAGAACATGAGACTAAAGAAACATGCAAGACATTGAAATTAACTAAGCAATGTAAAAACTAAAGCAAACAAAAACTTCTATTATTACTCACTCCAAATTACAAGCAGCCCTTCCTCCACCAGAGTTTTGCTTCAAGGCTTCACTCTTAGTAGGGAAGAAGGCCACCAAGAGAGAGATGGATACAATGGGAGGTGAAGAGTTCTATTTATAAGCATGGAAAAAGCTAATCCGGGACAATCCCCCGATGTGGGACTAAACCAATACCAAAAATAGCCTAAACACATGAAAATACAAGTCCAGGAAGAAGATTGGCTGATTTGGGCTTAACCAGACCGCCAATTGGCGGTTCCAGACCGCCAATTGGCGGCCTATAAACTTCAGATCGGTCTGGATCTTCTAGTGGACTTTCCTTGGATTGTTTCTTGGTCTTGGATGTATCTAACTTGTTTAGTGGAGCTCCGACCCGAATCGAATTGACGAAATACTCCCCATGATGGTGTGGAGTTTCCTATTTTGCTCTTAGGTCCTTTTGTCTTACGATCAGGTCCTTCTGTCTTGCATCTTGGTCCCCAGGTCTCATAATTAAGTCCTTTTTTCCTGCTTTTGGGTCCTTTCATGGCTCTTCTCTTCAAACCTCTTTATTTCTGAAAACTTAACATAAAACTCGTCACGTAGCATTGCTTAGGTGTAAGATAATGGATATAAGATACAAATATAAGCATGGAATGATGTCAATCAATTTATTTTGTAGAAAAATGTCGAACATCCAACCTATCGTACGATCCATGATAGAAAAACACCCTTTAGCAAATGATGGCTCAAACTTCATTAGTTGGCAACTCAAACTCAATATCGTGTTAAAGTTTGAGAAACTATCTCACATTTTGGAAGGTCCAATCCCAAAATGGAATGAGAGATCAACCGATGTAGAGAAAGAGGCTAAAGCCAAGTGGGAAGACCAAGAGAACCAAGTTCACGGTCTCATGCTAGCATCCATGGGTGACTCGCTTCAAGCGAAATACTTGGATTCAAAACCCAAGAAGACCATGGAGGCTCTTTCTAAGATGTTCATGGATAGTGCCCAAAAGGAGCGCTATAAGACCACCATCGCACTCACAAGGTGCCATATGGCGGAGGGAACATCAGTATCCATGCATTTTCTCACGATGCAAGGGTACCTTGAGTAGTTGGCAAAGCTCTCTTCACCAATGCCCGAGGACATTGTTGAAGATATGATTCTTGGCTCTCTAGCCCCGTACTTTAAGGACTTTGTAATGCACTATCACGTGCGTGAAAAAGGGGTGAGTCTGGAGGAGCTGCACAACGCTCTCAAAACTGCTGAAGTTGACATGGGCAAGGGTAGGGACAAGCATGTCCTTGCCGTCCATGGGAGGAGCCAAAAGATTGGTAAAGGAAATGGCAAATCTACCAAAAGTGGTTCAATCAAGAGCAAGAGAGTAGGAGGTGCTCGTGCGGGTGCCTCGAGGGGGAAATCTCAGAAATCTCGAACTCCCAACACAGAGTGCTTTCACTGCGGTGAAAAAGGACACATCCGGCCAAATTGCCCAAAGTACAAGGAAGACCTTGACAACGGAGTGATTGAACGTCGGCGCCCCAAAAAGGCCAAAGGTATATTTGTTATTGAAATAAATTTAGCCACCTCTGTCCAGGATTGGGTAATTGATACCGGATCTTGTGCTCACATAGTTTCTAATGTGCAGCTACTCGTGGATAGGAAGGAACTCGTGAGGAACGAGGTAGAATTGAACGTCAGAAATGGTGCGAGCGTTTCTGCGGTTGCACAAGGTTCTATGGTGCTTCAATTATGTAGTGGTTTAAATTTATGTCTAAAGAATGTTTATTATGTACCTTCGATTAGCAAGAACATTATTTCTGTATCATGCTTAGATATGGATAATTTCAATATAAATATTTCAAATTCTTGCTTGTCTATATCGAAGAATGGTGTTTTCTATGCAAATGCATTCATAAGGAATTGTCTCTATTTGCTTGAATTGAATAATAAACAAATCTTTAATATCAATAACAAAAGACTTAAGACCACTCACAAGAATCATACTCTCTTGCTGCATTATCGCCTTGGTCACATAAATGAAAATCGCATCAAGAAATTGCAAGAAGCTAACCTTCTTGGTCTACTTGATTTTAAATCATTGGAGACGTGCCAACCATGTATAATGGGAAAAATGACCAAAAAGCCTTTCAAGAAGAAAGGTCCAAGGGCGAGTGGCTTGTTGGATTTGATACATTCTGATGTATGTGGTCCAATGAGTACTAGTGCACGAGACGGTTTCAGGTACTTCATTACGTTCACGGATGATTATAGTCGTTATGACTATGTTTATCTAATGAGAAACAAAAGTGAGTCCTTTGACAAGTTCAAAGAATTCAAGAATGAAGTATAGAACCAACTCGACAAGAAAATCAAGTCTCTACGAACGGATCGTGGAGGTGAGTACTTATGTGACGAATTTGACTCATACCTAAAGGAGTTTGGTATTGTACCTCAACTCACCCCTCCCGGTACACCTCAGTGGAATGGGGTATCCGAAAGGAGGAATAGGACATTGCTCGACATGATTCGGTCAATGATGAGTCGCGTGGAATTACCTCTTTACTTTTGGAGTTATGCACTACAAACTGCGGCTTACACACTAAATAATGTTCCATCCAAATCCGTGGAGAAAACTCCTTATGAGATGTCGAGTGGTAAAACACTCAAGCTCAATTTTCTCAAGATTTGGGGTTGTGAGGCTTACGTCAAGAAATTGATGTTGACCAAACTTCAACCAAAAGCGGATAAGTGCTTCTTTATAGGTTATCCTCGTGAGACAAGAGGATACTACTTTTGGCATATTACCTCCAATCGAGTGATTGTAGAGAGGGATGCCACATTTCTGGAAAAGGAATTTCTGGAAAGAGTAAAAAGTAGTGGGAGTAGGGTTGTGCTTGAGGAAACTCAAGATACTCTACAAGATCATGACATGACATTCAAGATCATGAAGGCCCAACCGAGATTCCTTTGGTTAGTGGGAGCGTAAGTGAGAGACTCTAGTAAGAAATTGTGAGAGAATCTCAATCATCCCCACCTAGTCTACGTTCAGGAGTTGAACGTGAACCCACTCCTCAAGAAATTGTGGAAGAAGTTCGAGAGACACGAGAAGAACCAAAAGAACTAAGAAGGTCAACGAGGGAAAGGAAGAAACCCGACTTGTATCTGGGATTTCATGAAATCATGGTACTTGATACCAATGATCCCTTGACCTTCCAAGAAGCAATGGAAAGGGAAGACTCCAAACTATGGCTTAAGGCCATGGAATCCGAAATAGAATCCATGTATGATAATCAAGTGTGGAACTTGGTTGACCTTTCTCAAGGGAAAAAGGCCATTCAAAATAAATGGGTTTTCAAGAGGAAGATGGACATGGATGGGAACTTGACAACCTACAAAGCAAGGCTTGTAGCGAAGGGTTTCACTCAAGTTCCAGGAATTGACTATGATGAAACTTTTTCACCGGTTGCCATGTTCAAGTCTATTCGGATCATGCTCGCTATTGCCGCATTTCATGATTATGAAATATGGCAAATGGATGTCAAAACGGCGTTCCTTAATGGGAACTTGGAAGAGGATGTGTACATGGTACAACCTCGAGGTTTTGAAGATCCAAAGAATAGCGAGAAAGTATGCAAGCTTCAAAGATCCATTTATGGATTGAAGCAAGCATCAAGGAGTTGGAACAAACGCTTTGACGAGGTAGTGAAGAAGCTTCACTTCATTCAAAGTAAGGAAGAACCTTGTATATACAAGAAGGTTAGTGGGAGCCATGTAGTATTCCTAATCTTATATGTCGATGACATATTGCTTATGGGCAATCATATTCCTTTGCTTGAGCAAACGAGAAGTTCATTGAAATCTGCATTCTCAATGAAAGATATGGGTGAGGCTCAATACATCTTGGGAATCAAGATATATAGAGATAGATCCTGTAGACTCATTGGCCTTAGTCAACGTGCATACATTGACAAGGTCTTGGAAAGGTTCAAGATGAACAACTCCAAAAAGGGCAGTGTGCCAATGAGTATGGGTGTGCAACTCAAGAAGTCTCAACGTGTGCAATCACGTAAGGACTTAGAGTACATGAAGGATGTCCCTTATGCTTCGGCAATTGGGTCGATCATGTACGCGATGACTTGCACAAGACCCGATGTCTCGTATGCTCTAAGCGTGACAAGTCGTCACCAATCCAACGCAGGTCCTGAGCATTGGACTGCGGTCAAGAATATCCTGAAGTACCTTAACCGGACTAAGGATAAGATTCTTGTTTATGGAGGACAAAAGGAGTTGATAGCCGAAGGGTACTCGGATGCGAGTTTCATGAGTGATCCAGACGATAGAAGGTCGCAATCAGGCTACGTCTTTCTTCTGAATGGTGGAGCTGTGAGTTGGTGTAGCTGGAAGCAAACCACTACGGCCGATTCAACCACCTCTTCCGAAGTAATGGTTGTCGCTGAAGCGAGCAAGGAAGGAGTGTGGATCAAGAAGTTCCTTGAAGAGCTTGGAGTAGTTCCCACGAGCGAGAGAGCCATTGAGCTATTTTGCGATAATAGTGCATCTATCTCGCAAATCAAGGATCCTAGATCACACCACAAAGTGAAGTACATGGATCGTAAGTACTTCGTGACGCGAGACCTCACCGACGAAGGCAAAATAAATCTTTTATGGGTGGACACCAACAGCAACACAGCTGATCCATTCACAAAACCCTTGTCCCAAGCCAAGTGCGAAATGCATTTCGAGTCCATGGGATTGAGGAACCATGTAGATTGGCTTGATGATTGATATGTAATGGGGTTTACCCTAGTTATTATTGTTTTATACATTGAGTATGTTTGTGAAAGAAAACTTTAATAACAAGTGGGAGATTGAAGGGAATGTGTTCTAAAAGTTTTACTTTTAAATGTCAATTATTATGAATTGAATGAGAAATCATTTTGTTCCTTGTTTATGTTATTCGTCTTTTAGAAGTGTTAAGGAAGAGACTCTTGGTCCTTAACTGTAGAGCTCTAAAAGATATTGGTTTACATAAAACAAAAGATATTCGCAATCATGGTAATTAACATGGGACATTAATTACCGAGTTAAGATTGTCGTGTTGGTCATAGATCATTGTAGCTCTACAAGTGAATGACAACACGGGTACACAAAAGAGGAAAATATTACTTTTGTATACTGAATAGACCTAATAAGTAAAACATTATAGAATTGTGTTTTCTGTGTCATTAATGTTTTACTGTGTCTTTGGTCCTTTGATATGAGACATATATCTGATCACTTAAGAATTGCTTAATTAGACTAGTGTCTTGAGCTATCAATGAGTGTAGTGTAAAGGCATTGGTTGGTTAAGTATGACTTTTGTTGGAGAAGATAGTTAGTCAAAAGATTATCATTGCCCCTCTTAATTGAGTGATGATATTAGTGGGCCCCTTAATAAAGCAAAGTTATAATGTGTACAATGTGATTTGAGTTAAGTCACATATTTATAACTAGCTTAAAGAGATGAAGAAATGAATACTAATACAAAGATGACACAATACTACTTTGTGTGTATTCTTAATATCATGAGGCAAGGGACGGACACAAGTGGTGAACTCCAACACTAAATGGATCGGGTTTTGGTTCGAGTGGAATTAAGACATGTAACTAATTGGGAGCTATAATGTGTAGCTAGATACCGCTTATAGCTTGTGATATTAAGCTCTTAATATCTGCCAACTTAGTCTAGACCCTCCCATAAGTCACACTGCAAAAACCGGGAAACAAGAAGCTTGATTTTTGGTTCATATGATGTGTCGGGTTTCTTATAGAAAATATGACACATGTGGTGAACAAGTAAAATCAATTATGTTGTATATAACATAATTAGAATCATGATAAATTCATATGAGATGCATATATTATGGGGTGCAATAATTTATTATTGCATAGGATAATATATTGCATAAGTTGTGAATTTGCTAAAACCCCCAAAAAGTTCAAATTTTGTTGGAAATAAATCCAAAATTTGAAAAGGCTAAATCGGGTAAAAGTTCGGTAATCCGTTATGGTTCGGACGACAAAAGGATCTATGGATCGGTCAACCAAACGTGGAACGGATAGTCATAGTTGATTGACCGAACTTGACCAAAGTGCCTGGAACTCTGGTATGGTGTACCGAACCAGAAACGGTCGACCGAACAATGTCCAGTTCCGATATTTTCGGTTAACCGAAAGGCATTCGGTTATAGACAAGAATTCGTCCGATCGGTTTAGGAGAATTTTTCTCCTTAAGAATCGGTCATCCGTCTAATACTCGGTAAAACAATCGTGACATATTCGGTTAACTGAGTGTGACTCGGTAAACCGAACCGCGATTGATTTTCTGCCTTTGATAATTAAGAGATTAATTTGATCAATGGTTGGATTAGCTCCAAACTTGGTCAAACGTTTTGTGGATGCATGTAATGCATTATGGAATTAGTTTGTGAGAGAAAATGTCAAGAAAACATGGCTTAAGAATAGCCGTGATTGAGATTAAGATTGGAGCCTATAATTAGGTCCTTATTCTCCTTAATTAAGTTAGATGTTTTTCTAATTATTTTCTCTCCTAATTCACCACAAAAAGCCACGACAATTCTCTTAGTTTTCTAAGTCTTTGGAAGGAGAAATCTCAGAGATTAAGGAAGTGGTTTGTAGCTGGATTCTAAGCTAGTTTGGAGATTGATTGGCTAGCTCCTTTCTCTTCAACCTTGTTTAGGGTTTCGACGAACACTCGGAGGCATCCGGCGCAACGAGAAGCGACGATCGTCTTCCTCAACGTCTCTGGATATTCAAGAAGTTTTAGAGAACTTCTAGGTATGAATTTCGGAGTCCCTTGTGTTTGTTTTAATAAGTTTTTGAAACTAGTTATTAAAACAAACTGATGCATGCATGAAATAAATCGTAGAAAATTGTAATTGATCCTTATTATGCATAAAATTTCGAAAAATATATATGCACAATTAAACATGAAATCCTACAGTTTTACGTGAGCCCTTTGTAATAATTTCCCCCCACGAATAGTTGTTGTGTTTCCGGTCATGTCTACTGGAATGCCACCCTTCATTAGCCCAAGTATGGAGGAGACATGAGTCGGTGTGAATGGGACGATCACATCTCCGAGCTTGAAACCAGAAGCTTCAACATCGAAGTTGTCAACCAAAAAGTCAAGAATGTCGTTGTCCACAGATATCTTTGACATCTTGAGAAAGTGATTAAATGGTGTACTCTTAAACATAGCCTTCCAGTTGCCGGACAACTGTTTTAGCTCCTTGTCCACAGATTCCGAAGAGCACATGGTTGGTTGGAAATAATTAAATGCCTTCACAGAAGTGCTGATGCTGCAAACTTCCATGGCTGAAGACATGTTGATTCTTTCTTTTGGAATGATGATTGACGACTGGGGAGAGGAGGAGTTTTAGAGTGAAACCGTTTTTCCATTTTGAAAGGCTGGATTGGGTCTGGAAAACACCTACAATGAGCCTCGATAGTGTCTGGGAAAAGGAATGGGAAAAAGGACTGGAACCGTTCTGGAGATACGGTGGAATGAATGGGGTAACGAAAAGCCCCGATAAGGTCCAGAATGAGTCCAGAGTCATTCCAGAAAGATCCTAGGTTTAACGCAGGGTTCAAAATGAGTCCAGCATCATTCCAGAAGGAATCCATAATAATTCCAGCGTCGTGCCAGAAAGAATCCATAATGTATCCAGATCATTCCAGAAAGACCCTAGGTTTAACGCAGGGTTCAAAATGAGCCAAAAGGAATCCAGAATCAATCCAGCGTCGTGCCAGAAAGAATCCATAATGTATCCAGAGTCATTCCAGAAAGACCCTAGGTTTAACGTAGGGTTCAGAATGAGTCCAGGGTCATTCTAGAAGGAATCCAGAATCAATTCAGCATCGTGCCAGAAAGAATCCATAATGTATCCAGAGTCATTCCAGAAAGACCATAGGTTTAACGCAGGGTTCAAAATGAGTCCAAGGTCATTCCAGAAGGAATCCAGAATCAATCTAGCGTCGTGCCAGAAAGAATCCATAATGTATCCAGAATCCAAAATTAGTCGAGGGTTATAACATAATAGTTTGACTATTGATTAACATGTAAACACACACATTAAAGAAACACCTCAAATTGCAATAATTAAAAATCAAGCAACAACTATAGTTACAAATGAAAGTGGTCAGCAAAGAACACATGAAGAACACAAAATACACCTAAAGTAACACTTGGAATTCCAATTGTAAAAATTCAAGAAACACCATTAAAATTACCCATAAAAGATAAGCTTATAAAAGATAAGCATCTTTTATGTGACAATCTCTCAAGCTCTATTAGATTTGGGGGCATCTGTGAATCTCCTGCCATACTCTGTCTATGTCAACCTTGGAATAGGCGATCTTAAACCAACTTGGACAACTTTCATTCCCAATACATTAGATTGACATTAGTTTATGCTTATATTTGTATCTTATATCCATTATCTTACACCTAAGCAATGCTACGTGACGCGTTTTATGTTTAGTTTTCAGGAATAAAGAGGTTTGAAGAGAAGAGCCATGAAAGGACCCAAAAGCAGGAAAAAGGACTTAATTGTGAGACCTGGGGACTAAGATGCAAGGGAGAAGGACCTGATCGTAAGACCGAATGACCTAAGAGCAAAACAGGAAACTCCACACCATCATGGGGAGTATTTTGGCAATTCGATTCGGGTCGGAGCTCCAACAAACCACGTAGATGCATCCAAGACCAAGAAATACTTCAAGCAAAGCCCAGTACAAAAAGAAGACGGATCTGGGCCTTATAGACCGCCAATTGGCGGTCTGGAACCGCCAATTGGCGGTCTGGATCATCCCAGATCCGCTAAGATTTCTCCTGGACTTGTATTAATGTTTGTTTAAGCTATTTTTTGTATTGGTTTAGTCCCACATCGGGGGATTGTCCCGGATTAGCTTTTTCCATGCTTATAAATAGAACTCTTCACCTTCCATTGTATCCATCTCTCTCTTTGGTGGCCATCTTCCCTACTAAGAGTGAAGCCTTGAAGCAAAACTCTGGTGGAGGAAGGGCTGCTTGTAAATTGAGTGAGTTAATAATAGATATTTTCATTAGCTTGTTAATTCTTGCTTAGTTAATTTTCTTTAATGTGTTTGCTTTGGTGCTTGTTTTGTTTTATGTTTCTTTAATATTTCTTGCTTGATTAGTGTAGTTTTATTTCAGTATAATGCTTCATTTTGTTAGAGTAGTTAGTTTAAATATGTGTGAGTAGTTTCATCCCCTTTGGGGGGTGGAGTAGATGTGTGTACATGTTATGTAGATGGTATGAATGCTTAATATGAATGTTTTGTGAGAGATATTAGTATGCTTGCTTGAATTATTAAGAACCTTACTTGATGGTTTCTGCCATAGCTTAGGTATATTCCATGCTTGTCTAAGTGTCTTAATAACAACCTTGCATTGCTCATATGATTCACATAAGTTAGTGTTGTAAATGATATGTTTTGCCATTAGGTACCTCTTATACATTAACAAACATTAACTAACTTGAGCTTCTTGTATGCATTCCACACCACACTTATTTCATGTGCACACACACACACACTCCACCCCTTAGGGGTTTCCATTCCTGTCTTTTTATCTCCTTCATTAGTTGTTTAGCTTAGTTGTCTAGTTATTTCATTTCAGCTTGCTTGTTTACTAGTTTAGATTAGTGTAGTGTAGTGTAATACATCTTTCTCTCCTTCTTTTACCTCTCGCCTTCGAACAAACCAATTATCGACACACTTCCCAGTGGACGACCCGTATTTGCCACCGCTTCAACACGGCCGTGCACTTGCGGTTAATATAAAACGATCAATCAAGTTTTTGGCGCCGTTGCCGGGGAGGTGCTCTGTCCAGACGTTGGTTTGGAGGATTCGATGGGTTTTTAATTTTTTTGTTTCCAATTTTCTTAGTTTCAGGGGTCCTAGTGCTCACGGGGAGGCTACTGGAGGAGTTGGAGCACCTAAACATCAAAAGGGACCGCCAATCAGCGGTCTGAGACTGCCAATTGGCGGCCTGGTGAGGTCTTCTTGCTTCCATTTTTCTTCTGGTAGTTGTTTGCTTCATTGTCGTTATCTGGGAGCCCTATTTTGCATGATGTGACTTCTAGTTTGCTCCCAGATCATTAATCACTCCCTCATTAATCAACTTGGCCTTACAATCCAAAGCAAAAGACTAGACGTTCTTACTTGTTTAGGTCACGCATCATGTACTTGACTTAGGCATATAATCTTTTTTTTCTTTTAGCTTTATTTTCAGTTGTCGAGCGCTGGCATGAGGTACGCATTTCCTACACTCATTCATGCATCTTGTATGCCCATGCATTAGTTAGTAGGAATTGCATCATGATAAGAGTGAGCGAGCGTTTGATTGGAGCGATTGATTGCTAGATTTAGGATCAAAACGCTATTAAGGAGGGGTTGTCCCATAAAAGATAAGGTGGGGGATTTTATCACCCTTTCCTTGGCCCCAAAAATCACTCTTAATCAAGCCTTAACTAAAAGCAAGTAGACATTGGCCCTAGGATTGCGGGCGCACTAGGAGAGTAATCTAGTTGAGACTGTCATGGCCTGATTGGCGTTGCCTACCTTGTCGATAGTAGGAGGTACTGGATCTCCGGATCTGGTATCACTTGCTGGACATTGTGGTTTTCGTTGTAGGGAGGTGAGACGTGTCGAGGCTAGTGACCTCGAAGTTAGGCGTCGTCTAGCCTAAGGACACATTGCCTTACATTGTTTGAGTTGTGCTTGCTAGTTAGGCTTCTACCTGATTCCACTACCCACGCTAGCTCTAGGGATTCTTCCCTCCTCACCCGAGTCCTCTCCTCATCTATTCTTTACGTATAGTCTCCTCCTCTAGTACACCTTCTGTTGTGTGTTATTTTAGAGTCGAGTCGAGCATTTTATGCGAGGTTGGGCTCGTTTTGGTGAGAGTGCTCGACTCGACAGAGTGCATTCTTCTGAGATGGACGGTCTTGGTGATCGACCATCTCCGCCTCGTGCTCCTTTGGAGTATGAAGCCGAGTCGTCTCGCGGTGACGGGGGAGACCGGGTTCCATACATGGAATACCTTGGTCCGCTTCCGCCACCATGTAGACCTCCTTCTCCTCCTCCTCTGGCTCGAGAGGAAGAGAGATTCGGTGAGGATCGAGTTGTTGGTGCACCACCACCTTTAGCTCGACAGGATAGACCGATGACTTTGTGGGAGCAGACCCATCCTGTTCGGGCCGCGCAGCCTTCTTGCATAGTTGTTCCCCCTGCTCGCGGGAACAACTATGAGCTGAAACCTCAATATGTGAGCATGCTTCCAACTTTTACTGCCAATAAGGAGGATCCATATATCTTTATACGCGAATTCGTGGAAGTATGGTCCATGTTCAAGCTTTAACAGCTTGACAAGGATTCAGTCCGGTTGAGTATGATTTTTTCGCATTGAAGGATAATGCGAAGCAATGGATGTATAGCCTCCTGGCGATCTCGATTTGGTTATGGGATGACTTTGTGACCGTCTTTCTGAAGAGATTTTTCCCTCAAAGGAAAACTCAACAGATACGGCACCAGATACATCAAATGTATCAGACCGAGACCGAATCATTTCATGGTTTCTTTGAGAGGTTCAAGGACCTTCTCCAGTAGTGCCCTCATCATGGATTTGGGTTGTGGCAGTTGTGCCAAATTTTTTATGAGGGCATCAACTACAACACCCGCACATTGTTGGAGTCGATGTGTCAGGGTGACTTCCAAATGAAACCCATCGAGGAGGCATGGGATACTTTTGAGTCTATGGCTGAACGTACCTTCGAGTGGGACACCATGAGAGAGCCACCAGCCGCCAGGTCTTCTAGTCGAGCTGGATCATATCATGTTGAGTCAACTATCGCGTCTGAGGCAAAAATGGCTGCTCTTATGCGTAGGATTGAGAGTTTGGAGTTGGACCGAGCTCCTGTAGATCAGGTCGCTACTCCTGGGTGTAGTAGGTGTGGACTTACGGGCCATGATGACTTGGAGTGCGCCTACGCTCCAAGGGATACTGAGCATGCGAATGCGATGTTTCAACAGAGACCCCGTAACGACCCGTACAGTCACTCCTACAACCCGGGATGGCGTAACCATCCTAACTTCTCTTGGGGGCCTAGTGGGGGTCACGGTCAGAGCTCGCACGCTCAACCTCAACCTCCACCTTATCAACCTCCACGCCCATCGGCGACCAACCAACCCCCACATCAAAGGTCTCAGCACCACAATTACCAACTTGCTCATGCCTCATCGTCGGTTTATTCCAACCAGACTCCACCACCCCAGCGGGTTGACCCAAGGACCCTTCTTGTGATCCAACCCTTCAAGCGTTGCAAAGTACAGTTAAGGCTTTGGAAATGCAAGTTAGCCAGTTAGCTCATCAATTCCATGAACGCAAGAAGGGTCAGTTCCCGAGTCAACCTGTGGTAAATCGCAGGGGTCAACCTGCCCATGCTAGGCAGAATGTACACAATGTTGAAAGTGATCCTTCCCAACATGCAAATGTTGTCCATACCTTGAGATCGGGAAGGGTCGTTGACAACAACGTGGAAATGCCTAAAGCCAACCCTGTTGGCGAGACATCCGAGGAGAGTCTTGAGCCTGCTGAGGAACCTAATTCTGAGACTCCTCCTCGTGATACTTATGTCCCCAAGGCACCATTCTCTCATCGGTTGACGAAAAAACGTGATGAGCATTGGGACAAGATCGTTGAGGTACTTAGGCAAGTAAAGGTGAACATCTCGTTGTTGGACGTTGTTCAACAAATGCCCCCGTATGCCAAGTTCCTCAAAGACCTTTGCACCACCAAGAGAAAAACAAATGTGCCCAAAAAGGCCTTTTTGGCCGCCAATGTGAGCTCAATATTGACACAACCCACGAATGTCAAGTACAAGGACCCAGGTTGTCCAACTGTCTCTTGCATGATTGGGAATGTGACAATCTCACAAGCTCTATTGGATTTGGGGGCATCTGTGAATCTCCTGCCTTACTCTGTCTATGTCAACATTGGAATAGGCGATCTTAAACCAACGAGGACAACCCTCTAGTTGGCTAACAGATCCATCAAGATTCGATGAGGGAGTGTGGAGGATGTCCTTATCAAACTGGGTGAGTTCGTATTTCCAGTTAATTTCATCATCTTGGATACTGAACCCGTGTCCAACCCACGAGGACAAATTGCTGTGATCCTTGGGAGGCCATTTCTTGCGACATCTAATGCTTTGATCAATTGTCGCAATGGCTTGATGAGGTTGTCTTTTGGAAACCTCACGGCGGATTTCAATATCTTCACTCTTGGTAAGCAACCTGAGCTCTTCGACGACACTGTCAGAGCCAATTTCATCTAGGACACAGATGAGCCCGAGTCATTAGGCATGTTCGACTCACATCGACATATTATTGAGGTGCCTAATGACCAGGTTGCGAGTGAAGAGGATCTTGAGGAATCCGCCAGCATTTCTCGGGACGAGGAGGCACATCTGGGTGCTTGCTCCTCTTACCCTGTGGCCCTTGAGCCACTTGAAAGTAACTCTGAATCCGACAAGGACCCACCTCTGGTCGAGCTTAAACCGCTCCCCGATAACCTAAAGTACATCTTTTTAGGGGATAATGAGACCTTGCCACTCATTATTGCTTCTGATCTTGAAAAAGATCAAGAGGTTGCCCTCAAAAGAATACTCTTTGAAAACAAAGAGGCGATCGGGTGGTCCTTGAAGGATATCAAGGGAATTAGCCCTGGTATTGTTTAGCATCGGATCCACATGGAAGAGGATTCTAGGCCCCGCAGGGACCCACAACGAAGATTGAATCCTGTACTGAAAGAAGCCGTCCGAAAGGAGGTTCTTAAGTGCTTGGATCATGGCATAATCTATCCTATCTCTGATAGTTAGTGGGTGAGTCATGTCCATGTGGTTCCCAAGAAGTCAGGCGTGACGGTTGTGGAGAATGAGCATAATGAGCTTATCCCGACACGCCTGCAAAGTGACTGGCGAGTTTGCGTTGATTATCGCAAGCTCAATGCGGCAACGCGGAAATATCATTTCCCGTTGCCATTCATTGAGCAGATGTTGGAAAGGTTGGCCGGACATGAGTATTATTGTTTTCTTGATGGATACTCTGGTTACAACCAAATTCCCATCGCCCCCGAGGATCAAGAGAAAACCACATTCACTTGTCCCTTTGGCACATTTGCCTACCTTCGCATGCCCTTTGGGTTATGCAATGCGCCGGCAACGTTTCAGAGGTGTATGATCAGCATCTTCTCCGTTATGGTTGAGCGTTTCCTTGAGATCTTCATGGACGACTTTTCCATATTTGGCGCTTCCTTTGATGAGTCCCTTCATCACTTGAGCCTTGTCCTCAAGCGATGCCGTGAGAAGAACCTCGCTCTCAATTGGGAGAAATGTCACTTCATGGTGAAGCGAGGGATTGTACTTGGACATGTGGTCTCAAGTAGGGGAATTGAGGTTGATCCCGCCAAAGTGGGTCTTATTGCTAATCTCCCACCACCACGAATGTGAAGGATATCCGCGCCTTTTTGGGGCATGCTGGAATCTATCGGTGGTTCATTCGGGATTTTAGCAAAATTGCTCGACCTCTCACCGCCTTGTTGGCTAAGGATGCCATTTTTGAGTTCACACCGGATTGCCACCATACCTTTTTGACCTTGAAGAAAGAGTTGACTTCAGCTCCCATTATTAAGGCCCCGGTGTGGACTGAACCCTTTGAGTTAATGTGTGATGCATCTGACTTCGCTGTGGGAGCAGTGTTTGGGCAACGATTGGAAAAATTGTCTCATGTGATCTACTATGCCAGTAGAACACTCAATGATGCCCAATTGAACTACACTGTGACTGGGAAGGAATTCTTAACGATCATATTTGCTTTGGAGAAATTCCGGTCGTACTTGATTGGCTCCCACGTGATTATCTATTCTGATCACACAACCATCAAGCACCTCATGGCGAAGAAAGATGCAAAATCCCGACTCTTGAGATGGATCTTGTTGTTACAAGAATTCGATCTCGAGATTCGGGACAAAAAAGGGTGTGAAAACGTTGTAGCTCACCACTTGTCTCGTCTAGAGACGACCAACCCACAGGACCAAATCATTGATGACAAATTTCCTGACGAGCAGTTGTTCACGATCGAAGATAACCCTTGGTTTGCCGACATCGTGAACTACCTCGTGACCAAGCAACTTCCTGTGAGTTGGTCAAAATCTGACCAATCCAAATTTAGATCGTATGTCAGATTCTTTCACTGGGACGACCCCTACCTATTCAAATACTGCTCTGACCAAATTTTCAGGCGGTGCGTCCCAGATACCGAGTTCCAAAGTGTGCTCCATTTCTGCCATTCCAAGGCATGTGGAGGACACTTTGGAGCAAAGAAAACTGCTGCCAAGGTGCTCCAATCTGGATTCTACTAGCCCTCTCTTTTCAAGGATGCTTACGACTTTTGTAAGCAATGTGATATATGCCAGCGCCTTGGCAGGATTGGTCGACGTGACATAATGCCTTTGCAAAATGTCCTTGTTGTCGACATCTTTGATGTGTGGGGCATCGATTTCATGGGTCCCTTCCCGAACTCGTTCGGGAATGTTTACATTCTGGTGGCCGTTGACTATGTGTCTAAGTGGGTTGAGGCTATACCCACAAAGACCAATGACAACAAGGTGGTCACCAAATTCTTGAGGGACATTTTTGCGCGATTTGGTACTCCTCGTACCATAATCAGCGATAGGGGTACCCACTTCTGTAATCGCTCCTTTGAAGCGCTTATGAGGAAGTATTCGATCACCCACAAGCTTGCGACCCCATACCATCCGTAAACTAGTGGGCAGGTCGAAATCTCTAACCGTCAATTAAAGCAAATTCTTGAGAAGACGGTTAGTTCCTCTGGGAAGGATTGGTCAACTAATTTGAATGACGCGTTGTGGGCTTTCCGCACCGCGTACAAGACCAATTTGGGTATGTCCCCATATCGGGTAGTGTACGACAAGGCTTGCCACCTACCCGTCGAGCTTGAGCATCGTGCTTTCTGGGCGATCAAGAACCTGAATATGGATCTTGATCAAGCGGGAGTACAACGTAAGCTTGACATTGTGGAATTAGAAGAGCTACGCAATGATGCGTACGAGAACGCCAAAATTCATAAGTCCCGAGCCAAGTTGTTTCACGATCGCATGATTATGCGAAAGGTGTTTACGGCCGGGCAGAAGGTGTTGCTCTACAATTCCCGGCTTCATCTGTTTGCGGGTAAGCTCCGTAGTCGCTGGTCTGACCCATTTATTGTCCAAACCGTCTATCCTCATGTAGCGGTTGACATCTTGAACCCAGGGAATGGGGACATGTTCAAAGTTATGGACAACGCCTCAAACCCTACTTGGAGGGGGCACCAGCCGAAGTCGAGGAGGTCATGTTCCTTCATGAACCTCCCTCGCACTCAACCATTCATGCTCCTGCATGAGTGGTTGAGCTTTCAGGTTTGTTAAAAAAAAGAGAAAAAGAAAAAAAAAGACTCATTCAGTGAGCATTGTTTGTTGTGGGCCCCAACCCTTGAGTATTTGGGCCCCAATTCTTTCACGTATTTGTATCCCTTCCTTAACATCTCACAGGTTTTGAGGGAATTTGGGTTGTGTCCATCAACATAGCCAGAAACTTCCCTGTGTACTTCACGTTGGTGAGATCTATTCTTTTTCATGCATAACTCCATATAGTATCTTGCTCACATTCATTGAGGACAATGCATGAAGTAGGTGTGGGGGTGTTTTTACGTGTGTATATAGTCAAGTCTTTTCCTTTGATTTTTTTTTCTTTTGTGTGTATTGATAGGGTCATGTTAGTGTGCTGCATTTAATATCGATATATCTGCTTGCCATGATCCTTGGGTGACTTGTCTTCTTTTGCTTGCCTAGTGCTTTAAAATTTTCACATTTCTTTCAAAATCTTCATGTGTTTGCGAAAGAAAATGTTTTGTGGGTTTTGCGTGTGTTTAGCATGTGCAAAACTGTTCAGAGGCAAAGTAAAAAGAAAGCTCCCAAAATTGTCTTGAACTTGATGCATTAGGATATCTAGTACAGTGGCTTTAGGATTTATCGAGTCGTTAGGATGCACCCCAGTTTTCCTTTGGGGGAGAGTAATCATAGGGTTTCAGTGGTCAAACATTTAAAGTTCACCCTAAACCTAGTGAGTCAATAATTCGTGTTTGTTAACTTAAGGAAGTTTGTTGTAGTCAAGGACATTTAAATCTTGTTGTGAGACATTAAGTGTAGGGGTTTTGGTTCATGTGTAGATAAGAAATAAGTGAGTGGGTGTTCTCTCTTCTCGCACGGCTCCTATCACTCGGGAAAGTAGGTCTGGGGGGACTTTGTGCCTGGTGCTTTCGAGTCATCTGACTTGGGATGCGCCAACCGAACTCTCGTTACACGGGTGGTTGGGATTGCCATATGTGGAGATTTCGGTAAAGGTGTACGTGATAGTGTAAGTCCTCATGGGCAATGATGCACGAAACCTGGCCCTGGGAGAATGAAGCTCCAACTAATAAAAAGAAAAAGAAGAAGAAAAAAATGAGAAAAGAAACAAAAAGAAAAAAAAGGTAATGCAAATAAGAACCTTAATGGACCTTACACTTTGTATCACTTGAGGATGTTGAGGTTGTCCATGTCTTTCACTTAATTCCTTATTTAACTTGCACGAATTGTTCATTGGGCTAGGTGTGGACTGATTACCTATATAGAGTCGGCCCATAGGATTACCGCGTCCAATGATACACAAAATATTTCCAACGAGTCGAGTGTCTAGATTGAATAATGCATCTTGTTCGGATTTTGTGGGTATATCCGCTGAAAACCCTCAGGAGACAACACTCCTCCTCCTTGGCAACAAAGAGGTTTAACGGCTTGTTGCACGTCCTAAGTGCAACCATGATTCCTACGAAAGTGAGTTAGGATTTCGTGTTTCTCGTTTGCTTTTCTCTTTCTTTGTTTTGCTCGGGACTAGCAAAAACTTAGGTGTGGGGGTATTTGATTGACATCATTTCATGCTTATATTTGTATCTTATATCCATTATCTTACACCTAAGCAATGCTACGTGACGAGTTTTATGTTTAGTTTTCAGGAACCCTTAATTGGCGGTCTGGATCATCCCAGATCCGCTAAGATTTCTCCTGGACTTGTATTAATGCTTGTTTAGGCTATTTTTGGTATTTGTTTAGTCCCACATCGGGGGATTGTCCCGGATTAGCTTTTTCCATGCTTATAAATAGAACTCTTCACCTTCCATTGTATCCATCTCTCTCTTTGGTGGTCATCTTCCCTACTAAGAATGAAGCCTTGAAGCAAAACTCTGGTGGAGGAAGGGCTGCTTGTAAATTGAGTGAGTTAATAATAGATGTTTTCATTAGCTTGTTAATTCTTGCTTAGTTAATTTCCTTTAATGTGTTTGCTTTGGTGCTTGTTTTGTTTTATTCTTCTTTAATATTTCTTGCTTGATTAGTGTAGTGTTATTTCAGTATAATGCTTCATTTTGTTAGAGTAGTTAGTTTAAATATGTGTGAGTAGTTCCATCCCCTTTGGGGGTGGAGTAGATGTGTGTACATGTTATGTAGATGGTATGAATGCTTAATATGACTGTTTTGTGAGAGATATTAGTATGCTTGCTTGAATTATTAAGAACCTTACTTGATGGTTTCTGCCATAGCTTAGGTATATTCCATGCTTGTCTAAGTGTCTTAATAACAACCTTGCATTGCTCATATGATTCACATATGTTAGTGTTGTAAATGATAGGTTTTGCCATTAGGTACCTCTTATGCATTAACAAACATTAACTAACTTGAGCTTCTTGTATGCATTCCACACCACACTTATTTCATGTGCACACACACACACTCCACCCCTTAGGGGTTTTCATTTCTGTCTTTTTATCTTCTTCATTAGTTGTTTAGCTTAGTTGTCTAGTTATTTCATTTCAGCTTGCTTGTTTACTAGTTTAGATTAGTGTAGTGTAGTGTAATACATCTTTCTCTCCTTCTTTTACCTATCACCTTCGAACAAACCAATTGTCGACACACCTCCCAGTGGACGACCCGTATTTGCCACCGCTTCAACGCGGGCGTGCACTTGCGGTTAATATAAAATGATCAATCAATGCTCGTCTATGAATTTCTGCAACTGAGCTCAAATAAAACATTAAGTTACAATTTGGTGACATATAATTACAATACACTTAGCTAAAGTAAAACATTAATTCTTTCATATGAAAGTTGACCACTGTGAATCATGTAATCTTCCTTGCACTCCTCCAACCGATTGAATGAGGTCCATCATAGAACCATAGGTACTTTCGCTGGATTGTGGCTCATTTTTAGTAGGGGTTGCTATTTCAGTAACACCCACATCCTCATTCCTGATTCTCCTCCGCTTCCCACCTCTTCTATCCCTGAAAATGTAAGAACCACAAAATATTAATGCATGAATATTTATATATGAAAGTGATTAAAGTAAAATGCATTTCTCATGCACTGGTGTGAACCTTGTTATGCCTTGATCTTCAGTTTGGGTCCCAATTGGCTCCTTGCATCTGCTAGCATGGTGACTAAGTAGATTGCACCTAGTGTATTTCTTTTGTCTCCTACTGCAGTTTGGGTCCATTGTGCCCTTGTATCTGACCTGCCTCGGCCTTCCGGGTTGTCATTTCACTGTTGGAGGTGATACTGTAAATCCCTCTACATGAGCCCACTCAGATTTATCTGCAATTGGATTAATACCCACCTCATAAGCTTGATCATACACTGCTTTGGAATACCATGCACTAACATAATCCTCCCAACGAACCCATCTAGTTGTCCCAATGAAAGCAGAGGCATGCTGACATGGCAGCCCTGTCAATTGCCAAAGTCTGCAGGTGCAGGACTTCTAAAGCAAGTCAAGAATGCATCTTTTGATTCCACTAGACACTTCTGCCTTGGAGTTAGGACATCTTATGATAGAAAAGGTGCCTAACTGCCTAGACATTTCATTTAACCATGTTATGCCTTTTGGCACCACAACATATGTCCACTCTATGTTATATTCTTGTCTCTTGAACATGGTCTGCATCAATTTCTGCCTCAAATTGTCCACCATCGTTATAATAGGAAGATGCCTAACTTCCGTGATGTAGTTGTTGAAGGACTCACTTAGATTGTTTGTAATATAATCAGACTTAGCCTCACACCCAAATTGACTCCTTGATCAAATTATGTCATTGTTGTCCACTTGCACTAACCAATTATATGCACCCTCACTAATTTCTCTTATATATTGTATTTTTCTTCCCATATCAGTGGTTGTATAGGCAGAGGAAACCTCCCACATCAGACTAAGCAACATAACACTCTTGAATTTTTTTTGGAAGTTTTGGTAAAGGTGTCTAGCACACGTTTTATGCTCACACCCACCAAAGACCTCTCTTAGCCCCTCCTCTAAACCTTTCCACATGTCACTTATGACTACCAAACCATTCCTGTGACCCACTGCCTTTTTGAGATGAGTAAGAAACCAGACCCAACTACTATGACTCTCGGATTCAACTACAACAAATGCTACAGGAAAAAGTTGGTGATTTCCATCAACCGAAATGACAGATAATAGAGTACCCTTGTACTTCCCTTTCAAATGACAACCATCCAGGCCTACAAGAGGTCTACAACCATTCAAAAAATCATCACTGCAGCCCTCTAGACACACAAATAATATGTAGAAGGACCCATCTTGAGGTTTGACTTCAAAACTGATTACACTACCAGGGTTGGTCTTGCTCATCTCCCAAACGAAAGATGGGATCAAAGCGTATTGTTGATCTTCACCCACCCCCCCCCCCCACAACTTCTTCATTGCAATCTCCCTACCACGCCAAACTCTATGGTAAGGCAAACTCAAGTGAAATTTCCTCTTCAGTTGGTCAGATATGTTCTTCACAGTGAGTCTATCATCTAATGCAAGCCACTCCTTGCACTGGTGGGCAATCCACTCCCTAGTGGCCATCTTAGAGGCACAGTTATTTACAGATGAGCAAGTATGTGGCAACCTCAAAGTCTTCATTTCAAACACTCTCCAACCATTTAACCTAGAGGCATGAATTCTCCACTGACATTGAACATCTCTACACCTGGCTGTGACCCTATCTGGTTGGATCTTCAAGTAGGTTATCTCACATTCACTCAAAATGCAGTGGGTTAATGAACACATTTTGAAGGATTTCACATTAGGAAACTTCTTTCCCACATCTATTTCTGGGTTGGACTACTTCACATCCCAACACTCAAATCTATCATAAAGTGGATTGAAATCAATTCCGTAGTCTATCTGGTCATCAAAATCAACTGCATCATTGTCCTCACTTTCATCAAGTTCATCCGTATATAGAACATACTCAGAGTTTGTACCACTACTTCAACTGGAAACCAAAGTGCCTTCCCTAGGTGTTGTTATGCCCACTACTAGGCTGGGTTCAGAGTGACATGGGAAGGTACCTGATGCATTGCATACATTGCATCATAGGTCTTTCATTTAGATTACTTTTACATCAATAAATGCTACTAAGGTATGTGTTTAGTCTTATTTACATATTACAGGGACCTGAATGCAATTTACCCACATCCCGAGCATAAACGCGTGCAAAAGATTCATTTCTATCATAAAGACAGTTCAAGATTATCGGGTTACGAATGGAAATGTATCCAAGCATACAAGCATTCAAGTCCTAATTGCAAAAAGAACAAGGACTTAAGCACAAAACTAACCGGGGACTTAACTGAAAAAAGTCAAGGACCTAATTGCAAATCACGAGTAGCTTTTATTCTCTTGGAGAAAATATATAGAAAAATCAATGCATATCTCCAAATATGTGAAAGAATTAATCCGGAGTTTAAAAGAATGGAAAGAATCAATCTAGACGCGCAAAGAAGGAGCAAATCATACCATAAACATTCAACCAAAATCCGGACAAAATCAGGCCAGATTGTGCGGCGTTTCCGCCGCACCACACATACAATATGCGGCGTTTCCGCCGCCCAAGCATCAATCTGTGTGCTCCAATTTCGTCCAGTCATGTCTGGACACGTGTACTTTCCAATATTATACCTAGATCCCTTGTAGCAACTATAAATAGACCCGAGAACGATGTTAGAAGGGTCCTTAGTCTTTGGTGTTAGTTTTTAGTTTTAATCTTAGTTTTGTATTCTTCCTTTTCATTAATAAAATTCTGTCTTTTATTTCTTACTTTGAGTTTTCTTTTGTAATGTCTCAAGGACCTCTTCTTCCTCCCTTCATGAGTTTCTAACTCTTTCCAAAGGGTGGAGGTGACGGATTAGGGTGAAGAGAAGATGAATGAATGTTATTATTTTAAGTTCGTGATTAGTATATTTTGATTACTTGAGTTTATGTTAAATCATTTATCATGTAATGCTTCATAACTAACATGATTTATTATAAGTTTCTGAATTCTCTAATCTAAACCCTAAATCTAAACCTCCACCCGACGGAATTCACCTCTTTGTTCTTGTTTTAGTTTATTTGTTCTTGTTTCTTGCTTTAGATAATAAAAAAACCAAAAAGCTCAAAACCCAATTTATTTCTTCTCTCCTTCTTTCCCCCAATCGAAATCACATTAATAACAAATCTCTCCCTCCTTGTGTTCGACCCGTATTTGCCACGTCTTCATTGACACCGTGCACTTGCGGTATAAATTTAATTCCCATCAAGTTTTTGGCGCCGTTGCCGGGGAGGCGACGCAGATTTTGTTTTTTTTTTGTTGATTTCGATACTATTCTGTTTATCTTGTGCGCGATCTGAGTATTTGGATTTGTGTTTCAGGAGACAACAGAGTGCGCGGCGAAATCCGAGCACCATCTGAGCTAAACGAGCGGCGAAATCGCCGCACCTGAAGAACAACTTGCGGCGAATCCGCCGCACAAGTGAAGCATCTGGGCTTCAAATTTTTCTGGGGTTAGCACCATCTCTGGGTGGACGCGTGGAGCTACTGAAATTTCGAGAGCGGGCGGCGAACCCGACTGAGCATTGCGTAGGTAACCTTTGTTGCCTTTTTCCTCGTAATTTCTAGTTTCAGAAAATTTCCTTTTCATAGAACTGCATGTGTTAGGGCAAAATTCCATAATTGGCAATAATTCAACTCTGAACTAAAATTGGCAAAATTAGAAAGGCCTTAGTGCATGCATCATCTAGTGTTTTGTATGCATTATTCTTGCTAAATTCTTGCAAATCAATTTCTGTTGAAGAGTGCTGGAGTCAAGGTACGTATCGTGGTTTTTATCGATTGCATTTCGGCATATAATTTAGTTTGCATACAACCTTGCAATTGCCCCCAATTAAAGACCATTGTTTGACTATCTTTGCTAGATCTAAGTTAAACTATCTTAAGGGCAACTCCGTAGGCAAAGATACGGTGGGGATTTCATCACCCTTCCGTGGCCCACAAATCACAATCCTAAAGTGTCACCTAAGCCTTAAATTTAAAATCAATTAGACATTGGCCCCTAAGGACTCAGACTCAATTAAGGAGAAGATTGGTTTGACTTGCTATGACTTGAAGCTGATCAAATTTAATTTGGTGCCTAGGAAGTGTTTTTGTGTTGACGCAAGTCTTCCAAGCGAAGTGGTTGTCTAATTGGCACCGACTCTGTCGGAAGCGCCCCCACTAGCTATACATTACCTGGCCAAGTTGGTTTGATTAGTGAGGGAGGTGAATCAAGCGAATCAATTCGACTCAACCAGTTAGGAGTCGTCTAGATCTAAGCGACACTAGGTCTAGGATATTTTGAACCGTGCTTTCTTAGGAATTTTCTGACCAACCCCCTTTCTATCTTTAGAGTTAGGTTTCCCTTCTCATCTGAGTTTTCTTTCTCTTCTCACCTAAATTCTCTAGATTAGGATTCCTTTCTCATCTTTCCCCATTCTATTGTTTGTTTCCCTTTTGAAAAAAAAACATAAAAAAACGAAAATAAAAAAAAAATTGTAATTAATTCTTGAAATTAAATTTGGAATTTCAATTCCGAATCTGAATTCAAAAATTGATTCAACCCGGTGCACTAAGATTTGGATTCGGGACTTGAGTAATCGACTCTCACGAGTTCATCTAGATTCCAGTCTGGAACTTAGCCCCAATCCACCTGTTGCACCACCTCACCCGGATCCAATGGGTGAGAACGTAGTGGACCCGCCTGTTGCACAACCTATAACTTTGAGGGATCGATGCTATCCAGCGATGGTTGCTCAGCCATCGTGCATCGTTATGCCCACCATACCGGGTCGCGACTTCGAACTTAAGGCACAATACATGAGTATGTTGCCTAAGTTCACTTCTAGGGAAGACCCATATCTCTTCCTTAGAGAATTTGAGGAAATCTGCTCTCTTATGCAATACCAGCATATCCCTGAGGAGGCAGTGCGTCTGAAATTCGTGCCTCTAGCACTGAAGGACGACGCTAAGAAATGGCTATATAGTCTAGCCGAAAGATCTATTAGGAGTTGGGCTGAGTTTGTTCAAGTATTCCTGAAAAAATATTTCCCCAACCACAAGACTATGAGAATTAGGAATGAAATTGTTGCATTCGTTCAGTCTGAGAGCGAGCCGTTCTATTCCTATCTAGAAAGATTTAAAAGTGTTCTGACCCAATGCCCTCATCATGGAATTCCGAGATGGCAATTATGCCAAATTATTTATGAGGGATTGACACCCACATCTAGGGTTATGGTAGAATCCGTAAGCCAAGGGAACTTTATGTCGAAAAATGAAAATGATGCCTGGACTTTTCTTGAGGAATTAGCTGAAAACAGTATGCAATGGGACAATGCTAGAACACCGCTTAACCCAAGTATTGGATCTAGAATAGCAAGCCAACCCAAACCAGGTGTCTTAGCTGTAGATGCCAACATAGCGGCTGAAGCAAAACTAGCTACCCTTATGCGCAGAATGGAAAGTTTAGAGCTACAAACCCAAAACCGAGTGAATCAAGCCTCGACTATCACGTGCTCTAGATGTGGTCAGATTGGTCATGTAAAGGAGGATTGTGCGGAATGGGACCAAGTTAATGCCATGTATAACCATGCTAGAAATGACCCATACGCATCAACCTATAACTCGAGTTGGCGTAATAATTTCAATTTCTCATCAAACCAACAGGGTCAACCTCCTAGACAACAACCAAACCTGTATAACCAAAATAATACATCATCTCGGTTTAGTAACAATAACGATCATGAGGTTAGGTTGACAAGCTTGGAAAATTTGATGAAAACTTTTATACAAACAACCAACCAGACCTTCCAAAGGCTAGAGACCCAAGTCAGTCAACTAGCACAAATAGTAGGTGAAAGGGAAAAGGGTCGGTTTCCAAGTCAACCTGAGGTGAACCCTAGATCTAACAATTCATATCAATCTTATCAAGCACCTTCAGGAAATAACAACCCTAGACCGGTTCAAATGGTTAATGAGGAAGGACCGTTCCAACAAATAAATGTTGTAGTATCATTACGGTCCGTAAGACAGATTGATAATAATGTGGTAAATCCTAGAACATCTACTCAATCTAGCCATCAAACTGCCACATATGACCTAACCATTGAACCCGACGTCCAATCTGAAACGCCCACCCCACCTACTCAATCTGAACCCGTAGCTCAACCTGAACCTGAGCGAGTCTATGTCCCTAAAGCCCCATTTCCCAATAGACTCAAAAAGAATTCAAGTGCACAAATAGAGAAAATCTTGGAAGTATTTAAGCAAGTTAAGGTGAACATTCCACTCTTAGACATGATTCAACAAATACTTGCTTATGCTAAATTCTTAAAAGACCTGTGCACTAAAAAGAGAAAAACGAACGTACCAAAGAAGGCATTCTTAACTGCAAACATAAGTTCTATATTGTCCAACACATATCCTATAAAATATAAGGATCCTGGGTGTCCCACAATTTCATGTTCAATAGGAGATACTTATATCAACAAAGCCCTTCTAGACCTTGGTGCTAGTGTTAACCTACTCCCATTCTCTGTCTACGAGCAACTCAACCTTGGTCCATTAAAACCCTCTAAGACAACCCTTCAATTTGCTGATTGCTCTACTAAGAAACCAAGAGGTATAGTCGAGGACGTTTTGATCAAGGTGGGTGACTTCATTTACCCAGTGGATTTTGTCGTACTAGATACCGACCCTGTTGTAGATCCTAAGAGACAAATCCCTGTAATACTAGGCAGACCCTTTTTAGCCACTTCTGAAGCTTTGATAAATTGCCGAAATGGGCTCATGCAACTATCTTTTGGAAACTTAAAAGCTGAATTTAATATCTTTCATGTGGATAATGAACCAGAAATAGTATGCAATCAAAGTGATGTTGTGATGATATCACGTATCTATAAGATTTCTGAATCAAATAAATCATCACAAAATCAAAAATCAAATGAGAAAAGGGGGAGTAATTCATCTACACACCCACCGTCACTCGAGCAAATAAGAGAACCAATTTATGTGAGGGGTGTGGAACCTGTAACTCAGGATGCTCATTGCAACATGAGGAACAATTCAACTGGATACATGCACCAATATGGTGTCATTCAATCCAGTTCTGACTATGGTTGACTTTGAGCAAATTCCATCCGTCCACCGCAGTTCCTCAAGGTAATAAGTGCATTTGCTTTATATTTGCATACATTGAGGACAATGCATGATTTAGGTGTGGGGGGTGTTTATGTATATATTTATCTATAAATTCTATCTTTTATTTCTTTTTTTTAGTTTCTTTTTTTTTACAAAAATAAAAAAAAATAAAAAAAAATCAATGTTTCATGACATAGCTTAAGATTGAACTGCTAAAAGCCGTGTACAAATTGCATTGAGTTTTTGTTCCTTATTATATAGTTCTGCTTGTAGAAATTGTGACATAAATCTAAGTTCCAAAGAAATAACCCATTGCCCTTTAAGACATGTATGCACTTAAATTTGATGAATCAAATCTTTGAAGTGGTTGATAAAAAGCAGAGGTTGAGGAAAATATACCGGGAAGTGTGGACTTCTAATAGCAATTAAGCCTTGAGGAAAATAAAAATAAAGGAATAAAGCGAGGAAAACACATTCTGCAAAATGATTACAAAAGCCCAAGCCTTTGAGTCACTGGTCCGTAGGGGTATCTTGAAACCCGGTAACTTGAGTCTACCATCTCGGGATTATCGATCAAACTCGCTACACGAATGCAAAAGGGTAAAAGTGTCAAAAAGCAAATGTGTTGAATCACGGAAGAAAAGAAAAAATACTCAAGGCCCAAAGCTAAAAGAATGATCCATGCCATGGTTGATCCGAATGATACTTCACCACCAGAGGAGGCGTGCAAAATATTTCAAGTGATAAACATGTGTAGAAGGGTTAGTGGTGTGAATGTTGGAGGAACAAAGACCAAGTCATATTTTTAATGAGTTAGATTTATATAATGAGCATGCAAGAATTCTCAGTGATATGTATAAGGTTGAGGTAGGGATATTGAGAACTATTAATGAAATGTTGATTCAGGATTTTGTGGGTATATCCGCTGAAAACCCTCAGGAGACAACACTCCTCCCCCTTGGCAACAAGGAGGTTTAACGGCTTGTTGCACATGCTAAGTGCAACCGTGATTCCTACGAAAGTGAGTTAGGATTTCCCTGTTTTTATTTTTCGTATCTTCTGTTTTGCTAGGGACTAGCAAAATCAAGGTGTGGGGGTATTTGATGCATTGCATACATTGCATCATATGTCTTTCATTTAGATTACTTTTACATCAATAAATGCTACTAAGGTATGTGTTTAGTCTTATTTACAGATTACAGGGACCTGAATGCAATTTACCCACATCCTGAGCATAAACGCGTGCAAAAGATTCATTTCTATCATAAAGACAAAGTTCAAGATTATCGGGTTACGAATGGAAATGTATCCAAGCATACAAGCATTCAAGTCCTAATTGCAAAAAGAACAAGGACTTAAGCACAAAACTAACCGGGGACTTAACTGAAAAAAGTCAAGGACCTAATTGCAAATCACGAGTAGCTTTTAT
This sequence comes from Triglochin maritima, assembly GCA_963682175.1. NCBI lineage: Eukaryota > Viridiplantae > Streptophyta > Magnoliopsida > Alismatales > Juncaginaceae > Triglochin > Triglochin maritima. The sequence goes on along the minus strand of OY821780.1, from coordinate 27,508,104 downwards.
TCTCTTGGAGAAAATATATAGAAAAATCAATGCATATCTCCAAATATGTGAAAGAATTAATCCGGAGTTTAAAAGAATGGAAAGAATCAATCCAGACGCGCAAAGAAGGAGCAAATCATACCATAAACATTCAACCAAAATCCGGACAAAATCAGGCCAGATTGTGCGGCGTTTCCGCTGCACCACACATACAATATGCGGCATTTCCGCCGCCCAAGCATCAATCCGTGTGCTCCAATTTCGTCCAGTCATGTCTGGACACGTGTACTTTCCAATATTATACCTAGATCCCTTGTAGCAACTATAAATAGACCCGAGAACGATGTTAGAAGGGTCCTTAGTCTTTGGTGTTAGTTTTTAGTTTTAATCTTAGTTTTGTATTCTTCCTTTTCATTAATAAAATTCTGTCTTTTATTTCTTACTTTGAGTTTTCTTTTGTAATGTCTCAAGGACCCCTTCTTCCTCCCTTCATGAGTTTCTAACTCTTTCCAAAGGGTGGAGGTGACGGATTAGGGTGAAGAGAAGATGAATGAATGTTATTATTTTAAGTTCGTGATTAGTATATTTTGATTACTTGAGTTTATGTTAAATCATTTATCATGTAATGCTTCATACCTAACATGATTTATTATAAGTTTCTGAATTCTCTAATCTAAACCCTAAATCTAAACCTCCACCCGACGGAATTCACCTCTTTGTTCTTGTTTTAGTTTATTTGTTCTTGTTTCTTGTTTTAGATAATAAAAAAACCAAAAAGCTCAAAACCCAATTTATTTCTTCTCTCCTTCTTTCCCCCAATCGAAATCACATTAATAACAAATCTCTCCCTCCTTGTGTTCGACCCGTATTTGCCACGTCTTCATTGACACCGTGCACTTACGGTATAAATTTAATTCCCATCAGTACCACTCCCCTGGTGTTCACAAACATCTCCCACAAGGGGTTCACAAGGTAGCACAGAGGGTGTAGATAAAGGTTGTGAGCTTACACTCCCCACCACACTAGGCACTCTACGTACTGGTTCTGGACTAGCATCTACTGCTTGTATTTCTTTCTCAACACCTACAGAAGGTTCTATTTCATTCTCAACCCCTCGAAAAGCTTCTGATTTCCTGTCATTGGTAGCATAGATGTGAAACTCACTTTGCTGATTGGGGAATTTAAGTGCCCCCTCTATATCTCCATTGCTATTCAAAGGTTTGTAGTCTTTCCTAACTTTGCTTGGAATCATATAATACATATGCACAATCATTTCAGTGGATGACCACTTCATTACACTGCATATCCAATTCCTTAACAAGTCAATCGTCCATTCCTCAACCACAACCAATGATGCTACCTCTTCAAAACCAACAACCATATCCATATCCTTGCACTTAACCCATCGATCACCACAATGCAACCTAATTCTCAGACTACCTTCTAAATCAGACACACTGCTTGGATAATGAACATGCAAAGCCAAAAAACATAAAGAAAATGAATTAAATTGACAGATATGAAATAAATGACATACAAGGTTATGACAGATAAGAAAAATCCATACAGTATTTGACAGATAATATATGGCATACAAGGTTATGATTTTAGGATTTTGGTTGGAAAGCAACCGAACACAATATTTATAGAACACTTACAAATGTGATTTACAGTCTACTCAAGTTGGGAAGCACAATACGTACAAAAAAAAACTACAAACATGCAATCTACAGTCTAAAACCGACCCAAAAACTTAAATCAAAACATCGAAACCCAAACACAGCATGTAATTTTGCATATCTCAATTCAGGAAAAAAATCACTAACCGTCTTCGTTTCCTCTACCCGATCCACTGGTCAGTGTGGTCGCCCTCCAATTTGTGCAAAGTAGGAAAATGGGGACGATTACATGGGGATTTGGAAAGGATGCGAGTTAGTGTTTCTGGACAGTGGGAAAACCCGGGGATTTGTGAAGGAGTCGAGTTAGGATTTCCGCAAAGTGGGAAAACTCAGGGATTTGGGAAGGATGGGAGTTAGGGTTTGGAGGAACTGAGGAAATCGTGAAGAGAGTTAGGTTTAGTCATGGTTTTAAATTAGTAAAATTTGTTTTGCTACAGTTACTGGATCCAGATTGATTCCAGAGTCGATCCAGAGTCGATCCAGATACGATCCAGAGTTATTCCAGAGTCGATCCAGAGTGATTCCAGCACGATAATGGTTTAGTCATGGTCTTAGATTAGTAAAATTTATTTTGCTACAGTCAATCCCAAATCACACGTCCCAACAAACGAATCACAAACTGATTTGTACGGCCGTTAACGTCGTCTCTCTGGTGTGAGGCCCACAAACGGTCCAGGTGCATTTGCGGAAATATGAATGACTTCTAGGTGTATATCCGGTAATACCGAAAAACAGGTGCATATTTGTGGGATCCTGATCCTAATCCTAATCCTAATTGAGTGTTGGTGATGTTTTAGGTGGTGATTAGGAGGAGATTAGATGGACGACTCAGATGGAGTGTGATGGATGACAGGTGGAGATGAATTGGAGATGGAATGGATGGTGAGGATTGAAGGAGTGGAAGATATTTAGGGGTGATCTCTCTCTCTCTGTCTCCCTCTCACGACTCTCTCATTCTCTCCCTCACGCTTCTCTCTCTCTCTCTCAGAGGTGGTGCTCCGGCAAGAAGGAGGTATTCGTCGCGTTGCGGTTGCGTGTGGAGGTGAGTGTTGGGTTCTCAACCCTTCCCGCTCATTTTGGTTTCTCTCCCGCGACCTAACTTGTTGTTGTGGTCGTGGTTGCTTGGTGGAGGTTGACGAAGGTGGAATCGTGAGTGTGGATCGTCGAGGAGCTGTTGATCATGATTCAAACGTGAGGTTCGTCGACGGATTGTGTTTTTTGGGGAGACGTGCTCGTGGAAGCGCCGTCAAGGTTCTTCAAAGGTTCCTTCGAACCTTCACGGTATGTCAACTCGCTCACTTAAGAAGTGGGAGTATTTGGAAGTCGACGGTAGGCCTTCCGGCTTGTCGCAAGTAAACATGCAACAGATTTTACTGCCTGATCGGTCGACCGGTTGGTGCAAACGATCGACCGTTCGTAAAGAGAATTCGGGTTCTGCCTCACAACGGTCGAACGATGCCCTTGGGGCGGTCGACCGGTTGTGCATTCGAGGCAAGGTTGGATGGTTTCGGTCGAACGCGGCCCCTTTGCCGTTCGACCGTGTGCACCATCATGGGTCGGGTAGGGCGTTGACCATCTAAACGGTCCACCTCCTGTATGACCTCGTCCGACCATGACTTAGGTTGGAATAGTGGTCGGTTCGACCGAATGTGGTTTCGATCGACCGGACTTGATGTGGAGCGTGGGGGAATTCTCTGGTGGAATTCGGTCGACTGAGAGTGCTCGGGTGTTCGACCGGATTCGTGGTAAGAGTTGGGGGAATTCTCTGGAGGAATTCGGTCCACCGAGAGTGCTCGAGGGTTCGACCAGATTCGTTGTGGAGAGTGAGGGATTTGTCCCTGGTGACTTTCGGTCGAACGTGACCCCTTTGCCGTTCGACCGATATGTCGTTTGTTTCGTTGAACCTGGAGTTGACCATCTAAACGGTCGAGCGCCCCTTGACTTTGGTTCGACCGAACGAGTATTGTTGGTGGGATTTGGTCAACCGATGGAGTGTCGGTCGAGGCGATTGCCCTATGTTTACGTGATTCGGTCGACTGGGACTTTTGGTTCGGTCGACCGTTTGTGTCCAGTTTTGCACTATGGAGGTGCGGTTGTTGTGGTCGTCCGTGTGGGGCGAATTGTGGTGCCGATGTTCTTCCGGCAAGTGTGCTAGGGTAAACGAGTGTTGCGGTGGTTGGGTGAAAGAGCCATGGAGCCCCGTAACTGTGTGAGAGCTTGGGTTGGGTGAAAAAGCCCTGAAGCCCAGCTTAGAAAATGTGGTGTTGCGGTGGTTGGGTGAAAGAGCCCTGGAGCCCCGTAACTGTGTCTGAGTTGCGGTTGGGTGAAAGAGCCCTGGAGCCCAGCTAGTCTGTGCGGGGTTGGGTGAAAAAGCCCTGGAGCTCCGTAGTGCGTTCAGGTTGGCTTAAAAAGGCTTGGAGCCTGAGCAGGGACCGCGTGTTAAGGGTTGGCTGAAAAAGGCCTGGAGCCCTTGGACGTTTGGGTTGGCTGAAAAAGGTCTGGAGCCCTTGGTCGTGCCGTGGTAGCTGCGGTTTGCTGAAAAAGGCCTGGAGCCCAGCTTGGCAACGAGTGTGTGTTGCGGTGGTTGGGTAAAAAAGCAATGAAGCCTCGTGATTGTGGTGTGTGTTGTGGTTGGGTGAAAGAGCCCTGGAGCCTAGCCTGCTTGTGATGCTTTTCTGTTAGTAGAATTGCATGCTAGGGTGTTTTTCATTTCTTGCACTGTAGAGTTTGGCATACAGGGTTTCCTTCTGGAAACTTAGGCATTGTTGCATGTTTACTTTCAGGTCGTGACCGGCGTTAGGTGGGTTGGTGACCGAGGAGAGGAGCACTGCTACATGATCCCGCTTTCTCTCATTTGAGGTCGAGTGATTACTTATATTTATTGTTTAGTCTTTTGATGTAATCACCATTTTGGGAAATATTCGGATATATATATATATATGTTGGTGCACCGTCTTTCTTGTGTTTGAGTAATATCCCCTGTTGATAGTTGTTTAGAAAATTTTAAATTTTTCCGCTGTGTTTGAGGATGTTACAACTTGGTATCAGAGCGGTCAGTTCCAGTGTCCTTATCCAAAGAAACCACCCTAAGAGTTTTAGAGTCTGCATTAGTTCATGCATTCATGGTTTTGATGTGTGTTGTTTCTTTGTGTATAGATGCCTCCGAGACGCGTAAGACCTCCCCCACGGGACCGTAGCACCAGCGATGAGACTGGAGGCACGGACTGGGTTGAGGAGCGGCAGATGCTCTATGACACGGCGGGGCGACTGGGTGCGATGTTGGATCGCCAGTCAAGCAGAGGAGAGCCAGCAGCGGCAGGAGCGATGCTCGACCGCTTTATGAGACAACACCCACCTACATTTGATGCTAGAGGAGAGTCTGAGGCTGTGGAGGACTAGGTTCTGAAGATTCAGGAGATCCTTCAGGAGATTGAGTGCCCTCCTGAGAGGCAGGCAGGCATGGCAGCGTATGTGTTGGGCGGAGACGCGTCCAACTGGTGGAGGACCACTTCTGCGGTGGTGTTCGAGGGCAGGACTGATATCAGCTGGGAGGACTTCTGGTGGGAGTTCAATGAGAATTATTTCCCAAAGCATGTCAGAGATGGGAGAAGAGAGGAGTTTATGACCCTCGAGCATGGAGATGCGACCCTGGCTGAGTATACCCGGAGGTTCAACGCGCTGGAGTGTTACTGTCTAGAGATTTGTGTGACGTCGCTGTAGAGGGCGAGGAAGTTCATACGGGGGCTCAGGAAGCACCTCCGTACTCAGGTGTCATACAGTATGCCGCAGACGCTGGCCGACGCGGTGAGGTTTGCCACGATCATTGATCATGATTACCAGCAGAATTATGTTGAGACTAGGAGAGCACCGGGGAAGGTCAGTGGACGTCCAGGTGCTCCGCTAGCAGGGAACCCGGGCAAGAGGCCTCGGATTGGAGGACGTGGATCACGCCAGCCTGAGGCGTGCAGAGGTTGTGGCCGAGTTCACTCAGGAGAGTGTTGGGATCGTGGAGTTTGTCACGGGTGTGGCAAGCCAGGCCATTTTGTGCGAGATTGTCCGAGTTGGCCAGGTGGGTCCAGCAGGCATTCAGGGCCGCCAGCAGTAGGCAGAGGCGGAGGCCGCCGACTGATTGACATCATTTCATGCTTATATTTGTATCTTATATCCATTATCTTACACCTAAACAATGCTACGTGACGAGTTTTATGTTTAGTTTTCAGAAATAAAGAGGTTTGAAGAGAAGAGCCATGAAAGGACCCAAAAGCAGGAAAAATGACTTAATTGTGAGACCTGGGGACCAAGATGCAAGGGAGAAGGACCTGATCGTAAGACAGAAGGACCTAAGAGCAAAACAGGAAACTCCAGACCATCATGGGGAGTATTTTGTCAATTCGATTCGGGTCGGAGCTCCACTAAACAAGTTAGATGCATCCAAGACCAAGAAACTCGCCAAGGAAAGCCCACCAGAAGATCCAATGGGATCTGAAGCTTATAGGCCACCAATTGGCGGTCTGGAACCGCCAATTGGCGGTCTGGTTAAGCCCAGATCCACTAAGTTTTCTCCTGGACTTGTATTAATGTGTGTTTAGGCTATTTTTGTATTGGTTTAGTCCCACATCGGGGGATTGTCCCGGATTAGCTTTTTCCATGCTTATAAATACAACTCTTTACCTCCCATTGTATCCATCTCTCTCTTTGGTGGCATCTTCCCTACTAAGAGTGAAGCCTTGAAGCAAAACTCTGGTGGAGGAAGAGCTGCTTGTAATTTGAGTGAGTTAATAATAGATGTTTTCTTTAGCTTGTTAATTCTTGCTTAGTTGATTTCCTTTCATGTTTTTGCTTTGTTGCTTGTTTTGTTTTATGCTTCTTTAATATTTCTTGCTTGATTAGTATAGTTTCATTTTAGTATTATGCTTTCTTTTGTTAATATAGTTAGTGTAATGAGTAGTGAGTAGTTCCATCCCCATTTGGGGGGTGGAGAAATATCTGATATAATCATGTAGTGTATTAAGTGTGTGTTATCTTAATCCCTTTAGCTTTAAATGATTTCCATAACCATCTAATGAGTCTCCGCTCTTATCTTTGATATGCTAATGCTCTTGAATGAAGCTTAGCTTATGCTTTGATTAGTGGATCTATTTTATGGGGAATGATAAGGTTAGGATATGGATAGGAATTAATATTGGAAACACAAGTTGTAGTGTATGAACTCTTGTTGCATTTACCTTAGCTAATGTCTTGTATGTTTTAATGATGTAGTCTTATCTTAATTCATGTGGAGGCATAGTAGGGGCTAGTCTTTATACTTGAGTTCATTTAGCTTCATTCCAATTATTGTCTTGTATGTTTTAATGATGTAGTAAAATCTTAATTCATGTGGAGGCAAAGTTAGATGTAGTTTTATGATTTCATGCACTACATGTTGTGAGGAGCTTAATTACACACACACACCACACACACATCTTTATGTTCACATCATTTCTCTACCCCCTTTGGGGTTTAGTTTTTCTTGCTTCTTTTTCATTTCCATTTGCATCTTAGTGTAGTTTAGTGTAACCAACCTTTCTCTTCCCTTTCTTCACCTCTCGCCTTCGAACAAACCAAGTGTCGATACACCTCCCAGTGGACGACCCGTATTTGCCACTGCTTCAACGCGGCCGTGCACTTGCGGTTAAATATAAAACGATCAATCAAGTTTTTGGCGCCATTGCCGGGGAGGTGCTCTGTCCAGACCTTGGTTTGGACGATTCGAGGGGTTTTTAATTTTTTGTTTTCAGTTTTTCTTAGTTTCAGGGAACCACAAGATCCAGGGGAGGCTACTGGAGAAGTTTGAGGAAGAGAAGACCTAAAGAGACCGCCAATCAGCGGTTGAAGACCGCCCATTGGCGGCCTGGTGAGAGTTTCTTTCCTTGAAATTTTTTCTGGTAGTTAGTATTGAAATTTTGGTTATCTGGGAGCCCTATTTTGCATGCTGTGACTTCTGGTTTGCTCCCAGATCATTAATCACTCCCCCATAAATCAACTTGGCCCTAAAATCCAAAGCAAAAGACTAGACGTTCTTACTTGTTTAGGTCACGCATCATGTATTGACTTAGGCATATAGTTGTCTTTTCTTTTAGCTTTATTTTCAGTTGTTGAGTGCTGCCGTGAGGTACGCATTTCCTACACTCATTCATGCATCTCGTATGCCCATGCATTAGTTAGTAGGAATTACATCAGGAGAAGAGTGAGTGAGCGTTTGATTGGAGCGATTGATTGCTAGATTTAGGATCAAAACGCTACTAAGGAGGGGTTGTCCCATAAAAGATAAGGTGGGGGATTTCATCACCCTTTCCTTGGCCCCAAAAACCACTCTTAATAAAGCCTTAACTAAAAGCAAGTAGACATTGGCCCTAAGGAATTCGGACGCACTAGGAGAGTAATCTAGTCGAGACCGTCATGACCTGATCGGCGTTGCCTACCTTGTCGATAGTAGGAGGTACTGGATCTCCGGATCTAGTATCACTTGCTGGGCATTGTGGTCCTCGTTGTAGGGAGGTGAGGCGTGTCGAGGTTAGTGACCTCGAAGTTAGGCGCCGTCTAGCTTAAGGACCCATTGCCTTACATTGTTTGAGCCGTGCTCGCTAGTTAGGCTTCTTCCTGATCCCACTACCCACGCTAGCTCTAGGGATTCTTCCCTCCTTACCTGAGTCCTCTCCTCATCTATTCTCTACATTTAGTCTCCTCCTCTAGTACACCCTCTGTTGTGTGTTAGTTTAGAGTCTAGTCGAGCATTTTATGCGAGGTTGGGCTCGTTCTGGTGAGAGCGCTCGACTCGAGAGAGTGCATTCTGCTGAGATGGACGGTCTTGGTGATCGACCATCTCCGCCTCGTGCTCCTTTGGAGCAAGAGGCCGAGTCGTCTCGCGGTGGCGAAGGAGACCGGGTTCCATACATGGAATACCTCGGTCCACTTCCGCCACCACGTAGACCTCCTTCTCCTCCTCCTCTGACTCGAGAGGAAGGGATATTCGGTCAGGATCGAGTTCTTGGTGCACCACCACCTTTAGCTCGACATGATAGACCGATGACTTTGTGGGAGCGGACCCATCCTGTTCGGGCCGCGCAGCCTTCTTGCATAGTTGTTCCCCCTGCTCGCGGGAACAACTATGAACTGAAACCTCAATATGTGAGCATGCTTCCAACCTTTACTGCCAATAAGGAGGATCCGTATATCTTTATACACGAATTCGAGGAAGTATGCTCCATGTTCAAGCTTCAACAGCTTGACGAGGATTCAGTCTGGTTGAGGATGATTTCTTTCGCATTGAAGGATAATGCGAAGAAATTGATGTATAGCCTCCCAGCGAGCTCGATTCGGTCATGGGATGACTTTGTGACCGTCTTTCTGAAGAGATTTTTCCCTCAAAGGAAAACTCAACAGATACGGCACCAGATACATCAAATGTATCAGACCGAGACCGAATCGTTTCATGTTTTCTTTGAGAGGTTCAAGGACCTTCTCCAGAAGTGCCCTCATCATGGATTTGAGTTATGGCAGCTGTGCCAAATTGTTTATGAGGGCATCAACTATAACACCCGCACATTGTTGGAGTCGATATGTCAGGGTGACTTCCAAATGAAATCCATCGAGGAGGCATGGGACACTTTTGAGGCTATGGCTGAGCGTACCTTCGAGTGGGACACCATGAGAGAGCCACCAGCCGCCAGGTCTTCTGGTCGAGCTGGATCATATCATGTTGAGTCAACTATCGCGTCTGAGGCGAAAATGGCTGCTCTCATGCGTAGGATTGAGAGTTTGGTGATGGACCGAGCTCCTGTAGCTCAGGTCGCTACTCCCGGGTGTGGTAGGTGTGGACTTACGGGCCATGATGACTTGGAATGCGCTTACGCTCCAAGGGATACTGAGCATGCAAATGCGATGTATCAACAGCGGCCCCGTAACGACCCGTACAGTCACTCCTACAACCCGGGATGGCGTAACCATCCTAACTTCTCTTGGGGGCCTAGTGGGGGTCACGGTCAGAGCTCGCACGCTCAACCTCAACCTCCACCCTATCAACCTCCACGCCCATCAGCGACCTACCAACCCCCACATCAAAGGTCTCATCACCAAATTACCAACCTGCTCATGCCTCATCGTCGGGTTATTCCAACCAGACTCCACCACCTCAGCGGGTTGACCCCAAGGACCCTGGCTTTGGAAATGCAAGTTAGCCAATTGGCTCATCAATTCCATGAACGCGAGAAGGGTCAGTTCCCGAGTCAACCTGTGGTTAATCCCTGGGGTCAGCCTGCCCATGATAGGAAGAATGTACACAATGTTGAAAGTGACTCTTCCCAACTTGCAAATGTTGTCCATACCTTGAGATCGGGAAGGGTCGTTGACAACAATGTGTATATACCTGAAGCCAACCCTGTTGGCAAGTCTTCCGAGGAGAGTCTCGAGCTTGTTAAGGAACCTAATTCTGAGACCCCTCCTCGTGATTCTTATGTCCCCAAGGCACCATTCCCTCATCGGTTGACTAAAAATGTGACGAGCATTGGGATAAGATCGTTGAGGTACTTAGGCAAGTAAAGGTGAACATCCCGTTGTTGGACGTTGTTCAACAAATGCCACCGTATGCCAAGTTCCTCAAGGACCTTTGCACCACCAAGAGAAAAACAAATGTGCCCAAAAAGGCCTTTTTGGCCGCCAATGTGAGCTCCATATTGACACAACCCATGAATGTCAAGTACAAGGACCCAGGGTGTCCAACTGTCTCTTGCATGATTGGGAATTTGACAATCTCTCAAGCTTTATTGGATTTGGGGGCATCTGTGAATCTCCTTCCTTACTCAGTCTATGTCAACCTTGGAATAGGCGATCTTAAACCAACGAGGACAACCCTCCAGTTGGCTGATAGATCCGTCAAAATTCCACGAGGGAGTGTGGAGGATGTCCTTATCAAAGTGGGTGAGTTCGTATTTCCAGTTGATTTCATCATCTTGGATACCGAACCCGTGTCAAACCCACAAGGACAGATTCCTGTGATCCTTGGGAGGCCATTTCTTGCGACATCTAATGCTTTGATCAATTGTCGCAATGGCTTGATGAGGTTGTCTTTTGGAAACCTCACGACGGATTTCAACATCTTCACTCTTGGTAAGCAACTTGGGCTCTTCGACGACACTGTCGGAGCCAATTTCGTCCAGGACACGGATGAGCCTGACTCATTAGGCATGTTCGACTCACATCGACATATTATTGAGGTGCCTAATGATCAGGTTGCGAGTGAAGAGGATCTTGAGGAATCCGCCAGCATATCTCTGGACGAGGAGGCACGTCTGGGTGCTTGCTCCTCTTACCCCGTGGCCCTTGAGCCACTTGAAAGTAACTCTGAATCCGACAAGGACCCACCTCTGGTCGAGCTTAAACCGCTCCCCGATAACCTAAAGTACATCTTTTTAGGGGATAATGAGACCTTGCCACTCATTATTGCTTCTGATCTTGAAAAACATCAAGAGGTTGCCCTCAAAAGAGTACTCTTTGAAAACAAAGAGGCGATCGGGTGGTCCTTGAAGGATATCAAGGGAATTAGCCCTGGTATTGTTCAGCATCGGATCCACATGGAAGAGGATTCTAGGCCCCGCAGGGACCCACAACGAAGATTGAATCCTGTACTGAAAGAAGCCGTCCGAAAGGAGGTTCTTAAGTGCTTGGATCATAGCATAATCTATCCTATCTCTGATAGTTCGTGGGTGAGTCTTGTCCATGTGGTTCCCAAGAAGTCAGGCGTGACGGTTGTGGAGAATGAGCATAATGAGCTTAACTCGCCACGCCTGCAAACTGGCTGGCGAGTTTGCGTTGATTATCGCAAGCTCAATGCGGCAACGCGGAAAGATCATTTCCCGTTGCCATTCATTGATCAGATGTTGGAATGGTTGGCCGGACATGAGTATTATTGTTTTCTTGATGGATACTCCGGTTACAACCAAATTCCCATCGCCCCCGAGGATCAAGAGAAAACCACATTCACTTGTCCCTTTGGCACGTTTGCCTACCGTCGCATGCCCTTTGGGTTATGCAATGCGCCGGCAACGTTTCAGAGGTGTATGATCAGCATCTTCTCCGATATGGTTGAGCGTTTCCTTGAGATCTTCATGGACGACTTTTCCATGTTTGGCGCTTCCTTTGATGAGTGCCTTCATCACTTGAGCCTTGTCCTCAAGCGATGCCGTGAGAAGAACCTCGCTCTCAATTGGGAGAAATGTCACTTCATGGTGAAGCGAGGGATTGTACTTGGACATGTGGTCTCAAGTAGGGGAATTGAGGTCGATCCCGCCAAAGTGGGTCTTATTGCTAATCTCCCACCGCCACGAATGTGAAGGATATCCGCGCCTTTTTAGGGCATGCTGGATTCTATCGGCGGTTCATTCAGGATTTTAGCAAAATTGCTCGACCTCTCACCGCCTTGTTGGCTAAGGATGCCATTTTTGAGTTCACACCAGATTGCCACCATGCCTTTTTGACCTTGAAGAAAGAGTTGACTTGAGCTCCCATTATTAAGGCCCCGGTGTGGACTGAACCCTTTGAGTTAATGTGTGATGCATCTGACTTCGCTGTGGGAGCAGTGCTTGGGCAACGATTGGACAAATTGCCTCATGTGATCTACTATGCCAGTAGAACACTCAATGATGCCCAATTGAACTACACTGTGACCGAGAAGGAATTCTTAATGATCATATTTGCTTTGGAGAAATTCCAGTCGTACTTGATTGGCTCCCACGTGATTATCTATTCTGATCACACAGCCATCAAGCACCTCATGGCGAAGAAAGATGCAAAATCCTGACTCTTGAGATGGATCTTGTTGTCACAAGAATTCGATCTCGAGATTCGGGACAAAAAAGGGTGTGAAAACGTTGTAGCTGACCACTTGTCTCATCTAGAGACGACCCACCCACAGGACCAAATCATTGATGACAAATTTCCTGACGAGCAGTTGTTCACGATCGAAGATAACCCTTGGTTTGCCGACATCGTGAACTACCTCGTGACCGAGCAACTTCCTGTGGGTTGGTCAAAATCTGACCAATCCAAATTTAGATCGTATGTCAGATTCTTTCACTGGGACGACCCCTACCTATTCAAATACTGCTCTGACCAAATTTTCAGGCGGTGCGTCCCAGATACCGAGTTCCAAAGTGTGCTCCATTTCTGCCATTCCAAGGCATGTGGAGGACACTTTGGAGCAAAGAAAACTGCTGCCAAGGTGCTCCAATCTGGATTCTACTAGCCCTCTCTTTTCAAGAATGCTTACGACTTTTGTAAGCAATGTGATAGGTGCCAGCGCCTTGGCAGGATTGGTCGACGTGACATGATGCCTTTGCAAAATGTCCTTGTTGTCGACATCTTCGATGTGTGGGGCATCGATTTCATGGGTCCCTTCCCGAACTCGTTCGGGAATGTTTACATTCTGGTGGCCGTTGACTATGTGTCTAAGTGGGTTGAGGCTATACCCACAAAGACCAATGACAACAAGGTGGTCACCAAATTCTTGAGGGACATTTTTGCGCGATTTGGTACTCCTCGTACCATAATCAGCGATAGGGGTACCCACTTCTGTAATTGCTCCTTTGAAGCGCTTATGCGGAAGTATTCGATCACCCACAAGCTTGCGACCCCATACCATCCGCAAACTAGTGGGCAAGTCGAAATCTCTAACCGTCAATTAAAGCAAATTCTTGAGAAGACGGTTAGTTCCTCGAGGAAGGATTGGTCAACTAAGTTGAATGACGCGTTGTGGGCTTTCCGCACCGCGTACAAGACCAATTTGGGTATGTCCCCATATCGGGTAGTGTACGGCAAGGCCTGCCACCTACCCGTCGAGCTTGAGCATCGTGCTTTCTGGGCGATCAAGAACCTAAATATGGACCTTGATCAAGCGGGAGTACAACGTAAGCTCGACATTGTGGAATTAGAAGAGCTACGCAATGATGCGTACGAGAACGCCAAAATTCATAAGTCCCGAGCCAAGTTGTTTCACGATCGCATGATTATGCGAAAGGTGTTTACGGCCGGGCAGAAGGTGTTGCTCTACAATTCCCGGCTTCATTTGTTTGCGGGTAAGCTCCGCAGTCGCTGGTCTGACCCGTTTATTGTCCAAACCGTCTATCCTCATGGAGCGGTTGAGATCGTGAACCCAGGGAATGGGGTCATGTTCAAAGTTAATGGACAACGCCTCAAACCCTACTTGGAGGGGGCACCAGCCGAAGTCGAGGAGGTCATGTTCCTTCATGAACCTCCCTCGCACTCAACCATTCATGCTCCTACATGAGTGGTTGAGCGTTCATATGTATATATGTTAAAATAATAATAAAAAAACTCCTTCATTGAGCATGGATTGTTGTGGGCTCCAACCCTTGAGTATTTGGGCCCCATTTCTTTCACGTATTTGTATCCCTTCCTTAGTATCTCACAGATTTTGAGGGAAATTGGGTTGTGTCCATCAACATAGCCATAATCTTCCCTGTGTCCTTCACATTGGTGAGATCTATTCTTTTTCATGCATAAATTCATGTAGTATCTTGCTTGCATTCATTGAGGACAATGCATGGAGTAGGTGTGGGGGGGTGTTTTACGTGTGTGCATAGTCGAGTCTTTTCTTTTGATTTTGTTTTCTTTTGTTTGCATTGTTAGGGTCATGATAGTGTGCTGCATTTAATATCGATATATCTGCTTGCCATGATCCTTGGGTGACTTGTCTTCTTTTGCTTGCCTAGTGCTTCAAAATTTTCACATTTCTTTCAAAATCTTCATGTGTTTGGGAAAGAAAATGTTTTGTGGGTTTTGCGTGTGTTTAGCATGTGCAAAACCGTTGAGAGGCAAAGTAAAAAGAAAGCTCCCAAAATTGTCTTGAACTTGATGCATTAAGATATCTAGTACTGTGGCTTTAGGATTTATCGAGTCGTTAGGATGCACCCCAATTTTCCCTGGGGGGTGAGTAATCATAGAGTTTCAGTGCTCAAACATTCAAAGAAGTCCACCCTGAACCTAGTGAGTCAATAATTCGTGTCTGTTAACTTAAGGAAGTTTGTTGTAGTCAAGGACCCTCTAAATCTTGTTGTGAGACATTAAGTGTAGGGGTTTTGGTTCATGTGTAGATAAGAAATAAGTGAGTAGGTGTTCTCTCTTCTCGCACGGCTCCTATCACTCGGGAAAGTAGGTCTGAGGGGACTTTGTGCCTGGTGCTTTCGAGTCATCTGACTAGGGATGTGCCGACCGAACTCCCGTTACACGGGTGGTAGGGATTGCCCTATGTGGAGAATTGGGGAAAGGTGTACGTGATAGTGTAAGTCCTCATGGGCAATGATGCACGAAACCTAGCCCTGGGAGAATGAAGCTCCAACTAATAAAAAGAAAAAAAAAAGAAAAAAAAATTGTTAAAAGAAACAAAAAGAAGAAAAAAAATTTGCAAATAAGAACCTTAATGGACCTTACACTTTGTATCACTTGAGGTTGTCCATGTCTTTTCACTTAATTCCTTATTTAACTTGCATGAATGGTTCATTAGGCTAGGTGTGGACTGATTACCTATATAGAGTCGGCCCGTAGGATTACCGCGTCCATTGATCGACAAAATTTGTCCAACGAGTCGAGTGTCTAGATTGATTAATGCATCTTGTTAGGATTTTGTGGGTATATCCGCTTAAAACCCTCAGGAGACAACACTCCTCCTCCTTGGCAACAAAGAGGTTTAACGACTTGTTGCACGTGAGACCTGGGGACCAAGATGCAAGGGAGAAGGACCTGATCGTAAGACAGAAGGACCTAAGTGCAAAACAGGAAACTCCACACCATCATGGGGAGTATTTTGTCAATTCGATTCGGGTCGGAGCTCCACTAAACAAGTTAGATGCATCCAAGACCAAGAAACACGCCAAGGAAAGCCCACCAGAAGATCCAATGGGATCTGAAGCTTATAGGCCGCCAATTGGCGGTCTGGTTAAGCCCAGATCCACTAAGTTTTCTCCTGGACTTGTATTAATGTGTGTTTAGGCTATTTTTGGTATTGGTTTAGTCCCACATCGGGGGATTGTCCCGGATTAGCTTTTTCCATGCTTATAAATACAACTCTTCACCTCCCATTGTATCCATCTCTCTCTTTGGTGGCATCTTCCCTACTAAGAGTGAAGCATTGAAGCAAAACTCTGGTGGAGGAAGAGCTGCTTGTAATTTGAGTGAGTTAATAATAGATGTTTTCTTTAGCTTGTTAATTCTTGCTTAGTTGATTTCCTTTCATGTTTTTGCTTTGTTGCTTGTTTTGTTTTATGCTTCTTTAATATTTCTTGCTTGATTAGTATAGTTTCATTTCAGTATTATGCTTGCTTTTGTTAATATAGTTAGTGTAATGAGTAGTGAGTAGTTCCATCCCCACTTGGGGGGTGGAGAAATATGTGATATAATCATGTAGTGTATTAAGTGTGTGTTATATTAATCCCTTGAGCTTTAAATGATTTCCATAACCATCTAATGGGTCTCCACTCTTATCTTTGATATGCTAATGCTCTTGAATGAAGCTTAGCTTATGCTTTGATTAGTGGATCTATTTTATGGGGAATGATAAGGTTAGGATATGGATAGGAATTAATATTGGAAACACAAGTTGTAGTGTATGAACTCTTGTTGCCTTTACCTTAGCTAATGTCTTGTATGTTTTAATGATGTAGTCTTATCTTAATTCATGTGGAGGCATAGTAGGGTCTAGTCTTTATACTTGAGTTCATTTAGCTTCATTCCAATTATTGTCTTGTGTGTTTTAATGATGTAGTAAAATCTTAATTCATGTCGAGGCAAAGTTGGATGTAGTTTTATAATTTCATGCACTACATGTTGTGAGGAGCTTAATTACACACACACATCTTTATGTTCACATCATTTCTCTACCCCCCTTTGGGGTTTAGTTTTTCTTGCTTGTTTTCCATTTCCATTTGCATCTTAGTGTAGTTTAGTGTAACCAACCTTTCTCTTCCCTTTCTTCACCTCTCGCCTTCGAACAAACCAAGTGTCGACACACCTCCCAGTGGACGACCCGTATTTGCCACCGCTTCAACGCGGCCGTGCACTTGCGGTTAAATATAAAACGATCAATCACCGACCTTTTGCGCCGCCACAGCAGGGTCAGAGGATTGGACGAGTCTTTACCATCCAGGCAGATGAGGCGAGAGACGCCAGCATGGTGGTGGAAGGTACGCTCTTTGTTGCTGGGTTGAGTGCGAGAGTGCTGTTTGATTGTGAGGCCACACACTCGTTCATTTTGGAGCAATTTGCGAGCGTGTTGGGTCGTACCCTTGTGATGTTGACTGTCACGTTGGAAGTCAGCACACCCTTGGGTCTGGTGGACATTGTGGGGAGCTTCCTCCCCAGCGCCACGATTGTTTCGGAAGATCGGGAGTTTCCGGCTGACCAGATCTTGTTGCCGATGGAGGACATCGACATCATACTAGGGATGGATTGGCTATCCCAGTACGATGTGCGAGTCTTGTGCTGGGAGAAGAAGATTCTGATCCCGAGGAAGGGTCTACCTGATGTGCTGATCAGGGGGACGAAGGACAGAGGAGGCAGAGTAGTCGTATCTGCATTGAGGGCACAGAAGTTGTTGCAGCAGGGTTGCAGAGTTTTCGTGGCCACTCTTGTAGTTCCAGATCCAGAGGCGAGGAGATTGGAGGACATTGAGATAGTCCGGGATTTTCAGAGGTATTTGGCGAGGATGTCTCCGGGTTGCCGCCTCAGAGAGAAATTGAGTTTGGGATTGATTTGGTAGCTGGGACTACACCACAGTAGAAAGCGTCGTATAGGATGGCACCTGCTGAGCTGGCAGAGCTGAAGAAGCAGTTGCAGGATCTGATGGATACAGGGTTTATCCTCCGTAGTGTCTCGCCTTGGGGAGCGCTGGTACCCTTCGTGAATCGGTATCCCTTGCCCAGGATCGAGGACCTGTTTGACCAGTTGCAGTCAGCAAAGGTGTTCTCGAAGATTGATCTGCGATCCGGTTATCATCAGTTGAGCATCAGAGAGGCAGATGTGCAGAAGACAGCGTTCAGGACGAGGTACGGACATTACAAATTTTTCGTGGTGTCGTTCGGGTTGACGAACGCGCCTGCAGTGTTTATGGATTTGATGAACAGGACGTTCAGTCAGTACCTCGACCAGTTTGTGATTGTCTCCGTGGACGACATTTTGGTCTACTCGCCAGATGTGGAGCAACATCGAGAGCACTTGAGAGTTGTACTTGGCATTTTCAGGGATCATCAGTTATATGCCAAGTTTTCGAAGTGCGAGTTCTGGCTGAGCAGTGTCGCCTTTCTGGGACACATTGTATCGGGAGCTGGGATTTCAGTGGATCCAGCGAAGGTTGAGGTCGTGACGCAGTGGAGAGCCCCTACTACTGTGGTAGAGATCAGGAGTTTTGTGGGACTGACGGGGTACTATCGCTGTTTTATTCCGGATTTCTCCAGGTTGGCTTCACCGTTGACGGCTTTGACGCGGAAGGGCGTCGAGTTCGTGTGGTCCCAGAAGTGCGAGGATAGTTTCCAGGAACTGAAGAGTCGGTTGACGACTACTCCAGTTCTGACACTTCCCAGTGGCAGTGTTGGATTTGTGATTTACAGTGACGCGTCAGGCGTTGGACTGGGATGCGTACTCATGCAGCACGGGCAGGTGGTTGCGTACGCTTCGAGGCAGCTGAAGGTGCACGAGAGGAACTACCCCACTCATGATTTGGATTTGGTGGCAGTCGTGCTTGCTTTGAAGACTTTGAGACATTACTTGTATGGCGAGCAGTTCGAGGTTTTCACAGACCATCAGAGCCTGAAGTATCTGTTTTCGCAGAAGGAGCTGAATATGAGGCAGCGTAGATGGCTCGAGCTGATTAAGGATTATGATTTCACCATCTCGTATCATCCGGGGAAGGCGAATTCGGTTGCTGATGCTTTGAGCAGGAAGGTGGAGGTCACCGCAGCAAGTCTTTGTATCGAGGAGTGGAAGTTGCTTGAGGCATTGACTGAATGGAGGTCGTTCACCGATGAGTCGCGAGGTGCGGTGATTGTCGGGCTGAGAGTGGAGCCTCAGTTGGTCTCGAGTATTGTCTAGGCTCAGAGCGCTGATGATGAGTTAGTTGGGTTGTTACAGTTAGCTGCCAGAGATGGGTCAGACTTCAGTATTGGAGTTGATGGTGGGCTGAGGTTCAGAGGTCGTGTCTGGGTGCCGAAGGGAGGAGATATGAGGAAGGACATTCCGAAGGAGGCACACATATCCTGTTATTCGATCCACCCGGGCAGCAGGAAGATGTATAGAGATCTTCAGAGAAATTTTTGGTGGAAGAGGATGAAGACGGAGATCGCAGAGTTCGTTGACAGATGTCTGATTTGTCAGCAGGTGAAGATCGAGCACCAGAGACCTGCAGGGCCGATGCAGAGGAACGAGCTTCCAGAGTGCAAGTGGGAGCACGTGACGATGAATTTTGTCACTAGGCTGCCGAGGACGAGAGGATTCCATGATGCGATTTGGGTTATAGTCGATCGACTAACCAAGTCGGCGCACTTCTTAGCTATCCGGACCACTTTACCTCTGGAGGGTCTAGCTAAGTTGTATATTGAGGAGATCGTCAGACTTCATGAAGTGCCTGTGAGCATTATTTCAGTTCGAGATCTGAGGTTCACTTCCAGATTCTAGGGGAGTTTGCAGCAGGCCCTGGGGACTCGGTTGAGGTTCAGCACGACATTTCATCCACAGACAAACGGTCAGTCTGAGAGGACCATCCAGACGTTAGCGGATATGCTGCGAGCTTGTACTCTGGATTGGGCAGGCCATTGGGATGAGCATTTGCCGTTGATCGAGTTTGCCTACAATAACAGCTACCATTCGAGCATTGGGATGGCACCGTACGAGGCTCTGTACGGGAGACCGTGTAGATCACCGGTATGCTGGAGTGATGTAGGCGAGAGACAGCTAGTTGGTCCTGACATTGTGCAGATGTATGCTAAGAAAATTGATGTGATCAGGTAGAGACTAGCGACAGCTCAGAGCAGGCAGAAGAGCTACGCTGATAGGCGTAGGCAAGAGCTGAGGTTTGAGGTAGGTGACCATGTCTTCCTGAGGATTTCACGATCTCGAGGAGTGATGAGGTTCGGGAAGAAGGGAAAGCTCAGTCCAAGGTATGTCGGACCGTTTGAGATTCTTGATCGGGTTGGAGAGGTTGCCTACAGGGTTGCGCTGCCGCCGCAGTTTTTGGGCCTTCACAACGTCTTCCACGTTTCGATGTTGAGGAAGTACATAGCAGATCCTTCTCATGTGATTCAGTTGGAGGTTCTAGAGATCCGTCAGGATTTGTCTCTTGAGGAGAGACCAGTGGAGATTGTGGATCAGATGGAGCATCAGTTGAGGAAGAGGACCATTCCGATAGTGAAGGCCAGGTGACAGCACCACAGTGAGCGAGAGGCCACTTGGGAGATTGAGGAGGAGGTCCGGAAGGAGTTCCCGGAGTTGTTTGGTGAGCTTCGGTCTTAATTTCGAGGACGATATTCTTTTAGGAGGGTGGATTGTGGGATCCTGATCCTAATCAATCCTAATTGAGTGTTGGTGATGTTTTAGGTGGTGATTAGGAGGAGATGAGATGGACGACTCAGATGGAGTGTGATGGATGAGTGGTGGAGATGGATTGGAGATGGAATGGATGGTGAGGATTGAAGGAGTGGAAGATATTTAGGGGTGATCTCTCTCTCTCTCGCCCTCTCACGACTCTCTCATTCACTCCCTCACGCTTCTCTCTCTCTCTTAGAGGTGGTGCTCCAGCGTGGAGGTTGTGCTCCGGCGAGAAGGAGGTGTTCGTCGCGTTGCGGTTGCGTGTAGAGGTGAGTGTTGGGTTCTCAACCCTTCCCGCTCGTTTTGGTTTCTCTCCCGTGACCTAACTTGTTGTTGTGGTCGTGGTTGCTTGGTGGAGGTTGACGAAGGTGGAATCGTGAGTGTGGATCGTCGAGGAGGTGTTGATCGTGGTTCGAACGTGAGGTTTGTCATGTTTTTGGGGAGACGTGCTCGTGGAAGCGCCGTCAAGGTTCTTCGTGTAGGATTTCATGTCCCTATGTCTGTATATATTTTAAAAAAAATTAATACAACATACAAGATCGTTTTCATATTTTCAACAATTTCTATGTACATTACTTTGTGTTTATTCTAATATCATGCAACCCTACATTTATTAAAATAAACCACAAAGGTAGAATCATACCTAAAGGTTCTCTAAAACCTTTTTGAAGATCCAGAGTCGCGTTACCCATTGAATCGTCCACGGATTTCCCTCTGAGTGTTCCCCAAACTCTAAACAAGATTAGAGAGAAAGGAGCTAGCCAATCAATCTCTAATAAGGCTTAGAATCTAGCTAATAACCCCTCTGTGAGCTCCTGAGATTTTTATCTCCTAAACTCAAAATTACTAAGAGAATTTCGTGGTGATTAGAGGAGAGATTAATGAGAGAAAGATTTTTGCATTAGTATTAAACAAGTAGGAGTATGGGTCCTTTTATAGTCTCCCAAAACATCCTTATCAAGAGCTATTCTTTAGTCATGATCTCTTGCTTATTCTCTGCTAAAATTAATCTCTAATTTCCACATAAGCACCCACAAAAAACGTTTTAATTAAATCTGGAATTAATCCACACATGATTTAATTAATCTCTTAATAATTCAGGCAGAATCGTTCTTATTCGGTGGACCGAGAATTATTCCGTCAACCGAACCGTTCGGTTATAACACGTGTTCGGTGCACCGTGAGCTAGACGGTCGACCGAATCCGTATGAGAAGAATTCCCTGGAAGAATTCGGACAAACCACGTCTTTTACTCGGTCTACCATTGACCCACCAGAATCGCT
The DNA here is from genome assembly GCA_963682175.1 of Triglochin maritima. Taxonomy (NCBI): domain Eukaryota; kingdom Viridiplantae; phylum Streptophyta; class Magnoliopsida; order Alismatales; family Juncaginaceae; genus Triglochin; species Triglochin maritima. The sequence goes on along the minus strand of OY821780.1, from coordinate 27,486,539 downwards.
CCTGCGACATAGTCATCGGATGACCGTGTCACCTTCGGTCTACCGAAAATACTACTTCTTGGTTGACCGTGCACACTCGGTTAACCAAACCCGATTGTCCAGGCACTCCAGACAATTTCGGTCAACCAATTGCGCTTACCCGTTCCCTATTCGGTTAAATGATCCGAAGATACCCCGGTCGACCGAACCATAAACGGTTCACCGTGTTTGACCCCGATTTTGCCTTTGTCAAATTTTGGATTTATTTTCAACAAAATTTGATCTTTTGGGGTTTTTAGTAAATTCACATCTTATATAATATATTATCATATGTAATATTAAATTATTATACCCCATAATATATATATACCTCATATGAATTTATTATGATTCTAATTATGTCAATTCTCATGACATATTGATTTTATTCATTCACCACATGTGTCATATTTTCATATGAAACCCGACACATCATATGAACTTAAAATCAAGTCTCTTGTTTCCCAGTTTTGTGGTGTGACCTATAGGAGGATCTAAGCCAAATTGACAGCGATATTAAACACTTAATATCTGAAACTATAAGCGGTATCTAGATACACATTATAGTTACCCAATTAGCATAGAGGTATTTGTTCCACCCGAACTAGAACACGATCCATTTAGTGATGTAAGTGCATGACTTGTGTCCGTCCCTTGCCTCATGATATTAAGAATATATACAAAGTAGAAATGTGTCATCTTTGTATTATATTCATTTCTTGATCTCTCTAAGCTAATTATAAATATGTAACTTAACTCAAGTTACATTGTGCACATTATAATTTTGCTTTATCAAGTGACCCACTAATATCATCACTCAATTAAGAGGGGCAATGATAATCGTTTGACTAGCTATCTTTTCCAGCACAAGTCATGCTCAACCAACTATTGCATTTATTACTACACTCATTGATAGCTTTTGATAATAATCAAATTAAGCACTTCTTGAGTGAAAAATATAAGTCTCATATTTTAGGATTCAAGACACAGTAAAACATTAATGACACGAAACACAATTCCATAATGTTTTACTTGTTAGGTCTATTCAATATATAAAAGTAATCTTTTCCTCTTTTATATACTTGTGTCGTCAATTATTTGTAGAGCTACAACAATGGATGACCAACACGACAATCGTTTCTCGGTAATTAATGTTCCATGTTAATTACCGTGATTGTGAATAACTTTTGATTTATGTAAACCATTATCTTTTAGAGCTCTACGGTTAAGGATCAAGCGTCTCTTCCTTAACACTTCCAAAAGACGAATACCATAATCAAGGAACAAAATGTTTGCACATTCAATTCATAATAATTGACATATAAAAGTAAAACTTTTAGAACACATTCCTTTCACTTCGAGGTTCCTTCGAATCGTCACGGTATGTCAACTCGCTCACTTAAGTAGTGTGAGTATTTGGAAGTCGACGGTAGGCCTTCCGGCTCGTCGCAAGTAAACATGCATCAGTCGAACGGGCCCCCTTTGCCGTTCGACCGATTGGTCGTTTGTTTCGTTGAACCTGGGAGTTCACCATCTAAACGGTCGAGCGCCCCTTGACTTTGGTTCGACCGAACGAGTACTGTTGGTGGGAATCGGTCGACCGATGGAGTGCCGGTCGAGGCGATTGCCCTATGTTTACATGATTCGGTCGACTGGGACTTTTGGTTCGATCGACTGTTTGTGTCCAGTTTTGCACTATGGAGGTGCAGTTGTTGTGGTCGTCCATGTGGGGCAAGTTGTGGTGTCGATGTTCTTCCGGCAAGTGTGCTAGGGTGCACGAGTGTTGCGGTGGTTGGGTGAAAAATCCCTGGAGCCCCATAACTGTGTGAGAGTTTGGGTTGGGTGAAAAAAACCTTGGAAACCAGCTTAGAAAATGTGGTGTTGCGGTGGTTGGGTGAAAGAGCCCTGGAGCCCCGTAACTGTGTGTGAGCTGCGGTTGGGTGAAAAAGGCTTGGAGCCTGAGCAGGGACCGCGTGTTAATGGTTGGCTGAAAAATGCCTGGAGCCCTTGGACGTTTGGGTTGGCTGAAAAATGTCTGGAGCTCTTGGTCGTGTCGTGGTAGCTGCGGTTGGCTGAAAAAGGCCTGGAGCCCAGCTTGGCGACGAGTGTGTGTTGCGGTGGTTGGGTAAAAAAGCCCGGAAGCCTCGTTACTGTGGTGTGTGTTGTGGTTGGGTGAAAGAGCCCTGGAGCCCAGCCTGCTTGTGATGCTTTTCTGTTAGTAGAATTGCATGTTAGGGTGTTTTTCATTTCATGCACTGTAGAGTTTGGCATACAGGGTTTCCTTCTGGAAACTTAGGCATTGTTGCATGTTTACTTTCAGGCCGTGACCGGCGTTAGGTAGGGTGGTGCCCGAGGAGAGGAGCACTGCTACATGATCCCGTTTTCTCTCATTTGAGGTCGAGTGATTATTTATATTTATTGTTTAGTCTTTTGATGTAATCATCATTTTGGGAAATATTCGGATATATATATTATATATGTTGGTGCATCGTCTTTCTTGTGTTTGAGTAATATCGCCGGTTGATTGTTGTTTAGAAAATTTTAAATTTTTCCGTTGTGTTTGAGGATGTTACAATATTGCCAATTTGGACACCTACAGGATGTACTGTAGCAAAAACCCCAACAAATGCATGCCGATTTCAATCACGTCGACGGATTGATATCTTGCTGCTCATGCATGCAATAGCTGAAATGGGCAATGTACATTTAGCATGTCTCGGACAAAACCAGTGCACATATTTCTGCGGTAGAAGTAAGACGCAACGAGCTTTTCCAAGCCAGGCAGCTTTTGGCAGTTGAAAGAAGATTTGAGTTTTAAACACAGTATACATCAATCTTATCTTATCTGGATCACACTCTTGTGTTTCCTAGAGAAGCTTCACAATAAAGTGGCTAGGATAGGAAGAGGACATCGTTCTCTTAACTGTACATCCCATGTCGAGACACTTTTATTTTACTAATGAGCTAATTACAGTTTAGCAGCTCCTTGTTTGACATAATGGATCGTAATCGTAGGCCTCTCCAGCCTTAATAAATCTTCCTTTCACACGTCTCCTAATATCTGCCCGTGCCTTCCGTGATTCGTACCGAATTTTTTTCTCGAACCTGCACAATATAATTAAAATAAAATGAAATAACATAAGGTAAGCATGTCACTTTTAAAGATATAATGGGATACCATTCCTACGTGCTTCACTTGAACATTGGTGTCATGATATTGACAACAGTTTTGCCACACCTTTTGTAACTTCCACTGAATGCTTATTCATTAATTGTGTGACGAAGTCAGCCCCAACAAATAGAAATGTATATTACCTAGTAACAATTACATGTTTTCTAGACCATGAATTGGTTGGTGGAGTACTGTAACATGAAGAAAATTTTAGATACAAACTGCAGTAAGGTCATGCTTAGTTCGCTGTTATCAATGATGCAATGTAATCAGATTACATAATGGATTAAATTCCAATGCTTGGTTGAGAAAATTCAATGTTGTAATCACTCCGTAATCCAATTATGGAGGTAATTCAATTACACCCCTTTCAAGGTAATTGGATTATATAGTTAAGAGGTCGTAATCCCATTACATTTCAGTGTAAGCAATTCATTTCATATTATTCAAACATTATCACATCATCAAACTCAACTTCGATCCTACCGGTAGCATGCCGGAGCTCCGACAACATTTTTCGACACTTATCAGATTTATTTAATTACAAATTGATTTTTTGAATTACATTGCGATTCATGTGTTGATTATAATGTTACCAAACAATGTAATTTGATTACATGGAATTCAATTCCTATGAATGTAATCTAATTAAATGGAATTGAATTCCATGGAATCCAATTACGGCAAACCAATCAGGGCCTAATTGTATTTTTGCAAATTCATGTCAATGGAATGATGATATCTGAAAGCAATCAGAGTAAGGATATTTAAACTAATATTATGATTAATGCACGTCCGCCTGGCCGAAGTCTCTCATTGAATCATATCATACTTAATTCTCGTAATAAAATGAAACAGCAGTACGATCATCATTTAATTTGACACCATGAACTTACTTCCTTATCCTCTTCTTCTCCTTGTACCGCATGACTGCATGGTCCCTGGTAACTTGAGGACAAGAGGAGCACTCTTGACCAGAAGGAAGCCATGGAGCTTCATTCATTTGGAGCATCGAAGACATGCGGCAATCCTGGTAATCACCAGCACTACTTTCACCAGTTGGGCCCACGAATGAAAGTGTCATGCAAGACTGGACTCTTCTTGCTGGAATGACTGATGTCTCACCTCTATTTTCCATGTTTGATGCTACAGAATCAGTGCTATGCGCTGCTTGTACGGATTTGCTGTGACCAGCTGAAGATGCCTGAAAAGTAGCAGTGATAATGAAAAAAATCGTATCAGCATATGCAGGTATGTATTGATGAGTATTGTCAGCTGTTACTAAACAGAGCTATAAAAAGAACATGCCAGAAATAGATGAATAATAATGTTTACAAACATTAGCTCATTAGTTCATCACAAGATGATCAACTGAGGGTTGCTATTTTAATAGGACTAACATTTAAGTGTATAACATTGAAGTCACTATTTTACTCAAAACAGTGATCATAATTGAGAAATTACATCTACCTTAAGATATCATACTTGATATGAGTGAATTGATCAATTTTTTCAAATTTCGACAAAATTCATGGTAATTTTTGGATCTTTATATATTCGCAGTGCTAGAATACAATGCGTTGTTTAAGGTTTTCACATCTTTCATCCATTTCAAGCGACCGACTTTTCTTCATTTTTCTATACAGCCTTATTTGATGAAGCTCGCACACTAAGTGGTGCAACCACTTATTGTGGGAGTACCCTATCTGTGAGATCACCTAAAATATGTGGTCAGTTTCATTAAGACTGAAAACAAAAGAGAGTACACATTTTACTTGTGGATTGGCAGACAAGTCGACAACTATGTAGCACAGAAACTCCGAAACAACTTACAATCAGTCTCGTAGGCAAATCAGCCATGGATACGACTTGGATACATGCCGAATTGGACGTGGAGCGTTTCCAAGAAAATAAGGATAACTTGAGGGTTTCATATATGGCTCGGATGTGCTCATATACAAGAGAAACATGCGAACACAACACTATACTCCCGTTACATTTGAAGGGCTCTGTAATGAAGTTGTGATTCCTAGTTGCTAATCAAAAGAAACAGAAAGAGCAAGGTTTTCAATTTAATCTAGGACTTTCTTGGTCCTTATAACTTGGTTTGAAATTTCTAAAGCATAACAGTAAGCCAACATAAAACCAACCTTAGGTTTCTTCTTTTCTTCACCTCTTCCTTCCTCACATCAATCTCCATGTTCGTCCTCCACTCCCACAGATTCCAGGAATGGCCACTTCCATGTGTTTGCAATTTTTTGCAAGACTTGCAGTTTTTAATGGGTTTGCAGTTTATGGCCTTTTCATGGGGTTAGGAAAGGCAACTTACTGGGATTTTTTTTTCTTTCAAAGCAAAGACATGCTAATAATCTATGGATATCCACACACTTTAACATTGATAAATACATAATATTTCCTCCTTTCTTAAGTTTATCTAAATTAATGACATAATTCTAATAGGGAAAAGAATCCTTCTCATTTTCTGAAGGATTTGCCACGTAATATGAAATGCTTCAAGATGGTAGAAAGGATAAATGCGGAAACAAATCAATAAAAAAAATGATATGTGATCATGTAACGTACAAGTTGCAATTGAACCCTAAGTGTTGATAAATTATAGAAAATTTCTAATCTATACTATTGTAAACTTATGATTGAATAAAATTAAGAAATTATTGACAAATTGTTTATTATGAATCAAAAGTAAAATCTCAACAAATCTCAGTAAAATTTATAAAAAACCTTGAAATTCAAGAATGGTGTGGGTTATAAAGGCTCATACATCTCTCCCTTACAAGTCAACTTTTGTGGTGTAGAGCTCCTTGTGGAGCATGACTTTAACTTTATTTACATGGCTATCAGAGCAAGGTTGTGTGTAGGATCTATCTAAGAGACATTAATTAATAATGTGTGAACCCAGTTTTATCCACCGTACCAGTTTTATCCACCGTATGTGACCTTTAGTGCGTCCACCTAAGGTGTGTGTGAACCCAATTGTATCTCGCGTGTGAACCCTCATGTATTCATATTAGGGCGTGTTTAATCCCACGTGTTTACGCACACTAATCATGTGATGGTCATGCGTGCTGGGATGTCTTGTTATAGTCCTACATCAGGTAACATAATGTCTTGTTATAAAGACTCATCAGTGTCTCTCCCTTGCAACTCAACTTTTGGGGTGTGGAGCTCTTGTTCTTGTGGTATCTAGCCTAGCCTTATTCAACAAGTACAATAGTTAGTTGGCTAAATTTTTACACCTTTGAGAATTTCAAACAATAAAATAGCATAAATACAAACTTATCTAACAAAACTGCATAGAAATAACAGAAGCAAAAATGATGGAGGATGAGAGAATGGAAGATGGCCGAAGAAACAAAAAGGAGACCTTTGGTTCTGTTAATGTAGGCTATCGTTTTGCTTTAAGGTTTCCAACCAAGTAAAGAGGTATGGACATGGTTTTAATTTTTAATTGAAAAAATTGCACGTTAAACTTTTTACTAACAATTTGGAACTAGAGCATTTAACAAAATAATGGATAATAAAATATCAAATAAAGTGTCATGCTCACATGTAACCCATCTACGAATGTAACCCTTATGTATCGGAGTCGTATCCAACCACGGATAGGCCATGTTACATCCTAACCCTTTGATTATTGGGTTTATTGTGTTTTAGGTGGAGGATTAGAGGAAGTTGGGTTGGATTAAGATGGACGGCTCGGATGAGAGGTGGAGAAGGGTATAAAAGGTGATCTTCTCTCCCTTTCTCTCACTTTTTCTCTCTCACTCGTGCGACCCTCTCTCTCTCCCGCTCAACTCTCTCTCGCTCTCTCCCTCTCAGCTCCTGGGGCACGGTGGTGTGGATTTGGCGAGGAAGACGGACTCGGTGGAGTGCGCAAGGATCGTGTAGATCGGTGGCACGGTTGGGTTCGCCGGAGAAGGAGAAGAGCGATCGTGGAAGCGACCTTCGTGGGTTCTTCAAGGGCTTCTTCAAGCCTTAAAGGTATGCCAAGCAGTAGTGTAGACCTCCTTTTAGCCTTTGCGAGGGTTGGTGTGGACGACGGTAGGCCGGAAGGCTCGTCGAGAACCTTGCAGCAGCTTTTCTGCTATGCAACGGTCGACCGGCGGGATGGCGCGGTCGACCGGGCGTAGTGTATTTTGGGCGGAAAACCCTTGCACCGGTCGAACGATACTCTTCGAGTGGTCGACCGGTGGTGCGTTTTACCAGGGGATTTATGCTCTGTGTTTTCGGTCGAACGGGTCCCCTTTGCCGGTCGACCGAAAGCACTATTGTAGGTCGTTTGGGGGCGTTGACCATCTAAACGGTCGACCGCTCGTTGACTTCGTCCGACCGGAACTTAAGTTAACTTATTGGCCGGTCGACCGGGAGTGTGGTTTCGGTCGACCGTGTAGTGCGGTTTTATTGGGGGATTTCCCTGGTTGTTTTCGGTCGACCGTGATCTGAGGGTCGTTCGACCGTTGGTGCTTTTTGAGCGAGAGATGATTTTTCCCTGTTGGATTTCGGTCGACCGTGGATTGAGAGTCGGTCGACCGGTTGGACGTTAATTCGATTTTTCTGAGGAATAGTTGTGGTGTTCGGTCGACCGTTTGGGTTCTTCCGTTCGACCGTTTGGGCACTGTTTTGCATATGGATGCTTGTGCCGTGTGTTGTTGGATCTGTCTCGAGGGCAATGGGTTCCCGGCCTTTTTGGGGCGACGGTACAAACATTGCCGGCCTAAGAGGAGGGACGTTGTTGTGTCTCTACGGAGCGTTGGCCAAGACTCTGACCGGCGGTGCCTTGTGTGCACGTTGTTGTGGCTCTACGGAGCGTTGGCCGAGACTCTGACCGGCGGTGCCTTGTGTGCACGTTGTTGTGGCTCTACGGAGCGTTGGCCGAGACTCTGACCGGCGGTGCCTTGTGTGCACAGGTGTTGTTGTTGCCGATGTTTTCCGGCAGTGTCTGGTGTGCACGGGAGATTGATGTGCTTTTACTGCATTTTCATTTCATGTTTCATTACGCATATTATGTTCATATTTTAGGGGTTTGGCATACGGGGTTTCCCACGGGAAACTCAGGCATATTCATGTTTTATGTCAGGTCGTACGCGTCAGTAGGAGGTGGTGACTGCGGACAGGAGCACCCAGACCAGATCCTGTCTCCTTTTGTTTTTCGAGGTGGATGATTTTCCCTTGTACATGTGTTGTATATGTTTTGTGTTGGGTTGTAATCATCCTTGACTGTTGTATCGTACAGTATCATATTATGTTATATATGTACTCGTGGTTTGGTGACGACCCCAGTGTTGATTTCTTATCTGTTTAAAGTTTTAAATTTTCCGCTGTTTCGGGGCGTTACAGGCCAAGTGGTGTATCCGAGTCGTATCAATTTCCAATACAGATACAACATGAATGCATCAATCAGTTTGAAGTTGTGATTCCTAAATGATTTATGAAATGTACGGAAAATGGATATACGAAGACAGTATCAAAGATAGCAGCTTAATAAGGAGGAAAACATTTGACATAGAGACATTGAAGAAGGATATTGAAGTAAAAAAAACTGTAAAAAGACTTATGTTACTCACTGTGCAAAGTGAAAAGAATTGTCATGCTCTATTCTTGAAAACTATCTTTTATTCGATATTCTGTAGCCTAAAAGAATCTCAGGCTGAATTTAATATATTTTCAGTATATTTTAAACACACACACTTAGTTGTTAAACAAGGAAACACAATTATAATTTCATGATCATCCAATGAGTTGCTCCATATAACTAATAGAGGACCAAATCAAGAGCCAGCAGATCACGAAAATCAATGAGATTGACAAAAGGATAAACCAAAAATGACACTAGAGAAAGCACCGAGACGTTACCTCTGCAAGAAATTCATCCTGGGAAATTGAAGCATCAGACATGTTCTTAGTCTCAAATATACTATCAATTCCAGTACCATCAAAAGCTTGATCAGGATAATTTTTGGACAAACCAAAAAGCTCTTCGTAATTCCCAAAGTTCAACTCAAGATCATCCATAATGAAATTGTCATAAATAGAAACATCTCCACTCCCAAGTCCATTTGCCCCCGTCTCATATAACTGCTTGAGTAGTGAAAAAACTCATTTCAAAATCATGTGGTCAAATCGACATAGTGATATCATACAAAATGGACAATTATGATAATAAAGAAAGTAGTAAATTACTTCAAAATCTAAATAAACAACAAAGCAGCACTTGGGGCAATCACTAATTACTATCCTACAACTATTATGGGCAACTAAAGGATCAAAGGCTCAAAGCAAATTACAGTTCTAAACAATCTACCATTGCTTTTACTTTCCTAGTGTACAATTTAAAATATGCCAATCCATAAAATTTCTATTTATGTTGGGGTTACAAACAAAAAGCATTAGACATCAAAGGAGTGAATTTTCCGTTCTTAAGGGACAAGTTTTCTTCAAAACCATCTCAAGACTCCAGCATGACTAAATAATCTAAGCACTGTCTAAGCCTAAGAGTAATACATAAGGAATTTTCCAAGACATGATTTAGACATAAGATATAAAAAGCTATAATACACAATATACACACAACCAAGGGCTCAAGCCAATTAAACTCCAACTACTGCACCATTAATCTTCCATGGCACACCTTCCTTTTCCTATTTGGAAACTCCGAGCAGTTAACATTTATCATAATTATATTTGAACTTTATCATATCTTCTGAATAATAAACTGTCCTGGTAATTACAATATTTCAACTAATTAAACTTCATTTCCATTATCCAAAAACAGTTAAATATAACCAAAAGGTTAGATTTCATTTGTAAAGCTAACACTGATAATCACAAAACTTGTCACTGACTTTAGTTTTAATATCAAAATAATGTGGACATTTTAACAGAGGTGAAAACAGATAATGTTGTTATAATTTATTTAAACTTGGACTAATTGTATCACCACATTCATTTGATTGTCAATTTCATTTGGACTAATTCTGTCGAATGTAATTTTGTTGATCGAGTAGAACCTACTTTTTGGCACTAAGAAGGTAACTTGAGTGCACAAGATTCCTTTAGTCCCCCATCTGCGAGGGCGGGGGAAGAGGATATTTTTTGGCAGCTTTTAGCTTGCTTTTGAACAAAGAGACTTTTCATGCCACGAATTTGCAACTCTTTTTTCACAATTTAGTGACCCTATGACTGCTCCATATGCTACCCTCAATAAGAACATGTTAGTTTCTAAGACAGAATGCAATATCTGCTGTACTGCCTATATCCCATTCATTACAGTTAAAGTGCATTTATCACCCTATTTGAAGATTCTCGAGTCTTAACATTATGTATGCTGGTCCGTTCAACATGCTAAACTTATCCTGTGTATGAAAAAACGTGAAAATTTGCAATACCACTTTCGAAATTGCACCAAGTTTTTGCATTTAATCTTGGGTTTTAGTTGAGTCTATGCTCATCAATGCCATACCCTTCTCAATTCATTAAGACATATTTGCTAGAAAAATAAGCCCACCAATGTACTTACAGCTCCAACTCAAGAAATTCTATCGTCTCACAACTGCATATATTGCTAGTAAACTGCAATTGTCACATGAAGTTATTTTTTCCCATTGTTGGCAAGACCATGTAACATCAACATATTAAACGCAAAATAATATTTAGTGAACATACCACATTTGTTGGAGTTGTATCCACAGGACATCCTGGCTGGTCTCTATTGGACGGAAAAGGTTCCATTAAGGAATCTGAAGCCTTACTCAAGACATCGCCACTGTCTAAATTATTAGCTTTGTTTTCACCAGCTAAGGCCACTGAACTGTCATTACCTGGAGGACCCCAATAGTTGCTAACACAGTTCTCATCTATGCTCATCAAACCCATACCCTTCTCACAGTTTGAGTACCCTTTCCTAGGTGATGATTCCAGAGTGAATGACCAGATTTGGGAGATCTCTGATGGTGAAGGACAACCAGAGTAGCAACTTATTGCCTGTCTTTGATGCCCCGAGGCAGAGTTGGAATTGCCATGCCCATTCCAATTACAATTTTGACAAAGCGAGGCCTCTTCATCAACACATCTAACCAAGGCCGGCTCTGAATTGCATATTTCACACAATAGAGTGCGTGAGTGGCGTTTAGAAAGTGCATTTGCTGAGTGAACAGAGTGGTCGCAAGATAAGCACAGACAAGCAGCATCAGCCCTGCAGAATACGACAGACCTTTGTTCCCCACAAAAGTCACATATTACACCCATCCTTTTACTTTGCATGGACAATTCTATATATAAGGCCCCAAAGGAATTGATCTTCTACAAGAACATCTGATATTTCCTTGAGTAGATTGAAATCACCACCACCAAAGATAATTATGTTCTGATCAAAATGTGAGCCTCCAAATCTGAAGATGTCATTGTAAATATTCAGTGGTTAAGCAATTATTAGTTCGGTAGGATGTGAGGTAAAGGAAAAACAGAGTCCTATCCCTCATAGAGATGTTAATATAGGAACTATTAAATCCAAGGTTATTTAAAGTACTATTAGTAGCAGCAGTAACTATAGAGGTACCATAATTTACACAGACATGATTCATAGCATCATTTCTCTATATGTAACTCCACAACACATCATCACATAACTCGAATAAGAACGTAACAGTACAACAGTACATTTCACCAAACCAAAAAAAGAAAAATTCTAAGTTTTGGTATAACCCCATATTTTAAGAATCGTTAATGCTACAATTTTACAGCTAAGGCCACCAACTTGAAAAAGAATACAAAAATAATGGTATTGAAAGGAAAAACTTTCAGAAGCAACATTAGAAAACAGAATAATCCACTTCGATCACAATATATACACAGTTATAACAAAATGTAAGAATGAGGTCAGCCCTCATTTTACGAAATTGATACAAGTTTCAGATAATCTACCTAACTGTTCATCTTTGACATATAGTCAACTGTCAAACCAATCCAAGCAAGATTTCGACAAATAGAAAACCATCTGAAAATCTATCTTAGACTAAACCCAATAAAGAATTACTAATGAGATAAATTGAAACAATCCATTTAAAGATCATAAAAAGCGCACGTTTCCAACAATCACACAGTAGACAAGCAGTAATTCAATTGACAACCTCAAAAACACAACTTCACAGTAATAACCCCACACCATTGCCAATATTAAGCCCAATAAGACCAAAAAGGAAGAAACACATCTCAATCATAGATTTCAGGATAACTAAACAATATTACGGCCTAAAAGAAACCAACTATAAGTGAAACATGAAATTGCAAACTTTCATCAACAATGAGAAAGATGTTTCATACAATGCCCAATCGAAGAACCAAACATCCAACAAATGCAAGGTTCAGATTCAGAAGCACCTGATCTCGAAGTCACACATGATTTGAAGAATAAGAAATCACAATGTGTAATCCAATTTGAAACCTAAGAAACTCCACAACTCCATTGCACCCCAAATTCAAAATCGGGGGAGTCTGAGACCCCTCTGGATTTTGAATTTCACATAGTTAAGTATACACCAACTGGATTATGCCTCCCCTAGAGTTTGGATTTTGCCTAGTTAAGTATATTCCTATTGTATTTTTGAACCCCTTCGACTTTTCCTAGGAAGGGATATAAATTGTGCCCCCCCCCCCCCCCCCCCCCCCCCCCCCCTGAAATCCTGGTACCGCTCCTGATAACATGCATGGTTCCGTTCACCCATCAAACAATTCATATAAGAACTAAGGAATGCAAACGGGTTGAGATAGCTCAACTGGTCATCTAAGGTTACCTCAACCAAATATAGTAGGTCCAAATCTCACTAGCTGCAAGCGAATTAGGCCGTTTTTCCTGCTCCTTTTTGCGAAAATTATTTTCATTTACATTTGCTTAGTCAAAATAATTAAAATAGTTAAATTCTCCTCCTTTTGGGACTTATTTGTATTTATTTTTATCATTAAATAACAAAAAACGTTACAATTTTTTTTAAATTATCATTATATATTATCACCCAACAATCACATCTAAATAATAATAAAAATCACAAATTGGGATAGATAAGCCCATCCATTTTAAGAACTCACAAATCACATGCTTCAAAAATTCAAATAACGAAACGCCTTAGCAACCAAACGAAGCATTCACACATGCAATCAATTCTCGCAGCACCAAATCCACTTCAACCGTACGTCCCGAAAAAATCCAAACCGGAAAAATAAAAAATAAAAATCCAGCACCAACTCAGTTCCCAACAGAAAACCAAAAACCAACACACAAAGCTGATATTACCTTTCGGCGAATTCTGGATTCTTCCTTTTTCCGTAGCGGAGGTGAGGAGGAAATGGAAATGGAAAAAGTGCAGTCGGAGTGGTACCCACCGGATGGTCTGGAGATAAAGGTGAGGCGGGCCCCACTGGCGCTTTTCGCTTTTGCGAGGGTGGTCCCGTGATTTTACTGCAATAGTCGGGGTAGTTTGGGAATCCGAAGGTTTCTGACCACTTCGTGTTTCCGTGATGTGTTTTCTGACAGCTTTTTTCTGGTTCAGACCTATCATCCGTTGGGTGTAAGGTTCTAAATGGGCGACCATCAGTCTTACCAACGACTATGCCCGCTAATTAAATGGTTCGCGGTTCGGTTTGAAACTTATTTATTTTGACCTCTACCCATGAACCTATCAGTTTAATTTAATTAAACGATTTTGGGCGGTTATATGGTTAAAACTTAAAGGATACTAAAATCAATATAAGAATTTGATAAATGGTTAAATAGATAAAAACTTGTCAAACTTGTTAAAAATATCATAACATCCATAATTTTATAATCAAAACCTCCAAAAATTCAAAATCTCAATATCCACACATAACGACAATAATAATACAAATAATTATATGTATATAGTATATATAACAAAATATAATATATATATTCATTATGTTTCGCGGTTAAATGGACGAGTTAAATCATGTAATCGTATCTGCCCATTTATTAAACGGTTATGATTTTTACAACCAGTGACTCTAGTCGTCGGTTCGGTTAGGACGGTTAAACGGTTTTTACCCAACCTGTTTACAGGCCTAGTTAAGTGAGTATGATTAAATTGTACATATGGATTTGGTCAGAATGTAAGAGAATTAGTTTCGAACAGTGACAAATCTACAAATAGAGACATACCTACAACGGATCCAAATTCTCTCAAATTGGAATCCGATCAGACCATAAACTATATAAATGGTTTTCTATGAAACCCGATGAGACCATAAACTATATGAACTAATTACTATCATATCACGCATATATTCATGTCTTATACTCTCTGTTTTGAACCTAAGCAATGTTATGTAATGAGTTTTATATTCAAGTTTCAGGAATAAACATGTTTAAGAAGAAGATGACACAAAATGACCAAAACGTGAGAAAAAGATACTGATCAGTGAGACTTATGGACATATCTGCAGGAGGGAAGGAACTATATGCAAGCCAAAATGACCATTTAGCAAATCGAGAACTCCACACCATCATGAAGAGTATTTTGGCAATTGGATTCGGACTTGGACTTCCACAACGGATTAGGGTGAACTCCACGTGAAGAAATGAAGCAACTAAGAAGTCATCTGAAAATAGGTCGGATCCGAGTCATCTAGACCGCCAATCAGCAGTGGCTTCTGTTTCATATCCAACATGTCTTCTCTCGGTTGTGTATTAGGTTGTTTTAGTACATATTTAGTATGTTCCATTAGTCCCACACTAGGAGAGTATTCCCGGTTGCCTTTTTTCATTACTATAAATAAAACTCGTCTTCCTTTTCTGTAATAAACTTCTTATTTGGTGGTCATTCCCTCTACTAAGAGTAAAACCTTGGAAGCAACACTCTAGTGAAGAGATGCTACTTGTAATGTGAGTCATGAATGGATGTCATTCCCTCTACTAAGAGTACAACCTTGGAAGCAACACTCTAGTGGAGAGATGCTACTTGTAATGTGAGTCATGAATAAAAGAAATTTTTATTAGTTCATGTTGTATTTTTTAATTTTTGCATGTTTAGCTAAATTTTGTTTGTCTTAGTGGAATTAATTAGAATGTTTTCTTTTCTTAATATAAATGTTAGTTTAATGAATAGTGAGTAGTTTCATCCCCTTTGGGGGTGGAGTTCATGTTTATACCTCTGTTTTAAAAACCGGACCGAACCGACGGTCGGACCGGGTTGGACCGTGAACCGGTAGCAAACCGGTCGGTTCGGTCAAAAAACTGGTTTCTCTCGTGAACCGGAACGAACCGAAGAAAACCGAAAAAACTGATCGAACCGATCGGTTTTTTCGGTTTGGTCGAACCGAAAAAACCGGTTTTTCAATTTAAACAAAATTTGGTTTTTATTGTTTTATTTTTTGTTCAATTTTGACCTAAATTCTAATATTTTTACTTTTTACTACTCCTTCCCCAACCCCTCACCACACCTCCACCCTCGCGATCTCCACCGGTCCACTCATCATCGCACTGCCACCTCTCGCGATCTCCACCAAGGCCGGTAGACCGGTGGATCTCCAGGACAGTCTACCACCCCTACTACTTTAGATGTTGAAGTAAATGTTTGTTCATTTGTTAGAAGAAAGACTAATATTACTTAGTTACATGTTTGTTCATTTTTTTACTGATTTTAATTAAGTTATTTTACAAATGGATATTTTTTGTTGAATTGTTCATAGTTTAGGTACTTGGTTATTACTTATTATGTTAAAAAATAATAGGAAAAATCGGTTCAATCGGTCGGACCGTCGGTTGGACCGCCGCTACGGAGTCGGTTCGGTTCAACCCTCGGTTCACAAAATGCTGATGTCATGCTGACGTCATCATCGGTTGGACCAGGTTGAACCATCGGTTCGACCACTTTGAACCAAACCGAGCTATTTTTGGTTCACTCTTTGGTTCGGTTTTTAAAACATTGGTTTATACATGTAAAGAAGAATGTGATGAATGCTATTTTTTGCAATATGTGATGAATGTGAGCATATGCTTGTTTGTTTAAAAGAGAATATTTAACTTGATGAGTTCTGACATAATCATTAAGTACTTCTCATTCTTATTTAGGTTCTTAATAACCAACTTGTTTATGCTCATGTTAATCAATTAGGTTGGTGATTTAGATGATAGGTTTTGCCACAACCATTATGTACTTCTTATGCATAAAAACACAACCTACACTTGTGCCATATTGAATGCATTCTTCACCACTTTATTTCATGTGTACACACACTCCACCCCTTGGGGGTTTTTATTCCTGAATTTCGTCTTGCTTTGATAGCGCTTTGTTTAGTTTCAATTCCTCTGATCCTTTCATCTCATTGTTTGTTGCTTGCTAGGTTAGTGTAGTTTAGTTTGGTTCAATCAACTTATTCTCCCCTTTATTTTCCACTCGATTTCCGAAGAATCAGAGTTGACACACCTCTCTATGGACTCGACCTGTACTTGCCACCACTTCATCGCGGTCGTGCACTTGCGGTATTTAACTGAATCAATCAAGTTAATAACCTAAAAGAAATTAAGGTCAAGTCTCATTACGATGACTACAAGATCTTAGAAAACTAATGCTCAATTGACTAGACATCTTGAAAAGATTAGTAATGGTAACAAGATGTTTGACATGTTATTGGGTAACCAAATGCAATCATTGCGAAACACATGGCTTCAGACATGTTCATGCATCTCAAAAGAAACTAAAAATGGTTTGGCTACATAAAGCTAACCCCCGATGACCTAAATAAATGTGGGTTAACAAAGTCATTTCCTTCTAACTTGAATGAAAGTGAAAGCAAAAAGGATATGGTAGTTTATCAAGGATAGAGGGTTCTCGAGGTACATGACGGGAGACCCTCGGTGTTTACAAGCTTGGAACCTAAGAAATGGGGGACCACCACATTAGAGACGACACAAAAGGCTTCATCGCCGACATTGGTAATGTCGGTAACAATTGTACTTCTCAAATATAAATGTGTTGTTGGTATATGGATTATATCATAGTCTCTTAAGTATAAGTTAACTCACGGATAAGAACCATTTTGTTGTTTTTATCAACTCATATGTCATATCATTTCTAAAAGCAATTGGAAAACCACATTTAAAGGACTAGGCAGGCAATGTTTATGTAGTGCATGTTGAATAACATTGAATCAATTCTCACATGAAACCTTTTGATTTCCTCAAATGACAAAACTTGCATATAGAATAATTGTTTGAGACATATTAGTATGAACCAACTGCAAAACTTATCTAGATTTGTATTGGTGAGAGGACTTCCAAAACATGATTTCAAAAAGGACAAACTTTGTGATGCTCGTTAATTTGGAAACCAATTTAAAAGTTCTTTGAAATCTTTTAAATGTTATTTCACTTCCAAAACTCTTGAGTTTTTCCATATGGATCTCTTTGGTCCATCGAGAACCGTGAGTCTAGGTGGCAAAGATATGGCTTTGTCATCATTGATGATTTCACTTGATTTACATGGGTTTTATTTCCTGCAAATAATATTGATACTTTCGTAAATTTCTAAACGTTTTTCAAGTGTGTTCAAAGATAATAGAATTCCGATATTTTGAAAACCAGAAATGATCTTGGCAGTGAATTCGAAAATGAGTTTTTTGTATAGTATTGTGAAAGACAATAAAGTCCATAACTTCTCTTTTACCCATTCACCTCAAAAAATGGGGTTATTGAGATGAAAAGTAGAACTTTTGAAAGGAAGGCTAAAACCATGCTTTGTAAAAAAATGTTTGCCAAAAAGATTTTGGTGTGAAGCACTACCACTTCCTATGCTTTGAATTGTGTCCATATTAGACACATTTTAAAGAAAACTCCTTTTGAATTATAGCATGGAAAAGTTCCAAAATTTTCATATTTAAAATAACTTAGTTCAAAATATTTTGTTTTCAACACCAAGGATAATTTAGACAAATTTTATGCGAAATATGATGATGTCATATTCTTGAGATGTTCTAGAAGGAGTAAGGCAATATAGGGTATAAAAGAAAATGACTCCATTGTGTAGAGGAGTCCATGCATTTAAAATTTGATAAGTTGGCACATGTCAACAATTTTCCTCTTAATGATGATTACATGGAGGTTATCTAAGATGTATCACAATACCCACCTCCCGAGCCACATCAAGAACCTCAAGAACTTCCAAAATAAGATTTTGAGAAACTTCCAAATTAAGGATCAGACCTTTAAAAATAATCATCCAAAGTACCTAGTAATAGGTTGTGTGTCTTGTGGGGGTGGTGACACGATCTTGGGCTCTATTTTTGTGTGACTCCTATGCCTTCATCTCTCAGTTAGAAACCAAGAAAGTTGAACAAGCATGTGAGGATTAATTTTGGTCAGTGACTATGCATGAAGAGCATAACCAATTCACTCAGAACGAATTCGGCAACTTGTTCCAAGACCCAAAGATCAAAGCGTGATTTTCACCATGTGACTTTTGGAAACAAATTTCATGAATAGGGGAACGTAGTTTGAAACAAAGCTAGACTTGTTGCTCAAGGCCATCACAAAGTGGAAGGATAAGGCTTTAATAAGACCTACACTCTTGTAGCTCGATTGGAAGGCATTATAGGATGTTAATAGCATATGCATTATACATGTATATTAAGCTATTTCAAATGAATGTGAAAAATGCATTTTTAAATCGTTTTATCATGAAAAAACATCTCCCAGATTTATAAATGAAACTTACCCATAATAAAAAGTATCAAGGTATGATCGGTTCACTTATATATTTAACTGGTAATAGACTCGATATCATGTTTTGTGTGTCTTCATGCTCGTTTTCGTGATTGCCCAAAAGAATCAATCTCATTTAAATACTTTAAAAAGGGTTATTCGATATCTTAAGAGGACTCCAGATTTTGGTTTGTTATATATCCCAACACAATGTCTTTTGATCTAGTTTTCTATAGTGATGTCGATTATGCCAGTCGTGTGTGTGATTGGAAGAGTACTTGTCACACATTTTAATCCTTGGGTAAATCGTTACTTTCTTGCTTTAGTAAGAAGCAAAATATCGCGACACTTTCCACAATCGATGTCGAGTAAATAGTCGTTGGTTGTGTTTGTGCACAAGTCGTATAGATGAGACAAACTCTCAAAAACTTGGGGCATGAGTTTCAAACTATTCCATGTTGTTGTGATATCACTAGAGTGCTATTAATGTCACTAAGAACTCAATCTTACACTCAAGAACTAAGCATATAGAGATTAGACATCATTTCTTGGAGATCATTGTTGAACGTTTTAATTAAACCGCAAGTGCTCGGCCGCGATGAAGCGGTGGCAAGTACGGGTCGTCCTCAGGGAGGTGAGCAGCCTCTTGCTTGTACGAAATCAAGTGGCAACAAATAGGGGGAGAAAGATGTTTATGCTACTCTACTCTATACTACGCTAAGAAGTACGAAATGTGAAAGAAGCAAACAAATGATGAAATAAGAACTAAGCTAAGAACAAAACAAGAATGCTGGAATTTCAGGAATGGAAAAACCCCTAAGGGGTGGAGTGAGTGCACACATGCAAAGAGGTGGGTGTAGAATACATTTTTAAGCACATGAAGGTGGTGTTTATCAAGCATAGGAAGTGTCTAAATGTTATGGCAAAACCTATCAATCTATTCACCAACTTAGTTGATTAACATTTACATATGCAAGTTGTTTATTTCAGAACCTAAACAAGCATGAGAGGTGTCTAATCATTTTGGCAAAACTCATCAAGTTATAAATTCTATCCTAAACAAGCAAGCATACATTCATGTTTTATCAACACATCAAAAATAAGCATTCATCACATTCTCTAATGCATGTATGTACATCTACTCCACACCCCAAAGGGGATGGAACTACTCACTAAACATTACACTAATTATTAAACTAAGCAAGGGAAGCATATTAAAACTAAGCTAGAAATAAAAGACGATTAAACTAAAACATGCACAAACAATAAAAGAGGCATAAACAAACAATGAAAGAAACACAAAACTTTATTGATAAAATGACTCACATTAAAAGTAGCATCCTCCTACTTTAGTGTGTGCTTCAAGGCCTCACTTCTAGTAGGAAGAATAGCCACTTAAAATATGGAGTCATTACAATAGGAGGTGAAGAGTTCTATTTATAGCCATGGAAAAAGCTAATCCGGGACAATCCCCCGATGTGGGACTAAACAGATACCACAAATAGCCTAAACATCCTCTAATACATGTGCTGGAGAAATTTGAGCGCATTTGGGCCAAAAGTGACCGCCAATTAGCGGTCTTGGACCGCTAATTAGCGGTCTACAGTGTCCGGATCGCTCTGGAATTTCTTGTGGGCTTTTCTGGAAGGCTTTGTTAGTATTTGATGCATATATTTTGCATGTTGGAGCTCCGACCCGAATCGAATTGGTAAAATACTCCCCATGATGGTGTGGAGTATTCTGTTTTGCTCTTAGGTCCTTCTGTCTTACGATGAGGTCCTTCTCCCTTGCATCTTGGTCCCCAGATCTCACAATTCAGTCCTTTTTCCCAGCTTTTGGGTCCTTTTATGCTTCATCTCTTCAAACCTATTTATTCCTGAAAACTAAACATAAAACTTGTGACATATCATTGTTTAGGTGAAAGATAATGGATATAAGATACAAATATAAGCATGAAATGATGTCAATCAAATACCCCCACACCTAACTTTTGCTAGTCCCGAGCAAAACAAAGAAAGAGAAAAGCATGCGAAAAACAAGAAATCCTAACTCACTTTCGTAGGAATCACGGTTGCACTTAGCACGTGCAACAAGCCGTTAAATCTCCTTGTCGCCAAAGAGGAGGAGTGTTGTCTCCTGAGGGTTTTCAGCGGATACACCCACAAAATCCGAACAAGATGCATTAATCAATCTAGCTACACGACTCGTTGGACTCATTTTGTCGATCATGGGATGCGGTAATACTACGGGTCGACTCTATATATGTAATCAGTCCACACACCTAGCCTAATGAGTTATTCGTGAGAGTTAACTAAGGAATTAAGTGAAAGACATGGGCAACCTTAACTTCTGAATGTGATACAACGTGTAAAGTCCATTTTGGTTCTTATTTGACTTTTTTTCTTTTCTTTTCTTTTCTTTTCTTTTTCTTTGGAGCATTTATTGGTTGGTGTTTGATTCTCCCAGGGTCAGGTTTCGTGCATCATTGCCTATGAGGACTTACACTATCACGTACACCTTCCCCCAAATCTCCACATAGGGCGATCCCTACCACCCGTGTAACGGGAGTTCGGTCGATGCATCCCAAGTCAGATGACTCGAAAGTACCAGACACAAAGTCCCCTCAGACCTACTTTCCCGAGTGATAGGAGCCGTGCGAGAAGAGAGAACACCACTTATTTACTTATCTACATGGGAACCAAAACCCCTACACTTAAGTTTCACAAAAAGAGATTAAGGGCCCTTGACTACGACAAACTTCCTTATACTAACAGACACGAATTATTTGACTCACTAGGTTCAGGGTGGACTTCTTTAAATGTTTGAGTGCTGAAACCCTATGATTACACGCCCCCCGAGGGAAAACCGGGGTGCATCCTAACCACTCGATAAGACCTAAAGCCAGTAAACTAGAAATCTTAATGCATCAAGTTCAAGATAATTTTGGGAGCTTTCTTTTTATTTTGCCTCTCAACGGTTTTGCACATGCTAAACACACGCAAAACCCACAAAAACATTTTTTTTCGCAAACACATGAAGATTTTGAAAGAAATGTGAAAATTTTAAAGCACTAGGCAAGCAAAAGAAGACAAGTCACCCAAGGATCATGGCAAACAGATATATCAATGTTAAATGCGGCACACTAACATGACCCTAGCAGTACACACAAAAGAAAAGAAAACCAAAGGAAAAAGACTCGAATATGTACACACGTAAAACACCCCCCACACCTATTTCATGCATTGTCCTCAATGAATGTGAACAAGATACTACATGGATACATGCATGAAAAAGGAACGATCTCACCAACATGAAGTACAAAGGGACGTTCGGGGTCATGTTGATGGACACAAACCCAAATTCCCTCAAAACCTGTGAGAAGCTGAAGAAGGGAGATAAATACGTGAAGAAATTAGGCCCAAGTACACAAGGGTTGGGGCCCACAACAATCGATGCTCACTGAAGGAGTCTTTTATTACACACTTTTTTTCTTTTTTCTTTTTTCTTTTTTCTTTTTTCTTTTTTCTTTTTTCTTTTTTCTTTTTTCTTTTTTCTTTTTTCTTTGTTTTTTTTTCTTTTTTTTCTTTTTTTTAAGATCTATACATCAACCAAGATATTCTCATAATCATTTGGTCAAGGAACATCAAATAAGAACATCAAGTCATGAGGACCAGAGACTTGCCGAGATGGGCAAACTCCACTGGTACTCTGAGGTGTCATGAGGGGTGAAAGGTCAAAGCTGAAAGGCTCGAACCCCTCATGATATTGGTTGGGTGTGGGAAACAAAGAATGAAGTTGTGTTGCCTCACTAGGGTTTAATTGCTCATCGAAGAAAACCCTCCAACCAATAGGCGGGTGCATCGGAATGAGTTCTTCAAGCTCATTCGATGGATGCAGCAGACCTGCATCACTAAGAATGGGGCTTCTCCCCAAGTCATCCAACAAGGACCTCCCACCATCATTTAGATCATCAAGCATAAGCTCGGTCATAGGTGGGTCCTTTTTGGAGTCAATATGAAGCTCAAATGGCTCAATGGCCATGGGACATGAGGTAGAGACACCATCTGGTATAGGCATATGATGAGGGGTCTCACTCTCACTAGTACTCTCAACTGAATCATGCAACGAACACTCCCTTTGGACATTCATGTTCGAGGCCAGCTCACTCTGTTGCATTGCGAAGACAGGCAATAAGTTTTCGCTGGGTCCACGAACATTCTCAACGGGTTGCATTGGGGTTAGGGGTGTTCGTTGATTTTGTGGTGCTTTCTCCAATTGGCGGATGAGATTTAGATTTAAAGGTTCATCCATGAGTTCCTGTTGCTTACCAGAGTTGAACACATGAAACTCAGCACTCATGTTACCGAATGAGAGCTTCATGAGACCATTTCTACAATTAATCAAGGCATTGGAGGTTGCCAGAAATGGTCTACCCAAAATCAAAGGTATTTGAGAGTGGGTGTTCGCAAAAGGATTGGTATCGAGGACAACAAAATCGACTGGAAATATAAAATCTCCAACTTTGATAAGCACGTCCTCGATAATCCCCATGGGAATACGAATGGATCTATCTGCCAATTGGAGGGTGATCTTAGTTGGTTTCAATTCTCCCAAGTTCAACTGTTGATAAACAGAGAATGGGAGGAGGTTGACCGCTGATCCTAAATCAAGCAAAACATTGCTCATTCTAGTGTCCCCTATCGTACACTGAATAGTAGGACACCCAGGGTCCTTGTATTTTGTGTAGGTGGGATTGGACAAAAGTGAGCTGATATTTGCAGCCAAGAATGCTTTCTTAGGAACATTGGTCTTCCTCTTGGTTGTGCAGAGATCCTTCAACACTTTGGCATATTGAGGTATTTGTTGGATGACATCCAACAAGGGGATGTTAACCTTCACTTGCTTAAACACCTCTAATATCTTATCCATGTTGTCACTCTGCTTTTTGTTCAACCTACTTGGATAGGGAGCTTTTGGCAGGTAGGTTTTCTGCTGTGCCTGAGAAGAAAGCTTTGGTGTATTACCCTCACCCTCAGCTTCTTCTTCACCACCATTCCCGCTGAGGGGCTGCATAGATGGTGGTGGGTGTGGCAAGGAAATGTGATTGTCAACCTGTTTTCCATTCCTTAAGGTCACAATGGAATTGACATGGTGAACAGGTTCCTCCACATGGTTCACTTGCCTCCCCCGAGGTACCACATTCTCATTTTGCATTTGTTGTTGTTGGTACATGCGGGGGTTAGCCTCAGGCTGGCTAGGAAAAGACCCTCTCTCTCTCTCATGTACAGACTGAGCCAATTGGCCCACATGAAGCTCTAGAGATTTGATGGTCTGCTGATTTGAAGTGAGAACTTCACTTGTGGACGACATAAAATTTTTCATAGAGTTCTCAAGTCCACGAGTCAAGTTCTCAAGCGAATTAAACCGGGTTTCGAAGTTGTTAGAATTTGGGAAACCTGGTTGGTTGGTGCTTGGAACTTGGGGTTGCTGATAAGATTGTGCATGCATGGGAGGTTGGTGTGATTGGTAAGGTGGTCTAGAGGAGTTTGAAGGACCACCCGGGTCATTAGTTTGGTTCCATGAAAAATTGGGGTGGTTCCTCCATCCAGGATTATAAGATGATGAGTATGGGTCATTCCGGGCTCTATCATAGACGGCGTTGACACGCTCCATCTCAAGAGGAATGGACTCACACTCGCTTTCTACATGACCTATCCTACCACATGAATGACAGGGAACTGGACCAGATGTGGACATGTGAGGTGCACTTTGTTGGTTTTGGAGCTCAATCGAATCCATACGGCACATTAAGGCCGCCATGCGTGCCTCGGTGGCCGTAGTGGTATCGATAGCAAATGCGGAACCCGATCTAGTTGTGTTTGCATTCGGGATCCTCGCTCATATACTAGATGATGTAGGTGGTTCCCTCACACTCTCCCATTGCATGGTTTTCTCAGCGAGGTCTTCTAGGAAGGTCCATGCCTCCCTTTCATCCTTTCCCAAGAACTCTCCTTGACACATGGACTCAAGGAGCGTTCTGGACGGGATGTGAAGACCCTCATACACAATCTGACAAAGACGCCACAACTCAATGCCATGGTGAGGGCACGAGGATAGTAGATCTTTGAACCTCTCAAGATATGCATGAAATGGTTCGGTCTCATGTTGATAGAACGAATTGATTTCGTTCCTCAATTTTTGAGTCCGATGATTAGGAAAGTACTTCTTGAGGAATGCAGATTGAAACTCATCCCAAGTCCTAAAGGAATTCGCCTGGTTACTGTACAACCACTTCTTGGCGTCATCCTTTAGTGCAAAAGGAACGAGCCTAAGATGGATGGAGTCTGTGCTAAGTTGTTGCAGCTTGAACATAGCACAGACCTCCTCAAATTCCCTGAGAAAGATATAGGGGTCACCTTTCCCAGTGAAATGAGGGAGCATGGAAATGAATTGAGGCTTAACCTCAAAATGGTTCCCATTAGCCTCTGGGAATACAATGCACGAGGGTAGAGTTGTACGGCTCGGGTAGCATCGATCACGTAGAGGTATGGGAACGACAACAGGACACTCTTGTGGGTCCCGCAACTGCTCCTCCTCGCGGAAATTAGCAGCCATTGAACACCCGAACTATGTGCGACACGAGAGGAGGAAGGTGTCGAGAAATCGATGACCGAAGCCGGATTGACAACGCTCCTCGTCAAAGGACCATTCTCGTCTCGTGTCCACGAAAGCATGCACAAAGGTGCACACTCACAAAACAAAACTTTTTTTTTAACAAAGAATGGACATAGAGGAGAAGACGGGAGAACACAGGAGAGAAAGAATGACTCAGAAGAGAAGGGAAGAAGTCCTTATGCTACGGCGGATGGGTACAAGTAGAAGCACACAAGAAAACAAGGCTCAAGCAATCCTAAGGTCGCTATAGGTCCTTACAGCTAGACGACGCCTAACTGCGAGGTCACACGGCCTCAACACGCCTCACCTCCTTACGACGAGGACCACAAAGCCCAGCAAGTGAGCCAAGATCCGAGGATCTCGTCTCTCCTATTATCGACAAAGTGGGCAACGCCGATCAGGTCATGACGGTCGGGACCAGATCACTCTCCTAATGCCTCCGAATTCCTTAGGGCCAATGTCTACTTGATTTTAAAATTAGGCTCTTGATTAGTGTGGTTTTTGGGGCGAAGGAAAGGGTGATGAAATCCCTCACCTTATCTTTTATGGGACAGCCCCTCCTTAGTAGCGTTTTGGAGTCCTAAATCTAGCAATCAACTCTCCAAACAACGCTCAACTCACACTTGTTGCAATGCACTTCCTACTAACTAATGCATGTTCATACGAAATGCATGAATGAGAGTAGAAGGTGCGTACCTCACGCCAGCTCTCAGCAACAGAAAATAAAGCTAAGATAAAAGACAATCTAAATGCCTAAGTCACATACATGATGCATGACCTAAACAACAAGAATGCCTAATCTTTTGCTTTGAGTTTTAGGGTCCAAGTTGCTTAAAGGAGGTTGATTATGGATCTGGGAACAAACTATAAGTCAAAACATGCCAAATTAAATCCCAGATCACTACATCAATTATGAAAACCAACCAAAGAAATACGACACAAAACCGAGCTTACCAGACCGCCAACTAGCGGTCTCAGGCCACTGATTGGCGGTCTTAAATGCTCAGATTCACTCAAAACTTCTCCAGGCGTTCCTCCTGATGACTCCAAGTCTCCTGAAACAAGGAAAAACTACACAACACAAATTAAATCCACTCGAATCATCCAAACAAGAGTCTGGACTGGCACCTCCCCGGCAACGGCGCCAAAAACTTGTTGAACGTTTTAATTAAACCGCAAGTGCACGGCCGCGATGAAGCGGTGGCAAGTACGGGTCGTACTCAGGGAGGTGAGCAGCCTCTTGCTTGTACGAAATCAAGTGGCAACAAGTAGGGGGAGAAAGATGTTTATGCTACTCTACTCTATACTACGCTAAGAAGTACGAAATGTGAAAGAAGCAAGCAAATGATGAAATAAGAACTAAGCTAAGAACAAAACAAGAATGCTGGAATTTCAGGAATGGAAAAACCCCTAAGGGGTGGAGTGAGTGCACACATGCAAAGAGGTGGGTGTAGAATACATTCTTTAAGCACATGAAGGTGGTGTTTATCAAGCATAGGAAGTGTCTAAATGTTATGGCAAAACCTATCAATCTATTCACCAACTTAGTTGATTAACATTTACATATGCAAGTTGTTTATTTCAGAACCTAAACAAGCATGAGAGGTGTCTAATCATTTTGGCAAAACTCATCAAGTTATAAATTTTATCCTAAACAAGCAAGCATACATTCATGTTTTATCGACACATCAAAAATAAGCATTCATCCCATTCTCTAATGCATGTATGTACATCTACTCCACCCCCAAAGGGGATGGAACTACTCACTAAACATTACACTAATTATTAAACTAAGCAAGGGAAGCATATTAAAACTAAGCTAGAAATAAAAGACGATTAAACTAAAACATGCACAAACAATAAAAGAGGCATAAACAAACAATGAAAGAAACACAAAACTTTATTGATAAAATGACTCACATTAAAAGTAGCATCCTCCTACTTTAGTGTGTGCTTCAAGGCCTCACTTCTAGTAGGAAGAATAGCCACTTAAAATATGGAGTCATTACAATAGGAGGTGAAGAGTTCTATTTATAGCCATGGAAAAAGCTAATCCGGGACAATCCCCCGATGTGGGACTAAACAGATACCACAAATAGCCTAAACATCCTCTAATACATGTGCTGGAGAAATTTGAGCGCATTTGGGCCAAAAGTGACCGCCAATTAGCGGTCTTGGACCGCTAATTAGCGGTCGACAGTGTCCGGATCGCTCTGGAATTTCTTGTGGGCTTTTCTGGAAGGCTTTGTTGGTATTTGATGCATTTATTTTGCATGTTGGAGCTCCGACCCGAATCGAATTGGTAAAATACTCCCCATGATGGTGTGGAGTATTCTGTTTTGCTCTTAGGTCCTTCTGTCTTACGATGAGGTCCTTCTCCCTTGCATCTTGGTCCCCAGATCTCACAATTCAGTCCTTTTTCCCAGCTTTTGGGTCCTTTTATGTTTCATCTCTTCAAACCTATTTATTCCTGAAAACTAAACATAAAACTTGTGACATAGCATTGTTTAGGTGAAAGATAATGGATATAAGATACAAATATAAGCATGAAATGATGTCAATCAATCATGCTTCTAAGGGTGAGATTGTACTTCAGTTTGTTCCTACATGTGATCAATTAGTGTATTTCTTCACTAAACAATTTAACAAAATTAGACACGAACTTTGTATGATTAGTGCTATTGAATTTCCATAGATCATACATACTTCATGTTTTCAAATTGATTCAAGCACGTGTATGATGCTCTGCATGGCGACTTTACAACTCCACTAAAAGCAATTTCTATTAGTGAAGCCCCCTAACTTATAAGCCATCACCCCAGGCGTCCACGTTGCGTCCGAGAGACCAACGACCCACCGAGGAATTATCTGGGGAACCCCACCCCAGCAATCCCTCCCGAAAATTTTCTAATGGCGCGGGGTGCGACTCAAACCCGTGACATGCTCTAATACAAAATGATGCTCTATCGGTCGACTTTACCACTCCACTAAAAGCAAATGTTGTTAGTGAGCCCCCCTGACGTTAAGTCATCACCCTAGGTATCTGCCGTACTTCCGAGAGATCAACGATCCATCGAGGAATTGTCTGGGGAAACACACCCCAACACAAACAACTGATGGCCCTGACCAGTCTTTCGAAACAATTTCGCTTCATTTATGGGCTAATTTCATCAGACGATCGAACTATTTTTGTCGGCCGGAGTAATCTTCAATTATGACCAGATTTGATGATTTTAAGCTCAATTCATATGACCACTGAATTTCTTAGTCGTCAGAATTTCCCAGTGGAAAAAAACTCTGGACAGTCAAATTGTTGATTTTGTTTCTTGATTTTATGCCCTATTTTCCTTAGATTAGCATATTTTATAGTCAATAAACTTCAAATCTCAGATTTGATAAATTCAGACGACCACTTGCTGAGGTTTTCAAATATTTCTTTGATTCTTTCCAAAATTTCTATGCATTTTTCTCGGACAACCACTTGTTCTTCTTGTCGTCTGAATCTTCATATTTCAATTCCTGATTATTACTGCTGTCACTTTTCGGACGACCAATCAGTGCTCCAATCATCGAAAACCTTCTTTCAACAACTATTGTTTTAGTCGTTGGACGATCAAAATGGGGACATGTTGTAAAATATTAATACTTTACTTTATTTTTCAGTTGTTTGTTTCGAATTATAGGTTGGCTGAACTTTTGTTTCCATAAACCAAACCCTAGAGCAACATCTCTCTTTCTACGTCAAATTCTTTTTATCTCCCCAAACCCAACTTCCCCACTTTATTAATCACAAAAACACCTTCCAAATTCTCAACTTTTGTTTTCCAATGGCTCCCAAAGTTCGTGGTGCATCCACTTAGGGCACCCTCAACGGGTGCCCCAACTAAATGTAAACCCCAGGTTGACATTTAGTTGCACCCCTCAATGAGGGTGCAAAATTGGGCGGGAGACCACCAGGTCGTGGGATCCGGCGGTCTGCCGCCCATTTTCACGACCGGGTTGTGTTTCTTTTTTAATTTTTTTTGTGTGTTTTGTTTTAGTTTGTTTTGTTTTATATTAATTATAAATGATTTATTATATTGGATAGTGAAAAATATTTTTTATATCGGATAAAAATAGCTATATTTGTAACATTTTCTCCCCGTCACATCATTTGGGGGTCGATCTTAGATAAAATTCAAAAAATTAAATTAAAATTTAAAAAAATTAAAACAAATAAAAAAACTTATTTTGAAAAAAAAAAAGATTTGAAAAAAATATTTAAAATGATTTAAAAAAAACAAAACAAAAAAGATTGTGGTAATTACTTTAATAATGTTGATAAAAGTAATAAATTTAATTACATTTTCGTAATTAATTTTTTTAAAATATGTAATATAATTAATTTTCGTAAAACATGTGATATAATTAATAAGAATTGTGGGAAATTAAAATTGGGAGGAAAATAAATGAGATAGAAGTTAGTGACGGTTGATGTGACTAGGTTGACATTTTATGAGTGAGTTGTGGTTGATGAGTGAATAGTAGAAAGAGAGAGAAGAAAAATGTCATGCTGACGTGGCGAAGAGAGAGAGTGCTGATATGACCAGGTTGACATATATGAAAATGTCATGAGTAAAGATGACCTTAGAAGCCCACATGTAAGCAACCCGTGAGAAAATTTCCAACATTGAAGAATGTGCCATCCACTTCCAAGGAAGATCGTGTTGATTTGGAACCCCTTATGATTATGGAAGTAGAATTCCTTACCATGGAGGGCTAAGCAAAGTTCCATTTTTTTGATGTGGCAAAGTTCAATGAGGAACAAGTTTTTTTTTGATGTGGCAAAGTTCAACGAGGAACAAGTGATTCTCAAGGACTTCGAGGCCTGTGACGTCATGCAATATCTTGAAGCCAACCATCATCTTCAAAATCTTTGCCAGTTTCCTTCGAAGAACTAGTAACTCGAGTGCGTTAAATAATTCTATTCCAACTTGCAAACCGAATACGACATTTAACTCCAACGAAGCTCCGCACGCAACAATGAGGATAGAACTCAAGACTCACCACATCACTACTCTTTTTGGCAACCTACTCAATATCCCGGATGTAGGCAAGGACATTTCTGACGAACCACTTCCCATTGCCTATGTCGAGTTTGTCAAGATGGTATGCAAGCTGGAGTCCCCCTCACTTGAAGCTAGTGCTAACCTTGATCAGGCCCGGCCCAATAGCAGGAGCAGGGTGAGCTCCTGCTCCGGGCCTCATTCCGGGCCTCATTTTAAGGGGGCCTCAAAAAAAATGTACATGGGCTTATTGAGTTGCAAAGAAAATTAGTGTTAACACATAAATAACACATAAACATTGATAAATTTGTCTCAAATATTGCTAAGATGGAAAAAAAATTCAATTAATATTACATTAAGTTAGTGAAATTTTTATTATTTAAACTAGGAGGACAATTTTTTTCAAATTTAGGAGTCTCGTTGTTGATTATCGCACAGGGCCTCAAAAATTTCCGAGACGGCCCTGACCTTGATCATATGGATTTGAAACCTATCCCCCTCGTGGACACCAGGAGTACCTCAACAACAAGCTTCAAGTGATTCTTTATCACTTGATAATGAAGATTCTGGTGAATTGACCATGCTACTTTCTTCATCACATGCTTGTTGTGAAGAAGAACTCTGGTCTTCCCTATTGCAATTCTATCACCGCTATCATGAATGGACTCCACATCAAATATGAAGGCTTAACATCAATGAACAAGCATCAACCGTTCAACTCTGCAACACTTAACTTGATGGAACTTACAATGGAGGACAAGGAGAAGCAAAGAAAGGTGAAAAAGAAAGTGAAGGAGGCTGAAGAAGTTGAGGAAGGTGATGATGACTCAATGGAGGAAGTGTTCATGGATTTGGATTATGCTCTTTATGGTAGTTTTCCTCCCTGAGCTGCTAATTTATCCTTGGGAGCGAGCTTATAGATGTGAATATCAAGGTCAACAATTTGATGGAGGCAACTACTATTTGTTGGCTTTTAGGCCTTAATCCATGTTAATTTTGATGATTAATTACACTAATATTAATCAATCAACCTAGTCAATCGAAGTGGGAAACATGATTACATGCATTGCATAGATACTTGTATGTGTGCAAATCATCTTAATAGGTTGATCAAGATTATTAAGAGAATGAGTATTGGGACAATGAATCAACAATAACAGAGCTTTGGACCAAGAATTGTAAATTTTCATTTATTGAGTCCATAAGATCAAATGTAAACTTGAGCACTAGGATTTTGTCTTAGTCCTGTTTGGTCAACCGAACACTAACAGAGTACCAACATTATCATACCAGTAGCCAATAGGTTCCTTACTGGAATTCTCCACTCGGTCGACTGATTGTCATTCGGTCAACCGAATTCCCTTGGATCGATTTTGGATTTTACTGTAGCAGTCACATTGTATTTTATCTTAGAGTCTACTTGACTTGTCCATTTTCGAATGACCGATCTCCTATCAATCAATCGTTTACTTCTTGGCCTCTATTGCGCAATGACTTTCTTCACATGTCAATATAGTCATTGGACACACAACATATATTTGATTTCCAACCGTTGGTGCTAAAAGAGAAACTGTTGATCTGGACAACCAAAATCATTTGATCAAAGCCCGACCAATCCTCATTGAACAGCTAGAGAAACCCCGTTCGGTGAAGCAAAATTTAATTGGTCAAAATTGGGAAGAGTTATTGGAAGTTGGTGATTTGTTAACCAAACCTTGTTCGGTCATCCGAACACATTATTTTGACCAGGTCAACCATCTTATTCGGAAAACCGCTCTTCCAACGGTCAATCGAACATGTGCAGATTTCTTCCCGAGCTTAAGTGCACTACTACAGAAAATGGAATATACGTCGGATGTATGGGGCTATATACGTCAGATATAAGCACTCCCAGATCCGACGTCTATGTGTGCATCGTCTATACATAGACGTCGGACGAGATATATCTGACGTCTATTCCTAAAGAATAGACGTTGGTTGTATGTAGACGCTGACGTCTATACATAAAGTATAGACGTCGGCCGTTCTTTCAGACCGACGTCTATTCTTTAAGTATAAACGTCGGTGAAATAACATACGACGTATATTATTTAGGTATAGATGTCGGTGAACTAACAGCTGACGTCTATGCCTTTCTTCAGAGGAATAAACGTCAGTTAATACAAACAGCCGACGTCTATTCCTAAACCTGGACAAAAAATAAATAAATAGCATCCTGCAAACTTGTTTTAGTCATCGTATTCGTGTACATACAATTGCATCAAATTCGTTCACCAATAAATTTGTTCACAAATACTCACAATTTCATCCACATGTACATACAAGCACAAACACACAAGCATACATGCACAAACACAAACATACAACCATACATGCACAAACGTACAAGCATACACAATTGACATTCAACACACTTGCAATTAATTCATTCTAAAATTAAGGCGATTATATTAAGGCATAAATTGTAGGTTTGTAATACAAGTGCACTTGTTAACTAAATTACAAAAAATACTAGTGAAAGGAGAACCTCTTAGTTTGTCAACATGTTTCTGATAAAATAGCGAGCCCATCGGTTGCGAGTTTCATCGAACTCCTGTTGCGAGAAGGGATCACTACTTATTGGCAAGACCTATCAAAAAATACAAGTGTGAATGTTAATAACTAAATATTGAAACTACAACTATACAATTGAATAACGATCTACATTACCTCGGATAGGCATACGTCTTGAGTTGCCAATTCGAGGATTTCCTCCATGTATCTCATCACGTAGTAACCACATTCCGTATTTCCAACCTGCTTCCCGTACTACAAACATAGAAATTCGCTAAATATATGTTCCTAACTTAATTAACAAAAATGGGATAGAACGTACTCTCATTCCATGCCATGTTATTCCTGCTTTTGTGGTTGTTCTCCTACCACCTAAAGCTCTGTAAACCTTAATTGCCCTGAGTAGTACAAGTTAAAATATCATTCAATAATACTAATAAAAATCCACGAATTACTTTTTTCACGACTAAACGAACTTACAAATTTAGAAGTTTCTTTATTGAGTCCATTGGTTTATTCGACCCATACGGATCAAACCAATATGCCGAATTAGTCGTGGGACATACAACGACAAACATCCAATGAGCCCTGTTATATATATAATTAGAAGTTTATTACAAAATAAAACTTCACTTTGAATTACAAAGTTTACCTCTCATGACAAGGGAGCAGATAATATCTTTTGTCTTCTTCTTTAAAGAATGTCCCAAGCTGACCCGATTTATCGTCATTCCCGTATAGAATGTCCCAAGGGAGTAGATGGACTGATAAATCCAAATACTTGATCCTCGGGAAAGATTGACCTTCTGGCATCGTAAAGATGTCTACAAGTATAAAAATTTTACTTTATTATAGTTTTGATAAAATTATTCAATACTTTTCATTGTTTACAAAAAAACACTTACTTCACTTGCACGTCGATAATCATGATACACTTACTTACTTAATAAATTATACTTTATTAAGGCTCTTTTATTAAGTGGTTTTTGGGCAAAGGAAAGGGTGATGAAATCCCCCACCTCATCTCCTATAGGTGACTGCCCCCTAAGTGTTTTTCATACCTTAATCTAACAAACAACACACCAAACAAACACTCACCTCACTCTTGTTCCAATGCAATTCCTACTAACTAATGCGTGCTTTCTAATGAATGATGAGTAAAAGATATTACGTACCTTACGCAAGCAATCTACGACATAAATCGTAAAATTTATAATAAATACGATGAATGCAAATCATATATGATGAATGACTTAGAAAATATTGTCTAATCTTTTGTTTTAGGTTATTAAAGGCCAAGTTACTTAAGGGTGTTAATGAGTTATTATCATAATATTAAAAATTCAAAAAAGCAAGACAATAAATATTTTAAATATTAAAAGCAAGTATTAAGAATAATTACTTGGATTGACAGAAAAATATTTTAAACACAAATATCATGTTATTAATAACACTTGAAAATAAAATTTTATTGAAATTTTGGCAGAACCTCCCTTTAAAATTTTATATGTAAAATTCTTCGAATCCTGGAATTAACAAGAAAAATGTATATATACTCACATTCACATCATGCATTTCTCCACTACATCACATTCACATTACAAATCTACTCATGTTACACATGAATGAGGTCCATGAAAATGTTAGTTTATTTACATTCAAATTTACTTAATAATGCATCCCAAACAGCTCTCCATCGTTACTTAAATCATCCAACCAACCCAACTCAAGACCTAAGATAGCAAACCAAACCAATCCAACTCATATATACTCATTTAAATCATCCAACCAACCCAACTCAACTCAATCCAAAACAAACCAATCCAATGAACGAGTGAAATCAAATGATATCTCATTAATAAAGGCCACATCCATCATCATAAGCAATAACATATAAAAAAATAATTAAATATTCACACAATCACGCTCAATTCTCGTCAACCAACTAAACAATCCAAAATGTACACTCACACAATCCAAAACATTCACACAATCACACTCAATTCTCGAGGAATCCAAAATTCACAATCTCCACAACCAACTAAAAAATCCAAATCCAAACACCACAATCTAAAATACAAATCCAAACACCATAACCTAAACATATCAAATAGGAGAACCTAATCAAACAAGATACAAGACAAGACTAGTACATTTCCTTTTGCCTAAACTTGAAGTTTATTTTTCTACAGGTGGTGAAACACGAACCAGAGGAGGAGGGGAAAGCTGCAGCCGACGTCGCAGAGGAGGTGTGGTGCCGGTGGTCGCGCCAACAACTACACCAACAACTACACCAAATCAAAAAAACTAAATAAAAAAACTCAATCCACAACTACACAAACAATATGAGCACGAACCAGAGGAGGAGGAGGTCGTGGCTGTGGTGACGGCGGTCGCGGAGGAGGGTGCGGTGACGGTGGTCGCGGCGGGTTATGGAGATGGTGCAGAGGGACGGAGAAGGGGAGGAGAGCACAAGGGACATCGATGCGGTGCCGGAGACGGTGCAAATCGGTCGGAGATCGGTCGTGGGACAGCTAGGGTTTGGGTGGGTTTTCATTTGAGATGAATGGCAGAAAAGTGTATGTTCTATTTCTTTAAGAGATATAGACGTCGGATGTTAGAGATATGCGACGTCTATACCTCGACGTCTATATGCATGGAGTATAGACGTCGTCTGTCCATAATATCCGACGTCTATAGGTCGACATCTATACCCTATAGACGTCGGATTCGTAGGGTATTCCACTAACCGACGTCTATATGTCGACGTCTATACCCTATAGACGTCGGTTATACTGGGTATTGTAATAGCCGACGTCTATATGACCATATAGATGTCGTCCATAATAACAACCGACGTCTATTCTGTCATCTCCCTACTAGACGTCGACCTTTATAACGACCGACGTTTAATTGGCGACGAGTAAACCCTATTCTGCACTAGTGGTGAAATCTTATCTCTCATTTGTCCAAATCTCACCAACTCTCCCAAATGTCTAGTAGAGCTTTAAATCTTATAAATAGGGTATCATACCTTTGCTTTACACACCTTTAATACTCCGTATTGATCCATACCTTAGTGGCTGACTTAACCACTTGTGTATCCATATCATATCGAAGTTTGATCAAGTGTTAGAGTGTTAGCTAGTTATTCGAATGCCATACCCCAGAATCACAAAAGTTGTAAAGCTTAGAGGAAGCTCCCTCTCGGGTTGTGAAAGGAGAAAATCGAGCAAGGCGAAGGTGTTAACAAGGTCTCGTGTTGTAAAGGTGTTGATCTCGGCCCGAAACGGAGATCGAATAATGAATACTTAAGTAGGGATCAAAGGGTCGATTGGAACTCGAGGAAACGACTAGATCACAGTGATTGTGATCGAACCTCTATAAAATTCTCTGAAGTCTATTCTATGGCTTGTATTCTTCTATCTCTCTACTTAATTTAAATTCCACATTTTGTTTGTGATTAAAGGCTCATCGTTCATAACACTGTCAAAGGGAAAGTTAAAGGCGAACCGCTTTAAGGATGGGGAAATGAGCAATCATGGAGCACGTCGACGTAGGACTAGAATGACTACACCTACTCTCCACCATCTTATGAGCATTATCCATACGTTTGTAAGGATATTGATGATTTAAAGTCCCAGATGTAACATTTGTAAATGATGGCCGCTGATGGATTTTAGATCCTCAACCACCGAATGGATGATCATAAAATTGGCTTTAAGGACTTCCGTCACCACAGATCACCAATTTGATTATGTTCCTCGCACCAACCGGGAGATCATTGACTATTTCGAGCTCAAGCCAAGAAGGACCAAGACCGGCTCAAGACTAGTTTCTTCTCTCTCTTTTGTGTAGGCGATAATGTTTCCCTGATAATTTGCTTACGATTGTATATGCTTTGAGTTGTTCATTCCTTCTGTGGCATTTTCTTATGTTATTATTGTCTTTCATTAATGCAATGAATTTAATTCTAAGTGTCTACTTGTGCATAAAAATTATTATTTTTGACTAAAGTATCTTTTGATGCATAGCAAAGGGCTATAATAATCCTATAACATGCATATAGTTAGGTGAGCAATGTAATCACACTCACAAATCAGAACTTATGAATATAGATAGGGAGTATGTGTGTTTGAAGAAATTTGATTCATTTAACTCAAGATGAAGCATTACGGTTTCTATCATCAAAAAATGGGAGATTGTTGGCCTTATGGCCTGAATTTGATCTTTATTTTGATGACTTCAATTAACTCTAATACATAATATAATGATTTGAAATGAACGTGTTCTAAAAGTTTTACTTTTATATGTCAATTGTTATGAATTGAATGTGCAATCATTTTGTTCCTTGATTATTGTACTCTTCTTTCGGAAGTGTTAAAGAAGAGACTCTAGGTCATTAACCGTAGAGCTCTAAAAGATAATAGTTTACATAAATCAAAACTTATTCACAATCATGGTAATTAACATGAAACATTAATTACCGAGATAAGATTGTCATGTTGGTCATTGATTATTGTAGTTCTACAAATATTTGACGACAAGAGTATATAAAAGAGGAAAATGGTTACTTTTATATATTCAATAGACCTACCAAGTGAAACATTATAGATTTGTGTTATGTGTCATTAATGTTTTCACTCTATCTTGAATCCTAAGATATGAGACTTATATATTTTCACATAAGAAGTATTTAATTTGATGATGGTCAAAAGCTATCAATGAGTATAGTGATAAAGGCAATAATTGGATGAACATGACTTATGCTGGAAGAGATAGTTAGTCAAAAGATTATTATTGTCACTCTTAATTTGAGTTATGATATTAGTGGGACCCTTGATAAAGCAAAATTATAATGTGCACAATGTGACTTGAGTTAAGTTACATATTTATAATTAACTTAAAGAGATCAAGCAATGAATATAATACAAATGTGACACATTTCTACTTTATATATATTCTTAATATCATGAGGCAAGGGATAGAGACAAGTGGTGCACTTACATCACTAAATGGATTGTGTTTAGTTCGAGTGGAACAAGACATATATGCTAATTGGGTAACTATAATGTGTGGCTATATACCGCTTATAGTTTGAGATATTAAGTGTTTAATATAGCTGTCCATTTAATTTACATCCTCCTATAGGTCACAACACAAAATTGAGAAACAAGAAGCTTAATTTTGTATTCATATGGTGTATCGGGTTTGGGATACATGTGGTGAATCGACAAAATCAATGTCGTGAAAATGACGTATTAAGAATCATAAATAAATTCATATGAGATGTATGTATTATTGGGTGTAATCGATTTAACATTACATATGATAATATATTACATAAGATATGAATTTGCTAAAAAACCGAAGGATCAAATTTTGTTGGAAGTAAATCCAAAATTTGACAAAGGTAAAATCAGGGTTAAAAAGTCAGCCATTTTAAGATCGGTTGACTGATTTCTTAGAAACGGTTGACCGGTCAAAGATCAGAATGCGAGTGGTCGACCGAAATTACCAGGATGTGTCGTGATAATAGAATCGGTCGACCAAACGTGAGTACGTGGTCGACCGAAAATCTCTAGGAGTTGTCTTGGTGATATAGCAATCGATCGAAATTTACCAGGAGAAATTTTGGTAAGTAAACGGTCGACCGGTGTGAGACGTGGTTCGACTGAAATTTTGGAGGGAATTTTTCTCGTGAATATTCGGTCGACAGTCTAGTTCATGGTCCGACCGAACTTATAAAAACTTAACTGTTCGGTTGACCGATTGGAAATTTCGGTCGACTGTTCGGTACGGTTTTGCAAGAATTATTAAGAGAATAATTCTGATCATGGGCTGGATTAATTCCAGTTATGGTCAAACATTTTTAAGGATGATTATATGACAAATTGTGATTGGTTTAAGGAAGATAATACCAAGAGATCATGGCTAGAGAATAGTTCATGATGTGGGTGATTTGGGAGGCTATAAATAAGTCCTCTCACATACTTGTTTTAGATACTAATGCAAAAGTTCTCTCTCTCCCTAACCTCTCCACTAATTCATCCGAATTTCTCTTAATTGTTTCAAGCTTTTGGAGATTAAACCTTGTGGAGCTTTAGAGGGGTTATTAGTTAGATTCTAAGCTTAATTAGAGTTGATTGGCTAGCTCATTTCTCTCTAATCTTGTTTAGAGTTTGGTGAACACTTGGGGGTGAATCGGCGAGCGATTCGATGGGCAACGGAACTCCGAATATTCGTAAAGGTTTTAGAGAACCTTTGAGTATGATCCTCTCTTATTGATTTATTTTAATACATGTAGATTTGTATGATATTAGAATAAACACAAAATAATGTACATAAAATTACTGAAAATATAATATCGATCATGTATGCTTATATTAGAAATTTTAAAATATACACATACATAAGGACACGAAATCCTACATATTCAATTCACACAAACACATATACATATATGCACCATGCTTGTGCATGTGTCATTTTAGTAGGTGTTGGTGACTCAATGACAATTGGATTCAACTCAAGACATGTAACTAAGCTCAAGTAGACTTGTAGTTTTATCTTTTATTGAGTTATAGGCTCATATGTAAACTTGAGCACAATTGGAATCATGATCAAAAATTTAGAAAACCCATAGGATTTGCATAGAACCCAATTCGGACGACCAAACCCCTATCCATTGGTTCGAATCAATATTCCAGTAAACCTTGATTTGAATTCTTCCAGTTTTGGATGGCTAGACCATGTTTAAGTCATATGAACATCGTCTCGGTAAACATCAGAGCTTAACTTCTCCAGTTTCAGATGATTGCGTCTCTCTTGAGTCGTTCGAATATTTTTTGCTGAATTTCTAAACATTTTCTAGAATTAATCGGACGACTAGACCTTGCTTAGGTCGTCCGAATTTTGCTTTGTTTGGTTATTGTTGGTGTTGTCCATTCGGATGACCAGTGGGTTCTTAGATCATCTGTCAATTCTGTTTGCTTTAGAGATGTTTATACTAAATATAGTTGTTACTTTAGTCACAGTTTTAACCTTTATCCCAACGACTACATCCAATTTGTCTCACTATAAAATGTTTAATTCAGACAACCAAAGCCATATTTCAGACAACTTACTTCAATTTTTAAGACGACTAGACCTTGCTTAGGTCATCCGATTTCATGATCCATTAACCTAGTTCTTACTAAGCACAATTTCGGACAACTGATTGTGGTTTAGTCATCTGAATCAAGCCAACATCACTTATAGCTTCACTGACCTTGTTGATTTGGTTGATCTAGAAGGCCATATGTCGTTCGAATCTGGACCCGAGCAGAACGTTATACTCTATCTCTTTTGCTCCTCTTGGTCATAACCCTACCTATTGTGAGCTTATAAATACAAACCTATATCAGACTAAGAGAGACTTATTACACTTACTCTACACTCATTCTCTCTTGCTTACTCAGTACTCTAAGCTTTCCACTCTCACTTGAACAACATTCTCAAACTCATCTTTGTGATTTGAAGTGCCTAAGTTAAAGTTCACCATTATCACTTGTTTAAAGGTTGTAGCTCCGGTGGGGAGCATCCTTATCGAAGGTGAACCAAGAAACTTAGAGGTTGTCTGATTTCTTGCTTTGTAAGGAAGCCTCGATCCCAACACGGAACAAGGATCAGTTTAGTGAAGACACAAGCAGAGCTCAAGGTCGAGAAGGGCTTGTAAGAGATGGCTAGGACCCAGTTGAGGTGTCGAACCTCTTTAACTTGTTTGTTTCGTGTGATTATGATTACTTGTACTCCCACTCTCTGTACCTCATGTAAGACCTTTTCGATCCAAAAATTATCAGGGGCAAATGGTACAAATATAAGTATCTTCATATCCATATCCATTTTAGTTGTCAAGATACAAATATGGATACGCCATTACTTATACAAAAAGATGATATCCATATCCTTAGGAAACGGATAAGGTCACGGTTTGGATACATAACATTTGGAAACGGACGAATACAAATACATATCGGATATAAAAAATATATATACCAATATTATATATGAGAAATCAACTACCCTTAAATTTTATAGACACAAATTTATCCTTATTAATAACTTGATATTTAGACTCCAAATTGCCAATCCAAATGATGTATCTTCATCTAGGACTCATATAATTTATGTATGTCAAAAAATAAAAAAAAATTGAGAGTCATTTGATATAAGCTCAGAAGATGCAAAAAATGGACGCGTCACATTTGCAAAGGATCTGATCTCTTGATCTTATATCGAATGACTTTATTTTTTTCATTTTCAACATACATAAATTATATGAGTCTTATATCAAGATTCACGTTCAGATTTTCAACTCGAAATCTAAATAGCAAGTTATTAATAAGGATAAATTTGTGTCTAACAAAATTTAAAAATAGTGGATCCCTCCTCTCTATCTATATATAAGATACATTATTCCTTAAAAGAATATTACATATTCAAGAATTAAAGAAATACCATATACGTTAGAAATAAATATTTTAAAAATAACTAAGTTTCACAAAAACAAAAAAGCTCAGAGAAGTTTGTTAAAAGTGGTATTCGGTTGGTGAAGTTACAATCATTCAATAATAAGAATGTAAAATTTTGTGTTTAAAAATAACATTTGGAAGTTGGTATGATTTACATGGTAGAGAAAAATACATATAAAATCTGAGGAAATAAAAGCTCATATGGGAGTTTAGTAATTTCATATGATGGTCATATGGAGTTAATTTAACCATACTAATATAATATATTATGAGTTATTTAAGTTATAAAAGGTTAAGAAATATATGATGTAGTTAGGTCAGTAACTAATATGTATTGTAATTTTTTAATCCTATGGATATTTATATCCTTATTTGAGAAAAATGATATATCTATATTTGAATTTACTTATTTTCGAACATGATATTGATATGTGAAAAATTATATTCGTAATCGTATTTGCATGTCATGAAATGCTCATGTCCATATGTTACCTCTAAAAGGAATGTGTGTTCTAAAAGTATTTTTATGTCTTTTATTATGAATTAAATGTGTAAACATTTTGTTCCTTGATTAATGTATTTGTCTTTTAGACGTGTTAAGGAAGAGACTCTTGGTCATTAACTGTAGAGTTCTGAAAGATAATGGTTTGCATAAATAAAAAATGATTCATAGTCATGGTGATTAACGTGGAACATTAATTACCGAGATAAGATTGTCGTGTTGATTAAAAGAGTATTGTAGCTCTACAAATATTTTGACAATATGAGTATAGGAAATGGAGAATATTTTCTTTCATAAATTGAATAGACCTAATCGATGAAACATTATGGAATTATATTCGTGTCATTAATGTTTTCATTGTGTCTTTGAATCCTAAGATATGAGACCTATATTTTTTCACATGAGTGTATGATTTGATTATTATTGATGAGAATTAAATTTATACCGCAAGTGCACGGCGTCAATGAAGACGTGGCAAGTACGGGTCGAACACAAGGAGGGAGAGATATTGTTATTTTTGTGATTTTCGATTAGGGAAAGAAAGAGAGAAAAATAAGGTCTGGTTTGAGATTTTTGGTTTTTTAATTAATTTCTAAAGCAAGAACAATAAAAACAAATTAAAAATAAAGCAAATATGGATGAGAGTCCAGCGGGTGGAGGTTTAGATATCGGGTTTTGATTAGAGAATTCTGAAACTTATAATAAATCACATTAGTTGTAAAGCATTACATGATAA
This sequence comes from Triglochin maritima, assembly GCA_963682175.1. Classification (NCBI taxonomy): domain Eukaryota; kingdom Viridiplantae; phylum Streptophyta; class Magnoliopsida; order Alismatales; family Juncaginaceae; genus Triglochin; species Triglochin maritima. The sequence continues at coordinate 27,443,598 of OY821780.1, read as the reverse complement.
ATGACTCAACATAAACTCAAGTAATCAAAATATACTAACACGAAATTAAAATAATAACGTGATTCTTCTTCTTATCACCCTAAATCTGTCACCCCCACCCTTTGGAGAGGGTTAGAAACTCATGGATGGAGGGAAGGAGAAGGGGTCCTAGAGAAACTACAAAAGAAAACTAAAACACAAAATAAAATAACAGAATTTTATTGCTAAAAAGAAGAGGAGGAGAGGAGCCCCTTTCAATACATGATTCAGCCTTATTTATAGCCTCAACCGGGGATCCTAATACATAAAAGGAACGTACACGCGTCAATACAGCATTGGTAAAAAATTGAGCGCATGGATCGACTTTTGTGCGGCGGAATCGCCGCATTTTGTACATGAGGTGCGGCGGAATCGCCACCTTTTTTGCTCCGAATCGATCCAGTTTTTTCCTGTGTGTTTATGGTATGTTTCAGCTGTCCTTTGCGCGTTCGAATTAATTATTGCATATCTTTGGAGATCCGAGTTAATTCATTCATATATTTGGAGATCCAAATTGATTTTTCTTTAGAACTTCTCCAAAATAATCTTTTGGTACTCGTATTTTGCAGTCGGGTCCTCGGCTTTTGCAATTAAGTCCCTGACCTTTTTGTAATTAGGTCTTTGAATGCTTTTATGCTTGGATGGACTTCAATTTGAATCCCGATAATCTTGAACCGGTCTTTATGATAGAAATGAGTCTTTTGCACGTGTTTATGCTCGGGATATGGGTAATTTGCATTCAGGTCCTTGTATTATGTTAATAAGACTAAACACATACCTTTGTAGCATTTATTGATATACAATTAATCTAAATGAAAGACATATGATGCAATGTATGCAATGCATCAAATACCCCCACACCTAGATTTTGCTAGTCCCTAGTAAAACATAATATAAGAAAAATGAAAACAGGGAAATCCTAACTCACTTTCGTAGGAATCACGGTTGCACTTAGCATGTGCAACAAGCCTTTAAACCCCCAAGTTTCCTTAGAGGACGAGTTTTGTCTCGTGAGGGTTTTCAGTTGACACACCCACAAAGTCTTAATTCAACATTTCATTGATAGCTCTAAATATCTCCACCTCAACCTTATACATCTTACTTAGAATTCTTGCATGCTCATTATACAAATCTAACTTATAAAAAGTCTGACTTGGTCTTTGTTCCTCCAACATTCACACCACTAACCCTTCTACACATGTTATCACTTAAATTATTTTGCACGCCTCCTCTGGTGGTGAAGTATCATTCGGATCAACCATGGCATGGATCATTCTTTTAACTTTGGGCCTTGAGTATCTTAAAGTATATATTTATTTTTTTTCTTTTTCCGTGATTCAACACATTTGCTTTTTCTGACACTTTTACCCTTTTTGCATTCGTGTAGCGAGTTTGGTCGATAATCCCGAGCTGGCAGACTCAAGTTACCGGGTTTTAAGATACTCCTACGGACCAGTGACTCGAAGGCTTGGGCTTTTGTAATCATTTTGCAAAATGTGCTTTCCTCACTTTATTCCTTTATTTTTACTTTTGTTTTCCTCAAGGCTTAATTGCTATTAGAAGTCCACACTTCCCGGTATATTTTCCTCAACCTCTGCTTTTTATCAACCACTTCAAAGATTTGATTCATCCAATTTAAGTGCATACATGTTTTACAGGGTAATGGGTTATTTCTTTGGAACTTAGATTTATGTCATAATTTCTACAAGCAGAACTATATAATAAGGAACAAAAACTCAATGCAATTTGTACTCGGGTTTTGGTGGTTCAATCTTAAGCTATGTCATGGAATATTGATTTTTTTTTGTTTTTTTTAAACAAACAGAATATATAGATAGATAGATAGATAAACACCCCCTTACACCTAAATCATGCATTGTCCTCAATGTATGCAAAGATAACGCAAATGCACTTATTACCTGAGTCAACTTGCGGAAGAGGGATTGAATTTGCTCAGAGTCAATCATAGTCAGAACTGGATTGAATGACACCATGTTGGTGCATGTATCCAGTTGAATTGTTCCCCATGTTGCACTGAGAGTCCTGAGGCACAGATTCCACACCCCTCACCTGTATTGGTTCTCTTATTTGCTCGAGTGATGGTGGGTGGGTAGATGAATTTCTCCCCCTTTTCTCACTTTCTTTTTGAGTTTGTGATGATTTATTTGATTCAAAAATCTTATAGATACGCGATCTCATCACAACATCACTTTGATTGCATACTATTTCTGGTTCATTATCAACATGAATGATATTAAATTCAGCATTTAAGTTCCCAAAAGATAGTTGCATGAGCCCATTTTGACAATTTATCAAAGCTTCAGAAGTGGCTAAAAAGGGTCTGCCTAGTATTACAGGGATTTGTCTCTTAGGATCTATAACAGGTTCAGTGTCTAGAACGACAAAATCCACTGGGTAAATGAAGTCACCAACCTTAATCAAAACATCCTCTACTATACCTCTTGGTTTCTTAACAGAGCAATCAGCAAATTGAAGGGTTGTCTTAGAGGGTTTTAGTGGACCAAGGTTTAGTTGCTCATAGACAGAGAACGGGAGAAGGTTAACACTAGCACCAAGGTCTAGAAGGGCTTTGGTTATAAAAGTATCTCCTATCGCACATGAAATTGTGGGACACTCAGGGTCCTTATACTTTATAGGAGATGAGTTGGACAGAATAGAGCTTATGTTTGCAGTTAAGAATGTCTTCTTTGGTACGTTCGTTTTTCTCTTCTTAGTGCACAGATCCTTTAAGAATTTAGCATAAGCAGGTATTTGTTGAATCATATCTAGGAGTGGAATATTCACCTTAACTTACTTAAATACTTCCAAGATTTTCTCCATTTGTGCACTTGAGTTCTTCTTGAGTCTATTGGGGAATGGGGCTTTAGGAACATAGACTCCCTCAGGTTGAGCTATGGGTTCAGGTTGAGTAGGTGGGTTGGGCTTTTCAAATTGGACTTCAGGTTCAATGGTTAGGTCACATGTGGGTGCTTGATGGCTAGATTGATTAGGAGCTCAAGGATTGACCACATTGTTATCAACTTGTTTTCCAGACCGTAATGAGACAACTGCATTTATTTGTTGGAAAGGTCTCTCCTCATGAACCATTTGAACCGGTCTAGGGTTGTTACTTCCTAGAGGTGGTTGATAGGGCTGATATTGATTATTAGGTCTTGGATTCACCTCTGGTTGACTTGGAAACTGACCCTTTTCTCTTTCACCTACTATTTGTGCTAGTTGGCTGACTTGTGTTTCTAGCCTTTGGAATGATTGGTTGGTTGTTTGCATAAAAGTCTTAACCAAATTTTCCAAGCTTGTCAATCTAACATCATAATCTCCATTGTTACTAAACCCAGATGATGTATTATTTTGGTTATACGGGTTTGGTTGTTGTCTAGGAGGTTGACCTTGTTGGTTCCATGAAAGATTGGGATGATTACGCCAACCCGGGTTATCGGTTGATGTGTATGGGTCATTTCTAGAATGGTTAAATGCAGCATTAACTTGTTCCAAGTCCGCACAATCCTCCAGTGTATGACCAGTTTGACCACATCTAGAGCAATGGATAGGAGAAGCTTGATTCACTAGGGGTCGGGTTTTTAGCTCTAGACTTTCCATTCTCCGCATAAGGGTAGCTAGTTTTGCTTCAGCAGCTACAGTAGCATCTACAGCTAAGCTGATTTAGGTTGACTTGCTATTGTAGATCCAATACTCGTGTTAATCGGTGCTCTAGCATTGTCCCATTGCATACTATTTTCGGCTAAATCCTCAAGAAAAATCTAAACATCATTCTCACTTTTGGACATAAAGCTTCCTTGGCTTACAGATTCTATCATAACCCTAGATGTAGGTGTCAATCCCTCATAGATAATTTGGCACAATTGCCATCTTGGAATTCCATGATGAGGGCATTGGGTCAACAGACTTTTAAGTCTTTCTAAATAGGAATAGAATGGCTCGCTCTCAGATTGAACGAATACAACAATTTCATTCCTAATCCTAATAGTCTTATGGTTGGGGAAATATTTCTTTAAGAATACTTGAACAAACTCGACCCAACTCCTAATAGATCTTTCGGCTAGACTATATAGTCATTTCTTAGCGTCGTCCTTCAGTGCTAGAGGCACGAATTTAAGACGCACTGCCTCCTCAGAGATATGCTGCTATTGCATAAGGGAACAGATTTCCTCAAATTCTCTAAGGAAGAGATATGAGTCTTCCCTAGAGGTGAACTTAGGCAACATACTCATGTATTGTGCCTTCAGTTCGAAGTCGCGACCCGGTATGGTGGGCATACCGATGCACGATGGCTGAGCAGCCATCGTTGGGTAGCACTGATCCCTCAGAGTCATAGGTGGTGCAACAGGTGGGTCCACTACATTCTCACCCATTGGATCCGGGTGAGGTGGTGCAACAGGTGGATTGGGGCTAAGTTCCAGACTGGAATCTAGATGAACTCGTGAGAGTCGATTGCTCAAGTCCCGAACCCAAATCTGAGTGCACCGGTTTGAATCAATTTTTGAATTCAAATTCGAAATTTAAATTCCAAATTCACATTCAAGAATCAATTGATTTTTTATAAATTTTTTTTCAAAAATGGAAACAAACAATAGAAATGGGAAAGATGAGAAAGGAATCCTAATCTAGAGAACTGAGATGAGAAGAGAAAGAAGACTCAGATGAGAAGGGAAACTTAACTCTAAAAGATAGATAAGAGGGTCGGTCAGAAGTTTCCTAAACAAGCACGGTTCAAACAATCCTAGACCTATTGTAGCTTAGATCTAGACGACTCCTAACTGGTTGAGTCGAATTGGGCGCTTCCGACAGAGTCGGTGCCAATTAGACAACAACTTCGCTTGGAAGACTTACGTCAATACAAAAATACTTTCTAGACACCAAATTAAATTCGATCGGCTTCAGGTCATAGCAAGTCAAACCAATCTTCTCCTTAATTGATTCCGATTCCTTAGGGGTCAATGTCTAATTGATTTTAATTTAAGACTTGGGTGACACTTTAGGATTGTGATTTGTGGGCCACGGAAGGGTGATGAAATCCCCACCGTATCTTTTCCTACGGAGTTGCCTTTAAGATAGTTTAACTTAAATCTAGCAAAGATAGTCAAACATTGGTCTTTTTAGAGGGGGCAATTGCAAGGTTGTATGCGAACTAATTTATATGCTTAAATGCAATCGATAAAACCGCGCACGTACCTTGCCTCAAGCACTCTTCAACAAGAATTAATTTGCATGAATTTAGCAAGAATAATGCAAACAAAACACTATGTGATGCATGCACTAAGTCCTTCTACTTTTGCCAATTTTTAGGCCAGAGTTGAATTATTGCCAATTATGGAATTTTGCCCTAACACGTGCAGTTCTACAAAAAGGAACTTTTCGAAAATTAAGATTTTACGAGAAAGGCAAGAAAAGTTACCTCCACAATGCTAAGACGGGTTCGCCGCCCGCTCTCGAAAATTCCCAGATGCTCTACGCGTCAACCCAGAGATGGAGACGACCCCAGAAAAAATTGAAGCCCAGATGCTTCAGATGTGCGGCGGATCCGCCGCAGGTTGTACTTGAGATGCGGCGATTTCGCCGCCCTTATAGCTCCGAATGTGCCCGGATTTCGCCGCGCACTTTGTTGTCTCCTGAAACGCAAATCCAAATAGTTAGATCGCGCACACGATAAACAGAAAAAAATAGAAATCACTAAAATAAACAAAAATCTTCATCGCCTCCCCGGCAACGGCGCCAAAAACTTGATGAGAATTAAATTTACACCGCAAATGCACGGCGTCAATGAAGACGTGGCAAGTACGGGTCGAACACGAGGAGGGAGAGATATTGTTATTTTTGTGATTTTCGATTAGGGAAAGAAAGAGAGAAAAATAAGGTTTCGTTTGAGATTTTTGGTTTTTAATTAATTTCTAAAGCAAGAACAACAAAAACAAATTAAAAATAAAGCAAATATGGATGAGAGTCCAGCGGGTGGAGGTTTAGATATCGGGTTTTGATTAGAGAATTCTGAAACTTATAATAAATCACATTAGTTGTAAAGCATTACATGATAAATGACTCAACATAAACTCAAGTAATCAAAATATACTAACACGAAATTAAAATAATAACGTGATTCTTCTTCTCATCACCCTAAATCCGTCACCCCCACCCTTTGGAGAGGGTTAGAAACTCATGGATGGAGGGAAGGAGAAGGGGTCTTAGAGAAACTACAAAAGCAAACTAAAACACAAAATAAAATAACAGAATTTTATTGCTAAAAAGAAGAGGAGGAGAGGAGCCCCTTTCAATACATGATTCTGCCTTATTTATAGCCTCAACCGGGGATCCTAATACATAAAAGGAACGTACACGCGTCAATACAGCATTGGTAAAAATTTGAGCGCACAGATCGACTTTTGTGCGGCGGAATCGCCGCATTTTGTTCATGTGGTGCGGCGGAATCGCCACCTTTTTGGCTCCGAATCGATCCGGATTTTTCATGTGTTTATGGTATGTTTTAGCTGTCCTTTGCGCGTCCGAATTAATTATTGCATATCTTTGGAGATCCGAGTTAATTCCTTCATATATTTGGAGATCCAAATTGATTTTTCTTTAGAACTTCTCCAAAATAATCTTTTGGTACTCGAAATTTGCAGTCGGGTCCTCGACTTTTGCAATTAAGTCCCTGACCTTTTTGTAATTAGGTCTTTGAATGCTTTTATGCTTGGATGGACTTCAATTTGAATCCTGATAATCTTGAACTGGTCTTTATGATAGAAATGAGTCTTTTGCACGTGTTTATGCTCGGGATATGGGTAATTTGCATTCAGGTCCCTGTATTCTGTAAATAAGACTAAACACATACCTTAGTAGCATTTATTGATATAAAATTAATCTAAATGAAAGACATATGATGCAATGTATGCAATGCATCAATTATCAAAAACTATCATTGTGTATAGTGATAAAGTTATTAGTTGGTTATACATCACTTGTGCGGGAAGAGATCATATGTCAAAAGATTATCATTACCCCTCTTGACTTAAGTGATGATACTAATGCCCCCTTGAGAAAGCAACATTATAATGAACACAATATAACTTATATATAGTTACATATTTATAATTACCTTAACAGATCAAGAAAAAATTATAATATACAGATGACACATTCCTACTTTGTATAATGTGTCTAGTATCATAAGTCAATGGATAGACACAAGTGATATTATTTCATATCACCAAGTGGATTGTGTTTAGTTCAAGTGAACAAAATATTTTTGTTATTTGGTTAACTATAATGTGTAGCTAGATACCTCTTATAGTTTGTGATATAAAGTATTTTATATCATTGCCAACATAACTTAGATCCTCCTATAAGTCACACCACAAAACTGAAAAACAAGAAATATGATTTTACATTTGACGTGATGTATTGATATACATATGGTGAAATGATGAAATCGATATGTCGTAATAACGACATGGTTAAAATATCAAACAAATTTGTATGAGATGTATGTATATGTAGGATTTCGTGCCCATATGTATGTATATATTGTAAAAAATTATACATGCATACAAGATCGATTTTCATATTTTCGAAGATTTCATGTACATTATTTTATATTTATTCTAATATCATATAATCTACATATATGTATATCAATCCCAAAGGTTCTCTAAAACCTTTATGAAGATCCAGAGTTGCGTTGCCTATTGAATCGTCTGCCGATTTGCCTTCAAATGTTGACCAAACTCTAAACAAGATTAAAGTGAAAAGAACTAGTCAATCAATCTCTAAATCAAGGTTAGAATCTAGCTAATAACCCATATAAAAATCCCTGAGAATTTAATCTCCAAAAACTTAATTAACTAAGAGATTTTCGGATGAATTAGTGGAGAGGTTAGGGAGAGAGATTATTTTTTGCATTAATAAAAACAAAAAGAGAGATGAGACTAATTTATAGACTCTCTCAACACCCACATCATGGGTTAGCCACTAACCAATCACTAATCGACACATAATCATGATATCTTGTTTTTCTCTCCCTAAAACCAATCACTAGTTGACACATAATCATCCCACATCCATGTTTGACCAAATTGGAATAAATTCAACCCATGATCAACACTAATCTCTTAATTAATCCAAACAGAATCGCAATAAACGATCGAACAAAACTATCAATTGGTCGACCGAATGGTTGAGTTTCTGACTATCTCAGTTGAACCGTGAGCCAAACAGTCGACCGAATATCCCTCAGGAAAACTCGCTGATATTTTTCAGTCGAACAATATTCGACTGTCAATACACGTCCTCATAATTTCGGTCAACCGTGTCCTACACCCGGTCGACCGTTCCTATTACCAAGATACATCCTGATAATTTCGGTCGAACCGTGCATCTTCCAATCTTTGTCCGGTCGACCATTTTAAAGCATTCGGTCAATCGATCACGAAACGGTCTACTGTTTTGACCCGATTTTGCCTTTATCAAATTTTGGATCAATATCCAACAAAATTTGATCTTTGGGGTTTTCAGCAAATTCATATGTTATAATATTGATCACATTATTTCATGTGATATATTATCATATGTAATGTCAAAACATTACACCTCATAATACATTCATCTCATATGAATTTATTTATGATTCTAACCATGTCGTTTTTACGACATATTGATTTTATTTTACCACATGTATATTATTTCATAACACATGAAAATTAATACATCATATAAAATATAAAATCATATTTCTTGTTTCCCAATTTTGTTGTGTGACCTTTAGGAGGATCTACGTTATATTGACAATGATATTAAACACTTAATATCATAAACTATAGGCGGCATCTAATTACACATTATAGTTACCCAATTAACAAAGATATCTTGTTCACTCAAACTAAACATGACACACTTAGTAACATGAAATCATATCACTTGTGTCTATCCATTGCCTTATGATATTGAGAATATGATACAAAGTAGAAATGTGTCATATTTGTATTATATATTCATTTCTTGATCTCTCAAGATAATTATAAATATGTAACTATACACAAGTTACATTGTGCACATTAAAATTTTGATATATCAAGGAGTCCAACAATATCATCACTCGTGTCAAGAGAGACAATGACAATCCTTTGACATATCACATTTTCCAGCCAAAATCATATATAACCAATACCTATGATAGTTTTTGATAATAATCAAATCATACACTCATTATGTGAAAAGTTATATGTCTCATATCTTAAGATTCAAAGACACAATGAAACATTAATGACACAAACACAATTCCATAATGTTTCATTTGTTAGGTCAATTCAATATATGAAAGAAACATTTTCTATTTCATATCCTCATGTTGCTAAATATTTGTAGAGCTTCAATATCTCTCTTAACCAACATGACAATCTTATCTCGGTAATTTATGTTTCATGTCAATTACCTGCAACCCGACTTCCGATGATTCAAAAGAGCTTGACAACTCTTTTTGGTATAATCAACTTATGTATTTTAATATTAATAGTATACATTATATATATTGAAATGCAATTAGGATGTTTTGTACATAATTATTGAATAATATGAAAAACGATCTTGCTTGTATGTATAAAATATTAAAATTATACACCCAAGCATAGGGACGAAATCCAGCACCCCCACTTAGGGTGCATTCAGTAGGTTCTTCTCGATGGAGCTTTTGATAGGGAAGTTGACTTTTGCAAGCCCAACATGCCGAATAGACTATGAGAAGCTCCATGTCATCTCCTGTGAAACTTTCAGTGATGCTTGTGATGTCTCACAAGAGAACAGTGAAAGGAAATTACGGCTGGGGTCGCTTTAACTAGCCTTTTCGTTCTCTAGTTCAACATTCCCTTCGATTTCCCTGAAGTTACCACCGACCATGCCATTACTCATCCATTCTACCATACCTTCTCTCCTCCCATCCCCTAAAGAAGGGTGAATCCAAAGAAGATCGGATTTGCCGCTTCAACAAGCAGGAGTGGAGCTTCAAAAAGTGAGCTTCTGATGGAAGAGGGAAGTCAGACACAATATGGACTTGGGGATAAGGTGAAATAGTTTATTTTTAATTTTACAAAGATCAGTTTCCAAGCCCCCTCCCTAACACTTACGGGGTGGTTCGGGGTATTCATCTAAAGGTAAAGTAATGAACTGACCTCAAATGGAATTCATCTATTTTGTCATTCCCTTTACTTTTTTTCTTTTTCACTTCACCTGAAATCCCTTTAGATTGATTCCCCACCCCCTAGGTATTTCCATTCTCTTTCCGTCTTCATTACCCCTCCTCTTTCTCTCTCCTCTAACGAAACGTTCCACACCCCCAAATCCCACACCCCAACCAAATCCCAACCCCCCAGCGACCACCACCCACTAGTGCCGCCTGCTCCCGGTCTCCGTCGTCCTCTCCCATCGCCGCTAGCAACGTCGTCATTTTTGAGGTTTGTTGTCGACGCATCATCAAGGTTTTGATTAAGATGTATATCATATTGTTGGTTTTCTTTTCTTTTCTCTTTGTCGAGATTCTTGTCAAGTAGAAGATACATCTCTCAACTAGGGGTTGATGATTTATGTTGATGTGATTTAGTAGTTAATGCAGCACATTCTGTTTTCCTGTATGGTATAGTTCTGAAATGATGTTTACCTTGTAAATAGAAATTGAAGTTTTTATTTGCCAAAGTCATCCATCTAACCAGGAATTAGTGTCATTTTTTCAAGTCTTTTTTAAGGTTTATAATATCAGAAAAACTCTTTTTTGCAAGTCCATTACCATCATGACCTTTTTCATCACCCAGAATGTTTAATTTGGCTTCTGATTGAGAAATATCATATTTTCTCGAATTGTTTTACATATTTTATTTTCTTGGAGTGAGCTTCGGGAATATCATGATATGTCTTTGGATGATATTTGGTGTTGGTAGTTTGATGTATGTTTACTAGATGTATGATGACTAGGCGTATGTTTTAGGAGGATAAGTATTATGTGTTACTGGTATTTGAATTAGTAAAGATGTTGATTTTTCTTTATTTTTTATTTATTGAGGAAGAAATGTATTCATAATACATGTATATTTGACACAGAATCTTCATAATTATAAAAATTTATAGTTTGATTCTCTACTTTGAACCAAACAGTCACCAAGAAAATCACGGAGCAGTTCATTCCATTTCTGGAACAGATCCAAACAGGAAAGGAGAATTAGAGTGATTCCTTTCCTTTCTTCTTATTTTCCTTTTTTGATTTCATTCGGTTTATGTTGCTCCAACCAAAGCACCCCTACTATTATTATTAGGAAAAAAATTCAAAATAAACTTTTTATTTTTTTGTTGCCAAAATAGACCTCAATAAAAAGTATTTGCCAAACTAGACTCGCTGCCACCACGTGGTGACATGTGGCGGCGGTGGGTTTGTTTTTTAGTGCATATAGAACTCGGCATCACCAGTGCTGAGTTCTCTTTGTTTTTTTGCCCAACACTTGCCATATTCCACTTGACGTGAGTTGCCAGGCGAACAGTGATTCAAATAGAACTCGACACTTGGGATGCCGAGTTCTATTTGAACTGTTCTCCGGGCACTCAGATCGTGCATGAGACGGTTGGACGGCCAGGAGAACAGTGATTCAAATAGAACTCGACACTGGGATGCCGAGTTCTATTGGTGTGAACTCCACACTTGTGATGCCGAGTTCACATCAAGAGAACTCGACATCCTCAATGCCGAGTTCTCTTGAAGAGTTCATTAGTTTAAGAACTCGACAATTTTTTTTTCCTGTTTGACAACAAACACAACAAAGACAATTTCATTTCCTATTTGACAACAAAGACAATCATTCCAATTACCAAAATACAATTCAACCACAAAACACAAACAACTACGATAAAACCAAAACAACAAACAACCACAATAACGAGTTTAACATTTAACATAAAACCAAAAGTAGTGTAATAACAACCAAATATGTCTAACACAACTAAATATCTATCCTAAGTGACCACTCAATCTCTTCTTCCTTTTAGGACGTACTTGAGCACGTCCTCTCCCCCTGCCGCGTCCCCCTCCTCGTGCTGCATTCTCAGTATCCTGAGTCAGACCGTCAGCGTCTTCTTGAATGTGTGGATCTTCTTCTTCAACGATGTGATCCTGACTCAAATGTAATGTGGGTTCTTCAGCACCAAAACACATGAGTCAAGCCTTCATTTTTTCCTTCAATTTTCCAACCATCGAAGAGCCTGTCTTGTGATCTTTGATGACCTCGTGAATTTGATGGAGTTCTTCGTGGAACTCATAAACTCCGTGCACCTACAGATAATTAACAGTTCATCAAACACTAAACACAATTTTAAAACATGATAATTGTTTAAATATATGTTTAAATCTTACCATCTCTCGCTCTCTACTCGCTTGAGGTCTGTATAAGGTATTAGTCGGAGTCAAGGTGTGATGAAGTATCCAACGTACGGTGATGCTCCAGTACCATTCCATATACAGTCGTGTGCTCTCTTCAGGAGTGAGACCTAGGAGTGGTCGCTCAAACTGTAGATGATCTCTTCTGTGCGACCAATGCTGAATGAATTGATGATTTTCCGCGAACCAATTAACATCTGACCTCCCTTGAGCCGATTTCACTACATGTCTCTCCATCGACTCTGGAATGTGTTGTTGTAGACCAAACTATCTCATCACTCAGTCTGGACAATGCATAACCACCTCACCAAAATTTATAAGCCAAGTACGGCTCGTCCAGATCTCTGAACCTTCCGTACATAGTGGTGGTAACTGACTAAGACCCAAATGTGCATAAGGGTCCCAAATCACTTGATTGAATTCCTGCACGTCTAGCTCATTCTGATAAAAATCAAGTGTCGTCGTCTTCGCACTACCCATGAATGTTCTTGGTCGTCTCCAACGGACACCTAATGGTGCCCTCTCGTCCTCCGGGTATAGTAATGGTCTGATCTTCAAAGGTCTCCCAACGTGTACATGTTCCCAACACCACAACTGTAGGAACGTAAGACAACTACACATATGTTTGGTCGGAATCAGTGAAACTTCGTCTAACATGTGATATAAGTGGGCCAGAGCCGCACTACCCCAACTGTACTCCGATGCGACGGCCAAATCTCCGAGCAAAGATAGGTACTTCAAGTGAACCATCGTGCCACTCTTATCTGCCAAAATACTGCATCCCAGCTGGAACAGAATAAAGGCTCTGGTGTGTCGTGTAACTGTCTCCTCGTCAGCATCAAAAGGCAACTGCTGAAACTGAGCTTGCAACCAACCCAGAGTTACGGACCCCTTACGACCCAAGTCATCGGGGACCTGACCCAATAAATCCAGCAGACCTCTGACCAAACGTACTCCTGAGACTCACACACCGGCAAACCATCTACGCGCAAGCCGGTAATCATAGAGATGTCACGCAAGGTGCATGTGAGCTCACCATGTCGCAGGTGAAATGAATGAGTCTCCGGTCTCCAACGCTCGACCATCGCCCTTAGCAAGGTATGGTCCAACTGGACTCTGCCCAACCGAGTGACTGTGTCAACCCTGCCATATCTAGCAGAAACAACATCCTCTCATCAGTGATCTGTCATTCGTTGAGCTTCGATCCATGCTCAACGCATTTTACACCATCAAGCTCCTTCTACGTAAATTTAGAGAAATGTCAGAATATTGAAACCTACGTGCAAATATTTAACTTGAAGACGTCAAATGCTTACAAACCAAGCCCAAGGGAGGGATATGAGGTAGATGGTCCAACCCTTCCAGCAAACTCATCATGACTGTAATGCATGGGTTCAAATTGCGACAGACCAGGATAAAGATTTGCACTGTTGGATGGAATGTCACACACATTTTCTGGCCATTCGTTGCCTGTTTGGAAGTTATGCGATTGGAAAAGTGGAATTTGCTGGTATGCCGGAACTTCGGTTGTAGGATTTAGACTTATATTCAAATCTATTCCACAGTCCCATTCGGTCGACCTTACTGTACCATACTCCGGCGAATGAGTGTTGGTTGTCAGCGTAGGGTCGGGCACTTTCGGTTCAGCTTCCACATACACTCCAACCACAGACATCCGTTTAAACAAACACATCAATCCATAAACCGACCTATCATTGGTTAATGGAACGTATGTCCAATCATTGTTTAATGGCAATTTCACCGTCAACTTGACATCAAACATACTGTGTGGATAACAACATTCAGATCTTATAACATCCATTAAATCATCATATGTTATGTTCAACGGAACAACTACCAATTTGCGGTCAGATCTTGTATATTCTGCCACATCTTCGTTACATTCTAATTTCCCATTATACATGACCAACAAATATCCTTCATCATCTTTATCCATACCTAACATATATTAATTAAATTTGAAAATGTGTTCAAGTGAGATGGTTGTTCTTCATTACTAACTACTTAAAAAGTTGAAAATACTCAAATGTTTTAGAAATTACCTCAGTCGAGTGTAGTAGCAAACGGTTGTAAACGTCGAGCAATCTTTCCAATAAAATCAACTACAATAAACAACGTTACGAATCATGTCAGAAATTATTTAAAATTTTGACAGAACCTCCCTTATATTTTTCAAATTGGTAAACTTAAACATGCACGGTAGAACAAACTAACAATACTACAAATAACATCCTCACATTCTAAACATCTAAGTAACAACGTATTTCTCAACATGCAAATCACAATATATTTAACGAACATATTTCTCAACTTCAAAACATTTTTTTCCATTCAAACTCACATACATTATTACTCTATTTTTAAGACTAAAAAAATCAAACTTCAATTCCTACATACATTCAAACTCACATACATTTAAACTCAAATAAATCATTTTTAAGTTTACATTCATTCAAACTAACATACATTCAAACAAAAATAACAACAAAAAATCTAATTTCAACCACAATAACAAAACTTAAATTCTACTATTTTTAAGATTACTACCGTAGACATACAATCAACAAAACTAAAATCAATAATCAACTAACAAACAAGAAAAAATAGTTTGGCCTCAAAACCCAAAATCGAAATCGAGTTTGCAGCAAAACGGGTTCCTAAACCAACAAAAACTCTACAATCATACCTAAAACAACAATGTATATCATCATAATACATAAAAAGGCAAGAAAACGGTGGAAAGCGAAAAAAATCGAAACCCTAACCTTAAAATCGCGAGAACTCAGTGGAGGGGGAGAAAGGGGGCGTCAGGCTGCTTTTATAGCCCGACGAAACTCGACGTTTGTAACGTCGAGTTCACTTAAAAAAAGTGAACTGTTCTCCTAGTCGTCCAACCGTCTCATGCACGATCTGAGTGCCAGGAGAACAGTTGAAATAGAACTCGGCATCTCCAGTGCCGAGTTCTATTTCAATCATTGTTCTCCTAGCAACTCACGTCGAGTGAAATATGACAAGTGTTGGGAAAAAAACAAAGACAACTCGGCACTGGTGATGTCGAGTTCTATATGCACTAAAAAACAAACCCACTATCGCCACGTGTTACCACGTGGTGACAGCGAGTCTAGTTTGACAAATACTTCTAATTGAGATTTATTTTGGCAAAATCTTTTTAAAAAAAGTTTATTTAAAAAAAATCATTATTATTACAGTGAAGGGCAGTTACGTCATCCACCTATGACAAGTGAGAATCTAGTGTGGCACACCCGGACAGTCCACGTGCTCTGAGATCACCAGAAGCCACTATTTGACCAAAAGAGATGCGCAAACACTAATCATCACGGACCTCCCACGTGTTGTCTGCATTCAATATTTTATCTGTCGTGATCTGGCCAGTTTGCACACCAATGATACGCACGAGATTTTGTGTTGGACTTTTTTATTCTCACTGGTCAGCCTCCAAACCAGTTGTTACCGTCGGATCCTGACCTTTTATGTTAATTTTCCTCATCAACCGCTCTAATTTGTAATGGTGTAGATAAGATACTCGTGTTTAGTCTTGTTTGAAAATTCAAAACAGAGAGGCAAAGGTAGGAGCAATATTCACAAATTCACAAAATTTATTGGACGAATGCGCTTGGAAATCTACAATGTCAATTAATCAAGCAAAACAATCAAGTTACATTCGATCATCTTCCAATCAAAAGATTTTTCTGTTCTCTTCGTAAGTTCGTTTACGTTGCTGGGGGTTAAGGTTTTGAATTTTAGAATGAAAATTACTTATTTGGGAGAGACAACAACAATTTTTTGTTGCACCTAAATGGGGTCACAACGTAAGGTTGAAGAAAAGGCAACATAAATTTATGAATCATTTTAAATAATATTTAAATATCTCGCTTATTTATCAAAAATATTCTTCATGTCTTTCGTTTTTACTAAAACCCCGGTTAACTTCCTTTAATCCATTGTGGCTTATGGCATAAACAAGAAGAGGATATTTGTGCAACGAAAAATTCTGAAGGTACGTAAGCAAGATGATGAAAGCATTGATAGTATACAAGCAAATTAATATGAGAATAATGAAGGTATCTTCCGTAATTTTTTTATATAATAATAAAAATAAAAAAAATTCGAAATTTAGGAAAAAAAAAAAAAATTTTCCAAAAGTACTCCGATCGCGGGTGTAACCCGCGATCCGTGGAGGCACGGATCGCGGGTGTGACCCGCGATCCGTGCTCCACGGATCGCGGGTCACACCTGCGATCCGTGGAGCACGGATCGCGGGTCACACCCGCGATCCGTGTTCCCGCCAAAAAATTTTTTTTTTTTTTTTGATTTTCGGTTTTTTTTTGTTTTTTTTTTGTTTTTTTTTTGTTTTTATTTTTTATTATAATTATTTGTAATCTTTTTTTAAATCTTTTTTTTTCAAAATAAGTTTTCTAATTTATATTATTTTTCTAAATTTTTCAAAATTATTTTTAATTTTTCCAATAATCTACCTCCAAATCACGTCGATAACCCGGCGTATTGAAATGTTAGGGTATTTTATACAATATAAAAACAAAATTTCTTAGTCAGAATAATAAATTATTTACAACTGAATATTAAACAAACCATAAAACTAATTAAAACAAAAAATTGGTAACGTTGTCAAAAATTCGTAGGGTGTACACACATTACAAACATTTTGGAGGTCGATACAGCAAAAAATTAAAAACACAATTAAAAAATTTAAAAAATTAATAACAATTACAAAACATATTTTGAAAGCAAATATGATAAAAAACATAGTTAAAACGATTTTAAAAAAATCAAAACATCAAAACACTACGACTAAAATCCGGGACTTTTTTTATTTTCTTTTATTGTTTTTGTTTTTTTCGGTTTTCTGTTTGTTTTTATGTTTTGTTTTTTTACAAATCATTTTAACTATGTTTTATATATATATATATTTGAAAATAAGTTTTGTAATTGTTATTAATTTTTAAAAAATTTTAATTGTGTTTTTAATTTTTTGCTGTATCGACCTCCAAAATGTTTGTAATGTGTGTACACCCTACGAATTTTTGACAACGTTACCAATTTTTTGTTTTAATTAGTTTTATGGTTTGTTTAATATTCAGTTGTAAATAATTTATTATTTTAACTAAGAATTTTTTGTTTTTATATTGTATAAAATACCCTAACAATTCAATACACACCGAGTTATCGACGTGATTTGGAGGTCGTTTCTTGAAAAAATTAAAAACAAAATTAAAATTTTTTAATAAATAATATAAATTAGAAAACATATTTTGAAAAAAAAAAGATTTCAAAAAAGATTACAAATAATTAAAAAAAAAACAGAAGAAAAAAAACTAAAACAGAAAACCGAAAAAAACAAAAACAATAAAAGAAAATAAAAAAAGTCCCGGATTTTAGTCGTAGTGTTTTGATGTTTTGATTTTTTTAAAATCGTTTTAACTATGTTTTTTATCATATTTGCTTTCAAAATATGTTTTGTAATTGTTATTAATTTTTTAAATTTTTTAATTGTGTTTTTAATTTTTTGCTGTATCGACATCCAAAATGTTTGTAATGTGTGTACACCCTACGAATTTTTGACAACGTTACCAATTTTTTGTTTTAATTAGTTTTATGGTTTGTTTAATTTTCAGTTGTAAATAATTTATTATTCTGACTAAGAAATTTTGTTTTTATATTGTATAAAATACCCTAACATTTCAATACGCCGGGTTATCGACGTGATTTGGAGGTAGATTATTGGAAAAATTAAAAATAATTTTGAAAAATTTAGAAAAATAATATAAATTAGAAAACTTATTTTGAAAAAAAAAGATTTAAAAAAAGATTACAAATAATTATAATAAAAAATAAAAACAAAAAAAAAACAAAAAAAAAACGAAAATCAAAAAAAAAAAAAATTTTTGGCGGGAACACGGATCGCGGGTGTGACCCGCGATCCGTGCTCCACGGATCGCAGGTGTGACCCGCGATCCGTGGAGCACGGATCGCGGGTCACACCCGCGATCCGTGCCTCCACGGATCGCGGGTTACACCCGCGATCGGAGTACTTTTGGAAAAAAAAAATTTTTTTTCCTAAATTTCGAATTTTTTTTATTTTTATTATTATATAAAAAAATTACGGGGTATCTTGGCAAACGCGAGACATATTGAAAGGTGTTTTAGCAAAACACCCGAATTTTAGTTGTAGATCAGACAATTACCAAAGAAATATTATGATTTGGTTACTGCCTTACCGGTTCAACATTTTTCCAACAATTACACAGTTTCACGTAAGGTTGTCAGATAATATCCTCTTTTATTAATTATTTAATGATTTCATATAAAAAACACGACTTGTACAATACCCTGAATGATTAACTAAAGTATCCAAAAATCATTATCGTAATCGCTTAACAAAATTATCGAGACTATTTCTCAAAAATAGCTAGACTATTTAATAAAATTATTCATACTGCTTAACAAAAGTATTGACAAAAGTACCTAAACTGCTAAGGAAAGTGATTTTTGCAGACAGTAATCGTAGACACAACTATAAACACCATATTTTTCTATTCATTTTTGCATATTCCCCCTAACTGGTAATTTGTATTCTCATCCAATTATGTAATATAGGTTCTTTAGTCTCTAGAATTCTTCATATTTTCTAAGTTATTTTTTCTTGGACCATGTTTAACTTTTTGGCTAGTGTATTTTTATTCATGCAACTATTTATTGTGTTTTAATGCTAATTTTTTTTCACCAAATATGTCTCTTTTTTCCCATTTTGCTATTGTATATCTGTAACATTTTTCTCCATTTAAACACTAACTATATATTCATTTCCAGACAAGTGTCCAGGGCTAAACATGAGGGGTGGTTTTAGGTGTAAAATGTGTTGCGGTTTGGCTTAAGAATGTGATTTTGAGTTTTTCGGTACATTATTTAGGCTAATGATCGATTATAAACATATCATACATCGCATTCGTGCTATATATGTTTTATTTTACCCCAATTGTGTGTTACTCGAGTGTTTGTTTATGGTGTTTCAGGTATTAGGTAATAAAGAAAAGAAAGGAAGAGCAATTGACTGAAATGTAAGAAGAAATGACTCAAATGAAGCAAATTGGAATTTTTTGTCATGCACAATGACTCATCTGCAAATCAGGAAGGACCCAGATATAAAGATACATGAACGCACGAAAAACATTTCGGACGTAAAAATCCTTCAATACCATGATCTTGAGCATATGGGAAATTAAAGACAAACAAACTCGAACGAGGGGACCAGGAGTGCACCTTATGTACAAAAAACAACAATTAAGTTGCTGGAGAAAAATAAGGCAGATCAGAAGCAAATTATCTGCCAGTGGCAGATCTAATTGCTTCAAATGTGCCCTAATTTCTCCCGTGGCTTGATTTTGATTATTTGTGTGCACCAGACTATAAAGTGATTACAACCGTCAGATTGCTTCCAGATTCATCCATACCATTATTTCTTCTATAAATAACAATGTTTCTCCTACCTTTCCTCTTCTTCTCCAACTCCACCATTAGAATAGCTTAGGTTTTACCCATTTGGGCTACAAGAATAAGGAGGTGGTTGGAGCTTGTAAACTAGTATTTTCTTTAATCTAAAGGTAGATTTGGATTCCTTTCTTCTTTAGCTTTCTTTTCATCCAAGTATTTTGGTGTTTTGTTTTTTGATTTTCTATTTTTCTTTTCTTGTCATGTTTAGTGTAAATATGTTGCTTTCCATAGTTGTTAACATGAGTAGAGAGTAGATCCACCTCATTTGGGGTGGAGGTGATGTAGATTATGTGATGTGTTGGTGATGGATTATTTTTATTTGTGCAATTTCATATGCTTGATATAGATCTATGCTTGTAACTTGCCTAAACTTGTATTAGATGTGATAATGGTCACACTAAGTACTTGTCTCATGCTAGATCTGAAGTTTATTTTGTTGTTTGTAATGGTTTATCTTTGTATGATAAATGACTTGTTATGTATGGATGTTTAATTAGTAGAGAATGCATGAATGTATTAAGTTATATGGATAGTTAATTGATGTCCTACTGACCACATTAGGTACTTAGTTCATTCTTGAGAACCCAAAGTGCATCTTAACTTCATGTCTAACTATATTAGTCATGTATTCATGTAAATGTAGTTGATGTTAATTAGACTCCACACTAGGTTCTAGTTGATTTCACCTACTTTACACACTTGTGCCTCATGTAATCAAGAACCACTAACACACGCACACATACCTATACACCTCCACTCCATGGGGGTTTAGTTTAATTGTCATTAATTCCTAGTTTAGTGTAGTTAGCTTAACATAATCTCCTAATTCTCCTCTCCTTTCCCACTTGAGTATGGTAGTCACAACAACACTCACAACTCCGTAATGTTCGACCCGTATTTGCAATGTCTTCACTGACACCGTGCACTTGCGATTATTAAAACAACCAATCAAGTTTTTGATGTCGTTGTTGGGGGTGATTTTAGGTGTAAAAGGTGTTGTGGTTTGGCTTAAGAATGTGATTTTGAGTTTTTCAGTACATTATTTAGGCTAATGATCTAAATTAGGGTGTGTTTGTAAATGAGGGTCTTCATTGTGTTATTATTGTAAGTTAGATCGAACACTAATCTAGACGAGGTGAATCAATTATTTGCTAATTTAGTTAAACAAGACATAATTAAAATAGAAGAGAAAATATTACAAACCAAAAATCGACTCCGGAGATTTATAGAGGTTCGATTTCACTAATCTCTCCTCAAGATTTCACTAATCTCTTCATTCTGGGTCGAAGATAAACTCCCTTACAATCGGAGCCTTACGAACACCCTCGCCTTACTCGAATCTCCTCTCACAATCCAAGAGGGAGATTTCTCGAAGATTTACAACAAAATAGAAATTGAATGAAGTTGTTAAACTCTAACTTGAATGCACTCAAGGAATTGGAATTGAGCTTGGAGTGTATTTGATTGAAGTTTGAGAGTTGGTGGAGTTTTTAAGACTTGGAGTCTGAGAGCATAAGAGTATGAAGGATTTGTGGCAAGTAATGTGTGGATTGTCTCTTAAATGAAGCTTTTATAGCCTTCAAACCAAATAGAGCCATTATGGTGAGTTGGTGAAGTTTGGGCCAATGAGAGGCAATAAATGACTTAAGCTCGGGCAGAATTTAGAACTACTTCAGTCGACTAGGGCAAACACGGTCGTCCGAAACAATGTGAGTGTATTGGTCAGAATGAAGAACTCAGTTGACCAAATATCAATCGGTTCTTTTCTAATTTCGATCAATTAAATTCGGTTCACCGTGCAAAGATTGATAGAACGGAATGGTCGGGCTCTGATGATCAGGTTCAGTCGATCACAGGTTATTCGGTAGACCGAAGTAAGTACGAGTTTTCCGCTGACAATTGAGGCTCAAAAGATGGTTAACAAGTAACGGTCAAATGTCACATGGTAAAGAGTCGTTATGCTCTGATTAGCAACAATTATTCAGTTGACCGAAGAAGGTTTGGTCGACCGTGTGGGACATTACAAAAAGTGTTGCTAAGCGACAAGTAATAAGTTTGTTGAAAAATGTTTTCCCATGTCGGAACACAACGGGTCCTGAAGAACTTTTTCCCACGTCGGGACGCAAAGAGATCTTGATCATCAAAATAATAACCATAGATCAAGTTTGGATGCCCGATCTCAATTTGGTAGACCGAATCAAGATTCCAGGGAAGGTTTGAATTCCACTGAGATGATGGAAATTGTTGACCAAAAGGAACTCGGTCGTCCGTTTGGGACAGGTTCAGTAGACCGATGAAAGAACGGTCAACTGACAGAGACGGATTTATGATTTTGTGCATCAAGTGTACATTTGATCCTACGACTCAAATAAATAGAAAATTACATATGAAGTCTTTGAGCTTTAATTACAAATCTTGAGCCTTGATCTTGAAGTTGATTAATCTTTTGGTTTGAGCACCTACAATGTTAGGAATATACAGTATATATACAATATGACGTGTGATGTGTTAATTTGAGTTGTGCATAATATTATTTTGTTAATCATCAAAATCAAGAGTAATGAGGACAAAAGCCAAATTAAGTGTGTTTAGGGCCCAATTTAAGGGTGGGGAGGTTTGTTTTAGGATTCACTGCAAGCTTTGAGGTGTAATTAGGCTTCAAGTACCTTACCGATTGAGTTGTTAAGTGATTTTGACAACTTTATGCGTGCTTCGATTAAGTGGAAGGAGAGTGATTAGGCTTGATTAAGGATTCTTCAATTATGAGATTTGGGTTTTGGTTTGGGTGGTTAGAAGAAAAAATACCCAAAGTCACTCACTAATTGTTTTTAAAGTGATTCAGATGTGTTTAATATGGGTTGATTATGCCTAATTATGGTTGATTAGTCTTAATTAGATGTTAATGATGATAATTAAGATTTGGAGTGAAGTATTTTTGGGTTTGGGTTTGGAGTGAGGTCTATAATTGGAGGCTCAGTTGAAGCGATTTAATGTTTGTAAGTGTCTTTGGGTGTTTTGATTGAGGGTAATTAGAGTTTATTAAGAACGTGGTTAAGTTTTAAGGTCTGAGTTAAGTGTTTTAATATGTGTCCTAGATTCTAGTTTGGCTTAAGTTTAGGTATCGTTGAGGTTTACTTAAGTAGGCTTGCCCATTGGGGTTTGATTAGGTCTACGTTGTGTCAATGTAATTTCCGATAGCTTAAGGTTTTGTGGTGTTTGGGCTTTTGGGGGGTTATTTTGGTCGGGACTAAGTCATGAGGTTTTGTGAGGCATGGGACTGTTTCAGAGAAATCCTTAGTGTAGGATTTAAGGCCCTAGTCTAGAGTAGGGGTGAATAGACTAGATGTGGAAATTAATTTAAACATTTAGAGAAAGGAAAGTAAACCACAAAGAGGGCATGGATATTTAGATAGGCATGACTCACATCCTAGAGTTTCGCTCTCCTTTGAGACCTACTCAATGGTTCCACTAATCAATCTTCTTATCGGGTGGAGATTAAGTTGCTATAACCCAAATCCTCAAACAAGCTCGGGATTCAAACTCCTCCCACAACCCAAGAGGAAACTCCTTCTCACTAGAGTTGTACAACAATTGTTTGCTGATGACAAACTATAACTGAGCACTCGACCATGTTTGGCAATTGGATTATCAAGTGGTAGAGTGGAATTCAAGTGTTTGTGAGTAAAAGATTTGAATTGTCTCAAGGAAGCAAGAAAGTATTTGGATTCCAAGAAGGATGCTCTATAGGTTCAAAGACATATATTTAGGCAAAAAAAAACAATATAGTCGTTGGGGGGCAAAAGACAACGTAATTGGGAAACGTATCGGGTGAAAAGATAAAGCAAAAAATTCAACCGGACGGAACATTAGCGCAATGGGGCATTACCTCCACTCATTTGATTTTTTCCTTAAATGTATAAGAGAGCTAAGCTTCTATTTGAGGTACATATGCATAGTAATACTATACTTGAGCCTCACTAAATGAAAAGATACAAATAAAAAGGTATTTAGGCCTCGAAGCAAATGTCATCGGCCTCTTGCATATGCACTTACGGTGGCCTAGTAAATTACACCCCAGAGTCTGAATTTTTTTATTTAGACAATCAGCAATGGGGATGGTTTAAAATGTCGTCAGAAAATGCTATGGCTAAAACTTTTAAAAAATGATTTTTTTTGAATTAAATTAGTTTTTCTAAAATTCCAAAGTAAATCTCATTGGGAAGTATTTTCTTTACTAGACCCGCTACCACCACATCACAATACGTGGTGGCGGCGGTTTTGTTTTTTAGTGTATACATAACTCGACGTCTAAGACGTTGAGTTCTGCATATTTCTTTTTGAAGAACTCGACGTTGAGGACGCTAAGTTCTTCATAACACCACTCGGTGTTTCTGACGTCAAGTTCTATATGTACAAACTCGGGGTTGAGGGCGTCGAGTTTCAACATCTAGAAAATTTTCCGCACCCGCAGGATGGTGCAAAGCCAATTCGGAGTCTTAATAGAACTCGGCAACCACAACGTCATGTTATGTATGGATGTTTTAATCACACGTCCGGATGTTGACAAATTTTGATCTCCGATCATTGATTTGGCGATTAATCATTTCCTGTATACACTAAAAAACAAGACCCGCAACCACCACGTGTCACGATGTGGTGACAGCGAGTCTATTATGGAAAATACTTTCCAATGAGGTTTAATTTGGAAAGTTTTTTTTAAAAATAATTTTTAGTCGAAAAAATTTCCTTTAAAAATATTTAACTCCGAAAGTCGTGTGAACAAACGTTTGTAGATCTTGAAAAATAAATTTTGTAATGATTTTTAAAAGAATTATAAGTCTTATTTCACAGGATAAATACATTGCAAACTCGTTTTTTATTCATTAGACCTCGCAAACAAAAACAAATAAAAATTATCACTTCCATATATCATACATGTTCTCCCACACATTGATAGAAAGTGAACGGAATGTGTTTTAAAAGTTGTACTTTTATATCTCAATTATTATGAATTGGATGTGCAAACATTTTGTTCCTTGATTATGGTATTCGTCTTTTGGAAGTGTTAAGGAAGAGACGTTTGGTCCTTAACCGTAGAGCTCTAAAATATAATGGTTTACATAAATCAAAAGGTATTCACAATCATGGTAATTAACATGGAACATTAATCACCGAGATAAGATTGTCGTGTTGGTCATCGATTGTTGTAGCTCTACAAATAATTGACGACGTAAGTATATAAAAGAGGAAAATATTACTTTTATATATTGAATATACTTACAAGTAAAACATTATGGAATTGTGTTTCGTGTCATTAATGTTTTACTGTGTCTTGGATCCTCAGATATGAGACTTATATCTTTTCACTAAAAAAATGCTTCATTTAATTATTGTCAAAGGTTATCAATGGGTATAGTGATAAAGGCAATAGTTGGTTGAACATGACTTGTGCTGAAAAATATAGCTAGTCAAACATTGCCCCTCTTAATTGAGTGATGATATTAGTGGGCCCTTGATAAAGTAAAATTATAATGTGCATAATGTAACTTGAGTTAAGTTACATAGTTATAATTAGCTTAAAGAGATCAAGAAATGAATATAATACAAAGGTGACACATTTCTACTTTGTATATATTCTTAATATCATGAGGCAAGGGACGGACACAAGTGATGCACTTACAACACTAAATGGATCGTGTTTTTGTTCGAGTGGAACAAAGACATCTATGCTAATTCGGTAACTATAATGTGTAGCAAGATACCGCTTATAGTTTGAGATATTAAGTGTTTAATATCGCTGCCAATTTAGCTAATATCCTCCTATAGGCCACACCACAAAACTTGGAAACAAGAAGCTTGATTTTGAGTTCATATGATGTGTCGGGTTTCATGTGAAAAAAGGGACACATGTGGTGAAAGAATAAAATCAATATGTCATGAGAATTGACATAATTAGAATCATAATAAAGTCATATGAGGTGTGTATATTATGAGGTGTAATAATTTAATATTACATATTATAATATATTACATAAGATATGAATTTGCTAAAAACCCTAAAAGATCAATTTTTATTGGAAATAAATCCAAAATTTGACAAAGGCAAAATCAAGGTCAAACACGGTAAATCGTTTAGGGTTCGGTCGACCGAGGTGTCTTTGGAACGGTCGACCGAACGGGGAACGGGTAAACACAATTGGTTGACCGAAATTGTCTGGAGTGCCTAGACAATTGGGTTCGGTCAACCGAGCGTGAACGATAAACCGAGAGAAAATATCCAAGAGATATCTTGGGATACTTTCGGTAAACCGAAGGTGACACGGTCATCCGATGAATATTCGTCAGGAGAAATTTTGGTGGGTCAATGATCGACCGGAACAAGACGCGGATCGTCCGAATTTTTTCAGAGAATTTTTCTCATGCATATTCGGTCGACCGTCTAGCTTACGGTCCACTGAACATGTGTTAAAACCGAACAACACGATTTTTGCCTGAATTATTAAGAGAATAATTAGATCATGGGTTGGATTAATTCCAGATTTAATCAAACATTTTTTAGGATGCTTATGTGGCAATTTGAGATTAATTTTATGAGAGAATAAGCAAGAGATCATGACTAAAGAATAGTTCTTGGTAATGATGTTTTGAGAGCCTGTAAAAGGACCATTCATCCTACTTGTTTATGTTAATGCATAAATTCTTTCTCTCATTAATCTCTCCCTTAATCACCACGAAAATAACTTAATAGTTTTAAGTTTTGGAGATAAAAATCTCGGGAGCTTCAAATGTTTAGAGTTTGGTGAATACTTGGAGGCGAATCCGCAGACGATTCGACGAGTAACGGAACTCCAGATCTTCTGAAAGGTTTAAGAGAACATTTGGGTATGATTCTCTATCCTTTGTTTATTTTAATATGTGTAGGAATGCATGATATTAGAATAATCAAATACATGTACGTAACATCAATGAAAATATGAAATTGATCTTATATGTTTGTATTAAAATTTTTAAAATATATACATACATAGGGACACGAAATCCTACAGAAAGTAATCGACGTTATGATATATGGAAGTGATATTTTTTATTTGTTTTTGTTTGCAAGGTCTAATGAATAAAAAATGAGTTTGCAATGTATTTATCTTGTGAAATAAGATTTATACTTTTTTTAAAAATCATTACAAAAATTATTTTTCAAGATCTTCAAATAGATACCTATTTTTTATATAATTTTTTTGTAATTTTAAAATTCTAAACAATCCCGAGCTATGACAGACTAGTCCCTTGCTAGGACTAATTTGATTTTTTTTAAATATTTCAAAAAAAAATCCTAATTCAAATGGGCAAATAACTGATTTCAAACGAATATATTTCTAACTTTCACTTTTCCAATAATTAACTTTAGATTCTCAGAATTTAATTTTCGAGGAATGAAATTTTGAAATCTTATTTTTCCAGAGATTTTATTCTTAAATCTTACTTTTCTAGAAATTTGGTTCTCAAAATATTACTTTTCCAGATATTTGATTCTCAATTTTATTATTTCAAGTTGTCTTTTTCCCATCAACTCTATTTCTCAAACTTTATAAATACACATTCTCCTAATTTTTTATCTTCTTGTCTCAATCTTACTTTGATTTACTTCAAATGGATCCCGGGAATAATCCATGTTGTTCGCTAAATACAAACTCACAACCAATTTTTTCACAAAAATTTCCATATGATCATATTTTTCATTCCTATCCAAATTTTCAGATGTCAATGCAAAGTAACTTGGGTATGAACCCGTATTTGAATTATTTTCAAAATAACTTATCATTCCCAACTTCTTCTTTTTTTCGTGACGAGGAACTCACCGGACCACCGCCCTTTGGACGCCGACTAAACTGCAAACCCCGAGCAGAGCAGGATCACCCCCTTTATTACCCTCCGCCCAATTTGATCCATTCTGCCATATAGGGGCTAGAGGCACCTGAGGAGACTCGAACCTCCAACCTTATGTTCCATGGGCCTTCACCAGCTGAGCTACCTGGTGGGGGGGTTTATCATTCCTAACTTCACAACAATTTCCATCTCAACCGCCTTTTCCTCCACAAAATCATTCCCAGAACTACCAAAACTTCTGACGTTATGAAAAGTGTTCTTCTCATTGTCAGGCTGAAGATGATGCAGAAGAGAATGAAGTGGAACTTGGTGATGGTGAAGTTGATATTTATCCACAACATTGCACACAACCAAGCTGAACTCCACCAACACAAGCCAAAAAATAATGGTCTACTAGTGGAAGATGAAGCTCTTATTTCTTCATCCATGAACATCAGTTGTGATCTAGTTGTTGGTACCAATGAAAAAATGGCCAGGTTTGGAAAAAAATAGAAGGCTTATGCGAATTGACACGACAAACAAACCGTAATATCATTGTTGAAAGAACCATATCTATGTTGAAAGGTTGGTGGAGAAGAATTTGAGCGTCTGTAATGAAGTGGATAGGTTGCTACGACGAAGTTGTTGCAAGAAGGAGCAGAATGAACGACAGAGATGTTATTAGAGAGACTCATTGTATTTACGAGGAAATATATAATTCAAAAAAATTCTTCAACATACATGGATTTTGTTTTAATAGGTACCAATATTGAACTCTTCAATCATGAATACTAAACGTGGACGTTTGAAAGTCATCTGACCACATGGAAAATAGTCTTGGGAGTGGTAGCAGTGGCAAAAGAATTCAAAGCAACTTCTCATCACCTTCAGACCCATGAACACCAATTAGTGATAAAGTTGAAACATAAGTCTTTTCTCGTCCTGAAGGTGTTAAAAAAGCAAAACAAAAGGAGAAAGAGAAAGGTAAGTCCTCTGATTCGGCAATGGAAGTTTTGTATAGTCTAGGTAACCAACTTCAGTGCTACACAGAAGCACGAAATCTAGATAGTGTGGGAAAAAGAGAAACTTGAATTCAGAAACAAAGGCTTTAAGTTAAAGAGAAAGAGGTTGAAGTAAAAGAGAAATATGTTGACTCTGCCTTCATAAAAGTGAAATGTGACACATTTAATAATTCGCTGACCAAAACAACATTGACACTCAAAGAAGAAATGATTAAAAGTAAATTAATGGCTGATCTCTACTAATGGTTTGTAGTTTTCTTGTATACTTATTTTTATTTATAGTAGTATAATGTATTGTATTCTAGTTGTATTATTAGCCTACACCAATTAGTTGTATTATTAGCCAACCCCAATTGTGTTCCTTTTATTGTCAGTTTAACGATTAACTAGTTTTGGAGTAAAATGTTTTGTTGTTTTCCAGAGAATGTATTACGGACTTTGTTATCCCAACTTTAACTTTGCCACATAATATATTCTCAACTTTCACTTTTCCAGAGAATATATTCTCAACCTTCACTTTTCCAGAGAGAAAATATATTCTCACATTTCACTTTTGAAAATAGTATAAGAAGGCACATATTTCCTATGAATTCAAATAACTACAACTCCTCTTGTTGTTTCTCTCTTTTCACTCAGCCCCACTCCTCTCGTTGTTTGGCAAATGAATTTAGATTGTTTTCCTAACTCAACTTCTTCTAATTCTGACAATGAGAATAGGCGTGCAAGGCTTGCGGAAGTAGACAAATTAATTGAATTGATCCCCCTCGTTGCTATCTGAGATGTTTTCTTCTTTCTTCAAGCTCTCGGAGAAGGCGAAGACAAGTAAACCAATCTCGCAACTGCGATAGAGATCATGAAGCTGGTTATAACCACCTTTTTAATGATTACTTTACTGAAAATGTTGTCTACCATGATTATATTTTCCGGAGAAGATTTGGAATGCGTAAACATGCCTTTCTTCGTATAGTAGAAGATCTTGAGAATACTAATGTACTCTTACAAAGAAGACGTAACTAATACCAATAGGAGACTTGGAATATCTGCACTACAAAAATACACAAGAGTCATCTGAATGTTAGTGTACGGCACAACAGCTGATATAGTCGATTAGTACTTATGACTAAGTGAAGGAACAACCAGAAATGCCCTGCAAAAATTTACTGAATGTGTCATTGCCCAATTTGGTGATGAATATTTAAGAAGGACTACATTGGTGAGCATCGTGGATTCCTTGGCATGATAGGTAGTATTGTCTGCATGCATTGGGAGTGGCTAAATTGCCCAGCTGCATGGAAAGCAAAATATCAAGGGCAAAGTGGCAAAACAACACTTGTCCTCGAGTTTGTAGCATCCCAAAATCTATATATGGATTTGGCATTCTTTCTTTGACATACCAAGTTCGTGTAATGATCTTAATGTGCTTCATCGATCTCCATTTTTTTATGATATTGTAGGTGGTAAGGCACCACCTATAAATTTTGTGGTCAATGATCACTATTACAACATGAGATACTATCTCACAGATGATATTTATCTACAATGGACCGCACTCATCCAATCAATCATTCATCCACAGACTCCTAAAGCTAGATTGTGAGCTCAATTCCAAGAAGCAACACGCAAGAATGTGGAGCACGCATTTGGAGTGCTTCAATCGGGATTCGTAATAATTTGAAAGCCATCTCTGATGTGGAATGTCGACTTGCTAAACAAAATTATGATGACTTGCATCATAATACACAATATAATAGTAGAGAATGAACAAGAATCGTATGCCCACTACAATGATACAAGTGAATGTGTTCAAGATCGGTCTCAACATACAAATAGCAGAAAGACAACAACATAGGATGATGAGTCATTCAAATATTCTTTCGACCGTATTGTCAATATTGATATTTACTTGAACAATAGATCAAGTTCGTGATAGGGAGATAAATTTCACTTTTACAATGGATTTGATTAAGAATATTTGGCAATACTACAGGCAGAGTGATTGTTGAAAATATCTTTATCATTTACGTCTTAGTTTCTGTAATGTTTAATTATATGTTATCGTTATTGTAATCTCGATGAGTTTCGTTTATTAATTATTATTACCAACTTGCAGTTAATCAATTAATTATATATGAATGTTTGTCCAACAATGATTTTGAAAAAATAAAAAAGGAAAAACATTATTAGTCAACTTTATTTATAATTAAAATAATATATAAAAGTTAAATGATAATATATATTTATTTGTAAAGAGTGCGAAATGAGTTGAAGGTAAGAGAAAAATTGATTTGACACCATAAATATTTTTATTAAATATTATGATTGAGAAGAAGAGAGAATACAATTGTGGTTAAATGCTGTGAAGTGAAACAAATAACATGACAGAGAGGAAATTTTGAGACAACATTTTGGTAAATGTTGTTGTTTTGGATGACCTTTATAGTATAGATAAGACTTCTAATTATTTTTATTTTATATTTTTGTGTTGACCTATAGATGTGATAATTTATCGCACATGATATCTTGATCGTATTTAATTATATACAACATTTTGCAATTTTTTAAGGGAACATTCATTTAAACGACCAAAAAACCACAATCAAATTCCTTGTGACTTCCTAAATAACTTATTGTTCGATTCTCTGAAACATATTGCAATGTGTATTATTTTCGAATTCCGGACAATGCGAACTTAATTTGCATAAGGTTTTGGATATCTAAATGGTTGTA
Organism: Triglochin maritima; assembly: GCA_963682175.1. Taxonomy (NCBI): domain Eukaryota; kingdom Viridiplantae; phylum Streptophyta; class Magnoliopsida; order Alismatales; family Juncaginaceae; genus Triglochin; species Triglochin maritima. Next base: position 27,411,978 of record OY821780.1, on the reverse strand, counting down.
TTGGTAATAAGAAATCCTAACATTTCGGACAAAGATCGTTTACGACTGTCCATCTCGAGGTAAGTGTCTTCAATAGCTCAAATAAAAAAACAACGTTTACGATGTTTGGTTATCTACTTTGGGTTTTTTGTTGTCGTCCATTTCTTCCGATACCAAGAGATGAGATCATCCCCGACATAACACTAACTAGATTTAAAACAAACATGAACACTTTACCTAACCGGATTAGGTTAATAATGACTGAAAACATGGTTTGTCCACACTGAAGTCTACAATAACATTAGAAAATAATAAATCAGTTTGTTGATAATTCATTCGACATGGTTCAAATATTTTAGTAATAAAAGTCGTCCAACTATCAGATTTTCTGATTGGCAACGGCAGTAGAATAATTAGATGGCAGTATTATAAGTTGGGAGTTGTCAATTGGAAAATCTCTGTGAGCACTCTTAACTGGTGGTCTTCGCCCGGGCTCCGGGCACCCGGGCAGCCCTCACTTAACGGGAGGGTGCGCCCAGGGTGGGGCCTGCCGCCTGGGAATCCACCCTGTGCGTCCGGGCGGGGGGCCACGTGGCCCCCTCCCATTGGTGTGATTTTTTTTGTTTTTTTTGTGTTTTTGTTCTAAAACATATTTTAAAAATAATTTAAATTCGTTTTTTCAAAAACAAATTTATGAAAATAAGTTTTTTATTTGTTTATATTTTCTAGATTTTTTTGATAATTTTTGGTGTTTTGTCTAGAATTGATCTCGAAATGACGTGTAGGGGATAGAATGTAGGGCGTTTGAGGTGTTTTTGGGTGTGGTTAAGAAAAATTTAGGGATGTTGATTTGAGCTGACGTGACGAAAAAAGAAGCTGACGTGGCGGAGAGAGAAACCAGAACGTCCGGAAACTGCCCGGGTGATCAATCAGAACCAGCGGGTCAAGATTTGCTACAGCTGTAGACAACAAACCGAGTAGTGTTTATGTCACATGATTATTGAACGGAATTGGAATTCTGGAACATGAGACATGGAAAAGGAAATGCCTCGTGAAGAAAATATAATATTATTTTTTCTTAGACTCTACAATTAGAGATGCGACTAAGACCTGGACAAATGAGGTCAACCTGTGTGTATCCAAACGCACCTTAAGCCGATTTAGTTTGAATTTAAGGGTTTATCAATTCAAAACCAAACTAATTTTAGTATAAAAACTCAACCCAAACCAAACCAAAACTTACAGGATTTTTTTTTAAACATTGCTTTGCATCTTTTCTCATTTTTTGTTCATCAAGTAAAAAATATTTAAAAGATAATAACAACAAAGAAACCCAAGATACCTATACATTCAAATCAAACTTTTGTCACATGTTAATATAAATAACGTATCATGCAACATAGAGAGTTCAATATTTGTGTCTATATGTTGCATTAAACATGTAGAATATTAACGATATCATCAAAATCTAAAGAGCATGTGTTAAACAGTATCTAAATCTCAAACTTCCAAATCGTAACCTTCTAATCTATGTTGAAAAAAGGATGGCAATAAATGAGGCATACAATTACTAACTGTGTCTCCCAAATTCAAACTCCTACAAAGCAAAATCCTAATTATGAAGCACCTATTTTTGTTCTAATCAACCGAAGCAAAAGTTAAACTCACACCCGAAGTCGAAATCTCAAACTCGTTTCGTCAAGAACCACTATCGATCTTGTAATTGAAAATATCCATAAACTCACTAAAAGATGTTCATTCTACCGTTTAAACACATAAAAACCTCTGTTTAAAAACCGGACCGAACCGGCGATCGGACCGGGTTGGATCGAGAACCGGATCTAGACCGGTTCGGTCCATGGAAAAAACCACTTCCCACCTGAACTGGAGCGAACCGAAAAAACCGATCGAACCGGTTGATTTTTTTGGTTTGGTCGGATCGGGTTCGACTGGTTTTCTTTTATTAAAAAAATTACAAAATCAATAATTTTCCTAATTTTTTAGTTTCCACCCCCGCCTCCTCCTGTCCCGACTCCACCCCCACCTCCTCACTCCCAACTCCATCCCGACCTCCTCTCTCCTCAGTCCCGACTCCACCTACACCTCCTCAGTTCTGACTCCACCAGTCCACCTCGTCTCCTGTACTTAGTCCCAACTCGTCAAAATTCAAACTTTTTATTTTTTTTAATGCTTAGCATGTGTCGTTAATTTTGTTGAATGCTTAGTATATGTGGTTAACTGGATTGGTCACTGAAATGATGGTGTTTAGGGTATTAAAAATATTCTTATAGTTATTTCTACGTTCGGAGCAATGTGGTTTCAGTTTTACATCATTTATTGATTATTTTTTATTCTTCTCCTTTTCATCTAAATAGAAACCAAGTGTTCTTGGTTCGAAAATGTTGAATATTTTATTTAAAAATTATTATGTGTGTATCTTAAAACCGGTTCAATCGGTTGAACCGTCCCTATGGAGTCGGTTCGGTTCAACCATCGGTTCACAAAATGGTGATGTCATGCTGACGTCATCATCAATTCGACCAGATTGAACCGTCGGTTGGACCACTTTGAACCAAACCGAATTATTTTCGGTTCACTCTTCGGTTCAGTTTTTAAAACATTGATAAAAACCCACATATAGGAAAACCGAAAACCATTTCGTGAATCACCCATCAAAGCTTCAAGACACAAAGATAAGACCACGTACAACACACCGTAGGTCACATGCATATCACTATTTTACCAATCCGACAAAGACGCTTTGCCAACTATAGGGGTGTACACCGGTTGAAAGCCGGACCAGACTGACAATAACCGAACCAAACTGGAACCGGTCGGAACAAAATTCTAGAACCGACAACCGGCTGGGTGGAGTCCGGTTTGGCACCGGACCGGACCGGATTTGGGTGTTTTTTTAACTTTTCAATTTTATTATGTCTTTTGCCGTTTTATTTATTTTACACTTACTGAAAATAATTATAGATAGTAAGCCCATTAGGATCCATTTATTTATATATTATTTGGTAATTTGTAACATTCAATATTTTTTATATAATTGATTGATTAGTTATGTAATTTAAGAGTTTATTTATGGTAAATGACATTATATATGAATGAAAAAGAGTTTAAAGACGTTAAAAATTTCAAACTATAATTTGCAAATTATAACCGACAATTAATTTCATGCATGGAATATTAAGGACCTTAATCTTCTCGGGAAAAAGAACAAGCAAAACGGACAAAAGAACAAGAAAAAAGATAGAACACAATTGGAACCATTCCGATTTTGGATCGGATTCAACCGGTTTTTAACCGGCCAGGCCCGGAACCAATGGACCTGCAAAATCAAAACCGGCAACCGGACCGGTGAGTTACACCCCTACTAACTATCTTGTTTCACAAATACGAAGTGTTCAATTGAGAGGGAGATCTTAAATTGATTGTGTGATTTGTGTCACAATGCTTTCATTTATTTTTTGTTGTAAGAGGGAAAAGAAGAAGTAAGAAGAAAACTTTGGCCAGTACTTAGGCAACTACGCTACGTTTTTTTGGAACCAAGCCGAATCACATAACTTTTTTCCACAAAGGACTAATAACCACTTAGCAATTATAAATATATCCGTAATCATACCTTTCCATGAAGTGTGTCAATAAGTGTATAATATAATACCTTTCCATGAAGTTAATACACACCGTAATCATGCTTAGGAGGACTTCAAAGAAGTTTGGCAGATATTAAATACCATATGTTCGTGTTATTTGTTGATACCGTATAACAAAATAAATAAAAACATCTTACAATAATAAAAGCATACCTTTAAAAATTATGAAATCCCAGAATTACAAATAACCGAATTGGTAATTGGTATTGTCTCTTCTTTGTTCTTGTTGGAAGCAAATAAAATGTGGCTATATATTCTTAGCAACTAAACATCACCAAAAGAAAACCTAGAACATGTTTCGAATTCATTTAGAAGCCCTGGACACAATGACTTCAGGCCCAGTAGCTTGTACTCCTTGCAATAAATTTGTTTCTTGGTAAAAAAATCAAGTTGGAATATGAAAAGATTCCAAGCTTTTAGTCCTACCAAGATAATCATCAATTTCATATTTTTTTCGTCTCGTCTCTTAAATTAAGACTTCTGTCTAAATTTTTCTCACTTTACCAGGACTAAGACCACGAAAATGTATGGCGAAACGTCTGCATCACGCGAATTTCAAAAAAATAAATAAATTTGGGAGGACGTCTGCAACATACGTCCGTCAAAAAAAATCTTAAATTTATACGATGTGTTATCTCAAATTATTTGAGGTTCCGTTCAAGATTTCGGTGGTAACGAGTTGGATTACAATGAGTTTTTTTTGCTCTTAATTATACAATTATACTTTTCATGTATTGCTAAATTTTTAAGCCAGTTGTAAGGTATTGACAAAAACTTCTTTATCAGCTTTCATACTTGCAAGGAGCTTCTTCAACTCTTTGTTCCAGATAGACTTTATTCTCCACCAATAACACCAACCATGAGGAGCAATCAGAAAGTACAAAGTTGGTCCTCTAAAGTGGCAAGATAAACCCCAATGTCGATCCCCTTAACTTCAGCAAAAAGGAGGAAGAAAACAAAAGAAAGAGCCAGTGGAGATGATAAGTTCAAGGTAGAAGCATCCCTGGGAAAAGGCAAACAAACACATGATGGGCCCTGCTTCTGCTTTCTGGTCGAGGGAATATCAGTGTACCTGCCTTTTTCAAGCATATGTACCTTTGCCTTCCCCTTCAATTATTGTTTTAGAATTCCACCTCAACCAAACACTCAAAAGAACACAATTGGCAGCTGAAAAGGTCCATAGCCTACTTTCTCTCCAAGAAGTTACATAGAAGTTGAAGGGAATCACTATTAAATAACAACTTATTTGAGTTCAGTACAAAGTTGGGCTTTTCCCCAACAAAAAAGAGGGATATAATATATCCAACATCAACCACAAATTGAGTATCCACTTTAATAACTAAAATTAATCCTACAACTTAACAACAAACAACAAATGTGACTGCCAATAAGAAAAAAAAATCACTTACCATACAAAAATCGACTAAAAGTTCTAAAAACTATTATTTTACCTGTCATACCTAGAATTATTGATGTAACTTCGGGGATCGGTCTTCATAAGAAAAACATCAGCCAGATCAAAATACCGGGAGACCAGAGATACGGAAGATCATAATATGCGTGGTTTAGGGGATTTTGATTCCTCCGTATCCACTCATATGGTACTTCATCACACAATTCATGAAAGATCCCATCTAGAAAGAATGTTTTTTGGAAGATTAGCAGCAACCAGAGTTTCTTAACAAAACACTCCGGAGAACAAAATAAGTATGAAGGGAGATGGTATACATGCTAATTTTAAAATTAATCAAAGAAAGTTACTGAACATGAGATCACGAATTTAGATTTCGGAAAAAAAGAAACAGATTCCAGTTCAATGAGAACAAGTTACACAAATTCTAGGTTTTTTGTTCGCCTGCAAACAGAAAGATAATCTCATAAGAGGACCTAATATCTATGCGATATCAAATTTAACTGGCTAAAAGAATTTAAACAGATGGTGATTCTTACAACTATCCGGACCTGACTCTCTTTCCACTATTCTTTCCATCAGATCTAACAGCAGATTCCCCTTCGGACGAGGCCTCGACGGACTTGGTTAGGGAGTTGGAGAGGTCCCCATAAAGCTCAACAACTCTGCGGATGTTGCTGTTGAGTTCCCGTATCAGGCCAACATTGCGGCTGAGCTTGTCAGGGATTTTGGATTCGTGGTTCTGGTTGATCTCGTTGATGAGTAGACGGTTCTGATCAAGTATACTTTGCACCTGCACAAAGCTCTTCTGAAACGTGTGGAGAACTTTGTTGTCCACTTGCGTTCCGTTTCCCAAGCCTGAAAATGCATCGCCTTCCATATTGTTCGTGTAGCCTCTTCGGCAATCAACGTAATGCGGAAGCAACCTAAAGTGAACGAATTGCCAACAATACGAAGTCTGAAATCTCGTGAAGAATTGCAATTCATAACAGAATGGTGATACTAATATCATTAAAGATCTATATAATACCACAATGTTAATCATTCATAAAGAACCAGAGAAACAAGATACCGATAAATAGATAGGTGCAATAAACATAGAATCCCCTGTTGTTTTGCTAAAAGAAATTTGTGAAATAGAATATGAGTAATTTATGTTGTTTTACTATAGTCCTACAGTTTGTACCTATTTTGGCTGGAAGAATGCGGCAACTGCAATGCCACTTTTCTTCCAAATGAACAAAAGCAGTAACTCCCATCTTAAAGGTAAACTTTATTTTGGGTCCCATAAATGAGTTTATACAATAGTTTTTTTGCCTATAATAAAGGATTGTAGTAAAGAAAAAGTTGACACCAAATCCAAACACTAAGGCTGCTACAAATCCACACCCTCTAATTAAAAAAGAACATTTTCTGCCAAATTGTAGTTTTCCTAATATAATCTTGGCTAAACTCTTTATCCTATTTTCATGGTAAAGTTTTTTCACCCAAACACAAACAGTAATTCCACTTCCACCCAAATGCATGCCCACAAAAATACATCTCCCAATCTCAAAAATCCCCATGCGATTACCCAAACAACAAAACCTTACTAAACCATAATTTGAGCAAAAATCAGCAACAAAACTATAAAATTACAAAACCCACAAACAAATTTTCCCCTTTCTCACAACCCAAAATTCCCCCAAATCTCAAAAACCACCAAACAAAAACACAAACTGAAGAAAGAACCTGGCTTTTGAGGGTCCGATCCGAGAGGCGGATTCCGGTTTCAGACTGGCATGATTTGGGCTAGGGTTTACTGGAGGAGAGAGGAGGATTTGGTTTGGTCTGGTCTGGTTTGGTTTGGTTTGGTCTGTGATGTGGGAAGAATGGAGAAAGAAGGTATCGAAATCTATCTATAATCTACATGTCTTTTGTTTATTTGTTGGAGTTTTGAAAGTTTCTGAATTAATGTGAAGTAATGATTCTGCCTCGCTTGGATATTTTACCAGTGAGTCCTTATACACGGACGCGGGCGTCACGGACGCGCCCTACGTGGCTTCAAAAAGTGGATGAGTCAGCGTCTACTCGGATTGCCATGTCACGCTTTCTTTCCGAACGCGCCTCAAATTGTTTTGAATTTTTTTTGACGGTTTTCGAAGAAGGACGGTTCGTTTCCAGATTAGACAGCGGCAGACACCCCACGATCGACGGTTCGGATACCGAGGAAGATAACATATCCAGAACAAAAGGGAGACTCTTGCTTTCTTTCTTTCTTACCTGTGAACGTAGGAAGCACACCTGTGAAGCATTCCCGACTTTCTTTCCCTGTGAAGCGCACCTTGTAAACGATAATGGAATCTTCAACTCCGGCCGTCGATATCGAACACGTCCCAGAACCGGTGGGTCTCTAATTTTTTCTTTCCGTGGGTCGTTATTTTTTTTGATGAACTTCCGTTTATTAAATTATTGGTTTTAGGGAACCACGTACTACTTCCGGGAATCACGATGCTCCTGGAAGGCCATCCGAAAGCAGTTTGACCGGATGAATAAGGTGGAGAAGGAGGCTTTCCGTAGCACCCCATTCGGTCACTTCCTAAACCTTCCTAACATTACGACGGACAACGAAATAGTCGGTTGGTTCGTCGAGCACTACGATACGGAGGAGGTGGGGCTGAGAATAGGATCAGGGGTAGTTCCCCTTACACCGGAAGACATCGCCCTAATTTTGGGGTTACGTACGCATGGGAAGGCCGTGGTGATGGAACCATTGCGTGTCCAGAAGCGAGACGGGGTGAACCTTGACAACACCCAACTTTTAGTTCATCTCATGGCAAACAGTACCATGGGCGAGACGGAGGAGTACGTTCGTCTCCTGATTTCTTTCATCTTCAACAATTTTTTGTTCTATGATGGAACGCTGCGACCGAAGGAATGGTTCATGCACCCTCTGAGGAACATCAAACGCCTAAGCAGCTACGCATGGGCAAGTGCAGTTCACAAAACCCTGGTTGGAGGCCTCGAGAAAGCAAGTTTAGAACTGCAGGAGAGGAAAAAGGCAGGGAATTTCATAATGCGGCAGGGGAACGTCGAAGGTTGTGTTGCCATACTACACGTAAGTTTTTGTTCCTGCTTCACACTTCCTCTCTTCCTCTTTTTTTGTTTTTGTTCTTTTCGGAAGACGATGTGTGTCTGTTCGGAATACGTTGTGAGTCTGTTCGGATTAAGTGGTGGGTCTGTTCGGATTAAGTGGTGGGTCCGTTCGGATTAAATGGTGGGTCTGTTCGGGTTAAGTGGTGGGTCTGTTCGGATTAAGTGGTGAGTCTGTTCGGAATAAGTGGTGCGTCTGTTCGGATTAAGTTGGGTGTCTGTTCGGATTAAGTTGGGTGTCTGTTCGGATTAAGTGTTGCGTTTGTTCGGATTAAGTGGTGAGTCTGTTCGGATTAAGTGGTGCGTCTGTTCGGATTAAGTGGTGCGTGTGTTCGGATTAAGTGATGCGTCTGTTCGGATTAAGTGGTGCGTCTGTTCGGATTAAGTGGTGGGGTTGTTCGGATTAAGTGTTGGGTCTGTTCGGATTAAGTGGTGGGTCTGTTCGGAATACGTTGTGAGTCTGTTCGGAATATGTTGTGAGTCTGTTCGGTTTAAGTGGTGGGGCTGTTCGGAATATGTGGTGGGGTTGTTCGGATTAAGTGGTGAGTCTGTTCGGATTAAGTTGGGTGTCTGTTCGGATTAAGTGGTGCGTCTGTTCGGATTAAGTGGTGCGTGTGTTCGGATTAAGTGATGCGTCTGTTCGGATTAAGTGGTGCGTCTGTTCGGATTAAGTGGTGGGGTTGTTCGGATTAAGTGTTGGGTCTGCTCGGATTAAGTTGTGGGTCTGTGCGGAATACGTTGTGAGTCTGTTCGGAATATGTTGTGAGTCTGTTCGGTTTAAGTGGTGGGGCTGTTCGGAATATGTGGTGGGGTTGTTCGGATTAAGTGTTGGGTCTGTTCGGAATACATTGTGAGTCAGTTCGGAATACATTGTGAGTCTGTTCGAAATACATGGTGAGTCTGTTCGCATTAAGGGGTGGGTCTGTTCGGATTAAGTGGTGGGTCTGTTCGGAATAAGACGTGTGTCTGTTCGGAATAAGAAGTCCGTCTGTTCGGATTAAGTTGGGTGTCTGTTCGGTTTACGTTTAATGTATGTTCGGATTCAGTTGTCTTTCGAATATGAAGGTACGTTGGTATAGTAGTTCTCATTTTTTTCCTTTCCATTTGAAGGTGTGGCTTTGTGAGAAATTTAAATTGGGGGAGCCCAGAACTGGAGTTTTCCCACGGATGAAAAGATGGACGGAGATGTTTGGGAAACGATTAACCCTGAGGAAATGGGAGGAACGTGGAATTACCTTACATCGAATTTACGACGGCACGTTCGACCTGATGGGGGCTCCATCAATGAGTGAAAGGGAGCTGCAACTTATTGGTCCTGTTCTAAAGAGCTCAACTTCAACCGTCAGTTTGCCAAGGCTCCAACTGGCAGACTGCAGCATTCCATGCGACCCGCTGCTCCAAGAATTGGAGCTGAGTGAGGTGAAGACAAAATGGCTGAGGGCCGAAGCTGCCCTTAAGAAGGCCACAGAACAGGTACACGACCTCAGGGAAGAACTAAGGATTTCCCAGGAAGAGTGTGGGAGGCTCAGGAAAGATATTATATATCTTCGAGGGACAGGGACAACTGGAGTCCCTGGTGGGGAGAACGAGCGAGAGCAAGAGGAGGAGAATAGGAAGAAGAGGGAGGCGGAGGAAGAAGAGAATAGGAAGAGGAAGGAGGATGAAGAAGAAGAAGAAAAAAAGAGGAAGGAGGAGGCAGAAGAAAAGAGGAGGGAGGAGGAGGAAGAAGAAAAGAGGAGGGAGGAGGAGGAAGAAGAAAAGAGGAGGGAGGAGGAAGAAGAGGAGAAGAGGAGGGAGGAGGAGGAAGAAGAAAAGAGGAGGGAGGAGGAAGAAGAAGAGAAGAAGAGGAAGGAGGAGGAGGAACGAGAAAAGAAGAAGAGGAAGGAGGAGGAGGAACGAGAAAAGAGGAAGAGGGAGGAGGAGGAATGTGACAGAAAAAGGGAGGAGGAAAGGAAGAAGGAAGAAGAGGAGAAGAGGGAGGAGGAGAGGAAGATGGGAGAAAAGAGGAAAATGCTGGAGAAGGAGGAAGAGAAGAAGAAGAAGGAGAAGGAAGAAGAAAGAAAGGCCCAGATAGCAAACTGGGTCGCGAAAAGAAAACGCTCGACGGCCACCGTTGAGCAGCAGCTGAAGGAAGGCGAACATCTGGCCAAGAAGAATAAGAAGGAAGAAGAGCAAAAAAGAAAAGATAGAGCGGCTCAAAGGAGCCTGAAGAAAAAAAGGCCGGATGTTGACATGCCTGCATTGGGCACGTTGTCATTTGATGAGGTCAAAATGCTACTGAACCTGACCGAACCCAACAAGGACAATAGGGAGGTCATCTGGAGAGGCGATATGTGCAGTTTAAAACGCTCCGACCTGAAGGAGCTTATAACGCCTAGGATGGATATTAGCGATGAAACTATCGACGCTATGCTATCGGTGCTCGAAGAAAGACGCCACCCAGAAAAAGTTATATGCATATCCACTTTCGAGTCGGGGCGAATTCTTGCAGGGCAAGGCAGAGAAGTTGATGATTTTATCCTCCCTAAAATCGTAGGTGCGTCTCCAACACAGACCGTGATCGCACAACCATGCTGGTCTTCAGGTCATTGGACACTGGTGGTTGTCTATGGCCCGTCCAAAGAGATTTTGGCATTCAACAGTCTCTCTAGGGAGCTAGGCGAAGGTGATGATCCGGAGCAGACTGTAGGCCAGCATGAATGTGCAGCAGCGGATGCGGCTGTATACTGGAGGGATCTACTCAAGGTCGACTGGCCCCTGAGAATCCTGAGGAAAGAAAGCCAACAACAACCACCGGGGAGCAACGATTGCGGCGCCTTCGTTTTATACTGGATAAGGTGCCTAATGTTGAATGTTGACCCTACGAAGGAGAAGGACCCCAATACCATCCACTCTATCAGGGGTGAATTGGCGGTCATGTTACTTAGGGATCGTCGGTCGTGTGTGCAGGTCTAAACAGACAAACATATTTTTAGTTTTGTTTATTTTTTGGTTTACATGTACAAAAATGTTTACATATTCAGTTCACAAACTATTTACATGTAAAAATACAAACATTACCAATGTCATTCTTAAGCTAACTTTATTCCGAACAGACAGTCTTCTTATTCCGAACAGACCCAACACTTAATCCGAACAGACGCAACACTTAATCCGAACAGACGCAACACTTAATACGAATAGACTCACAACTTATTCCGAACAAACGCAACATTTAATCCGAACAGGCTCACTACTTATTCCGAACACAGTCTTCTTATTCCGAACAGACCCAACACTTAATCCGAACAAACGCAACACTTAATCCGAACAGACGCAACACTTAATCCGAACAGACTCACAACTTATTCCGAACAAACGAAACATTTAATCCGAACAAGCTCACTACTAAATCCGAACACAGTCTTCTTATTCCGAACAGACCCAACACTTAATCCGAACAAACGCAACACTTAATCCGAACAGACGCAACACTTAATCCGAACAGACTCACAACTTATTCCGAACAAAAGCAACATTTAATCCGAACATGCTCACTACTTATTCCCAACACAGTCTTCTTATTCCGAACAGACCCAACACTTAATCCGAACAAACACAACACTTAATCCGAACAGACGCAACACTTAATCCGAACAGACTCACAACTTATTCCGAACAAAAGCAACATTTAATCCGAACATGCTCACTACTTATTCCGAACACAGTCTTCTTATTCCGAACAGACCCAACACTTAATCCGAACAAACGCAACACTTAATCCGAACAGACGCAACACTTAATCCGAACAACCGCAACATTTAATCCGAACAGGCTCACAACTTATTCCGAACCCAGTCTTCTTATTCCGAACACAGTCTTCTTATTCCGAACAGACTCACCACTTATTCCGAACAGACCCAACACTTATTCCGAACAGACGCAACACTTAATCCGAACAGACTCACAACTTAATCCGAACAAACGCAACATTTAATCCGAACAGGCTCACTACTTATTCCGAACACAGTCTTCTTATTCCGAACAGACCCAACACTTAATCCGAACAGACTCACAACTTAATCCGAACAACAGCAACATTCAATCCGAACAGGCTCACAACTTATTCCGAACACAGTCTTCTATTTCCGAACAGACACAAGTAAATCTGAACTGAACTTGTATAACAACCATTTACAGATCACAACGTATCAACAATTACAAGTTTCTTGGTTTTACAAGAACGGGAAAAAACACAAAAATGTAAATTAAGGAGGAAATTCCTCGTAATACAAACTCATGTCCCAATCGGAGAAATCAGGATCCGCGGGTTTTGGTGCTACTTCGTGAAGCGGCGAAGTAACCTTCATCTTCCACTTTCCCTTCTCTTGTTGGGCGTGTTTTTTATGGCTCTTTTTAATTATCTTCTCAGCTAAAGACACTCGACGTCTAGTCGGCGGTCTTCCTATACGTCTGACCTTTTCCGGATTAAGGACCGATGTACCCGAAGACTCAGGTTCATCAGGTCGAACCAAGTTTTGTGTAGTGTGCATACGTGCCTTAAGCATTTCAATACACTGCACGGCCTCAATATACCTTTTGTGGGAGATGAAGGCTTCCTGTGCGATCCAAACGGCACGACCCATGATGTCGTCGTGACGACGTAGCGCATCCTTCGCCATTACACCATCGTCTGGGTACGTCTTATCTCGATAGCTCCTTCGAATATCCTTCCGCCATCGATTAAGGATGTAAGAGTCTGGAAGCAATGCATTAGGATTCAAGCGTGCAAGTACAACAAAAACGTGGCAGCATAGAAGCCCAACGTGCTGAAACATTCTGCAATCACATGTAAAATTCATGGATGTGTTTTGTACTAGGAAACGTTTCGACAGTAGCTGCTCACCAGCCAAAACACGTTCAGATACCTTGTACTGGAATGTTTCATTCGTATTGAACTCCTCCGTTATATCGCAGTATATCATCTTCCCAATTTGTAACTGCACTTTTTTGAAGACCCCTACGGTATACAACTCGCTCAACTGACTCTCGAATGGATAAATTGAAACCAACTGGGGTTTTTTATGAAGACAATCAAATTCTGATTGAGCTTCCTTCTCGTACTTGTGGCGGAGCGCAAGTTCGTATTGTTGAACAAACTGCTTAAGGGTGGTCTTCGAAGTAAGATACTTGTCGAAGAAGGCGTTCATACTCTCGCTCCTCTGAGTAGATGCCATTCCCGCGAAAAAAAAATCACCAATAAATGCAGGGATCCACGACTCTCGGATTGCATAAATGGATTTGAGCCAGCTGTGGTTCTGCAGGTCAAAATCAAGAAGGAAACCCTGCCAATTACGATCAAATTCTGCTGGGGTTTTGGAATCATATACAATCAATTTCAGATCAAATAATATGTGATCCCGATACTGCGTCGGCAACTTCACGGGTGCTTTGTTCATTATGTGCCATATACAGAATCTGTGTCTTGAATCTGGGAAGACATTCCTTACAGCAGCAGTAATGGCACCACATTGATCTGTTATTATAGCTGGGGGGGGTATATCTGCATAAGGGACCCAATTAGAAAGGAGTGAGACATTATTCCGAACAGACAGACTTCTTAATCCAAAACAGACAGTCTTCTTATTCCGAACAGACACAACACTTAATCCGAACAGTCAGGCCACTTATTCCGAACAGACACAACACTTAATCCGAACAGTCAGACTTCTTATTCCGAACAGACAGACTACTTATTCCGAACAGTCAGACTTCTTATTCCGAACAGACACAACAAGTTAATCCGAACAGTCAGACCACTTATTCCGAACAGACACAACACTTAATCCGAACAGTCAGACTTCTTATTCCGAACAGACACAACACTTATTCCGAGCAGACATAACACTTAATCCGAACAGACTCACAACTTATTCCGAACAGACACAACACTTAATCCGAACAGACACAACACTTAATCGGAACAGTCCGACCACTTATTCCGAACAGACACAACACTTAATCCGAACAGTCAAACTTCTTATTCCGAACAGACACAACACTTAATCCGAACAATCCGACCACTTATTCCGAACAAACGCAACACTTAATCCGAACAGAGAGACTTCTTAATACGAACAGACAGACTTCTTATTCCGAACATACACTCTTCTTATTCCGAACAGACAGACTTTTTATTACGAATAGACAAACAAAAAAGAGGAAGATATGAAGAGGGAAGAAGGAAAAAAACTTACCGTTCATGCACGACAACCAGGTTTGGAACAACCATATGTAATTTTCAGTAGTCTCATAGGACAGCAAAGCACAACCGAGCAAAACTGATTCGAAATAGTGATTGACTCCTACAAATGGGGCGAATGGCATGTCGTATTTGTTGGTAATGTAGGTTGTGTCGAAACATATTGCGTCTCCAAAGTATGAATATGCAGCTCTAGAACGACTGTCAGCCCAAAAAACGTTGCGTAGTCTTCCTTCGTCATCCATATCTATTACATAAAAAAACATGGAATCAATCTTCTGCATCCTAATGAAATAGTCCTAAAGAGCTTGTGCATCACCAGGTCCCATCTTCAAATTTCTGACTTGGTTTACAACATTCCTGCAAACAGGAACCAGTAAGACCAGGCGCAAAATGTTCAACTTCAATTATGTTAGACGGAAAGAACACAAACCTTAAATCCCTTTCGTTGAAAGTCAATTTGTCATAACCTCCAGCCTCGACCACAAGAGATTGCATGGTCTTAGCAGCCGATATCCCAGCTTCATCATTAACCGATATCCGGGTTACGACGGATTCAGGGACGGTTCGTTTTTGCCTGAGAAATCGCATTTGCTCCGGGTCAAGCATGGGATGGTTATGGTTAAGATCCACAAAGTTAACGTTGTAACCCCTTGCTGTGTTTCCGGATACCCTTATCCGAGCAGTGCATTGTACTCTGCTGGATAACCTAGGCTTCAATTTTCCTTGCCCTTGGTCCGTTGGTGCGGTGCCCTCCTTGGAGCAAGTCAGCGTGGCCCGTATAACAACACCACGATCGTAATGAGATTGTCTTGTCTTAACGCCAAAACCACAATGATCGGCATAGGCCACGTAAAATGCTTTGGCTTCTTCGAAAGAGGGGAAAAACATCCCCTCATGGGGAACGTTTGATGGCTGCTCCACTAGGGAAGGCACGGGAACGATTTCCATTTGAGTACAGATGAATGACCACAGAAGAGAAGGGAAGGAAAAGGAAGAGGCATCTTGAGATTGATAACAAGTCTTCTGTGCCGTGTAGGAGCGCCGAGCGCCAAAATGATGAAGGAAGAGAGTGATTTGAGTCGCATTAATGAGGGATGGAGGGAAGGATGGTGGAAATGATGACGGTACGAAAATATAGAGGAATAAAAAAACAAAAAAAATTTCATATCCCATCGCGCCAACTAAGCAGCGTCTGCTGAGTGGACTGGCCACATCAGCGCGCGTCCCGGACGCGCGCGTCCACTAAACATTTTCCTTTACCAGTGTGCCCTCGGAGAATATTTGTTCGAACTTCGAAGTGTACCGGGCATGGAGATGCTTCTTTTCATACAATACAATAACATAAAAATATAATATTCTTTTAGGAAGCTATATAATATAATATAATTTTATATACATACCTATAGCTAAGCCTATATCTACAAAACTATAGCTAACCTTGTGTAACGTAGGGAGGGCTCCACATTTCTTAAATTTTGTTAACATTATTTTAATCTTACTCATAACTTAAAATTTAATTTTTAATAGAAAATCTAAAATGTACGTATTGATCTACTACTCATTATATACATGAGATGAAGATATTTGGAGTTTTTGAGGAATGTAATACGTTTGTTTTTCATTGTTTGAACTTATATTAAATAACTTTCAAAAATTTTGATTTTTGATGTACATATATAATATAAGTCCTAAATCAACATCTACAATTTAAATTTTCTATTTAAAATCTTAAATGTAAGTTATAAGTACGAGGAGTTGATGTCAGCAAACGTTAAAGGTAGTGGATCCGTACGTCCTCATATATGTATGAGTATACATGATTTCTTTTGCATTCACGAAAATGATTAACATCTATTATTTAATGGTACGGTGTGGGTAGATATCAATATGTTATCTTGATTGACTAAATACACAATAAATAAGTTAAGAGCGAAGATCAAATTTGGGTGGACCCACTAACATAAATTATGGTTAAATTATTTGGTTATAGATTTGATTTCTAAATGGAGCTTGATTTAACTTAGAGATTTTTTAGATTATCTTGTAGGAGTTGATTCTAGAGAATCCGTTAGAAGAAAATTTCAATATTGTCATCCAAATACTTTCATACAAAAATTGTGTTGGTTTTGTTCCCTGAATTTTCAATTTCGGTTGACCAATTGGCAAATAAGGATTATTTTAGGCATTGCTTCTCCACCATTGTGTGTCATAAGCCCTAGTATATATACTCATTTGCCCTTAGGATTCAAGGTGTGGTGAATCCACCACCCAAAAGGTGGGTGTGTGAGACTCCATTTTTGGAGTCATGACCAAGTATGGTTTCCTTCCTCGTACCATCTCCTTAGAGTCACCTAGTATAAATTTCATAGCTCAAGAAGTCATCAAGTTGAGGAAGTTATTGGAGCTATCAAAAGATTAACTTTGAGAGGTTGAAGAATGTCAACGGAGGTGAGGAATTCTTCCCTATACTTAGCATTTGTGATCTCTATGTTGCTTGAATATTCAAGACTCATGAGAGATGAGATTGAGTTCCAACGGGTGCTCCTTCGAGGTTTTTTCTTCATGCTCTCTCATTTTATTGGATTTCTAGCATATACTCTCGTCTATATATCCTCTTGTATGGAGATTAGATTAGTCATCTTGTTAAGCTCAGAGTTTGTTGGTTGGAGGTTTATTGTACTTAGAGGTTTAAACATCCAGAGCCCCGGTCTAGTTTCAAGCTATTATCTCCATGTTATGTTCCATCACCTGTATCACCCTTTACACCATAGTGAAGGTCAACCGTCTTCGCTCGCGGTTTTTCCCAAATTGGATTTCCACGTATATCTTGGTGTTTGGGTTGATTGTTTGTGATTTTTCTTTAGTTTTTGCTTGATTTGGTACATGCATGCTAGGTGTTTGTGAATTTGCCTAGTCTAGCTTCCTTTGGGATTTCTCGACGCTCATTGTCATTGCTTCTATTTTATGACTCAAGCACATTACCATTCCAATTTCCCTAACAAGTGTATTCTCCAATCGATTATAGTTAATTTATTCATGCTCTCGCGTCTCTCTCCTCTCCAAGAATTTTTTTTGCCACCTCCAGAGTCTTCATCGATTTTGATATCCAATTACTATATTTGTAACATCCTCAAAGCAGCGGAAAATTTAAAATTTTAAACACTCAATCAACAGAGGATATTACGCAATAAAAGAACACAGGTGCACCGACACATATAATATATATATGTGAACATCAGAGTATACAAAAGTTGTGATTACATCAAAAGCATATACAAAGGAAACGGTAATCACACGACCTCAACTGAGAGAAAGCTGGATCCGGTAGCGGTGCTCCTCTCCTCGGTCACCACCCCGTAATGCCGATCACGGCCTGAAAGTAAACATGCAACAATGCCTGAGTTTCCAGAAGGACACCCCGTATGCCAAACTCTAAATGTATGAAATAAAAGCATCCTAGCATGCAATTCTACTCAACAAGAAAAGCATCACAACACGCCCAACACCAGGGCTCTCAACTCCATCACAGGACACACCACCCGTACGGGGCTCCAGGTCTAATCTCAAACAACCGCCGCACCCACACAGTCACGGGGCTCCAGGTCTAATCTCAACCAACCGCCGCGACTCGCACACGTCGCCAAGCTGGGCTCCAGGTCTAATTTCAACCAACCACAACTACCACGACACGACCAAGGGCTCCAGGTCTAATTTCAACCAACCCAAACGTATAAGGGCTCCAGGTCTATTTTCAACCAACCCCTACACGCGGTCCCTGCTCAGGCTCCAGGTCTATTTTCAACCAACCCAACGCACTACGGAGCTCCAGGTCTAATTTCAACCAACTCCGTACAGACTAGCTGGGCTCCAGGTCTATTTTCAACCAACCGCAGCTCTCATACAGTTACGGGGCTCCAGGTCTATTTTCAACCAACCACCGTAACCCTCGTGCACCTCTCACACTTGTCGGAAGAACATCGGCACCACGACTCGTCCCACACGGACAACCACGACCACAACACCTCCATAGTGCAAAACAGAACACAAACGGTCGACCGAACCAAAAGTCCCGGTCGACCGAATCAAGCAAATACAGGGCAATCCACTTCGACCGGCACTCCATCGGTCGACCGATTCCCAACACCACACTCGTTCGGTCGAACCCAAATCAAGGGACGGTCGACCGTTTAGATGGTCAACTCCCGGTCCAACGAACAAAACGACCAATCGGTCGACCGACAAAGGGGTCCCGGTCGACCGAAAGTCACCAAGGAACAAATCCCACAACTCCACAACGAATTCGGTCGAACGCCGAGCACATCTCGGTCGACCGAATCAGCCCAGGGAAGTATCCCTCACATGCGCCACGAATCCGGTCGAACGCCGAGCTCACCTCGGTCGACCGAATTCCACCAGAGCGTTTCCCACGCTCAGCGCACAAGTCCGGTCGACCGAACCCTCATTCGGTCGAACCGACCACAAGGTCCACTTAAGTCACGGTCGGACGAGATCAAAGGGCGGTCGACCGTTTATATGGTCTACGCCCCCCAACCGACTTAAGACAGTGCACACGGTCGACCGGCAAAGGGGACCCGGTCGACCGAATCTCTCCAGACTTGCCTCCTATGCACAATCGGTCGACCGCCCCACAGGCATCGTTCGACCGATTTGAGGCAGAGCCCGAATTCTCTTCACGAACGGTCGACCATTTGCACCAACCGGTCGACCGATCAGGCAGTGAAATCTGCTGCACATTTACTCGCGACGAGCCAATCGGCCTACCGTCGACTTCCAAATACTCACGGTAATTAAGTGAGCGAGCTTGACATACCTAAAGGTCTGAAGAGACCCTAGAAGAACCACGACGACGCCTCCACGAGCACGTCTCCCCAAAACACGATCCGTCGACGAACCTCGCGTCCAAACGACGATCAACCTCCTCCTCGACGATCCACAACAACGAATCCACCTCCGGCAACCTCCACCGAACAACCACAACCCCAGCACACAAGTTAGGTTGAGGGAGAGAGAAACAACCGCACGGAAAAGGTTAAACCCAACACTCACCTCAAACCGCCCACTCCCCGGAGCCGCTCTTCACCTTGCCGGAGATCACCACTACCTTCCTCGCCGGCACACAGCTGCGGAAGAGAGAGAGAGAGTGGGCACGAGAGAGAAACGAGAGAGAGAGAGAGAAACTCACCCAATATCTCCTCCTCCTCCTCCTCTAATCTCAACCATCCAATCCCTCCACTCAATCTCCACCACACATCTCATCCTTTTTCCACCTCAACCCTCCATCCTTCCATCTTCCATCTCAGCCATCCATCCCTAATCACCACCTAAACAAGATTAAGGCACAATTAGGATTAGGATTACGCTAAAATCCTACAATCCACCCTCCTAAAAGAATTTCGTCCTCGAAATTAAAACCGAAGCTCACCAAACAACTCCAGGAACTCCTTCCGGACCTCCTCCTCGATCTCCCAAGTGGCCTCTCGCTCACTGTGGTGTTGCCACCTGACCTTCACCATCGGAATGGTCCTCCTCCTCAACTGATGCTCCATCCGATCCACAATCTCAATCGGTCTCTCCTCAATAGACAAATCCTGACGGATCTCTGGAACCTCCAACTGAATCACATGAGAAGGATCCGCTACGTACTTCCTCAACATCGACACGTGGAAGACGTTGTGAAGACCCGAAAACTGCGGCGGCAACGCAACCCTGTAGGCGACCTCTCCAACCCGATCGAGAATCTCAAACGGCCCGACATACCTCGGACTGAGCTTCCCCTTCTTCCCGAACCTCATCACTCCTCGAGATGGTGAAATCCTCAGGAAGACATGGTCACCAGCCTCAAATCTCAGCTCACGCCTACGCCTATCTGCGTAGCTCTTCTGCCTGCTCTGCGCAGTTGCTAGTCTCTGTCTGATCACATCAACCTTCTCAGCATACATCTGCACAATCTCAGGACCAACTAGCTGTCTCTCGCCTACATCACTCCAGCATACCGGTGATCTACACGGTCTCCCGTACAGGGCCTCGTACGGTGTCATCCCAATACTCGAATGGTAGATGTTGTTGTAGGCGAACTCGATCAATGGCAGATGCTCATCCCAATGTCCTGCCCAATCCAGAGTACACGCTCGCAACATATCCTCTAGCGTCTGGATGGTCCTCTCAGACTGACCGTCTGTCTGCGGATGGAATGTCGTACTGAACTTCAACCGCGTCCCTAAGGCCTGCTGCAAACTCCCCCAGAATCTGGAAGTGAACCTCGGATCTCGATCCGAAATAATACTCACGGGCACCCCGTGCAGTCTGACGATCTCCTCAATATACAACTTAGCTAGACCCTCCAGAGGTAAAGTGGTCCGAATAGCTAAGAAGTGCGCCGACTTGGTCAGTCGATCGACTATAACCCAAATCGCGTCATGCAATCCTCTCGTCTTCGGCAGCCCGGTGACAAAATCCATCGTCACGTGCTCCCACTTCCACTCTGGAAGTTCGATCCTCTGCATCGGCCCTGCAGGTCTCTGGTGCTCAATCTTCACCTGCTGACAAATCAGACATCTGCCCACAAACTCTGCGATCTCCGTCTTCATCTTCTTCCACCAAAAATTCCTCTGAAGATCTCTAAACATCTTCGTGCTGCCCGGGTGGATCGAATAACGGGATCTATGCGCCTCCTCCAGAATGTCCTGCCTCAGATCTCCTCCCTTCGGCACCCATACACGGCCTCTGAACCTCAGTCCACCATCAACACCAATACTGAAGTCTGATCCCTCTCTGGCAGCTAACTGCAGCAACCCAGCTAACTCATCATCAGTACTCTGAGCCTGAACAATACTAGAGACCAACTGAGGCTCCACTCTCAGCCCTGCGATCACTGCACCTCGCGACTCATCGGTGAACGGTCTCCACTCGGTCAACGCCTCAAGCAGCTTCCACTCCTCGATACAAAGACCTGCTGCGGTAACCTCCACCTTCCTGCTCAAAGCATCAGCAACCGAATTCGCCTTCATCGGATGGTACGAGATGGTGAAATCATAATCCTTAATCAGCTCGAGCCATCTGCGCTGCCTTATATTCAGCTCCTTCTGCGAAAACAGATACTTCAGGCTCTGATGATCGGTGAACACCTCGAATCGCTCGCCATACAAGTAATGCCTCCAGGTCTTCAAAGCGTGCACCACTGCCGCCAGCTCCAAATCATGAGTGGGGTAGTTCCTCTCGTGCACCTTCAACTGCCTCGAAGCATAAGCAACCAACTGCCCGTGCTGCTTGAGTACGCACCCCAGTCCAACGCCTGACGTGTCACTGTAAATCACAAAACCACCACTGCCACTGGGAAGTGTCAGAACTGGAGCAGTCGTCAGCCGACTCTTCAGTTCCTGAAAACTGTCCTCGCACTTCTGGGACCACACGAACTCAACGCCCTTCCGCGTCAGAGCCGTCAACGGTGAAGCCAACCTCGAGAAATCCTGGATGAAACGACGATAATAACCTGCCAGACCCACAAAGCTCCTGATCTCTGCTACACTCGTCGGGGCTCTCCACTGTGTAACGGCCTCGACCTTCGCTGGATCGACGGAAATCCCGTCACCTGACACGATGTGTCCCAAGAAGGCGACACTGCTCAGCCAGAACTCGCACTTCGATAGCTTGGCATACAACTGATGATCCCGCAAAATGCCAAGTACAACTCTCAAGTGCTCTCGATGTTGCTCCACATCTGGCGAGTAAATCAAAATATCGTCCACGAAGACGATCACGAACCGGTCGAGGTACTGACTGAACGTCCTGTTCATCAAATCCATAAACGCTGCAGGCGCGTTTGTCAACCCAAACGGCATCACCAGAAACTCATAATGCCTGTACCTCGTCCTGAAAGCTGTCTTCTGCACATCTGCCTCTCTGATCCTCAGCTGATGATAATCGGATCGCAGATCAATCTTCGAGAACACCTGCGCTGACTGCAACTGGTCAAACAGGTCCTCGATCCTGGGCAAGGGATACCGATTCCTCACGGTAACCTTGTTCAGCATCCTGTAATCAATACACATCCGCAGTGATCCATCCTTCTTCTTCACGAAGAGTACCGGCGCTCCCCAAGGCGAGACACTGGGGCGGATAAACCCCGTATCCATCAGATCCTGCAACTGCCTCTTCAGCTCTGCCAGCTCCGCAGGTGCCATCCGATACGGCGCCTTCGACTGCGGCGTAGTCCCAGCTACCAAATCGATCCCAAACTCAATCTCTCTGTGAGGCGGCAACCCAGTGACATCATCTGCAAATACATCTGGAAACTCCCGAACAATCTCGATGTCCTCCAATCTCTCCGCCTCTGGATCTGGAACTACCAAAGTGGCCACAAAAGCTCTGCAACCCTGCTGCAACAACTTCTGTGCCCTCACTGCTGATACAATCACTCTGCCTCCTCTATCTTTCGCCCCCCTGATCAACACATCAGGTAGACCCTTCCTCGGGATCAGAATCTTCTTCTCCCGGCACAAAACTCGCACATCGTACTGGGATAGCCAATCCATCCCCAGTATGACGTCGAAGCCCTCCATCGGCAACAAGATCAGGTCAGCCGGAACTCCTGATCTCCCGAAACAATCGTGGCGCCGGGGAGGAAGCTCCCCACAATGCCCACCAGACCCAAGGGTGTGCTGACTTCCAACGTGGCAGTCAACATCGCAGGGGTACGGCCCAACACGCTCGCGAATCGCTCCGAGATAAACGAGTGTGTGGCCCCACAGTCAAACAGCACTCTCGCACTCAACCCAGCAACAAAGAGCGTACCTTCCACCACCGTGCTGGCGTCTCTCGCCTCATCCGCCTGGATGGTAAAGACTCGACCAGTCCTCTGACCCTGCTGTCGTTGCGGCGCAAAAGGTCGGCGACCTCCGCCTCTGCCACCTGCCGGCTGTCCCGACTGCCTGCTGGACCCGCCTGGTCCACTCGGACAATCTCTCACAAAATGGCCTGGCCTGCCACACCCGTGGCACACTGCGCGACCCCAACACTCACCAGAGTGAACTCTGCCACAACCTCTGCACGCCTCAGGCTGGCGTGATCTACCTCCTCCGATCCGGGGCCTCTTGCCCGGGTTCCCTGCTAGTGGAGCACCCGGACGTCCACTGACCTTCCCCGGTGCTCTCCTGGCCTCAGCATAATTCTGCTGGTAATCCTGATCAATGAGCGTCGCAAACCACACTGCGTCAGCTAACGTCTGAGGCATACTGTAGGTCACCTGAGTACGGAGGTGCTTCCTCAGCCCCCGTATGAACTTCCTCGCCCTCTGCAGCGGCGTTACACAGATCTCCGGACAGTAACGCTCCAACGCGTTGAACCTCCGGGTATACTCAGCCAGGGTCGCCTCTCCCTGCTCGAGAGCCATAAACTCCTCTCGCCTCCCATCTCTGACATGCTCTGGGAAATACTGCTCGTTGAACTCCCGCAGGAATTCCTCCCAGCTGACCTCAGTCCTGCCCTCAAATACCACTGCAGATGTGGTCCTCCACCAGTTGGACGCATCTCCGCCCAACACATAAGCTGCCAAGCCTGTCTGCCTCTCAGGCGGGCACTCAATCGCCCAAAGGATCTCCTGAATCTTCAGGACCCAGTCGTCCGCAGCCTCAGACTCTCCTCTACCATCAAAGGTAGGCGGGTGCTGTCTCATAAAGCGGTCGAGCATCGCTCCTGCCGCTGCTGGCTCTCCTCTACCTGACTGGCGATCCAACATCGCTCCCAGTCGCCCCACTGTGTCATAGAGCATCCGCCGCTCCTTTGCCCAGTCCGTGCCCCCAGTCTCATCGCTGGTGCTACGGTCCCGTGGGGGAGGTCTCACGCGTCTCGGAGACATCTACACACCAAGAACAACACACATCAAAACCATGAATGCATGAACTAATGCAGACTATAAAACTCTAAGGGTGGTTTCTTTGGATAAAAACACTGGAACCGACCGCTCTGATACCAAGTTGTAACATCCTCAAAGCAGCGGAAAATTTAAAATTTTAAACACTCAATCAACAGAGGATATTCAAGACTCATGAGAGATGAGATTGAGTTCCAACGGGTGCTCCTTCGAGGTTTTTTCTTCATGCTCTCTCATTTTATTGGATTTCTAGCATATACTCTCGTCTATATATCCTCTTGTATGGAGATTAGATTAGTCATCTTGTTAAGCTCAGAGTTTGTTGGTTGGAGGTTTATTGTACTTAGAGGTTTAAACATCCAGAGCCCCGGTCTAGTTTCAAGCTATTATCTCCATGTTGTGTTCCATCACCTGTATCACCCTTTACACCATAGTGAAGGTCAACCGTCTTCGCTCGCGGTTTTTCCCAAATTGGATTTCCACGTATATCTTGGTGTTTGGATTGATTGTTTGTGAGTTTTCTTTAGTTTTTGCTTGATTTGGTACATGAATGCTAGGTGTTTGTGAATTTGCCTAGTCTAGCTTCCTTTGGGATTTCTCGACGCTCATTGTCATTGCTTCTATTTTATGACTCAAGCACATTACCATTCCAATTTCCCTAACAAGTGTATTCTCCAATCGATTATAGTTAATTTATTCATGCTCTCGCGTCTCTCTCCTCTCCAAGAATTTTTTTTGCCACCTCCAGAGTCTTCATCGATTTTGATATCCAATTACTATATTTGTAACATCCTCAAAGCAGCGGAAAATTTAAAATTTTAAACACTCAATCAACAGAGGATATTACGCAATAAAAGAACACAGGTGCACCGACACATATAATATATATATGTGAACATCAGAGTATACAAAAGTTGTGATTACATCAAAAGCATATACAAAGGAAACGGTAATCACACGACCTCAACTGAGAGAAAGCTGGATCCGGTAGCAGTGCTCCTCTCCTCGGTCACCACCCCCTAATGCCGATCACGGCCTGAAAGTAAACATGCAACAATGCCTGAGTTTCCAGAAGGAAACCCCGTATGCCAAACTCTAAATGTATGAAATAAAAGCATCCTAGCATGCAATTCTACTCAACAAGAAAAGCATCACAGCACGCCCAGCACCAGGGCTCTCAACTCCATCACAGGACACACCACCCGTACGGGGCTCCAGGTCTAATCTCAACCAACCGCCGCACCCACACAGTCACGGGGCTCCAGGTCTAATCTCAACCAACCGCCGCGACTCACACACGTCGCCAAGCTGGGCTCCAGGTCTAATTTCAACCAACCACAGCTACCACGACACGACCAAGGGCTCCAGGTCTAATTTCAACCAACCCAAACGTATAAGGGCTCCAGGTCTATTTTCAACCAACCCCTACACGCGGTCCCTGCTCAGGCTCCAGGTCTATTTTCAACCAACCCGAACGCACTACGGAGCTCCAGGTCTAATTTCAACCAACTCCGTACAGACTAGCTGGGCTCCAGGTCTATTTTCAACCAACCGCAGCTCTCACACAGTTACGGGGCTCCAGGTCTATTTTCAACCAACCACCGTAACCCTCGTGCACCTCGCACACTTGCCGGAAGAACATCGGCACCACGACTCGTCCCACACGGACAACCACGACCACAACACCTCCATAGTGCAAAACAGAACACAAACGGTCGACCGAACCAAAAGTCCCGGTCGACCGAATCAAGCAAATACAGGGCAATCCACTTCGACCGGCACTCCATCGGTCGACCGATTCCCAACACCACACTCGTTCGGTCGAACCCAAATCAAGGGACGGTCGACCGTTTAGATGGTCAACTCCCGGTCCAACGAACAAAACGACCAATCGGTCGACCGACAAAGGGGTCCCGGTCGACCGAAAGTCACCAAGGAACAAATCCCACAACTCCACAACGAATTCGGTCGAACGCCGAGCACATCTCGGTCGACCGAATCAGCCCAGGGAAGTATCCCTCACATGCGCCACGAATCCGGTCGAACGCCGAGCTCATCTCGGTCGACCGAATTCCACCAGAGCGTTTCCCACGCTCAACGCACAAGTCCGGTCGACCGAACCCTCATTCGGTCGAACCGACCGCAAGGTCCACTTAAGTCACGGTCGGACGAGATCAAAGGGCGGTCGACCGTTTATATGGTCTACGCCCCCAACCGACTTAAGACAGTGCACACGGTCGACCGGCAAAGGGGACCCGGTCGACCGAATCTCTCTAGACTTGCCTCCTATGCACGATCGGTCGACCGCCCCACAGGCATCGTTCGACCGATTTGAGGCAGAGCCCGAATTCTCTTCACGAACGGTCGACCATTTGCACCAACCGGTCAACCGATCAGGCAGTGAAATCTGCTGCACATTTACTCGCGACGAGCCAATCGGCCTACCGTCGACTTCCAAATACTCACGGTAATTAAGTGAGCGAGCTTGACATACCTAAAGGTCTGAAGAGACCCTAGAAGAACCACGACGACGCCTCCACGAGCACGTCTCCCAAAAACACGATCCGTCGACGAACCTCGCGTCCAAACGACGATCAACCTCCTCCTCGACGATCCACAACAACGAATCCACCTCCGGCAACCTCCACCGAACAACCACAACCCCAGCACACGAGTTAGGTTGAGGGAGAGAGAAACAACCGCACGAAAAAGGTTAAACCCAACACTCACCTCAAACCGCCCACTCCCCGGAGCCGCTCTTCACCTTGCCGGAGATCACCACTACCTTCCTCGCCGGCACACAGCTGCGGAAGAGAGAGAGAGAGTGGGCACGAGAGAGAAACGAGAGAGAGAGAGAGAAACTCACCCAATATCTCCTCCTCCTCCTCCTCTAATCTCAACCATCCAATCCCTCCACTCAATCTCCACCACACATCTCATCCCCTTTCCACCTCAACCCTCCATCCTTCCATCTTCCATCTCAGCCATCCATCCCTAATCACCACCTAAACAAGATTAAGGCACAATTAGGATTAGGATTAGGCTAAAATCCTACAATATTGCCATCATCGATTGTATTATTACTAAACAAAAAGTACAAGTTTGTCACACCCACTAAAACACAAATTAATTGGAAGTCGTTTTTCTAGATGTTATGTCATGTTTTAAGCACATAACTTAAATTTAGTAACAGTAGTAATATTACTACTTGATATGCTAACCACAACAAATACCAAAAACTCAAGATAAGAATCAAAGTATAACATAACATGTAAATTTTAACTTCCACATTCTGTTGAAAATCACAGATGTGAACTTTATTGGATTATTCCAATTCATTAAAAAAATTAGAATTTGAAGTGTATGCAAGTCATTATAACAAAAGGTAACCAAACACATAACATGAAGAATCAACTTCATGAAGAATCAGTTTTTTAGTTTATTTTGCAATAATGGAATCTAGAAGGAAGAATCAACTTTATGAAGAATCAATTGCTATAAAAGCTAATCCGAACGACCCCTTCAAGTTTGATTTTTTTTTTGAAATTTGTGATCGTAGATTTGTTAGTTTAATGTTCTTCATTTTTTTATTTTATCTACGTTACCCATCCATTTTAAATCTGAACATCCTAATCATGCACTGGGATTTGATGCTTAACTTGATTATCGCAAAACAATGAGTCTTCCAATTCATCTAGTCCCGGTCTGTTGTTTAATGTTCTTGGTTAAATTAACTTTCTAATAGACTTGAATCACGTGATGTAGTTTTCAGATATGGATATAATAAAAAGGTGCTATTTCATCCAAGTGCATTTACGGGGTTTAACTCGAATAAAATTAATAACCTATTATGGCACATCCCTCTTTTATCTCTTTTATTCGAATATTTGGAAGGTTAGCAATGGATTTTTATTCTTTGATGCATATCTGCATCATGCTGTGCTCTTGTCGACGATCTTTGAAATTGCTTTTGGAGCTCCAACCTTATCCACACAAGTGGTGAGCTTACGAAACATTTTGAAGACAGATTATTCATTGCTTTCAGTGAACATTTGTTCTCTGTAGGCAACATCAAACATCCAGTTTCTCAACACAACGTGTTGGTTTGAATGTCTCAACTAAGGGCACTTGGACATGGACGCTCCACTTCAACACGAGTGGATCCGGTCCACGTAGCAACTACAGAAGGACAGGACTTCAACTCGCAGATTTTTTTTATTGTTTCGTGGTTTTTGCAGTTCAACATGTTTGTTTGTTGCTTATTACAAGTCACCTATTTCCGATCATTTGTTTCAATATAATATTCAGAAAACTACAAGACGTTTTGAAAGATGCAAGATCTCCCATTTGTGTACCACATAGGTTATATTTTGGGCATTTTTGAATATTGTTAGTTTTCTTTAGTTCGTTCTAGTGAACCCAGTTTGAGGACTTGTAGATGGACATTAGGACTTCCTACTTCCACACTAGGACCTTTAAATCTAAACAATGACATTCATACTCTTACATGTGGACCTTGTACACCGACGACGTGATTTTGTGGTACACGTGTGTGTACAATTAAGCGTTGGGGGTTACTATTCGTCGCCGGAAAACTACTTAAATCGTCCCAAAAATTACTTTTTCACCCTTAACAAATCAATTAATACCCATTTCGTCTCGTGTCTTTAAACAAGATTTTTGACTCAGTTTTACTCACATTCCTAGTACCAACACCACGAAAATGTCTGACGAATCACTTGGATCCGGCGAGGTAACGGATGCGGATTTTTTTTCCAGACTCGGGTGTCTCCTGCGGACGCCCCACCCAATTTTTTTTAAACAAAATAAATTAAAATAAACAAGGCAATTTACCAGATTTGAGTAATCCGGGGCGTCCGCTGGTTCTTTTCCTGACCCCTGAGACATTTTGCTGGTGAATATAAGAGTAATATGAAGAGAGAGTGGTGTTATGAGAGTGAAATGAAGAGTTATATAAGTAGAAAGGGTAGAAGGGCAAAATGGTAATCTGTACGGGCGATTTAAGTAGTTTTACGGCGATGAATAACAGTTCAGTTAAGCGTTATTGACATGCATAACATGAAAATCTTATAATGACCAGAATCCTAAGTGTCTGTACATTGATTAAGATTTAACATCATTATTAAAACATACATAACACTACTCAAGATAAGGTCAAAAATAATCACAATATATGTAAATCTTATCTCTTTATTCACTCAAATATTATCCTCACTTCATCATTCCCTATTAAGTGGACCCACTAACCAAAACATGTGTCAAGCATCCATTAAGATTGTTAACATATTAAAGGCAAAAGTGAGAAAACCCTTCAAAATGGCTATGGAAATCATTTGAAACTTCAAGATCAAGATTAAACACACACAATCTAACTACATTCACATTTCACATCATCCTTCACCCCCAATGCGGATGAATTACTCACTAATCATATCCATAACAAAGAAACAACAAAAGAAAAATAACACATGAACAAGTAAAGAGAACTAAATTTAATCAAGACAAGAATGTAAATAACACAAATCAAAAGTTGATTAATGAAAGGTGCTTACAAGGCTATGGTCTTCTCCTCTGCTCCACTACTTTACTAGAAAGTATTAAACCTACCCTAAGGAGGAGAAAGACGAAAAAGAAGATAGATGGAAATGTTACAAGTGTATTTATAGAATATTAGAAGGTTTAGGTTAATCTACACATTCACACGATTGCAAATTAGATTTAGATGCTCTGGAGTGCTCCAAACCTAATTCCCGACCCGTTAGAGAAACTCGGGCGACAATCGCCCAACTGGTTCGACCCTTGGCGAAGGTTGATATGCTATTGGCAGATCTTTTTGATTGGATCTGCCCCAAATTCGACAGAAGCTTAAGTTCACCAATTGTGAACGTGGGGTGCGCATGGATCCATTGGTTCAAGCTGGTTTGGTCTTAATTGTAGAATTGCTCCTCAAGTTGATGTGACTATGGATTTTTGTGACCAACATATATTCTTTACAGTCAGGGTCCTTCGGGTTTTCACTCAGGTCATTCCTGACTTGCAATCCGGTCCTTGGGCATTACAGATAGATCCATAATACTTTCAAATCATTCATTTTTTCTTGCATTTGAGTCCTTTTGCTTCATTTATCCTTTTTATTATCTAAAACCTGAAATACATGTAATAACAACCCGAGCAACACAAAAATAAGGTAAAATAAAGGGTTTATGCTACTAATCATTTGGTTCTCAACATATGAGAAAGAAAGAGCACAATGAAAGAGATAGAAAATATATTATTGTCTGTTTGAGAGTGTTATTATCGATATGGACGGTTACATGGGGGACCTTTCATTTCATTGTTGGGACCATGACTATTCTCCCTGGTATACCCAATCCATGCATCCTGTGGTGCCATGGACAAAAACCCAAGGGGTTGGGACCATTTTAATTGTGTGGCTGAGCAGTATTTAGATTATGGTGATATAAGAGAGGCACCGACCGCTAGACCATCATCTAGTTGTGTTGGATCGTATGTTGGTGAACAAACTGAGTCATCACAAGAAACTTTGGCCTTTCTTGTGCGTGTAGTAGAGGGTATGATCGCATCGCACTGCTAGAAAATAATGGTATTGTTGCCTTTTTGCCTTAATCTATGTTTTGATGATTTATTTAACTTAATCTTAATCACAATCAAATGTAGTATAACACACATTATGCATAGAATATATATTGTATTGTGCTAACATCTACAGGTGATCGAGACTCAATGAAGAATGGAATGAAGTCAAGACATGTTATCAAGCTATTTGAAGATATGTCGTTTTGTCTTTATTTGAGTCTTAGGAATTTATGTGAACTTGAGTATACAAGAGTTAAAAGTTATTTACATACACACTAGGTTCCTTGTAGAATTCATACACCAAATTTCACATCAGTTGGACTTCAATAGATCACCCAAACTTAGGTAGGAAAATCACTTAATCTAAACCTTTGACTATCTGTGCAGAACGGTCGACCGAAAGGACTTTTCCGTTCGAACATTTTACTAGTTAATGGTTATCCAAATAGTGATTTCACCTAGCTCCGTCGATCGACATATTTTACCTTTTCAGTCGACCGATTGACCCGTATTTTCCGGACGACCATTATACTTGTCGTATTCTCCAACAGTCATATTTGTATTTTCTTAAATAACCCTATAATACATTTGGCCACCGGTCGAACGATGCCTTGACGGCGGTCAACCGGATGTAGACAATTTTGTGCGCAAAAAGTGCCTGTTATTTTCGGTGGGACGAACTTCCTTGTTACGTTCGACCGCTAACCTTTAC
This sequence comes from Triglochin maritima, assembly GCA_963682175.1. Lineage (NCBI taxonomy): Eukaryota > Viridiplantae > Streptophyta > Magnoliopsida > Alismatales > Juncaginaceae > Triglochin > Triglochin maritima. Next base: position 27,380,331 of record OY821780.1, on the reverse strand, counting down.
TTGGCCAAAACCCTCAAAACGGTTGACCTTCCCCTATATTTAGTTCGGTCGTTCATTTAAGTTGTAGCCGTTTGGTTTGACCATAGTTTAAGTAGGTTTGAACATTTCCTTATCTTCATGGAAACGATCGACCGTTGATCTCGTGTCGGTCGACTGGTTTAGGACAGATTTGCAGTACTTAACTCTCTGTTTTGTGTATCTTGCACAAAGCCCAACCAAATCATCCCCAACGGCTATAAAACTCTATGAGCTTATAAATAGAGGTCTACACACCCTATTTATATAACTCTCAAACTTGTATTTGTCTCCTACACTAGAGAGTAATCGTCCAACTCCCAAATCCTACACTCAAGAGCTTAAACTTGACCACTTGATCAAATCCAAATCATACTCAATTGTGCTCAAGTTAAAGAGTATTTGATTCACTCACATTTTGTTGTTTTCAAAGTTGAAAATGTTTTGCTGAAAGCCCGAAGCATCCCTCTCGGATTGTGAGAGAGAAATCGAGCTCGGCGATGATTGTTCGTGTTTTGTGGTGTAAAGGCGTTGTCTCCCGGCCCGGAACCGAGAGTCGATAGTGAAGACGTAGCCGAAGCTCGTGGAATCGATGAAGCTTGCAAGAGAGGAAATAGGACCCGAGTAGGGTGTCAAACCTCTATAAAATCGTTGTCTTCATTTGTGGTTTGCATTGTTCTTCTCTACTCGTTAATTAATTATCGTTTCCGTTGTATCTTAAGTAGAGATTAGACGAATTTGATTAGATTAATTAGGGGTCATAACGATCCTACAGGTATTATGTTGCCCCCTCTACATCGAAATAGGAAAATCTAACGTGGTATTAGGAGAACAACGTCGGCAACTGAAAATCCAACGTGATATGACTTTACGTGGTTTTAGGCTTATCACGTCGGCAAGTTTACGACCAATGTGAATGTTTGTGTTACCACGCCGGCCATTATATGTTCAATGTGGACCGACATGATTTTTTCCCTGTCACGTCATTTAGTTTATGGCCGATATGAATGGTTGTGTTACCACGTCCCGACATGGTGTATTTTGGCCATCGTAGCACTGTATTTCTTAAGCATTTGTATTCGATTGATTGAATGTCTTTTGGTTGTCCAAACTGGTAATTTTAGTTAGCGGTTCTAGTGGACCAAAATGGGTTTGGTCGTCCGGTTAGCACGTTACATCCATATAGGGATTAACCACGTCGTTGCTTAGGTTACTCGACGTGGTAAACTCTAAAAAAAATTAGTAGATTTTAATGCGTTGTTATATTTAATATTCAACCCATCTTTTTTTGACATCATGTTGCATCTGGTAGTTGCATCTAGTTTGAGAAATTAAATTAGCTGAACCAGTATTTCTGAGGTGGATGTAACCTTTCGAGCGGTACATGGGTGTGTTGAAGAGTTATTGTAACAATCGACGGAGGCTCGATGTCAGCATTGTTGAACGCTACATAGCCCATGAGGTTATTGAATTCTGTAATGACTACCTGACTTATACAAAGTGTGTTGGACTTCCTAAGAATCGTCACGAAGACAAGTGATGCATTGCATACATTGCATCATATGTCTTTCATTTAGATTACTTTTATATCAATAAATGCTACTAAGGTATGTGTTTAGTCTTATTTACAGAATACAGGGACCTGAATGCAAATTACCCACATCCCGAGTACAAACGCGTGCAAAAGACTCATTTCTATCATAAAGACCAAGTTCAAGATTATCGGGTTTCAAATGGAAATGCATCCAAGCATAAAAGCATTTAAGACCTAATTACAAAAAGGACAAGGACTTAATTGCAAAAAGCCAAGGACCTAATTGCAAATTACGAGTAGCTTTTATTATTATGGAGAAAATCTAAAGAAAATCAATGTGGATCTCCAAATATATAAAGAAATAAAGTCGGAGCTCAAAAGAAAGGAAAGAATCAATCCAGATGCGCAAAGGATATTGAAATCATACCATAAACACACAGGAAAAATCCGGATTAAATCGGAGCTAAAAAGGTGGCGAATCCGCCGCACCTTATGTACAAAATGCGGCGAATCCGCCGCACCAAATTAGATTCATGCTCTAAAAATTTTACCGGTTGCGTGTTGACGCGTGTACTTTCCTATTTTATACCTAAGTCCCTTGTATCAGCTATAAATAGCCCTGAAACGATGTTGTGAGAGTCCTTAGCTTATGTTCTAGTTTTTATTCCTTAGTTTAATAAATTTCTGTTGTTTTATTTCTTGTTTTTAGTTTTCTTTTGTAATTCCTCTAGGACCCCTTCTCCTCCTTTCCATCCATGAGTTTCTAACTCTTTCCAAAGGGTGGAGGTGACGGATTTAGGGTGAAGAGAAGAAGAATAAAAGTTATTATTTTAATTTCGTGTTAGTATATTTTGATTGCTTGAGTTTATGTTAAATCATTTATCATGTAATGCTTTATAACTAATATGATTTATTATAAGTTTCTGAATTCTCTAATCTAAACCCAATACCTAAACCTCCACCCAACGGAATTCACCATCTTTGTTCTTGCTTTAGTTTTATTTGTTCATGTTTCATGCTTTAGGAAATTAAAAATCAAAAATCTCAAAACCCAATTTATTTCTTCTCTTCTTCTTTCCCCCAATCGAAATCACATTAATAACAAATCTCTCCCTCCTTGTGTTCGACCCGTATTTGCCACGTCTTCATTGACGTCGTGCACTTGCGGTATAAATTTAATTCTTCACCAAGTTTTTGGCGCCGTTGCCGGGGAGGCGACGCAGATTTTGTTTTTTTTGTTGATTTCGATTCTATTCTGTTTATCTTGTGTGCAATCTAAGTATTTGGATTTGTGTTTCAGGAGACAACAGAGCGCGCGGCGAAATCCGAACGCAGTCTGAGCAACAAGGGCGGCGGAATCGCCGCACATCAAGAGGAAGCTGCGGCGGAATTGCCGCACAATTGAAGCATCTGGGCTTCAAATTTTGCTGGGGTTAGCACCATCTCTGGGTGGACGCGTAGAGCTACTGAAATTTCTAGAGCGGGCGGCGAACCCGGCTGAGCATTGCGTAGGTAACTTTTGTTGCCTTTTTCCTCGTAATTTCTATTTTTAGAAAATTTCCTTTTCGTAGAACTGCATGTGTTAGGGCAAAATTCCATAATTTGCAATAATTCAACTCTGACCTAAAATTGGCAAAATTAGAAAGGCTTTAGTGCATGCCTCATCTAGTGTTTTGTATGCATTATTCTTGCTAAATTCTTGCAAATTAATTCTTGTTGAAGAGTGCTGGAGGCAAGGTACGTATCGTGGTTTTTATCGAATGCATTTAAGCATATAATCTAATTTGCATACAACCTTGCAATTGCCCCCCTCTAAAGACCATTGTTTGACTATCTTTGCTAGATCTAAGTTAAACTATCTTAAGGGCAACTCCGTAGGCAAAGATACGGTGGGGATTTCACCACCCTTCCGTGGCCCACAAATCACAATCCTAAAGTGTCACCCAAGCCTTAAAATTAAAATCAATTAGACATTGACCCCTAAGGACTCGGACTCATTTAAGGAGAAGAATTGGTTTGACTTGCTATGACCTGAAGCCGATTGAATTTAATTTGGTGTCTAGAAAGTGTTTTTGTGTTGACTTAGTCTTCCAAGCGAAGTGGTTGTCTAATTGGCACCGACTCTGTCGGAAGCGCCCCCACTAGCTATACACGGCCTGGCCAAGTTGGTTTGATTAGTGAGGGAGGTGAATCAAGCGAATCAATTCGACTCAACCAGTTTGGAGTCGTCTAGATCTAAGCGACACTAGGTCTAGGATTGTTTGAACCGTGCTTTCTTAGGATTTTTCTGACCAACCCTCTTTCTATCTTTAGAGTTAGGTTTCCCTTCTCATCTGAGTCTTCTTTCTATTCTCACCTAAATTCTCTAGATTAGGATTCCTTTCTCATCTTGCTCCATTCTATTGTTTGTTTCCCTTTTGAAAAAAAATATAAAAAAACGAAAATATATAATTTTTTTTAATTAATTCTTGAAATTAAATTTGGAATTTAAATTTGGAATTTGAATTCAAAAATTGATTCAACCCGGTGCACTCAGATTTGGATTCGGGACTTGAGTAATCGACTCTCACGAGTTCATCTAGATTCCAGTCTGGAACCTAGCCCCAATCCACCTGTTGCACCACCTCACCCAGATCCAATGGGTGAGAACGTAGTGGACCCACCTGTTGTGCAACCCATAACTCTGAGGGATCGATGCTATCCAGCGATGGCTGCTCAGCCATCGTGCATCGTTATGCCCACCATACCGGGTCGCGACTTCGAACTTAAGGCACAATACATGAGTATGTTGCCTAAGTTCACCTCTAGGGAAGACCCATACCTCTTCCTTAGAGAATTTGAGGAAATCTGCTCTCTTATGCAATACCAGCATATCCCTGAGGAGGCAGTGCGTCTGAAATTTGTGCCTCTTGCACTAAAGGACGACGCTAAGAAATGGCTATATAGTCTAGCCAAAAGATCTAATAGGAGTTGGGCTGAGTTTGTTCAAGTATTCCTGAAAAAATATTTTCCCAACCATAAGACTATGAGGATTAGGAATGAAATTGTTGCATTCGTTCAGTCTGAGAGCGAGTCGTTCTATTCCTATCTAGAAAGATTCAAAAGTGTTCTGACCCAATGCCCTCATCATGGAATTCCGAGATGGCAATTATGTCAAATTATTTATGAGGGATTGACACCCACATCTAGGGTTATGGTAGAATCCGTAAGCCAAGGGAACTTTATGTCGAAAAATGAAAATGATGCCTGGACTTTCCTTGAGGAATTAGCTGAAAACAGTATGCAATGGGACAATGCTAGAACATCGCTTAACCCGAGTATTGGATCTAGAATAGCAAGTCAACCCAAACCAGGTGTCTTAGCTGTAGATGCCAACATAGCGGCTGAAGCAAAACTAGCTACCCTTATGCGCAGAATGGAAAGTTTAGAGCTACAAACCCAAAACCGAGTGAATCAAGCCTCGACTATCCCGTGCTCTAGATGTGGTCAGACTGGTCATGTAATGGAGGATTGTGCGGAATGGGACCAAGTTAATGCCATGTATAACCATGCTAGAAATGACCCATACGCATCAACCTATAACTCAGGTTGGCGTAATAATTCCAATTTCTCATCAAACCAACAGGGTCAACCTCCTAGACAACAACTGAACCCGTATAACCAAAATAATACATCACCTGGGTTTAGTAACAATAACGATCATGAGGTTAGGTTGACAAGCTTGGAAAATTTGATGAAAACTTTTATACAAACAACCAACCAGACCTTCCAAAGGCTAGAGACACAAGTCAGCCAACTAGCACAAATAGTAGGTGAAAGAGAAAAGGGTCGGTTTCCAAGTCAACCTGAGGTGAACCCTAGATCTAATAATTCATATCAATCCTATCAACCACCTTCAGGAAATAACAACCCTAGACCGGTTCAAATGGTTAATGAGGAAGGACCATTCCAACAAATAAATGCAGTAGTATCATTACGGTCCGGAAGACAGATTGACAATAATGTGGTAAATCCTAGAACGTCTAATCAATCTAGTCATCAAGCTACCACATATGACCTAACCATTGAACCCGACGTCCAATCTGAAACGCCCAACCCACCTACTCAACCTGAACCTGAGTGAGTCTATGTTCCTAAAGCCCCATTCCCTAATAGACTCAAAAAGAACTCAAGTGCACAAATAGAGAAAATCTTGGAAGTATTTAAGCAAGTTAAGGTAAACATTCCACTCTTAGACATGATTCAACAAATACCTGCTTATGCTAAATTCTTAAAAGATCTGTGCACTAAAAAGAGAAAAACAAACGTACCAAAGAAGACATTCTTAACTGCAAACATAAGCTCTATCCTGTCAAACTCGTCTCCTATAAAATATAAGGATCCTGGATGTCCCACAATTTCATGTGCAATAGGAGATACTTTTATCAACAAAGCCCTTCTAGACCTTGGTGCTAGTGTTAATTTACTACCGTACTCTGTCTATGAGCAAATGAACCTTGGTCCACTAAAACCCTCTAAGACAACCCTTCAATTTGCTGATTGTTCTATTAAGAAACCAAGAGGTATAGTAGAGGATGTTTTGATCAAGGTTGGTGACTTCATTTACCCAGTGGATTTTGTCGTACTAGATACCGCACCTGTTGTAAATCCTAACCGACAAATCCCTGTAATTCTAGGCAGACCCTTTTTAGCCACTTCGGAAGCATTGATAAACTGTCGAAATGGGCTCATGCAATTATCTTTTGGGAACTTAAAAGCTGAATTTAATATCTTTCATATTGATATGAGCCAGAAATAATATGCAATCAAAGTGACGTTGTGATGAAATCGCGTATCTATAAGATTTCTGAATCATCACAAAATCAAAAAGGAAGTAAGAAAAAGGGGAGGAATTCATCTACACACCCACCATCACTCGAGCAAATAAGAGAACCAATTTATCTGAGGGGTGTGGAACCTGTGACTCAAGACTCTCATTGCAACATGGGGAACAACTCAACTGGATACATGCACCAATATGGTGTCATTCAATCCAGTTCTGACTATGGTTGAATTTGAGCAAATTCCATCCTTCCACCGCAATTCACTCAGGTAATAAGTGCATTTACTTTATATTTGCATACATTGAGGACAATGCATGATTTAGGTGTGGGGGGTGTTTATGTATATATTTATCTATAGATCTGTCTTTGATTTCTAAAAAAAATAAATAAAAAATCAATGTTTCATGACATAGCTTAAGATTGAACTGCCAAAACCCGTGTACAAATTGCATTGAGTTTTTGTTCCTTATTATATAGCTCTGCTTGTAGAAATTATGACATAAATCTAAGTTCCAAAGAAATAACCTATTGCCCTTTAAGATATGTATGCACTTAAATTGGATGAATCAAATCTTTGAAGTGGTTGATAAAAAGCAGAGGTTGAGGAAAATATACCGGGAAGTGTGGACTTCTAATAGCAATTAAGCCTTGAGGAAAATAAAAGTAAAAATAAAGGAATAAAGTGAAGAAAACACATTTTGCAAAATGATTACAAAAGCCCAAGCCTTTGAGTCACTGGTCCGTAGGGGTATCTTGAAACCCGGTAACTTGAGTCTACCAGCTTGCGATTATCGACCAAACTCGCTACACGAATGCTCAAAGGGTAAAAGTGTCAAAAAGCAAATGTGTTGAATCACGGAAGAAAAGAAAAATAATAATACTCAAGGCCTAAAGCTAAAAGAATGATCCATGTCATGGTTGATCCGAATGATACTTCACCACCAGAGGAGGCGTGCAAAATAATTTAAGTGATATCATGTGTAGAAGGGTTAGTGGTGTGAATGTTGGAGGAACAAAGACCAAGTCATATTTTTAATGAGTTAGATTTATATAATGAGCATGCAAGAATTCTTAGTGAGATGTATAAGGATGAGGTAGGGATATTGAGAACTATTAATGAAATGTTGATTTAGGATTTTGTGGGTATATCCGCTGAAAACCCTCAGGAGACAACACTCCTCCTCCTTGGCAACAAAGAGGTTTAAAGGCTTGTTGCACATGCTAAGTGCAACCGTGATTCCTACGAAAGTGAGTTAGGATTTCCCTGTTTTCATTTTTCTTATATTCTGCTTTGCTAGGGACTAGCAAAATCTAGGTGTGGGGGTATTTGATGCATTGCATACATTGCATCATATGTCTTTCATTTAGATTACTTTTATATCAATAAATGCTACTAAGGTATGTGTTTAGTCTTATTTACAGAATACAGGGACCTGAATGCAAATTACCCACATCCCGAGTACAAACGCGTGCAAAAGACTCATTTCTATCATAAAGACCAAGTTCAAGATTATCGGGTTTCAAATGAATGCATCCAAGCATAAAAGCATTCAAGACCTAATTACAAAAAGGACAAGGACTTAAGCACAAAAGTAGACAAGGACTTAATTGCAAAAAGCCAAGGACCTAATTGCAAATTACGAGTAGCTTTTATTATTATGGAGAAAATCTAAAGAAAATCAATGTGGATCTCCAAATATATAAAGAAATAAAGTCGGAGCTCAAAAGAAAGGAAAGAATCAATCCAGATGCGCAAAGGATATTGAAATCATACCATAAACACACAGGAAAAATCCGGATTAAATCGGAGCTAAAAAGGTGGCGAATCCGCCGCACATTATGTACAAAATGCGTCGAATCCGCCACACCAAATTAGATTCATGCTCTAAAAATTTTACCGGTTGCGTGTTGACGCGTGTACTTTCCTATTTTATACCTAAGTCCCTTGTATCGGCTATAAATAGCCCTGAAACGATGTTGTGAGAGTCCTTAGCTTATGTTCTAGTTTTTATTCCTTAGTTTAATAAATTTCTGTTGTTTTATTTCTTGTTTTTAGTTTTCTTTTGTAATTCCTCTAGGACCCCTTCTCCTCCTTTCCATCCATGAGTTTCTAACTCTTTCCAAAGGGTGGAGGTGACGGATTTAGGGTGAAGAGAAGAAGAATAAAAGTTATTATTTTAATTTCGTGTTAGTATATTTTGATTGCTTGAGTTTATGTTAAATCATTTATCATGTAATGTGTTGAACGTTTTAATTTAAACCGCAAGTGCACGGCCGCGATGAAGCGGTGGCAAGTACGGGTCGTCCACAGGGAGGTGAGCAGTCTCTTGTTTGCACGAAGTCAAGTGGAGAAAATAATGGAGAAGAGAGTTGGTTACGCTACTCTACACTAACCTACGCTAAGAAGTATGAAATGCGAACGAAACAAACAAACGATGGAATAAGAACTAAGCTAAGAACAAAGGAAGAATGCTGGAGTACAGGAAATGGAAAACCCCTAAGGGGTGGAGTGAGTGCACACTTGCAAAGAGGTGGGTGTAGAATACATTCTTTAAGCACATGAAGGTGGTGTTTATCAAGCATAGGAAGTGTCTAAATGTTATGGCAAAACCTATCAATCTATTCACCAACTTAGTTGATTAACATTTACATATGCAAGGTGTTTATTTCAGAACCTAAACAAGCATGAGAGGTGTCTAATCATTTTGGCAAAACTCATCAAGTTGTAAATTCTATCCTAAACAAGCAAGCATACATTCATGTTTAATCAACACAATGAAATTAAAGCATTCATCCCATTCTCTAATGCATGTATGTACATTTACTCCACCCCCCAAAGGGGATGGAACTACTCACTAAACATTACACTAATTATTAAACTATGGAAAGAAAGCATATTAAAACTAAGCTAGAATTAAAAGACGATTAAACTAAAACATGCACAACAATAAAAGAAGCATAAAATAAACAATGAAAGAAACATAAAACTTTATCGATAAAATGACTCACATTAAAAGTAGCATCCTCCTACTTTAGTGTGTGCTTCAAGGCCTCACTTATAGTAGGAAGAATAGCCACTTAAAATATGGAGTGATTACAATAGGAGGTGAAGAGTTCTATTTATAGCCATGGAAAAAGCTAATCCGGGACAATCCCCCGATGTGGGACTAAACCAATACCAAAAATAGCCTAAACAAACATTAATACACGTCCAGGAGAAAACTTGGTGGATTTGGGCCCAAAGTGACCGCCAATTGGCGGTCTTGGACCGCTAATTGGCGGTCCAAATTTTCCGGATCGAGTTGAATCTTGTTCTGGGATTTGCTTGGTATATTTGGTGGTCTTGGATGCATCTACTTTGTTTATTGGAGCTCCGACCCGAATCCAATTGCTAAAATACTCCCCATGATGGTGTGGAGTATTCTGTTTTACTCTTAGGTCCCTCTGTCTTGCAATCAGGTCCTTCTCCCTTGCATCTTAGTCCCTCGATCTCACAATTCAGTCCTTTTTCCCAGCTTTTGGGTCCTTTTATGCTTCATCTCTTCAAACCTATTTATTCCTGAAAACTAAACATAAAACTCGTGACATAGCATTGTTTAGGTGAAAGATAATGGATATAAGATACAAATATGAGCATGAAATGATGTCAATCAAATACCCCCACACCTAACTTTTGCTAGTCCCGAGCAAAACAAAGAAAGAGAAAAGCATGCGAAAAACAAGAAATCCTAACTCACTTTCGTAGGAATCACGGTTGCACTTAGCACGTGCAACAAGCCGTTAAACCTCCTTGTCGCCAAGGAGGAGGAGTGTTGTCTCCTGAGGGTTTTTAGCGGATACACCCACAAAATCCGAACAAGATGCATTAATCAATCTAGATACATGACTCGTTGGACTTATTTTGTCGATCATGGGACGCGGTAATACTACGGGTCGACTCTATATATGTAATCAGTCCACACACCTAGCCTAATGAGTTATTCGTGAGAGTTAACTAAGGAATTAAGTGAAAGACATGGGCAACCTTAACTTCTGAATGTGATACAATGTGTAAAGTCCATTTTGGTTCTTATTTGACTTTTTTTTTTCTTCTTTTTTTTTTTTTTTTTTTCTTTTTCTTTGGAGCATTTTATTTGTTGGTGTTTGATTCTCTCAGGATCAGGTTTCGTGCATCATTGCCTATGAGGACTTACACTATCACGTACACCTTCCCCCAAATCTCCACATAGGGCGATCCCTACCACCCGTGTAACGGGAGTTCGGTCGGCGCATCCCAAGTCAGATGACTCGAAAGCACCAGGCACAAAGTCCCCTCAGACCTACTTTCCCGAGTGATAGGAGCCGTGCGAGAGAGAGGACACCACTTATTTACTTATCTACATGGGAACCAAAACCCCTACACTTAAGTTTCACAAAAAGAGATTAAGGGCCCTTGACTACGACAAACTTCCTTATACTAACAGACACGAATTATTTGACTCACTAGGTTCAGGGTGGACTTCTTTAAATGTTTGAGTGCTGAAACCCTATGATTACACGCCCCCCGAGGGAAAACCGGGGTACATCCGAACGACTCGATAAGACCTAAAGTCAGTAAACTAGAAATCCTAATGCATCAAGTTCAAGACAATTTTGGGAGCTTTCTTTTTACTTTGCCTCTCAACGGTTTTGCACATGCTAAACACACGCAAAACCCACAAAAACATTTTCTTTCGCAAACACATGAAGATTTTGAAAGAAATGTGAAAATTTTAAAGCACTCGGCAAGCAAAAGAAGACAAGTCACCCAAGGATCATGGCAAGCAGATATATCGATATTAAATGCGGCACACTAACATGACCCTAGCAGTACAAACAAAAGAAAACAAAACCAAAGGAAAAAGACTCGACTATGTACACACGTAAAACACCCCCCCACACCTACTTCATGCATTGTCCTCAATGAATGTGAACAAGATACTACATGGATACATGCATGAAAAAGGAAAGATCTCACCAACATGAAGTACAAAGGGACGTTCAGGGTCATGTTGATGGACACAAACCCAAATTCCCTCAAAACCTGTGAGAAGCTGAAGAAGGGAGATAAATACGTGAAGAGATTGGGCCCAAGTACACAAGGGTTGGGGCCCACAACAATCGATGCTCACTGAAGGAGTCTTTTATTTCTCTTTTTTTTCTTTTCTTTTTTTTTTTCTTTTTTTTTGTTTTTTTTTTGTTTTTTTTAACATGATATATACAGCAGCAACGATATTCTCATAATCATTTGGTCAAGGAACATCAAATGAGAACATCAAGTCATGAGGACCAGAGACTTGCCGAGATGGGCAAACTCCACTGATACTCTGAGGTGTCATGATGGGTGAAAGGTCAAAGCTGAAAGGCTCAAACCCCTCATGATATTGGTTGGGTGTGGGCAACAAAGAATGAAGTTGTGTTGCCTCACTAGGGTTTAATTGCTCATCGAAGAAAACCCTCCAACCAATAGGCGGGTGCATCGGAATGAGTTCCTCAGGCTCATTCGATGGATGCAACAGACTTGCATCACTAAGAATGGGGCTTCTCCCCAAGTCATCCAACAAGGACCTCCCACCATCATTTAGATCATCAAGCATAAGCTCGGTCATAGGTGGGTCCTTGTTGGAGTCAAAATGAAGCTCAAATGGCTCAATGGCCATGGGACATGAGGTAGAGACACCTTCTGGTATAGGCATATGGTGAGGTGTCTCACTCTCACTAGTACTCTCAACTGAATCATGCAACGAACACTCCCTTTGGACATTCATGTTCGAGGCCAGCTCACTCTGTTGCATTGCAAAGACAGGCAACGAGTCTTCGCTGGGCCCACGAACATTCTCAATGGGTTGCATTGGGGTTAGGGGTGTTCGTTGATTTTGTGGTGCTTTCTCCAATTGGCGGATGAGATTTAGATTTAAAGGTTCATCCATGGGTTCCTGTTGCTTACCAGAGTTGAACACATGAAACTCGGCACTCATGTTACCGAATGAGAGCTTCATGAGACCATTTCTACAATTAATCAAGGCATTGGAGGTTGCCAGAAATGGTCTACCCAAAATCAAAGGTATTTGAGAGTTGGTGTTCGCAACAGGATTGGTATCGAGGACAACAAAATCGACTGGAAATATAAAATCTCCAACTTTGATAAGCACGTCCTCGATAATCCCCATGGGAATACGAATGGATCTATCCGCCAGTTGGAGGGTGATCTTAGTTGGTTTCAATTCTCCCAAGTTCAACTGTTGATAAACAGAGAATGGGAGGAGGTTGACCGCTGATCCTAAATCAAGCAAAACATTGCTCAATCTAGTGTCCCCTATTGTACACTGAATAGTAGGACACCCCGGGTCCTTGTATTTTGTGTAGGTGGGATTGGACAAAAGTGAGCTGATATTTGCAGCCAAGAATGCTTTCTTAGGAACATTGGTCTTCCTCTTGGTTGTGCAGAGATCCTTCAACACTTTGGCATATTGAGGTATTTGTTGGATGACATCCAACAAGGGGATGTTAACCTTTACTTGCTTAAACACCTCTACTATCTTGTCCATGTTGTCACTCTGCTTTTTGTTTAACCTACTTGGATAAGGAGCTTTTGGCAGGTAGGTTTTCTGCTGTGCCTGAGAAGAAAGCTTTGGTGTATTACCCTCACCCTCAGCTTCTTCTTCACCACCATTCCCACTGAGGGGCTGCATAGATGGTGGTGGGTGTGGCAAGGAAATGTGATTGTCAACCTGTTTTCCATTCCTTAAGGTTACAATGGAATTGACATGGTGAACAGGTTCCTCCACATGGTTCACTTGCCTCCCCCGAGGGACCACATTCTCATTTTGCATGTGTTGTTGCTGGTACACACGGGGGTTAGCCTCCGGCTGGCTAGGAAAAGACCCTCTCTCTCTTTCATGTACAGACTGAGCCAATTGGCCCATCTGAAGCTCTAGAGATTTGATGGTCTGCTGATTTGAAGTGAGAACTTGACTCGTGGTTGACATAAAATTTTTCATTGAGTTTTCAAGTCCACGAGTCAAGGTCTCAAGCGAATTGAATCGGGTTTCCATATTATTGGAAGTTGGGAAACCCGATTGATTGGTGGTTTGCGCTTGGGGTGGCTGATAGGAATGCGCATGCATGGGAGGTTGGTGTGATTGGTAATGTGGTCTAGAGGAGTTGGAAGGACTACCCGGGGCATTAGTTTGGTTCCATGAAAAATTGGGGTGGTTCCTCCATCCAGGATTATAAGATGATGAGTATGGGTCATTCCTGGCTCTATCATAGACGGCGTTGACACGCTCCATCTCAGGAGGAATGGACTCACACTCACTTTCTACATGACCTATCCTACCACATGAATGACAAGGAACTGGACCAGATGTGGACATGTGAGGTGCACTTTGTTGGTTTTGGAGCTCAACCGAATCCATACGGCGCATTAAGGCCGCCATGCGTGCCTCGGTGGCCGTAGTGGTATCGATAGCAAATGCGGCACCCGATCTAGTCGAGTTTGCATTCGCGATCCTCGCTCCTATACTAGATGATGCAGGTGGTTCCCTCACACTCTCCCACTGCATGGTTTTCTCAGCGAGGTCTTCTAGGAAGGCCCATGCCTCCCTTTCATCCTTTCCCAAGAACTCTCCTTGACACATGGACTCAAGGAGCGTTCTGGACGGGATGTGAAGACCCTCATACACAATCTGACAAAGACGCCACAACTCAATGCCATGGTGAGGGCACGAGGATAGTAGCTCTTTGAACCTCTCAAGATATGCATGAAATGGTTCGGTCTCATGTTGATAGAACGAATTGATTTCGTTCCTCAATTTTTGAGTCCGATGATTAGGAAAGTACTTCTTGAGGAATGCAGATTGAAACTCATCCCAAGTCCTAAAGGAATTCGCCTGGTTGCTGTACAACCACTTCTTGGCGTCATCCTTTAGTGCAAAAGGAACGAGCCTAAGATGGATGGAGTCTGTGCTAAGTTGTTGCAGCTTGAACATAGCACAGACCTCCTCAAATTCCCTGAGAAAGATATAGGGGTCACCTTTCCCAGTGAAATGAGGGAGCATGGAAATGAATTGAGGCTTAACCTCAAAATGGTTCCCATTAGCCTCTGGTAATACGATGCATGAGGGTAGAGCGGTACGGCTCGGGTAGCATCGATCACGAAGAGGTATGGGAACGACAACTGGAAGCACTGGTCGAACAGGTGGGTCCAGCAACTGCTCCTCCTCACGGAAATTAGCAGCCATTGAACCCGGACTGCGTGTGACACGAGAGGAGGAAGGTGTCGAGAAATCGATGACCGAAGCCGGATTGACAACGCTCCTCGTCAAACGACCACTCTCGTCTCGTGTCCACGAAAGCATGCACAAAGGTGCACACACACAAAACAAAACCCTTTTTTTTCTTTTTTTTTCTTTTTTTTTTTTTTTTAACAAAGAATGTGCGTAGAGGAGAAGACGAGGGAACACAGGAGAGAAAGAATGACTCAGGAGAGAAGGGAAGAAGTCCTTATGCTACGGCGGATGGGTACAGGTAGAAGCACATAAGCAAACAAGGCTCAAACAATCCTAAGGTCGCTATAGGTCCTTACAGCTAGACGACGCCTAACTGCGAGGTCACACGGCCTCAACACGCCTCACCTCCCTACAACGAGGACCACAAAGCCCAGCAAGTGAGCCAAGATCCGGGGATCTCGTCTCTCCTACTATCGACAAAGTGGGCAACGCCGATCAGGTCATGACGGTCGGGACCAGATCACTCTCCTAATGCGTCCAAGATCCTTAGGGCCAATGTCTACTTGATTTTAAAATTGGGCTCTTGATTAGTGTGGTTTTTGGGGCGAAGGAAAGGGTGATGAAATCCCCCACCTTATCTTTTACGGGACAGCCCCTCCTTAGTAGCGTTTTGGAGTCCTAATCTAGCAATCAACTCTCCAAACAAAACGCTCAACTCACACTTGTTTCAATGCACTTCCTACTAACTAATGCATGTTCATACGAAATGCATGAATGAGAGTAGAAGATGCGTACCTCAGGCCAGCTCTCAGCAACAGAAAATAAAGCTAAGATAAAAGACAATCTAAATGCCTAAGTCACATACATGATGCATGGCCTAAACAAAAAGAATGCCTAATCTTTTGCTTTGAGTTTTAGGGTCCAAGTTGCTTAAAGGAGGTTGATTATGGATCTGGGAACAAACTATAAGTCAAAACATGCCAAATTAAATCCCATATCACTACATCAATTATGAAAATCGACCAAAGAAATAAGAGAGCAAACAGAGCTTACCAGACCGCCAATTGGCGGTCTCAGGCCGCTGATTGGCGGTCTACAGTGCTCAGCTTGCTTCAAAACTTCTCCAGGTGCTCCTCCTGACCACTCCAAGTCTCCTGAAACAAAGACAAACTACACAACAAAAATTAAATCCACTCGAATCGTCCAAACAAGAGTCTGGACTGGCACCTCCCCGGCAACGGCGCCAAAAACTTGTTGAACGTTTTAATTTAAACCGCAAGTGCACGACCGCGATGAAGCGGTGGCAAGTACGGGTCGTCCACAGGGAGGTGAGCAGTCTCTTGTTTGCACGAAGTCAAGTGGAGAAAATAATGGAGAAGAGAGTTGGTTACGCTACTCTACACTAACCTACGCTAAGAAGTATGAAATGCGAACGAAACAAACAAACGATGGAATAAGAACTAAGCTAAGAACAAAGGAAGAATGCTGGAGTACAGGAAATGGAAAACCCCTAAGGGGTGGAGTGAGTGCACACTTGCAAAGAGGTGGGTGTAGAATACATTCTTTAAGCACATGAAGGTGGTGTTTATCAAGCATAGGAAGTGTCTAAATGTTATGGCAAAACCTATCAATCTATTCACCAACTTAGTTGATTAACATTTACATATGCAAGGTGTTTATTTCAGAACCTAAACAAGCATGAGAGGTGTCTAATCATTTTGGCAAAACTCATCAAGTTGTAAATTCTATCCTAAACAAGCAAGCATACATTCATGTTTAATCAACACAATGAAATTAAAGCATTCATCCCATTCTCTAATGCATGTATGTACATTTACTCCACCCCCCAAAGGGGATGGAACTACTCACTAAACATTACACTAATTATTAAACTATGGAAAGAAAGCATATTAAAACTAAGCTAGAATTAAAAGACGATTAAACTAAAACATGCACAACAATAAAAGAAGCATAAAATAAACAATGAAAGAAACATAAAACTTTATCGATAAAATGACTCACATTAAAAGTAGCATCCTCCTACTTTAGTGTGTGCTTCAAGGCCTCACTTCTAGTAGGAAGAATAGCCACTTAAAATATGGAGTGATTACAATAGGAGGTGAAGAGTTCTATTTATAGCCATGGAAAAAGCTAATCCGGGACAATCCCCCGATGTGGGACTAAACCAATACCAAAAATAGCCTAAACAAACATTAATACACGTCCAGGAGAAAACTTGGTGGATTTGGGCCCAAAGTGACCGCCAATTGGCGGTCTTGGACCGCTAATTGGCGGTCCAAATTTTCCGGATCGAGTTGAATCTTGTTCTGGGATTTGCTTGGTATATTTGGTGGTCTTGGATGCATCTACTTTGTTTATTGGAGCTCCGACCCGAATCCAATTGCTAAAATACTCCCCATGATGGTGTGGAGTATTCTGTTTTACTCTTAGGTCCCTCTGTCTTGCAATCAGGTCCTTCTCCCTTGCATCTTAGTCCCTCGATCTCACAATTCAGTCATTTTTCCCAGCTTTTGGGTCCTTTTATGCTTCATCTCTTCAAACCTATTTATTCCTGAAAACTAAACATAAAACTCGTGACATAGCATTGTTTAGGTGAAAGATAATGGATATAAGATACAAATATGAGCATGAAATGATGTCAATCATAATGCTTTATAACTAATATGATTTATTATAAGTTTCTGAATTCTCTAATCTAAACCCAATACCTAAACCTCCACCCAACGGAATTCACCATCTTTGTTCTTGCTTTAGTTTTATTTGTTCATGTTTCATGCTTTAGGAAATTAAAAATCAAAAATCTCAAAACCCAATTTATTTCTTCTCTCCTTCCCCTTAATTGAAAATCACACAAATAACAAGATCTCTCCCTCCTTGTGCTCAACCCGTATTTGCCACGTCTTCATTGACGCCGTGCACTTGCAGTATAAATTTAATTCTCATCAACAAGGTTATTGGAGGTAAAGGTACACATGGTGCAAAGTTGATAAGTCCAGACTGCGAGGATCTCTTTAAGGTGTATTTTTATGTGTTGTGCAGTTCCGATGAAGTTCAACATTTTCTGGAAGAGCACATGTCACTAATGAAGGAAAATATCCTACATGGAATGATCAACAAAGAGTTAATGCTCACAATAAAACATTCATTGATTGGTTCAGGAAAACGGTGTACAACCGTAATGTTTCTGAGATTTTGAAGTGGTTCGCCTATAGGCCCTATCCTGTTGTCACATCTTATAGTGATTACAATATTATTATATACTCCTACACCAAAATGCTGAAGCTTTGCATATCTATAGTTCGAATGATAAACATCCTATATATGCAGAGAAGTCATACTACAGTCAAATTTAAGATATATGGGTGTTAAACTTCACCCAATTTGATGTGGCAATATTTAAATGCAAGTGGGTGGACAATAACAACGACTTTCGGGTGGATGAGTTGGGATTTACCTTTCTGAACCTTAACAAACTAGGATTCAAGGAAGAACCTTTTATTTTGGCATCTCAAGTAAAACATATTTTTTATGTAGCAAATCCCTATGATAATCACTGGTCAGTCGTTTTAGAAGGAAAACGATATATTATTTCCTAAACAAATATCACTGATATTGAAGAAATTGCTGGCTTTTTGACCTTAATCTATGTTTTGATGATTTAATCAACCTAATCTTAATTATGATCATGTAGAGTAATACACATGTTGCATTGCATATATATTGCTTTGTGCTAACCTCTACAGGTGATCAAGACTCAAGGAAGAAAGTAAATCAAGTCAAGACATGTAATCAAGCTCATTTGAAGACATGTAATTTGTATTTCTTTGAGTATTAGGAACCTTGTGTAATTGAGCATACTTAAGCTAAAAACTATTCAAACACACACTAGATTCCCTATAGAAGTCACACACTCGGAGTTCGACCGATCACTTAAATGTACCTGAGTCTTAGCCTTTTGCGGTCGACCGTTCCTTAACCGGTCGACCGAACCGAGTTCTATATTGCCAAACGGTAGATTGTTCAGCCCACTCCGGTCGACCGAACTTACTCAGAATTGGGTCCTGTCAGTTTATGTTTTGTGTATCTTACACAATCTTTACCCAATTCATCCCCAACGGCTATAACTTTTTTGGAGCTTATGAATAAAGTTGTAAAACATTTTAACACAACTCTCCCACTACTATTTGTCCCCTACATTAGAGAGAAAGCTCCAAACACTCCAAGCCTAAAACCTTTCACACTTTAGTCTTAAATCCTATTCTCACTCAAGTGTGCTCAAGATTACAGAGTGTTGTTCCACTCATTGTTTGTTCAAGAAGAAAGGGTCTTGGTGAATATGGACTTCGGTGAGAGCCCGAAGTGTCCCTTTCGGATTGTGAGAGGAGGAGCCAAGATCAGCGAGGGTTGTTCGCGAGTTTGAAGATTGTAAAGACGTTCTCTCCCGGCCCAGAATGGGGAGTGGTTAGTGAAGTCGTGAGGGGAGCTTGCAAGAGAGGACTAGGACCCGGGTGGGGTGCCAAACCTCTATAAAAATCCCCCGACTCCTTGTGATTTGCATTTTCCGTTCCTTTAGTTGCTTGTTTAGTTTAAACTCCACTGCGTATCTTTGATTGTTAAACAAGTAGGTAATTAGGGTTAAAAGTGATTAGAATTAGAGACCCTCACGATCCTACATAAATTCCCCAATTTTCAACACAAGTGCCTGAATTGAAGTCAGTCGATGATGAAATGCTAATAAATTACCTATTCAGGAGGATCATGATGAAGTAATATAGATCTAAGGTCTTGAAAACAAAAAAATGAAAACGAAAATCTTAAAGGTTAACTTAGTGGTTTAGTGTTAAGAACTCATGAGTTAATTGTGTTTATGAAGTAATATAGATCCTGCTTACAATGTGCATTGAGTTTATTCTTATTTTTTTATTTATAAGAAAATAAGAAAACATTGAGTTTCCAGTAATTGGCCCGCTTCTGAGGATTAATTGAGAAATTTATAAGAAACATAATTTTGCATAGAAATCAATTTAAAACAATAACAAGTCGTTTTAAAGCTTTAATCCAACATGACATGTCCCTTCTATTTGTTCTCTTTAAAGGACAAACTCGTCCTTTAATGGACTCGTTGTTAGACCCTAACCTTTGAATTTGGGCTAATCCCGGGTTTAGTGGGGGATTAGCATGGGGAAGGAGGGAAGGAATAGTGTGGTGTGATGGTGTAGGAGGAGTAGGGCATGGGTTGGCTTGGGTTTTGTGCGTTTTGAAACAAAACCCATGCACCTATCTCTCTCTCCCACATTGTTGCTCTCCCTCACCCTTTCTTCTTCTCTTCCGGCGACCAGGAGGCGTGGAGGTTGCTCCGGCGTGAGGCACGGAGTTTGGTGTGCGAGGAAGCGCGCGTCCGATCGCGGATCGGAGGTGGTTTCGTGGTTTCTCTGGCGGGCGTCGTTGATCTCCTTCTTGAGGTATGCCGGCTTTTAGTGTGTTTTGTTGTTGCTAACCCTCGTGGAGGGTTTGGGTGGCCGGTCGGGGGAGGTCGGAGACCTCCCCGGCGACGAGAATGGCGTAAATCCACGGCTGGTGCGACGTTGAAGACGACCAACGGTCGACCGGGTCCATTCGGGCGGTCGACCGATATAGTGTTTTTGCCCGATTTAAACCATCACCGGTCTAACGATGCCTTGCGGCGGTCGACCGGTTGTGTATTGTGCTGGTGAATCGGGGCTTCCTATTGGTTTTCGGTCGACTGTCACTTGGCGTGGGTTCGACCGGAACTTAAGTGTACTTGACTTTTATGCATGCTGTTCGACCGATTTATGTATATTGTTCAACCGTTATATGACGTAGACTATTAGGATGACCCTGGTAGTTTTCGGTCGACCGGGACCCCTGAGTCGGTCGACCGAATAGTCTTTGGTGATTTTGACCAACTCCGGATTTTGACCTCGTGTTCGGTCGACCGGTTTTAGACTGTTGTTCGACCGTTTGGATTTTAGTGATGCGCAGAATAGTTCGACCATTGTAGACTTCCGGTCGACCGAACCTACTGGGGACAGTCGACCGTTTGTGTTCAGAACTGTATTCCTGGTCTTCAACTCTGTCCACGGAAACCCGTGTCCTCGCTTAGAGCGTGAGCCGGGAGTTGACGGCTGGCACGTGCTCGTGCCACCCAGGGACCGCCGTGTGGAAGAGTGTGGACACTTGGGTCGCGCCACCTCCGGATTGGACGTGGTGTGACGTGTTGTTGCCTTACTCTCTAATGAGTAGTAGACCTGAGGGGTCGCGGATCCCAATGCGTATGACGCATGGCTCGTCGAGCATGATGACCCTGCAGACTACGGTCTGGACCCGTCCGATGTTGTGCCGGACGTATGTTGTACCACCGATGTTGTGCCGGCGATACCACCGAGGTTGTTGCCGGCGATGATGGTGCCGACGTTGTTCCGGCTTGTGGTTGTGCCGTCCGATGTTGTGCCGAACGTATGTTGTACCGCCGATGTTGTGCCGGCGATGCCGCTGATGTTGTGCCAGCGATGATCCCCGATTGGGCACCTATCCTTGGATGTTGACCGACCAGGCTACGGCTCCGTCGAAGTTGGTGTAGACTACGTGGCTCTTTGCGCGGAAGTGCAGACGCTCCTCACCGATCCCTTTGGCTCGAGTAGTCGCATGTGGGGGGATGCATCTCGTACTGTCCGTAAGACCGTATGTGCCTACAGTAGATTTCTGAGGGAGAGCCGTTGTTGTTGCTGGACTGATGTCATTGTGGACCCTGTTGAGGGTCGTTGTTGTTGGACTGAGGTCCTGTTTACTCTGTTGAGGGACTTGATGCATTGCAGATGTGACATGACATGCTACTAGTATGATAGGTTCATTTTACCGTACTATTGCATGCATAGAGGTGAGCTTGGCATACGGGGTTTCCTAATGGGAAACTCAGGCATCGTTGTTTGATTCATGTTTCAGGACCGCAGTAGGTTCTGTCGGGTGGTGACAGCGGGCGCACAAATTTTGGGGCCAGGATCCTCATCGGACTCTTCGAGGTCGTCGTGATTGTTTTACCTGTCTTTTCATTGTATTGTTGTAATCACGTCTTTTGACAAACTCTGTTGTATTATTGGTGCACCGACTGTTGATTTATTCGAGTGACATTCCCGTGGATTATTTTATCTGGGTAATCTCTTGATTGTTTAATTTTTTGAAATTTCCGTTGTTTCGGGATGTTACAACTTGGTATCAGAGCGGTCAGTCCCTATGTGTGTCTTCCAAAGAAATCACCCAGTGTAGTAGTGTAGGTTGCACTTTACATTTTGCATGCATTCATGACTGATTTTGACTGTTTCCTTGTGCCAGATGCCTCCGAGACGTGTGAGGAACACCGCGAATGAGCGCGATGCCAGTGACGCCACTGAGGGCGCCAACTGGGATAGGTTGAGCGAGTTCCTCGAGCGTCAGGCAGCAAGGGCAGAGCAGACAGGGACAGGTGCGGAGCATGATCGCTTCATGAGGCAGCACCCGCTTAGTTTCGACGGCAGGAGTGACCCTGAGGATGCAGAGGACCGAGTCTTTAAGATCCAGAGGATTTTCCAGGTGATCGGTTGTGTACCGGAGCGGATGGTGAGCCTGGCCACCTATGTGCTGGATGGAGAGGCAGCAAACTGGTGGACGACCACATCTGCTGTGGTGTTCGCTGACCGAGTTGACGTGAGCTGGGAGGAATTCCTTGTAGAGTTTAACCAGCAGTTCTTCCCGCAGTACGTCAGAGACAGGAAGAAGGAGGAGTTTTGGCCCTCAAGCAGAAGGAGATGTCCTTGGCTAGTTACATTAGTAGGTTTAACGCCATTGAGCGTTATTGTTCTGAGACTTAGGTGACGCGTGAGCAACGTGCGCAGAAGTTCATCAAGGGGCTGAGGAAGCATCTCAGGTCGCGTGTGATTACCAGCATGTCGCAGACCCTGGCGGATGCGGTGAAGTATGCGACTCTCATCGATCAGGACAACCAGGAGAACTACCTGGAGGCGCGGAAGCCGCCAGTGAGCACGGGAGGACGTGCAGTTGGACGTTCCACTGGGAACCCGGGCAAGAGGCACCGGCTTGATGGAGGAGGATCACGACAGTCTGGTGCATGTGGTACGTATGGGAGATCTCATCCGGGTCAGGAGTGCCCCTGACGTACAGGTGCTTGTTTGGGATGCGGTCAGATGGGCCATTTTATCCGAGATTTCCCGAGCAGGCAGGGCGAGACGAGCAGGAGGCCAGGACCACCAGTCTCAGGGAGGAGCGGAGGTAGTAGATCCATTGTTCCGCAGAGCCAGACTAGGAGAGCAGGTCGAGTCTTCACCGTCCGGGCTGAGGAGGCGAAGGACTCCAACACTGTTGTGGAAGGTACCATTGTCATTTCAGGTTTGGTTGCTCGTGTTTTATTTGATTGCGGCGCCACACACTCCTTCATTTCAGAGAAGTTTGCTGGCGAGTTGGATCAGACCCCTGAGCTACTGACTGATTTGTTGGAAGTCAGTACGCCCATGGGTGAGGTGGGCACTGTAGGGAGCTTTCTCCCCGGCACCACAGTTGTTTCGGGAGACCATGATTTTCCGACATATCTGGTCTTACTACCGATGGAGGACTTCGACGTCATACTGGGGATGGACTGGCTATCACAATACGATGTGCGAGTCTTTTGCCGTGAGAAGAAGATCCTTATTCCGAGGAAGGACGCGCCTGATGTGTTGATCAGAGGGACGAGGAGTCGAGGAGGTTGTCTGATTGTGTCTGCGGTTAAGGCGCAGAGGCTGATACATCAGGGTTGCAGAGCATTCGTGGCGACTTTGGTTGTTCCTGATCCTGAGACGAGGAGGCTGGAGGATATAGAGGTCGTACACGAGTTTCCAGATGTGTTTCCTGCAGAGATTCCTCGTTTACCGCCGCACCGAGAGATCGAGTTCGGCATTGAGTTGACGGCTGGCACGACACCCCAGTCGAAGGCACCGTATCGGATGACACCTGCTGAGTTGACAGAGCTGAAGAAGCAGTTACAGGAGTTGATGGACTCTGGGTTTATCCGACCGAGTGTCTCACCGTGGGGAGCGCCTGTGTTGTTTGTGAAGAAGAAGGATGGGTCGTTGCGGATGTGCATCGACTACAGGATGCTGAATAAGGTTACCGTCATGAACCAGTACCCTTTGCCCAGGATTGATGACCTGTTTGATCAGTTGCAGACGGCGAGAGTGTTTTCGAAGATTGATTTGCGTTGGAGTTATCACTAGTCGCGGAT
The DNA here is from genome assembly GCA_963682175.1 of Triglochin maritima. Taxonomy (NCBI): domain Eukaryota; kingdom Viridiplantae; phylum Streptophyta; class Magnoliopsida; order Alismatales; family Juncaginaceae; genus Triglochin; species Triglochin maritima. Next base: position 27,356,418 of record OY821780.1, on the reverse strand, counting down.
CAGAGAGGCAGACATTCAGAAGACAATCTTCAGGACGCGATACGGGCACTACGAGTTCTTGGTGATGCCGTTTGGACTGATGAATGCACCTGCAACATTCATGGACTTTATGAATATGACCTTTCTGTAGGATTTCTAGTTTAATTGCACATATATATTTTCAAAATTTTTATGCACAATAAGGATCAATTACAAATTTTCTATGATTTGTTTCATGCATGCATCAGTTTGTTTCAATAACTAGTTTCAAAACTTTATTAAAACAAACATGGGCTCCGAATTTCATACCTAGAAGTTCTCTAAAACTTCTTGATGATCCGGAGACATTGAGGATGCTTGTCGCTGCGCCGGATGCCTCCAAGTATTCACCAAACTCTAAACAAGATCGGAGAGAGAAGAGCTAGCCTCTTGATGAGAATTAAATTTATACCGCAAGTGCACGACGTCAGTGAAGACGTGGCAAGTACGGGTCGAACACAAGGAGGGAGAGATATTGTTATTTGTGTGATTTTCGATTAAGGAAAGAAAGAGAGAGAAATAAGTTTGGTTTTGAGATTTTTGGTTTTTAATTTTCTAAAGCACGAAACATGAACAAATAAAACTAAAACAAGAACAAAGATGGTGAATTCCGTTGGGTGGAGGTTTAGATATAGGGTTTAGATTAGAGAATTCAGAACTTATAATAAAGCATATTAGTTATAAAGCATTACATGATAAATGATTTAACATAAACTCAAGTAATCAAAATATACTAACACGAAATTAAAATAATAACTTTTATTCTTCTTCTCTTCACCCTAAATCCGTCACCTCCACCCTTTGGAAAGAGTTAGAAACTCATGGATGGAAAGGAGGAGAAGGGGTCCTAGAGAAATTACAAAAGAAAACTAAAAACAAGAAATAAAAACAACGAAACTAAATTATGGAATAAAAACTAAGGACATAAGCTAAGGGACCATCACAACATCGTTTCAGGGCTATTTATAGCTGATACAAGGGACCTAGGCATAGAATAGGAAAGTACACGTGGCGAGACATGACTGGACAAAATTCGGAACCACGGATCGACAAGGGAGCGGCGGAATCGCCGCATAGTGTATGTAAGGTGCGGCGGAATCGCCGCAAATATGTGTCTGATTTGATCCGGATTTTTGCTCCATGTTTATGGTATGATTTCAATGTCGTTTGCGCATCCAGATGATTTCTTTCCTTTCTTTTGAGCTCCGGATTTATTCCTTCATATATTTGGAGATCTAAATTGATTTTTCTTTAAAACTTCTCCAAGATATTTCATTTGCAGTCAGGTCCTCGGCTGTTTGCAATTACGTCCCCGACTACTTTTGTGCTTAAGTCCTTGGCCTTTTTGTAATTAGGTCATTGAATGCTTTTATGCTTGGATGGACTTCCATTTGACTCCCGATAATCTTGACTTGGTCTTTATGATAGAAATGAGTCTCTTTGCACGCAGTTATGCTCGGGATATGGTTAATTTGCATTCAGGCCCCTGTATTCTGTAAATAAGACTAAACACATACCTTAGTAGCATTTATTGATATAAAATTAATCTAAATGAGAGACATATGATGCAATGTATGCAATGCATCACCTCTCAATCTCCAATAGGGTTTAGAATCTAACTACTAACCCCTCTTTAGTTCCCTTGAGAAGAAGATCTCTGAAAACTAAAACTAAATTCAAGAATTAATGGAAATTCGTGGAGAATTATGGAGAGAGATGTTTGCACAAGAAGATAATGAATTAATTAATTAATAAGGTAATGAGATAAACTTGTATTTATAAGTTCTCTCCAAATTACCTATTCATATGCAACCTCTTGCCCATGATTTCATGCAAACTTCCATCTAACCATCCATTATTTGCTAACAAATAATCTTAGCCATGAATTAAATCAGTTATGGACCATTCCATGCATAATCTAATTAATTCTTAAATTAATTCTGCATAAAACCGTCTGGACCGGTCGACCGTTGTGGAGGTTCGGTCGACCGTTTAGACCAGGTTTTGGTCGACCGTTAATAACTCGGTCAACCGTTCGTAACAAAAAATATTTCATCGCAATGTTCGGTCGATCGAAAACGAACAGACAAAATTCCTGTTATCGGTGCAACATTCGGTCGACCGTTTAGCATTTAGCGGTCGACCATTTTTGCACAGCACTGCAGACTTGTCAAATTTCGGTTTAACCCCTACAAAAGTTGACATTTCGGGATTAGTAGTAAGTTCACAACTTATGTAACATATTATCCTATGTAATGATTAATCATTACACCCCATAATATTCACATCACATATAAATTTAATTTAGATTCTAATTATGTTATTAATCATAACATAATTTTGATTTTGCTTGTTCACCCAATGTGTCATATTTTCTACATGAAACCCGACACATCTTATGAACTCAAAATCCCCATTTCTTGTTTCCCAGTTTTGTGGTGTGACCTATGGGAGGATCTAAACTAAGTTGACAGTGATATCAAGAGCTTAATATCACAAGCTATAAGCGGTATCTAGCTACACATTATAGCTCCCAATTAGTTAGATGTCTTAATTCCACTCGAACCAAAACCCGATCCATTTAGTGATGGACTGCACCACTTGTGTCCGTCCCTTGCCTCATGATATTAAGAATACACCCAAAGTAGTATTGTGTCATCTTTGTATTAGTATTCATTTCTTGATCTCTTTAAGCTAGTTACAAATATGTGACTTAACTCAAATCACATTGTGCCCATTATAACTTTGCTTTATCAAGGGGCCACTAATATCATTACTTAATTAAGAGGGGCAATGATAATCTTTTGACTAACTATCTTCTCCAACGAAAGTCATACTTAACCAACTAATGCCTTTACACTACACTCATCGATAGCTCAAGACACTAGTCTAATTAAGCAATTCTTAAGTGATCGGATATAAGTCTCATATCAAAGGACCATGGACACAGTAAAATATTAATAAAACAGAAACACATTTATCTAATATTTTACTTATTAGGTCCATTCGGTATATAAAAGTAATATTTTCCTCTTTTGCGTACCCGTGTTGTCACTCACTTGTAGAGCTACAATGATCTATGAACAACACGACAATCTTAACTCGGTAATAAATGTCCCATGTTTATTACCATGATTGCGAATATCTTTTGTTTTATGTAAACAAATATCTTTTAGAGCTCTACGGTTAAGGACCAAGAGCCTCTTCCTTAACACTTCTAAAAGACGAATAACATAAACAAGGAACAAAATGATTTTTCATTCAATTCATAATAATTGACAATTAAAAGTCAAACTTTTAAAACACATTCCCTTCACTTTCAGCCGTACCTCGACAAATTTGTGGTGGTGTTTGTGGATGACATCTTGGTGTACTCGCCTGATAGGGAGCAGCATCGGGAGAACCTGAGGATTGTGCTTGGCATCTTGAGAGATCAGGAGTTGTATGCCAAGTACACGAAGTGCGAGTTTTGGTTGGATCAGGTGGCATTTCTGGGGCATATTGTGTCAGCAGATGGGATTTTGGTGGATCCGGCGAAGGTTGAGGCTGTGACTCAGTGGAGAGCCCCGACGAGCGTGACAGAGATCAGGAGCTTCGTGGGACTTGCTGGGTATTACAGACGGTTCATTCAAAACTTCTCCAGACTTGCTTCACCGCTGACAGTGTTGACGCAGAAGGGCGTCAAGTTCGTTTGGTCCCAGAAGTGCGAGGACAATTTCCAGGAGCTGAAGGGGCGACTGACGACAGCGTCGATTCTGACGCTACCGAGTGGCAGCGGAGGCTATGTGATTTACAGCGATGCGTCAGGGGTTGGCTTGGGCTATGTTCTTATGCAGCACGGGAAGGTAGTGGCATACGCTTCGAGGCAGCTGAAGGTATACGAGAAGAACTACCCTACTCATGATCTGGAGTTAGCAGCGGTGGTTCACGCGTTGAAGACCTGGCGACATTATCTTTATGGCGAGCAGTTTGAGGTCTTCACAGATCATCAGAGCCTGAAGTATTTGTTCTCACAGAGGGAGCTGAATATGAGGCAGCGCAGATGACTTGAGTTCATTAAGGACTACGACTTCACCATCTCCTATCATCCGGGGAAGGCGAATTCGGCTGCGGATGCACTGAGCAGGAAGGTTGAGGTGTCAGTTGCGAGCTTGTGCATGCAGGAGTGGAGGCTACTCGAGACATTGTCAGAGTGGAGGACGTTCACAGAGGGCCCTGAGGGAGCAGTGATTGCAGGGCTTCGGGTGGAGCCGCAGACTGTCTCGCGTGTGGTGCAGGCGCAGAGTGATGATGAGGAGTTAGCTGGTCTGCTACAGTTGGCTGCCAGAGATGGATCAGACTTCAGTGTGGGGGTTGATGGTGGTTTGTGGTTCAGGAGTCGGATCTGGGTGTCGCAGGTTGATGAGCTGAGAGATGACATCATGGAGAAGGCACACCGAGCGAGATATACTATCCACCCTGGGAGTACGAAGATGTATAAGGACCTGCAGCGGAACTTCTGGTGGAAGGGCATGAAGAGAGATATTGCGGAGTTCGTGGGCCGATGCCTAGTCTGTCAGCAGGTGAAGATTGAGCATCAGTGGGACCGATGCAGTGTATAGAGCTTCCTGACTGGAAGTGGGAGCACGTGACGATGGATTTTGTCACGGGGCTGCCGAAGACGAGGAGATTCCACGACGCGATTTGGGTGATAGTCGATCGACTGACCAAGTCGGCGCACTTCTTAGCGATCAGGACCACATTGCCTCTGGAGGGTCTAACTAAGTTGTACGTGGAGGAGATAGTCAGATTGCATGGGTACCAGTGAGTATCATCTCTGATCGAAATCCCAGGTTTACATCCAGGTTTTGGGGGAGTCTGCAGCAGGCTTTGGGGACGCGACTGAGGTTCAGTACAACGTTTCACCCGCAGACAGATGGTCAGTCAGAGAGGACGATCCAAACCCTGGAGGATATGCTGAGAGCATGCACACTAGATTGGTCAGGGTACTGGGATGAGCACCTGCCATTGATAGAGTTCGCCTACAACAACAACTTCCATTCGAGTATTGGGATGGCACCGTACGAGGCATTGTACGGGAGGCCTTGCAGATCACCGGTATGCTGGTGTGATGTGGGCGAGAGGCAGTTAGTGGGGCCAAAGCTCGTGCAGATGTATGCAGAGAAGGTGGATGTGATCCGTAGGAGATTGGCCACAACACAGAGCAGGCAGAAGAGTTATGCCGACAGACGCAAACGGGCGTTGAGCTTTGAGGATGGTGACCATGTGTTCCTGAAGATCTCCCCAGCTCGGGGAGTGATGAGGTTTGGGAAGAAGGGGAAGCTCAGTCCGAGGTATGTCAGACCGTTTGAGATCCTAGACCGAGTTCGAAAGGTTGCCTACCGGATTGTTAGATTTTGGGACACTAACCTTTTGATTTTGATTTTGGGACAAAATCCTTTTAAGGTGGGTAGGTTGTTAGACCCTAACCTTTGAATTTGGGATAATCCCGGGTTTAGTGGGGGATTAGCATGGGGAAGGAGGGAAGGAATAATGTGGTGTGATGGTGTAGGAGGAGTAGGGGATGGGTTGGCTTGGGTTTTGTGCTTTTTGAAACAAAACTCATGCACCTCTCTCTCTCTCTCCCACATTGTTGCTCTCTCTCACCCTTTCTTCTTCTCTTCTGGCAACCAGGAGGCGTGGAGGTTGCTCCGGCGTGAGGCGCGGAGTTTGGTGTGCGAGGAAGCGCGCGTGCGATCACGGATCGGAGGTGGTTTTGTGGTTTCTCCGGCGGGCGTCGTTGATCTCCTTCTTGAGGTATGCCGGCTTTTAGTGTGTTATGTTGTTGCTAACCCTCGTGGAGGGTTTGGTTGGTCGGTCGGGGGAGGTCGGAGACCTCCCCGGTGACAAGAACGACGTAAATCCTTGGTTGGCGAGGTTGAAGACGACCAACGATCGACCTGGTCGCTTCGGGCGGTCGACCGATGTAGTGTTTTTGCCCGATTTTAACCATCACCGGGCGAACGATGCCTTGCGGCGGTCGACCGGTTGTGTATTGTGCTGGTGAATCGGGGCTTCCTGTTGGTTTTTGGTCGACCGTCACTTGGCGTGGGTTCGACCGGAACTTAAGTGTACTTGACTTTTATGCATGTTGTTCGACCGATTTATGTATATTGTTCGACCGTTATATGACGTAGACTATTAGGATGACCCTGGTAGTTTTCGGTCGACCGGGACCCTTGAGTCGGTCGACCGAATAGTCTTTGGTGATTTTGACCGGTTTTAGACTGTTGTTCGACCGTTTGGATTTTAGTGATGCGCAGAATAGTTTGACCGTTGTAGACTTCCGGTCGACCGAAGCTATTGGGGACGGTCGACCGGTTAGGCTTTTTCGGTCGACTATTTGTGTGCAGAACTGGATTCCTGGTCTTGTGATTGTGTCAACTCTGTCCACGGAAACCCGTGTCCTCGCTTAGAGCGTGAACCGGGAGGTGACGGTTGGCACGTGCTCGTGCCGCCCAGGGACCGCCGTGTGGAAGAGTGTGGACACTTGGGTCGCGCCACCTCCGGATTGGACGTGGTGTGACGTGTTGTTGCCTTACTCTCTAATGAGTAGCAGACCTGAGGGATCGCGGATCCCAATGCGTGTGACTCATGGCTCGTGGAGCATGATAACCCTGCAGACTACGGTCTGGACCCATCCGATGTTGTGCCAGACGTATGTTGTACCGCCGATGTTGTGCCGGCGATGCCGGCGAGGTTGTTGCCGGCGATGATGGTGCCGACGATGTTACGGCTTGTGGTTGTGCCGTCCGATGTTGTGCCGGACGTATGTTGTACCGCCGATGTTGTGCCGGCGATGCCGCTGAGGTTGTGCCAACGATGATCCCCGATTGGGCACCTATCCTGGGATGTTGACCGACCAGGCTACGGCTCCGTCGAAGGTGGTGTAGACCACGTGGTTCTTTGCGCGGAAGTGCGGACGCTCCTCACCGATCCCTTTGGCTCGAGTAGTCGCGTGTGGGGGGACGCGTCGCGTACTGTCCGTAAGACCGTATGTGCCTACGGTAGGTTTTCGAGGGAGACCCGTTGTTGTTGCTGGGCTGATGTCCTTGTAGACCCTGTTGAGGGTCGTTGTTGTTCGACTGAGGTCCCGTTTACTCTGTTGAGGGACTTGATGCATTGCAGATGTGACATGACATGCTATTAGTATGATAGGTTCATTTTACCGTACTATTGCATGCATATAGGTGAGCTTGGCATACGGGGTTTCCGAATGGGAAACTCAGGCATCGTTGTTTGATTCATGTTTCTGGACCGCAGTAGGTTCTGTCGGGTGGTGACAGCGGGCGCACACATTTTGGGGCCAGGATCCTCATCGGACTCTTCGAGGTCGTTGTGATTGCTTTAGCTGTCTTTTCATTGTATTGTTGTAATCACGTCTTTTGACAAACTCTGTTGTATTATTGGTGCACCGACTGTTGATTTATTCGAGTGACATTCCTGTGGATGATTTTATCTGGGTAATCTCTTGATTGTTTAATTTTTTTAAATTTTCGTTGTTTCGGGATGTTTCACTCGTGCTTTGAGAGAGATAAGTGTCCTTTCAGTGGAAAGGACCCTTTCGAGTTTCAAGTTTAGAGAACAAACAAGTATGTGATTCAAAAGACACACATCGGTTGACGACTTTAATCCGACGTGCCATGCCCCATTTATTTGTTCCCATTGAAGGACAAATCTGTCCTTCAAAGGACAATGCTTTGTGGGATGTAAGTGTCCTTTAAGAAGAAAAGACTCTTTTGAGTTTAGAGAATAGACAAGTATGTGCTTTAAAAAACACACGTCGGTTTTACGGCTATAATCCGACGTGACAAGTCCCTTTTAATTGTTCCCTTTGAAGGACAATGAACAAACATGTAACATGTCCTTTAAAGGAAATAAGTGTCCTTTAAAGCACAATCTTGTGGCTAAGAGGACCCTTTTCGAGAATTAAAGAACAGAACATACTACTTTAAAATTTAAAAATGTATATAATTACAATTAAAAATAATGCATATAATTACAGTAAACAAGATTTCGCATCAATTTTCTGCTATCAGAAATTGGCTTTTGATGTTGGAGTCCCTCAGTAAATACATTGTCATTTCTCCTCTGGCTGAGTGCAAATATTTCCTGTCCATTTCAGTTGTGGGATGTTCTTCTAACAATAAGCATTTTATCCAGTGAAGCACATACACTCCACATTCCCCACTATTGGGTGCTTGGTGTTGTCACTTTTCCCCTTTATAGGATAGTTTCCAGTCGATGTTAAAGTGAGATCTCCAAAATTTTGTCATTTTTACCGTAGCATGTTCATCATGGACACCCACTGGTGTTTGATCATTGTATCTATCAACCCGAGGAAGGTTGTTATGGTGTGTTATTTGTTTAGTTCTTCCATCTACAATCAGTCGTGTCTAGTGATGATCGTTTATCAACGGTTGTGAAATAACACTGCCCAGTGATGATCGTTTGTCAACGTTAGAAAATAAATCATCGTAGTTGGACATGATAGCAATGAAGGTTGGGTAGGGAATGATAATAACATTCCTGTGGTAGCATCCAACTTCTGTTTTTGCTCCAACACAACAAGCAATGCGTCTATTAACTGTCCATTAAAATAAGTACAATTAACTAGTCATTTCAGTGGATTAAACAAAAACTCGATTCACAAAATGAAATATACTTACATCCGTTGTTAGACCTTTGCCTTTAGTGATTAGATCTTTTAGGCTTACAGAGTTCCCATTCTTGAACCACACGAGTTTTTCCAAGTTTTTCCGTAGTGTTGTTAAATTAAGAAGTACATTTTCCCGCTTTTTTAAACCTAGCCATGCCTTTCATGTCAATTTTTTTATTTTGTTGTATTTGTTGGTTGGCTAGGTAGGTTTTTGTTGGAGAATTCACTTCTTGTTTGTCTGAAATTTGGTTTTCATCATATTTGAGCTTCTTCAACACAATTGACATGTGATTTGTTCTCTTTCTCTTTTCTTTTCTGTGAGGTTCTTCTTTTGAACCTCTTTTTTCTTGTTCAGACTTCTTGGTCTTCTTCTTCTTCTTCTCTTTCTTTTTTCTTTTTCTTTTTCTTCCTCTATTCTTCTATCTATTCTTCATTTTCTTCACTTCCTTTTTCCTTTTCTTTTTACTTTCTTTCTTCTTCATCCATTTTATTTTTCTTCTCCACTTCTTCCTTTATTCTTTCCTCTACTTTTTTCCGCCTTGACTCTTTATCCTTCTCGTACTTCCTCCTCACTTCTTCTCCACCAAAGGATAGATTCATCATTTTGTTTTGTTAAATATCATGTAAGATCATTACTACGATAGTTGTGGTTAAAAGAAAACATATGCCCTTTAGAAGACTGGACTGTCATTTGAGGACACCTTCTTGTTTTTAATGAACAAAAAATACTTGAAAGGACAAACATTGTTTTTAAAGGACACTATGAGCTTAAAGGACACTACAGAGTATAAAAGACATATGTGTCCTTTAAAGGACTTGGTCGTGGATTTAAAAGAACATACCATTTCATTAGTGTAAATCAATTCAGTGGTTTCAAACTGGGATGTTGAGGCACCCTCATTAGTGTTCTTAAGCTCTCATCTCCAAAAATTTCATTTCTTTCCCATATTGGAGATGGTGGATCTGCTGGTATGTATTGGGTACACTCTAGAAATGCATCTTTTGCGTTCTCCATTGCTTTATCTTTCCAGAACTGTATTTCTTTTGGGTTCTCCATTACTTTATCTTTCCAGAACTGTGTTTCTTTTGCGTCCTCAGCCAATTTTTTTATTGAGCTCTTTGTTAGTCTGCTTTGCTTTCAGCCACATTAATTTCATTTCCGTGAAGTCCACCTCATCTTGTAGTGGATCTCTTTGGATTTCGTGGGCTCCAACGGTTATTCTTTGAGGCTTTGTGTCTTGTGGAATGTTGCCCGTTCTTTGCTCGCTGGTGGTACAAGGATGAACTTGTTTGTTAACCTCACCTATCTGTACATATTCAGGTTGTTCCAGCTCTTCTAAGTGTCTGACTTCCACTTGTCCACAAGCTATTTTTTGGATGGTGATGCCCTGCTGTTGAACGTTTTAATTAAACCGCAAGTGCACGGCCGCGATGAAGCGGTGGCAAGTACGGGTCGTCCTCAGGGAGGTGAGCTCGCTCTTGTTTATCAGAAATCAAGTGGCAAATTAGGGAAGAGAAAGATTGATTACGCTAACCTACACTACACTATGCTAAGAAGTACGAAATGTGAAAGAAGCAAACAAGCGATGAAATAAGAACTAAGCTAAGAACAAAACAAGAATGCTGTAATTTCAGGAATGGAAAACCCCTAAGGGGTGGAGTGAGTGCACACAAGCAAAGAGGTGGGTGTAGAATACATTCTTTAAGCACATGAAGGTGGTGTTTATCAAGCATAGGAAGTGTCTAAATCTTATGGCAAAACCTATCAATCTATTCACCAACTTAGTTGATTAACATTTACATATGCAAAGTGTTTATTTCAGAACCTAAACAAGCATGAGAGGTGTCTAATCATTTTGGCAAAACTCATCAAGTTGTAAATTCTATCCTAAACAAGCAAGCATACATTCATGTTTAATCAACACATTGAAATTAAAGCATTCATCCCATTCTCTAATGCATGTATGTACATCTACTCCACCCCCCAAAGGGGATGGAACTACTCACTAAACATTACACTAATTATTAAACTAAGCAAAGAAAGCATATTAAAACTAAGCTAGAATTAAAAGACGATTAAACTAAAACATGCATAAACAATAAAAGAAGCATAAAACCAACAATGAAAGAAACACAAAACTTTATTGATAAAATGACTCACATTAAAAGTAGCATCCTCCTACTTTAGTGTGTGCTTCAAGGCCTCACTTCTAGTAGGAAGAATAGCCACTTAAAATATGGAGTGATTACAATAGGAGGTGAAGAGTTCTATTTATAGCCATGGAAAAAGCTAATCCGGGACAATCCCCCGATGTGGGACTAAACAGATACCACAAATAGCCTAAACATCCTCTAATACATGTGCTGGAGAAATTTAAGCGCATTTGGGCCAAAAGTGACCGCCAATTAGCGGTCTTGGACCGCTAATTAGCTGTCTACAGTGTCCGGATCGCTCTGGAATTTCTTGTGGGCTTTTCTGGAAGGCTTTGTTGGTATTTGATGCATCTTTTTTGCATGTTGGAGCTCCGACCCGAATAGAATTGCCAAAATACTCCCCATGATGGTGAGGAGTATTCTGTTTTGCTCTTAGGTCCTTCGGTCTTGCATTCAGGTCCTTCTTCCTTGCATCTTGGTCCACAGATCTCACAATTCAGTCCTTTTTCCCAGCTTTTGGGTCCTTTTATGCTTCATCTCTTCAAACCTATTTATTCCTGAAAACTAAACATAAAACTCGTAACATAGCATTATTTAGGTGAAAGATGATGGATATAAGATACAAATATGAGCATGAAATGATGTCAATCAAATACCCCCACACCTAACTTTTGCTAGTCCCGAGCAAAACAAAGAAAGAGAAAAGCATGAGAAAAAAAACAAGAAATCCTAACTCACTTTCGTAGGAATCACGGTTGCACTTAGCACGTGCAACAAGCCGTTAAACCTCCTTGTCGCCAAGGAGGAGGAGTGTTGTCTCCTGAGGGTTTTCAGCGGATATACCCACAAAATCCGAACAAGATGCATTAATCAATCTAGATAGACGACTCGTTGGACTTATATTGTCGATCATGGGACGCGGTAATACTACGGGTCGACTCTATATTTGTAATCGGTCCACACACCTATCCTAATGAGTTATTCGTGAGAGTTAGTTAAGGACTTAAGTGAAAGACATGGGCAACCATAACTTCTGAATGTGATACAATGTGTAGAGTCCATTTTGGTTCTTATTTGCTTTTTTTTTCTTTTTTTTTCTTTCATTATTTTTTTTCTTTGGAGCATTTTATTGGTTGGTGTTTGATTCTCCCAGGGTCAGGTTTCGTGCATCATTGCCTATGAGGCCTTACACTATCACGTACACCTTCCCCCAAATCTCCACATAGGGCGATCCCTACCACCCGTGTAACGGGAGTTCGGTCGGCGCATCCCAAGTCAGATGACTCGAAAGCACCAGGCACAAAGTCCCCTCAGACCTACTTTCCAGAGTGATAGGAGCCGTGCGAGAAGAGAGAACACCACTTATTTATCTATATGGGAACCAAAACCCCTACATTTAAGTTTCACAAAAAGAGATTAAGGGCCATCGACTACGACAAACTTCCTTATACTCACAAACACGAATTATTTGACTCACTAGGTTCATGGTGGACTTCTTTAAATGTTTGAGTACTGAAACCCTATGATTACATGCCCCCTGAGGGAAAACCAGGGTGCATCCTAACGACTCGACAAGACCTAAAGCCAATAAACTAGAAATCCTAATGCATCAAGTTCTAGACAATTTTGGGAGCTTTCTTTTTACTTTGCCTCTCAACGGTTTTACAAATGCTAAACACACGCAAAATCCACAAAAACATTTTCTTTCGCAAACACATGAAGATTTTGAAAGAAATGTGAAAACTTTAAAGCACTCGGCAAGCAAAAGAAGACAAGTCACCCAAGGATCATGGCAAGCAGATATATCAATGTTAAATGCGGCACACTAACATGACCCTAGCAGTACAAACAAAAGAAAATAAAACTAAAGGAAAAAGACTCGACTATGTACACACGTAAAACACCCCCCACACCTACTTCATGCATTGTCCTCAATGAATGTGAACAAGATACTACATGGATACATGCATGAAAAAGGAAAGATCTCACCAACATGAAGTACAAAGGGACGTTCAGGGTCATGTTGATGGACACAAACCCAAATTCCCTCAAAACCTGTGAGAAGCTGAAGAAGGGAGATAAATACGTGAAGAAATTGGGGCCCAAGTACACAAGGGTTGGTGCCCACAACAATCGATGCTCACTGAAGGAGTCTTTTATTACACAATTTTTTTTTGTTTTTTTTGTTGTTTTTTTTGTTTTCTTTTTTTGTTTTTACAAGATATATACATCAACCAAGATATTCTCATAATCATTTGGTCAAGGAACATCAAATGAGAACATCAAGTCATGAGGACCAGAGACTTGCCGAGATGGGCAAACTCCACTGGTACTCTGAGGTGTCATGAGGGGTGAAAGGTCAAAGATGAAAGGCTCGAACCCCTCATGATATTGGTTGGGTGTGGGCAACAAAGAATGAAGTTGTGTTGCCTCACTAGGGTTTAATTGCTCATCGAAGAAAACCCTCCAACCAATAGGCGGGTGCATCGGAATGAGTTCCTCAGGCTCATTCGATGGATGCAGCAGACCTGCATCACTAAAAATGGGGCTTCTCCTCAAGTCATCCAACAAGGACCTCCCACCATCATTTAGATCATCAAGCATAAGCTCGGTCATAGGTGGGTCCTTGTTGGAGTCAAAATGAAGCTCAAATGGCTCAATGGCCATGGGACATGAGGTAGAGACACCTTCTGGTATAGGCATATGATGAGATGTCTCACTCTCACTAGTACTCTCAACTGAATCATGCAACGAACACTCCCTTTGGACATTTATGTTCGAGGCCAGCTCACTCTGTTGCATTGCGAAGACATGCAATGAGTTTTCGCTGGACCCACGAACATTCTCAACGGGTTGCATTGGGGTTAGTGGTGTTCGTTGATTTTGTGGTGCTTTCTCCAATTGGCGGATGAGATTTAGATTTAAAGGTTCATTCATGGGTTCCTGTTGCTTACCAGAGTTGAACACATGAAACTCGGCACTCATGTTACCGAATGAGAGCTTCATGAGACCATTTCTACAATTAATCAAGGCATTGGAGGTTGCCAGAAATGGTCTACCCAAAATCAAAGGTATTTGAGAGTGGGTGTTCGCAACAGGATTGGTATCGAGGACAACAAAATCGACTGGAAATATAAAATCTCCAACTTTGATAAGCACGTCCTCGATAATCCCCATGGGAATACGAATGGATCTATCCGCTAATTGGAGGGTGATCTTAGTTGGTTTCAATTCTCCCAAGTTCAACTGTTGATAAACAGAGAATGGGAGGAGGTTGACCGCTGATCCTAAATCAAGCAAAACATTGCTCATTCTAGTGTCCCCTATCGTACACTGAATAGTAGGACACCCCGGGTCCTTGTATTTTGTGTAGGTGGGATTGGACAAAAGTGAGCTGATATTTGCAGCCAAGAATGCTTTCTTAGGAACATTGGTCTTCCTCTTGGTTGTGCAGAGATCCTTCAACACTTTGGCATATTGAGGTATTTGTTGGATGACATCCAACAAGGGGATGTTAACCTTCACTTGCTTAAACACCTCTAATATCTTGTCCATGTTGTCACTCTGCTTTTTGTTTAACCTACTTGGATAGGGAGCTTTTGGCAGGTAGGTTTTCTGCTGTGCCTGAGAAGAAAGCTTTGGTGTATTACCCTCACCCTCAGCTTCTTCTTCACCACCATTCCCACTGATGGGCTGCATAGATGGTGGTGGGTGTGGCAAGGAAATGTGATTGTCAACCTGTTTTCCATTCCTTAATGTCACAATGGAATTGACATGGTGAACAGGTTCCTCCACATGGTTCACTTGCCTCCCCCGAGGTACCACATTCTCATTTTGCATTTGTTGTTGTTGGTACATGTGGGGGTTAGCCTCAGGCTGGCTAGGAAAAGACCCTCTCTCTCTTTCATGTACAGACTGAGCCAATTGGCCCATCTGAAGCTCTAGAGATTTGATGGTCTGCTGATTTGAAGTGAGAACTTGACTTGTGGACGACATAAATTTTTTCATAGAGTTCTCAAGTCCACGAGTCAAGTTCTCAAGCGAATTAAACCGGGTTTCGAAGTTGTTAGAATTTGGGAAACCTGGTTGGTTGGTGCTTGGAACTTGGGGTTGCTGATAAGATGGTGCATGCATGGGAGGTTGGTGTGATTGGTAAGGTGGTCTAGAGGAGTTTGAAGGACCACCCGGGGCATTAGTTTGGTTCCATGAAAAATTGGGGTGGTTCCTCCACCCAGGATTATAAGATGATGAGTATGGGTCATTCCTGGCTCTATCATAGACGACGTTGACACGCTCCATCTCAGGAGGAATGGACTCACACTCGCTTTCTACATGACCTATCCTACCACATGAATGACAAGGAACTGGACCAGATGTGGACATGTGAGGTGCACTTTGTTGGTTTTGGAGCTCAATCGAATCCATACGGCGCATTAAGGCCGCCATGCGTGCCTCGGTGGCCGTAGTGGTATCGATAGCAAATGCGGCACCCGATCTAGTCGAGTTTGCATTCGCGATCCTCGCTCCTATACTAGATGATGCAGGTCGTTCCCTCACACTCTCCCATTGCATGGTTTTCTCAGCGAGGTCTTCTAGGAAGGCCCATGCCTCCCTTTCATCCTTTCCCAAGAACTATCCTTGACACATGGACTCAAGGAGCGTTCTGGACGGGATGTGAAGACCCTCATACACAATCTGACAAAGATGCCACAACTCAATGCCATGGTGAGGGCACGAGGATAGTAGCTCTTTGAACCTCTCAAGATATGCATGAAATGGTTCGGTCTCATGTTGATAGAACGAATTGATTTCGTTCCTCATTTTTTTGAGTCCGATGATTAGGAAAGTACTTCTTGAGGAATGCAGATTGAAACTCATCCCAAGTCCTAAAGGAATTCGCCTGGTTGCTGTACAACCACTTCTTGGCGTCATCCTTTAGTGCAAAAGGAACGAGCCTAAGATGGATGGAGTCTGTGCTAAGTTGTTGCAGCTTGAACATAGCACAGACCTCCTCAAATTCCCTAAGAAAGATATAGGGGTCACCTTTCCCAGTGAAATGAGGGAGCATGGAAATGAATTGAGGCTTAACCTCAAAATGGTTCCCATTAGCCTCTGGTAATACGATGCATGAGGATAGAGCGGTACGGCTCGGGTAGCATCGATCACGAAGAGGTATGCGAACGACAACTGGAAGCACAGGTGGAACAGGTGGGTCCAGCAACTGCTCCTCCTCACGGAAATTAGCAGCCATTGGACCCGAACTACGTGCGACACGAGAGGAGGAAGGTGTCGAGAAATCGATTACCGAAGCCGGATTGACAACGCTCCTCGTCAAATGACCACTCTCGTTTCGTGTCCACGAAAGCATGCACAAAGGTGCACACACAAACTACAACTCTCTTTTTTTTCTTTTTTTTTCTTTTTTTTTTCAAAGAATGTACGTAGGGGAGAAGACGGGGGAACACAGGAGAGAAAGAATGACTCAGGAGAGAAAGGAAGAAGTCCTTATGCTACGGCGGATGGGTACAGGTAGAAGCATACAAGCAAACAAGACTCAAGCAATCCTAAGGTCGCTATAGGTCCTTACATCTAGACGACGCCTAACTGCGAGGTCACACGGCCTCAACACGCCTCACCTCCCTACAACGAGGACCACAAAGCCCAGCAAGTGAGCCAAGATCCGGGGATCTCGTCTCTCCTACTATCGACAAAGTGGGCAACGCCGATCAGGTCATGACGGTCGGGACCGGATCACTCTCCTAATGCGTCCAAGATCCTTAGGGCCAATGTCTACTTGATTTTAAAATTAGGCTCTTGATTAGTGTGGTTTTTGGGGCGAAGGAAAGGGTGATGAAATCCCCCACCTTATCTTTTACGGGACAACCCCTCCTTAGTAGCGTTTTGGAGTCCTAAATCTAGCAATCAACACTCCAAACAACGCTCAACTCACACTTGTTGCAATGCACTTCCTACTAACTAATGCATGTTCATACGAAATGCATGAATGAGAGTAGAAGGTGCGTACCTCACGCCAGCTCTCAGCAACAGAAAATAAAGCTCAGATAAAAGACAATCTAAGTGCCTAAGTCACATACATGATGCATGGCCTAAACAAAAAGAATGCCTAATCTTTTGCTTTGAGTTTTAGGGTCCAAGTTGCTTAAAGGAGGTTTGATTATTGATCTGGGAACAAACTATAAGTCAAAACATGCCAAATTAAGTCTCAGACCACTATATCAGATAAAGTAAACAGACCAAAGAAATAAGAGAGCGAGCTGAGCTTACCAGACCGCCAATTGGCGGTCCCAGGCCGCTGATTGGCGGTCTACAGTGCCCAGCTTGCTTCAAAACTTCCCCAGGTGCTCCCCCAGACGACTCCAAGTCTCCTGAAACAAAGAAAAACTACAAAACAAAAATTAAATCCACTCGAATCGTCCAAACAAGAGTCTGGACTGGCACCTCCCCGGCAACGGCGCCAAAAACTTGTTGAACGTTTTAATTAAACCGCAAGTGCACGGCCGCGATGAAGCGGTGGCAAGTACGGGTCGTCCTCAGGGAGGTGAGCTCGCTCTTGTTTATCAGAAATCAAGTGGCAAATTAGGGAAGAGAAAGATTGATTACGCTAACCTACACTACACTACGCTAAGAAGTACGAAATGTGAAAGAAGCAAACAAGCGATGAAATAAGAACTAAGCTAAGAACAAAACAAGAATGCTGGAATTTCAGGAATGGAAAACCCCTAAGGGGTGGAGTGAGTGCACACAAGCAAAGAGGTGGGTGTAGAATATATTCTTTAAGCACATGAAGGTGATGTTTATCAAGCATAGGAAGTGTCTAAATCTTATGGCAAAACCTATCAATCTATTCACCAACTTAGTTGATTAACATTTACATATGCAAAGTGTTTATTTCAGAACCTAAACAAGCATGAGAGGTGTCTAATCATTTTGGCAAAACTCATCAAGTTGTAAATTCTATCCTAAACAAGCAAGCATACATTCATGTTTAATCAACACATTGAAATTAAAGCATTCATCCCATTCTCTAATGCATGTATGTACATCTACTCCACCCCCCAAAGGGGATGGAACTACTTACTAAACATTACACTAATTATTAAACTAAGCAAAGAAAGCATATTAAAACTAAGCTAGAATTAAAAGACGATTAAACTAAAACATGCATAAACAATAAAAGAAGCATAAAACCAACAATGAAAGAAACACAAAACTTTATTGATAAAATGACTCACATTAAAAGTAGCATCCTCCTACTTTAGTGCGTGCTTCAAGGCCTCACTTCTAGTAGGAAGAATAGCCACTTAAAATATGGAGTGATTACAATAGGAGGTGAAGAGTTCTATTTATAGCCATGGAAAAAGCTAATCCGGGACAATCCCCCGATGTGGGACTAAACAGATACCACAAATAGCCTAAACATCCTCTAATACATGTGCTGGAGAAATTTAAGCGCATTTGGGCCAAAAGTGACCGCCAATTAGCGGTCTTGGACCGCTAATTAGCTGTCTACAGTGTCCGGATCGCTCTGGAATTTCTTGTGGGCTTTTCTGGAAGGCTTTGTTGGTATTTGATGCATCTTTTTTGCATGTTGGAGCTCCGACCCGAATAGAATTGCCAAAATACTCCCCATGATGGTGAGGAGTATTCTGTTTTGCTCTTAGGTCCTTCGGTCTTGCATTCAGGTCCTTCTTCCTTGCATCTTGGTCCACAGATCTCACAATTCAGTCCTTTTTCCCAGCTTTTGGGTCCTTTTATGCTTCATCTCTTCAAACCTATTTATTCCTGAAAACTAAACATAAAACTCGTAACATAACATTATTTAGGTGAAAGATGATGGATATAAGATACAAATATGAGCATGAAATGATGTCAATCACCTGCCTTTCCAGTGTTTTAAGCATCTTCCCTGACCCAAACAAAGAACTCCATCTATTGACTCTTAGAATGCAAGGTGGCTTTGCATTCTCAATTGTTAACTTCTCACACAAGCATACTTGCAGCAATATATCGATATTTGGTGTCACGAAAACCTATTAAAAGCATAAAATATTTTGCAAATATTTCAAATCTGAAATTTTTTTAGCTGAAGTATAGCTATGCATCCATCAACATTCCCCTTCTTTAGGGTAAGGTTTCCTGATGATTTCCTTTTCTTTAGTTTTATACTGCCTGTTTCTATGCCAGCAAATAGGAATTCAAAAATCACCTCTGTCCGGGCATGCTTTCTCATGTCTTCCAGTCTTTCTACAGAAGACATGTATCATTCCTTCAGTCTATTTATGTCATCGCACAATAGGAACATACTAAAAAGAAGACAAATAAGTAGTTTGATGTATCCAATGCCATCTCCTCTCTCCTTGGCCTCCCTCAGTTGTATCTTTAATTCCTTCTTCTCCGGTATCTGACCAACTTGTTTGGTCGATTGCTTTTTACTCATGTTGACTGACATTCCTCCCTTTTCCAGTCCTAATATGATTGCTACATTGGTGGTGTTGAAATTCAGAAATTTACTACCTATCCTCAACCCACCTTCTTCCACCTCAAAATTTTCAATCTTGAAGTCAAGGATGTCATTGTCTACAGTGATTCTTTGCATACTCAGGAATTTAGGGAATGATGTCTTCTGGAATATCGCCACTTGATTGCCAGTAATGAGTGGAAGCTCTTTCTCGAATGATTCTCATGTACAGTTCGACGATTGAAAGTAATTGAAAGTCTACTGATTGACATCATATCATGCATATATTTGTGTCCTATATCCTTTATTTTTAGCCTAAGCAATGTTACGTAATGAGGTTTATGGTTATGTTTCAGGAATAAACATGACTAAGTTGCAAGACTTATGGACTGAGATGAAAGAGAGAAGGACCCGGATGTAAAACCAAAAGGATCAATGAGCAAATCAAGAAGCTCCACACCACAATGAGGAGTATTTTGGCAATTAGATCCGGGCCCAAACATCAACAACCAAATCGGGTTCATAAAATATCAATAAATCAAGCCAGAAACGAACCACCAAAATCCGGAGTCAATCAAAGCTATCTGGACTGCCAATTGGCGGTCCAAATTGGTCCAAAAGTTTCATGGTTAATTCGGGTCGTGTATTATGTTGTTTTATGTCCCTTTATAGTATGCATTTAGTCCCATACCGGGGGATTGTCCCTAGTTACCTTTTTTCATGCCTATAAATAGAACTATTCCTCCTCATTTGTATTCACTCATTGCTTGGTGGCATTCTCTCTACTTGGAGTAAAGCCTTGAAGCAAAACTCAAGTGGAGAAGAAAGCTACTTGTAATGTGAGTCATTTAATAAAATAATTTTTCATAGTTTTGTTCTCATGTTGTCTCTTTGTCTTGCATGTTTAGCTTAGTCTTGTTTCTTTAATCTTAGTCTAAATTAGTTAGAATGTCTCCTTTTCTTTATATGAATGATTGCTTAATGTGTAGTGAGTAGATTCATCCCCTTGGGGGGGGGGGTGTGGAGATGATGTACATATATGTTGTGAAGTTTGGATGTTTGATAAATTTTTGATTGTGTAGACTTGCATGTTTGTATGTTCATTTGGGGTATTTTAATCATCTACATGTAGGGGGATTTTGATGGGTTTTTCCATAAGATTTAGACACTTCCCATGCTTAGTTTCCTCATGTTTATTGATTGAAATTTCCTGTTAAATATGCTACATGTTAGTTTGTATTTGTGGTTGCTTGCTTGATTGATTGAAGAAACTTTGTTTTGATGAGTTTTGTCATAACATTTAGACACCTCCCATGCTTAGCTTTGTTCTTCGCATGAGTTCATGGATTTTGACGAGTCTTGCCATATCTGTAGACACTTCTCGTGCTAAGTCTAATCTTATGATAATCAAGTAGTAATTGTCGATACGTTGTGTGAATAGATTGATTGGTTTTGCCACATCTTTAGACACTTACTATGCATGAAAACACACACACGACACACACACATACATGCATCATTCATCACTAATTTCACTTCATATGTGCACACACTCCACCCCTTAGGGGTTTCTCTTCTTGATTTCCAATCTTTCGTTGCTTTCTTTCGCATTTCTTACATACTAGTTGAGTATAGTTTAGCTTAGCATAACCAAATCTCTTCTCCCTTTATTCGCCACTTGATTTTTGACAAATCAGAGGCTACTCACCTCCTTGGGGATCGACCAGTAGTTGTCACCGCTTCATCGCGGTCGTGCACTTGCGGTAATTAATAAAATGCAATACGAACATTTCAATTCATTGGCGCAAAAGGGCTTAAAATGATAGACCACACCCTAGTAAAGTAATAAGGTATTTATGCACAAGAATCAGGTGGGAAGTTGATTCTGGGAGTCAAAAGGAAAGCAATGGAAAGCAGAATCCAGTGGAATTCAAATTCTGTTTGACAAAATTCTGTCATTTGTGCCTGTATCTAGAACATGATGGAATTCAAATCCTGTTGTTTGTGCATATAACTGGAATTTACTATAAAATGTAAAAACAAATTATTATTTTTTAATTTTTATTTACAAATAGTGAAGAAGAGTTCTCTTTCTATCGCCTGCAATGTCGATAAAAGAGAGAAATTAGTCTCATTCTACGAAACTCAATTGATAAAAGAAAGAATACAATTCAATTTTGAACCATACATGGAATCACAAGTCGAAACCAAATAGAATTTATTTTTGTTATAGTCAATCACATATGAGAGCAAGCAAGAACAGAGAAAATTATTTTTAGACAATATATGGTAAAATTTACACTTCTCTATCAAACTAGACATGCTAATTTTTTGTTGTGATGAAATGAGCATATGAACACAAGTGTAGAAAGAACTTATGAAATGCCTATTTCAGTGGTCAAAGGTGTTGTTTTTACAAATACTACAATGCACGTAAGTTGGTGGAGTCTCACTGCATTTTGTTGATCTTTTCAAAATTTTCTATATTTGTTATAGAACCAACGAAGGTGATTAAGAAAATTCCTGCACCAACCCAGATTCAAGTTAAGGAAGTATCAAACAAGGAAAAAGTAACTCCAGAGGAACATATTAAACCCATCAATATAAATACTTGTATTAATATGTCACATGCGTGTTCAGCCGTCTTCACTAGAAAAATACCAATATGTTTCTCGTTATTTGTTGAAGAATATAGATATACTGCAACCAAATACACTCTTTGTAGATATTTATACTAATCAGAGGAGACGTCACCAGAGGCGATAAGGCAAGGTTGGAGAGGGTGGGTGGTTGGGAGGACTAGAGAGAAGGTCGTCGGAGGGGTTGAGGCAGGGCTGGAGATAGTCGGACCGGGGGGTGGTAGACATTTTCACTTCTCCAAATTTCCCCTAACCCTAAAACTTAAATTTTCAATTTTCCAAGTTATGCACAAACATATGGAAGATACTGGGACAAACCGTCAAACGTAAGACATTCTCTTTTCCATTGGATTTCAACTAAACAAACCCCCACAGAAGAACAGAGCCCGGCTGTTAGAGGGCAAAACCTCCACTTTTGAAGGACAGACCCAGACAAACAAAACACGACCACACCCTGGTGGTTGATTTCAACGAAATCAAGAAAACCCTAGACTAGTGAAGACGACAACAATGTTTTCACGACGACCAACTCACCAATTTTTTACCGCTACTACTCGGGACTTCCATGTTTGCGACTTCCATGTTAGTTGTCATTTCTTTGGTTTTGGTTTTTTGTTGGGGTTCCATGTTTGCGACAATTTGTTTTAAAACTAATAAAAGATAGTTCTTTGAAAAGTTGCGGTTTAGCTCGGTTTTGTTGTTAATGGAAAGAATCATTCCCACCACTTTTTGGGAAACCACAACTGTTTCCCATTCATCAGAATTTAGAGTACAAATTTTGAATTGCTTTACAAAATCCAAAACAAATCCACCAAATTGGTGGACATGGCTAGTGAGTGGTGACACGCAGTGTCCATGTATCAGACTATCGATCAATCGTCTTGCAAACATCCATTTGTATCAGTCCATGAATAGGACATGTATATGGTTTATGGACCCTTTCGACTTTTAAACAACAGAATCAAACTTTAAAGGACATACATATCTTTATAGTGTTAATCTTGTTCATCAATTACATGATCTATATATCAAACATCCATTTCTTAATTGTGTTACAAGTTACAACCTTACATTAATTGTGTAGAATTTTTCTAATCCATATTCCTGAATTTCTTCTTTCGCTAACAAATCCATATTATTGTTTAACTTCTTGAGTTCTTGTTTCACATAATCTTGTCTTGTCTTTATATGTCCCCAACATGTCTTATATATATTCTCTACTACAGAAAAGGGCATATACGTCGGATGTACGGGGGTATATACGTCGGATATAAGCACTCCCAGATCCGACGTCTATGCGTGCGTCGTCTATACATAGACGTCGGTCGCGAAAAATCCGACGTCTATTCTTTAGGAATAGACGTCGGCTTCTACATACGGCCGACGTGTATTCTTTAAGGATAGACGTCGGCCTTTATATCTAACCGACGTCTATTATTCTGGTATAGACGTCGGTGAACTTATAGACGACGTCTATTCTTAACGAATAGATGTCAGATTATAAATAAAGCTGACGTTTAGTCTTTTCTTCAAAGGAATAGACGTCGGCTAGTATAAATATCTGACGTCTATTCCTAAACCTGGAGAAAATAAATAAATAGCATCCTGCAAACTTGTTTTTAGTCATCGTATTCGTGTACATACAACCTGCACCAAATTCGTTCACAGATGCTCACACTTTCTTGCACATGTACATACAAGCACAAACATATTTGCCAACTTGCACAAACACAAACATACAACCATACATGCACAAACACAAACATACAAGCATACACAATTGACATTCAACACACTTGCAATTAATTCATTCTAAAATTAAGGTGATTATATTAAGGCATAAATTGTAGGTTTGTAATACAAATGCACTTGTTAACTAAATTACAAAAAATGTTAGTGACAGGAGAACCTCTTCGTTCGTCAACATGTTTCTGATAAAATAGCGAGTCCATCGGTCGCGAGTTTCATCGTGCTCCTGTTGCGAGAAGGGATCACTACTTTTTGGGAAGACCTATCAAAAAAATACAAGTGTGAATGTTAATAACTAAATAATGAAACTACAACTATACAATTGATTAACGATCTACATTACCTCGGATAGGAATACGTCTTGAGTTGCCAATTCGAGGGTTTCCTCCATGTATCTCATCACGTAGTAACCACATTCCGTATTTCCAGCCTGCTTCCGTACTATAAACATAGAAATTCGCTAAATTTATGTTCCTAACTTAATTAACAAAAAATGGAGAGAACATACTCTCATTCCATACCATGTTATTCCTGCTTTTGTGGTTATTCTCCTGCCACCCAAAGCTCTGTAAACCTTAATTGCCCTGAGTAGCACAAGTTAAAATTTCATTCAATAATACTAATAAAAATCTACGAATTACTTTTCCCACGACTAAAACGAACTTAAAAATTTAGAAGTTTCTTTATTGAGTCCCTTGGTTTATTCGACCCCAACGGATCAAACCAATATGCCGAATTAGTCGTGGGGCATACAACGACAAGCATCCAATAAGCCCTGTTATATATATAATTAGAAGCTTATTACAAAATAAAATCCCACTTTGAATTACAAAGTTTACCTCTCATGATAAGGGAGCAGATAATATCTTTTGTCTTCTTCTTTAAAGAATGTCCCAAGCTGACCCGATTTATCGTCATTCCCGTATATATATGTAGACGGACTGATAAATCCAAATACTTGATCGTCAGGAAAGACTGACCTTCTGGCGTCATAAAGATGTCTACAAGTATAAAAATTATACTTTATTACAGTTTTGATAAAATTATTCAATACTTTTCATTGTATACAAAAAAACACTTACTTCACTTGCACGTCGATAATCATGATACACAACAAATCCATCGCCAAGAACTGCATGATATCCTCTTTGGTGACGTACAAAGCCGGAGTCAACCCTTTATCCCCTCCAACTCCCAGGTACTTAAGGATTGTGCTTCCCTACCTACCATACATTGATACAACATTTTGCACCTACTTGGAAGCGAATTAATGTCGATCGGAGATTGGTTGTTTGACCCTTTGCTCCGGGGGCTTGACACCTTACAAATATATACAACCGTTAAAATAAAATTGTTAACAAATTTGAAGTTTAAAGTCTTTCAAAGTTAAACTATACCACATGTTTGTCGTCTAGCTCTACTAAATAACTAGGCCACCGCACGAACCCACCGATAGCATCGCCGAGAGTAACAATCTCCTCTTCCGGAAATGGCACAAAAGCACCAACATCTAAGCAACTCTCAACTGCAACCTTCACTTCTCCCTCTCCTACCTCTGTGAAGTGGTGACTGGAGATGTTATAAACTTTCCTGTGTCCCACCAATCTTCGATCAGGGTCTTCCACACATAAAGCACATCTAGATCCACCCGCGAACTTTCCAAACGAGGGACCGCCGACGAGGGCCAATTCTCGAGAATGAGACACGAAATCATATTGTCGACCGGGGTGGAACACTGGAGGCAGTGGAGGAGTAGTCTCCGAAGAAGAACCAGTCTTACGACGAGTAGGAGAAGTAGGCAAATCACGATCCAATCTCGCCAAAACAAGTTGCAACGTATTCTTCAAATCTGCGATCTCTTGCTGGCATTTGGTATGACCAGTCGACGAAGTTGACTATTGAGTCTTTCCATAATATTGTCGAAGTCCAACTCTACTCCCTACCCCCCGCACACGACCGGGGTGTTTGTCGTTTCCCAATGCCTCGCGTAGAATATCATTCCGTCCATCGGAAGCAAATTCTCCTTGAGATTCTCTCAACTTCAGAGAGTCCTAGTTTAAAACAATATTTACTAACAATTGAAAAATATAAAATTAATGATTCTGAATTAATAACATATATATAAGTGATGCAACTTACTATGTTCGAGCCGATCGCTTGCGAGTCGTCTCTGACGTACTCCCCTCTAGAGTTTACTCTCGCTCTCTTCCAAGAATCACAACGAGCTACGGGAGAAGGAGGAGATAGGTTACTTGCTTGCTCCTCACTCATACCGGTGTCAATTACCTCTTGTTTCTTCAGAGAAATTTTATCAGCCATCATTTGTGCTTCTAACTTTTGGTACCCCGCTCGAGACATACGATGTGTATACTTGTTATAAGATCTAATCTTTTGGTTTTTGGGTGGGATGGCCTAAAATCAAGTTTATTAGATTGTCACTAAAAACAATAACAAAAAAGTTTGTTTTGAAACTCAGTTACTATATTCTAAATTAAACTCAGTTACCTCAAACTCCGGGCTATCTCTGGATTTTCTGAATAGCTCCCATTGATTCGGAGTGATAAAGTTATAGACATCGCATGGATTTCTATCTTGGTAGTCTCCAAATATGTACTTGTTCGTTAAATTTGTTTTGAAATCCCTCCAACGAACTGACATGTATGTCATCCACTTTTTCTTCAACTTGTCAGTGGATTGGAACTCAAAAGATTCCTACAACATGTTAACTTTATATATATCAAAATTTTGACTAAAACTATAGAAATCTATAATGGAATCCTTACCTGCACGTTATACCATATTGTGTCCTTCAACTTCTCATCTACATCGGCCCAACTCGAGAAACAAATGTTAACTTTGGCCCTCGCAAAGCTACCCTGAAGACTTTTCCAATTATCAGATAGCATGCCTAACGGCTCAAGACGGTCATCAAACTGGATTGGAACTCTACCGTCTCTATTTCTTCTCCCCACGAATTCTTTCATGAGACAAGGACCTCGTGTACTGTATGTCTTCGAGCCTTCAGACTGTGAGGAAGTGCGTTTCTTTTTTGGAGCCATGATACTATAAAAGATAAATTCAAGTCATTAAATAAGGTGAAGACATTAAATGTCTATTACAATGTGTTACAACAGAAAATTTGCACCTTTACTTTTTTCCTTAATGGATTTTCAATCCATATACCTTCACCGTGGTCATCTCTAAACATACAAGTCTCAACATTTATTTCTTCATCTACTGAGTTCACCTCAGGTGCTTGCTTAGAGAAATGTGGTGTCTCTTCATACTCGATCAGACTATCATTTGATACAAATTTTTTTCTTCCCTTCCAGAATATCCATTGATATCATAACCACTGTAACTTATAACAACAGAATGCGGACCGTAGGCCAACCATTGTATTGTCTCACAAACATCACGCTTGTAAGCCAGATTTTTGAACCAAGAGATGAAATTCTTATTGTGACTATTAATTACTTGTTGATCACTCCACAAAGAATTTCTTTCCTTTAGAAACTTCATGTGTTCATTTAGGTAAGGTTGAACTTCATTCGAATTGTACAACACGTAAAAATATGCTGTCGTTAAGTCCTCGCCATTTAGATTTAACATTTTCATCCTACGTGTCCCTTTACCATCACCACATTTATCATGATGATTCTTCGGAAGTCCAACAGTTTTGGTGTTTTCTAGGTATCCAGTGCAAAACTCGATAACCTCCTCAGCTATATATCCTTCAACAATACTAGCATCTGGTCTTTGACGATTTTTGCAATAACCTTTCAACACTTTCATATAACGCTGGAAAGGATACATCCACCTTAAAAAAACTGGTCCACACAATTTAACTTCTCTAACCAAATGAATAACTAGATGAATCATAATGTCGAAAAAAGCAGGGGAAAAACATCTCCAACTGACATAATGTCACCACAATGTCATTCTGTAACTTATCTAACTGCACGGGATCGACCACTTTACTGCAAATCTTATTGAAAAAGGAACACAACTTTATTATTGCATGTCTAACATCTTTCGGTAATATAGATCTCAGTGCTACAGGTAACAATTGTTGCATTAAAGTATGACAATCGTGAGATTTCATCCCCACAAGTTTCAAATCCTTCATAATAACAAGACTACTAATATTTGAAGAATAACCTTATGGATCCCTTACGTCATGCAAACACTAACAGAATTTTTTTCTCCTTTCTAGACAATGTATAACTAGCTGGAGGTAAGTAATTCCGATCTCCTTTCTTCTCTGGTGCCAACATTGCTCGTATACCAATATCAACAAGATCAAGTCTTGCATTATATCCATCTTTGGTTTTACCAGGTATGTTCAACAGAGTGCCAACAAGACTATCACAAACGTTTTTCTCTACGTGCATCACATCAATACAATGTCTAACTTCTAAAGTTTTCCAGTAAGGGAGATTAAAAAATATGGATCTTTTTTTCCAACTACTTTTGTCGTTTGCTCGTTTGTACGGTTTTCCAAATTCACATTCAATGTTCATTACACGTTCATACACCTTTTCGATGCTGATTTTAACTGGCGGATTCTGAAACTCCTGTTTTCCGTTAAATGCCTTCTTCAACCTACGATAAGGATGGGAGTTCGGAAAAAATCTCCGATGACCAAGATAGACAGTCTTAGAACCATTAACTAGTTGCAAAGAACATGTATTTTCTTCTTAAATTTGACAAGCTTTATGACCTTTGACTGAATATCCAGACAGATTACCATAAGCTGGAAAGTCATTAATCGTGCAAAATATCATTGCCCGCATTACGAACGACTCCTGACGATAGGAATAAAAATTGACTCTCCTTCATCCCACAATCTCTTTAGGTCATCAATTAAAGGTCTTAAATACACATCGATGTCGTTTCCAGGTTGTTTTGGACCAGAAATCATTAAGGACAACATGATATATTTGCGTTTCATGCATAACCACGGAGGCAGATTGTAAATTACAAGTAGAACGGGCCAAGAACTGTGAAAGCTACTCAAACTACCGAAAGGGTTCATTCCGTCAGTACAGAGTCCAAGTCGTACATTCCTGGATTCTTCACCAAACACAGGAAAGTCGAAATCTATTTTTTTCCACTGAGGTGAATCTGCAGGGTGACATAGCAGTTGATCATTTGGTTTCTCATGATCAGCATGCCATGTCATGTTCTTGGAATCCTCCTTACCCGCAAACAAACGTTTAAGCCTTGTTATTTTTGGAAGATACCACAAAATCTTAGCAGGAGGTCCCATCTCATCAGTCTCTTCATTGTGGTTTGGTCCACTACGTTTCATTTTGTATCTTGAAACATTACACCTGGGACAGGAATGTAAGTTTTCAAACTCACCCCTATACAATATACAATCGTTCGGGCATGCGTGTATCTTCCTATATTCCATTCCCATAGGACACAACACATTCTTAGCATAATAAGTTCTATCTGGCAACTCATTATCATCTGGAAGCATCTCTTTCAATAACTTCAACATTGATGTGAAACTCACATCGGACCAACCATTTCCAGCTTTTAAATTGTAAACTTCAACACTGCTGACAATCTAGTGAATTTGGTAAAATTCTTATACAACGGCTTCTCATTGTCACTCAACAAATTACCAAGTAAATCGGGGTTGGACGAAAACTTTTCAGCCATATCCTGAACCATTTCCTCTAAGTGATCTTCCACACTAACGTCTTCTCCATCATTCTTGGAACGACTAAATGATTCATTTTCGCCGTGCCATATCCACCGTCTGTAATTTGGGTCGAAACCTTTCTCAAACAAATGATCTTTCATTTTTCGAAAAGTCAGCACTGACATATTATGACACTTATTGCACGGACAATACGCCTTGTCGCTTTCTTTCATTTTCTTGGAATGTTTTTTGGCAACCTCTAAGAACACATTCACTCCGTTCTCATACTCATCACTTAATCTGTTTGAAACAATCCACTCTCGATCCATTTCAATCTAAACATTAACAAAAATGATAGTTATTATTGGAGAAAATAAATAACATTTCAATTTAAAAGAATGTGTTCGTAGATGAGAAGATTCGGAGACATTAAGGTGACAAAAGCATGACTCAGAGTCCACTATAGGTCCTTAGTAATAGACGACGCCTAACTTCGAGGTCCCACCGAGGACCACTAGTCTGTAGGAAATCAAGAACCCGGAGGTTGCTAATATCTCAGGTAGATTAGATGGGTAACGACGTTCAGGCCGAAACGGTCTTAAACATCGAGGACCACTAATCTGTAGGAAATCAAGAACCCGGAGGCCCCTAATATCTCAGGGAGACTAGATGGGCAACGACATTCAGGTCATAACGGTCTTAAACGGTTTCCTCTCGTTAATGCGTCCAAAAATCCTAGGGGCCAACGTCTAATTGATTTTATTAAGACTCTTTTATTAAGTGGTTTTTGGGCTAAGGAAATGGTGATGAAATCCCCCACCTCATCTCCTATAGGTGACTACCCCCTAAGTGTTTTTCATGCCTTAATCTAACAAACAACACACCAAACAAACACTCATCTCACTCTTGTTACAATGCAAGTCCTACTAACTAATGCGTGCTTTCTAATGAATTATGAGTGAAAGATAGTACGTACCTTACGCCAACAATCTACGACAGAAATCGTAAATAAATAATAAATACCATGAATGCAAATCTTATATGATGAATGACTTAGCAAATATTATCTAATCTTTTGCTTTGGGTTATTTAAGGCCAAGTTACTTAAGGGGGGTCAATGAGTTATTATCATAATATTGAAAATTCAAAAAAGCAAGGCAATAAACATTTTAAATATTAAAAGCAAGTATTAAAAATAATTACCTGGATTGACAGAAAAATATTTTAAACACAAAATATCATATTATTAATAAAACTTGAAAATAAAATTTTATTGAAATTTTGGCAAAACCTCTCCTTAAAATTTTATTTGTAAAATTCTTCAAATCCTGGAATTAACAAGAAAAATGTATATCTACTCACATCAACATCATATATTTCTCCACTACATCACATTCACATTACAAATCTACTCATGTTGAAATACACGTGAATGAGATCCATGAAGAACGTTAGTTTATTTACATTCAAATTTACTTAATAATGCATCACAAATAACTCTCCATCGTTACTTAAATCATCCAACCAACCCAACTCAAGACCTAAGATAGCAAACCAAACCAATCCAACTCATATATACTCATTTAAATCATCCAACCAACCCAACTCAACTCAATCCAAATCAAACCAATCCAATGAACGAGTGAAATCAAATGATATCTCATTAATAAAGGCCACATCCATAATCATAACATATAGCAATAATATATTAAAAAATGAATTAAACATTCACACAATCACACTCCATTCTCGTCAACCAAACAAATCCAAAATTCACAATCTCCACAACCAACTAAAAAATCCAAATCCAAACACCACAATCTAAACATATCAAATATGAGAACCTAATCAAACAAGATACAAGACAAGGCTAGTAGATTTCCTTTTGGCTTCACTTGAAGTTAAATTTTCTACAGGTGGTGAAACACGAACCAGAGGAGGAGGGGAAAGCTGCTGCCAACGTCGCAGAGGAGGTGCGGTGCCGATGGTCGCGCCAACAACTACACCAAATCAAAAAAACTAAATAAAAAACTCAATCCACAACTACACCAAAAGTATGAGCACGAACCCGAGGAGGAGGAGGTCGTGACTGCGGCGATGGTGGTCGCGGAGGAGGGTGCGGTGACGGTGGTTGCGGAGGCTACGAAGACGGTGCAGAGGGACGGAGAAGGGGAGGAGAGCACAAGGGACGTCGCTGCGGTGCCGGAGACGGTGCAGATCGCTCGCGGGACGGCTAGGGTTTGGGTGAGTTTTCGTTTGAGATGAATGATCATTGACATCATTTCAGGCTTATATTTGTATCTTATATCCATTATCTTTCACCTAAACAATGATATGTAATGAGTATTATGTTTAGTTTTCAGGAATAAATAGGTTTGAAGAGATGAAGCATAAAAGGACCCAAAAGCAGGGAAAAAGGACTGAATTGTGAGATCTGGGGACTGAGATGCAAGGGAGAAGGACATGAACGTAAGGCCAGAGGACCAAAGAGCAAAACAGAAAACTCCACACCATCATGGGGAGTATTTTGGCAATTCTATTCGGGTGGGAGCTCCAACAAGTCAAGTAACCGCATCAAAGACAAACAATACTAGCACGAAAGCCCACAACAAATTCTAACCCGATCCAAACTTTATGGACCGCTAATTGGAGGTCCAGATCACTCTGGATCCGCTCAACTTTCTCCAGCACATGTATTAGAGGATGTTTAGGCTATTTTTGGTATTTGTTTAGTCCCACATCGGGGGATTGTCCCGGATTGCCTTTTTCTTTGGCTATAAATAGAACTCTTCACCTTCTATTGTAATCACTCCATATTTTAAGTGGCTATTCTTCCTACTAGAAGTGAGGCCTTGAAACACACACTAAAGTAGGAGGATGCTACTTGAAATGTGAGTCACTTTAATAAAAGTTTCTTTATTATGTTGTTTGTTTCATGTTTCTTGTTTTACTTTGTTTAATTTCATTTCATTAGTTTTAGTAGCTTAGTTAATATGCTTTCCTTGCTTAGTTTAATAATTAGTGTAATGTGTAGTGAGTAGTTCCATCCCCTTTGGGGGGTGGAGTAGATGTTCATACATGCCTTAGAGAATGGAATGAATGTTGTATTTATAATGTGTTGATAAAACATGAATGTATGCTTGCTTGTTTAGGATAGAATTTATAACTTGATGAGTTTTGCCAAAATGATTAGACACCTCTCATGCTTGTTTAGGTTCTGAAATAAACAACTTGTATATGTAAATGTTAATCAACTAGGTTGGTGAATAGATTGATAGGTTTTGCCATAACATTTAGACACTTCCTATGCTTGATAACACCACCTTCATTTGTGCTTAAAGAATGTGTTCAACACCCACCTCTTTGCATGTGTGCACTCACTCCACCCCTTAGGGGTTTTTCCACTTCTGAATTCCAACACTCTTCTTTCATTCTTAGTTAAGTTTTAGTTAATCGTTTGTTGCTTTCTTTTGCATTTCGTATTTCGTAGTATAGTGTAGCATAGAGTAGCATAATCAACTCTCTTCTCCATTTTTTCGCCACTTGATTTCGTGCAAACGTGAGGCTGCTCACCTCGCTGAGGACGACCCGTATTTGCCACCGCTTCAACGCGGCCGTGCACTTGCAGTTTAAATTAAAATGTTCAACAAATGACAGAAACGCATTTGTTCTATTTCTTTAAGACCTATAGATGTCGGATGTTATAGACAGCTGACGTCTATACCCCATGCATATAGACGTCGGCTGTCTATAACATCCGACTATTGGCTTTTTGGCCTTAATCTATGTTTTGATGATTTAATTAACCTAATCTTAATTATGATCATGTAGAGTATCACACATATTGCATTGCGTATATATTGCTTTGTGCTAACCTCTACAGGTGATCAAGACTCAAGGAAGAAAGGAAATCAAGTCAAGACATGTAATCAAGCTCATTTGAAGACATGTATTTTTGTATTTCTTTGAGTCTTTAGGAACTTGTGTATTTTGAGCATACTTGAGCTAAAAACAACTTAAACACACACTAGGTTCCTCATAGAAGTCACACACGAAATTTCACATAATTTGGACTTCAACAGATCACCCAAACTTAGATCGGAAAACACTAAACCTGAACCTTAACTGTCTGCCCACATTCGGTCGACCGCAACATGCCGTTCGGTCGACCGGATGATCAAGAAATCCAGTTTGTGTTTCTCTGTGTAGTTTCGGTCGACCGCACCATCTCTTTCGGTCCACCGTTTGAACTTACTGTTTTGACCGTTATTCTTGTCGTATATACCCAACGGTCGTATTCGTATTAAAACTATATACACCCTCATATACTTTACCAAACGGTCGAACCATTTGCCCAGTTCGGTCGACCGTTTAACCTTGTCGAGAATTCCCTGCTATCGGTCGATACGATTTCGTTCAACCGATCCAAATTTCCCTCTACCGAAACGTAAATTCGGTCGACCGGTAACCCTGTTCGGTCGACCGTTTATTTAATAGACTTAAGTGTTCAGTCGACCTATCCATATTTTGGTCGACCGTATCCTTAACAAACCTAAGTGTTCGGTCGACCGTTTCACATTTCGGTCGACCGTTTCTGGACAGATTTGCAGCCCGATTTTCTGCTTTGTGTGTTTTGCACAAAACCCAATCAAATCTTGTCCCAACGGCTCTATTCTCTCTAATGCCTATATAAGGAGTTGTAAAACACATTTTAACACAACTCTCCCACTACAAACTTGTCCCAAACATTAGAGAGAATCCAAAACACTCAAAACCTCAAATTTCCACGCTTAGTCTTAATTCCAATCATACTCAAGTGTGCTCAACCTTAGAGAGTGTTGCTCCACTCAAATTGTTGTTGTCAAAGGAAGCAAGGACTTCAGTGAAGCCCGAAGTGTCCCTCTCGGATTGTGAGAGGAAGAATTCAAGCAAGCGAGGTTGTTCGCGGTGCTTGTGGTGTAAAAGGTGTTCTCTCCCGGCCCGGAACGGGGAGTGGTTAGTGAAGTCGTGAGCGGAGCTCGGTGATCCGAGCGGAGCTCGGTGATCCTAGCGGAGCTTGCAAGAGAGGACTAGGACCCGGGTGGGGTGCCGAGCATCTATAAAAATCCCTCGACTTCTTGTGTTTTGCATTATCTTCTTTCTCTACTTGTTTTGTTTATCATTCCGCTGCGCATTTGATTGCTTTATCAAATAGGGTTTGTTTAGGATTAAAATCGGTAATTAGCCATAATTGTGGACCCATAGACCCACACGATCCAACATTTGGTATCAGAGCCTTGTGCGCTAAATTCTAAACTTAATCGTATTTTTAGCATGGCTAGTACATCTAATCACGTAGAGGGATTATGCACCACTCGACCTCCTTTGCTAAATGGGTCAAATTATGATTATTGGAAGAATTGGATGAAAATATTCTTAATTTCAAATGACCTTAAGTAATGGATGTTTCTCCAAAATCCATACACACCCCCAAATGAAGATGAATTAGATTCACTCACTAGGCCCAAAATGAAAGAAATTGAGATGAACTTAAAAATTATGAATATTCTATATTGTGGGCTAAATGAGGGTGAATATAATAGGATTAGAGGGTGTGTTAGTGCATATGAGATTTGGCATAGATTGCAAATGCATCATGAGGGGGATAGCAAAACTAAGGAAACTCGCATTAGTCTTCTCATGCATAAATATGAGATTTTTTCTATGCAAATCGGTGAAAACATAAGCGAAATGAACACTCGCTTCACCGATATCACTATCTCTCTTTTGGTTCTTGGAAGAAAAATCAATGAAGGAGAGATGACAAGGAAGTTCCTCCAGTCACTTAGCATCGATTGGGAAGATAAAGTTGTCGCAATTGAAGAGGCGCACGATCTTTCAAAATTAAAGATGGAGGAACTCGTTGGAAATCTCATGGCATATGAACTCCAAATCAACCATCGAAAGGAGAAGGAAGCCTCCAAGAACAAATTCACCTTGGGATTACATGCAAATATTGACCAACCAAGGAGGAGTGTAGAAGATAAGGATATTGAAGTCCTAGCAAAAGACTTCTTCAAATACCTCAAGAAGGATAAGGGAGAAAAGAATGAAAGAAGAGGTAGAAGAAGTGAAAAGAGAGAAAAAGAAAAGGAGAAGGAGGAGAGTGAAAATGAGAGAAAAGAAGGGGAGAAGAAAAAGGAGAGAAGGGAGAGGAGAAGACAAAAGGAGAAGGGCAAGAGAAGAGAAAGGAAGGAGGAAGCACACAAGGCTACATGGGATGATTCTTCATCACCATCTTCATCGTCGTCTTCCTTGCAAAGTAGAAGTGAAGTGGCTCACTCATGCTTCATGGCTATTGAAGATCAAAGTGAGGTAGAATCTAACTCTTGCTCCAGTAATTCATGCTCAACTAAGTCATATTATAGTGATAGCTCACATTCTAGTGTTAATGAAGAAACTTATACACATGATGAGCTTCAAAAGGCATTTCATGACTTAGTTAAACAATATGATATCATTTGTGATAAAAACAAGAGTGCTAGAAAGTTAATCAAAGATCTCCAAATCCAAATTGAAACATGCATGAATGAGAAGAATGAGGTGGTTGCTAAACTAGAAAACAATGCATCAAATCTTGATAAAGTAAAAGCAACACCCATAGATTGTGAACAATTAGATCTTCATGCTTACAATATACAATTAAGAAAAGATCTAGAAAAGTTCACAAATGGAACAAAGATGCTTAACATGCTATTAGGAAGTCAAAGACAATCTTTGCAAAAACATGGTTTAGGATTTAATGTCAAATTGAAAAACCATGCTTCATATACAACTTTAAATGGAAAGCACTTAGTTGTAAAGCATACTTCCTCAAGTGTGTGGACTCCTAAAACCAAATTGGTTTGGGTTCCCAAAGCTAACATTCAAGGACCCAAAGTTGTTTGGGTACCGAAATCTACACTTGTAGGTGCTTGAGGAAGGAATCGGTGGTGACCGGGTAAGCTCAAGAGTCAAATTCAAATCCGGTTGCATCACCAAATGAGATTGGAACCAATTCAAGCTTCAAGTTGGTAAAATTTCTTATCCTCTAAATTTTCGATAAAATTGGTTCTAGTCTAGGTTATATGTTCAATTCATTGAAAATCATTAACCCTATTCATTGCAAATCATATATCACATCCATTGACTATAAATGTCAAATTTTGAATGGATGTTAGAATAAGGCTTGAGTACAAACTTAAATGAACTTAACTTGAATCATATTCATAGTTTTCATCTAGCCTTATAGATAGGGGGAACTTAAATGTTATATCTTTTATTAGTGTAATGAAGTGCAAAATTTAGGGGGAGCAACTTCATTACAAGACATCCAAATTCTATGCTTAAAGTCTTAATTAATTGTTGTTTTTGATGGATGTCAAAGGGGGAGAGATAATTAAGGGCGTAACTTGGAATTTGACATAAAATTGAACAAAAACTATGCACATCCATAGGGGGAGCATTAATATGCATAGTTTACATATACAAATTCCATGCATTTAGATAGAGTTAAGATATAGGTTGCCATCATCAAAAAGGGGGAGATTGTTGGCTTTTTGGCCTTAATCTATGTTTTGATGATTTAATTAACCTAATCTTAATTATGATCATGTAGAGTAGCACACATATTGCATTGCATATATATTGCTTTGTGCTAACCTCTACAGGTGATCAAGACTCAAGGAAGAAAGGAAATCAAGTCAAGACATGTAATCAAGCTCATTTGAAGACATGTATTTTTTATTTCTTTGAGTCTTTAGGAACTTGTGTATTTTGAGCATACTTGAGCTAAAATTAACTTAAACACACACTAGGTTCCCCATAGAAGTCACACACGAAATTTCACATAATTTGGACTTCAATAGATCACCCAAACTTAGATCGGAAAACACTAAACCTGAACCCTAACTGTCTGTCCACATTCGGTCGACCACAACATGTCGTTCGTTCGACCGGATGATCAAGTAATCCAGTTTGTGTTTCCCTGTCTAGTTTCAGTCGACCGCACCATCTCTTTCGGTCGACCGTTTGAACTTACTGTTCCTACCGTTATTCTTGTCGTATATACCCAACGGTCGTATTCGTATTAAAACTATATACACCCTCATATACTTTACCAAATGGTCGAACCATTTGCCTAGTTCGGTCGACCGTTTAACCTTGTCGAGAATTCCCTGCTATCGGTCGATACGATTTCGTTCAACCGATCCAAATTTCCCTCTACCGAAACGCAAATTCGGTCGACCGGTAACCCTGTTCGGTCGACCGTTTATTTAATAGACTTAAGTGTTCAGTCGACCTATCCATATTTCGGTCGACCGTATCCTTAACGAACCTAAGCGTTCGGTCGACCGTTTCACATTTCGGTCGACCGTTTCTGGACAGATTTGCAGCCCGATTTTCTGCTTTGTGTGTTTTGCACAAAACCCAATCAAATCTTGTCCCAACGACTCTATTCTCTCTAATGCCTATATAAGGAGTTGTAAAACACATTTTAACACAACTCTCCCACAAAAAATTTGTCCCAAATATTAGAGAGAATCCAAAACACTCAAAGCCTCAAATTTCCACACTTAGTCTTAATTCAAATCATACTCAAGTGTGCTCAAGCTTAGAGAGTGTTGCTCCACTCAAATTGTTGTTGTCAAAGGAAGCAAGGACTTCGGTGAAAGCCCGAAGTGTCCCTCTCGGATTGTGAGAGGAAGAATTCAAGCAAGCGAGGTTGTTCACGGTGCTTGTGGTGTAAAAGGCGTTCTCTCCCGGCCCGGAACGAGGAGTGGTTAGTGAAGTCGTGAGCGGAGCTCGGTGATCCGAGTGGAGCTTGCAAGAGAGGACTAGGACCCGGGTGGGGTGCTGAACCTCTATAAAAATCCCTCGACTTCTTGTGGTTTGCATTATCTTCTTTCTCTACTTGTTTTGTTTATTATTCCGCTGCGCATTTGATTGCTTTATCAAGTAGAGTTTGTTTAGGATTAAAATAGGTAATTCGCCATAATTGTGGACACATAGACCCACACGATCCAACACCGACGTCTATAGGTCGACGTCTATACCCTATAGATGTCGGTTGCACAAGGTATTCCAAAAACCAACGTCTATGGGTCGATGTCTATACCCTATAGACGTCGGATAAACTTGGTATTGAACTAGCTGACGTCTATAGTACCACATAGACGTCGGCCTTGGTAACGACCGACGTCTATGCTTTCCTCTCCTTACTAGACGTCGGTTATTATAATAACTGACGTCTATTGGGCGACGAGTAAAGCCTATTCGGCACTAGTGATTGACAGAATTTATTTTGGTTGTCCTAACTTGTTATCCTAGTTAGGGGTATCGGGGACCGAAATGGGTTTAGGCAACCGCATACAGATGGGTTTCCGATGCTTTCCGAAGAAAATGAAAATTGGGGCATGGATTTGGCGCACAAACAAGTGAAACAACCCCCTTCCACTGCTCCACGGATGTCCATTCCAAAATTCCATATACGAATTTGGAATTCACTGTCCACACGTTTCAGAGGACCGAAACAGTTGCGATCGACCGAGGCACTGCAGAATTCAGTCGTTAGACCTCCCTAATGGATATCTGCACCATTAATGGACGACCGTTGGATGCAAATTTCTGAATTAACCCTTGACGTTATCTATA
Source organism: Triglochin maritima (assembly GCA_963682175.1). NCBI lineage: Eukaryota > Viridiplantae > Streptophyta > Magnoliopsida > Alismatales > Juncaginaceae > Triglochin > Triglochin maritima. The sequence continues at coordinate 27,317,353 of OY821780.1, read as the reverse complement.
CAAACAAGTGCGCATTCACTTTTTTTCATCCATCTTTTCTACAAACATTCTTAACTCATCTGACCCCAAGGTGGTACGTATCCTATAAAAGCTGTCACAATCATTAAGAGGAATATGACAACTCCGAGACACCGAACAAATTCCCTAGGACTGTTATAACTCGCATAATATAGACCATGAAAAATATGAAGGTAAACCACAATGAGAAACTATCTTTACCACTTTTCAATGGCTCCAAAGAAGGTTCTTGCCTCAAAGAAAATGGTGGCCCCGAATAAGAAATCGACCGACAAGAAAAGCAAGAAGTCGGTCCCTCCGGTGAAGAAAAGTCATCTTAATCCCGACATCCCATCAACCTCGATGGGACCGGTGGAAGAAATTTGTGAAGAGCTCCTCCCTTACCCGACATCCTACATCTTTGTCCACCAAAAGGTGGAGTGACACTTCATATTGATTAGTGATTGACATCATATCATGAAAATAATTGCGTCTTATATCCTTTATTCTTAACCTAAGCAATGCTACGTAACGAGTTTTATGTTTTAGTTTCAGGAATAAAACAAGTGAGAAGAAGAGTCACAAAAAGGACCTAAAAGCAAAAAAAAGGATTCAATTTCAAGACTTATGGACTGAGATGCAAGAGAGAATGACCCGAATGTAAACCAAAAGGACCAATGAGCAAATCAAGAAGCTCTACACCATCATGAGGAGTATTTTGGCAATTAGATTCGGGTCGAAACATCAACAACCAAATCGGGTTCACCAAACATCAAGAAATCAAGCCAGACACGAGTCATTCAAATCCAGACTCGATCAAACCAATCCAGACCGTGAATTGGTTGTCCCAGATCGCCAATTGGTATTCCAAATGAGTCCAAATGATTCATGGTTTAGTCGGGTGTTCGATTATGTTGTTTTATGTCCATTTATAGTATGTGTTGAGTCCCACGTGGGGGGTTGTCCCCGATTACCTTTTTCTATGACTATAAATAAAACTCTTCCTCCTCCATTGTAAACATCTTCTCTATTGGTGGTCATTCTCTCTACTAGGAGTAAAGCCTTGGAGCAAAACTGTGGTGGAGAGATGTTACTGTAAAGTGAGTGAGCAATAAAACATATTTTATTAGTTTCTTGTTGCTTCTTTTAATTCTTTCATGCTTAGTTAACTTTGCTTGTTTTAATCTTCGTACAATTAATTAGCATGTTTCTTTTCCTTAATATAAATGTTAGATTAATAATGTGTGAGTAGTTTCATCCCCCTTTGGAGTGGAGTTGATATTTATACATGTCATGTATAATGGAATGAATGTTATATGTTATTTTATGTGAGAAATGTGAGTATGCTTGTTTGAATTAAAGAGAATACTTAACTTGATGGTTTCTGCCGTAATCTTTAGGTACATTCCATGTTTGTTTAGTTTCTTAATAACAAACTTGTTCATGCTCATATTAATCACTTAGGTTAGTGATTTGGATCATATGTCTTGTCATGAGGTAATTCTTATGCATAGCAACACTACCTACACTTGTGCTCTATTGAATGCATTCATGACCAGTTATTTCTTGTGTACACACACTCCACTTCTTAGGGGTTTCCATTCCTGATTTCCAGCTTGCTTATATTAGTCACTTAGTTTAGTTTTATTTAGTCTCGTGTGTTTCATCTTCTTTGTTTGTTTGGTACTAGTGTAGCGTAGCATAGTTTAGTGTAATCAATTCCTTCTCCCCTCTTTTCCCACTCGATTTCTGAAGAACCAAAGTTGACACACCTCCTCGTGGACACGACCCGTATTTGTCACATCTTCACCGACACCGTGCACTTGCAGTAATATAAACGAACACATCAATTAGCAATGCCAAACCTATTCCAGAGCGGAAAATCGTAATTAAAGATCTCAAGGAAATTGACATGTCAACTGGGTGATTTCTCATCAAAAGATCATCTGGGTGATTTCTTCGAAGACAAGCTTCCTGTGAAATTTTCCTTTGAAGATTGTCGGAAATTTTATGTCAACCTTGTAGAAATCACCACTCAAGATGACACTCAAACGGCCCACACATCCAAAATCAACGGTGTTTCTTTCACTCTCACTGGCTCACTACTTGGGGAGATCACTGATCTCCCAATCGCTAGAGAAAACATCTATGACTAGGCTTGGGAGGAGGTATGCGGCTCCATCGATAAATTCGTCGATGTTACTAAACCAATGGCGTCACTACAACAAATCTATTAATTATTGGTAAAGTCCTTTGCCGATTCATCTCCTACAATTTTTTCATTCACAAAGGTCATAAGGATGAACTTAGTCATCAATCTTTTCAACATTTCACTTGAAGACATCTTAATGTGATTAGACGTGACCTTTTAGTACAGCCATAAGGGGTCTATAAATTCCTCCCATCGTTGGCTGAATTTCGTTGTTCCCTGCCTTTCTTACTCCCACATCCAGTGTCATTTCAATTCGTTTACATCACGAAAAAATGGTCTTCCCACACTACATTGATCATTTCTCCAGCGATAATGAGGATTACATAATCGGAGGACCCTAGGTAGACTTAATCCACCCGACTCTGGCGAGAAGCCGACAGACTATGGAGCTTAACCGTATTATCTGGTGCACTTATAGGTGACTAGCCGTATATCATTGGAGCATTCACTTCCAATGGACGTTAGATTGGTTTTTAGGGAAAATGCCTAGCAAATCCAATCTTCGTTAATTAGAGTGGGTTGCTGGAATAGTTTGGTCAAAACCATCTACCTACATACCAGTCGAAACTACAGAGCCCCTTTATATATAGGGCTCTTGAAATCTTTTTCATGCACAATAGCGCAAGTGAAGGTGTTGTATTTCTATTTCTGTCCGAAACCATTTTCTTGGAAACCAATCACACTGAGGCCTTTTGACGAAGACCATAAAGACATGGGCTCCTGGACATGGAATTCAGTATTGCTTTCTTGCACAATGAAAATTTGTTGTCATCTTTCTATTTCTGTCCAAAATGACATTCGGCATACTAATCTACTGAGATGAAGATAATGTTTCTGTTGTTCGAAACCTTTCTGATTTTGTCCAAACCCTTGAGATGTATGTAACATGAAGATTTGAATATATTGAAATTGTACTTTAGCAATGTTATTTGTCTTCTACTCTGAGATACTTATCATCTCAAATTTCATTTTGGTCGCACTAACCTGGTGGCATCTTTCTTTCATGAATGAAGAGAATATAAATAAATAGAATTAACAAGTCGCACAAGAATATCTAGTGAAATTTCTCTAATTCAAGAAACTTTGTCTCCAAAAATCCAAACAAAAGGACATCGGACATCTTACGTCCGAAGTTTCCTTGTTTCTATGTCATCCATAGAGAAGGGAAATTTTTCCCTCAATTTATTTTCCCTCTACCATCTGTAATTATAAAAAAAACTAAATTCATAATTTATAAATTTATAAATATGAGACAATGTGTCATAAAAACATGACAATATGTTACAAAATTATACCATAAAACTATATAATAAATGATTAACCATAAGAATAGATCTTGTTTAATTAACCATAATAATTGTTTTTGGAAATTTGAAAATAAAAAGGTATCAAATTTTAGTAATAATTCTTACATACAATTATATAAATGTTGATATATATATTTACGACCAAGATCTGGTGAGCTCAGGGTTCTTCTTACTAATCCCCTACAGTATCACCATTAGATCTAATTTCTTGTTAATTTACAATTAATCTCCACCATTAGATCTTTTTATTAGCATAACCGCCCATAGCCTTAATCTACCTTACAATTTTAGATGAGTGGTTAATATGGTGGGCATAAAATAGAAATATTAAGCTCCAGCCTCACTATAGAATTATTGTATTGTAAATTTTATTTAGTTATTTGTAAAATGTAAGAAAAGTGTTGGAGGGAAGAAAATAGTTATTTTAACACTAGGATCTTTTTAATGAACATGGTGGAGAAGATGAAAGAGAAAGAGATTGTGGGATACTCAATTACTATAGCATATCCTTATTCGGTTTCTGTGACAGGACACAACAGAATCTTTCATTATATTTTACATAGTCAGTACTCTATAGTTTGTTCCATTCTTCATAGTTCTTCTTGTACAATGATGAGGGATGTGTACATGATCAAGGAAGTATCCTTTAAAATAATGGGCTTATTATTTGAGAATTCTTTCGAGTTTAAAGGACACATTCCTATGAATTTGAAGGACAAACTTGAGTTTCCAAGGACAGACTATAGTTACCGAATGCATTTTAGTTGTCTGAAGTAGTGATTCTATTTAGGGAAGTCAATGAACCAAACGCGGTTCGGTCGACCACGTACCTAAAAGGTTTCTATTGCATTTCATTTACGACAACAAATGTTGAAAAGGAAAAGGATCAAGAAACGATAGCAAATTAATCTTATAGATGTAGGTTCTCAATTAGTGTCAAAAAACTATAGCATACCTATTTAGGATTTGTTATGATTATTATAGAGCCTACAATACATAAGATGTATTATGGTCGATTCATAGGTCTTAGCCAAGAAGGGGCATCTCAAGTCGGTGTTATAAGTGGGAAATGGGAATCCATATATAATTATATATCCATATATAATTATATATCCAGTGTCCTTTAAAGCATATAAGTGTTCTTTAAACGAACAGGATTTCAGTAAACTCCTTGGAAATTTGGAATCCATTATCCATGCACACTTTTCACTTTTCCTTTTCCTTTTCTGTCCAACGTTTGAGGGCATGATCACCTTGTTGTTTATTTTTCCAATTTTACGACGTGGTTGATCACGTACTATGCTTTCCAACATTTTTTAAAGTTTTGCAAACATGGTCAATAGGAGAAAGTTTTGATAGTCTAGGATTAGTAGCATATCATATGACTAATTAATGCTATATACTCTATTTCACACCCATATTTGTGCTACTCAGGTATTTGTTTGATACATTTCAAGGTTTAGGTAATGAAGAAGAGAAATAAAGCGAAAATGACCTAAATACAAGCAGAAATGACTGATATGGAAACCTTCTGGACTTGTTTGTAATGTTCAAGGACTGGACTGAAAATAAGGAGGGACCCAAGTAAAAATCCAGAGGGACCTAAGTGTAAAGAAAAATAGGTTGGGTAAAAGACCATAATGTCATGAACCTAAGTAATTCAACAATTAAAACCAAGCGGGTTCGAACCAACGGCTCTGGGAGCACCCCACGTGCTAAAATTTTACATTTAAGATGCTAGTGAAATTAGAGGTTGATCTGATCCAAATGATCCGCCATTGACAGATTAAAATCCACCACTGGTAGATCTGGTTGGCGGTTTGTGAAAGGAATGTGTTCTAAAAGTTTTACTTTTATATGTTAATTATTATGAATTAGATGTGTAAACATTTTGTTCCTTGATCATTGTATTCGTCTTTTAGAAGTGTTAAGGAAGAGGCTCCTAGTCATTAACTATAGAGCTCTAAAAGATAATGGTTTACATAAATCAAAAGTTATTCACAATCATGGTAATTAACATGGAACATTAATTACTGAGATAAGATTGTCGTGTTAGTCATCGATTATTGTAGCTCTACAAATATTTGACGACACAAGTATATAAAAGAGGAAAATTATTACTTTAATAAATTGAATAGACCTAGCAAGTGAAACATTATAGATTGTGTTATGTGTCATTAATGTTTTCACTCTGTCTTGAATCTTAAGATATGAGACTTATGTCTTTTCACATAAGAAGTGTTCAATTTGATCATTGTCAAAAACTATCAGTAAGCAATAAAGGCAATAATTGGTTGAGCTCGACTTATGCTGGAAAAGATAGCTAGTCAAAAGATTATCATTACCCCTCTTAATTTGAGTGATGATATTAGTGGGCCCCTTGATAAAGCAAAATTATAATGTGTACAATGAGACTTGAGTTAAGTTACATATTTATAATTAGCTTAAGAGATCAAGAAATGAATATATAATACAAAGGTGACACATTTCTACTTTGCATATATTCTCAATATCATGTGACAAGGGATAGACACAAGTGATGTCTCCACATCACTAAATGGATCGTGTTTAGTTCGAGTGAACAAGACATCTATGCTAATTGGGTAACTATAATGTGTAGCTAGATACCGCTTATAGTTTGTGATATTAAGTGTTTAATATTACTGTCAATATAGCTTGGATCCTCCTATAGGTCACACACAAAACTGTGAAATAAGAAGCTTGATTTTATGTTCATATGATGTATCAGGTTTCATATGAAATAGGATACATATGGTGAATCGATAGAATCAATGTGTCATGAAAATGCCATATTTAGAATCATGAGAAAAATTCATATGAGATGTATGTATTATGGGATGTAATAGTTTGACATTACATATGATAATATATTACAAGATATATGAATTTGCTAAAAACCCCAAAGATCAAATTTTGTTGGATATAAATCCAAAATTTCATAAAGGCAAAAATCAGAAGAAAAAAAAAGGTCGAACGTTTTCGGAGACTGGTCGACCGAAAATTCATAGTAACCCTTGCGTGTGTAAACGGTCGACCGGATGGACATGTTGGTCGACCGAAATATTCCAGGAACTTTTTCTAATATCCATCGGTCGACCGGTAGAAGTCGTGGTTCGACTGAAAACTTGCAGGAGCTTCTGCAAATTCTTATTGGTAGTAATCGGTCGACCGACTTGTAGCTCAATCCGACCGAAAACTTCCAGTAGCCGATTCTCGTGTTGAATCGGTCGACCATTTATGTGTTCTTTTAGACTGGAAAATCACAGTAGCTTTGGTAGCGTGTGATGGGTCGATCGCCCAGTTTCAGGGTCCAACCGAAACCACAATTAACTGCTTATCGGTCGACTGGTAGGCAAGTTTCGGTCGACCGGTGAGCACGATTTTGCCAGAATTAATTAAGGGATTAATGTTGATCATGGGCTGGATTTGTTTTAATTATGGTCAAACGTTTTTAAGGATGATTATGTGTCAATTTGTGATTGGTTTAAGGGAGAGAAAAGCAAGAGACCATGGGTTAATGGGTTGCCCATGATGTGGGTATTGGGAGAGTCTTTCAATATGTCTCCTCTCCCTACTTGTTTAATGTCAATGCAAAATTTTCTCTCTCTCTAACCTCTCCACTAATCCATACGAATTTCTCTTAATTATTTCGAGCTTTTGGAGATTAAATCTCAGGGAGCTTTAAAAAGGTTGTTAGCTAGATTCTAAGCTTGATTTAGAGATTGAATTGGCTAGCTCATTTCTCTCTAATCTTGTTTAGAGTTTGGTGAACACTTGGAGGCGAATCAACCGGCGATTCAACGTGCTACGCAACTTCGGATCTTCATAATATATGTGAATAATATGATATTAGAATAAATGTAAAACAATGTACATGAAATTATTGAAAATATGGAAATCGATCTTGTATGCATGTATAAAAAATTTAAAATATATACATACATAAGGGCACTAAATCCTACAGTTTGAACCCAAATTTCTCTGGTGGGTCAGGTTGTCCGATCAAAGTAATACGCAATATCCAGATCTGATTTACAGCTATGCAATGGCACCCAGATTCATCCAGACGCTCTAATCTTCTACAAATACGCTTGTAATCCTTCCTTTTTCCTTCTTCCTTCCTCTCCTCATTAGGTTAGCTTTATTTCTTGTTTAGTAGAGTAGATTTTATTTCATGTTTAGTAGAGTAGTGGACGAGAGGACAAGCACCATTTTGGAATCTTTCTTTCTTAATCAAGTTTTACTTTCATGTTGTTTATGTTCTTGCCTTTCATTTGATGGAATTTTTGTTCCATTATTTTGGTTAGATTTTGTTTTCTTTACTTGTTCATGTACTGTTTTTCTTTTGTTGTTTTCTTTGTTATGGATATGAGTAGTAAGTAGTACATCCCCATTGGTGGTTGAGGATGATGTGAAGTCTGGATGTTGTTAGATTAGTGTGTGTGTTTATTCTTAATCTTGGAGCTTTACATTATTTCCATAGCCATTTTTTGGGTTGCTCCGTCTTGCCTTTGATGTGTTAATGGTCTTAATGGTTACCTAGCAGATACTTTAGTTAGTGGGCTCTCTTTATAGGGAATGATGTGGTGAGGATAAGATTGGAGTGGATAATGAGATAAGGATAACATGTAGGAGCATGTGGCCTTGTTGGCTTTAGCTTGATTAATGTCTTGTATGTTTTAATGATGATGTTAAATCTTAATTCATGTGGAGACATGGTTGGGGTTGTGGTCATTATGGATTTCTATGTTGTTCATGTCATTAAAGAGATAAGATTGACATGTGAGCATGTGGTTATCTTTAGCCGTATCTTTTGTATGTTTTAATGATTGTGATAAATCTTAATCCATATGGAAACACACTTAGGATAATGTCCATTATAGATGTTCATATCAATTCAACTCATGATAGCAGAATTACACATACACGCGTCATGCATCTACATTTTTGCATGCATTCTCCACCTCCTATGGGATTAGTCACATTATTTTACAAATTATAATTAGCGTAATTTAGTGTAGATACACTCACTCATTCCTCATTTTCTTTCCCCACTCGAGTATGGTCGACGATGACCCACACTCGCTTCTCGTGGACACAATCCGTACTTGACACCGCATCAACTCGGTAGTGCACTTGTGGTTTTCAACTTTAAATTCCCCAACAAGTTTTTGGCGTCGTTGTCGGGGAGCAAGTTTTGGTTGTCACGTTTACCATTTCGGTGGATTTTTGTTTCATTTTTTTGTTTTTGTTTCTATTTAGATTGCTATGTAGGGTCTTAGGGTGGTAGAAGAACATACACGCAAGACACGAATATATGCATGATATGATGTCAATCATTGTCCCATACAAGATAAGATGGAGGATTTCATCATCCTTACTTCGCCCCACAAACCACACTAATTCGGCCTAAATGACTGCGAGCGCACTTAGGAGACAATCTCATTCTCGACGTCATGGCCCGAACCTCGTTGTTTGCTTAGTTTCATTGAGACTTTCGGGACCTCTGTGTCTTGACTTTTTCATTCGACTTTGTGACCTTCAGCCGAGGGAGGTGAGGCGTTCGAGAGTATGGGGAGTCATGGTTAGGCATCGTCTAGCCTAAGGACCCATAGTCAACCTTAGCTTTGCTTAAGCCGTGTTTGCTAGTTTAGGCTTCTACCCGACTCACGCTAGTTTTTAAGGCTTCTTCTCCTCTCACCTAAGTCATCTTCTCCTCTACTTCTATCGGTTAGTCTCCTCCTCTACTGCACTTTCTCTTAATGTTTCGGGTCGAGACGAGCACTTTTATGCGAGCTTGATCTCGTGGTAGTAAGAGTAGTCAATTTAAGAGTGTGCCAAGATGGATGGTTACATGGGTGATCATCCATTCCATCGTTAGGACCAAGACTACTCTCCCTTGTATACCCAACTCATGCATCCAATGTGCCTCAGAATAACACCCAACAGGGTTTACTAGTGCAGAAAATGGAATATACGTCAGATATACGGCTTCTATACATCGGTTATTGGTGTTCTATAAGACAACATCTATCCACGAGTCGTCTATACCTAGATGTCGATTCCGAAAGCCCGACGTCTAATTTAAAGGAATACGTGTTTGTTATCCCTTACAACCAACGTCTATTCTAAGAGAATACACATCGGTTATCCCTCCCAGCCAACATCTAATGTAAGAGAATACATGTCGGTAATCCCCAAAGCCGACATTTAGTGTCAGAAAATAAACGTCGATTATCCTCAAGTCCGACGTCTATATCCCCCAAAAAGACTTGGCGTCGCTCATGCTCCTAGCTGACGTTTGTTATGGGGTATAGACATCGCCTTAATCAAATAACCGAGATCTATGGCCCATAGTAGACGTCGGGCTAACCTAACAACAGACGTCTATACCTTTTCCAAATTAAAAAAAATGTTGAATGTGCAATCAATATCATCATCCTGTACAACACATGATCTTGCACAAATTTCATTCACAGCAACACATTCATCCTGCACAATCATACACAAATTCAACTAATTTCATTCACAACATCTAATTTCATTCAACAAATTCAACATGTTGGTAATACAAAGAATGTGGTTCAAAATTGCATTTTTAATTACAAAGAATGTGGTTCATGATATTAGAACATGTTAGTTCAATAACATGTTGCTAATAAAGTAGCGAGCTCATCGCTCGCGAGTATCATCGAAAATGATATATATTACCTCAAATAGCTTTATGTCTTCAGGTGTAATTTCGTTGAGTTTCTACATGTATCTAATAATGTAGTACCCACATTCGGTATTTTCAGTCTGCTTGCGGTACTACTAAGATATAAATTTGCTGAATATACATTCAAGTACTTAACAAAATTAACAAAAAAGGGAGAAACTTACTCCCATTGCATGTTAAGTTACGTGATTGATCTCGTTTTATATTTACCGCAAGTGCACGGCCGCGTTGAAGCGGTGGCAAATACGGGTCGTCCACTGGGAGGTGTGTCGACACTTGGTTTGTTCGAAGGCGAGAGGTAAAAGAAGGAGAGAAAGATGTATTACACTAATCTAAACTACAAAGCTGAAATGAAATGGAGAAGAAACGATAAAACTAAACCCCAAAGGAGGTAGAGAAATAATGTGAACATAAAAGAGTGTGTGTGTGTTCAATTAAGCTCCTCACAACATGTAGTGCATGAAATCATAAAACTACATCCAACTTTGCCTCTACATGAATTAAGATAAGACTACATCATTAAAACATACAAGACAATAATTGGAATGAAGCTACATGAACTCAAGTATAAAGACTATACCCTACTATGCCTCCACATGAATTAAGATTTCACTACATCATTAAAACATACAAGACATTAGCAAAGGTAAAGGCAACAAGAGCTCATACACTACAAATTGTGTTTCCAATAATAACTTCATCCATATCCTAACCTTATCATTCCCCATAAAATAGGTCCACTAATCAAAGCATAAGCTAAGCTTCATTCAAGAGCATTAGCATATCAAAGATAAGAGTGGAGACCCATTAGATGGTTATGGAAATCATATAAAGCTCAAGGGATAAAAATAACACACACTTAATACACTACATAATTATATCACATATTTCTCCACCCCCCCCCCCAAATGGGGATGGAACTACTCACTACTCATTACACTACTGATTATACTAAGCAAAGAAAACATTTAACTAAGATACTGAAATTACTAAACAAGAAATTAAACAAAGTAAAGCAACCCACACAAAACAAGCAACATAACAAGACAAGATTAAAAGAAACAAATAAACTTTTATTAACAATGACTCACATTGAAGGTAGCACTCTTCTCCACCTTGAGTTATTGCTTCAAGGCTCACTCCTTAGTAGAGAGAATGCCACCAAACAATGGGTAATTACAATGGAAGGTGAAGAGTTCTATTTATAAGCATGGAAAAAGCTAATCGGGGACAATCCCCCGATGTGGGACTAAACCAATACCACAAATAGCCTAAACGAACATTAATACAAGTCCAGGAGAAATTTCGACGGATCCTGAGAAATATAGACCGCCAATTAGCGGTCCACGACCGCCAATTCGCGGTCCACGACCGCCAATTGGCGGTCCAAAATCTTCGGATCGTGTTGGAATTTGTTGTGGGCTTTTCTTTCTGGTATTGTTGGTCTTTGATGCGGTTACTTGACTTGTTGGAGCTACGACCCGACTGGAACTGGTAAAATACTCCCCATGATGGTGTGGAGTATTCTGTTTTGCGCTTAGGTCCTTCGGTCTTACGATCAGGTCCTTCTCCCTTGCATCTTAGTCCCCAGGTCTCACAATTAAGTCCTTTTTCCTGCTTTTGGATCCTTTCATGGCTCTTCTCTTCAAACCTTTTTATTCCTGAAAACTAAACATAAAACTCGTCACGTAGCATTGCTCAGGTGTAATATAATGGATATAAGATACAAATATGAGCATGAAATGATGTCAATCAAATACCCCCACACCTAAGTTTTTGCTAGTCCCGAGCAAAACAAAGAAAAAGAAAAGCAAACGAAAAACAAGAAATCCTAACTCACTTTCGTAGGAATCACGGTTGCACTTAGCACGTGCAACAAGCCGTTAAACCTCCTTGTTTCCAAGGAGGAGGAGTGTTGTCTCCTGAGGGTTTTCAGCGGATATACCCACAAAATCCGAACAAGATGCATTATTCAATCTAGATACTCGACTCGTTGGACAATTTTTTGTCGATCAATGGACGCGGTAATCCTACGGGCGACTCTATATAGGTAATCAGTCCACACACCTACCCTAATGAACCATTCGTGCAAGTTAAATAAGGAATTAAGTGAATACTGAATTATTGACTCACTAGGTTCAGGGTGGACTTCTTTGAATGTTTGAGCACTGAAACCCTATGATTACTCACCCCCAAAGGAAAACTGGGGTGCATCCTAACGACTCGATAAATCATAAAGTCACTGTACTAGATATCCTAATGCATCAAGTTCAAGACAATTTTGGGAGCTTTCTTTTTACTTTGCCTCTCAATGGTTTTGCACATGCTAAACACACGCAAAACCCACAAAACATTTTCTTTCGCAAACATATGAAGATTTTGAAAGAAATGTGAAAATTTTGAAGCACAAGGCAAGCAAAAGAAGACAAGTCACCCAAGGATCATGGCAAGCAGATATATCGATATTAAGTGCAGCACACTAACATGACCCTAAAAATGCAAACAAAAGAAAACAAAGTCAAAAGAAAAGATTCGACTATGTACACACGTAAAACACCCTCGACTATGTACACACGTAAAACACCCCCCCACACCTACTTCATGCATTGTCCTCAATGAATGCAAGCAAGATACTACATGGATTGATGCATAAAAAGGAGAGATCTCACCAACATGAAGTACAAAGGGAAGTGCAAGGTCATGTTGATGGACATAACCTGAATTCCCTCAAAACCTGTGAGATGCTAAAGAAGGGATACAAATACATCAAAGAATTGGGGCCCAAATACACAAGGGTTGGGGCTCACAACAATCGATACTCACTGAAGGAGTCTTTTATTGTACTTTTTTTTCTTCTTTTTTTCCTTTCTTTTTTTTTGTTCTTTTTTTTGTTCTTTTTTATATAACTATGTACAAACATAAGTTCCCATCTTCATTTGTCAAAAGACATCAAATGGGAACCTCAAGAGTGGGTCAATGCACTTGGAAAGGGAACATGACACCACGCGGGGCCAGAATACGCATGCGTGGGCCCCCTTCACAAAGAGCACCAGATGAAAAGAGAGGTTCATGAATTGGACGCAAAAGCGTCTCATTCAAAGGATCAAACTGAAAGAGCTTGAACCTCTCGAGAGTTTGGGAAATAAGGGGCAACGGAAGAAAAATATCTCCCGTTGCGGAACTGAAGTTATGATCATCAATCCAAACTCTCCAACCAACAGGCTGGTGGGTCGGAACGAGGTCAAGCACCTCGTTATGCATGTCCAACTCACCAGGAGAACAGGAAGTGGGTCTCATACACAAAGTATCCTCCAAGGAACTCCTAATACCCTCATGAGCAATGTAGTTGTTTGATGTTCCATCATTTCCAAGATGATCAGGAACAATAGTGAGAGGCAAACTCTCATCAGGTTGTTTGAAATTGAGGGTACTAGGGAGCTCTTGCTCCACCAGAGGTGAGTCCTTAAGAGGTACAATATGAAGATCATGTGGCTCAAGGGCCACGTGACAAAAAGATAAGGCACAATCCTGTGCCGACTCATAATGAGGCTGGTCCAAGTTATTCTCAATTTGAATCGAATCCTCCACTAAGTGATCGTGAATTGAAACCCCAAGTCCCTCAGACTGACTAGGAGTTTGACTTTGAAAGGTTGTGCTTTGAATTTGTGGATGTGGTGGTGGTTCGATATCAAAAGATGAATCCTCATGTTGACAAGAAAGGTGACCCTCCTCACGTTCATGGAATTGTTGTGTCATTTGACTCACTTGCAATTCCATATTTTGCAAGGAATTCAAGTTGGACTTCAATAGATCTTGAGTGGTTTCCATGAACGTTTGGAGAGTTTGTTTCAAGGAATCAGGTATGCGGTCAACTATGAGGTCCAAGTCAGAGCTTGGGAAATTTTGAGGTTGGGTGTTGATTGGCTGAGAATGAGTCCAATGATTTGGAGTGGGGTGCTGGTAGAATTCTGGGTATTCGGGAGGAGGATACTGGGGTGAATATGAAGTATAAGAATTTGAATAAGAATTGTTTCCCCATGAATCCATCACTCTCGGGATGTACGCGGATGCGTAATGGTCATATTGAGCATTTTGGGAAAATGTATGCTCATACTCAGGCTATGGGGTAACATAAGGACATTCCCCGATATTATGACCACTCAACCCACAACAATCGCACAGTATGGCTACAGGAGCCAGTGGTGCACTCATGTCGTCTACCGCATGCATGAAAGAGGCCAAAGTTTGTTGCCCAGAGTATTATCCAACATAACTAGATGGAGATCTAGCCGTCGGTGCCTCTCTCATATCACCCCTATATGAAGATTGCTCAGTCACATAATGAAGATCATCCCAACCGTACGGGGTGTTCGTCTGAGCAACCCCAGGTTGCATGGGTCCGGAATACCAGGGAGAATCATCCTGCTCCCAACAATGATATGAATGGTCGCCCATGTAACCATCCATCTCAACAAACAACTCTCGAGTCGACCACTCTCACCACCACGAGACTAAGCTCGCAAAAAGTGCTCGACTCGACCCTAAAACGCTACCAGAGAGTGTAAAGGGGAGGAGACTATAACGTAGAAGAAGGTGAGAAGAAGATGACTCAGAAGAGAAGGGAAGAATCCCTAGAGCTAGCGAGGGTACAGGGTGAAGGTAGAAGCCTAACTAGCAAGCATGGCTCAAACAATGTAAGGCAATGGGTCATTAGGCTAGACGACGCCTAACTTCGAGGTCACTAGCCTCGACACGCCTCACCTCCCTACAACGAGGACCACAATGCCCAGCAAGTGATACCAGATCCGGAGATCCAGTACCTCCTACTATCGACAAGGTAGGCAACGCCGATCAGGTCATGGCGGTCTCAACTAGATTACTCTCCTAGTGCGTCCAAAATCCTAGGGCCAATGTCTACTTGCTTTTAGTTAAGGCTTTACTTGAGTGTGCTTTTTGGGGCTAAGGGAGAGGTGATGAAATCCCCCACCTTATCTTTGAAGACTATAGGTGATGCCCCTTAAAGATGTTTTGAAATCTTAGGCTAGCAAGCAACTCACCAAACAAGCACTCACCTCACTCTTGTTTCGATGCAAACCTTACTCACTGATGAATGTCCTAATGCGTGAATGAGTGATAAGGAATGCGTACCTCGCTCCAGAAATCAACGACAAAATGTAAAGCAAAGAAAAGAAAGATGCATGCAGGGTCTACATATGATGCATGACCTAGATGGCAAAGAGTCTAATCTTTTGCTTTGAGTTTTATGGTCCAAGTTGATTAAAGGGGGAGTGATTAATGATCTGGGAGCAAACACGAGTCACATCATGCAAAATTGGACTCCCAGATAACACCAATTACAGAACTAACTACCACAAAAAATTTGGAAGCAGGAAACCCTTACCAGGCCGCCAATTAGCGGGCTCCAACCGCTGATTGGCGGTCCTTTTGTGGTTTCTCTTCCTCAAACTTCTTCAGTAGCCTCCCCTTGATGTGCTGGTTCCCTGAAACTAAGAAACACTGGAAACAAAAAAATTAAAAACCCCTCGAATCGTCCAAACCAAGGTCTGGACAGAGCACCTCACCGGCAACGGCGCCAAAAACTTGATTGATCTCGTTTTATATTTACCGCAAGTGCACGGCCGCGTTGAAGCGGTGGCAAATATGGGTCGTCCACTGGGAGGTGTGTCGACACTTGGTTTGTTCGAAGGCGAGAGGTAAAAGAAGGAGAGAAAGATGTATTACACTAATCTAAACTACAAAGCTGAAATGAAATGGAGAAGAAACGATAAAACTAAACCCCAAAGGAGGTAGAGAAATAATGTGAACATAAAAGAGTGTGTGTGTGTTCAATTAAGCTCCTCACAACATGTAGTGCATGAAATCATAAAACTACATCCAACTTTGCCTCTACATGAATTAAGATAAGACTACATCATTAAAACATACAAGACAATAATTGGAATGAAGCTACATGAACTCAAGTATAAAGACTATACCCTACTATGCCTCCACATGAATTAAGATTTCACTACATCATTAAAACATACAAGACATTAGCAAAGGTAAAGGCAACAAGAGCTCATACACTACAAATTGTGTTTCCAATAATAACTTCATCCATATCCTAACCTTATCATTCCCCATAAAATAGGTCCACTAATCAAAGCATAAGCTAAGCTTCATTCAAGAGCATTAGCATATCAAAGATAAGAGTGGAGACCCATTAGATGGTTATGGAAATCATATAAAGCTCAAGGGATAAAAATAACACACACTTAATACACTACATAATTATATCACATATTTCTCCACCCCCCCCCCAAATGGGGATGGAACTACTCACTACTCATTACACTACTGATTATACTAAGCAAAGAAAACATTTAACTAAGATACTGAAATTACTAAACAAGAAATTAAACAAAGTAAAGCAACCCACACAAAACAAGTTCCATAACAAGACAAGATTAAAAGAAACAAATAAACTTTTATTAACAATGACTCACATTGAAGGTATCACTCTTCTCCACCTTGAGTTATTGCTTCAAGGCTCACTCCTTAGTAGAGAGAATGCCACCAAACAATGGGTAATTACAATGGAAGGTGAAGAGTTCTATTTATAAGCATGGAAAAAGCTAATCGGGGACAATCCCCCGATGTGGGACTAAACCAATACCACAAATAGCCTAAACGAACATTAATACAAGTCCAGGAGAAATTTCGACGGATCCTGAGAAATATAGACCGCCAATTAGCGGTCCAAGACCGCCAATTGGCGGTCCAAAATCTTCGGATCGTGTTGGAATTTGTTGTGGGCTTTTCTTTCTGGTATTGTTGGTCTTTGATGCGGTTACTTGACTTGTTGGAGCTCCGACCCGACTGGAATTGGTAAAATACTCCCCATGATGGTGTGGAGTATTCTGTTTTGCTCTTAGGTCCTTCGGTCGTACGATCAGGTCCTTCTCCCTTGCATCTTAGTCCCCAGGTCTCACAATTAAGTCCTTTTTCCTGCTTTTGGATCCTTTCATGGCTCTTCTCTTCAAACCTTTTTATTCCTGAAAACTAAACATAAAACTCGTCACGTAGCATTGCTCAGGTGTAATATAATGGATATAAGATACAAATATGAGCATGAAATGATGTCAATCATTACGCCAGTATTTTTGGTAGTCGTTATTCCACCCAACATTCTCTAATCCTCATTGTCCTAAATAACACAAGTTATAAAATATGAAGTGGATAATACTAATAAAATTACACGAATTACAAATACAATGATTAAAATGAACGTACAGATTTACAAGCTTTTTTAAGGATGCCCTTGTTGTAGTCGACCCCAAAGGATCAAACCAATATGCAGAATTAGCTTTGGGGCATAGAACGACAAGGATCCAATGAGCTTTGATTATATATGTAATTAGAAGTTTATTACAAAATCAAATTCTAATTACTTTCAATTAACAAAGTTACCTCTCATGATAAGGGGCCACATAATATTTTTTCCCCTATTCTTTCATAATATTCGCAAGCTCACTCAAATTACGGTCATTCCCGTGTATGAAAGTAGATGGACATACAAATCCAAATACTTTATCATTGGGAAAGACTGACCTTCTGGCGTCATAGAGGTGTCTACAAGAGTAAAAATTACATTATGTTATAATTACGATAAAATTATTCAATACATTTCATCTTATACACAAGAAAACACTTATTTCACTTGCACGTCGATAATTGACATGCACAATTGATCCATCACCAAGAACTGCATAACATCCTATTTGGCAACGTATAAATCTGAAGGCAACCCTTTAATCTCCTTGATTGATTGTTTTATTTAAACCGCAAGTGCACGGCCGCGTTGAAGAGGTGGCAAATACGGGTCGTCCACTGGGAGGTGTGTCGACGTTTGGTTTGTGCGAAGGCGAGTGGTAAAAAAATGGAGAGAAAGGTTGATTACACTAAACTACACTAAGATGCAAAAAGGAAATGAAAATTAAGCAATAAAACTAAACCCCATAGGGGGTAGAAAAAAATTATGTGAATATAAAGATGTGTGTGTGTGTTCAATTAAGCTCCTCACAACATGTAGTGTATGAAATCATAAAACTACATCCAACTTTGCGTCCACATGAATTAAGATAAGACTACATCATTAAAACATACAAGACAATAATTGGAATGAAGCTAAATGAAGTCATGTATAGATACTAGACCCTACTATGCCTCCACATGAATTAAGATAAGACTACATCATTAAAACATACAAGACATTAACTAAGGTAAAGGCAACAAGAGTACATACACTACAAATTGTGTTTCCAATATTAATTCCATCCATATCCTAACCTTATCATTCCCCATAAAATAGGTCCACTAATCAAAGCATAAGCTAAGCTTCTTTCAAGAGTATTAGCATATCAAAGATAAGAGTCAAAACTCATTAGATGGTTATGGAAATCATATAAAGCTCAAGGGATTAAGACAACACACACTTAATACACTACATGATCATATTACATATTTCTCCACCCCCAAATGTGGATGGAACTACTCACTACTCATTACACTAACTATATTAACAAGATGAAGCATAATACTGAAATGAAACTACACTAAGCAAGCAAGAAATACTAAATAAACTTAAAAGGAAAGGAAAGACTAAACAAGCATGCATAAATTAAAAGACAAGATTAAAAGAAACTAGAACAATTATTTTATTAACAATGACTCACATTGAAGGTAGCATTCTTCTCCACCTTGAGTTTTTGCTTCAAGGCTCACTCCTTAGTAGAGAGAATGCCACCAAGCAATGGGTAGTTTACAATAGAAGGTGAAGAGTTCTATTTATAGCCAAAGAAAAAGGCAATCCAGGACAATCCCCCGATGTGGGACTAAACAAATACCAAAAATAGGCTAAGCATACACTAATACACGTGCTCCCGAAATATTAACGGATCCAGAGCTATCTGGACCGCCAATTAGCGGTTCCAGACCGCCAATTGGCAGTCTATAAGCTTTATATCCATTTGGTTTTTGTGTTGGGCTTTGCTTGAAGTATTTCTTGGTCTTGGATGCATGTACTTTGTTTATTGGAGCTCCGACCCGAATCGATTTGTCAAAATACTCCCTCATGATGGTGTGGAGTTTTCTATTTTGCCCTTAGGTCCTTCGGTCTTACATTCAGGTCCTTCTCCTATGCATCTTAGTCCCCAGGTCTCACAATTCAGTCATTTTTCCCTGCTTTTGAGTCCTTTCATGGCTCTTCTCTTCAAACCTCTTTATTTCTGAAATTCAAACATAAAACTCATCATGTAGCATTGCTTAGGTGTAAGATAATGGATATAAGGTACAAATATAAGCATGAAATGATGTCAATCACCCGTCATGTGGCCCGGATTTTATTTGATAGCGGTGCTTACGTCCCTTCATAGCTGAGAGATTTGCGAGTATAATGGACTTTTGCCCCCTGAGTCTGGCCTCCCGCGTCGAGGGCAGCACACCTGTAGGAGAGTTATGTGCTCGAGAAATTTCTAGTTGGCGTGCCGATGGTGTCGGGCGACGAGAGATTCCGGGTTAACTTGGTGTTGCTGCCGATAATGGACTTTGATGCGATACTCATGATAGACTGGTTGTCCCATTATGACATGCTAGTTCATTACCGAGAGAGGGAGATTTTGAATTCGATGGCAATGGGTCAGTGTCTATGGTCTGTTGCGTGCGTAGCAGAGCGAGTTGTATCATCATTTCCACACTAGAGGTGCAGAATCTTTTGAGTCAGGGATGTGCAACATTTCTGGCGAGCGCAGTATTGACAGAGAATGCCACCAAGCAAGGGGTAATTACAATGGAAGGTGAAGAGTTCTATTGATAGGCATGGAAAAAGCTAATCCGGGACAATCCCCCGATGTGGGACTAAATAAATACCAAAAATAGCCTAAGCATACACTAATACACATGCTCCACAAATCTTAGCGGATCCAGAGCTATCTGGACCGCCAATTGGCGGTCTATAAGCTCCAGATCCATTTGGATTTCGTGCTGGGCTTTGCTTGAAGTATTTCTTGGTCTTGGATGCATCTACTTGGTTTATTGGAGCTCCGACCCGAATCGAATTGCCAAAATACTCTACATGATGATGTGGAGTTTTCTGTTTTGCTCTTAAGTCCTTCGGTCTTACGTTCAGGTCCTTCTCCCTTGTATCTTAGTCCGCAGGTCTCACAATTAAGTCTTTTTTCCTACTTTTGGGTCCTTTCATGGCTCTTCTCTTCAAACCTCTTTATTTCTAAAATTCAAACATAAAACTCGTCACGTAGCATTGCTTAGGTGTAAGATAATGGATATAAGATACAAATATAAGCATGAAATGATGTCAATCAAATACCCCCACACCTAAGTTTTTGCTAGTCCCGAGCAAAACAAAGAAAGAGAAAAGGAAACGAGAAACAAGAAATCCTAACTCACTTTCGTAGGAATCATGGTTGCACTTAGCACGTGCAACAAGCCGTTAAACCTCCTTGTTGCCAAGGAGGAGGAGTGTTGTCTCCTGAGGGTTTTCAGCGGATTTTCCCTACAAAATCCGAACAAGATGCATTATTCAATCTAGACACTCGACTCGTTGGACAAATTTTGTCGATCATTGGACGCGGTAATCCTTCGGGCCGACTCTAAATAGGTAATCAGTACACACACCTAACCTAATGAACCATTCGTGCAAGTTAAATACGGAATTAAGTGATACAAAGTGTAAGGTCCATTAAGGTTCTTATTTGCATTACCATTTTTTTTTCTTTTTGTTTCTTTTGTCAAATTTTTATTCTTTTCTTTTTATTAGTTGGAGCTTCATTCTCCCAGGGTCAGGTTTCGTGCATCATTGCCCATGAGGACTTACACTATCACGTACACCTTTCCCCAAATCTCCACATAGGGCAATCCCTACCACCCGTGTAACGGGAGTTCGGTCGGTGCATCCCAAGTCAGATGACTCGAAAGCACCAGGCACAAAGTCCCCTCAGACCTACTTTCCCGAGTGATAGGAGCCATGCGAGAAGAGAGAACACCTACTCACTTATTTCTTATCTACACATGTACCAAAACCCCTACACTTAATGTCTCACAACAAGATTTAAAGGGTCCTTGACTACAACAAACTTCCTTAAGTTAACAGACACGAATTATTGACTCATTAGGTTCAGGGTGGACTTCTTTAAATGTTTGAGCACTGAAACCCTATGATTACTCACCCCCAAGGGAAAACTGGGGTGCATCCTAACGACTCGATAAATCCTAAAGCCACTGTACTAGATATCCTAATGCATCAAGTTCAAGACAATTTTGATTTCTTTTTACTTTGTCTCTCAACGGTTTTGCACATGCAAAACACACACAAAACCCACAAAACATTTTCTTTCGCAAACACATGAAGATTTTGAAAGAAATGTGAAAATTTTAAGGCACTAGGCA
This sequence comes from Triglochin maritima, assembly GCA_963682175.1. Classification (NCBI taxonomy): domain Eukaryota; kingdom Viridiplantae; phylum Streptophyta; class Magnoliopsida; order Alismatales; family Juncaginaceae; genus Triglochin; species Triglochin maritima. Next base: position 27,295,635 of record OY821780.1, on the reverse strand, counting down.
AGCAAAAGAAACCAAGTCACCCAAGGATCATGGGAAGCAAATATATCGATATTAAATGCAGCACACTAACATGACCCTAACAATGTAAACAAAATAAAACAAAATAAAAAGAAAAGACTCAACTATGTACACACGTAAAACACCCCCCCCCCCCCACACCTTCTTCATGTATTGTCCTCAATGAATGCGAGAAAGATACTACATGGAATTATGCAATGAAAGAGGAAAGATCTCACCAACGTGAAGTACAAAGGGAAGTACATGACTATGTTGATGGACACAACACAAACTCCCTCAAAACCTGTGAGATGCTAAAGAATGGATACAAATACGTGAAAGAAATGGGGCCCAAATACACAAGGGTTGGAGCCCACAACAATCGATGCTCACTGAAGGAGTCTTTTATTGTACTCTTTTTTTCTTTTTTTTTCTTTTTTTGTTTTATAACTATGTACAAACATAAGTTCCCATCTTCATTTGTCAAAAGACATCAAATGGGAACCTCAAAAGTGGGTCAATGCACTTGGAAAGGGAACATGACACCACGCGGGGCCAGAATACGCATGTGTGGCCCCCCTTCACAAAGAGCACAAGATGAAATGAGAGGTTCATGAATTGAACGCAAAGGCATCTCATTCAAAGGATCAAACTAAAAGAGCTTGAACCTCTCAAGAGTTTGGGAAATATGGGGCAACAGAAGAAGAGTTTCTCCCGTTGCGCTGCTGAAGTTATGATCGTCAATCCAAACTCTCCAACCAATAGGCTGGTGCGTCGGAACGAGGTCAAGAACCTCGTTAGGCATGTTCGACACACCAGGCGAACAAAAAGTGGGTCTCATACCCAAGGTATCTTCCAAGGAACTTCTAATACCCTCATGAGCTATGTAGTTGTTTGATGTTCCATCATTTCCAAGATGATCAGGAACAATATGGACGGCGCCAAAAACTTGATTGATCGTTTTATTTAAACCGCAAGTGCACGGTCGCGCTCAAGCGGTGGCAAATATGGGTCGTCCACTGGGAGGTGTGTCGACGTTTGGTTTGTGTGAAGGCGAGTGGTAAAAAATGGAGAGAAAGGTTGATTACACTAAACTACACTAAGATGCAAAAAGGAAATGAAAGATAAGCAATAAAACTAAACCCCATAGGGGGTAGAAAAAAATTATGTGAATATAAAGATGTGTGTGTGTGTGTGTTCAATTAAGCTCCTCACAACATGTAGTGCATGAAATCATAAAACTACATCCAACTTTGCCTCCACATGAATTAAGATAAGACTACATCATTAAAACATACAAGACAATAATTGGAATGAAGCTAAATGAACTCATGTATAAAGACTAGACCCTACTATGCCTCCACATGAATTAAGATAAGACTACATCATTAAAACATACAAGACATTAACTAAGGTAAATGCAACAAGAGTACATACACTACAAATTGTGTTTCCAATATTAATTCCAGCCATATCCTAACCTTATAATTCCCCATAAAATAGGTCCACTAATCAAAGCATAAGCTACGCTTCATTCAAGAGCATTAGCATATCAAAGATAAGAGTGAAAACCCATTAGATGGTTATGGAAATCATATAAAGCTCAAGGGATTAAGATAGCACACACTTAATACACTACATGATCATATCACATATTTCTCCACCCCCCAAGTGGGGATGGAACTACTCACTACTCATGACACTAACTATATTAACAAAATGAAGCATAATACTGAAATGAAACTACCCTAAGAAAGCAAGAAATATTAAAAGAAGCTTAAAAGGAAAGGAAAGACTAAACAAGCATGCACAAATTAAAAGACAAGATTAAAAGAAACTAGAAGAATTATTTTATTAACAAATGACTTACATTGAAGGTAGCATTCTTCTCCACCTTGAGTTTTTGCTTCAAGCCTCACTCCTTAGTAGAGAGAATGCCACCAAGCAATGGGTAATACAATGGAAGGTGAAGAGTTCTATTTATAGGCATGGAAAAAGCTAATCTGGGACAATCCCCTGATGTGGGACTAAACAAATACCAAAAATAGACTAAGCATACACTAATACACGTGCTCCACAAATCTTAGCGGATCCAGAGCTATCTGGACCGCCAATTAGCGGTCTATAAGCTCCAGATCCATTTGGATTTCGTGTTGGGCTTTGCTTGAAGTATTTCTTGGTCCTGGATGCATATACTTGGTTTATTGGAGCTCCGACCCGAATCGAATTGCCAAAATACTCTCCATGATGGTGTGGAGTTTTCTGTTTTGCTCTTAGGTCCTTCGGTCTTACGTTCAGGTCCTTCTCCCTTGCATCTCAGTCCCCCGGTCTCACAATTAAGTCTTTTTTCCTGCTTTTGGATCCTTTCGTGACTCTTCTCTTCAAACCTCTTTATTTCTGAAATTCAAACATAAAACTCGTCACGTAGCATTGCTTAAGTGTAAGATAATGGATATAAGTTACAAATATAAGCATGAAATGATGCCAATCACTCGTCCTCTAAATCCTAGGTAGTTAAGGCTTGTGAATCCCTAACTAGCATAAGCTGATACAATATTTTTGCACCTATTTGGTAGAAAATTAATGTTGATCGGAGATTGGTTGTTTGATCCTTTGCTCTGGGGGCTTTCAATAACTTTGACGATATATATAAAAATGTTAGAAATGCAATTATTAACAAATGGTAATTTATTTGTCTTAAAAAATAATGGATACCTCATGCATGTCATGAAGCTCTACTAAATGACGAGGTCACCTCAGGAACCCACCGCATGCTTCGCCCAAGGTAAGAACCTCTTCTTCGGGAATCGGTACCAGAACATCAACATCTAAACAGTTCCCTTCTAAAAAAATTATGAACAATGTCTAAACCATCTGATACAATTTTTTTCTTCCCTTCTAAAATTACTGACTGATTCTAATCACATGGATCAGCAACATAGAAGACTTGTTTTGCTTGGGAGGCCAAAATAAAAGGTTCTCCTTTAAATCATTCTTTTGAAAAATCAATAAAGGTGAACCCCAAGTCATCCACTCGAACTCCACTTTTATTATCAACCCACCTATATCTTAATACAAGCACTTTGAATTTAACAATGTTCAGCTCTCATATGTCTTCAATTACCCGTAATAGGACATGTCGCCGTATACATGATTCTTGTCTTTAGAGACATGCAAAGCCTCGGCTATTAAAATGACCCCACTATTCTGAAAAGTACTTTTGGCATCTTCAGAAACAGTGTAGAATGAGTATCCATTGATATCATAGTCACTGTAACTTGTAACAGCAGAATGCTGGCCGTAGGCCAACCACTGTATTGTTTCCAAAGCATCACGCTTGTAAGCAACCTTTTTGAACCAAAAGATTAAATTCTTATTGTGGCTATGAATTACTTGTTCATTTAGATAAGGCTGAACTTCATTAGAATTGCACAACACATAGAAATTTGTTGTCATTAAGTTATCGTCATTTGGATTTAACATGTTCATCACACGTGTCTCTTTACCATCAGAACGTTCATCATGACGATTGTTAGGAAGTCCAATACTTTTGGTGTTCGCTAGGTATCCAGTGCAAAACTCAATAACCTCCTCAGCTATGTATCTTTCAACAATACTAGCATATGGCCTTTCACGATTTTTACAATAATCTTTTAACACTTTCGTATAGCATTCGAAAGGATACATCCACCTTAAAAAATTGGTCCACACAATTTAACTTCTCTAAGCACATGAATAACAAGATGAATCATAAAGTTGAAAAAAACATGTGAAAAATACATCTCCAACTGACAGATTGTGACCACAATTTCATTCTGTAACTGATCTAACTGCACGGGATCGACCACTTTACTGCAAATCTTGTTGAAAGACGAACACAACTTCATTATGGCATGTCTAACATGTTTCGGTAGTATGGATCTCAGTGCTACGGGTAACAGTTGTTGCATTAAAGTGTGGCAATCGTGAGACTTCATCCCCACAAGTTTCAAATCCTTCATAAAAACAAGACTGCTAATATTTGAAGAATAACCCTGTGGAACCCTTACATCATGCAAACACTGACAAAGAATGTATTTCTCCTTTCTAGACAACGTATAACAAGTTGGAGGTAAGTAGCTATAGTCACCCTTCTTCTCTTGTGTCAGCCTTGCGCGTATAGCAAGGTCAACAAGAACAAGTCTAGCATTATATCCATCTTTTGTCGTACCAGGTATGTTCATTAGAGTGCCAACAAGACTATTACAAACGTTTTTCTCTACATGCATCACATCAATACAATATCTACATACTTGATCCAACTTTGCTCGTTTGTACGGTTTTCCAAATTCACATTCAATGTTCATTACACATTCATACATGATTGGCATCATTTCATGCTCATATTTGTATCTTATATCCATTATGTTACATCTAAGCAATGCTATGTGACGAGTTTTATGTTTGAATTTCAGAAATAAAGAGGTTTGAAGAGAAGAGCCATTAAAGGACCCAAAAGCAGGAAAAAGGACTTAATTGTGAGACCTGAGGACCAAGATGCAAGGGAGAAGGACCTGAACGTAAGACAGAAGGACCTAAGAGCAAAACAGGAAACTCCACACCTTCATGGGGAGTATTTTGTCAATTCGATTCGGGTCGGAGCTCCAACAAACCAAGTAGATGCATCCAAGACCAGCAAATCCATCAAGCAAAGCCCACAACCAAAAGCAACGCGATCTGAAGTTTATAGACCGCCAATTGGCGGTCTTGGACCGCTAATTGGCGGTCCATATGGCCCCAGATCCGCTAAGCTTTCTCCTGGACTTGTATTATCATGTGTTTAGGCTATTTTTGGTATTGGTTTAGTCCCACGTCGGGGGATTGTCCCCGATTAGCTTTTTCCATGCTTATAAATAGAACTCTTCACCTTCCATTGTAATTACCCATTGCTTGGTGGCATTCTCTCTACTAAGGAGTGAGCCTTGAAGCAAAAACTCAAGGTGGAGAAGAATGCTACCTTCAATGTGAGTCATTTGTTAATAAAATAATTCTTCTAGTTTCTTTTAATCTTGTCTTTTAATTTGTGCATGTTTGTTTTGTCTTTCCTTTCCTTTTATGCTTCTTTATTTCTTGCTTGATTAGTGTAGTTTTATTCCAGTAGTATGCTTCATTTTGTTAATATAGTTAGTGTAATGAGTAGTGAGTAGTTCCATCCCCATTTGGGGGGTGGAGAAATATGTGATATAATCATATAGTGTATTAAGTGTTTGTTATATTTATCCCTTGAGCTTTATATGATTTCCATAACCATCTAATGGGTTTTCACTCTTATCTTTGATATGCTAATGCTCTTGAATGAAGCTTAGCTTATGCTTTGATTAGTGGGCCTATTTTATGGGGAATGATAGGGTTAGGATATAGATGAAGTTAATATTGGAAACACAATTTGTAGTGTATGTGCTCTTGTTGTCTTTACCTTAGCTAATGTCTTGTATGTTTTAATGATGTAGTCTTATCTTAATTCATGTGGAGGCATAGTAGGGTCTAGTCTTTATACTTGAGTTCATTTAGCTTCATTCCAATTATTGTCTTGTATGTTTTAATGATGTAGTCTTATCTTAATTCATGTGGAGGCAAAGTTGGATGTAGTTTTATGATTTCATGCACTACATGTTGTGAGGAGCTTAATTGAACACACACACACACACATATCTTTATATTCACATTATTTCTCTACCCCCTATGGGGTTTAGTTTTCTTGCTTATCTTCATTTCCTTTTTGCATCTTAGTGTAGTTTAGTGTAACCAACCTTTCTCTCCTACTTTTACCACTCGCCTTCGAACAAACCAATTGTTGACACACCTCCCAGTGGACGACCCGTATTTGCCACCGCTTCAACGCGGCCGTGCACTTGCGGTTTAAATAAAACGATCAATCAATACACCTTTTCGTCATTGATTTAAATTGGGGAATTCTGAAACTCTTGTTTTCCATTAAATGCCTTCTTTAACCTACGATAAGGATGTGAGTTTGGCAAACATCTCTGATGACCAAGATAGATTGTCTTAGAACCATCAACAAGTTGGACAAGCTTTATAACCTTTAACAGAATATCCAGACAGATTACCATATGCGGGAAAGTCATTAATCGTGCAATAAATCACTGCCCGCATTACAAATGACTGATGACGATAAGCATCAAAAATTGGCTCTCCGTCGTCCCACAATCTTTTTAGGTAATCAATTAAGGGTCTTAAATACACATATATATCGTTTCCAAGTTGCTTCGGACCAGAAACCGTTAACGACAACATAATATATCTGTGTTTCATGCATAACCACGGTGGCAGATTGTAAATTACAAGCAGAACAAGCCAAGAACTGGGACTACTACTTAGACTACCGATAGGATTCATTTCATCGTACAAAGTCCAAGTCGTAGATTCTTGGATTCTTCACCAAACAAAGGAAAGTCGTACTCTATTTTTTTCCACTGAGGTGAATCTGCAGGATGATGTAACAAGTGATCATTTGGTTTCTCACAATCAGCATGTCATGTCAAGTGTTTGGAATCCTCACGCGCAAACAAACGTTTAAGCCTTGGTATTATCGTAAGATACCACAAAACTTTAGCAGGAGGACCTTTGATTTTCAAATCATCACCATCTACATTGTGTTTTGGTCCACTACGTTTCATTTTGTATCGTGAAACATTACACCTGGGGACATTTCCTAGATGAGAAGATCCGAAGACATGACGATGAGAAGAGAATGACTCAAGAGAGAGGAGATGAAGTCCTTAATCTAGCGTGGGAATAAGGGTGGTTAGAAACCTAACTAAGCAATCAAAGAAAAAGCATGCCTAACGTCCACTATAGGTCCTTAGCACTAGACGAGGCCTAACTTCGAGGTCCCAGCGAGGACCACCAGTCTGTAGGAAATCAAGTAGCCGGAGGTCCTAAAATCTCTACGAGACTAGATGGGCAACAACGTTCAGGCCATCTAGGTCTTAAAAGGTTTCCTCTTCTTAATGTGTCCGGAAATCCTAGGGGCCAACGTCTAAATTGATTTTATTAAGGGTTTTTTATTATGTGATTTTTGCACCATAGAAAGGGTGATGAAATCCCCCACCTCATCTCCTATAGGTGACTGCCCCTAGGTGTTTTTCATACCTTAATCTAACAAACAACACACCAAACAATCACTCACTCTCTTGTTTCAATGCAATCCTACTAAGTAACGTGTGCTTTCTAATGAATGTTGAGTGAAAGAGATTATGTACCTTACGTCAGCAATCTACTGCAGAAATCATAAAAGAAAAAATAAATACGATGATTACATGCATGGAAAGTCCTATATGATAAATGACTTCGCAAATATTGTGTAATCTTTTGTTATTGGTTATCAAAGGCCAAGTTTCTTAAGGTCGATGAGTTACTAGAAACTAAACATAAATAAACATTTAACTAAAAAATTAAGTTTTACAAATAAAACATTATAACATTTCAACATTCTCAAAATAATGCAAAATTAAATTTCAGCATTCATTAATTCACATACAAAAAATTGAAAAAAATCATGTTAAACTAAATCATAAACTAAATTGAATTGGTTTTCTGTTTTGATTACTTCAAACTTGGTAGCTCAACAAATTCTCGTTGTTTTTTCAGCATGCTATTTAGTATCACATAGAACATTTTAATTATCATGACTTGTAAATAACCATGTTAACATAAAAACTTAATCCTAAATATTATTAACAACAACTTTCTTTGTAGCATTGCTGGTAACGACTCCCACCAAAATTAAGATGAAGACTCAAACAAACCAGAAAATGCAGTAGTATACCATTTGCAAGTGTGTTATCTGACTCCAGTGCACTAATTTTGAAACATCCAATAAATAAATAAATACAATATTCTGACCAAAAGTAGGGAAAATATCCAATGGTACTCAATAGTTATGGCCACCAAAGCAGTTGAATCATAACAAAGAAAACCTAAGGCGAAATGATCAATAAGTAACAAGTATTGTTCAGGTCAAATTCATACATAATCGAATGATTCCCATATTATTATCATACAAGATAAAAGTCTTTTTGAGCATTTTCAGCATTCAACCAAGAAACATTCAGTAAAAGAGAGAACATTGCATATGTCTTGAAGCAAAATAAGACAATGCAAAATGAGCAAAATAACCAAAAAATAAGACAATGCAAACCCAAAAACGCAGCACTCGAAACCCTAACCGAGAAAAATAAAGAAAATGCAAACCGAGCAAAATATGGGCCGACCTTTTTGTGGGGATCGAGTCCAAAAGAGGTCGGCCGAGGATGGAGGAGTTCGCGGAGGCGGCGGTGGCTAGGAATTCGTCATGGCTTGGCGTCCTGTTTCCTCCCGTTGTGTCATTGCAAGGACGGGTTGAAGGGCAGAAGCTCTGGTGATAAGAGGATTTGTGCTTTTAGGGCTTCGAAACTTGAGTCCAGGCCTGCTAGAAATTGATAGATTTGGTCTTGATCAAGCCGGTCTTGGATAATCTTTGGGTCGGTGCTCGGTTGTTCGTAAACTCGTAGCTCGACTTTTGAGCGCTCCGAGGTAGTCGGTGACCGATCGTTGCCCTTGTTTGGTTGTCCAATTTCTTACTTGATTCTGAATGTATGCACGAAGTTCTATTGTTTGTCGTACATCTCATGGACGGCATCCTACAGTTCTATGGTAGAATCGGAGTAGATGAAAATATCTCTAATTTATGGTTGCATGGAGCTCAGGACCCATATCATGACAAGGTGGTAGATCGTCTGCCACTCCTCTTGTTTTGTGTTGTCGATCGGTTTGGTGGTCTTCCTGGTGATGTGGCCCAACTTCCCCTTGCCACTGAGGGAAAGAGTGATAGACCTGGCTCATGAAAGATAATTGGTGTCGTTGAGGAGTTGGGTATTCAACCACGGGGGATTTGTGCCTTCGGTTATAGGGTTGGATGACACTTTGAGTGTCAAGCCCTGAGATGATCGGAGGTTCTGAGACCGCAATGGCCAATGATGGGTTTTGGGATAGAGTTTGTTTGGTTTTGGTGGTCGGAACAATAGTGGAGTATCTGTGATGATGTTTTAGGTGGAGTGTCTGAGGTGATGGCCATTGCCGGTGATGATCACCTAGGTCTGAGGTCCCAATCAGTGCTCTGATACTGATTGATCGTTTTATATTAATCGCAAGTGCACGGCCGCGTTGAAGCGGTGGCAAATACGGGTCGTCCACTGGGAGGTGTGTCGACTATTGGTTTGTGCGAAGGCGAGTGGTAAAGAAAAGGAAGAAAGATGTATTACACTAAACTACACAACAATGTGAAACGAAATGGAGAAGAAGCAATAAAACTAAACCCCAAAGAGGGTAGAGCAATAATGTGAACATAAAGAAGTGTGTGTGTGTGTGTGTGTGTGTGTGTTTAATTAAGCTCCTCACAACATGTAGTGCATGAAATCATAAAACTACATCCAACTTTGCCTCCACATGAATTAAGATAAGACTACATCATTAAAACATACAAGACAATAATTGGAATGAAGCTAAATGAACTCATGTATAAAGACTAGACCCTACTATGCCTCCACATTAATTAAGATAACACTACATCATTAAAATATACAAGACATTAACCAAGGTAAAGGCAACAAGAGTTCATACACTACAACTTGTGTTTCCAATATTAATTCCATCCATATCCTAACCTTATCATTCCCCATAAAATAGGTCCACTAATCAAAGCATAAGCTAAGCTTCATTCAAGAGCATTAGCATATCAAAGATAAGAGTGGAGACCCATTAGATGGTTATGGAAATCATATAAAGCTCAAGGGATTAAGATAACACACACTTAATACACTACATGATTATATCACATATTTCTCCACCCCCAAATGGGGATGGATCTACTCACTACTCATTACACTAACTACATTAACAAAATGAAGCATTATACTGAAATGAAACTACACTAATCAAGCAAGAAATATTAAAGAAGCTTAAAAGGAAAAGAAAGACTAAACAAGCATGCACAAATTAAAACACAAGATTAAAAGAAACTAGAACAATTATTTTTATTAACAATGACTCACATTGAAGGTAGCATTCTTCTCCACCTTCAGTTTTTGCTTCAAGGCTCACTCCTTAGTAGAGAGAATACCACCAAGCAATGGGTGATTACAATAGAAGGTGAAGAGTTCTATTTATAGGCATGGAAAAAGCTAATCCGGGACAATCCCCCGATGTGGGACTAAACCAATACCAAAAATAGACTAAGAATACACTAATACACGTGCTCCACAAAACTTAGCGGATCCAGAACTATATTAGCGTTCCAAGGCCGCCAATTGGCTGTCTATATGATCCAGATCTAGTTGGTTTTGGTTATGGGCTTTTCTTGATGAATATGTTGGTCTTGGATGCATCTACTTTGCTTGTTGGAGCTCCGACCTGAATCGAATTGCCAAAATTCTCACCATGATGGTGTGGAGTTTTCTGTTTTGCTCTTAGGTCCTTCGGTCTTACGTTCAGGTCCTTCTCCCTTACATCTCAGTCCCCGGGTCTCACAATTAAGTCATTTTTCCTGCTTTTGGGTCCTTTCGTGGCTCTTCTCTTCAAACCTCTTTATTTCTGAAATTCAAACATAAAACTCGTCACGTAGCATTGCTTAGGTGTAAGATAATGGATATAAGATGCAAATATGAGCATGAAATGATGTCAATCAAATACCCCCACACCTAAGTTTTTGCTAGTCTCGAGCAAAACAAAGAAAGAGAAAAACAAACGAGAAACAAGAAATCCTAACTCACTTTCGTAGGAATCACGGTTGCACTTAGCACGTGCAACAAGCCGTTAAACCTCTTTGTTGCCAAGGAGGAGGAGTGTTGTCTCCTGAGGGTTTTCAGCGGATATACCCACAAAATCCGAACAAGATGCATTATTCAATCTAGACCTCGACTCGTTGGAAATATTTTGTCGATCAATGGACGCTGTAATGCTACGGGCCGACTCTATATAAGTGATCAGTCCACACCTAGCCTAATGAACCATTCGTGCAAGTTAAATAAGGAATTAGGTGAAAGACATGGACAACCTCAACATCCTCAAGTGATACAAAGTGTAAGGTCCATTAAGGTTCTTATTTGCATTACCATTTTTTTTTCTTTTTCTTTCTTTTCACATTTTTTTTTCTTTTTCTTTTTATTAGTTGGAGCTTCATTCTCCCAGGGTCAGGTTTCGTGCATCATTGCCCATGAGGACTTACACTATCACGTACACCTTTCCCCAAATCTCCACATAGGGCAATCCCTACCACCCGTGTAACGGGAGTTCGGTCGGCGCATCCCAAGTCAGATGACTCGAAAGCACCAGGCACAAAGTCCCCTCAGACCTACTTTCCCGAGTGATAGGAGCCGTGAATCAGCGAGTGGTAAAGAAAGGGAAGAAAGATGTATTACACTAAACTACACTACAATGCGAAACGAAATGGAGAAGAAGCAATAAAACTAAACCCCAAAGGTGGTAGAGCAATAATGTGAACATAAAGAAGTGTGTGTGTGTGTGTGTGTTTAATTAAGCTCCTCACAACATGTAGTGCATGAAATCATAAAACTACATCCAACTTTGCCTCCACATGAATTAAGATAAGACTACATCATTAAAACATACAAGACAATAATTGGAATGAAGCTAAATGAACTCATGTATAAAGACTAGACCCTACTATGCCTCCACATTAATTAAGATAACACTACATCATTAAAATATACAAGACATTAACCAAGGTAAAGGCAACAAGAGTTCATACACTACAACTTGTGTTTCCAATATTAATTCCATCCATATCCTAACCTTATCATTCCCCATAAAATAGGTCCACTAATCAAAGCATAAGCTAAGCTTCATTCAAGAGCATTAGCATATCAAAGATAAGAGTGGAGACCCATTAGATGGTTATGGAAATCATATAAAGCTCAAGGGATTAAGATAACACACACTTAATACACTACATGATTATATCACATATTTCTCCACCCCCAAATGGGGATGGATCTACTCACTACTCATTACACTAACTACATTAACAAAATGAAGCATTATACTGAAATGAAACTACACTAATCAAGCAAAAAATATTAAAGAAGCTTAAAAGGAAAAGAAAGACTAAACAAGCATGCACAAATTAAAACACAAGATTAAAAGAAACTAGAACAATTATTTTTATTAACAATGACTCACATTGAAGGTAGCATTCTTCTCCACCTTCAATTTTTGCTTCAAGGCTCACTCCTTAGTAGAGAGAATACCACCAAGCAATGGGTGATTACAATAGAAGGTGAAGAGTTCTATTTATAGGCATGGAAAAAGCTAATCCGGGACAATCCCCCGATGTGGGACTAAACCAATACCAAAAATAGACTAAGAATACACTAATACACGTGCTCCACAAAACTTAGCGGATCCAGAACTATATTAGCGTTCCAAGGCCGCCAATTGGCTGTCTATATGATCCAGATCTAGTTGGTTTTGGTTATGGGCTTTTCTTGATGAATATGTTGGTCTTGGATGCATCTACTTTGCTTGTTGGAGCTCCGACCTGAATCGAATGGCCAAAATTCTCACCATGATGGTGTGGAGTTTTCTGTTTTGCTCTTAGGTCCTTCGGTCTTACGTTCAGGTCCTTCTCCCTTACATCTCAGTCCCCGGGTCTCACAATTAAGTCATTTTTCCTGCTTTTGGGTCCTTTCGTGGCTCTTCTCTTCAAACCTCTTTATTTCTGAAATTCAAACATAAAACTCGTCACGTAGCATTGCTTAGGTGTAAGATAATGGATATAAGATGCAAATATGAGCATGAAATGATGTCAATCAAATACCCCCACACCTAAGTTTTTGCTAGTCCCGAGCAAAACAAAGAAAGAGAAAAGCAAACGAAAAACAAGAAATCCTAACTCACTTTCGTAGGAATCACGGTTGCACTTAGCACGTGCAACAAGCCGTTAAACCTCCTTGTTTCCAAGGAGGAGGAGTGTTGTCTCCTGAGGGTTTTCAGCGGATATACCCACAAAATCCGAACAAGATGCATTATTCAATCTAGACTCTCAACTCGTTGGAAATATTTTGTCGATCATTGGACGCGGTAATCCTACAGGCCGACTCTATATAGGTAATTAGTCCACACACCTAACCTCATGAAACATTCGTTCAAGTTAAATAAGGAATTAAGTGAAAGACATGGACAACCTCAACATCCTCAAGTGATACAAAGTGTAAGGTCCATTAAGGTTCTTATTTTCATTACCTCTTTTTTTTCTTTTTGTTTCTTTTCTCATCATTTTTTTTCTTTTCTTTTTATTAGTTGGAGCTTCATTCTCCCAGGGTCAGGTTTCGTGCATCATTGACCATGAGGACTTACACTATCACGTACACTTTTCCCAAAATCTCCACATAGGACAATCCCTACCACCCGTGTAACGGGAGTTCGGTCGGCGCATCCCAAGTCAGATGACTCGAAAGCACCAGGCACAAAGTCCCCTGAGACCTACTTTCCCGAGTGATAGGAGCCGTGCGAGAAGAGAGAACATCTACTCACTTATTTCTTATCTACATATGAACCAAAACCCCTACACTTAATGTCTCACAACAAGATTTAGATGGTCCTTGACTACAACAAACTTCCTTAAGTTAACAGACACGAATTATTGACTCACTAGGTTCAGGGTGGACTTCTTTAAATGTTTGAGCACTAAAACCCTATGATTACTCACCCCCAAAGGAAAACTGGGGTGCATCCTAACGACTCGATTAAATCCTAAAGTCACTGTACTAGATATCCTAATGCATCAAGTTCAAGATAATTTTGGGAGCTTTCTTTTTACTTTGCCTCTCAATGGTTTTGCACATGCTAAACACACATAAAACCCACAAAACATTTTCTTTCGCAAACACATGAAGATTTTGAAAGAAATGTGGAAATTTTAAAGCACTAGGCAAGCAAACGAAGACAAGTCACCCAAGGATCATGGCAAGCAGATATATCGATATTAAATGAAGCACACTAGCGTGACCCTAACAATGCACACAAAAGAAAACAAAAATCAAAGGAAAAGACTTGACTATGTACACACGTAGAAACACCCCCCCCCCCCCCCCACACCTACTTCATGCATTATCCTCAATGAATGCGAGCAAGATACTACATGAATTTATGCATGAAAAAGGAAAGATCTCACCAACATGAAGCACACAGGGAAGTTTATGGTTATGTTGATGGACACAAACCCGAATTCCCTCAAAACCTATGAGATGCTAAAGCAGGGATACAAATACGTGAAAGAAATGGGGCCCAAATACACAAAGGTTGGAGCCCACAACAATCGATGCTCACTGAAGGAGACTTTTATAGTACTTTTTTTTCTTTTTTTTCTTTTTTTATATAACTATATACAAACATAAGTTCCCATCTTCATTTGTTAAAAGACATCAAATGGGAACCTCAAGAGTGGGTCAATGCACTTGGAAAGGGAACATGACATCACGCGGGGCCAGAATACGCATGCGTGGGCCCCCTTCACAAAGAGAACCAGATGAAATGAGAGGTTCATGAATTGGACGCAAAGGCGTCTCATTCAAACGATTAAACTGAAAGAGCTTGAACTTCTCGAGAGTTTGGGAAATAAGGGGCCACGGAAGAAGAATCTCTCCCGTTGCAGAACTGAAGTTATGATCATCAATCCAAACTCTCCAACCAACAGGCTGGTGGGTCGGAACAAGGTCAAGCACCTCGTTATGCATGTCCAACTCACCAGGAGAAAAAGAAGTGGATCTCATACCCAAGGTATCCTCCAAGGAACTCCTAATACCGTCATGAGCAATGTAGTTTTTTGATGTTCCATCATTTCCAAGATGATCAGGAACAATAGTGAGAGGCAAACTCTCATCGGGTTGTTTGAAATTGGGGGTACTAGGGAGCTCTTGCTCCACCAGAGTGAGTCCTTAAGAGGCACAACATGAAGATCATGTGGCTCAAGGGCCACGGGACAAAAAGATAAGGCACAATCCTGTGCCGACTCATAATGAAGTTGGTCCAAATTATTCTCAATTTGAATCGAATCCTCCACTAAGTGATCGTGAATTGAAACCCCAAGTCCCTCAGACTGACTAGAAGTTTGACTTTGAAAGGTTGTGCTTTGAATTTGTGGATGTGGTGGTGGTTTGATATCAAAAGAAGAATCCTCATGTTGACATGAAATGTCACTCTCCTCACGTTCACGTAATTGCTACGACATTTGACTCACTTGCAGTGTCATATTTTGTATGGACTGTTGAGTGGTTTCCATGAACGTAAGGAAAGTTTGTTTCAAGGAATCAGGTATGCGGTCAACGATGAGGTCCAAGTCAGAGCTTGGGAAATTTTGGGGTTGGGTGTTGATGGGCTGAGAATGAGTCCAATGATTTGGAGTGGGGTGTTGGTAGAATTCTGGGTATTCGGGAGGAGGATACTGGGGTGAACATGAAGTATAAGAATTTGAATAAGAATTGTCTCCCCATGAATCCATCACTCTTGGGTTGTACGCGGATGCGTAATGGTCATAATGAGCATTTTGGGAAATTGTATTCTCATACTCAGGCTCTGGGGAACATAAGGACATTCCCCAGTGACATGACCACTCAACCCATAATAGTCGCACGGTACGGCTACTGGAGCCACCGGTACAAACATGTCGTCTGCCGCACGCATGAAAGAGGCCAAAGTTTCTTGCAATGTCTTAGTTTGATGACCAGTGTATGATCCGACGTAACTAGATGATGGTCTAGGTGCCTCTCTCATACTACCCCAATATGAAGATTGCTCAGTCACACAATTGTGATCATCCCAACCATACGGGGTGTTAGTCTGAGCCACCCCAGGTTGCATGGGTCCGGAGTACCAGGGATAATCGTCCTGGTCCCAACAATGATATGGATGGTCTCCCATGTAACCATCCATCTCAAGAAAAACTCTCGAGTCGACCACTCTCACCACCACGAGGCTAAGCTCGCAAAAAGTGCTCGACTCGACCCTAAAACGCTACCAGAGAGTGTAAAGGGGAGGAGACTAAAACGTAGAAGTAGGTGAGAAGAAGATGACTCAGAGGAGAAGGGAAGAATCCCTAAAGCTAGCGTGGGTAAAGGGATCAGGTAGAAGCCTAACAAGCAAGCACGGCTCAAACAATGTAAGGCAATGGGTCCTTAGGCTAGACGACGCCTAACTTCGAGGTCACTAGCCTCGACACGCCTCACCTCCCTACAATGAGGACCACAATGCCCAGCAAGTGATACCAGATCCGGAGATCCAGTACCTCCTACTATCGACAAGGTAGGCAACGCCGATCAGGTCATGGCGGTCTCAACTAGATTACTCTCCTAGTGCGTCCAAAATCCTAGGGCCAATGTCTACTTGCTTTTAGTTAAGGCTTGATTACGAGTGATTTTTGGGGCCAAGGAAAGGGTGATGAAATCCCCCACCTTATCTTTTATGGGACAACCCCTCCTTAGTAGTGTTTTGAGCTTAAATCTAGCAATCAATCACTCCAATCAAACGCTCAACTCACTCTTGTCCCGATGCACCTTACTAACTAATGCATGATCGAAACATGCATGAATGAGAGATTTGGGTGCACGTACCTCACGCCAGCAATCAACAACAAAATGTAAAGCAAAGAAAAGACAAATGCATGCAAGGTCTACAAATGATGCATGACCTAGATGGCAAGAAGTCTAATATTTTGCTTTGAGTTGTATGGTCCAAGTTGATTAAATGGGATTGAAATTAAATCTGGGAGCAAACTAGAAGTCCCAGCATGCAAAATTATGCTCCCAGATAACTTAAATGAACAACATAACAACTGGAACAAATTTGAGAGCAATTGAGGCTCACCAGGCCGCCAATTGGCGGTCCTAGACCGCTGCTCGGCGGTCACTTTGGGGTCTTTTGCTCTCCAATTCCTCCAGTCGCTTCCCCTTGATCCTCAGGTTCCCTGAAACTAAGAAAAACTAGAAACAAAAAATTAAAAACCACTCCAATCGTCCAAACCAACGTCTGGACAGAGCACCTCCCCGGCAACGACGCCAAAAACTTGATTGATCGTTTTATATTAACCGCAAGTGCACGGCCGCGTTGAAGTGGTGGCAAATAAGGGTCGTCCACTAGGAGGTGTGTCAACTATTGGTTTGTGCGAAGGCGAGTGATTGATCTCGTTTTATATTTAACCGCAAGTGCACGGCCGCGTTGAAGCGGTGGCAAATACGGGTCGTCCACTGGGAGGTGTGTCGACACTTGGTTTGTGCGAAGGCGAGAGGTAAAGAAAGGGAAGAAAGGTTGGTTACACTAAACTACACTAAGATGCAAATGGAAATGGAAAAGAAGCAAGAAACTAAGCCCCAAAGGGGGTAGAGAAATAATGTGAACATAAAGAAGTGTGTGTGTGTGTTCATTAAGCTCCTCACAACATGTAGTGCATGAAATCATAAAACTACATCCAACTTTGCCTCTACATGAATTAAGATAAGACTACATCATTAAAACATACAAGACAATAATTGGAATGAAGCTACATGAACTCAAGTATAAAGACTATACCCTACTATGCCTCCACATGAATTAAGATAAGACTACATCATTAAAACATACAAGACATTAGCTAAGGTAAAGGCAACAAGAGCTCATACACTACAACTTGTGTTTCCAATATTAACTTCATCCATATCCTAACCTTATCATTCCCCATAAAATAGGTCCACTAATCAAAGCATAAGCTAAGCTTCATTCAAGAGCATTAGCATATCAAAGATAAGAGTGGAGACCCATTAGATGGTTATGGAAATCATATAAAGCTCAATGGATAAAAATAACACACACTTAATACACTACATAATTATATCACATATTTTTGTCCACCCCCCAAATGGGGATGGAACTACTCACTACTCATTACACTACTGATTAGACTAAGTAAAGAAAACATTTAACTAAGATACTAAAATTACTAAACAAGAAATTAAACAAAGTAAAACAACCCACACAAAACAAACAACATAACAAAACAAGATTAAAAGAAACAAATAAACTTTTATTAACAATGACTCACATTGAAGGTAGCATCCTTCTCCACCTTGAGTTATTGCTTCAAGGCTCACTCCTTAGTAGAGAGAATGCCACCAAACAATGGGTAATTACAATGGAAGGTGAAGAGTTCTATTTATAAGCATGGAAAAAGTTAATCGGGGACAATCCCCCGATGTGGGACTAAACCAATACCAAAAATAGCCTAAACGAACATTAATACAAGTCCAGGAGAAATTTCGACGGATCCTGAGCATTATGGACCGCCAATTAGCGGTCCAAGACCGCCAATTGGTGGTCCAAAATTGTCGGATCGTGTTGGAATTTGTTGTGGGCTTTGCTTTCTGGTATTGTTGGTCTTTGATGCGGTTACTCGACTTGTTGGAGCTCCGACCCGAATAGAATTGGTAAAATACTCCCCATGATGGTGTGGAGTATTCTGTTTTGCTCTTAGGTCCTTCTGTCTTACATTCAGGTCCTTCTCCCTTGCATCTTGGTCCCTAGATCTCACCATTCAGTCCTTTTTCCCAGCTTTTGGGTCCTTTCATGGCTCTTCTCTTCAAACCTCTTTATTCCTGAAAACTAAACATAAAACTCGTCACGTAGCATTGCTTAGGTGTAAGATAATGGATATAAGATACAAATATGAGCATGAAATGATGTCAATCAAATACCCCCACACCTAAGTTTTTGCTAGTCTCGAGCAAAACAAAGAAAGAGAAAAACAAACGAGAAACAAGAAATCCTAACTCACTTTCGTAGGAATCACGGTTGCACTTAGCACGTGCAACAAGCCGTTAAACCTCTTTGTTGCCAAGGAGGAGGAGTGTTGTCTCCTGAGGGTTTTCAGCGGATATACCCACAAAATCCGAACAAGATGCATTATTCAATCTAGACCTCGACTCGTTGGAAATATTTTGTCGATCAATGGACGCTGTAATGCTACGGGCCGACTCTATATAAGTGATCAGTCCACACCTAGCCTAATGAACCATTCGTGCAAGTTAAATAAGGAATTAGGTGAAAGACATGGACAACCTCAACATCCTCAAGTGATACAAAGTGTAAGGTCCATTAAGGTTCTTATTTGCATTACCATTTTTTTTTCTTTTTCTTTCTTTTCACATTTTTTTTTCTTTTTCTTTTTATTAGTTGGAGCTTCATTCTCCCAGGGTCAGGTTTCGTGCATCATTGCCCATGAGGACTTACACTATCACGTACACCTTTCCCCAAATCTCCACATAGGGCAATCCCTACCACCCGTGTAACGGGAGTTCGGTCGGCGCATCCCAAGTCAGATGACTCGAAAGCACCAGGCACAAAGTCCCCTCAGACCTACTTTCCCGAGTGATAGGAGCCGTGAATCAGCGAGTGGTAAAGAAAGGGAAGAAAGATGTATTACACTAAACTACACTACAATGCGAAACGAAATGGAGAAGAAGCAATAAAACTAAACCCCAAAGGTGGTAGAGCAATAATGTGAACATAAAGAAGTGTGTGTGTGTGTGTGTGTTTAATTAAGCTCCTCACAACATGTAGTGCATGAAATCATAAAACTACATCCAACTTTGCCTCCACATGAATTAAGATAAGACTACATCATTAAAACATACAAGACAATAATTGGAATGAAGCTAAATGAACTCATGTATAAAGACTAGACCCTACTATGCCTCCACATTAATTAAGATAACACTACATCATTAAAATATACAAGACATTAACCAAGGTAAAGGCAACAAGAGTTCATACACTACAACTTGTGTTTCCAATATTAATTCCATCCATATCCTAACCTTATCATTCCCCATAAAATAGGTCCACTAATCAAAGCATAAGCTAAGCTTCATTCAAGAGCATTAGCATATCAAAGATAAGAGTGGAGACCCATTAGATGGTTATGGAAATCATATAAAGCTCAAGGGATTAAGATAACACACACTTAATACACTACATGATTATATCACATATTTCTCCACCCCCAAACGGGGATGGATCTACTCACTACTCATTACACTAACTACATTAACAAAATGAAGCATTATACTGAAATGAAACTACACTAATCAAGCAAGAAATATTAAAGAAGCTTAAAAGGAAAAGAAAGACTAAACAAGCATGCACAATTTAAAGACAAGATTAAAAGAAATTAGAACAATTATTTTTATTCACAATGACTCACATTGAAGGTAGCATTCTTCTCCACCTTGAGTTTTTGCTTTAAGGCTCACTCCTTAGTAGAGAGAATGCCACCAAGCAATGGGTGATTTCAATAGAAGGTCAAGAGTTCTATTTATAGGCATGGAAAAAGCTAATCCGGGACAATCCCCCGATGTGGGACTAAACAATTACCAAAAATAGACTAAGAATACACTAATACACGTGCTCCACAAAACTTAGCGGATCCAGAGCTATATGGACCGCCAATTAGCGGTCCAAGACCGCCAATTGGTGGTCTATATGATCCAGA
This sequence comes from Triglochin maritima, assembly GCA_963682175.1. Taxonomy (NCBI): domain Eukaryota; kingdom Viridiplantae; phylum Streptophyta; class Magnoliopsida; order Alismatales; family Juncaginaceae; genus Triglochin; species Triglochin maritima. The sequence goes on along the minus strand of OY821780.1, from coordinate 27,275,066 downwards.
TCGAGTTGGTTTTGGTTGTGGGCTTTTCTTGATGAATATGTTGGTCTTGGATGCATCTACTTTGCTTGTTGGAGCTCCGACCTGAATCGAATTGCCAAAATTCTCCCCATGATGGTGTGGAGTTTTCTGTTTTGCTCTTAGGTCCTTCAGTCTTACGTTCAGGTCCTTCTCCCTTGCATCTCAGTCCCCAGGTCTCACAATTAAATCATTTTTCCTGCTTTTGGGTCCTTTCATGGCTCTTCTCTTCAAACCTCTTTATTTCTGAAATTTAAATATAAAACTCATCACGTAGCATTGCTTAGGTGTAAGATAATGGATATAAGATACAAATATGAGCATGAAATGATGTCAATCAGATACCATGAAGAAATTTGGGTATGTAATTTTTATTTATGTGTATTTTGAATAATACAGAGTACATGAATATATATGTGTGTGCCTTGTTTCCTAATACATGATTTAGCCGTTGGGATGATTTGTGCGTGAGTGGGTGTTGCCTTTGGAGGAGATTAGCTCGATGGATGATTTGCTTGATTGAAGATTTGTGTCCATATATGGATGTGATGGTTGTTTGTGTCTAAGTTGTTTTGTATTTTAACATAAATGATGAACATGTTGAAAGCCAACAAATTGTTGATATAGATGGTGCAAAATGTTGAAGATTGACAGTTTGAGATGTGTGATTGTTGCATTTATTTAGGTAGACTAAAACAGGGCCAAATTTTAAGGCAAAAATTGTAATTTTGTGCAGATTATGATGTAAGTTTGTCATTTTGATATAGTGTTATTTGAAGCAGTGGACTATCGCTAGTAGATATTATAACTAGACTAGTCTCACACTTTGCTTTAATTTTCTATCATGTTTTCATTATGGTTTGGATAAACTGCTCTAGAAAAATATGAAAGAAATTTAGAATGTCAGGACAACGTTTGTTAAGATCTCCTCCCCGGGACGCAGCTGAATTGGTTGGGTATGTGATTTCACACACTGTAGGTCACAATATCGAATCCCAGCAAGGCATTTTATTTAATGCAAATACGTTCTGGTGAAAACGGTATTGGACCACCCTCAGTTTGGAGTCGCAGCCCATCTGTCCCAAGTGGGGGTGGGTGCCGGAGAATTATGGGCCATCTTTATATGGTTGGGTATGTGGTTTCACACACCCTAGGTCACAAGATCGAATCCTAGCAAGGTATTTTATTTAATGCAAATGCATTCCGAAGAAAACGGTGTTGGACCATCCTTAGTTTGGAGCCGCAACCAGCATGTCCCAAGTGAGGATGCCGGAGAATTCTGGGTCATCTTTAAGTAACATTTGTTAAGATCTAAGGCTACTCTGGAGACGGTGAATGGAGTATTTGAATTTTTACGTTGTTAATTAAAGATTGTTTAGGTGGTTTAGTGAAAATCAAAGAACAAACAAACCACGAAAATATAATATATGAGATTTATATCATTTTGGTCACACAACCTGCAACATAAATTCAAGCACCCCGTTTTAGAGTTTACTTATATCAATACTTTTCAATGGGTAAAGCTTGCAAACAATACACTCACTATCAACAAACACCCTCGTTGACGCCAATCACCTTATTGAGAAACTGACTTCCACAAGACAGAAGCTTCTTTAAAGCCTTTGGGAAGCTTGGTCCTCATGGAGCACTCCCTACTAGCAAGCTCTTTGATTGATTAGCTTAGAGTTAAGGTGTAGGATCAAGAAAGAACTATAGGTTTAGGAATGACGTGAAAGTACGAGAAAAAATTGACCTTTCAGCTATGTGTGTGAGAAGGTAGAAATCTATGTGTGAGAAGGTAGAAATCTAGGTATAGGGTCTTATTTATAAACTTTGGACAGGTGGAGAGACCAACTAAAAATGAAACAAAATTTAGGGCAATTCGGCTAAAAGTGGATGTAATTTGAAATTTCACAAATGAATTGGTCGGCCACATTATAAAATCAGTCGACCAGTTTTAGTGCCATAATGGCCACAATCGATCGACTAGTTTGGCAGATTGGTCGACCACTTTTGGACTATGTCCAATGTACGACCAAAAGCGGTCGACCAATCTATGAGAGTGGTAGACTGATCACGTGGTTGATTGGTCAAATCGAATTCAAATCATTGCTAATCTTGGTCCAATTTTTTGTTGATTCTAATTGGATCTTAAGTGGATCTAATTGAATGCAATTGGATCCTGATATTGGGTGGAATTGGATCTTGATTTGATGCAATTGCATCTAATTAGATCTTGATTGGATCTTGATTGGATCTAATTGAATATTAAGACCCAAAACAATCTTAGAGGCTTCTAGAAAGGAAAATGATACATGGCCGCTCTTTAGGACGCTTCTTGAGGACGCGGCTTAGTTGGCACTCTCCATGTCAGCGGATAAAAGAGTTTGTTTTTTTATTTTATCCCTCAATTCTTTGGTTATCCGTTCAAATGTCCTGAGCAATCACTCCATCTCTCCATCCCTCCCTCCATCCCTTATTAATGCGTCTCAAATCACTCCCTTCCTTTCTCATTTTGGCGCTCCTACACAGTAGAAGACTTTTCTTCTTCATCTCAAGATGCGTCTTCCTTTTTCTTCCCTTCTCTTCTGTGGTCCTTCCTCTGTACTCCAATGGAAATCGTTAATGTGTCTTCCCAAGTGGAGTAGCCGGCAAACGTTCCCTAAGGAGGAGATGTTTTTTCCTTCTTTCGAAGAAGCCAAAACATTTTACGTGGCCTATGCCGATTCTTGTGGTTTTGGTGTTAAGACAAGGCAATCTCATTACAATCGTTGTGTTGTTATACAGGCCACGCTGACTTGCTCCAAGGAGGGTACGACACCAACAAACCAAGGGCAAGGGAAATTGAAGCCTAGGTTATCCAGTAGAGTCCAATGCACTGCTCGGATAAGGGTCTCCGAAAACCCAACAATGGGTTACCACATTAACTTTGTGGATCTTAAACATAACCACGTCATGTTTGAACAGGAGCAAATGTGTTTTCTCAGACAAAAACGAACTGTCCCTGAGGCCGCCAAAGCACGCATATCGTGCAATGATACTGCTAGGATATCGGCTGCTAAGACCATGCAATCTTTTGTGGTCGAGGCTGGAGGTCATGACAAATTGACTTTCAACGAAAGGGATTTAAGGTTTGTGTTCTTTCTGCCTAACATAATTGAAGTTCAACATTTTGTGTCTGGTCTTAGTGGTTTCTGTGTGCAGGAATGTTGTAAACGAAGTCAGAAATTTGAAGATGGGACCTGGTGATGCACAAGCTCTTCAGAACTTTTTCATTAGGATGCAGAAGATTGATTCCATGTTTTTCTATGTAATGGATATGGATGACGAAGGAAGACTACGGAACGTGTTTTGGGCTGACTGTCGTTCTAGAGCTGCATATTCATACTTTGGAGACGCAATATGTTTTGACACCAACTACATTACAAACAAATACAACATGCCCTTTTGCCCCATTTGTAGGAGTTAATCACCATTTCGAGTCAGCTTTTCTTGGTTGCGCTTTGCTGTCTTCTGAGACCACTGAAAATTACATATGGTTGTTCCAAACATGGTTGTCGTGCATGAACGGTAAGGTGTGGCTATGTCCAGTTAAAGGTCTGTGACTGTTCAGTTTAAGGTGTGTATGTGTTCGGTTTAAGTGGTGGAACTGTTCGGTTTAAGTGGTGTGACTGTTCGGTTTGAGATTTGGATCCGTTCGGTTTAAGTTTTGTGCCTCTTCGGTTTAAGGTGTGGATCTGTTCGGATTATGTTGTGTGTCTGTTCGGTTTATGGTGTGCATCTGTTCGGTATAAGTTGGGTGACTGTTCGGTTTAAGGTGTGCATCTGTTCGGTTTAAGTTGTGTGTCTGTTTGGTTTAAGGTGTGGATCCGTTCGGTTCAAGTTGTGTGTCTGTTCGGTTTAAGATTTGGATCTGTTCAGTTTAAGGAGTGTGACTGTTCGGTTTAAGGTGTGCATCTGTTCGGTTTAAGTTGTGTGACTGTTCAGTTTAAGTTGTGTGACTGTTCAGTTTAAGGTGCGAATCCGTTCGGTTTAAGTTGTGTGTCTGTTTGGTTTTGGGTGTGTGACTGTTCGGTTAAAGTTTTCAAAGTAGGATTTTGTACCTTTCAATATATGACTCACTCCTTTTAAATTGCCCCCATTATGCAGATATAACTCCCCCAGCCATCATAACATATCAATGTGGCGACATTACTGCTGCTGTAAGGAATGTCTTCTGATGAGAATTAAATTTATACTGCAAGTGCATGGCGTCAATGAAGACGTGGCAAATACGGGTCGAACACAAGGAGGGAGAGATCTTGTTATTTTTGTGATTTTCGATTAAGTAAGAAAGAGAGAAAAATATGTTTGGTTTGAGATTTTTGGTTTTTAATTTTCTAAAGTAAGAACAACAAAAGAAAACTAAAAAGACTAAAGCAAAGATGGATGAGAGTCCAGTGGGTGGGGGTTTAGATATCGGGTTTAGATTAGAGAATTCTGAAACTTATTATAAATCACATTAGTTATAAAGCATTACATGATAAATGATTCAACATAAACTCAAGTAATCAAAATATACTAACACGAAATTAAAATAATAACTCTAAATCCGTCACCTCCACCCTTTGGAGAGAGTTAGAAACTCATGGATGGAAGGAAGGAGAAGGGGTCCTAGAGAGACTACAAAAGAAAACTAAAAACAAGAAATAAAAGAACAGAATTTTATTACTAAAATATGGAACAAAACCTAAGACTAGGACCCTTTACAACATCGTTTCGGGGCTATTTATAGCCGATACAAGGTATCCCAATATATAAAAGGAAAGTACACGCATCAATACAGCATTGGTAAAAATTTGAGCGCACGGATCAACTTTTGTGCGGCGGAATCGCCGCAATTTGTACATGAGGTGCGGCGGAATCGCCACCTTTTTGGCTCAGAATCGACCCGGATGTTTCCTGTGTGTTTATGGTATGTTTTAGTTGTCATTTGCGCGTCCGGATTAATTATTGCATATCTTTGGAGATCCAAGTTAATTTCTTCATATATTTGGAGATCCAAATTGATTTTTCTCTAGAACTTCTCCAAAATAATCTTTTGGTACTCGTAATTTGCAGTCGGGTCCTTGGCTTTTGCAATTAAGTCCCTGACTACTTTTGTGCTTAAGTCCCTGGCCTTTTTGTAATTAGGTATTTGAATGCTTTTATGCTTGGATGAACTTCCATTTGAATCTCGATAATCTTGACTTGGTCTTTATGATAGAAATGAGTCTCTTGCACGCATTTATGCTCGGGATATGGGTAATTTGCATTCAGGTCCCTGTATTATGTAAATAAGACTAAACACATACCTTAGTAGCATTTATTGATATAAAATTAATCTAACTGAAAGACATATGATGCAATGTATGCAATGCATCATCTTCCCAGATTCAAGACACAGATTCTGTATATGGCACATAATGAACAAAACTCCCGTGAACTTTCCGACGCAGTATCGGAAGCACATGTTATTTGATCTGAAATTGATTGTATATGATTCCCAAACCCCAGCAGAATTTGATCGTAATTGGCAGGGTTTCCTTCTTGATTTCGACCTGCAGAACCATAGCTGGCTCAAATCGATTTATGCAATCCGAGAGTCGTGGATACCTGCATTTGTTGGTGATAGTTTTTTCGCGGGAATGGCATCTACTCAGAGAAGTGAGAGTATGAATGCCTTTTTCGACAAGTATCTTACTTCGAAGACCACCCTTAAGTAGTTTGTTCAACAATATGAACTTGCGCTCCACCATCAGATTTTGATTGTCTTCATAGGAGACCCCAGTTGGTTTCAATGTATCTCTTCGAGAGACATATTAGCGAGTTGTATACGGTAGGGGTCTTCAAGAAAGTGCAGTTAGAAATTGGGAAGATGATATACTGCGATATAACAGAGGAGTTCAATACGAATGACTCATTTCATTACAAGGTATCTGAACGTGTTTTGGCTGGTGAGCAACTACTGTCGAAGTGTTTCCTAGTACAAAACATATCCATGAACTTCACATGTGATTGTAGAATGTTTCAGCATGTTGGCCTTCTATGCCACGTTTTTTTTTTGTACTTGGACGCTTAAATCCTAATGCATTGCTCTCAGACTCTTACATCGTTAATCGATGGCGGAAGGATATTCGAAGGAGCTATCGAGATAACATGTACCCAGACGATGGAGTAATGGAGAAGAATGCGCTTCGTCGTCACGACGACATCATGGATCGTGCCGTTTGGATCGCACAGGAAGCCTTCATTTCCCACGAAAGGTATATTGAGGTCGTGAAGTGTATTGAAATGCTTAAGGCACGTATGCACACTACCCAGTTCTTGGTTCGACTTGATGAACCTGAGTCTGCAGGTACATCGGTTCTTAATCCAGATAAGGTCAGACGTATAGGAAGACCGCCGACTAGACGTCGGGTGTCTTTAGCTGAGAAGATAATTAAAACAAACCATAAAAGGCACGCCCAACAAAATAGGGAAAGTTCAAGATGAAGGTTACATCGTCGCTTCACGAAGTCGCACCAAAACCCGGGGATCCTGATTTCTCTGATTGGGACATGAATTTGTATTACGAGGAACTTCCTCCTTAATTTAATATTTCTTGTTATTTTCAGTTCTTGTAAAACCACGAAACTTTTAAATGTTGATATGTTTGGATCTGTAAATGGTTGTTATACACGGTCAGTTCGGATTAAATTGTGTCCTTGTTTGGTTTAAGTTGTGTGATTGTTCGGTTTAAGTTGTGGATCTGTTCGGTTTAAGTTGTGTGTCTGTTCGGTTTATGGTGTGCATCTGTTCGGTTTAAGTTGTGTGATTGTATGGTTTAAGTTGTGGTTCTGTTCGGTTTAAGTTGTGGGTCTGTTCGGTTAATGGTGTGCATCTGTTCGATTTAAGATGTGTGATTGTTCTGTTTAAGGTGTGCATCCGTTCGGTTTAAGTTGTGTGACTGTTCGGTTTAAAGTGTCAATCTGTTCGGTTTAAGTTGTGTGTCTGTTCGGTTTAAGGTGTGCATCTGTTTGGTTTAAGTTGTGTGACTGTTCGGGTTAAGGTGTGCATATGTTCGGTTTAAGTTGTGTGACTGTTCGGTTTAAGTTGTGTGTCGGTTCGGCTTAAGTTGTGGGTCTTTTCGGTTTAAGGTGTGGATCTGTTCGGATTACGTTGTGTGTTTGTTCGGTTTATGGTGTGGATCTGTTCGGTTTAAGTTGTGTGTATGTTCGGTTTATGGTGTGCATCTGTTCGGTTTAAGTTGTGTGTTTGTTCGGTTTATGGTGTGCATCTATTCGGTTTAAGTTATGTGATTGTTCGGTTTAAGTTGTGGATCTGTTCGGTTTAAGTTGTGTGTTTGTTCGGTTTATGGTGTGCATCTGTTCTGTTTAAGGTGTGCATCTGTTCGGATTAAGTTGTGTGACTGTTCGGTTTAAGGTGTCAATCTGTTCGGTTTAAGTTGTGTGTTTGTTTGGTTTATGGTGTGCATTTGTTTGGTTTAAGGTGTGTGTCTGTTCGGTTTAAGGTGTGCATATTTTTGGTTTAAGCTGTGTGACTGTTTGGTTTAAGGTGTCGATCTTTTCGGTTTAAGTTGTGTGTCTGTTTGGTTTAAGGTGTGGATCTCTTGAAAACGAAAGGGAAGAGTTTGTAATTTGTACATTTAAAAAACACAACACTAAAAAAATAACCAAAAAAAAAGAGTTTGTAATTTGTACATGTAAAAAAATAAACACTAAAAAAATTGGACTTCAGATCTGCACACACGGTCGGCGGTCCCTAAGTATCATGACCGCCAATTCACCCCTGATACAATGGATGTTATTGGGGTCATTCTCCTTCGTCGGGTCAAGTTTTAGCATTAGGCACCTTATCCGGTATAAAACATAGGCTCCGCAATCGTTGCTCCCCGGTTGTTGTCGTTGGCTATTTTTCCTGAGGATTCTCAAGGGCCAGTCCACCTTTAGTAGATCCCTCCAGTATTCAGCCACATCCGCTACTGCGCATTCATGTATGCCTATGTCTGCTCTGGATCTTCACCTCGCTCTAGCTCCCTAGAGATACTGTTGAACGCCAAGATCTCCTTGGACGGGTCGTGGACAACCACCAGAGTCCAATGACCTGCAGACCAGCATGATTGTGCGATTACGGTCTCTGTTGGAGACACACCTTTTATTTTAGGGAGGATAAAATTACCAATTGCTCTGCATTGGCCACTCACAATTCGCCCTGACTCGAATGTTGATATGCATATAACGTTTTGTCAGTAATATCCATCCCATGCGTTATAAGTTCCTTCAGGTCGGTGCGCGTTAAACTACACATATCGCCTCTCCAGATCACCTCTCTATTGTCCTTGTTGGCTGCGGTCAAGTTCAATATCATGTTGACCTCATCAGCTGACAACGTTCCCATTACAGCCATGTCAACATCAGGCATTGTCCCTCCTAAGTGGACAGCCAACCTATAATTCTCCTCTCTTTTTTCCCTTTTTTCTTTAGGCTCCTTTGAGCCTCTCTCTCTTTTCTCTTTTGCTCTTCTTCCACCTTCTTCTTCTTGCCCCGTTCTTCATCTTCCTTCATCTGCTGCTCCACGATGGCCGTTGAGCATTGTCTTTTCACGCTCCAGTTTGGTTTCCTTGCCTTGCTCTCTTGTTCCTTTTCCTCTTCTTTATTCTTCTCTTCCTTCTTCCTCCCCTCCTCCCTCTTCTTCTTTTCCTCCTTCTCCACTCTCTTTCTCTCTTCTTCCTCCTCCTCTTCTTCCTTCTTCCTCTCCTCCTCTCTCTTCTTCTCCTCCTCCCTCTTCTTCTATTCCTCCTTCTCCACTCTCTTTCTCTCTTCTTCCTTCTCCTCTTCTTCCTTCTTCCTCTCCTCCTCCATCTTTGTCTCTTCCTCCTTCTCCTCCTCTCTCTTTCTCTTTTCTTCCTTCTCCTCCTCTCTCTTTCACTCTTCTTCCTTCTCCTCCTCTCTCTTTCTCTCTTCTTCCATCTCCTCCTCCCTCTTCCTCTCTTCTTCTTCCTTGTCCAGTCTCCTCCTCTCTTCTTTCTTCTTCTCTTCCCTCTTCCTTTCTTCTTCCTTCTCCTCCTTCTCCCTGTCCCTCGAAGATATACAATTTCTTCCCTCAGCCTCCCACACTCTTCCTGGGACATCCTCAGTTCTTCCTTCAGGTCGTTAACCTTTTATGTCGCCTTCTTAAGGGCAGCTTCGGCCCTCATCCATTTCGTGTCAGTTGGAGTCTTGACAAACTGCATGTTGAAGTTGAGCCCTTTCGAACAGGAGTTCGAGCAGAACTAATAAGTTCCAGCTCCCTTTCACTCAGTGATGGAGCCCCCATCAGGTCGAACTTGCCATTGTAAATCTGAGGTAAGGTAATTCCACGTTCCTCCCATTTCCTCAGGGTTAAACGTTTCCCAAACATTTCCGTCCAACTTTTCATTCGTGGAAATGCTCCAGTTCTGAGCTCCCCCAATCTGAATTTCTCACAAAGCCACACCTTCAAATGGAAAAGTTCAACTGTTTAGAACGACTCAACAGACACACGTTCATATTCTAAACAGACACACAACTTAATCCGAACAGATAGACAACTTAATCCGAACAGACACCCAACTTATTCCGAACAGACACACAACTTAATCCGAACAGACACACAACTTATTCCGAACAAACACACAATATATTCCGAACAGACACACAACTTAATCCGAACTGACACACAACATATTCCTAATAGACAAACAATTTAATCCGAACGGACACACTACTTATTCCGAACAGACACACTACTTATTCCGAACAGACACACAACATATTCCGAACAGATGCACAATTTAAACCGAACAGACACACAACTTAATCCGAACAGACACACAACTTATTACGAACAGACACACAACTTATTACGAACAAACACACAACATATTCCGAACAGATACACACTTTAATCCGAACAGTCAATCAATTTAATCCAAACAGACACACAATTTATTCCGAACAGACACACAACATATTCCAAACAGATACACAATTTAATCCGAACAGACAAACAATTTATTCCGAACAGACACAACTAAATATGAACAGACACACAACTTATTCCGAACATACACACAAATTAAATGGAACAAGCGCATAACTTAAAGAGCAAAAAATGCTTACTTGTAGTATTGCCAAACAACCGTCGACATTCCCCTCCCTCATAATGAGGTTCCCTTCCTTTCTCCTCTCCTGCAGTTCTAAGTTGGCTTTCTCCAGGCCCCCAACCAGGGCTCCGTGAACTGCACGTGCCCATGTGTATCTGTTTATGCGTCTGATGTCCCTCAAATGGTGCATGAACCATTGCTTCGGTCGAAGTGTTCCATCAAAGAACAAAAAATGGTTGAAGATGAAAGAAATCAGGAGACGAACGTACTCCTCCGTCTCGCCCATGACACTTGTTGTCGCTAGATGACCTAACTGTTTTGTGTTGTCAAGGTTCACCCCTTCTCGCCTCTGTACACCCAATGGTTCCATTATCACGGTCTTCCCATGCATACTTAAGCCCAAAATTAGGGCAACGTCTTCAGGTGTAAGGGGAAGTACCCCTGATCCTATTCTCAACCCCACCTCCTCCGCATCGTAGTGTTTGACGAACCAACCGACTATTTCGTTGTCCGCAGTAATGTTAGGAAGGTCTAGGAAGTGACCGAAAGGGGTGCTCCGGAAAACCTCCTTCTCAACCTTCTTCATCCTGTCAAACTGCTTTCGGATGGCCGTCCAGGAGCACCGGGATTCCCGGAAGTAGTAGGTGGTTCCCTAAAACAAAAAATTAAAGAAACGAAAGTTCCTCAAAAAAAGATCGACCAAGGGAAAAAAAACTAAATAGACCCACCGGTTCTGGCACAGGTTCGCTATCGACGGCAGCAGTCGAAGAATCCATTATCGTTTAGAGGGGAAGAAAGAAAGCGGAATAGGTTCACAGGTACGCTTCCTCCGTTCACAGGTAATCCAACGAGAAAGAAAGCGAGACTCTCCATTTCGGTCTGGATATTTTTAATCTTCCTCGGTATCTGAACCGTCATTCGTAAGGTGTCTGGCGCTGTCTTATCTGGAAAGCAACCGTCGTACTTGGAAAACCGTCAAAAAAAATTAAAACCAATTTAAGGCGAGTTTGGAAAGGTTGACATGTCAATCCGACTAGACGCTGACTCGCCAACTTTTGGGTGTCACGTAGGACGCGTCACGGACGCCAGCGTCCGTGTACAACGACTCTTCTAGAAAGATCTAAGAGTATCTAAATTGATGCTAACCGTTGCTAGAAGCTTTCTTTACATAAATCAAATATAATTCGAGTCTAACCTTTACATAAATGAAACAAACACAATATCTTGATTGATTTTTTGCACAATAATGTTGGATACGATTGATGTACCTTTATATTTGCCTTTTGATGTGAGGATTTGAATATCTTGATAAATTGTGGACATCACCCTTTATTTTATGATATTTCATTAATTGCAGGCAAATCTCTGTACAACTTGTGATTTTGCATTAGTATGATAATTTGTTGCCATTATCAAAACTTAGGAGTTTGTTCTAACATGCTCCCTCTCTTTTTTCGATCACAACATTAATTATTTGGATGTAATTAGAAACATTTTCAAGGGTAATACTGGAAATAAAATGGGCGGAAAGCTTGGAATTTGATGAATCAGAAAGGGGTAGTAAAGAAAGAATTGGAGGAGTTTTGCAAAACTCAAGGTTGGATGACAGTTTTCCAAACTTCTTGTTCCAAACAAACAAAACGCAAATCATTCCAAAACTCAAACACCCAGACTAACTTGTTAGCGTGCAAAAAAAATACCATTTTTATGTGACGGGGCCTCAAAACGCAACATCATTTCTCCCTTCCAAACAATTGGAGAGTTATGCACCGATCGATTCGCCTTGAGGTTTTCCATATGTAGTTCTAAAATAATGTGATGATCATGATCTTTAATCACTACTACTAGCAACGACGGTGCCACATAGTGGACACCGAGATTGGGTGACCTCCCAGGATTTTTTTTATCTTCTTAGATTTTGATTCAAAAATTTCGGTATTCCACCTACATTTTATAAACTTGTGTGATTCTGATCTCTTGGATTTTTTACCCCTTCAAGTTTTGTCCACATTGAATACCAATAATAAGATACTTGAATGGAATTTTGTGCAATTAATTTAGTATAGAGTATCAATTTACCCTCTTATCGGTAAAATACATAATTATACTCCAGCTCAAACTAAATTAGGAAATTCTCAAATATTTTTTAATCGTCTTTACAATTTTTGACTTCCCTGACTTCAATTCCTGAATTTGTCCATGTCTACTAGCCTGTTAGTTTGGTTGGGTTGAGAGATTCACTTCCCTTTTATTGTTGATCACGAAATCTCTTTGTGTTTCTTTTCTCTGCACACATAACATTAAAAGAATGCAGTATGTAATGTATAAAGAAAAACTAACCTCCATGGATAACCAATGAACTATCATTACAAAGTTATGCGATATCACTATAAATAAAAACTAACATCCATGGATAACCCATATTACATATGGATCACTGGGTATATTTTTATATCCTAACCCTACTTAGGGGGACTAAGTTGGATTAGTGGGGAAATTTGGGTTAATTGTGGTTTTGACTTTGGAGAATCATGGGACGTAAGGTGGGCATGGTGGTGGTTGAGGTACAAGCATGGGAGGACATGCTTGGGTTGTGGGTTGGGGTTTTTTTAAGGAAGAACTCTCACTCCCTCGCTTTCTTTCTTTCAACATCTTCATCTGCCTCACAACAGCTCCCTCTCCTCTCCCCAGATTTTCCGACGGCTTGGCCTATTGGAGCTCCGGCGAGTAGCGGCTGCAGCGCCAAGGGGTGGAGGTGAAGCACGGCGTGACGAGGTGATCGTACGCGACTTTGAGGCGTGACGGTGTTAAACATTTTATTAATTAACCGCAAGTGCACGACCGCGATGAAGCGGTGGCAAGTACGGGTCGATCCACGGGGAGGTAAGTAGGTTCTGATTTGTCCAAAATCAAGTGGCAAAAAAAGGGGAAAGAGATTTGATTATGTTAAGTTAAACTACACTAAACTAATAAGTAACAAATGCAAATAAAAGTAATTAACGATTGATTAAAACTAAACTAAAAGGCTAACAAATATATTGGAATTCAGGAAGAAAAACCCCTAAGGGGTGGAGTGTGTGCACATATGAAGTAAAATAAGTGATGAATGACGCATGTAAGCATGTATGTGTGTGTTTCGTGTGTGTGTGTGTGTGTGTGTGTGTGTTTTCATGCATAGGAAGTGTCTAAAGATGTGGCAAAACCTATCAATCCATTCACACAATGTATCGGCAATTATTACTTGATTATCATAAGATTATGCTCAGCATGAGAAGCGTCTAAAGATATGACAAAACTCATCAAAAATCATTAACTCATGTGAAGAACAAAGCTAGGCATGGGAGGTGTCTATATCTTTGGTAAAACTCATAAAACAAAGTTTCTTTAATCAATCAAGCAACCAAACACAAATACAAACACATAACTAACATGTAGCATATTCAACAGGAAATTTCAATCAATAAACATGAGGAAACTAAGCATTGGAAGTGTCTACATTTTATGGCAAAACCCATCAAAATCCCCCAACATGTATGAAATACCCCCAATGAATATACAAACATGCAAGTTTACACAATCCAAAATTTATCAAGCATTCAAACATCACTACATATATGTACATCATCTCCACCCCCCAAAGGGGGATTGAACTACTCACTAATCATTAACCTAACTATTATGTTAAGAAATGAAAAAATATTAACTAAGTCTACTAAGATTAATGAAACAAAATTAAACTAAGCATGCAAGAAGATAAAAGTGACAACATTAAACTAAAAAAATTCCTTTATTAAATGATTCACATTACAAACAGCATCTCCATACTTGAGTTTTTGCTTCAAGGCTTGACTCTAAGTAGAGGGATTGGCCACTAAGCATGTCGTTTATGAGGGAGGAGAAAGAGTTCTATTTATAGGCATGAAGAAAGGAAACTGTGGACAATCCCCCGATGTAGGACTAATGAAACATTCCCAGAATACACATAAACACATAACTCATATCCGAGCGAAACCGGGTCGGATTCTGAGAAAAACAAACCGTCAATTGGAGGTCACTTTTTCACGGATCCGACCCATTTTCTGATATCTTATTTAGTTCTTCAATTCTTCAGATGGGGTGCACTCGGATCGGTTATTGGAGTTTAGACCCGGATCTAATTACCAAATTACTCCTTATGATGGTGTGGAGTTTATTGATTTACTTATTGGTCATTTTGGTTTGCATACGGGTCCTTCCCTCTTGCATATCAGTCCATAAGTCTGACAATTCAGTCTTTTTTCTTGCTTTCAAGTCCTTTTTGTGTCTCTTCTTCTCACTTGTTTTATTCCTAAAATTTAAACATAAAACTCGTTACGTAGCATTGCTTAGGTTAAAAATATAGGATATAAGACACAAATATGTGCATGATATAATGTCAATCAGCCGGCGTAGAGACGAATCGCAAAAGGTATGCCAACTTCTTTAGTTTTGCTCACACAATGTGTGGGGAGGTTGTGTGTGTCGCCGGAGGATGGAGGTGTCGCCATTGACCATGGACAGGCAAGTGTCTGTCATAGAACAATCAACCTATTGCCTTTGGCGGTCGAGCGTTCATAGTGTAATTTCTAAGTTTTTCCTAGCACCGGTTGATTGACATCATTTCATGCTTATATTTGTATCTTATATCCATTATCTTTCACCTAAACAATGCTATGTCACGAGTTTTATGTTTAGTTTTCAGGAATAAATAGGTTTGAAGAGATGAAGCATAAAAGGACCCAAAAGCTGGGAAAAAGGACTAAATTGTGAGATCTATGGACCAAGATGCAAGGGAGAAGGACCTGAACGCAAGACAGAAGGACCTAAGAGCAAACCAGAATACTTCACACCATCATGGGGAGTATTTTGGCAATTCTATTCGGGTCGGAGCTCCAATAAACGAAGTAGATGCATCTAAGACCACCAAATACACTAAGCAAAGCCCAGCACAAATTCCAGATGGATCCGGACTTTTTAGACCGCCAATTGGCGGTCACTTTTGGCCCAAATCCGCTACAATTTCTCTGGGTTACGTATTAGTGTATATTTAGTCCATTTTTGGTATTGGTTTAGTCCCACATCGGGGGATTGTCCCGGAGTGGCTTCTTCTTTGGCTATAAATAGAACTTTTCACCTTCTATTGTAATCACTCCATATTTTAAGTGGCTATCCTACTAGAAGTGAGGCCTTGAAGCACACATGATGCATTGCATACATTGCATCATATGTCTTTCATTTAGATTAATTTTATATCAATAAATGCTACTAAGGTATGTGTTTAGTCCTATTTACAGAATACAGGGACCTGAATGCAAATTACCCTCATCCCGAGCATAAACGCGTGCAAAAGACTCACTTCTATCATAAAGACCAAGCTCAAGATTATCAGGTTTCAAATGGAAATGTATCCAAGCATAAAAGCATTCAAGACCTAATTACAAAAAGAACAAGGACTTAAGCACAAAAGTAGCCGGGGACATAATTGCAAGAAGTCAAGGACCTAAGTGCAAATCACGAGTAGCTTTTATTATTATGGAGAAAATCTAAAGAAAAATCAATGTGAATCTCCAAATATATGAAGGAAATAATTCGGAGCTCAAAAGAATGGAAAGAAATCATCCAGACGCGCAAAGGAGGAGCAAATCATACCATAAACACACAACAATAATCCGGACCTAATCAGAGCAAGATATGCGGCGTTTTAGCCGCACATTACACTTGACATGCGGCAATTCCGCCGCCCCAGAGTCGATCCGCGTCTCCAAATTTTTTCCAGTCGTGTCTGGACACGTGTACTTTCCAATGTTATACTTAGGTCCCTTGTAGCAACTATAAATAGACCCGGGAACGATGTTAAAAGAGTCATTGGTCCTTATTCTTTGGTTGTTGTTTTTATTTTTTAGTCTTAGTTTTGTATTCTTCTTTTTAGTAATAAAATTATGTCTTTTATTTCTTGTTTTTAGTTTTCTTTTGTAATTCCTCTAGGACCCCTTCTCCTTCCCTCCATCCATGAGTTTCTAACTCTTTCCAAAGGGTGGAGGTGACGGATTTAGGGTGAAGAGAAGATGAATAAATGTTATTATTTTAATTTCGTGATTAGTATATTTTGATTACTTGAGTTTATGTTAAATCATTTATCATGTAATGCTTCATAACTAACATGATTTATTATAAGTTTCTGAATTCTCTAATCTAAACCCTAAATCTAAACATCCACCCAACGGAATTCACTTCTTTATTCTTGTTTTAGTTTTATTTGTTCATGTTTCTTGCTTTAGATAATTAAATCAAAAATCTCAAAAACCCAAGTTTATTCTTCTCTCCTCCTTTCCCCCAATCGAAATCACACTAATAACAAATCTCTCCCTCCTTGTGTTCGACCCGTATTTGCCACGTCTTCATTGACGCCGGGCACTTGCGGTATAAATTTAATTTTCATCAACACTCTAAAGTAGGAGGATGCTACTTGAAATGTGAGTCATTTTATCAATAAATTTTTGTGGTTATTTCATTGTTTGTTTATACTTCTTTTATTGTTTGTGCATGTTTTAGTTTAATCGTCTTTTATTTCTAGCTTAGTTTTAATATGCTTTCTTTGCTTAGTTTAATAATTAGTGTAATGTTTAGTGAGTAGTTCCATCCCCTTTGGGGGTGGAGTAGATGTACATACATGCATTAGAGAATGGGATGAATGCTTTATTTTTGATGTGTTGATAAAACATGAATGTATGCTTGCTTGTTTAGGATGGAATTTATAACTTGATGAGTTTTGCCAAAATGATTAGACACCTCTCATGCTTGTTTAGGTTCTGAAATAAACAGCTTGCATATGTAAATGTTAATCAACTAAGTTGGTGAATAGATTGATAGGTTTTGCCATAACATTTAGACACTTCCTATGCTTGATAAACACCACCTTCATGTGCTTAAAGAATGTATTCTACACCCACCTCTTTGCATGTGTGCACTCACTCCACCCCTTAGGGGTTTTTCCATTCCTAAAATTCCAGCATTCTTGTTTTGTTCTTAGCTTAGTTCTTATTTCATCGTTTGTTTGCTTCTTTCACATTTCGTACTTCTTAGCGTAGTGTAGTGTAGGTTAGCATAATAACATCTCTTCCATCTTTTTTGCCACTTGATTTCGGATAAACAAGAACCTGCTCATCTCCCTGAGGACGACCTGTACTTGTGATGCATTGCATACATTGCATCATATGTCTTTCATTTATATTACTTTTACATCAATAAATGCTACTAAGGTATGTGTTTAGTCTTATTTACAGAATTCAGGGACCTGAATGCAATTTACCCACATCCCGAGCATAAACGCGTACAAAAGACTCGTTTCTATCATAAAGACCAAGTTCAAGTTTATCGGGCTTCAAATGGAAATGTATCCAAGCATAAAAGCATTCAAGACCTAATTACGAAAAGAACAAGGACTTAAGCACAAAAGTAGCCGGGGACTTAATTGCAAAAAGTGAAGGACCTAATTGCAAATCACGAGTAACTTTTATTATTATGGATAAAATATAAAGAAAAATCAATGTGGATCTCCAAATATATGAAGAAATTAATTCGGATCTCCAAAGATATGCAAGAATCAATCCAGACGCGCAAATGACATTGAAATCATACCATAAACACACAGGAAAAATCCGGGTCGATTCTGAGCCAAAAAGGTGGCGATTCCGCCGCACCTCAAGAGCAAATTGCGGCGAATCCGCCGCACCAAATTAGATTCATGCTCTAAAAATTTTACCGGTTGCGTGTTGACGCGTGTACTTTCTTATTTCATGCTTAGGTCCCTTGTATCGGCTATAAATAGCCCCGAGAACGATGTTGTGAGGAGTTCTTCCTTTTGTTCCATAATTTAGCAATAAAATTCTGTTTCTTTTATTTTATGTTTTTAATTTTCTTTTCTTAGTTTCTCTAGGACCCCTTCTCCCTCCCTCCACTATGAGTTTCTAACTCTTTCCAAAGGGTGGGGGTGACGGATTTAGGGTGATGAGAAGAGAAGATGTTATTATTTTAATTTCGTATTAGTATGTTTTGATTACTTGAGTTTATGTTAAATCATTTATCATGTAATGCTTTATAACTAATATGATTTATTATAAGTTTCAGAATTCTCTAATCTAAACCCGATATCTAAACCTCCACCCAACGGAATTCACCATCTTTGTTCTTGTTTTAGTTTTATTTGTTCTTGTTTCTTGCTTTAGATAATAAAAACCAAAAATCTCAAAAACCCAATTTATTCTTCTCTCCTTCTTTCCCTTAATCGAAAATAACATCAACTACGAAATCTCTCCCTCCTTGTGTTCGACCCGTACTTGCCACGTCTTCATAGACGCCGTGCACTTGCGGTATAAAATTTAAATCTTCATCAAGTTTTTGGCGCCGTTGCCGGGGAGGCGACGCAGATTTTGTGTTTTTGTGTTTTCGATTTTATCCTGTCTACCTTATGCGCGATCTAAGTATTTGAATTTGTGTAGCAGGAGACAACAGAGCGCACGGCGAAATCCGGGAGCGTTCTGAGACACTTGGGCGGCGGAATCGCCGCATCTTCAAGAGGACTTGCGGCGGAATCGCCGCACAAGCGAGGGCTCTGGTCTTCAGATTTCTGGAGCATCGTCGGCATCTCTGGGTGGTCGCATTGAGCTACTGGAATCTCCGAGAGCGGGCGGCGAACCCGACTGAGCATTGCGGAGGTAACGTTTCTTGCCCTTCTCGTAAAATCTGAATAGTTGAAAAGTTTCCTTTCGTAGAATTGCACGTGTTAGGGTTACAATTCCATAATTGGCAATAATTCAACTCTGACCTAAAATTGGCAAAATTAGAAAGACCTTAGTGCATGCATCATATAATGTTTTGCTTGCATTATTATTGCTAAATTCTTGCAAATTAATACTTGTTGAAGATTGCTGGAGGCAAGGTACGTATCGAGGTTTTTATCGATTGCATTAGAGCATATAATTTAGCTGCATACAACCTTGCAATTGCCCCCATTAAAAGGACCATTGTTTGACTATCTTTGCTAGATTTAAGTTAAACTATCTTAAGGGCAACTCCGTAGGAAAAGATACGGTGGGGATTTCATCACCCTCCCGTAGCCCACAAACCACAATCCTGAAGTGTCGCCTAAGCCTAAAATTTAAAATCAATTAGACATTGGCCCCTAAGGACTCGGACTCAATTAAGGAGGAGATTGGTTTGACTTGCTATGACCTGAAGCTAATTGAACTCAATTTGGTGTCTAGAAAGTGTTTTTGTGTCGACGAAAGTCTTCCAAGCGACGTGGTTGTCTAATTGGCACCGACTCTGTCGGAAGCGCCCCCACTAGCTATACACTAACTGGCCAACTTGGTTTGATTGGTGAGGGAGGTGAATCAAGCAAATCAATTCGACTCAACCAGTTAGGAGTCGTCTAGATCTAAGTGACACTAGGTCTAGGATTGTTTTGACCGTGCTTGTTCAGGAAATTTCTGACCAACCCTAATTTTTATCCTTTAGAGTTAAGTTTCCCTTCTCGTCTGAGTCTTCTTTCCCTTCTCATCCTTACCTTTCTATTGTTTGTTTCCTTTAAAAAAAACAAAAAAAAAAGAAAAAAAAAAGAAAAAAAAATTAAAATTCAAAAATTCAAAAAAAAAAGAGTAATTGATTCTTGGAATTGAATTTGAAATTTAAATTTCGAATTCAAATTCAAAAATTAATTCAAACCGGTGCACTCAGATTTGGGTGCGGGATTTTAGCAATCGACTCTCACGAGTTCATCTGGATTCCAGTCTAGAGCTTAACCCCAACCCATCTGTTGCGCCACCTCACCCGGATCTAATGGGTGAGAACGTAGTGGACCCGCCTGTTGCGCAACCTATAACTTTGAGGGATCGGTGCTACCCAACGATGGCTGCTCAGCCATCGTGCATCGTTATGCCCACCATCCCGGGTCGCGACTTCGAACTTAAGGCACAATACATGAGTATGCTGCCTAAGTTCACCTCTAGGGAAGACCCATATCTCTTCCTTAGAGAATTTGAAGAAATCTGCTCTCTTATGCAATACCAGCATATCCCTGAAGAGGCAGTGCGTCTGAAATTCGTGCCTCTAGCACTGAAGGACGACGCTAAGAAATGGCTATATAGTCTAGCCGAAAGATCTATTAGAAGTTGGGCCGAATTTGTTCAAGTTTTCCTAAAAAAATATTTCCCCAACCATAAGACTATGAAGATTAGGAATGAAATTGTTGCATTCGTTCAGTCTGAGAGCGAGCCGTTCTATTCCTATCTTGAGAGATTTAAGAGTGTCTTGACCCAATGCCCTCATCACGGAATTCCGAAGTGGCAATTATGCCAAATTATTTATGAGGGATTGACACCCACATCTAGAGTTATGCTAGAATCTGTGAGCCAAGGGAATTTCATGTCGAAAAACGAAAATGATGCCTGGACTTTTCTTGAGGATTTAGCTGAAAACAGTATGCAATGGGACAATGCTAGAACACCCATCAACCCGAGTATTGGATCTAGAATAGCAAGTCAACCCCGACCAGGTGTCTTAGCTATAGATGCCAATATAGCGGCTGAGGCAAAACTAGCTACCCTAATGCGTAGAATGGAAAGTCTAGAGCTACAAAATCAATCCCGAATGAATCAACCCTTGTCCATCCCCTGCTCTAGATGTGGTCAGACTGGTCATTTAATGGAGGACTGTGTGGACCTGGAACATGTTAATGCCACATTTAACAATTCTAGAAATGATCCTTACGCATCAACCTATAACCCAGGTTGGCGTAATCATCCCAATTTTTCGTGGACCCAACAAGGACAACCTCCTAGACAACAACAAACCCCATATAACCAAAATAATACATCATCTGGGGGTAATAACAATGGAAATCATGAGGTTAGGTTGACAAAATTAGAAACTTTAATGACAACTTTTATACAAACAACCAACCAATCATTCCAAAGGCTAGAGACACAGGTCAGCCAATTAGCACAGATAATAGGTGAAAGAGAAAAGGGCCAATTACCAAGTCAACCTGAGGTGAACCCAAGAACTAATAATCAATATCAATCTTATCAACCACCTTCAGGAACTAACAACCCTAGACCGGTTCAAATGGTTAATGAGGAAGGACCGTTCCAACAAATCAATGCTGTAGTATCATTACGGTCCGGAAGACAAATTGACAATAATGTGGTAAACCCAAGAATGACTAATCAATCTAGCCATCAAGCACCCACATATGACTTGACCATTGAACCCGACGTCCAAATTGAAAAGCCCAATCCACCTACCCAACCTGAACCTGTAGCTCAACCTGAACCTGAGCGAGTCTATGTGCCTAAAGCCCCATTTCCCAATAGACTCAAAAAGAACTCTAGTGCACAAATAGAGAAAATCTTGGAAGTATTTAAGCAAGTTAAGGTAAACATTCCACTCTTAGACATGATTCAACAAATACCTGCTTATGCTAAATTCTTAAAAGATTTGTGCACTAAGAAGAGAAAAACGAATGTACCAAAGAAGGCATTTTTAACTGCAAACATATGCTCAATTCTTTCCAACACATCTCCTATAAAATATAAGGACCCGGGGTGTCCCACAATTTCATGTTCAATAGGAGATACGTTTATCAATAAAGCCCTTCTAGACCTTGGTGCAAGCGTTAACTTGCTCCCATTTTCTGTCTACGAGCAACTCAACCTTGGTCCACTGAAACCCTCTAGGACAACCCTCCAATTCGCTGATTGTTCTGTTAAGAAACCGAGAGGTATAGTAGAGGACGTTTTGATTAAGGTTGGTGACTTCATTTACCCAGTGGATTTTGTCGTACTTGATACTGAACCTGTTGTAAATCCTAATCGACAAATCCCTGTAATTCTAGGTAGACCCTTTTTAGCCACTTCGGAAGCATTAATAAACTGTCGAAACGGACTCATGCAATTATCTTTCGGGAACTTAAAAGCAGAATTTAATATCTTCCATATTGATAATGAGCCAGAAATAATATGCAACCCAAGTGATGTTGTGATGAGAGCACGTATTTATCAGAATTCTGAATCAAATAAATCATCACATAAGCAAAAAGGAAGTAAGAAAAAAAGGAGTGATTCATTTACTCAACCACCATCACTCGAGCAAACAAGCGAACCAATTCAAGTGAGAAGAGTGGAATCTTTTCCTCAAGTCAACATGGGGAACAATTCAACTGGATACATGCACCAACATGGTGTCATTCAATCCAGTTCTGATTATGGTTGACTTTGAGCAAACTCAACCCCTCTACCGCAAGCCGACTCAGGTAATAAGCGCATTTATTTTATCTATGCATACATTGAGGACAATGCATGATTTAGGTGTGGGGGGGTATTTATATATGTACATATCTATCTATTTGATTTTCTGTTCTGCTTTTTTGCCACTTGATTTCGGATAAACAAGAACCTGCTCATCTCCCTGAGGACGACCTGTACTTGCCACCGCTTCATCGCGGCCGTGCACTTGCGGTTTAAAATAAAACGTTCAACAAGTTTTTGGCGCCGTTGCCGGGGAGGTGTCAGTCCAGACTCTTGTTTGGACGATTCGAGTGGATTTAATTTGTGTTTTGTAGTTTTGCTTTGTTTCAGGAGACTTGGAGTCATTAGGAGGAACGCCTGGAGAAGTTTGGAGTCAAGCTGAGCACTTCAGACCGCCAATCAGCTGCCTGAGACCGCCAATTGGCGGTCTGGTAATCTCTGTTGGCTCTTGTATTTCTTTGGTCTGTTTCAATAATTGATGTAGTGATCTGGGATTTAATTTGACATGTTTTGACTTATAGTTTGTTCCCATATCCATAATCAAACCTCCTTTAAGCAACTTGGATCCTAAAACTCAAAGCAAAAGATTAGGCATTCTTGTTGTTTAGGTCATGCATCATGTATGTGACTTAGGCATTTAGATTGTCTTTTATCTTAGCTTTATTTTCTGTTGCTGAGAGCTGGCGTGAGGTACGCACCTTCTACTCTCATTCATGCATTTCGTATGAACATGCATTAGTTAGTAGGAAGTGCATTGAAACAAGTGTGAGTTGAGCGTTTGTTTGGAGAGTTGATTGCTAGATTAGGACTCCAAAACGCTACTAAGGAGGGGTTGTCCCATAAAAGATAAGGTGGGGGATTTCATCACCCTTTCCTTCGCCCCACAAACCACACTAATAAAGAGCCTAATTCTAAAATCAAGTAGACATTGGCCCTAAGGATCCCGGACGCATTAGGAGAGTAATCCGGTCCCGACCGTCATGACCTGATCGGCGTTGCCCACTTTCTCGATAGTAGGAGAGACGAGATCTCCGGATCTTGGCTCACTTGCTGAGCTTTGTGGTCCTCGTTGTAGGGAGGTGAGGCGTGTTGAGGCCGTGTGACCTCGCAGTTAGGCGTCGTCTAGCTGTAAGGACCTATAGCGACCTTAGGATTGCTTGAGCCTTGTTTGCTTGTGTGCTTCTACCAGTACCCATCCGTCGTAGCATAAGGACTTCTTCCCTTCTCTCCTGAGTCATTCTTTCTCTCCTGTGTTCCGCGAGGAGGAGCAGTTGCTGGACCCACCTGAGCGTCCTGTTGTCGTTCTCATACCTCTACGTGATCGATGCTACCCGAGCCGTACTGCTCTACCTTCATGCATCGTATTGCCAGAGGCAAATGGGAACCATTTTGAGGTTAAGCCTCTGTTTATTTCCATGCTCCCTCGCTTCACTGGGAAAGGTGACCCCTATATCTTTCTCAGGGAATTTGAGGAGGTTTGTGCTATGTTCAAGCTGCAACAACTTAGCACAGACTCCATCCATCTTAGGCTTGTCCCCTTTGCACTGAAGGATGACGCCAAGAAGTGGTTGTACAGCAACCAGGCGAATGCCTTTAGGACTTGGGATGAGTTTCAATCTACATTTCTCAAGAAGTACTTCCCAAATCATCGGACTCAAAAATTGAGGAATGAAATCAATTCGTTCTATCAACATGAGACCGAACCATTCCATGCATACTTAGAGAGGTTCAAGGAGCTACTATCCTCATGCCCTCACCATGGCATTGAGTTGTGGCACCTTTGTCAGATTGTGTATGAGGGTCTTCACATCCCGTCAAGAACGCTCCTTGAGTCCATGTGTCAAGGAGAGTTCTTGGGAAAGGATGAAAGGGAGGCATGGGCTTTCCTAGAAGACCTTGCTGAGAAAACCATGCAATGGGAGAGTGTGAGGGAACCACCTGCATCATCTAGTATAGGAGCGAGGATCGCGAATGCAAACTCGACTAGATCGGGTACCGCATTTGCTATCGATACCACTACGGCCACCGAGGCACGCATGGCGGCCTTAATGCGTCGTATGGATTCGATTGAGCTCCAAAACCAACAAAGTGCACCTCACATGTCCACATCTGGTCGAATTCCCTGTCATTCATGTCGTAGGATAGGTCATGTAGAAAGCGAGTGTGAGTCCATTCCTCCTGAGATGGTGCGTGTCAACGCCATCTATGATAGAGCCAGGAATGACCCTTACTCATCATCTTATAATCCTGGATGGAGGAACCACCCCAATTTTTCATGGAACCAAACTAATGCCCCGGGTGGTCCTTCAAACTCCTCTAGACCACATTATCAATCACACCAACCTCCCATGCATGCACAATCCTATCAGCCACCCCAAGCGCAAACCACCAATCAATCGGGTTTCCCAAATTCCAATAATATGGAAACCCGATTCAATTCGCTTGAGACCTTGACTCGTGGACTTGAAAACTCAATGAAAAATTTTATGTCAACCACAAGTCAAGTTCTCACTTCAAATCAGCAGACCATCAAATCTCTAGAGCTTCAGATGGGCCAATTGGCTCAGTCTGTACATGAAAGAGAGAGAGGGTCTTTTCCTAGCCTGCCTGAGGCTAACCCCCGAATGTACCAACAACAACACATGCAAAATGAGAATGTGGTACCCGGGGAAGGCAAGTGAACCATGTGGAGGAACCTGTTCACCATGTCAATTCCATTGTGACCTTAAGGAATGGAAAACAGGTTGACAATCACATTTCCTTGCCACAACAACCACCATCTATGCAGCCCCTCAGTGGGAATGGTGGTGAAGAAGAGGCTGAGGGTGAGGGTAATACACCAAAGCTTTCTTCTCAGGCACCGCAGAAAACCTACCTGCCAAAAGCTCCCTATCCAAGTAGGTTAACCAAAAAGCAGAGTGACAACATGGACAAGATATTAGAGGTGTTTAAGCAAGTAAAGGTTAACATCCCCTTGTTGGATGTCATCCAACAAATACCTCAATATGCCAAAGTGTTGAAGGATCTCTGCACAACCAAGAGGAAGACCAATGTTCCTAAGAAAGCATTCTTGGCTGCAAATATCAGCTCACTTTTGTCCAATCCTACCTACACAAAATACAAGGACCCTGGGTGTCCTACTATTCAGTGTACGATAGAGGACACTAGAATGAGCAATGTTTTGCTTGACTTAGGATCAGCGGTCAACCTCCTCCCATTCTCTGTTTATAAACAGTTGAACTTGGGAGAATTGAAACCAACGAAGATCACCCTCCAATTGGCGGATAGATCCATTCGTATTCCCATGGGGATTATCGAGGATGTGCTTATCAAAGATGGAGATTTTATATTTCCAGTCGATTTTGTTGTCCTCGATACCAATCCTGTTGCGAACACCCACTCTCAAATACCTTTGATTTTGGGTAGACCATTTCTGGCAACCTCCAATGCCTTGATTAATTGTAGAAATGGTCTCATGAAGCTCTCATTCGGTAACATGAGTGCCGAGTTTCATGTGTTCAACTCTGGTAGGCAACAGGAACCCATGGATCAACCTTTAAATCTAAATCTCATCCGCCAACTGGAGAAAGCACCACAAAATCAACGAACACCCCTAACCCCAATGCAACCCGTTGAGAATGTTCGTGGGCCCAGCGAAAACTCATTGCCTGTCTTCGCAATGCAACAGAGTGAGCTGGCCTTGAACATGAATGTCCAAAGGGAGTGTTCGTTGCATGATTCAGTTGAGAGTACTAGTGAGAGTGAGACACCTCATCATATGCCTATACCAGAAGGTGTCTCTACCTCATGTCCCATGGCCCTTGAGCCATTTGAGCTTCATATTGACTCCAACAAGGACTCACCTATGACCGAGCTTATGTTTGATGATCTAAATGATGGTGGGAGGTCCTTGTTGGATAACTTGGGGAGAAGCCCCATTCTTCGTGATGCAGGTCTGCTGCATCCATCGAATGAGCTTGAGGAACTCATTCCGATGCACCCACCTATTGGTTGGAGGGTTTTGTTCGATGAGCAACTAAACCCTAGTGAGGCAACACATCTTCACTCTTTCATGTTGCCTACACCTGACCAATATCATGAGGGGTTCGAGCCTTTCAGCTTTGACCTTTCACCCCTCATGACACCTCAGAGTACCGGTGAAGTTTGCCCATCTCGGCAAGTCTCTGGTCCTCATGACTTGATGTTCTCATTTGATGTTCCTTGACCAAATGATTATGAGAATATCGTTATTGCTGTATATATCATGTAAAAAAACAAAAAAAAGTGTGTAACAAAAGACTCCTTCAGTGAGCATCGATTGTTGTGAGCCCCAACCCTTGTGTACTCGGGCCTAATCTCTTCACATATTTATCTCCCTTCTTCAGCTTCTCACAGGTTTTGAGGGAATTTGGGTTTGTGTCCATCAACATGACCCTGAACGTCCCTTTGTACTTCATGTTGGTGAGATCTTTCCTTTTTCATGCATATCTACATGTAGTATCTTGTTCACATTCATTGAGGACAATGCATGAAGTAGGTGTGGGGGGTGTTTTACGTGTGTACATAGTCGAGTCTTTTTCTTTTGATTTTGTTTTCTTTTTGTGTGTATTGTTAGGGTCATGTTAGTGTGCCGCATTTAATATCGATATATCTGCTTGCCATGATCCTTTGGTGACTTGTCTTCTTTTGCTTGCCTAGTGCTTTAAAATTTTCACATTTCTTTCAAAATCTTCATGTGTTTGCGAAAGAAAATGTTTTTGTAGGTTTTGCGTGTGTTAGCATGTGCAAAACCGTTGAGAGGAAAAGTAAAAAGAAAGCTCCCAAAATTGTCTTGAACTTGATGCATTAGGATTTCTAGTTTACTGGCTTTAGGTCTTATCGAGTCGTTAGGATGCACCCCGGTTTTCCCTCGGGGGCGTGTAATCATAGGGTTTCAGTACTCAAACATTTAAAGAAGTCCACCCTGAACCTAGTGAGTCAAATAATTCGTGTCTGTTAGTATAAGGAAGTTTGTCGTAGTCAAGGGCCCTTAATCTCTTTTTGTGAAACTTAAGTGTAGGGGTTTTGGTTCCCATGTAGATAAGTAAATAAGTGGTGTTCTCTCTTCTCGCACGGCTCCTATCACTCGGGAAAGTAGGTCTGAGGGGACTTTGTGCCTGGTACTTTCGGGTCATCTGACTTGGGATGCACCGACCGAACTCCCGTTACACGGGTGGTAGGGATCGCCCTATGTGGAGGTTTGGGGGAAGGTGTACGTGATAGTGTAAGTCCTCATAGGCAATGATGCACGAAACCTGACCCTGGGAGAATCAAACACCAAGCAATAAAATGCTCCAAAGAAAAAGAAAAAAAAGAGAAAAAAAAAGAAAAAAAGAGTCAAATAAGAATCAAAATGGACTTTACACATTGTATCACATTCCGAAGTTAAGGTTGCCTATGTCTTTCACTTATATCTTTAACTAACTCTCATGAATAACTCATTAGGCTAGGTGTGTGGACCGATTACATATATAGAGTCGACCCGTAGTATTACCGCCTCCCATGATCGACAAAATGAGTCCAACGAGTCGTGTAGCTAGATTGATTGATGCATCTTGTTCGGATTTTGTGGGTATATCCGCTGAAAACCCTCAGGAGACAACATTCCTCCTCCTTGGCGACAAGGAGGTTTAACGGCTTGTTGCACGTGCTAAGTGCAACCGTGATTCCTACGAAAGTGAGTTAGGATTTCTTGTTTTTCGTATGCTTTTTCCTTTCTTTGTTTTGCTCGGGACTAGCAAAAGTTAGGTGTGGGGGTATTTGATTGACATCATTTCATGCTTATATTTGTATCTTATATCCATTATCTTTCACCTAAACAATGTTATGTCACGAGTTTTATGTTTAGTGTTCAGGAATAAATAGGTTTGAAGAGATGAAGCATAAAAGGACCCAAAAGCTGAGAAAAAGGACTGAATTGTGAGATCTATGGACCAAGATTCAAGGGAGAAGGACCTGAACGCAAGACAGAAGGACCTATGAGCAAACCAGAATACTTCACACCATCATGGGGAGTATTTTGGCAATTCTATTCGGGTCGGAGTTCCAATAAACGAAGTAGATGCATCTAAGACCACAAAATACACTACGCAAAGCCCAGCACAAATTCCAGATGGATCCGGACTTTGTAGACCACCAATTAACGGTCCAAGACCGCTAATTGGCGGTCACTTTTGGCCCAAATTCGCTAAGATTTCTCTGGGTTACGTATTAGTGTATATTTAGTCCATTTTTGGTATTGTTTTAGTCCCACATCGGGGGATTGTCCCGGAGTGGCTTTTTCTTTGGCTATAAATAGAACTCTTCACCTTCTATTATAATCACTCCATATTTTAAGTGGCTATTCTTCCTACTATAAGTGAGGCCTTGAAGCACACACTAAAGTAGGAGGATGCTACTTGAAATGTGAGTCATTTTATCAATAAAGTTTTGTGTTTATTTCATTGTTTGTTTATGCTTCTTTTATTGTTTGTGCATGTTTTAGTTTAATCGTCTTTTATTTCTAGCTTAGTTTTAATATGCTTTCTTTGCTTAGTTTAATAATTAGTGTAATGTTTAGTGAGTAGTTCCATCCCCTTTGGGGGGTGGAGTAGATGTACATACATGCATTAGAGAATGGGATGAATGCTTTATTTTTGATGTGTTGATAAAACATGAATGTATGCTTGCTTGTTTAGGATAGAATTTATAACTTGATGAGTTTTGCCAAAATGATTAGACACATCTCATGCTAGTTTAGGTTCTGAAATAAATAACTTGCATATGTCAATGTTAATCAACTAAGTTGGTGAATAGATTGATAGGTTTTTCCATAACAGTTAGACACTTCCTATGCTTGATAAACACCACCTTCATGTGCTTAAAGAATGTATTCTACACCCACCTCTTCGCATGTGTGCACTCACTCCACCCCTTAGGGGTTTTTCCATTCCTGAAATTCCAGCATTCTTGTTTTGTTCTTAGCTTAGTTCTTATTTCATCGTTTGTTTGCTTCTTTCACATTTCGTACTTCTTAGCGTAGTGTAGTGTAGGTTAGCATAATAACATCTCTTCCATCTTTTTTGCCACTTGATTTCGGATAAACAAGAGCCTGCTCGTCTCCCTGAGGACGACCCGTACTTGCCACCGCTTCATCGCGGTCGTGCACTTGCGGTTTAAAATAAAACGTTCAACACCGGTCGATCGATGCCTTTTGGCGGTCGACCGGTTATGCATAAATGTTAGGTGGGAGAATGCTATATTATTTTCGTTTGGATGGTGTTTCCCATACGTTCGACTGATTGCCTATAATTGTGCTTGACCCGGGCGTTGACTTACTAAACAGTCGACCACCTTTGATCTTTAATTCGACCGTTTGTGGTCTGTTTGGACGTAGGAAGCTCATGTTATTTTCGGTCGGACGGGACCCATTTGTCATTCGACCGTTGCCCGACCGATTTGCCTTTGCTTCTGACCTAGACCTTCTAAATGGTCGACCGCCATTGACCTTTTGTTCAAATGTTGTAACTTAATTCATGAGCCCAGTGTTCGACCGGTTTAGGCAAGGGTTCGAACGTCTCCCTATCCATTGGGAGCGGTCGATCGGTTTTCCTTTTTTGGTCTACCGATTGTGCCCATATCTGAGTCCTTTCCTTGTGTAGTATCAACTCTATCCACGGAAGTCAGTGTCCTCACTTCATGTGTGAGCCAAAAGGTGACTGTTTAATCATTTAAAATACCGCAAGTGCACGGTCGTCGGTGAAGACGCGACAAGTACGGGTCGTGTCCACGAGGAGGTGCGTCGACTCTGGTTCTTCAGAAATCGAGTGGGATAAGAGGGGAGAAGGAATTGATTTCGTTAAACTAGACTAAACTAAACTAGTAAGCACAAACAAGGAAATGAAAGCACGCAACAATGAAACTAAACTAACTAAGAGAAGAAGCTGAAATTCAGGAATGGAAACCCCTAAGGGGTGGAGTGTGTGCACATATGAAGTGAAATAAGTGATATATGATGCATGTAAGCATGTGTGTGTCATGTGTGTGTCTTCATGCATAGGAAGTGTCTAAAGGTGTGGCAAAACCTATCAAATTATTCACACAACGTATCGGCAATTACTATTTGATTAGCATAAAACTAGGTTGAGCATGAGAGGTGTCTAAATGTTATGGCAAGACTCATCAAAAACCATGAACTCATGTGAAGAACAAAGCTAAGCATGGGAAGTGTCTAAATGTTATGGCAAAACCCATCAAAACAAAGTTTCTTCAATCAATCAAGCAACCAAACACAAATACAAACACATAAATAACATGTTGCATATTCAACAGGAAATTTCAGTCAATAAACATGAGGAAACTAAGCATAGGAAGTGTCTAAATCTTATGGAAAAACCCATCAAAATCATCTAACATGTAGATGATTAAAATCCCCTAATGAACATACAAACATGCAAGTCTACACAATCAAAAAGTTCATCAAATATCCAAACTTCACGACATATATGTACATCATCTGCACCCCCCAAAGGGGGATGGAATTACTTACACATTATTAAGCTAACATTCATATTAAAGAAAGAAAACATGCTAATTAATTCTACGAAGATTAAAAGAAACGAAATTAACTAAGCATGCAAGAACTAAAAGAAACAACAAGAAAATAACAAAATATTTTTTATTGCTCACTCACATTACAAGTAGCCTCTCTCCACCAGAGTTTTCTCCAAGGCTTCACTCCTAGCAGAGATAATGACCACCAAAAGAGGAGATGCATTACAAAGGAGGATGAAGAGTTATATTTATAGTCATAGAAAAAGGTAATCGGGGACAATCCCTCGGTATGGGACTAAACGCATACCATAACATACAACACATTAATCTAACACCCGGATAAACCTAATATGGTTTGGAGAATATCCGGCCGCTAATTGGCAGTCTAGAACCACCAATTGGAGGTCTAGATGGCTCTAATCCGGTCCTGGTTTGGTGGACTTTTGTGGATCGATTTCTTTATGTTTGGTGCACCCGAATTGGTTGTTGGAGCTTAGACCCGGATTTAATTGCCGAAATACTCCTCATGATGGTGTGGATTTTCTTGATTTGCTCATTGGTCTGTATGGTTTACATCTGGGTCCTTCTCTCTTGCCTCTCAGTCCATAAGTCTTGCAACTTAGTCATTTTCCTTGCTTTTAAGTCCTTTTTTAGTATCTTCTTCTCAAACATGTTTATTCCTGAAACTTAAACATAAAGCTCATTACGTAGCAATGCTTAGCTGAAAATAAAGGATATAAGACACAAATATATGCATGATATGATGTCAATTAGTGACGGTGGGTGTGATGATCGCGCTTGCCCAGGGACCGCCGAGTGGAAGAGTGTGTATACTTGGGGCACGTGCTACCTCTTTATTATGGATAGTGGTGTAGCATTAGAGCTTTCCTTTGGCTTATTAGAGTAGTATACTTGAGGGATTGTGGATCCCAATGCATTATATTGCACAGCTCCATAGAGAAAGATGACCCTGCGGACATCAGTCCGGATGAGTCAATCAGCCAGCCTCATGAGCGACGGTATGGTTGACTGACATTGATGGCGATGATGTGCCTCGTGAGACCAAGTGGCGGCGGAAGGGACCCTGTGCGACCGAGTGGCAGCGGGAAGGGCAACGCAATCGAGTGTAGGCGGTGATGAATGTCCGACGATGTATTCCGGCAGGTAGCCTGGCTATGGCCGCCCTGAGTGACGGCTCGGGCGGGTGTCCCATTGTTCACGAGATCATATATTATTTTATGACATGGAAGTGTGTGCGCCCCTCACCGAACCCCATGTTTAGTGTAGTTGTGTGTGGGGTGCGTAGCGTACTCTCTGTAAGACCGTTTGTGCCAGTGGTAGGTCTCCTTCGAAGCCCCGATGATGTTTGTGGGTCTGATGTCCCTTATGAACCTGGATGGGGAACATTTTATCTGTTGCATTCTTTTATGTCATGATATATTAGTATGATAGGTTCATTGTATTGTATGTTCATCTGCATGTAGGTAGGCTTAGTATACGGGGTTTCCTTATGGAAACTCGGACATTGTTTGCATTTCAGGACCGCAGTAGGTGCTCGGTGAGTGGTGATTGAGGACGAACACACTCTGGGATCGGATCCTCCAATCTTGCTTTCCTAGGTTGTATGATTACCTGTATTTATACTTTCGCATACTCTAGTGTAATCATACCTTTTGAAAACTCCTATGTAATGGTGCACCTTTTAAGTATTTTATCATTTATGTTCTTGCTCTTTTCTGGTCTAATTTCTTGTGATAATTTCTTTAGAAATTTCGTTGTTTCCATAAAAAGGGCATAGAGTATCTGGGTAAATGAGTATTACCCATCCCATCTATAGACCTAGATATAGTGCAAGTAAATGAGTGAGTTCTAAGAAACAAACAAGCAAATTCTAAGTAGGAGTAAAAATGGACCAGACAAAGCAATATCCATACTCGTTTCCCACAAAAAAATGAATACAGACACGAATTCTTTATGAATATGGGAAGTGGATATCCATATGGATATTCAATGTACTTGAAAGGATACAAACGATAAATCTGTATCCCCATCCCTCTTCAGTATATATGGTAGTGCGTGGGTACTTGAGGGGGGGAAATTATTTTTTTACAATCAAGTCATTATGATTCCTTGAAATTGTTATATCGTGAGATGATTGTTATGATGAGAGCAGTGCTCATTGGGCTCATATTTTAGGCTCAAAACTAGGCTACTCCACAACTCCCCACTAATTCGCACAAACTCCAATAAACATGTCAAGTCGAAGACAACTGTTCATGAAAACCGGTCAATCACACGTACTTGTAAACTGCCTTCTTTTTCCCATCTTTTTTTCTCCCATCTTCTTCCTAAAAATCTCCTTTCCTAATCACAGAAGCGCTATTGAACCCCATCGAAATCCTTCCCCATTGTGCCCCCATCGATTCTACTACGTTGTCCCATTGTGCCCCATCGAAACCCCCCCAAATGTACCAAACTCCATCTTTTTCATTGCCACGCCAGAGGGAACCGTTGCCGCTATCAGGGAATCTTATTGGCATGTCTTCTGATGCTAGCGCTCACGGTGAGTTCTATTGAGCACATTTCATGTTATCGGTGATGTAGGGTTTGCAGCAGTGGAAGTAATTTTTCATTTTCACATTTTAGTTAGCGATGTTGGTTGGATTATTTTTGGGTGCCCTTTTGTTAAATTTTCTGGGCTCTTTTTTGGCCTTTAACCACGAATTGAAGATTTAGGTTGAAATAAGTTGAATTTTTGTTTCAGAATTGAACTCCGTTTTAGTTCGATGTCAAAATCATATATAGGTTAGTCTGAATGAGAAACGAAATCGAGATATCTCAGCCAGTGCACAAATCGGTGATAAAATCCAAATCGACAATGTTGATCATATATATATAATTTTGTTCAGATATATCCCATGTTTAAACTGTATAGTTTTAGTCTTTTATTTTTTAGTTCGATGTTGATTTTTCTTCGTATTTAGAAACTGAATGAGGTGAGATATATCTGAAATCCAAAAATTGGAAAATATATTTGAAAGAAAAAATGTAAAGAGATATCGGAAATAAATTATATATATGATATTAGCGCATAAGTAAATTCAAATGATGGTTATGGAATATTTGGTATCTAGCGTTGTCTTGGTCATCTATATACGGGTAGTAAAGACTTTAGGTTTTGGTTTGGATAAATTGATAGGCAACTTTGTAATGTGTTAATGTTGTCTTTGATTGTCTTTGATTGGCTTCTTGTGGTCATACAGTAGTTGCCTCTGATATATTTGTCTTGTTGTCAATAGTATACCATTTCAGATATATTTGGCTCAGATATATCCATCTCATTGCTTTACTCGTTTTGGTAGTGGTAGGTAAGGTAAAACAAAGGAATGGTTATATCAGTAAAATATTATATATAATTGATATCAACTTGACACCAATTTATGCATTGTTCAAGGCACCCGATATATCTGACAAAATATATTTGGTTTTGATTGTCTTGTGTTGTAGTCTGAGTTCTAGATATATCTGATTCACTACTATACTAATTTTGATCGAGCTTTGAAATGACCACTTTAGACTGTGTGAACATAAGATATATATGTCTTGTTGTAGATAGGAAACCATTGAACTCAGATATATCTAACTGTAAGTTGAGCCAAGTAATGGATTTTGGATATATCTGACCTCATTGCAAATCTGACAATCTATATCCGTTGGATTTCGAATATATTTGACCTCAATGCAAAACATGATGGGCAACCATCATAGTGTTAATGTTGTCCCATTTATGGTCTGAAAGTGTCCCATATATGGTCCGAATGTGATTTTACAGTAGCTTGTCCGGATATGTGTGTTGTAGACAATAATAAAGCATTTGTCTGATATATCTCATTCACTACTTCACTAATTTTGATCGGGCTTTTTTTATATAAGGTAACATCCAATTCATCAGATCTCTTTGAAATGATCATTGTTTTATTAGTCAGAGTAGTTGTGATATATCTTATTGCATCTTCTAACATATCTCTGTCCTTAGCGCTTTGCCTTCTAACATATGAGTAGGTTGTACATATATTTTAGAATTGTCACCTGTGATATATCTTTTTCCAGATATATCACATATTGTTGTCAATTTTACATCAATTTATGTTATTCCGAATCCATATTTCAGTTATTAACGCTTTGCCATCATTGATTTACTAATATTTATCTTGCATTTTACAAAAGGTAACATTAAAGACCTAAACACCATGTGCACGTTCAGCAAGACTAGAAATTGTTTTAAAAGTCTCACTCGGCGTCAGCAAATGTTATTGAGAGAGACTCCTTTCGGAAACCTTAGTTTTGTGGGGCCAAACAAAGATCGTACGCTGCTGACAAAGTTGGTTGAGGTGTATGACCTTGAAAAAAGTTCTATTTTGGAGCCTATGAGTTTGGATTGAAGGCAGAGGAGTTCAAGCTTACGATGGCTCTTCCAATCAGTGGCAATAGAGTTAATAAGAAGGTGAAATCCATGGTGCCGAAGCAAAAGTACTTTCGCAATGAAGATATGTCAGTTTCTGCAATCAATCAGGCTATGGAGAAAATTAAGACCTCTGAAAAGGAAGACAATGATGAAGAATATATTCAGCTTTTGATAGCCTTGATTATGGTGCAGTATTTGTTTCCACGTTCCAATCAGAAAATCACTGAGTATCTTATGGCTGCAATTGAAGATGCAGAAACGATAAAGAAGAAAGCATGGGGGCTCGAAAGCTTTGAGTACTTACAAGATGAACTCAGTCGGTACAAGGATCGATACATCCAGAATCAGACGAACCCCAAATTCTCACTTGGATACTTGAACGACTGCACTGCTTTCTTATCAGTGGGTTTAGATTTATAGATGATATTTTTTGTGTAGTTGTGTTTGATTTAGTCTTTCATATAGATGGCATTAGTCCCATATCGTTGTTTCATATCGTCTTTTCATATCATCGCTTCAATATGTTAGAATAGATGGAACATATAGATCATCTACAGATATACCAACTAACTCCATTGGATGTTAGATATATCTGACGTTGTCGTAACATACTGTTGGCTTTTTGGCCTTAATCTATGTTTTGATGATTTAATTAACCTAATCTTAATTATGATGATATAGAGTAGCACACATATTGCATTGCATATATATAGTATTGTGCTAACCTCTACAGGTGATCAAGACTCATGGAAGAAAGGAAATCAAGTCAAGATTTGTAATAAAGCTAAATGAAGACTTGTAATCTTGATTTTATTTTGAGTCTTAGGAACAAGTGTAAATTGAGCATACAAGAGTTAAAAACATATCACATACACACTTGGTTCCTTAGAAAAGTCACACACAAAATTTCACCTTATTTGGACTTCATTAGATCACCCAAACCATAGTCAGAAAACACTTATAAACTTAAACCCAGATTTCCTGTGTGAACCGGTCGACCGAACCAGTTCTCAGTTCGACCGGTTTATAATAGACTCTCCACAGTGATTTTACCGAACTCTACCGGTCGACCGGTTCTACCTTTTCGGTCGACCGATCCCTGATTTTAATATGACCGTTTTTCTTGTCGTATTCCTATAACGGTCGTATTTGTATAAAACAAAACTTAACCCCAAAATACATTCGGTAACCGGTCGAACGAAGACCTTGTTTCGGTCGACCGGTTGAACATATTTTCAGAAACCAAATTCCCTGCTATCGGTCGACACATTTCTCGTTCGACCGATTGACCTTTGTCTCAACTGAATCCCCTTATCGGTCGACCGCCCCATACTTTGGTTCGACCGATTCACTTAAGTAGAGTTAAGTTCTAGCTCGTTTGTCCGACCGAATATTCTTTTGTTCGACCGTTCTCTTTGAAATCAAGTTAACGGTCGACCGGTTTACTAGTTTCGGTCGACCGATTCTGGACAGATTTGCAGCCCGATTTTCTGCTTTGTATATCTTGCACAAAACCCAATCAAATCTATCCCCAACGGCTAGAATACCTTAGGAGCTTATAAATAGAGGATCAAGACTTGTTGTTAACACAACTCTCAAACTCCAATTGTCCCAATACATTAGAGAGAAACCTCAATCCTCAAAGCTCCCAATTCTACACTCTTTAAGCCTAAACTTCACACATTTGATCATATACTCATCCTACTCAAAGTGTGCTCAATTAGAGAGTGAATCCCACTCAGTTACAAGTGTTGTCAAAAGAAGCAAGGACTTCGGTGAAAGCCCGAAGTGTCCCTCTCGGATTGTGAGAGGAAGAATTCAAGCAAGCGAGGGTTGTTCGCGTTGCTTGTGGTGTAAAGGCGTTCTCTCCCGGCCCGGAACGAGGAGTGGTTAGTGAAGACGTAGGCGGAGCTCGCGGAGTCGAGCGGAGCTTACAAGAGAGGACTAGGACCCGGGTGGGGTGCCGAACCTCTATAAAAA
Source organism: Triglochin maritima (assembly GCA_963682175.1). Lineage (NCBI taxonomy): Eukaryota > Viridiplantae > Streptophyta > Magnoliopsida > Alismatales > Juncaginaceae > Triglochin > Triglochin maritima. The sequence goes on along the minus strand of OY821780.1, from coordinate 27,237,568 downwards.
CCGACGCGTCTTTTGTGGTTTGCATTGTCTTTCTTTCTCTACTTGTTTGTTTATTCTGCTGCGCATTTGTTTGCTTAATCAAGTAGAAAATTAGGGATTAGATTAAAAGTGATTAGTGGACTCATAACCCACACGATCCTACATTTGGTATCAGAGCCTTGTTAGCTAAATTTCATTACTTTACCGTAATTTTAGCATGGCTTCAACATCTAATCACTTAGAGGGTTTATGCACCACAAGGCCTCCTTTGCTTAATGGGTCAAATTATGATTATTGGAAAAATAGAATGAAAATCTTTTTAATATCAAATGACCTTAAGTATTGGAAGTTTATTCAAAATCCATACATACCCCCAAATGAAGATGATTTAGATTCTCTATCTAGGGCTCAAATGAAAGAAATTGAAATGAATTCAAAAATTATGAATATTCTTTATTGTGGCCTTAATGAGGGAGAATACAATAGAATTAGGGGATGTGAAAGTGCAAATGAAATATGGCATAGGTTACAAATGCATCATGAGGGTGATAGCAAAACCAAAGAAACTAGGATAAGTCTCCTCATGCATAAATATGAAATATTTTCTATGCAAATCGGTGAGAACATAAGCGACATGAACACTCGCTTCACCAATATCACTAACTCTCTTTTGATTCTTGGAAGAAGGATAAATGAAGGAGAGATGACTCGAAAATTCCTCCGGTCATTGAGCAACGATTGGGAAGACAAGGTCGTGGCAATCGAAGAATCGCACGATCTTTCAAAATTGAAGATGGAGGAACTCATTGGAAATCTCATGGCCTATGAGCTCCAATTGAGTCATCGAAGAGAGAAGGAAGCATCAAAGAAAAACTCCGTGGTGGCATTACATGCAAATTTTGATGAGCCAAGGAGGGTGGAAGAAGAGGACATTGAGGTCCTTGCCCAAGACTTCTTCAAATACCTCAAGAGGGATAAAGGAGAAAAGAATGAAAGAAGAGGTAGAAGAAGTGAGAAAAGAGAAAAAGAAAAAGAGAGGGAGGAGAGTGAAAATGAGAGAAGAGAAGGGGAGAAGAAAAAGGAGAGAAGGGAGAGGAGAAAAGAAAAGGAGAAGATCAAGAGAAGAGAAAGGAATGAGGAAGCACACAAGGCTACATGGGATGATTCTTCATCACCATCATCATCGTCTTCTTCCTTGCAAAGTAGAAGAGAAGTGGCTCACTCATGCTTCATGGCTATTGAAGATCAAAGTGAGGTAGATTCTAACTCTTGTTCTAGTAATTCATGCTCAACTAAGTCCTATTATAGTGATAGCTCTAATTCTAATGCTAATGATGAATCATATACACATGATGAGCTACAAAATGCATTTCATGATTTAGTTAAACAATATGAGATCATCTGTGAGAAGAACAAAAATGCTAGAAAAACTATAAATGATCTCAAATGCCAAATTGAATTAATCATGAATGAAAAGAATGAGGTGATTGCTAGACTTGAATCAAATGAATCATCACTTGCTAGTCTAAGTAAAACACCCATTGTTGATGAACATGTAGATCTTAAAGTTTCAAATATGCAATTAAGAAAAGATCTAGAAATGTTCACTAAAGGAACAAAAATGCTTGATATGCTTTTAGGTAGTCAAAGACAATCCTTAGCTAAACATGGTTTAGGATACAATGTTCAATTAAAAAACCATGTATCTCATACTACATTAAATGGCAAGCATTTATTTGTTAAGTCTACGTCCTCAAGTGTGTGGGCTCCCAAAACCAAAATGGTGTGGATTCCCAAAGCTAACACTCAAGGACCCAAAGTTGTTTGGGTACCTAAATCTACTCTTGTAGGAGCTTGAGGAGGAGATTGGTGGTGACCGGGTGAGCTCAAGAGTCAAATTCAAATCCGGTTGCATCACCAAATGAGATTGGAGCTAAATTTGAATTCAACATTGGTATAAATTCCTATCTATACAATTCATGTTAAATTAGCTCTAATCTAGCTTCACATGCTTAATTGACATATCATATAGTTCAATTCATTGAAAATCATTATCCCTATTCATTGCAAATCATTTATCACATCCATTGATTCTAAATGTCAAATTTTAAATGGATGTTAGAATAAGGCTTAAGTTGAAACTTAAATGAACTTAACTTGAATCATACTCATTGTTTCCATTTAGCCTTATTGATAGGGGGAGCTTAAATATTATATCTTTTATTAGAGTAATGAAGTGCAAAATTTAGGGGGAGCAACTTCATTACAAGACATCCAAATTCTATGCTTAAAGTCTTAAATAATTATTATTTTTGATGGATGTCAAAGGGGGAGAGATAATTAAGGGGGTAACTTGGAATTGGGCATAAAATTGAACAAAAACTATGCACATCCATAGGGGGAGCATTAATATGCATAGTTTACATATACAAATTTCATGTATTTAGATAGAATTAAGATATAGGTTGCCATCATCAAAAAGGGGGAGATTGTTGTCTTTTTGGCCTTAATCTATGTTTTGATGATTTAATTAACCTAATCTTAATTATGATGATATAGAGTAGCACACATATTGCATTGCATATATATAGTATTGTGCTAACCTCTACAGGTGATCAAGACTCATGGAAGAAAGGAAATCAAGTCAAGATTTGTAATAAAGCTAAATGAAGACTTGTAATCTTGATTTTATTTTGAGTCTTAGGAACAAGTGTAAATTGAGCATACAAGAGTTAAAAACATATCACATACACACTAGGTTCCTTAGAAAAGTCACACACAAAATTTCACCTTATTTGGACTTCATTAGATCACCCAAACCTTAGTCGGAAAACACTTATAAACTTAAACCCAGATTTCCTGTGTGAACCGGTCGACCGAACCAGTTCTCAGTTCGACCGGTTTATAACAGACTCTCCACAGTGATTTTACCGAACTCTACCGGTCGACCGATCCCGGATTTTAATATGACCGTTTTTCTTGTCGTATTCCTATAACGGTCGTATTCGTATAAAACAAAACTTAACCCCAAAATACATTCGGTAACCGGTCGAACGAAGACCTTGTTTCGGTCGACCGGTTGAACATATTTTCAGAAACCAAATTCCCTGCTATCGGTCGACACATTTCTCGTTCGACCGATTGACCTTTGTCTCAACCGAATCCCCTTATCGGTCGACCGCCCCATACTTTGGTTCGACCGATTCACTTAAGTAGAGTTAAGTTCTAGCTCGTTTGTCCGACCGAATATTCTTTTTTTCGACCGTTCTCTTTGAAATCAAGTTAACGCTCGACCGGTTTACTTGTTTCGGTCGACTGGTTCTGGACAGATTTGCAGCCCGATTTTCTGCTTTGTGTATCTTGCACAAAACCCAATCAAATCTATCCCCAACGGCTAGAATACCTTAGGAGCTTATAAATAGAGGATCAAGACTTGTTGTTAACACAACTCTCAAACTCCAATTGTCCCAATACATTAGAGAGAAACCTCAATCCTCAAAGCTCCCAATTCTACACTCTTTAAGCCTAAACTTCACACATTTGATCATATACTCATCCTACTCAAAGTGTGCTCAATTAGAGAGTGAATCCCACTCAGTTACAAGTGTTGTCAAAAGAAGCAAGGACTTCGGTGAAAGCCCGAAGTGTCCCTCTCGGATTGTGAGAGGAAGAATTCAAGCAAGCGAGGGTTGTTCGCGTTGCTTGTGGTGTAAAGGCGTTCTCTCCCGGCCCGGAACGGGGAGTGGTTAGTGAAGACGTAGGCGGAGCTCGCGGAGTCGAGCGGAGCTTACAAGAGAGGACTAGGACCCGGGTGGGGTGCCGAACCTCTATAAAAACCGACGCGTCTTTTGTGGTTTGCATTGTCTTTCTTTCTCTACTTGTTTGTTTATTCCGCTGCGCATTTGTTTGCTTAATCAAGTAGAAAATTAGGGATTAGATTAAAAGTGATTAGTGGACCCATAACCCACACGATCATACACATACATATCGATGAGAAGTGATCTGAGCAAGATCATATTTTTCCACAAAGATCTTCAACACTTAATCAATCCTTACGAGGATATATCTGTAGTTGTGTTTGATCTAGTATTTCATATAGATGACATTAGTCCCATATCGTTGTTTCATGGTCGTCTTTTCATATCGTTGCTTCAATATGTTAGCCCGATATCTGGACATATTTTTATTGGTTGTTAGGATATATCGTAGCACGACCCATCCACAACAATTTCTTGTCATCGTTGTAATGTAGTTGAATTTATTATATCGAGAGGATAGATATATCGAAAGGAGATTGGAACCAATACAAAATCGAGGATCAAAAGTTGGGTAATATTTTCAATCCTCCCAATTGTGACTATTTTAACATTTGGTTCTAATCTAGGGATATTACATACTTAACTGATATCATACATCATTGCTTTTAGGCCTAAGTGATAGGGGGAGCATATAATGTTATATCATCTAATTAAGGGGGAGAATCATCTAATCCTATACCTTTACATCATATGCTTGTATTGTTTGCATTTGATTGATGTCAAAGGGGGAGAATGATAAGGATTGAGCTTCAATTTACTCATACTATGCACATTGTTAGGGGGAGTATCTTATACATGCATAGTTTACATATATGAAGGGGGAGCAATCATATAGAATAGGGGAGAACTTAAATTGAAACTCAAGCATTAAGATATAGATTTGCCATCATCAAAAAGGGGGAGATTGTTGGCTTTTTGCCCTTAATCTATATTAATTTTGATGATTAATTAAACTAATCTTAAGAAATCAAAGTGAGCAAACACGATTACATGCATTGCATATATGTTTGTATACTTGCAATCATCTTAATAGGTTGATCAAGACAATCAAGGAAATGAGCATTGGGACAAGGACATCAAGACTCAAGACATGTAATCAATGCTTTGGACCAAGACATGTAACTTTTATATTTACTGAGTCCATAAGGTTTTATGTAAACTTGATCACTAGGATTCTGTCCCGTCATTTCTCGATAAACCGAACTTATTTCGGTTAACCGAACTCTACCTAGTTCGGTCCACCGAACACCTATCGGATAGCCGAATACTTCCCAACAGTGAAACTTAGGTGTTCTCTGGAAGTGCCCCAATGGAAGACCGTAACACCTTCGGTCGACCGAATAGCCCTGGACCGGTTTTGGACTTTGCTCCAACGGTCGCATTCAAATCAAGACCCTAGAGCCCAAATTAACTTGACCCACTTCGGATGACCGTACACACTTCGGTCTACCGAATTCCTATTGGCTTTAGGAGCCCAATGGCTATTTAACTTGATCGTTATCGATAAAACAATTTCCCACGCATTGTCAGTGGAATACCCGTGCTACTTCGGTCTACCGAAGTATACACGGTCAACCGAACTTGAGTAGATCAGAGCCCAATCAATTCTACTGTCCACCTTGGAATGGTGAACCGAATTTAATTATGGCTAAATAGATAAAAGCTACTGGAGGTTGGTGAACGGTGATCTGATACTTAATCAGTCAACCGAGTTCATAGTTCAGACCAATGTTTCGGACTACCGTGTGGATAACGGTCGACCGAATCTGTCTCGATTTCTGGCCGAACTTAAGTCACATCTTGCTTTCTCATTGGTCCATTCACCGCCAACTCCTATATGAGCTTGAAGGCTTATAAATAGGACCTCATTTGGTTGCTTTGAAGATCTTGAACACTTCCTATCTATCCAATACTCAAAGCCAAATCCTCTCCATCTTCAAGCTCTCAATCCACAACACTCAAGCCTAAACTTTACCACTTGCATATCCAATTCCATATCAATATCCAAGTGTGCTCAAGTGTAGAGTGTTAGTTAGATTGTGATTCCAATTCCGTATTCAAGAATCACCAAGTTGTAAAGCTTCGAGGAAGCTCCCTCTCGGGTTGTGAGAGGAGACACGAGCAAGGCTAGGTTGTTCGCGAGGCTCGGTGTTGTAAACGGCGTTGGTCTCGGCCCGGAACGGAGATCGGTTAGTGGAACCGTAAGCAAGGCTCGGGGGATCGAGCGAGGCTTGCGAGGAGGACTAGGACCCGGGTGTGGGTGCCGAACCTCTCTAAGCTTCGGTGTCGACGATTTTGTGGTTTGCATTGTCTCTTTCCTTAATCATTCGCTTAGCATTTTAATTCCACATTTATTGTAGCAATTAGAGGGCCATAGATCCTAACAGTTGGATCCAACAAAATTTTGGATAACAACCTCTATGGTCAGCGCAGAAGAGAGTCAGCACAGTATAAATGACAACGCAAAGAAAGTGTTACTCACACTTCACCAAAGAGGATGACGAAGGTGTTGTCGATGAAGAGGTTACCGCCCACCAGAAAGAGCAAGAGGATTAGTGGAGCACCGAAGGGTCATCGAAAGCAGTTGCAGTTGGAAGCAGAAGCTTAGGAAAATCAAGAGGTAGATATATCAGTGGAAGGGGATCCAAGCCAGGCAGATATATCTGGAGAAAGAGTGCAGGGAGTTCCAGATATATCTGGACTGCCTGAGAAAGAAGTACAACTATTACCATGCTTAGGACTCCCGACAATAGATATACCAGACAAGGTACAACAATTGGCAGAATCTAAACAGATGTGTCCATCTGAAGGGCTTGTCCATCTGAAGAAAGATATGATGGTGATGGAACCATTATCACTGAGGGAGAGAATTCAAACTAGGATGGAGGAATTGGATTTTGAAGAAAAAAAATGGCTGCAAGAGATGGGGTTGAGATTAGAGTTGGAGGATAGAGTGAAGAATATGGACCAAGAAAAGAACAACGAGATCAATGCAGCCCTTAAAGGTTTTGCAATAAAGATAGCCGAGAATGAGGATCGGTAAAGAAGATATCGGCTGAGAAAAACACGGTCGTTGAAGCATTGCAACGTGAAGTGTGACAACTGAAGAAAGAAGCAAATATTAGAGTACAGGAGCATGAGGCTCGCCTAGAGGAGCAAAACGTTATGATGCAGGCAAAATTCAAAAGGCAAGGGAATACCATTGAAACAAGCAACGGAGAGCAAGTGAAGGAACTGAGAGAAAAAGAAAGACTCATATTGAGATATGTAACCAAGGTTGATAAGTTGGAGCAGGAACTGAGCCAACTGAAACAAACCCGGACAAAGGCGGATGAAGTCCTAACAAGTGTTGTAGTTGAGGTTCCGGTGGAGAAGAAGGATGATATTCACTCTGCAGTGTTGAAGAACTTTGTAGTAAGTCAGCTTTCAGATATATCTTGACTTTCATGTTTACTTAAGCAGACAAAATAGAATGGTCATGCACCACATATTGTTTCCTGCATTAAATTCAAACCTTCAGAATAGAGTAAGTTGAATAAACATGAGCAAACCCACACATTGGTAATTTAATGAACAATAGGGTAATTTAAGTGCACTCGATACCTAAAAGAACAACTATTTCATATTACGTCTAACAAATTGGTTTTAAAGTAAGTAAACCTCTCCCTTTCGGAGGTGACGACTGAGCATCGATACCCCGTGCGATCAAATAGAAACACATCGGCAGGCAAGAAGGAGTCAACAGTGGAGCAGAAAGAAGAATTTCTCGACGGCAAAGTATATGAAAGGAAATCAGAAAGGAGAAGAATAGCGACGGAAAAGGAAGAATTACTGGAAAATTTGGGAGATATTGACAAGATCATTGAACAATTAGAAAAAAACCAATCCTAAGGTAAGTTAAGTGTTTCTGTAGTGGTATTGGACTCATTCCTACTTTATTTTCATTGTTAACTTGTAATTTTTAATTACTAGGCCGACGCTGAAGAAAAGGGGGAGTTCGAGGTTGAAGAAAAGGGAGAGAAGAAGGAATTTCCTGGAAGCTCCAAGACATTCGTTACTTCTGTGAGTGAGAAATTACCATAAATCCATTTAGCAGTATTGTTATGTCGGAAGTGTATGAAGTGTTCTCTATTAGTGTACTTTTAGATAATATATTTTTATATTTGTGTGAAAACCGAACTTAACGGTTTACACTTTGGAATATGTATTTTTTTTCTTGCTTACGAGCTTGGTTCTATATCTTCAAATTTGTTTTAATTCCTAACTTTGTTTTGTGGTACTATAGTAGCACGCTAACCAGATATATCTGCAGTTTATATATATGTTTAAGCCATTTTATCGCACATTCGAAATATCTAAGATAGTTTGCTGGAAACAAGTGACTTCTGGAGATTGTGTTCATAAGGTTCAATTTTTATATCTGAATGGTACATAGTATAGGAGCTTTTGGTTCAGCCATTAGTTATAACTGATTGGAATCCATTTATTAAGTGGAAGATATATCTCGTGTCTGATATATCGTGTTAAGGACGAAAATTCTTTTCGGGCGTAAAAGCTTAAACACAATCTATTGTTGATGGTTTCAGGTAGGTGAAACCGTGAGCGATGGCTGCGAAAGCTCCCCAGAGAGAGTAGCAGAGGAACTTTCACCCGTTTTCAGAAAAGCAACATATAGTAGTGGAAAGTTCGTGGATTGGCCGGACTTGGATAGCATGACCATTGCTGATTTGAAAAGGACTCACAAAACTTTTTTGGAGTTCGTTACTTCTATGGTGAAAAACCAAGAAGAACTTGTTTGGACTGGACAAACAGCTTGCCTTAAACGGTCAGCTTTTAGAGAAACACTTACTTGGGGAAGACCGATAAGAAATGAGGTAATATTGTACACCACACGAAAGTAATGAATTCATATTGTAGATTGATCACTTAGATGAAAACCCATGAGTGTAGATTCAAAGACCTAATTACAAAAAGGTCAGGGACTTAAGCACAAAAGTAGCCAGGGACTTAATTGCAAAAAGTCGAGGACCCGACTTCAAATTACGAGTACCAAAATATTATTTTGGAGAAGTTCTAAAGAAAAATGAATTTGTATCTCCAAATATATGAAGAAATTAATTCGGAGCTCAAAAGAAAGGAAAGAAATCAATCCGGACGCGCAAAGGACAACTAAATCATACCATAAACACAGCAAAAATCCGGATCAAATCTGAGACAAAATAGCGGCCATTCTGCCGCACACTACATGCAAATTGTGGTCTTTCCGCTGCACCCCTTTGGATCCGTGGGTCGCGCTTTTGTCCAGTTGCGTCTTAACGCGTGTCCTTTCCTATTTCATACTTGGGTCCCTTGTATCGGCTATAAATAGCCCCGAAATTATGTTGTAAAAAAACTTGTTTTGATTCCATTCTTTAGTAATAAAATTCTGTTCGTTTATTTCGTGTTTTTAATTTTCTTTCGTAGTTTCTCTAGGACCCCTTCTCCTTCCCCCCATCCATGAGTTTCTAACTCTCTCCAAAGGGTGGAGCTGATGGATTTAGGGTGATGAGAAGAAGAATGATGTTATTATTTTAATTTCGTGTTAGTATATTTTGATTACTTGAGTTTATGTTGAATCATTTATCATGTAATGCTTTTATAACTAATGTGATTTATTATAAGTTTCAGATTTCTCTAAACAAACCCGATATCTAAACCCCCACCCGCTGGACTCTCATCTATATTTGCTTTATTCTTAGTTTGTTTTTTTTTTGTTCTTGCTTTAGAAAATTAAAAATCCAAAATCTCAAACCAACCTTATTTCTCTCTCTTTCTTTCCTTAATCGAAAATTACAAAAATAACAATATCTCTCCCTCCTTGTGTTCGACCCGTACTTGCCACGTCTTCATTGACGTCATGCACTTGCGGTATAAATAAAATTCTCATCACTCAAATAATTGTTCAGTGTTCCACATATATCCCAAGATTGTGACAATTGTTCAGGATTTATCACCGGATATATCATGAATTTTTGGTTCTAATCTATAGATCATTGACTTTATATTTAACAATTTAAGTCAAACATATATAACATCTCTAAGATATATCCAAACGATTCTACTATATCAGACATCATTGTAGATTGATCACATAGATTAAAACCCATGAGTGAAGATTATATATCCGAAGATATATCTTAGGATATCTCCTGCAGATATGTCACGATCGTAGAAGCTATCTTTTTAAATTAGGTGGGTATACAAATATATCTAATATAGTAGAATCGTTTGGATATATCTTCGAGATGTTATATATGTTTGACTTAAATTGTTAAATATAAAGTCTATAATCCGTAGATTAGAACCAAATATTGCACATGATATATCTGGTGATATATCCTGCTCAATTGTCACGACCTTGGGATATATGTGGAACACTGGATAGATTTCTTGATAATATCTGAGATACATGATATATCCGAAATATCTAAGATTTGCATATATATCTATAGTTTGTCTATGACATCTAAGATATCTGACATGATGAATGATTGCAGATGATGAATGATTTCAAGGAAGTAATGGAGGAGCAATTAATGTTTGGAAGATTGACCGAAAAATTGATCTGTCTCTGTTGAACTATCACAGAATATTGTTTGCATAAATTACAATACCAACGTAACACACATTTATGAACGGATTGTACTTCTCTAGAATGATACGCAGTATGCCAGATATATCTTCCAGCCAATGTTGGCAATGGGAAAGTGGCACCTGGTTGTGGTAGACCTAGGGAAAAGAACGATACATTTAGGGAACACAAGATTGACCTTTACTACCGTAGATAACTTCAAGAAACCAAGCGGCTTTGTGAACAGATCGTTAATAAGGGTGAAGGCCTTTTGGGTCCATTTTTTCAGGGTCAGAATGGGAATATAAGGAAGTGAATCATTTGATTGGAAATTTGAAAGAAACGTTCAATCAGAGAACTCAAACAGCAATGACAGTGGAACTTTGATTATTGATGCATTGCATACATTGCATCATATGTCTTTCATTTAGATTAATTTTATATCAATAAATGCTACTAAGGTATGTGTTTAGTCTTATTTACATAATACAGGGACCTGAATGCAAATTACCCATATCCCGAGCATAAATGCATGCAAGAGACTCATTTCTATCATAAATACCAAGTCAAGATTATCGGATTCAAATGGAAGCTCATCCAAGCATAAAAGCATTCAAATACCTAATTACAAAAAGGTCAGGGACTTAAGCACAAAAGTAGTCAGGGACTTAATTGCAAAAGCCGAGGACCCGACTGCAAATTACGAGTACCAAAAGATTATTTTGGAGAAGTTCTAGAGAAAAATCAATTTGGATCTCCAAATATATGAAGAAATTAACTCGGATCTCCAAAGATATGCAATAATTAATCCGGACGCGCAAATGACAGCTACAACATACCATAAACACACAGGAAAAATCCGGGTCGATTCTGAGCCAAAAAGGTGGCGATTCCGCCGCACCTCATGTACAAATTGCGGCGATTCCGCCGCACAAAAGTTGATCTGTGCGCTCAAATTTTTACCAATGCTGTATTGACGCGTGTACTTTCCTTTTATATATTGAGATCCCTTGTATCGGCTATAAATAGCCTCGAAACGATGTTGCAAAGGGTCCTTAGTTTTTGTTCCATATTTAGTAATAAAATTCTGCTCTTTTATTTCTTGTTTTTAGTTTTCTTTTGTAGTTTCTCTAGGACCCCTTCTCCTTCCCTCCATCCATGAGTTTTTAACTCTCTCCAAAGGGTGGGGGTGACAGATTTAGGGTGATGAGAAGAAGATTTACGTTATTATTTTAATTTCGTGTTAGTATATTTTGATTACTTGAGTTTATGTTGAATCATTTATCATGTAATGCTTTATAACTAATGTGATTTATTATAAGTTTCAGAATTCTCTAAACAAAACCCGATATCTAATCCCCCACCCGCTGGACTCTCATCCATATTTGCTTTATTTTCTTTTTAGTTTTGTTGTTCTTGCTTAGATAATAAAAAAACCAAAAATCTCAAACCAAACCTATTTCTCCCTCTTTCTTTCCTTAATCGAAAATCACAAAAATAACAATATCTCTCCCTCCTTGTGTTCGACCCGTACTTGTCACGTCTTCATTGACGCCATGCACTTGCGGTATAAATAAAATTCTCATCAGTTATGTATTGGATGCACTGCTTAATGAAGAATGTGAACCAGTGGCAACCTTGTGAATTCAAGAAGCTTCATGGAATTAGAGGTCGAGTCTTCATCGATATTTCATGAAGCACAGGTGCACATGACAATGTGTTTGATTAAGTATTAAAATTATGACTATTCCTTATATAGTCTTTTTGGGTTTTTGTTATGTAATAGGTCATGTAATACAGTTTATGTAAACTGTTTAGGAAAAATTAAACTCAGGTATGGGTTGTGGTTGGTATCTCGGGAAACTCTTAGAGATATCTTTGTACAACCCATTTTAGAATACGTAAACTGGGTTTTTGGTGGTATTTCCTAGTATGTAATTGGACATTTGAAAGATTTGAACTTTAGTAACAATCCCCAAAAATCAATATATATTGTCATTCTCTGCAATCATTCATGTTCTACTTGATTTTATATCAGATGGACTCCAACTTTGCATATCAGATGGACTACAACTTCGCATATCACTGAATTAATGTTGCGATCCTCTTTATCTGTATAGATATCTGAGATATATCTATAGTGAGTCTGACATAAAAGATATATCTCAAAATATCTGGGATTTGTAGATATATCTATAGTTTGTCTATGACATCAAAGATATTTGAGATGATGAATGCTTTCATGGAAGTATTGGAGGATCAATTAAAGTTGGGAAAGTTCGCAGAAGTGAGGTTGACGATATATCTTCACTAAGTTCGATCTTAGATAGCCCAAACATTGCTTCTGAAGCAGGGGTGAGGATCTATCTTAAAGTGCTACACGGTCTCTAATTTTGGGCTCTCATGTTAGGCTCCCCCCACTCATTCTCTCTCTTTTGACCTCACTCATTTCAATTTTTTGTTTTTATCCCCTTCTCTCTCTACTGACACTCCCCTCACTTCATTTTTTTTGATTTTTTATTCACTTCTCTCTTTTCACATTTAAACATTAACATAATTTTTTTGCAATTTGAACAATTTGACAACAAAATCAGAGATATCTGAGTGCGAAAATGGTTAATATCTGGGTCAGATATGCACATTTGGTTGTGTGTATAACTGTATATGCATATATATTTGGATGTGTGGATATGCAGATATATCTGAATACATGGATATGCAGATATATCCAGTTACTCCATAAGCACATAAGTATAACCTATATATATCCAACTACTCCAACAATCTCCATTAACTTTACTCCAGTCATTTTATCTCATTCACCACATGCATAAACTCTGGATATATCTGATATCTAGGGTAACAACAGTGATGTCGGTAGTAAGATATATCTGGGGTAACCACAGAGATGTTAGTAATAAGATATATATTGGTGTTGATAATAAGATTATGTAGGGTAACCGAATATATCCAGGGTAACCTGATATTTCTTGTTTGGGTTTTTTGAAATATTTAACTAACACAGATATATCACAGGGAATGCTCTGTGAGATATATCTGACAATGACAACACGTATCTTGACAGAAATGAGACCAGATATATCTACCTAAGTAGCTCGTATGAAGCTTCAAATTCATCAAGTAGCATCAAATATGTTTGAAGATAATGCGGTAATTTAAAAACACACTTGTCAAATCACAACTGTCTAATCAAACGAGCAACCCACACATAACAAACACAACAGAAAAGCTTGTTCAATAACATGACCCACTAGATAACAACCCATACTTGGCTCACAAGATTAGATATATCTGGAACGTTTAGAGGAGATAGTCCATTGAGTCTCACAATAAGTACTACGTAGTTAAAAGTTAGTTAGGATTTAGGTTACATATCAACCGCAGAAAAAGGTTATTCATTCTTCAATCTAAAATCCACCCATGGGTATATCAGATGGGCTCCGACTTCGCATATCACTCAATTATTGTTGCGATTCTCTTTATCAATTGGAATAAACTTGTAAAGCTTTTTAACTTTGGGAGTCTTCCCGACCTGTTAAATATTATGTAACTTATCAATTGAGTTAAGAATAATATAGTTACGAAAAATTCGAAAGAAAACATTTCACTTCAAATTATTACCTTGACAGGTCGTTGTTTGGTTGTTTTCTCTCTTGGATTTTTTTCCTGAGCGAGGTTGGTCTACCATGTCTCTTGACAAATTATTACCTTGACAGGTCATTGTTTGGTTTTGTTTTCTCTCTTGGATTTTTTCCTGAGCGAGGTTGGTCTACCAGGTCTCTTGACATTGATGGGATCGTTGATGGTTGGCCCATTTTCGGATGGTCTAGATGTAGGATTTCGTGTCCCTATGTATGTATATATTTAAAAAAAATAGTACAAACATACAAGATCGATTTCATATTTTCATTAATTTTACGTACATGTATTTGTTTATTCTAATATCATGCATTCCTACACACATTAAAATAATTAAAGGATAGAGGATCATACCCAAAGGTTCTCTAAAACCTTTCAGAAGATCCGGAATTTCGTTGCTCGTCAAATCGCTCGCCGATTCACCTCCAAGTATTCACCAAACTCTAAACAAGATTAGAGAGAAAGGAGCTAGCCAATCAATCTCTAATTAAGCTTAGAATCTAGCTAATAACCATTCTTGAAGCTCCTGAGATTTCCATCTCCAAAACTTAAAACTATTAAGAGATTTTTGTGGTGATCAAGGGAGAGATTAATGAGAGAAAGAATTTTTGCATTAACATAAACAAGTAGGATGATGGGTTATTTTATAGGCTCCCAAAATATCATTATCAAGAGATATTCGTTAGTCATGATCTCTTGCTTATTCTCTCCTAAAATTAATCTCAAATTGCCACATAAGCATCCTCAAAAATGTTTGATTAAATCTGGAATTATTCCAACCCATGATCTAATTATTCTCTTAATAATTCAGGCAAAAATCGTGTTCTTCGGTTGACCGAGAATTCTTCTCGGGGAACCGAACCATTTGGTTTTAACACATGTTCGGTGGACCATGAGCTAGACGGTCGACCGAATATGCATAACAAAAATTCTCTGAAAAAATTCGAACGATCGGCGTCTTGCTCCGGTCGACCGTTGACACACCAAAATTTCTCCTGGCGAATATAAATCGGACGACCGTGTCACCTTCAGTCTACCGAAAATATCCCAAGATATCTCCTAGATATTTTCTCTCGGTTGACCGTTCACACTCGGTTGACTGAACCAAATTGTCTAGGCACTCCAGACAATTTCGGTCAACCAATTGTGTTTACCTGTTTCCCGTTCGGTTGACCGTTCCGAAGACATCTCGGTGGACCGAACCCTAAACGGTTTACCGTATTTGTCCCCAATTTTTGCCTTTGTCAAATTTTGGATTTATTTCCAACAAAATTTGATCTTTTGGGGTTTTTAGCAAATCCATATCTTATGTAATATATTATCCTATGCAATATTAAATTATTACACCCCATAATATATACATCTCATATGAATTTATTATGATTCTAATTATGTCAATTCTCATGACATATTGATTTTATTCATTCACCACATATGTCCCTTTTTCACATGAAACCTGACACATCATATGAACTCAAAATCAAGCTTCATGTTTCCCAGTTTTGTGGTGTGGCCTATAGGAGGATCTAAGTCAAATTGGCAGCGATATTAAACACTTAATATCCCAAACTATAAGCGGTATGTAGCTACACATTATAGTTACCCAATTAGCGTAGATGTCTTTGTTCCACTTGAACTAAAACACGATCCATTTAGTGATGTAAGTGCATCACTTGTGTCCGTCCCTTGCCTCATGATATTAGGAATATATACAAAGTATAAATGTGTCACCTTTGTATTATATTCATTTCTTGATCTCTTTAAGCTAATTATAACTATGTAACTTTACTTAAGTTACATTTTGCACATTATAATTTTGTTTTATCAAGGGGCCTACTAATATCATCACTCAATTAAGAGGGGCAATAATAATCATTTGACTATCTACCCTTTCCAGCACAAGTCATGTTCAACCAACTATTGCCTTTATCACTATACTCATTGATAGTTTTTGACAATAATCAAATTAAGCACTTCTTGAGTGAAAAGATACAAATCTCATATCTCAGGATCCAAGACACAGTAAAACATTAATGATAAGAAACACAATTCCATAATGTTTTACTTGTTAGGTCTATTCAATATATAAAAGTAATTTTTTCCTCTTTTATATACTCGTGTCGTCAATTATTTGTAGAGCTACAACAATCGATGACCAACACGACAATCTTATCTCGTTGATTAATGTTCCATGTTAATTACCATGATTGTGAATAACTTTTGATTTATGTAAATCATTATCTTTTAGAGCTCTACAGTTAAGGACCAAGCGCCTCTTCCTTAACACTTCCAAAAGACGAATATCATAATCAAGGAACAAAATGTTTGCACATCCAATTCATAATAATTGACATATAAAAGTAAAACTTTTAGAACACATTCCTTTCACTAGATTGACCACATGCCCCCACATGTCTGTGAGTTAATGGGTGAAGAATCCAAATGAAGCATTGCAATGGCAGCATCAATAGCTTTTAGAACTTGCTCATACTTCTGCAGCGACAAAACAGCAGTCTCAGCAAATTCCTCACAACATTGATGTATATCTTCATGCCTAGCAACAACATCGTTGCATGATTTTAAAGGTGGAAGGTTAGGAACAGTAGTATATGGATGCAACCAATCTTTCATCCATCGTTGTAGAACATACTCTCCTCCGACTTCATCCACATGCCAATGAGTCAAAACTAACAGAGCATGGCAACATAAGATATTGTCCATCACAAACATGGAACATATGCATTTGACTTACCCACCGTCCGGTTCATATGTAACCGAGAATAACTTGTGATATGATTCGCATGTTTCTTTTATCTTTCATCTTTGAGTTACAGTGTGCTGGAATACTATTCCCTCCGATGACTTGTACGTAATCTCACAGTATAACATGTTGGCTAGTTGTTTCTTGAATCGTCTGAACATAGTGGGTGTGTACGCATCCCTGAATTGTTCCTCGAGGTTATATTTAGTACGACAAGGCTCGATTTTATCCATGCTCTCAAAGTCAGCGTGACTTTCCTTCTCAAACTTCTTACGTAGAGCAAGATCATATTTTTCCACAAAGAGCTTCAATGACAATTGGGAACATAGATAACCATCAAAAAAAGAATTCATGCTCTCAGATCGTTGCGTAGAGGACATACCTACGAATATTACTTTGATTGTTAGAAACGATTGTTGATCTTAGTAGATAGGTATTATGCGATCGTTATTCAGATATATATGTACGTTGGATATATCTTTGCAGATATATGTACCTATAAATTGGGGTATGTTTTACCTAACAGATTGTTTATTCTTGCACCTTCATATAGGAATGTAAACATCCCTACTTTCATAGAAGAAATATCCATATATACCCAACGTGTGGGTGGTTGTACATTCCTACAGATATATCTGTAAATATTCCTACTTACTCTAAATATAGAAGAAATATCCATATATATCAAATGTGTGGGTGGTTGTACTTGGTTTATGCTCCTATCCAAATCTATCTGAATGGATTTAGGTCTGCTACAATTCAAAAAACACAACATGTTTTCGTAAGAAAGAGACTTGTATACCTACCCAGAATTGATCTTTTAAATAACATGGTACCCACTTCTCCTTCAACTCATATATTGAAATCAACCAGGAGTTGTCTTGCAATTGATGTGTGGATATAAAGTTCCCCATCCATACTCAAATTGGGATGGCGTATGGGACTCGTAAACCAAACGCTTAAAGGACGATCTTACATAATCATCATCTTCAACACCAAACTTGTCGGGGATCTTGTTCATTATATGTCAAATGCATAGACGATGTCTAGTGGTTGGAAATACTATTTCCACTACATTCATGATTGCACGAGACTAATCAGTTACGAACGTCATTGGTTGATGCCCTAAAAAAGTGTAAGATTACATAAAAAGAGGTTATCTGACTTATAATATATCAACAATGATATTGAAAAGGATCAAATTCCAATTACTTCGAAAGAATTGAATGAACGAGGAGCCGTATGAGGTGATAATCTCATGTACGGTTCTGTAGAGTGACAGTAAGGGTGACTTATCTGTCAACTTTTCACGGAAGTCGGAATCCAGATCAATGCATTTTGCTTTGAAGTGGATCACCTGATCACTTTGTGCTACTTTACTAGGAAGGAACTTGGATTCGTCCCACATCACCTGGATTCTTCCACCAGGATCAACCTCCAGGTTATCAGTCGATGTGCAACCTCTCCACAATCTTCTAGTCACCTGCTCGATCTTGGGTGGGAGCCTTGATTTGATTCTCAAGAATACAAACCATTATTGACTCACCCCTCATCGAACCATATAGATCGATTTAGCAATGACAGAATGTATATTTTGTTTACCGAATCACATGAAATTTTAGCCAACTTTATCCTTATTTATGTATGTGTATATATTTTAGACCTATGAACATTCCCTATATCTTTAATATTGCACTACACTGATCGAAGAGGAATTCGATTGAATACAGTAATTTTTTGGAAATGTAATCTCTTCCAAATCATGTGATAAGTAGAACTAACCGTGCATACAATCAAGCCAAGTTGAAAAAGCCAAACATAATTTTGGGTAGTCTCCTCCCGCAGTAAACCACATCCAAGCAAGATCGGTTGAGCATGGTGATTGATTCCCACAAAAGGTGGAAATGGTATTTCAAATTTATTGGTTAGGTACGTGGTGTCAAAAGACACAACATCACCAAAATATTTATAGGCAATACGTGACCAATCATCCACCCAAAAAACATTTCTTACGCAATCATTATCATCAAGATCCATTATGTAGTAAAAGCTAGAACTCATTCTTTGTTGCTTTTTGAAGTAAGTGTGAAGGTTTTCAGCGTCTCCCTCACCAAGGCGTAAATTCCGTTGTTTATGTACTTCGTTCCTAAATAATTGAAAGTCAGACGGATGACTACCTAACAATTTCAAGTGTTGGACTTCATAATATAATTGAGTACGGACCTAACATCTTTCTCAATAAAAGGAACATTACCATAACTCCCGGCTTCCACAACGAACGACGCCATTGTTTTGCTTGGTCGTATATCCGCACAATCATTAACTTCAGTTATTTTACGAAGTTGGTCAGACACCATTCTTTTGGAAAATAGATATCGCACCCCGGAAGGTGCAAGGAAATTATGATTATGATCGGGTATGATCTTCCCATATTTATAGCCTCCATTGGATGTATGTGAAAATCTGATGCTAGCCAGATATCTTGTTTTCGCACTGGGGTGCTTATGATAAAGATGACATTTTGGATAAATATATGATATATATGATATATCAAGGTAAAACAAAGAGAATAAATCTATATCATTAAGATGTAATTTAATGGTACATGTACATTGACAACTATATAACATATTTGTACACCTAAAACAAGGTATATACAGGAAATCATTCAATAACACACCTTAACACAAATATGTGAAAGTGATTGATTTCAGAAGAAGTTGGACATTACTGAATTATTTTGATGAAACAGATATATTTGATGTAACTTGTTTAGTTTCTCAACTACAAGATATATCTATGATTTCATAACTCTTATGACAGATATATATAGTGATACCTCTTGGGAACTAATTGATAGCATTTTATTACACATATATTTGTGATATAACTGATATGTCCACCAATAAATAAGATATATCCGGGACAAAATTTAGTAACACAACTATAACACATATATATCACAGTGAATGATTACACTACAAGTTAGATATTATTGCATTGTGTTGATGAATTATCATATATTTGAAGCAACTTGATCAATTTGACAACGAAATCAGATATATCTTAGTGCGAAAACAGGTGAATTAAGTTCAGACATGTCTATAACATAAAAAACTTAATATCATCGGTCAGATATGTTTAAGGAATTGTATATTATGTGATATATACAAATGTTCTGTACCGGTGGCAGGTTCCCAGATTTGTGACAGGCAAACTTCCCTCCCATCAAAATACCTTCACGCCACACAATTTCGTTTCTTGATTCCAAACCCCAATGATGTGGCATAATGCTCGTAGAATTGCATCGTAGACTCTATATCAGCGAATAACATCTCACTCGTTGGAAGTGGGACGTCTGGGGTAAAGGTACTTCTGGAACATATATATCAAGGTCAGACCACACCAACTGACTCAGGAAGATAAAAATTAGGTGATATATCTAGGTCGATATCGTCATGACTATGGACTAATTGATCGTCATTAGAGTTGGCATCTCGATCCTCCAAGAATGATAGACTACGAGGAACTGTGAAAAAACGTAAGTGTAAATATTAGAGAGAGAAAAATACATTTATATAGAAAAGAGAAAAGAAAAGTGGGAATGATGTATTCCAAAGCCAAAACCTAAGAGCATGATCTAAGATTAACATCATCCAAAATAATCTTAGTATGTTCCTTAGTTATACAGTTATATAGATGTATAACACTTCCAAACCGTATTCAGAAGCCAATAATGCGGAATAGGAGTAGATGGGTGAAGAACAAGGTTGTTCTTTGGAAGGTAACTGCTTAAGGACAGGAAAAGGTTTTGGAGGGAAAATCTCTGGTGAAAAAATTCAGATGCATGTACCAAAGTGACTATTCCAAGGAACATGAACTAATGTTTGAGTTGGAATGGAGCAAATGATTCAGGAAGAAGTTTTGGAGGGAAAATGTCTGGTGAAAAATTCACACGCATGTACCAAAGTGAAGTAAAGAAATAAAATATCCTGAAGAACTCCAAAGCTCCACATTAATGGTTTCACGACATCCAAAGCTAAACTTTAGCAATCATTGCATTTGCAGTGGGGTAATAAAATAAGAGACTAAAAGTTTGTGAGGGGAGAGAGAGTAAGTGGACCACTAATTTAGAAGGAGAACCCAAAAATAAGCCCGGAGAAAGAGGACGTTTAGAATTTTCCTTGTGATGATACTTTGGTAGTACTTGAAAAATTATGTATATGTTATTATGATATCAAATGAGGAATTTTATGAAAATAAATTCCACTTTAATCATGTTTACCAACTAAAATAAATTCCACTTTAATCATACAGTTCTGTCAATTGACAATTGATTAGCCTCACGTTTTCTTTTGACGAATAAATTTATCAATTAATATCAATAATGTTCTCCTTTTGACACATCTAATCTACTTTCTCCGTATTGACAAGTATGATGCCCTTTTGAATTGAATATCCAATTACCTTTAATAAACAAAGATGTTTTGTACTATGGAAAAAAAACTCTCCAACGAACTAAAATAAAAAAACTATGTTTTTACTTTCCAAATTTATCGAATAATGTTTGAGAGATGTACCAATTTTATGGTCATTATTTAAGAATCTTCAATGAGAATCATATATGGAAAAGGCACACCGTGCAAAGTAAAGGTTTTAGTCTCGTAAAAAATATGATCCCATATAAAAGTTCTATTTCCATTTCAAAAACTCGTACCCAATGAAATTTTACATTATGTAGGAAAAAATAACCATTTTTTATATAATAATAACAAAGGTTTTCGGTATACTTACTATACTATTGTTTTATATGGGTAACAATAGTAAGTTTAAATATAACAATAGTAAGGTTTTCAATATGTAGGAAAAACTAAATATGATCCCATAAAAAAATAGATAATGATAAATAAATATGATTTAATTGATCATATAATAAAATAATAAATTTATAATTAATACATAATATATACATATTATAAGAGGGGTTTACTATCTTGAAAAAATGTTGACATCAATTTACCTTTGTTATTAACTAAAGAGGAACCATTCACTTGTTTAGGAGGGCACTACCCGTAAAAAATATTGACTTGAATTTACCTTGGTTGATAATAAATTTTAAACTCCGAATTGAAAATCCAAATAGTAGAATCTTATTTATATCACTATATAAGTATGCACGATGAAAATCAAAAACACTGAAAGTCGTTTTTTTTCAAGGATCAAAGATCAATGCACAAGATCCCTTACAAATTCGACATCACTTGATTTTATATATAATGATCTTTAAATTTTATGATTTTCATCATGCATCCTAATGTAAAACAAGATCTATGGTTTGCATTTTCGACTTAAAAGTTTAAATTCTAAGTTATTTACAATAATAAATTGATGTTAACACGTGTTAAGGATCATAGATCCCTTCTGATCTTAGAATATGTCTATCCTTGAGCTTTTAATTAAGATGGGTTCCAAATTGAGGCAAATTGAATTATTATTTGGTTTGAAATGTGATATAAATGTGATACCAATATCATACAAATTTAACCAAATTGGACGTGAGTTTGAACGACGTAGTCGTACAATTAGGTACGTTAAGCAACACACAAAAAGTAAATGAAAACCTTTTTATTTTCTCCACTCTCAATCCAACCCCATTTAAAATCCCCAACAAGCGAATACGCATTGTGGGATTAGATCCTTAACCTTGACCATTTTAAGACATCAAATCTCCAAGTAAGCTATAGCCCTAGTTGGTCTAAAACTAAAAGTTATTGCTGAAGGATTAGCAAAGTGTGAGATTCATAATTTAAGGGGTGTGATACCTCCGTAATAAAATCGAAGTCATACTGAAATCAAATCATAATAATTCATGGAGCGAGCCTACAATCTAGCTAAAGATTTATAATGAGGATAATTGTTTTCAAAGATATCAATTATTCCAAATTGCTACTTTCAAACATTTTCATTGTTTTTTTGTGTTGCTTTGTAAACTAAGTTTAAACCAAATGGAAGTTTAGATTTTCTATAAATTTGGGTTTGATTTGGTACCAATCAGCCCAAATTCGAACAGCCATTTGATCTGAGTATCGTCAAAAGAATAGATCCGGAATTTATTTGGCAAACACGGAAAAAATCAAAACATGATAATAAATAAGTTGAAATGTATAAATTAATGATGAGAAAAGGGATGACTGTGACGTTTTAAACCAAATCGCAAGACGTTTCTCACTCATAATTGAAGGGGTAAAATATAATTTACCCTTTCATTTATTCTTAAAAAAATCAATTTTCAATACAAATGAGGTCGACCTGATTCTTTTGAACCCTTGCGAAAAGAGCAATCCATGCTCAAGCACGCTTAGGTTAGTGTATTATGAGCACAGTTTCCCCCCTGTTCTTGACTAATTAGGAACAACTCCGGCAATGGTAGAATCCAGCAGATCCCAACTTCATCGAGTTAAACCGTAACTTGACAAGCCCGGAGAGGTATTAGGAAGAGCACCTGTGCTCACACTAACATTGGAAGTACAATACAAGAAAAATAATACACTAAAAGTTACAGATATGCGTGGTGCTAGCTATAAAAAAGAGGCTATTCTATCAATAAAATTTACAAATTACAGGTGGGTTATTACATTTCCTGCACATAGCTCATCTCGCTATGAATAACTCACAGTTAGGTATGTACTGGCACTGTGAGGAGCCTCAAGTCCTCAAATGATGCCTTTTTCCTAATTCTTGTGTGTTGAGAGACGCATCAAAAGCTGTAATGTTGAAGTTAATGTTTCATTTTGGCTGTAACTGCTGAAGTTGCAAGGTGCCTACAGAAAGGGGTCTTTCAGACCACCAGATTACTTACCTGGTGCCTTAGAAAGCTCCTTCTCAGCATAATAGAGAAGCCTCCTTAATCTAAGCAACATGTCACAATGGAAAGGCAAAGCACTGCGTCTTTCAGGATAAACTGGGCTTACTGTCATCCAAGAAAGTGAGTTAAGCTCTGCTGCTACAGACTCTAGTACCAGATGACCTTCTTGCTCATAGTCTCTGCTGGTTAACTCCAATCCAGAGCTCTGATTCCTCATGCTGCCACTACCCCTTGTGCTAACATTGCGGCTTATCTTTTCATGAAAAGTCCTTGACCCACCTCCATAATGGTCTACAAGGTTTACTGAAAGAACTGATGGCCAGTCTGCACATGAATTGGCAGTAGCATTTTCTCCTCTGCAAGGGATTGCTTTTGATACAATATATCCTATAGAGAGGGGGATAGCAAAACCTTTGCTATGCAACAAATGAGCCAAGGGTGGAGATTCCGATGTCAGGCATGTAGGAAGCTGCTGAGGAGACGTAGGGAGGTAACGGATGTTAGGATAGGGGATAAACATATATGAGGATGAGGTTGTTCCCAAGGACTTCACTGGACTGAATCCTTCTAAATAGCTAGAAAGAGTTGAGCTGCTGCTATTTTGACTAGATCCACCTGCAGAAAAATAAAATAGTAGGTTGAGGGAAATCAAGAATTTATTGCAAGCTAATGAGGAAGCAGGGAATCAAATATTTGAAGGGAAAGAAACCAGATCAGTTCAGAGAGTCTTTGTTAATAATAATTTTGATGTACATTTATTATCAGTAAATTTTAATGTACACAAATCATTACGAAGTTTAAAAAACATTTATATTGATATGAAAAGATAGATATTGTAAAGAAACAGGTTGTTAAATAAAGATTACTACCCTCTAAGGAACTTTATGTCAGAAAGAATACTTCTGGTAACAATTTAGACAAATTAGGAAAACATACTATAATTTTATTTAAATAATAATCGTAATAATCATAAATATGTATCTGTGTGGGCTTACAAATTGAGTTGTATGGTGAAAACATATTGTATCAAGCATCAACGTTTATTATGTCATTTAAATTTCTTTATAAATATTTCATATGTTGTTTATATACTTATTGATTTCATTTAGAGTAAACTAACATAGTATCAAGTTTCAGAAGTCCAAATTCAGATGTTATAAGGAGGACAAACTTTTAAATTTATAAATATTGTTAAGAATTCTTCGTTGATTTTGCTTTGGAGGTGCAGAATGCCCACCTACCAACCAAACTGCAGGTCATTTATTTCATGAAAACACAGAAAAATCAAAAGACTGGAAATTCTTATGATCAGCCAAGTACCTGACAATGATACATCTGCTGGCAGAATCAGTTGCAACAAGTGATCAATTGAAACTGATATCAGCGTTATGCTTTGAACCAACTGAAATAAACCACGTGGTCCATCAATGGTCTGACCAGCGGAAAGTGTTTTTTTCAAATTGATCTGTCCCAAGTTACCTTTCACATAGCTCGACGATTTTGCACTAGGGTTGTACATGGAAGTGCTGGGCGAAGAAGGTATGCCTCTTTCTTGCATTGGGCTAATATCTTGCTTCTGCAATGGAGCTCCACCATTGCCCAAGGAGATACCAGATAGAGATTGCCTAAGCTGAAGAGGCCACTTCTTAACCTCATTCCCACCAACCTGGTAAATAGCCTTCTGCCATTCTGCAGAACAGGAATGGTTTGTAAAACAATCACATGAACTATCAAAACTGAACTTTATACAGGATTACAAATCTCCCTATAATGAAACAAGTTCTTAACAATATGGTACCTTGACACTCCAGCTCAAAGAAGCAGCCAATACGTGTAATGGTAATGTCCCTCGCTCGAACAGTACCAGAATCTGTTGACAAAGATGACAATATCTGACATCCTTGATGCAATAGTTGGACAAAAAGGCATTGAAGAACTTTTGTGTCCTGCCGACTGCTGATTCCACCAAATGGAAATATTTGACTATCAAGCAATTCCCCCCGGGCATCTGTCCAAATGCAAACCAACCAGCGCCAATCCTCAGTCCACCCATAACAGCAGTGAAGGCTAGGGACCTTTTGTTCACGATCTGAACCATCAACAACTGAGCCAATCGCACCATCTGTGACTCCAGAAATTGATGTTTGCATATAGCCAGCACTACCATCTTCAGCAAAGGATCTTGAATTGGAAGAATCAGAACATCCACCATTAGAGCTGATGTATGACATCCCAGATTCAACTGATCCAGGTTCTGCCAAAATAAAAAGTGGCTCAAACAAACACCTAAGTTCATCTTGGGGTGAAAATTCAGCAGATCTATTGGAGTCGCAGTTCAATCCTCCAGTTCTTTGGGTCTGCCATGAATTTTCCCACGTTGCAGACCTTATGGTCGAATCGAACTCACCCTCTCTGGTTGCCAAAGCCGAAATTCGAGGAGGAAGACAGTCCTTCCAAAGCCCAGGAGTGGGTGAATTGACATGCATTAATGAGGAATGAGACCTCCCAGAAGAAGATTGACTCATGTCATTATTCTTAAAGGGTCGTACAATTCTTCGAGCCTTGTTGTATACCGTAAAAGCGACATCCTTCAAATGAGCAAGCTCATCATTCGATTTATTAACTCTAAGAAGCAAGTCTACACTAATAATTTGCAACACAATTCTAGGAATGCTGAACCCTGACAGCATTACAACATTTGATACTGAAGCTTCATAGGCAGCAGATGCACAGTTTTGGGCCTTTTCTACTTGAGAATGTAAAGAGGTGCGTCCCTCCCTTTCAAAGGCATAAGCTTTGGAGCCAAGGACCGCTGAAGATTCAATCAATGTTTGTAGAACTGCAGTAGGTTCAGGGAAGGGGCACACAACATAGATGACCTGCAAGAATCCCGAAATCAGCTATTCATCCACCATTACGCAGCATAAATAGGTAATCGAAATCATGTATAATATCTTCATATCTAGGTTACAATAGCTAAGATATTCCAGAGAACACACAGATAGAATTGTAATTTTTGGCATTGCTGTCATGCCAAAAGTACAAAATTTGTTCTCGAGCGTACGTTTCTTTTTTCTTTTTCTTTTTATTTTGATCACTCAGGCCTAAGTTTCTATTGAAGTTTGTGCCAAGGGGGGTTTTTTTTTAGAGAAAGCTCCTAAACCGCCTCTAATTTTCACAGGGAGCTCGACAGGATGAAGAAGAGCCAAAGTTTACAAATTCACTCTATTTTGACCGCTACATAAACTTCTCAAAATATTAGCACTATGAAGAAGAAAAAATTAGAGTTTTATTCCTAAATATATTCTTGCTGCAAACAGCATTTAAGTGAATGTCGCAACTAACAAAAAAATCTGCAGGACAGCCAGAACAAACTAAACCTAGAAACTCCAACTTCCTGGTCAGGAACCAATCATGATTAAGGGAACTTGTGATGAGTGATGCTTTCAAAGAAATTTAATTACAAAGAAACTATGATGGGACCAAAAAAAATCATTCAAAACTACATCCAAAACTCATCTAACTGGAAAGGTCATTTTCATAATGCTAAGAAGAAAGCAGGAGTGCTTCACCCCTTCAAGGAGGAAATACAAATACTAGGCTTTTGGTACTATCATCCAAAATTACAAACAAAGAAACTGCACCTCTACTTCCTTAATTGACAATGCACCTCCAGCTAAATAAAGTAGCCACTATTGCTCCTTTTAAATGGTCGTTGATGTAAACTTATATTAGATCCATGGATAAAAAATTATTTCTCGGGTAGTTAACCTTAAGCTGCCAAAAGTTAGTATGCAAGGTTGCTGCGCCAACCAAAGTAACCTTGGGATAACCTTCTTAACCTCAAAAAATACAGCAAATGATAGGAAAATTTTGTAGTAATATCCCAGAAAATATTTTGTCAAATAGTTATTTTTCAAAAGCATGACAAAACGAAACATTTGTAAGGAATTCCCCAAGACTAGATAAGTTTTATTGTTCCTTACAAGAAAACATTACCCTCCCTCCCCCCAACCCACCCACAAAACAAACAAAAGCAATGTCATCCAGTATGACCACATCTTGCAGAGCACATTGAAGAACAAGGGTCATAAAATGCAACATCCAAAGAGGTGCTGCCATGTCACAATAGTAATTGATGCTCGAAGACTGGCTAAATGAAGTCTCAACCAAAGTGATTGAATACAAGTCCCAATCCAGAATTAGTTCAAAGGAGCAAAGGTTCAGTGAAATAAGACACCCATACCATGCAAGGCACATTACTTCCATCTTTCTGATTGGCGGCAACATATGGGCTGAGCTTAAGATTCTTCAGAACATTCACAAGATTTGATAGGAAAGTTGTCATATCCCAGTTCTGGTATAAAGACAAAAAGTAGCCATCCAAAGAACCAACAGATGATGAACGAGATTCTCCAGCTTTCATTTTTTGGGGACAATCAATAAGGACTAAACCAGAAGACCTCCACTTTGAGGCGGTCGTATCCATATGGCTAGCGCTAAAATGCGGTGAATGTGTTCCCAGCTTACAAGTTTCATAAACTGCAGAAACAAGGGGCAAGAATAACAACAATAATACCAAGCCAACATGGTAGTAATTATTTCATCATAACCTTAGAATGAAAAAGAGCATTAAGTTTGCCACCTCAAGTTGGCCTTGTGTTGGGTAAGTAAAAACAACATTAACATTTTTTTTAAATTTCCAAACAATCCCACTGACATGCATGGGCAACATAATTTTGCCTTTTTGGTCAATTACAATGACAAGCACAAGAAACGGACATGGTTAAAGTGAAAGTGGTTTCAACTCGATTCGGTTTCTGGTGCTTTCCCTATAACCTCAAAAGCTAAATTCCGGTAGTTTCCAAGGCACATCACCCCCTCAACAACTAGATATCCCTAGTATTTGTCTTTTCTTGTACTTCTTAACAAGCCACCCCAATTCGTCACGATAGTACCTCAACCTGAGGCGATAGACAAGATATCGAACAAGTGAGGCGTAGCTTTCATGTTTTCAAGACAAAACATGTCCGGGTATTTCTAGAAATTTTAATGTTTCTGATCTTTCAAGGTTTATTTGCTCGTTACAACCACAAAAGAAATATCATCCTTACAGTCACACAAGCAAATTGCAAAATATTGAGGTTGCATGCTTGGATTAATTTTATTTGGATAATTTGCAAAATCACAAGTTGCGATAATATTTCCAGAAATTCTAATGTTTCTTATTTTTCTAGATTTTTTTGATTTTTTTAGATTTAGTTGTTATTTGTTGCTTTTCACGACTGCCAAGCATGCACGCCCACATAGTTCACATGACATCTAAATATTGGAAACAGCCACGTATTGAAAAACTATAACTTCAGTATGTTAGTTTCACATTGAATATTGCTCGGGAACCTAAAAAATAAGTTGTTGGTCCCAAGGGACGGAGGAGGCTAGGTTAGCCGAAAGATGGTTATCGGTTCAAGGACGCAAGGTGACCTTGTTTTTTCAAAGTGGTTTCCAAAATGGGCCCCCAGAAAACATCCGATACGCATAACATAGTTATGATATCCCAAAGGCCCCATCTAGCGTCATAGATAGAAATTCTAGTAGGTTTCTAAAACTACTTAATACTACACATGGGTGATCTAAATAACTACCTGTCCCAATTTGTTGGAGAAAATCAGCCATTGAAGAAGTAAGAATATCAATGTCTGGGCATAATGCGCAGTATGTAACCTGCAAAAGATTTGTAGTGTAGCAAAATTAAGCACAAAATCACACAAAAAAGTATAAATAATAAATGAAAAGCAGAAACAATATCAAAAATGGACAGTTATAAATGCCATAGAAAAGCGAAAATCCTTCAATGATAAGTCGCCAATTGTACACAAAAGCAGAACAGCTGAAGGTTCAAACAATAGATAACCATAAAAAACTCACAGGTTTTGGTAAAGCATACGGCTCAAGTGGGGCTTTTTCCCAAAGTTCCAGGGAACTCCCTGAAGTTTTCAACCAATCATCCTGATACCTAAGTAAAAGCATCACGTACACTATCATAAACTTGGTCATTGAATGCAATCAAGTAATCAACACAAACAAGAAAACGAACTAACACCCTAAAACATGCATGCATACCCTACAAGTAGAGCAGGTGCTGGAAGCACAGAAATAGTTGGCCTAAAACGAGGCCCAATCATTAGCTGCTCCGGATCTGGGATTGTTCTTCGTGGTGATGGTTCATCCATTCTAGCCCCTTCTATGTATTTAGACAACTCTTATCAGAAATGGCAGACACAAGATTTCCACAATGCAGATATAATCATATAAGAGAATATAATGCACCTTTTAGAGAAGATATACCACCAGAAAGAGGTGTTGATGGGCTGATGGGCTCTGAAGCGAAAGCTGCAGAACTTGATTCTTTTGATTCGCCAGTATTGCACTCAACAGAACGATTATCACCTATGCCTATCGCATCAGTATGTTGGTTATGACCCTTGCACCAATCATTCAGAAACAAAGGTCCATCCAAATTCCCAAAAGCATTTTTCAGAGCAACTTTTACATCGGAATGTAACAAGTTGATTACTGAAGATGCATGGACCTGTCATAAGGGGAAAAGAATAACAGAAAACTTCAATAATTTTGTTTAGTTTACACACAGAAACTTAAAAGGCTATCACTATCAATCCACATCATTTACCTAATTATTAATATCTCATTAGAATTGAACATTTTAACATTCATCATACACCAAGATAGAAATGACAGAGCAAAACAAAAAAAATTCAACTCAGATATTTGAGAATTGTAGTTGAAACATGTGCCAGTAAGTGTTTGGAGCAGGAGGGTCATAAAACACGATTAGAAGAGACATTAATCTGTGAAGGCTCCACCTCCAAGGACCACATGACCATTGCACGAGCAGCCTGCATGAAACCAGGCTGGGAAGTCCTATAAGGGAATCACTTTAGCAGCGAGAAATTGGTTCACATGGTTTGAGGGCTAACCTCCATGAAGAAATCACGCTGGAGCTATCACTGACAAACTTTATGAGTCAAAGGAGGACAATCATGGCAGAAGACTTCAGAAACTTCTCACTGGGAGCTTGTTGGAAATTAGAGACCATCAAAAATGTTTAATACCATATTTCCATACAGAGTCACGGATAGAAAGGATTGAAAACATGCAACACTTCTCTCATCTACTCTAGGCAGACAGTCGACACCGTTCAGGGTTTACGTTTCTTCCACAAATTCAACAGATTTACGTTGAAATATTCATATAAAGTATAATTGGTAAAGCCTAAGAAGCACGGAGACAGACACGGGACACGGGGATACGGCATTTTTCTAAAAAGTAGGACACGGACACGGCATTAAAATTATAATTAAAAATTATAATATATATAAATAAAAAATAACATACTTGTAAAAAAATAATTACTCATAAATGTTAAATGTTCATTATAAAACAAAGACAACATCCAAATGAAGTAATTAATAAACATAAGTCAGATTATCAAGTTCTTCAATCACTTCTCGACCACCAGTGCATCATCTTCTGGAAAAACATCATCGATAAAAAGAAAAGCTTCCATGTCAGGTTCATCTAGTGAAAGTGAGCTGAACAGAAGCGTAGACGACCGAATAGAAGTTGAGGGTGAACCCTCGGACTATGTTAAGGGTGACCGGAGAGGTTGGAGTCGCCGGAGATAGGGTGAGGAGATGGGTTAGGGTTTCTCCCAAACAGCAGTGGAAGAAAGGTGTCATTGGGTTTTAAGTCTTGAAATTTTGCAATATTAATCTGAAAGTTTTGAAGTTTAGAAAGTCATTACTTTTCAAAAGAACCCCAAAACTTTTAAAATTCACGAACGTTGTCGTGTCCAAATGTGGACACCGTGTCCAAGGAGTGTCCCTCCTGTGTCGCCGTGTCCACCACTGCGAAATGTCGAAACTGCCCCAGACACGCCACTTGGAGTGTCCGACACATGTCCGAGGAGTGTCGGTGTCCGACACATCCACGACTCGGACACGAAGACCGTTTAGAAGTGTACGTGCTTCCTAGGGTAAAAGAAATACTTCCTCTATAACTTTCCTAAGTTGTATTAGGAAGTGCAACACAAAAACATTGTGTTAAACGATCAAAGGAGCATTGTACTCCCAATCAAAAAAGGAGCACTGTTGTACACGAGTAGGGAATAAATTTGACATCAATACGGTAGATCAAGCACATGGTAGAAGAGACAAAACTTGAAAAGATCAAATCAATGAAGAATAAAAAGTCTACAAAGGAAATGGGAATATAGGCCAAGTGAAATACTAGAAATCTTGAGTACTAGAACAATAATTATCTTATTATTTTCAATTTCCACCTTAATTTTTTCCTCATGTACACAATTGCTAATTAGAGCCTGAACTTATTTTTAATCATTTATGATAATAGGAGAATCCTCTATTATATTTTTGATCATTTATGAACCCTTGATATCCTCTATATCTTTTATGACAATAGGAGAATCATCACACCTACATAAAAGCCTCAAAAGGCACACCACTTTATGTCACACAGGTTACGTAACCCACTAACCCAGTCAGTGTTCAGCCGGGTGGTCGCATATGAGACCACCCGCACATGGTCGGCTAGGTGACCATGTCTTGTGCACAGCAATGGCTGGTTGCAACTGTGGCGGGGAAGAGAGGGTGGTTGGGTTTTTTTTTTTTTTTGGGGGGGGGGGGGGGGGTTTATATAGTAAGTGACTTTAGGGTTTAAGTGTAATGCAATCTTGGTCGTTCGCTTTCTTCTTCTTTTTTACCCCTTACCCTACTTCTATTCCATTCCTATCAATTCCTAGTGGGTTGGTAAATTAAGTTTATTTTTTATGGTCAAACATGTTTAGAAAAAAAAATTTGTATTTTTCCTGCTTTTTTCAAGTTTTTTTCCTAATTTTTAAATTTAAAACAAAAAAAAAAAAAAAAAATAAGCAGTCGTCCAAACCTGGGCGACCGCCCAAACGCCTAGGCAAGGCCAGTCACCTAGGCTATACCTATACTTTGAACCCAGTAAACAAGGCCCTACTATTATTACAAAAATTGCTAGTTAAAACTTAAAATATCTTAAAATATGCATATTTCCCTTGTTAAGGAACTTAAAGAATTTGCCATTTAAAAGGTAAGAGTAACAAATGCAAGATTAAGTGAAAAACAGTTGGAACGAAAATTAAAATTTTCGATATGGTAAAAGAGTGACTGCAATTTTCGTGTTAGAGATCAAGATATGGAACTTACATCTGTTGAAAGTGGATCCACCAACTCAACACCTGCAATGTCAAGAGAGTGACATTTAGATAAAATGCCACCACAACCTGCATGAACCATTGAGGGACCACAAGCAAATCCACGTCTAATTTGCTCCTGTAGAGCAAGCCAATCATAAGGTCCATCTCCATCACTGTTGTCAAGAGAAATATCAACAAAGGATACAGACTGCTGCACTAAGTAGGCCAGAGCATCAAGCAGCTCGTGCAGAGGTTGTCTTTTGCTAGTTGAAGGCAAATCTTCCTCCGGTAAAATATTGCTTATGAAGGATGAAGAATTATCAGCATTATGCACACTCAAGGATTTACTAACTTTAGGAGTGCCAACAGAACGCCAAACACCAACAGGTGCAGGAACAGGGTGATCGAGCACACTATCACTATCACCTGCTATTCTAACAGGTATTGTATCTTTTTTCTTTACTTCGTACCTACAAGGTATCATTGTTGAGGTTCTAGATGGATCACCAGATACCTGTTCAAAAACTGACCTTCCAGTCAGCATGTCCATTGCCATGGGAGATTGATTATCTAAAGAAAATATAATGTGTCTAATCCTACACATAGTTGCCTGGAACATCATGCATTCTATTTCAGTAGCAAGAACAGTTTTTACTGATAGCAGAAGATGCCCTGCTTCATGTATGTTTTCTATCTTATTGTGCTGAAAAACTGTTGAAGAACTTGGTAATGTGATTCCAGAAACAGATGTTAGATCTTCTTTAGGAGTGGTTGTGTTGTCAGTTATAACTGGCTTCCGGTTGATCTGAGTTTTCCTGCCTCGTACATGGTTGTAATATTTTAAGGACTGGTTGGACGAGCCCACTTCAGGGACGAAGTTTGCTTTACCAGACCCTTCATTTTTGTCTTCTGAAAGTCGCAAAATTGGTGAAGGAGGACTCGCACCATACACATATGCGGAGGAAGCAGAATATGGACTCTCAACTCTCTTGGACTTCGGCAGATATGGACTCCTGAAAATTGTTGTGGAGAACTCACTCGTTGGGGTTTCAACTGCCGAATACTCAGAAGCTAATGTAATCAGTGCTTCAGCCTTTTTTAGATGATCAAACTCTGTTGAGAAATATATAATGGAATTGCTAAAAGAAGCAACTGACTTGTGAGTATCCTTGACTTCGGTGTCCTTAACTAGTGATTGGTGCTGGTTAAACTCTTCAAAAGGTTGGATGGTTGAAACAGGCAAATGTGTCTCAGCTGGTGCATCAGACTTTCCATGACAGGGACTGCTACTGGCATCTCGAAAATCCATGGGAGAAAATGTAACAGGCTGTGATTCTGCTGTACCTGGGGGCTGGACAAAGGCAAAACAAAACTTTATTGTACTCTTAATAAAAACTACAGCTTATACTAAAAGAGGATTGTATCCTACAATTTCATGCTTCCCTTTTACCCTACATGTGTCAATAGTACCTTGACATAACATGGTTTTCAGACCCAACCCGTTTGGTTCAACTTAAACTTGACAAAACAGAACTCTCAATTGGCTCAGCAGGCAGGGTCATCCACAATGACCCAATTTTGGACCTGCTGACGGCTATATTGTATCTGACCCAGTGGTTCAACCTTGACTGGATTAATTATTTTATTATTAGTTATTAATAATAATAAAAAAATAAAAAAAATCCCAAGGATTCATCTTCTTTCTCTCGCACTAGCTCTAACCCATCCTTTGTTGCTTCTGTCTTTGATACTCCCTTTGAAAGTTCAAAACACCACTGCCTTTTACTCTCTAACTAATCTTCTTCCACACGTCGCTGTGTACTAATGTTACTTATGTGGTTTAGAACAGTACCTTAATTTTATGATTATTTGAATATGTCATTTATCATCTATATTCATTTTTTTTTAAATACTAATCAGTATATGTGTTTGAGTCTTTGAGATGTCACCCGTTAACAAGTTTTTTACCAGTACGGTCTGCGGACCCTGCCACCTAGTGGATTGGCCAATGTTTCAAGATGGGTAAAAAAATCATAAATTTTGTATGCATATATACATTATCCTCTATGTAAAAATGTATACATACTAATAATATATATCACTAGCAAATAACAATTATTACGTATCCAATACAAAATGTGTTTATTAAGCAAAAAAAATCATAAATTTTGTATGCATTAGCCTCTATGTAAAAAATTATACATACTAATAATATGTATTACCAGCAAATAACAATTATTACGTATCTAATACAAAATGTGTTTATTAAGCAAAAAAAAATGATAATCTGAACACAGGTATCCTAAGGGTCACATTCAAGACGGAGTAGTTTTTTACTAATGAAAGTTGAAGTTGTGGTATGTATGCACCTACAATGTGTACGTCTGGCACCCAATGTATATAATGTTGCTTCCCTGTATATAATTACAACATATATCATACATTTTTGCATCATTCATTATATCATGCAAAGTTCATAACATATCCCAAAACATTTTATATATGATTCATGGATGTATGCAACCTTCAAGAATTTGTGCATTTAAGGTTCAGGTTGAACATCATTATTAACACATATATAGCATTTTAATTTTATATTTGATTGGCATATTTGAGTTTGCCGTAGACACTTGGTATATCAGAAACTTATGCAACATGAGTAACATGACACTTTCGCAGGTATATTTGGAAGAAAAAAAATGTTGAACAAGACATGCTGGTGAACTGCTGACTACAAATTCTCTCCGATTTTTCATTTGATATGTAAAGGTAGAATGTCGCCTAAAATGGACATTAATCTGCTGTCATTTAACAAGTATCATTACCCGACAAAGTAGTAGCCTATCAAAGGTCATAAAAAAAAGTATTTCTTATGAAATATCAGTTTTCATATATAATAAGCTAGGCGAGGTAAGAAAACTCTGGAATGTCAGAAGGTGAGAGTTTGTTTTTTTGTGAGATGTTATTTGCAGTTATTACTGGAAATCCGTAGGTTATACCTGTTGCTAAAAGATGTTGTGATTCAGCACAAAAGATACTTTGAAAACTTAAGCCTAACGTTCCATTTACAGAGCACAGTTCTACTACCACTAATAATACTAAAAAAAAGGTAAGTAGGTAAACATCGAAAAATATAAGATTAGTTAAGGTACTTATATCCATAATACCTCACCAATAGCCAAAAGGTCATCCTCGAAAAAGTCGCCAAAGCTTCCAAACTCTGAAAGAAGAATTTCAATGTCCATCCCATCATCATCCCAATCCCAACGTGATCCGACCTGATTCATTGCACGGCGTGTGATGGATGGACTACTGGGGCCAAGCACATTAGACTCTGATCTATATTGGTCCGAAATTTCACTTGCAACATTGCCTATATGAACTGAAGAAGCCGTCATGGCTGTCCGAGAACGTTTAGCAACCTAAAGGAAACCAGGTCAAAGGATATCCATTTTAGAAACAAAGGTCAAGATTAAGATTTGTACAAAGCTATTTTTCTAATCAGAATTGGTGTAGCGAAATTCCTTAGAAATCAAGCAAAAAGTTAATTCAAGTGTGCCTGACATCATTTTGATGAATTGAAACAATACCATGAGCTATTGATACTATGAGCTATCGCCAGAAAACAACTTAAATGTTGCACAAGTAAGAATAAAGGACTACTTCTCCAGCCTTCTGGTAAGAACAACATTCAATGAGGTTTTCCATTTATCCTTACAGGAATACAAGAAGCTTAACCTCCATATATCCTGATGTCTCTTCTAATTATAATGACTTCCAGCATGTGAAACAAAAATTACACACTTGCACCAAAATAAATGAAAAAACTAAACCAAAACTCATATAAAGCAATACAGCTAAGAATGAAATGAGCAAATGATCCATGTTAGTCTACATAAATAGAAAAATCATATTGTAGACAAAACAATCACAAGTACCATCTTAGAGCCATTAGTGTCAAATTGATCACTTTGAGATGAGCCAGACTGTCGACAGGTAAGTGAATCTGCATCAGCCTCCGGATCATGAGCTGCAGAAACCATGTCATCACTTTCACTTCCTACACTACTTGTGCTGCTGATGCTACTACTGTTACTACTATTACTGTACTTGTACGGAAGACGCATGCCCTCAGGCTCTACCAGAAGGCCATATTGAAAATTGAAGTCTTCTGTTCTTCCAAATCCCAAGCTATAACATAAAAACCAAAAGTCAAATCAAGCAACGACAAAAGCAAAGAAATTTATATATGAAAAGATGAAGCAAATGTTGAAATAGCATGTGAAAAGTGGATCTATTATTCAAGTAAAATTGCAGGTCGTAGTTTCAGTGTTTTAATTAACCATCCAAATGAGTGACACTGAGGAAATAAAATCTCTATTATGTATTCTGTGACAAAATTTATTCTAGCTTAGTGACCGCTAATATTTTATGTAGAACCACATAGTTGATACATTGCACATGGTTATTATAACATGTGCTTTGCCCACTAAAAAATAACCTTGACATAACATAAACAAATGTTATAGTCAATATCATTACTACCATGAAGTACTAGGGGACTAAAGTAAATCAAAAATCAAATCTGACCTTTGAGTGATGTGAGATGAACTTGAAGGTTTCCATATTGACAAAGCATCAGATGTAGATGCCCTATTAAAACTTTGTAGCCATATTCTGCAAGATAACAGGTAGCATGTAAGCTATCCACAACATGACCACTAAATGATGTAGATGGTTAGTTATGATAAACACTAGGTATACCTTTTCAAACATGATTTCATGAAAGTTTTATATAAGACAGGAACTAACACCGCCTCCACTGGAAAAATGAACGTCCTCTCAAGAACAGAACTCTTGGTTACACCACGCTTTTGCTCCCCAGTTTCATCAATAACTGTAGAATCTTCACCTAAATGACAACCAGAAACATCCCTAAAAGTGCCAGACATTAACTGATACTGCTTTTCGCAACCACCAGAAGGGCAGCCAAGGGTAACTTCTACATAGCAACTCTGTCCTCTCAGCTGACAACTAGATGATAGAGAAGGTAAACCAATGACAGATCCACTTGACATCTTTCTGCATTTACATTCATAGTTAAATATAAAAAAAATGAAAACCAGGATAAATAAGTCTTGCTCTTTTAACTAAAATTAAGAAGCGTATATTTCAGTAGAGCGTACGAAATCAAATAATATCTACTTATATAGGGGGAAATCTGGACTAAAAATACAAAGAAATTAAATTTGTCGTTTGCTCCTATTGGGTGATCTCATTTGAGAAGCCGGTCACTTTCCAGCAAACAATGAGAAGGCCGAATGGATTTCCTAGAGTAAATCAGTCATTAAAAGCACCACTTCTGGCATTACCCGAAGAAGCCACATCACGAAGTTGGACATAAACTTCTGATGAGGATGATCCAGTTAATATCAATTTTTGGCATGTCAGGGTATTAAGGTATAAGTTATTAAGACAAAATCATGAAATAGAAAGTGCAATATAATCAATTACAATTAAAGGCAAAAATACTTCTTATAATCATCAAACCTTTTATACCTACCAGGCTCCCATGATGGATCAAACAAAAGAAAAATAAAGGACCAAAACAAAGTGAACATTTGAGAGGCCGGAATCAGATATCAAAAAACAGTTACACCAATACTAACATAAACCATGCCTTCATAGCATACTAGTGTAAATTGCATGCTTGGTGTGACCAACAGAATAATGTTAAATTTTGCATGTAGACATGTATATTTCATGGTTAAAAAATACATTCCTTAAAGAAGAAGAAAAAATTATGTTGTGATCTAACAATAATGCACATGATGTCGCCTATTGTGGATAACAAGATCACAACCACAAGAAATTAATGGAATAGGAGATTTGCGAAGCTATTTCATATTGTAGTAGGAACCTTAAATAATTACATAGAAGCTGTGACAATATAATAAAAAGAACACCAAACTATTTATGTATCACATAGAGAAAATATGAAAAGCTTACAATTGCATTTATTAGAGACATCAAAGTAACTATTTATGTATTTGATAGGAGAGAAATTTTTACTTACAATTGCATGTGTAAACATATCAAAAACCTCCCCAATGATAAGAAATACCTAAATGAAGTCATTTATATTGGAACATGGATTGACATGACATTTAAGACTGTGTTGAGGGATTGAACTCAACTTATATTGAAATCAGAACAGTAGAACACCATCATATAAGTAATAACTGTAAACTAATCAAGAAAGTACAGAAGTGGAGATTCCAAAGGCAAAACCACGAAAGTAAACCACCCACACTGTTCCTGTTTTGAAAGCATTATAACAAATTTTGATCGATTAATTACCATTTTT
This sequence comes from Triglochin maritima, assembly GCA_963682175.1. Lineage (NCBI taxonomy): Eukaryota > Viridiplantae > Streptophyta > Magnoliopsida > Alismatales > Juncaginaceae > Triglochin > Triglochin maritima. The sequence goes on along the minus strand of OY821780.1, from coordinate 27,198,243 downwards.
ATAGGTGGAATACTACATGTAAATATGTAACGGATATCTCAATGACATTAATAGACAATACCAAGACAATATGTAAAGGCGATTTATAATATTAAAGAGGTATACATAAGGAACTTATGTTAGATAACATACATTGTGATGGTAAACACAGAAACTAAAAATGGAATAAAGCCAAATTCTCTTCTTGAAATAGTATAGTGCCAGAACGATAGCAAATAAAACATTTTAAAGAAATATAAACTAATAATGGAGAATCAACAATCAACATATATGATTTAAAAAGAGTGAACAAAGAAAAGCATACCTGGTATAGGCCTGTTTCACGAGATCACTAGGACAACAACCAGTAATTCTACCACGCAAACCATTAGGAGCAACAATAACTGTCACATTGTTCAAGTATTCAATGTCAACGTCACCAAAAGTAAAACAAATTGAAAGAAAGATCCACCACAATTAGAAAATGGTAAGCAACAACCAACAATGCATGGAAGATAAAGGATAAAGAACTAGCAGAAAAAGATTACTTGATTAATTCTTTTTATCATTAATTAATTATTGTTGATCAATTCTTATTGAATCAAAACATATAATAAACGGCTTGGATATACTCAAAGGGCCAGGAAAATTCATTATAAATGGTTGAGAATTGAGATGGATCCTAGTAAAATTTAAACTAAGGGACGATTAGCACTATTTTCAAGGACTAGGAAAAGACGGTATCCCATGCAAAACCAAAGAGCTAGTGTAGAAGTGATGACACTTTTTGTGCATCAACGAATGGCTAATGTCAAGCATATTTGTCAGTGATAACAGACTCAAAAGGTGACCTTCCAGTTGATATCATTCATAAAATCCATCCATGATTTTCCATCCGAAAAAGGATGAGATATATAAAGGCAGGACAATTTTATCTTTTACTCAAAGTCAAAAATGTACCATTGTCTATTTAAACCATTTGAATATTCTCTTGCCCAACTATCTACAGACTGTAATTAAAGTGACTTTCATTTTTCCATATATTAATGCATCCGCTTTTAAGTAAAAAATGGAAACAACTATGATCTAATGTCTACATCATAATTGAATTAAGGAGGTCAGCTATGTATGAAAAAGATTAAATGAGAGAACCATGGAAAATATGACTTGACTAAAAGTTCCTGAGGTGCCACATTACTTGATGTTTCAAGGGTATTCCTCAATTCCTTAATTTACAAGTCCACCATCAAAGATCGAAATTCATGTTTGGTTGCAGTCTAATGTTGAAAACTGCAATAGCTCTTAAGCTTAATACTTTTGCAACTGAAGGAAAGAAATTATGGAGATTTTACTATTTTTTGTGCTTCGCAAATACAAAAATCTAACATCAGGGATAAAATGTTCAAACTCTGTCCATGGACAACAATATAATATGCAAAAAGGAATTGAAGAGTCAAAAACATTGATAACCTGGGAGATCTTCTCTTACTGTTCGAGAAGAATCATGTCTTGACACTCTTTCTAAATCACTGCTTGACAGCCCCCGGACATTCCTAGAATATTTTAGGAAATAATCACTACAAAAATACTATTTACATACAACTAGATAGATAGCACTGAGTGTTAACAAAAAAGGTGGCGTACTTGGCTGATATAATGACATGCACATAAACTGCCTCGTCGCTAGATGAAAAGATAAACTCGAGAGCTGGTTGTGGCCTCCTATAGAAGGAAATGAGACAATTGTTGAAGTATTACTAGATCAAAGGTGGATTAATTGGTATCGGCGTTCATCAAAAAATCAACACCTAGAAAATGTAAAGGAAAATAAAAAAGGTTTGAACAAGATGAACAAGTAGCATAGAGAGAAGAGACGGACTTAAACCACATACCAACCTGAAATTCTTTTCAGTGGTCGAAAAAGGACACCTTACAAAAACATCTCCATATCTTACATAGTAGAGTCCTTGAAGTGATCTGCAATTAATAGTTGATTACATGAACATGACAAGTGAAAGTGAGGAAAGAAAGTTAAGCAATATATTGAACCTTTCTATACAGTTTCTCAAAGCCTGAGATAATGCAAGAGCAATCTCTTCTGAATTGCCAGGGGCTAACCATGTTCCATTTCCTACGACTAGAAAAGAAAAGGGATTTCACTTGTATGACGAAAAAGTACTAACGTAGAACAACTCATGAGAAACTAAGTTTAATATGTGCCAATGTCATACATATGCTTGGTTATGAAACAAATATCACTATTGTTCATTATATTCGATATCATACCTCTCAGTCCAGACAAAGAACTTCTAGCAGCATCGACAACTGATGTGTGACGTCCAGGAAGAAAGAGCCAGAGCTTTATCTTTTCGTCTAGTCACAAAATATACTTTTCAACTTTTCTTAGAACTAGGTTAGCATAAAGGAACAACTTTCATCAATGCAAAATACTAACTTACCAGGGTTGTGTGCACCCTGGGATGGATCCCAAGGACCAACGAAGTTGTTGGTCCATGCTGAAAGAAAACCTCCATTCTGCAGATTTAGGTGAGCGGAAAGCACAGACATTGTAGCAGCATCTTTTTTCTCTGCTTTCGAACTGATAGTACATGAAATTCAAATTACATGACTGAAGATGCTAATTGTTTGTGTTTGTAAGAACATCATCTAAGGGGGAGAAAAGTACAGTAAATGATTAGACATGCACCTTTTCTCAGACGTGCTTGAATCAGATTCACATGGGACAAACTGAAACCAGGAAATGAGGTGAAGTTCTCCCTGGACATGTAAAGAATAATATGAGAAAAACAAAACGTTTGGAAGGCAACGGTTTCAAAGTGTTTGTGTCACACTGTCACGTCATTGTAGCAAGAGACCAATCTTTACTTATAATAAAGGATAAAAGATAAAAACATTTAGAAAAGGAGAATTATGATTTCTAACAATGGATAAAAAGTATAATCTCAAGATAAGGTACTATAACTAACCACCCTAAGGTGTGCATTCCAATGCTAATTGCAATTTTCAATAAATTTCTAAGCAATATATATTTGTAATTCCAAGATTTGCATAAACCAATTTCTTTTGTCTGTAAGATTTGCATATAGCAATTTTAATTCCTTTGCTTGGTAAATATGTCATTTTTAAGTCATAATAACTGAAAACTTCCTGTAAGAGTGTGGTCATATCAACGCATTTACCATTAAAGATGGACAAAATCTAATTTATGTAGACGCAATTTATGAAAAATGTTCTACTTCAACCTATATTTGGGATTTATTTTTGACAACCAGAATCAGAAATATACGACCATCAAAACCCAAAGGCCTCCCTTTTATTCTATAGTTTTAGTCGATGGGACAGTTAAAGTGTTAAACAAGAAAGGAAATTCACAATTCAAATACTCAAAAGTTAGAAATGGTAAAAAGAACAATACAATTCTGAAGACATTCGTCCACATCTGGAATTCTGAATCCTTCAAACCCAAATCTTTCACAGGGTTGTGATTTCAAGAAGAACACATCATCGTCTCCTCACAATGAGGTGGTGCTAAATGAAGGGGTCATGGCCCCTACAAAACTTGGTAGGTTTCGTTTAGTGGACTAAGATTCAAAATTATTGTCACCTACAAAAACATAACTCTTGGGTCAGTATTTTAACTCATCAAATCTTGCAGAATTATATATTGCAAAAATAAAATGGTATGGCCTTTAAAATCAAAAGTGGAATCAACATCAGTAGTCCCCTCCCAAACCCAACACCACTCTTCAATTCTGATAAAATTGGACCCCCACCCGATCCCAGGTTTACTTCGGCTTGACCTGTCTTTTACAATAATTCAATAAATATATGCAACCCCACCAAAAAACAGAGTGAAGATTAGTACCTAGAAACAACAAAAATCATTAATATTCCATCATACAATTTCCCTCTACATGTACTAACTTCAATAACAACCTGTAGTAAACTATATTTTCCAATTCTTTACCATGCTAAAAAAATTACGATTAGCAAACAAAATCAGAAGCGCAAATATGTAGACAGTGCGAAGTGACTATATTTCGAGCCCCCAAAAGCAAACAAACATACTTAGAAAGAAAAGAACAAATTTCAAAAGCATCAATTCGGCCTCAACACTCCACATCCTACCACAAAATCAGAAAAAAACCGGTCGGTCGACCTCCTCTCCCACCAACCTCCGATCCTACCAGAGATCCCTTGGTTTCTGATACCAAATCGAAATTATAATTACCAAAAGAGAACAAACATACTTAGAAAGAAAATAAACAAACTTAAGTAGTACCAATTTACCATTAATACCCCATATCCTACGCACAATCAAAAAAAACACTCGGAAGCAACGAAATTCAGAAGCATCGGCAGAGAAAAGCGTACCCCGCAGCGCAGAGGGAGGTGCGGTGGAGACGCGTCGTGGAAGGGGTTAGGGCAGGGTTGGCGTAGCGAGGTGGTCGAGAGAGGGTTTGGGTTTTTCCACCGGAGGCAGGCCGATTAGGGTTCGTGTGGGTGACCAAAGAGGACAACAATCAGGCTGTAAGGCCATCACTAACCATGACCTGGACGACCCGGTCATCAGCTCTCTCTCTCTTCAAAATCAGCTTTCTCTCTCTTCCACATCAGCTTTCTCTTTCCTCAACCCACCTTCTTCTCTTTCCTACACTATTCATCTCTTAACCACAACCCAACAAAACCCACAACAACCTACCTCTCTCCTCCACATCATCTTTTATTTCCACTAACTTTTATTATATTCCAAAATCAATTATATTTACTCAAAACATTAATAATTCAAACAAATATTTATTAATAAGCAAATAATTATGTTTATCAATAACAAACAAAATACATATTTATTTAAACCATTATACGTAGCGTAATACAATAAAATATTACATTACCTTAATTTCATTAAAATGAAAATGCATACTACTAAAAAAAATTAATTTGAGGTTCCCCCGAATCGTTGCCATATGTGCTCGATCAAGTCATATCTTAGGGCGAGATGCCTGTTTTTTTCACGAATGCGTTCTCTGGTGTCCATATACGTATCAAGATTGACAACACGACCGGTGGAGAACTGATTCGAACCCAGAGTTGATGTGCCCCCTAAGTTGGGCGGGAGGTCCTGATCAAACTCTGTTGTATCATAAAGAGTGGAATATGAGTCTCGTTCGTCCTCTACTATCATGTTGTGCATTATGATGCACGCAGTGATGATCTTGCTCAGCAGGTCAACGTTCCACGCAAGAGCAGGAGATTTTATGATTGCCCACCGCGCCTGCAGCACTCCAAATGCACGTTCGACGTCTTTACGCACTCCTTCTTGACATTGTGCAAATAATCTGTCCTTAGGAGTTTGGGGTAAAGGGATAGACTTCACGAAAGCTGCCCACTGCGGATAAATACCATCTGTAAGGTAATATCCCATATTATAAGGATGACCGTTGACAGAGTGGGAACGAACCAGAAAAATAACCAATTTTGGGCGAAAGTAAAATTTATATACGACGACGCCGCCCTTACTAATTACCAACTCTCACCTAGAAACCAAGAGGCAATCAAAGGTCGTTGGAGGAGAATAAATCACGCAACAAGCAAATGGGCGGGCATCTATGACGAAGCAACAAGACGGATGAGAAGTGGACAAAACGAGGATGACGTGATGAAAGAAGCTCATCAAATTTACCAGAGTGAGACCAACACCGGCTTTCAATACTCACACGCCTGGAGAATTTTGAAACAATACCCAAAGTGGAGATCCTTGGGCTCTATACGCAATTTTTCGAGCAGACAATCTTCCGGGTCTTCCAATAAACGAAGTTGTACTGACCCGTCTGGCTCCGGGTCCTCCACTAAACGAAGTCGGACGGAGCCATTCGAAGAGGAAGGCCATGAAAGCTCGCCTCCTAATTTTCCTACGACGATCCCTGAAAATTTCGCACATCCTCAACCTCGTCCTACCGGTATCAAAAAAACCAAAAAGAAAGGTAAAGCGGTAGCCGATGATGAAGAAGTGCATGTTACAAACCTGGTTGCTCGTCTTGCTGAACACACTACCGTAAAAGACAAAGAACTGGCATTCAGAGAACGCAAGTTGGAGTTTCAAAGAAAGAAAGAGAACCGACGTGCTAAGGAAAAACTCTATGATATATACGTACAACTACTGAAGCTTAAAGAGCTGGGTTTAATGTCTGAGGAGGACGAAATCCAGCTAGAAAATGTACGTAAGGAGTTGATGTCATTTTCCGTTTAAGCGTTGTAATTCTGTTTTAATTTCAATTAAGCGGTGTATTGTAGTTTTGTTCCGATCTAATTTCAATTAAGTGTGCTAATATAGTTTTAATATAAAATTATTTACGAAATAATATCCCCACGTATTTAAACAAAATACAAATTAAATACAACATTTTCAACAAATAAATAATACCCCAACATATTTAAACCAAACATAAATTAAACCCAACATCTCCAAAAAATAAATCAACTTAACATCTAAAACAAATATTTAACAAAAAAATAAAACTAAAAACTAAAAAAAAAAATAAAAAAAAAAACCCGGACGCGCCACGTGGCGCGTCCGGATTGGGTGACCTGGGGCACCCAGGTCGTCGACCCGGGCGTTGGAACGCCCGGGTCGACGACCCGGGCGAAGATGACCCAGGTCATCTTCGCGTTAACGCGAAGATGACCTGGGTCATCTTCGACCCAGGTCGGATGACCCGGGTTTTGCCCCCGATAAGGGGTGCCCTAAGCGGGTCCGCCACGGGTGGGTATGTACTTATCCGAATATGGGTACAGGTATATATCAGGTCCAAAATATTTGTACCTTTACTCGACGAGTACCCGTTAAGATAGTAGGTAATACCAGGTATAGGACGAGTAAATGGATAATGTGGGTATAACCTGTTAAAAAATGCTGAAAATGATATAGAAATCACAAACAAATGTCAAACAAACGTCAAACAAACATTGGCATTAAGTTTAAATTCGTCCAGTAAATGTATCGGAGGGTTACGTGGTTTAGGGATTTAGATTTTAGGGTTTGGATTTTAGGTTAACGGGTATAGGTATACGGTTAAGAAAATTTAAACAGGTATGATTTTTTGTACTCATACTTGTATCCGACCGGGGCTAGTAACCGGGTATACATGTATTACTTGATTGGGGCTAGTGACTTGGTATACAGGTATTACCCGCCCCGATACAGCCCTAACAGCAATGGAGTTTCAGCTTGATTTTGTACTTGTTGGGTTTCGATTCTGACTCGTGGAATTTTTTTAAGACCCACAATTCTCGAGTGTGCTCCACTTTGTGAGGCAATCTGAGATTCCAAACTGATGGTGACCCAACATCAGATACTTGAGATGCATTTTTTTATTCCAACTGAGGATTCGATGCCCACACCTAAGGGTATCATTCAACTCGCTCAACTAGTTGGTGTATAATTAGTTACGGAGTAAGGTGTCCCCACACAACCTCCACAGCGGTTGGAGAAAAATAGTAGGATAATATTATAAATATAAAAGTGTATTTTGTTTTCTAAAAGAAAATAAGGATATATTTGTGATAGGTTTTGACTTTGAGCATCATTGAGATGGACAAGTGTAATTTGTATATTACTTAAAAGAGGTTGACAAGTGGGCGTTTCACTTGTACGATAAAATCCATACTCGTCTTACATGCATTGTGTTTTGAGCACAGATTAGTTGCCAGTAGTTTCAACAAACATTCATGACTACCATTGTGACGCTCAAAATCTTAGTGGTTTGTTTGGATCAATGACTTCTTGCATGACAACTATTACTTTTTTCGACTAACAGTAGTGGCTTGTAGCTAGGGGTGCACACGGGTCGGGTTGAACCTGAAAACCAACCTGAACTCGACTGTTCGGGTCAGATTGGGTCGGGTTGGGAAGGGGTTCGGGTTGGGTCAGGTTGGAAAAATCGGAAAACCGAATTTTCGGGTCGGGTTCGGGTTGAGAGGTCGGGTTGACCCAACCCAACCCGAACCCGAAGAATATTTTTTTTAATGTATTTCATCTCAGAATAATCTGGGTCGTCCAAAGTAAGGCTGAATTTGAGCTCTCCAAACCCAAACTCTTTCCTTTCCTCTCCAAACCCTTTCCTTTATTCTCCAAACCCTCGCCTCCTCACGCACTCCTCTCCCGCCCCCTCTCCTCGCCTCCTCGCGCACACCTCTCTGTTGACCCTGCCCCACCGCAACCTTCGACATGCTCTCCCTTGATCCATCCGCCCTTCCACAGGCTCCACTCCTCTTTGTCAATCCGGCCTCCGTCGATCCCTCCTTCAACCCCAATCGTCACGCACTCTGAACTCTCAGGTCGGGTTGGCTTGAGCTCTCCTATTCAACTCCTCTGACTCTAAACCATGGAAATTTAATCTTGTCTCAAAGGGGGAAATGTTAATTTTTGTTATAGGAAGGATGGATTGTTGTCTACATTGTTCTGAGTTGTGAATGATGCTTTCCATCAATGCAGATGTCAATTGATGTAATAATGGATTCTGGGTTGGCCTTTCTTTTTCGTATTTTTCTATGATTTAGATTTTTTCTTCTTCTTCCCAGTTTTGCATTCATAGCTGAAATCTTCTCCAGACATGTATTAGGTAGACCTCACAAATAATAAGTATGATCTTATGATGTTCTTATCCCAACACGTTACTTTATACAGTAAGTTCAGTTAACTTAGATGTTGTAACTTTATGGATTGGTTGGCTTAAAAACTTAAGCGATCGGTCAAACCGATTACAACAATGGTCGATCGTTGCTGGCTCCAACAGAATTCCTACTTTACTCTTTTGATTGGTTGGCTTTCTCATCTTTTTGTCTTCAGCTCAACAACTATATGGATTTTTTAGCTTACAAATGAGGATTCATTTCTTTGTTTTAGACAACTTTTACATCTCATGTTGATCCATTCTTTAAGGCAAAACCTTCCCCGTATTCAAACACCAATTATACACACACTCAAGCCTATGTGTTCTTAACTCCTATCCTACTCAAGTGCGCTCAAGTATTATAGTATTTAGTAATTCCACTTCCATTTGTCAAAGGTCGTATAAGCTTAGGGAGGAAATGCTCATCTCGGATTGTGAGAGGAAGAATCAAATTCAACGAGGTTGTTCGTGAGCTTAGATTGTAAAATGTTTGATCTCGGTCCAGAATGGAGATCAGATTAGTGAAGTTGTGAGAAAACTTGCAAGAAATGATTAGGACCCAGTTGGGTTGCCGAACCTATAAAAATCTCTGGTCGACTTGTGGTCCCACTGTTCTCTCATTTTGTTTGTTTTCCGTTGCATTTACTTAGATTTGCGATTATTTTATGGGTCATTGATCTCAATAGTTACTTGACTTTTTAAAGTTTCAAAATACATCATGTAAACTTATGCAATACTGAAATATCGTAATTGATGCAAAAACTAGTTAGTGTTTAATATGTAACTATGATAAGTAAAACATATACCATTGAGTTCTTTTTCATGTAAAATAATATTTTAACTTCTTTACTGTAATCTAATCATCCACTTGAAATTTACTTTTAAACAATGAATATGAATATATTGGCGAGAGTAGACAAATCCTGAGGTAGTGTAGGATTTTATCCTAATCCTAATCCTAATTGGGTTTTGTTGTTGATTAGGTGGTGATTAGGGGGAATGGTGATGGATGGCTTGGATTGAAGATGGTTGGATGGAGGGTTGAGATGGAGAAGAGATGAGATGTGTGGTGAAGATGGAAAGTAAGGAATGGATGGTGAGGATGTGTTTTGGGGAGATATTTAGGAGTTTTTTCTCTCTCTCTCTCTCTCACTCGCGATTCTCTCCCTCTCTCCTGCAGTGGTGCTCCGGTGAAGAAGAGGTGATCTCCGGCGAGTCGAGTTCGGAGCCGTTTGTGGTGGAGGTGAGTTGGTCGGTTGATAGCTCATCTCGTGGTTTCCATTTTGGTTCTCTCTCCCTCTACCTAACTCGTGTTTCGGTGGTTGTGGTTGGTTGTTGGAGGTTGCCGGAGGTGGTGTTGTGGCTGTGGATCGTCAAGGAGGCGATTGATAGTCGTTTGGACGCGAGGTTCGTCGACGGATCGTGATTTGGGGAGACGTGCTCGGGGAGGCGTCGTCACGGTTCTTCTAAGGCTTCTTCAAGCCTTCCGGTATGCCAAGCTCGCTCACTTATTGATTGTGAGTATTTGGAAGTCGACGGTAGGCCTTTCGGCTCGTCACGAGTAAATGTGCAGCAGATTTCACTGCCTGATCGGTCGACCGGTTAGTGCAAACGGTCGACCGTTCATAAAGAGATTTTGGGTTCTGCCTCAAATCGGTCGAACGATGCCCTTGGGGCGGTCGACCGATCGTGCGTAGGAGGCAAGCCTGGTGAGTTTCGGTCGACCGGGTCCCCTTTGCCGGTCGACCGTGTGCACTATCTTAAGTCGGTTGGGAGCGATTGACCATCCAAACGGTCAACTGCTCGTTGACTTCGTCCGACCGTGACTTAAGTGAGAATAGTGGTCGGTTCGACCGAAGGTAGTTTCGGTCGACCGGACTTGTGTGCTGAGCGTGGGGAACGCTCTGGAGGAATTCGGTCGACCGAGGAGGTTTTGGCGTTCGACCGGATTCGTGGTGCGGGTGAGGGATTTTTCCCTGGTGGGATTCGGTCGACCGAGAGTGCTCGGGTGTTCGACCGAATTCGTTGTGGGAATTGTCCCTGGTGACTTTCGGTCGAACGGGACCCCTTTGCCGTTCGACCGAATGGTTGTTTTGTTCGTTGAACCTGGGAGTTGACCATCTAAACGGTCGACCGTCCCTTGACTTTGGTTCGACCAAACGAGTGCGGTTGGTGGGAAACGGTCGACCGATGGAGTGCCGGTCGATGCGATTTCCCTGTATTTGCTTGATTCGGTCGACCAGGACTTTTGGTTCTGTCGACCGTTTGTGTCAAGTTTTGCACTATGGAGGTGCCGTTGTTGTGGTCGTCCGTGTAGGGCGAGTTGTGGTGCCGATGTTCTTCCGGCGAGTGTGCTAGGGTGCACGAGAGTTGCGGTTGTTGGTTGAGATTAGACCTGGAGCCCCGTAACGGTGCGAGAGCTTGGGATTGGCTGAAATAGGCCTGATGCCCAGCTTAGAATTGTGGTGTTGCGGCGGTTGGTTGAAAGAGACCTGGAGCCCCGTGACTGTGTGAGAGCTGCGGTTGGTTGAAATTAGACCTGGAGCCCAGCTAGTCTGTACGGGGTTGGTTGAGATTAGACCTGGAGCCCCGTAGTGCGTTCAGGTTGGCTGAAAAAGGCATGGAGCCTGAGCAGGGACCGTGTGTAGGGGTTGGTTGAAATTAGACCTGGAGCCCTTAGACGTTTGGGTTGGTTGAGATTAGACCTGGAACCCTTGGTCGTGTCGTGGTAGCTGCGGTTGGTTGAGATTAGACCTGGAGCCCAGCTTGGCGATGAGTGCGTGGTACGGTGGTTGGTTGAGATTAGACCTGGAGCCCCGTGACTGTGGTGTGTGTTGTGGTTGGGTGAAAGAGCCCTGGGGCCCAGCCCGCTGTGATGCTTTTCTTGCTTTGTAGAATTGCATGCTAGGGTGTCCTTCAGTTCATGTATTTAGAGTTTGGCATACGGGGTTTCCTTCTGGAAACTCAGGCATTGTTGCATGTTTACTTTCAGGCCGTGATCGGCGATAGGGGGTGGTGACCGAGGAGAGGAGCACCGCTACCGGATCCAACTTTCTCTCAGTTGAGGTCGAGTGATTACTGTTTCCATTTGTATAGTCTTTTGATGTAATCACAACTTTTGAAATACTATGATGTTCGTATATATATTATATATGTTGGTGCACCTGTGTTCAGTATTTGCGTAATATCCTCTGTTGATTATGTGTTATTAAAATTTTAAATTTTCCGTTGTGTTGAGGATGTTACAGGTAGTGTTTGGATGTATGATTTTCTCTCGTTGTTTCCCTAGAATACTACTATTCCATAAACTGAGCATCCAAACACTATTCCCTAGAATACCACTATTCCATAAACTGAGCATCCAAACACCTACGAGAAGTAAGAGAATCTGGTTTCGTAGGGAAACCAGTTGTTAAGTTTACATGTAAATCTCAAATGATCGTTGGGGGAGTTTTTCCAGTTATGCACAAATCCCAACGATCACAATTACCTATTGAATCCTAGTTGTAGCAATATTTAGAAAAGTGTCATCATTCTTTTGACGACTTTGCCCCCACTTCCCCACCTCAATGTTATTTTCTGATAAGGTCCTACATGAATGAAGCACAACAAATCACAATTTACTCTTGCTTCTAATTTCAAAGCACTTCCACTCCACCTCCATCGGATGCCATCATCCCCAAAATTCTCAACAACACATTGTATCAGGTCAAGGTAGCACTTGTAGTTTTGATACTCGCTGATATTTTTGTTTTAGATATTGAATAGGCCTCCCCCTTCATTTCACAACCGAATTTGTAAGTAATCATCATTGTGAATGCATGAACAAATTTTCTTTCCTCATTGAAAATTATGTTGGGTGGAGAAAGAGTGTGTTCTCACGGTGGAGAAGAAGAATGGGAGTGGACAGCGAGGGAGAAGGGAGGTTTCGAGGGCACGAAAAAGTCAGAGTAGAAATGAATTACTGATTTGACGCAACTGGGTTCTTCAGAGATTTGACACACAAACAATAAGAGTTAATACCTTCAAAAAACTCAATTTTGGCAATAGGCTAGGAGAAACTAGTTTTCCCAGAATCTATGAGATAAAACCATACATTCAAACAAGGAAAATGCTAGATGGGTTCTATTTTGGACTCCAAACTCTCAACCTCTCATCACGTGGGGGAGTAAGCTTCTCATCCACTCAGTCTTCCATGTGGCATGATCTGGGCAATTTATCAGTCTTCTAGATTTTGCCAAATTACCTCCAAACAAATCTCCCATGTGCACCATATTAAATGGTTGTAATCATTATCCATTGCGTAAAGAACATCCCCCACATACAAACCACATTTTCTCTCCCCACACACAAATTTGGATGAGCCTAGACAAATCTAGACGGCTAGACTGCTCCTCTCGTCTGGACAAATCTGGACGTTGAACTTCGTCTGGACAAATATATTCCTTTCCTATTCAGATATATTGTCTTATGTTTGTGTTTATGTTTGACGTACATACCAAACATGTTTGCACTGTCTTTGTCTGGACTGAGCATAATTTTGAGCTCATTTATCACTTTTCTACTTAACTCAAAATGGTATTCAAACCAATAAGTTAGCTAGATATATCATTATATATGTGGTATGAAAGTTGCATTTTCGTTTGGATATAGATTAACAAGTTTAGGAAACTGATTATTGGCGACAGATCGATGTCTACCATTTAGATTTTCATATGTTTATGTTTGCTGGACATGTCAGCAAATGTTTGAATAAGATATATCGTAATCAAATATCTGGATATCTAGTTGTTCAGATGTACATTTTGGCCCACTAATCTAGACATTACAACTAGACACAAGTACTATATATCCAGATAGCAGGCTCTGTATTCAGAAATATCCATACACATATCCTACATATCCAGTCAACATGTATCCATAACAGCTTATGTCCAGACATTAGACACAACACATTATGTCCATAAATATCTAGATATCATTAAGAGAGGTTCATAGATATATAAAATGTTATCACACAAAAATAGTAAACATATCAAATTTCATTAAACTAAACAATTTTTTAAACAAATCTGGATATCTACATACCCACACATCCATACAGATATCCAGATATCAACGTATCAGATATCCAATATGTACTTATTCATGCTCCCACTCAGCTTCTATCCAACAAAAAACCAATGCAATATTATCATGGACACGTCTCACAAAATCAATAACCACAGAAAAATACTACTAAATAATCATTAACAAATATGTCCACAAGCCAAAGGACGAGGATGAGGTTGTAGGATGATGAAAGTTAGAGGACGATGAAGGAGGTTGGAGGAGAAGGACGGTGATGAGGTGTGATAGGATTTCAGTGAGGAATCCGATCAAAATAAGAAGTCGTCAGTTGAAGATTGGGAAACAATACTTTGGACTTCATCTGGACAAATCTAAACGGTTGGACTGCTCCCGCTCGTCTGGACAAATCTTGACGCTGGACTTCGTCGAGACAAATCTGGATGGCTGGACTGCTCTCGCTCATTTGTACAAATCTAGACAAACCTGGACAAATCTGGATGTTATACTTCGTTAGGACAAATCTGGACGGCTGGACTAAGGTGTGAGGAGTATGGAGGATGGCACTGAAGGAAGACACCATAGGAGGATGAAGATCAGAGAAGGACGATGAGGAGGAGGAGGTCGGAGGATGTCGGAGAACATTGGAGGAGGAGGCCAGAGGATGCCACAAAAGGAGGAGGCCGGAGGATGCCACAAAAGGAGGAGGTCGGAGGAAGAGAATGGTGGGAGGAGGAAGGAGGATGATGAGCAGGGAGGGAGGAGTGGGAAGGAAGTAAGTTTGAAATTTGAATTGGAATGGGGAAGAAAATGGTTTATTTTAGTGGAATACTTGTGGTTTAGACATTAATATTATAATTATTTCAATCAAAATAGAAATTTTACGTAACCAACCACCTCCACTATTAGGAGCCCAATTAGGAGCACATATATCACTACTCTTCAAACAATCCCTAAGTTGTAGAAGTACATTTTAGTTAAAAGTCATATTATCTTTCATTCATTTTAATAATTGAAGAATATATTCTAAAAATATTATGGTCTAAAAGCAAATAAATATTCTAAACTAATAAGTGTTTCAACCCAAAATTATCCACATTGGGTATTCTGATTTGACACCTAATTTATAAAAAAATGTCACTTATTCTTAAATCATAAGGTTCTTGATTGTAATTTAGTTTAACCGCAAGTGCATGACTGTCGGTGAAGATGGGGCAAGTACAGGTCGATCCACAGGGAGGTGTGTTGACTCTACTTCTTTGGAAGTCGAGTGGAAAATAAAAGGGAGAAGATGTGTGATTACACTAAAAAAATTACGTTAAACTAGCAAGCAACAAACAAAGCAAACGAAAGCGAGAGAAATCGAAAGAGACATAAATCAAAAGCGAGATAAGATTCAGGAATAAAAACCCTCAAATGGTGGAGTGTGTGTACACATGAAAAAAAGTGGTGATGAATCCATTCAATAGAGCACAAGTTAAGGTTGTGTGTTTATACATAGGAAGTACCTTATGATTGTGGCAAGACCTATCATCCAAATCACTAACCTAATTGATTAACTTGAGCATAAATAGAGTTTGTTATTAAGAACATAAACAAGCATGTGATGTACCTAATAATTATGGCAGAAACCATCAAGTTAAGTATTCTCTTTTATTCAAAAAAACACACCTGCAATCATCACATAAAGTAAAATATAGCATTCATTACATTCTTCATGACATGTATAAACATCAACTTCACCCTTAAAGGGGGATGAAACTATTTACTACTCATTAAGAAAAGGAGACAAAACAAAATTAAGCTAATTAAGCTGAGAAAAGAAAACATGCTAATTAATTCTACTAAGATTAAGACAAACAAAATTAACTAAGCATGCAAGAATTAAAAAACAACAAGAACTAACAAAACATTCTTTTATTGCCCACTCACATTACAAGTAGCATCTCACCACTAGAGTTTTGCTCCAAGACTTTACTCCAAGTAGAGAGAATGACCACCAAGAGAGGAGTACATTACAAGGGAGGAGGAAAATTTCTATTTATAGTCATAAAAAAGGTAATCGGGGACAATTCCCCGATGTGGGATTAATGGCATACTATAAATGGACATAAAACACACTAATACAACACCCGACTAAATCTAATCAGATCTGGATCAGATTCCACCGCCAATTGGCGGACTGGATTGATTGGATCCGGTCCTTCTTTGGTTGAGGCTTGGATGAGTTGATTTCTTCATGTGTAGTGCACTGATTGATATTAAGTTTAAACCGCAAGTGCACGACCGTCAGTGAAGACGTGACAAATACGGGTCGATCCACAGGGAGGTGTGTCAACTCTGGTTCTTTCGAAGGATACTCGATCCCCACTCTAACTCTAATACTTAATCACTTGGATATGATTTGCAATAGATAACACAAGTAGTGAAGTTTTGGATTTCAGTGTAAGAAAATAAGAGCTTGAAAGTAAAGAGAGTTTAAATCTAAGGTATAAATTCATGGGGAGTGTAGAGATGTGTACAAAGCAAGCTGTTGAACACCCTCGCCAAACTTGATTCTCCTCTCACAACCCAAGAGAGACTTCTACCCAAAGACGATTTCAACCTTGGTGATTCTTTGATATGGAAATTAAAATCACAATACACTATAATACTTGACCATTTGGATATGATTTAGAATGGATAACTTGGTGACGTTTTGGCTTTCAGTGTGGGAAAATAAGAGCTTGAAAGTAAACAGAGTTTGACTCTAAGGTATGGATCAATTGATGGGGAGTGTAGAGATTTGCGAAACAACAGAATGGACCCTATTCATAAGCTTTCAAGCTCCGCTAGACATTTGATTGGTAGGTGGGAGCTGGTGAGAAGATTAAGTACAAACATTTCAAATCTCGAGCAGTCTATCTGCACAAAAAATGGTTGACTGGTGTGCCATTGATCGTCTATTTTAGGCAGTTGACTTTGGTCAAAATAAGCTTAGCAATTGTTCTTTCAAGTGAATCGGATAGACATTATAAATCAAAGTATTCTAGAACTCACCAAACTCAAAAAATGGTCAGCTGAACAAGGGTTCGGTTGTCCAATCAATTTGCCCAAAGTGGTTGTCCGGTGAACAATCAGTCGCCAGGAACAAAAACAAAAACTTGTGCCAATGACTATTTTGATAGGATCAATGACCTTAAACTAATTAAATTTTAATGCAACTAATTGTTCTACAAATGATACACAATGGAAATTAAGACAAAAGTAGAACAACCATGCCACAAATGACACCAGAGATTTTTATAAAGATTCGACATCACAATCGGGTTGTGGTCCTCTTTACAAGCTCCACTCAACCCCGAGCCCCGCTTGCATCCTCACCAATACAAGATTTGTCAATTAAGCACATTGTTGATATCAATTATGATAATATGAATAACATATGATTTCTCCTCTTTTATATGTGTTTATTGCCTCCTTCTATACGAAGATTATGCATGTATATAATGTTGGCTTTTTGGCCTTAATCATTGTTTTGATGATTTAATCAACATAATCTTAATCATAAGAAAATTAGAGTAGCACACATATTGCATTGCATATATATTGCATGTGCTAACCTCTACAGGTGATCAAGACTCATGGAAGGAAGGAAATCAAGTCAAGATTTGTAATAAAGCTATATGAAGACTTGTAATCTTGATTTTATTTTGAGTCTTAGGAACATGTGTAAATTGAGCATACAAGAGCTAAAAACTTATCACTTACACACTAGGTTCCTTAGAGAAGTCACACACAAAATTTCACCTTATTTGGACTTCATTAGATCACCCAAACCTTAGTCGGAAATCACTTAAAACCTAAACCCAGATTTCATGTGTGAACCGGTCGACTGAACCAGTTCTCAGTTCGACCGGTTTATAACAGACTCTCCACAGTGATTTTACTGAACTCTACCGGTCGACCGGTTCTACCTTTTCGGTCGACCGATCCCGGATTTTAATATGGTCGTTTTCTTTGTCGAATTCCTATAACAATCGTATTCGTATAAAACAAACTTAACCCCAAAATACATTCGGTAACCGGTCGAACGATGACCTTGTTTTGGTCGACCGGTTGATACAGTCAAAAATTCTCTGCTATCGGTCGATACTATTTAGTTCAACCGATCAAAGTTTCCCTCTACCAAACCTTAAGTTCGGTCGACCAGTAAGCCAATTCGGTCGACCGGTAACCCAGTTCAGTCGACCGGTATCTCAGTTAGGTCGACCGTTTCATTAACAAACTTAAGAGTTCGGTCGACCGTTCCATTATTCGGTCGACCAGTTCTGGACAGATTTGCAACCCAAGTTTCTGTTTTGTGTACATTGCACAAAACCCAATCAAATCTTGTCCAAACGGCTAGAAATCTTTAGGAGCTTATATATAGAGGTTCACACTTAGTTTTCCACAGAATTTCACAACTCCAAAGTGTCAAACCTATAGTGAGATTTTCCACAACCTCAAAGCTCCAAATTAGTGATTCCTAAGCCTAAATTCCATATTCTCCATCAATCATCATATTAGCAATTGTTGTGCTCAATTAGAGAGTGAGTTCCACTCAAGTTACATTTGTTGTCAAGAGAGCAAGGGTCTTGGTGAAAGCCCAAGACACGAGTATAGACTTCGGTGAGAGCCCGAAGTGATCCTTCTCGGATTGTGAGAAGAGGATTCCAAGCTCGGCGAGGGTTGTTCGCGAGTTTGATGGTTGTAAGGCGTTGTCTCCCGGCCCGGAACGGGGAGCGGATAGTGAAGTCGTAGGCGGAGCTCGCGGAGTCGAGCGGAGCTTGCAAGAGAGGACTAGGACCCGGGTGGGGTGCCGAACCTCTATAAAAACCGACCCGTCTCTTTGTGGTTTGCATGTCCTTTTTTTCCCTACTAGTCTTTAAATTGTTTCCGCTGCGTTTATTGTTTGATTAGTTAGGGATTAGCGTAAAAGTGATTAGATTAACCCGACCCACGACGATCTCACATATAATGCTTCATGATTGATTCAGTTATACTACCGCAAGTGCACGACGTCGGTGAAGACGCGACAAGTACGGGTCGAGCCCACAGGGAGTGTGCACGAGTCATAATCCACAATACTCAAGTGGGAGAGAAGAAGAGAGAGGGATGCGAGCTGAATTAAACTACGATGTGAGTGAAATAAAAAACAAACGATAAAATAAAACCCCTTAAGGGGTAGAGAAAGAAGCAGAAGTAAAAATATGTGTAGTGTGTGTTCAATTGTGATTATCATAACATGTCATACATGAAATTCATAAACCAAATCCAACTTTGCCTTCACAGGAAATAAGATAAAACATTATCATTAAAGCATACAAGACAATAATTGAAATAAGGTTAATGTGAACACATATAAAATGACCACATCCAACATTTTCTCCACATGAAATAAGATTAGACATAATCATTAAAACATACGAGACAATAATTAGGATGAGACCAACATGAGCACATGCATGCACTTGTCATGTTTCCTTCTTCCACTCCATCATTATCCTCACATCATCATTCCCCATAAAATATGCCCACTAATCTAAACATGTGCTAAGCTTCACTCAAGAGCATTAACACATCAAAGATAAGAATGAAAATCTCATTAGATGGTTAAGAAACTCAAGTGACGTTCAAAGGTAGGATTATGACACACACTAATACATCACATAATTACAACTCCTTTTTCTCCGCCCCCAATGAGGATGGACTACTCTCTACTCATCTCTTAACTAAAGAAAACATAAAAACAACCCAAAACCATAATACAAAATTCAAAAAAACTAAATGAAGGAAAACAAGTACAAAGGAAATGACATCAAAGGAAAGACATCAAAATAAAGAATAAGACTAAACTATATTAAAATGAAAGCTTACAAAGTTGCTTCTCTTCTCCTCCTCTACACTACTAAACAAAAAATAAAACATACTCTACTAAACCACAAAGGAAACTAACCTAAGGAGGAGAGGGATGAAGGAGAAGAAACGAGGCATTACAAGTGTATTTATAGAAGATTAGAGGGTTTGGATGGATCTGGGTGCGATTGGACGACTGTAAATCAGATCTGGAGGTTGCATATTTCTTTAACCCGACAACCCGCCATAGAAATACAACTGCCAAATGCTTAACCGGATCCGTTAGTGGCGGATTTTAACCTGCAACTGGAGAATCATTTTTGTCTGATCTCCTCCAAATTTTAACCATAGCTTTAGTTCGCATAATAAACACATGGAGTGCGCCCGGAGCTATTGGTTCGAGCCCATTTGGTTTTAATCGTCGAATTAATCCTCAGGTTCAGGAGATTCTGGACTTTTGCAACCAACATATTTTTTTCTTTACACTTAAGTCCCTCTGGGTTTTCACTTGAGTCCTTCCTGAGTTACAATTCTGTCATTGGGCAGTACAAACAGGTTCATAACCTTCCAAATCAGTCCATTCTTCTTGCGTTTAGGTCATTTTCTCTAGTTACTTTCTCTTCTTTATTGCCTAAACCCTGAAACACATCAAAAAAACACTCAAGTAGCACAAATATGAGGTAAAATAAAGGATATATAGCATGAATGCAATGTATGATATGCTACTAATCACTCCATCTATTAATGTGCATAGTTTGAATTAGTTTAAGTTCAACTTCAATTTATCTCCTTTTAATCAAACAATCAAATATAATAAGCTCCTCTAAAATTGTCATGAATCATCTTGCCATGACGATCCTAGAGTGTGGGAATCGCCTAAGTGACTGGCACTCGTAGAACCCGCCTACTAATTTCCCATTATCAACATATAAACACCAACCTGAATTCATGCCATCATTATAAATTTATACTCAAGATCACTGGTCGACCTAAACACTCTTAGAGGTTGACCGAATTAGACCCAAAATTGGACAATAACTTTTCTAGAATTTGTTCGACCGTTATAACACAAATGGTAGACCAAAAGACCAGTTTTCTTTTGACAAAACCCAATTTACATTGTGTTTGTTCGGTAATTACAATCCATTCGATCATTCTTAACAACTTAACGGTCAGACGGAATGCTAAAACGATTGACCGTTTCAGGCTCCTACCGAACTTTAATTTTACCATTTTTATCAATTACCTTCCACATTTTTTGCCTTTAGCCCCAACGGCTATATGGATTTTAGAGCCTATAAATAAGTGCTTAAACCTTAATTTAACATATCTCTTACACCTCTTATTGATCCATTCCTTGAGAGAAGACTTTCCACATCCTCAAACATCAACTATACACACTTAAGCTTAAATTCACCACTTGTGTCCCCAAATCATATCCTACTCAAGTGTGCTCAAGTCTAGAGTGTAGATCAGTGATTCCCACTCTTACTTTGTTGAATCACAAGAGTTGTACAAGCTTCGGGAGGAAGCTCCTCTCTTGGATTGTGAGAGGAAGAATCAAGTTCGGCGAGGTTGTTCATGATCAGCTTGCTTTGTAAAGGGCTTGATCTCGGCATGAAACGTAGATCAGATTAGTGAAGACGTGAGCGGGGCTCGTGGTGATCAAGAGAGACTTGTAAGAGAGGATTAAGACCCAATTGGGGTGTCGAACATCTATAAAAATCTTTGGTCTATATTGTGGTTTGATTGTCCCTCTCTTGTTTGTTTGATTCTGCTGCATTTACTTTGTTTTAGTGAATAGATTTGTGACTATCATCGATCCTAACAATTGGTATCAGAGCATATGTGCTAAATTCATATACTTAACTGTAGTTTAACATTACATTTTCATCATCTAATTATTGTGAGAGTTTATCCAAATCTAGACCATCTTTGAGTAATGGATTAAACTATGATTATTGAAATAATATAATGAAAATTTTCTTACAATATAATGACATTATGAGATCTTCCTTTAAAATCCCTACATAACCCTTAAGAAAGATGAATTAGTCACCCTTACAAGAGCCAAAATGAAAGAAGCTGAGATGACTTTCATATTATGAACCTTAATTCTTTATTGTGGCTTGAATGAAGGTGAATATAACCGGATTAGAGGTTATGAGAGTGCATATGACCACTACAACAAACTAGTAGTTTACCGACCACTAAAAACGTCGGCAGAATTGGCCAAACCGTCAGAAAAAAATGCTCGACGGTTCAATCGTCAGCCTAAATGCGTCACCTATTGCTTGGTGAGTAGAAAGTGGGGCCGACAGTTGTACATAGGAGTGAGCTTTGGTCCGGGACCGGACCAAACCGAAGAACAAATTTTTGGAACCTCCGGACCGAAGACCGGACCGAATAAATTCGGATCGGTCCGATCTAGTTCGGTCCAAAACGTGAATTTTACCCACAAAATCTTGGTTAGGTCCGGGACCGGACCGAAGACTGGTCCAAAAAAATTCGATCTGATTCGGTTCGGACCGAAAAGTTCGGTCCTGTCCGGGTGCCCGGATCGAACCGAAATTTTCTCACCCCTAGTTGTACAATCGGTAGAATGCAACTGACGGTGAGATTGTCGGCTCGTTTGCGCCTACAATTGGTCCCAACAATCATCAGTGCTATGAGTGGCCGATGGTTTCGACATCGGTGACATGTAGGGCATCCTACCCCACCAAACAAATTATGCTAATTTCATGACTTTAATCGTGGAAAAATAAAATTGTTGATTCAAACAAAACTTATTTACTCAAGCAAAATACGACCTTTAACATGTTTAAATACCAAACATTAAGCATCAACATTCATCATTTAAGCCACTTATTAAACATCAACATATAACTTGTAGCAAAAAACTATTGTCGATCTATTTGATTCATAACCTAAACAACAAAAAATGCAGTGCTTGGTTTGTGAATCACAAACTTGTCACTTTTAACACTATGACTCAACTAGTTACCACTCCCACGAGATGGTTATTCCATCATCTTTCGCATTTCTAATAATTGGCTCTTCATTTCCGCTTTCTCCTTTTCTAATTCCTCAAACTTTTTCGTAAGCATTTCAAGTTTTTCTCTAAGATCCTCGTTGCTCTCCTATTTCAGCAATAAATTATGTTAAAATGATTTCAACTAATATTATATCTAAGTAAATACAAGTAGATTTTTAATACCATCTTGTCCTTAACAATGCCAATGGACTCGGTAGAGTAACGAAACACGAGGATCCTGTAGCATAAGCTCGAACACCAGCTCCACGTACTAAATCAGTCCTTTCTGAACCAATTACTTTTGAAATTGCTTCTTCCTCAAGGGATTCACGTGTTTTTATGTAGATTCGGCCAGCTTTGTCTGCACATAATCATAGAGAGTAGCCTGTATGACAGACATGTTTAGATTACAATATATCATTATATTTAACAAATATAATTCAAACGACTTACAATCTTTGGATTCTTGCGATTATACCCGTAATTTTGTTATCTAATAAAAGAAAAACGAAAATTTCGAATTTTAAGAAAAAATAATTTTTTTTCAAAAAATAGTCGGATCGCGGGTCACACCCGCGATCCGTCCCCCCAATTTTGATTTTTTTTTATTTTGACGGATCGTGGGTTCGAACCGCGATCCGTCATTTTTTAAATAAAAAAAATTCCACATATCGCAGTTCACACCCACGATCCGTGAAAATTTTGCAAAAAAAAATTTTTTTGGAAGAAAATTTCACGGATCGCGGTTGTGAACCGCCCGTGATTTTTTTTAATTTTTTTTTTCTGTTTTAGTTTTATTTTTGTTTCTGTTTTTATTTTATTTTAATTATTTGTAATCTTTTTTAAAATCTTTTTTTTTCAAAATATGTTTTCAAATTAATATTATTTTTTTAAAAAAAATTAAATTATTTTTAATTTTTTCAATAATCGACCTCTAAATCACGTCGATAACCCGGCGTATTGAAATGTTAGGATATTTTATACAATAAAAAAACAAAATTTCTTAGCCAGATTAATAAATTATTTACAACTGAATATTAAGCAAGCACTAAAACTAATTAAAACAAAAGTTGGAAACGTTGTCGAAAATTAGTAGGGTGCACACACATTGCAAATATTTTTGAAGGTCGATACATCAAACAATTAAAAACACAATTAAATTTTTAAAAAATAATAATAACAATTACAAAACATATTTTGAAAACAAATATAATAAAAAACATAGTTAAAACGATTTAAAAAAAAATCAAAACATAAAACACTACAACTAAAATCCGTAGCTTTTTTTATTTTCTTTTATTGTTTATTCACTACATTCCTGCCATTTCCTTAACTTCATACTTCCGCAAACGTCACCATTCTCTCACTCACACTCCTCCACCTCCCTCACTCTCATCCTCTCTCTCACACTCCTCCTCCCTCACTCTCATTCCCTCATCGCCCCCCCTCTTTAAGCCTACATCTCCCTCACCTCTCCTAGAGCAACTACTTAACAAATTCAATCAACCATTAGGAGAAATTTTTTTGTTCAATTGCTGCTCGTGCTTCTTCCCTAGTGTACCCTGCCTCCAACATGTCTTGCCAAATATGTTTAGTCAAGAGGTGGGTGGTGCATAGGTGGGTGTTGGAGAGGTGGGTTGTTCCCTCTTTGGTGCTTCAATCTGTTGAGGGAAAACATACAAGTCCAACTATTTCTTAGGGTTTTCCTTCCTTACTACCTCAACAACATCCCTCTAGCATCTGAAGTCTTTGTAGTTAGTCCTCCAACCACCACCGAGGACCTTGAACCTCATGCTCAAGCCGTCGTGGGAGCTCAGTTGAGGGAGGGGACCACTGAGTTCATGATGTTGTCGAACATTAATTCGGCCAACACAAAGGCTTTGCCTGTAGGATTTCGTGTCCCTATGTATGTATATATTTTAAAATTTTAATACAACATACAAGATCGATTTTCATATTTTCAACAATTTCTATGTACATTACTTTGTGTTTATTCTAATAACATGCAACCCTACATTTATTAAAATAAATCACAAAGGTAGAATCATACCTAAAGGTTCTCTAAAACCTTTTTGAAGATTCGGAGTCGTGTTGCCCGTTGAATCATCCACGGAATTGCCTCCGAGTGTTCACCAAATTCTAAACAAGATTAGAGAGAAATGAGCTAGCCAATCAATCTCTAACAAGGTTAGAATCTAGCTAATAACCCCTCTTTAAGCTCCTGAGATTCTTATCTCTAAAACTTAAATTTACTAAGAGATTTTCGTGGTGATTAGGGAGAGATTAATGAGAGAAAGATTTTTGCATTTTTTTATTACACAAGTAGGAGTAGGGGTCCTTTTATAGTCTCCCAAAACATCCTTATCAAGAGCTATTCTTTATCCATGATCTCTTGCTTATTCTCTCCTAAAATTAATCTCTAATTTCCACATAAGCACCCACAAAAATGTTTTAATTAAATCTGTAATTAATCCACCCATGATTTAATTAATCTCTTAATAATTCAGGCAGAATCGTTCTTGTTCGGTGGACCGAGAATTATTCGGTCAACCGAACCGTTTGGTTATAACACGTGTTCGGTGCATTATGAGCTAGACGGTCGACCGAATCTGTATGAGAAAAATTCTCTGGAAGAATTCGAACGAACCACTTCTTTTAGTCGGTCTACCGGTGACGCACCAGAATCGCTCCTGGGACATAGTCATCGGATGACCGTGTCACATTCGGTATACCGAAAATACTACTTCTCGGTTGACCGTGCACACTCGGTTAACCAAATCCGATTGTCCAGGCACTCCAGACAATTTCGGTCAACCAATTACGCTTACCCGTTCCCTATTCGGTTAACCGATCCGAAGATACCCCGGTCGACCAAAACATGAACGGTTCACCGTGTTTGACCCCGATTTTGCCTTTTCGAAATTTTGGATTTATTTCCAACAAAATTTAAACTTTTGGGGGTTTTTAGCAAATTCACATCTTATATAATATAATATCGTATGTAATATTAAATTATTACACCCCATAATATATATACCTCATATGAATTTATTATGATTCTAATTATGTCAATTCTCATGACATATTGATTTTATTCATTCACCACATGTGTCCTATTTTCACACGAAACCCGACACATCATATGAACTTAAAATCAAACATCTTGTTTCCCAGTTTTGTGGTGTGACCTATAGGAGGATCTAAGCCAAATTGGCAGCGATATTAAACATTTAATATCTCAAACTATAAGCGGTATCTAGGTACACATTATAGTTACCCAATTAGCATAGATGTCTTTGTTCCACCCGAACCAAAACACGATCCATTTAGTGATGTAAGTGCACCACTTGTGTCCGTCCCTTGCCTCGTGATATTAAGAATATATACAAAGTATAAATGTGTCATCTTTGTATTATATTCATTTCTTGATCTCTCTAAGCTAATTATAACTATGTAACTTAACTCAAGTTACATTGTGCACATTATAACTTCGCTTTATCAAGGGCCCCACTAATATCTGTTGGCTTTTTGGCCTTAATCTTTGTTTTGATGATTTATTTAACCTAATCTTAATTATAATATTATAGAGTAGCACACATATTTCATTGCATATATATTGCATTGTGTTAACCTCTATAGGTGATTAAGACTCAAGGAAGAAAGGAAAATCAAGTCAAGACATGTAATCAAGCTCATTTGAAGACATGTATTTTATATTTCTTTGAGTCTTTAGGAACTTGTGTATTTTGAGCATACTTGAGCTAAAATCAACTTAAACACACACTAGGTTCCTCATAGAAGTCACACACGAAATGTCACATAATTTGGACTTCAATAGATCACCCAAACTTAGACCGGAAAACACTAAACCTGAACCCTAACTGTCTGCCCACATTCGGTCGACCGCAACAGGCTGTTCGGTCGACCGGATGATCAAGTATCTTGTTTGCGTTTTACTGCCCGGTTTCGGTCGACCGTGTTTTACCTTTCGGTCGACCGCTTGAACTTATTTTTCCGACCGTTAGTTTTGTCGTATATACCCAACAGTCGTATTCGTATTAAAACAATTATACCCCAAATACATTTCATGTACCGGTCGACCGAGGACCTCGATCGGTCAACCGTTTGTCCATCTCTTGACAAACCCGAATCTCCTGTTGAAAAACGGTCGACCGCTAGACCTGTTTCGGTCGACCGAATATCCATCTGTTTGTCAACCCCATAGTGCCTGGTACAAATCGGTCGACCATTTCCTTTTAGGCGTTCAACCGATAACTTAAGTGTACCTAAGTCGTAGCGTTGGGCGGTCGATGCTTAACCGGTCGACCAAACCTTGTGCAAAACTGCCAAAGGGTCGACCGTTCTTCCCATTTCGGTCGACCGATTTCATCCAGAATTGGGTCCTGCAGTTTCTGTTTTGAGTAATCACACTTCAACTCATACCATATCAATCCCAACGGCTCTATTCTCTCTAATGCCTATATAAGGAGTTGTAAAACACATTTTAACACAACTCTCCCACTACAAACTTGTCCCAAACTTTAGAGAGAATCTCAAACACTCCAAACCTCAATTTCCACACTTTAGTGATCAATTCCTTAATCCTACTCAAGTGTGCTCAAGTTTAGAGAGTGTTGTTCCACTCAACCTTTGTTCACGAAGCAAGGACTTCGGTGAAAGCCTGAAGTGTCCCTCTCGGATTGTGAGAGGAAGAATTCAAGCAAGCGAGGTTGTTCGCGGTGCTTGTGGTGTAAAATGTGTTCTCTCCCGGCCCGGAACGGGGAGTGGTTAGTGAAGTCGTGAGCGGAGCTCGGTGATCCGAGCGGAGCTTGCAAGAGAGGACTAGGACCCGGGTGGGGTGCCGAACCTCTATAAAAATCCCTCGACTTCTTGTGGTTTGCATTATCTTTCTTTCTCTACTTGTTTTGTTTATTATTCCGATACGCATTTGATTGCTTTATCAAGTAGAGTTTGTTTAGGATTAAAATCGGTAATTAGCCTTAATTATGGCCCATAGACCCACACGATCCTACAATATCATCACTCAATTAAGAGGGACAATGATAATCGTTTGACTAGCTATCTTTTCCAGCACAAGTCATGCTCAACGAAATTAAGCACTTCTTGAGTGAAAAGATATAAGTCTCATATCTTAGGATCCAAGACACAGTAAAAACATTAATGAAACGAAACACAATTCCATAATGTTTTACTTGTTAGGTCTGTTCAATATATAAAAGTAATCTTTTCCTCTTTTTTATATTCGTGTCGTCAATTATTTGTAGAGCTACAATAATCGATGACCAACACGACAATCTTATCTCGGTAATTAATGTTCCATGTTAATTACCATGATTGTGAACAACTTTTGATTTATGTAAACTGATGAGAATTTAATTTATACCGCAAGTGCACGACGTCAATGAAGACGTGACAAGTACGGGTCGAACACAAGGAGGGAGAGATCTTGTTATTTGTGTGATTTTCGATTAAGGGGAAGAAGGAGAGAAGAAATAAGTTGGTTTTGAGATTTTTGATTTTTAATTATCTAAAGCAAGAACAAGAACAATTAAAACTAAAACAAGAACAAAGAGGTGAATTCCGTCGGGTGGAGGTTTAGATTTAAGGTTTAGATTAGAGAATTCAGAAACTTATAATAAATCATATTAGTTATGAAGCATTACATGATAAATGATTTAACATAAACTCAAGTAATCAAAATAGACTAATACGAACTTAAAATAATAACATTTATTCGTCTTCTCTTCACCCTAAATCCGTCACCTCCACCCTTTGGAAAGAGTTAGAAACTCATGGAGAGAGGAAGAAGGGGTCCTTGAGACATTACAAAAGAAAACTAAAAGTAAGAAATAAAAGACAGAATTTTATTAATGAAAAGAAGAATACAAAACTAAGATTAAGAATAAAAACTACAACCAAAGACTAAGGACCCTTCTAACATCGTTCTCGGGTCTATTTATAGTTGCTACAAGGGATCTAGGTATAATATTGGAAAGTACACGTGTCCAGACACGACTGGACAAAATTGGAGCACACAGATCGCTAAGCGGGCGGCGTTTCCACCGCACAATGTATTGATATGCGGCGATTTCGCCGCACAATCTTCTCTGATTTAATCCGGATTTTTGCTGGTAGTTTATGGTATGATTTGATCCTCCTTTGCGCGTCTGGATGATTTCTTTCCATTCTTTTGAGTTCCGGATTAATTCTTTTATATGTTTGGAGATTTACATTGATTTTTCTTTAGATTTTCTCCAAGATAATATTTTGGTGCTTTGATTGCAATTAGGTCCTTGACTTTTTGCAATTAAGTCCCCGACTACTTTTGTGCTTAAGTCCTTGTTCTTTGTGCAATTAGGACTTGAATGCTTTTATGCTTGGATACATTTCCATTCGTAACCCGATAATCTTGAACTTGGTCTTTATGATAGAAATGAGTCTTTTGCACGCGTTTATGCTCGGGATGTGGGTAAATTGCATTCAGGTCCCTGTATTCTGTAAATAAGACTAAACACATACCTTAGTAGCATTTATTGATGTAAAAGTAATCTAAATGAAAGACATATGATGCAATGTATGCAATGCATCAAATACCCCCACACCTAGATTTTGCTAGTCCCTAGCAAAACAGAATATAAGAAAAATGAAAACAGGGAAATCCTAACTCACTTTCGTAGGAATCACAGTTGCACTTAGCATGTGCAACAAGCCGTTAAACCTCCTTGTTGCCAAGGGGGAGGAGTGTTGTCTCCTGAGGGTTTTCAGCGGATATACCCACAAAATCCTGAATCAACATTTCATTAATAGTTCTCAATATCCCTACCTCAACCTTATACATCTCACTGAGAATTCTTGCATGCTCATTATATAAATCTAACTCATTAAAAATATGACTTGGTCTTTGTTCCTCCAACATTCACACCACTAACCCTTATACACATGTTTATCACTTGAATTATTTTGCACGCCTCCTCTGGTGGTGAAGTATCATTCGGATCAACCATGGCATGGATCATTCTTTTAGCTTTGGGCCTTGAGTATTATTTTTTTTCTTTTCTTTTCTTCCGTGATTCAACACATTTGCTTTTTGACACTTTTACCATTTTGCATTCGTGTAGCGAGTTTGGTCGATAATCCCGAGCTGGTAGACTCAAGTTACCGGGTTTCAAGATACCCCTACGGACCAGTGACTCAAAGGCTTGGGCTTTTGTACTCATTTTGCAAAATGTGTTTTCTTCACTTTATTCCTTTATTTTTATTTTTATTTTCCTCAAGGCTTAATTGCTATTAGAAGTTCACACTTCCCGGTATATTTTCGTCAACCTCTGCTTTTTATCAACCACTTCAAAGATTTGATTCATCCAATTTAAGTGCATACATGTCTTAAAGGGCAATGAGTTATTTCTTTGGAACTTAGATTTATGTCATAATTTCTACAAGCAGAGCTATATAATAAGGAACAAAAACTCAATGCAATTTGTACACGGGTTTTGGCAGTTCAATCTTAAGCTATGTCATGAAACATTTTTTTAGGGATAAAAGAACAAATATATAGATAAATATATACATAAACACCCCCCCCCACACCTAAATCATGCATTGTCCTCAATGAATGTGAGCAAGATACTACATGGATTTATGCATGAAAAAGGAAAGATCTCACCAACGTGAAGTACAAAGGAAAGTTCATGGCTCTGTTGATGGACAAAAACCCGAATTCCCTCAAAAACCTGTGAGATGCTAAAGAAGGGATAAATACAACAGATGATTTTTTTATTATTATTTATTGTTATACATATATAAGTATGTACAAACATAAGTTCCCATCTTCATTTGTCAAGAGACATCAAATGGAAACTTCAAGAGTGGGTCAGTGCACCTGAAAAGGAAACATGACACCACGTGGGGCCAGAAAATGCATGTGTGGGCCGCCTTCACAAAAAGCGCTAGATGAAATGAGAGGTTCATGAATTGGACGCAAAGGCGTCTCATTCAACGGATCAAACTGAAAGAGCTTGAACCTCTCGAGAGTTTGGGAATTAAGGGGCAACGGAAGAGGAGTTTCTCCCGTTGCGGTGTTGAAGTTATGATCATCAATCCAAACTCTCCAACCAACTGGCTGGTGTGTCGGAACGAGGTCCAAAACCTTGTTAGGCATGTCTGACACACCAGGCGAACAAAAAGTGGGTCTCATACCCAAGGTATCTTCTAAGGAACTTCTAATACCCTCATGAGCTATGTAGTTGTTTGATGTTCCATCATTTCCAAGATGATCAGGAACAATGGTGAGAGGCAGACTCTCATCCGGTTGTTTGAAATTGAGGGTACTAGGGAGATCTTGCTCCACCAGAGTTGAGTCCTTAAGAGATGCAACATGAAGATCATGTGGCTCAAGGGCCACGGGACAAGAAGATAGGACACAATCCTGTGCCGACTCATAATGAAATTGGTCCATGTTTTTCTCAATATAAATCGAATCCTCCACTAAGTGATCGTGAATTGAAATCCCAAGTCCCTCAGACCGACTAGGAATTTGACTTTGAAAGATTGTGCTTTGAATTTGTGTATGTGGTGGTGGTTCGATACTAAAAGATGAGTCCTCTTGTTGACACGAAAAGTTACTTTCCTCACTTAATTGCTGCGACATTTGACTCAATTGCAGTACCATATTGTCTACAGACTATTGAGTAGTTGTCATGAACGTATGGAAAGCTTGTTCCAAGGTATCAAGTATGTGGTCAACTATGAGGTTTGAGTCAGAACTCGGGACATTTTTAGGTTGGGTGTTGGTAGACTGAGGATGAGTCCAATGATTTGAAGTGGGTTGTTGGTAGAGTTCTGGGTATTTGGGAGAAGGATATTGGGGCGAAAATGACGTATAAGAATTTGGATATGAATTGTTTCCCCACGAATCCATCACTCTTGGGTTATATGCGGATGTGTAACGGTCATATCGAGCATTTTGGGAAAAAGGTATGTTTATACTCAGGCTCTGGGGGAACATAAGGACATTCTCTGATAACATGACCACTCAATCCGCAACAGTTGCACGGTACGGCTACTGAAGCCACCGATGCACTCATGTTATCAGCCCAACGCATGAAGGAGGCAAAAGTTTGTTGTAATGTGTCAGTTCGTTGACCAACATATGATCCAACATAACTAGATTATGGTCTAGTAGTCGGTGCCTCTCTCATGTTACCCCAATATGAAGATTGCTCAGTTCTACAATTAGGATTGTCCCAACCATATGGGGTGTTAGTCTGAGCCACCCCAGGTTGCATGGTTTTAGAATACCAGGAAGCATTGTCCTGGTCCCAACAATGATATGGATGGTTGCTCATGTAACCATCCATCAGAACACTCTAGAGTCAAGTACTCTTACCCTTATGAGGCTAAGCAAGCACAAGTTCTCGACTCGACCCTAAAATGCTAATAGAGAATGTAAAGGGGAGGAGACTAGAACGTATAAGTAGGTGAGAAGAAGATGACTCAGAAGAGAAGGGAAACTTAACTCTAAAGGTAGAAAAGAAGGTCGGTCAGAGGTTTCCCAAACAAGCACGGTTCAAACAATCCTAGACCTAGTGTCACTTAGATCTAGACGACTCCTAACTGGTTGAGTCGAATTGATTTGCTTGATTCACCTCCCTCACTAATCAAACCAACTTGGCCAGGCCGTGTATAGCTAGTGGGGGCGCTTCCGACAGAGTCAGTGCCAATTAGACAACCACTTCGCTTGGAAGACTTTCGTCAACACAAAAACACTTTCTAGACACCAAATTAAATTCGATCGGCTTCAGGTCATAGCAAGTCAAACCAATTCTTCTCCTTAATTGAGTCCGAGTCCTTAGGGGTCAATGTCTAATTGATTTTAATTTAAGGTTTGGGTGACACTTTAGGATTGTGATTTGTGGGCTACGGAAAGGTGGTGAAATCCCCACCGTATCTTTGCCTATGGAGTTGCCCTTAAGATAGTTTAACTTAGATCTAGCAAAGATAGTCAAACAATGGTCTTTAGTGGGGGGCAATTGCAAGGTTGTATGCAAACTAAATTATATGCTTAAATGCAATCGATAAAACTCGTGCACGTACCTTGACTCCAGCACTCTTCAACAAAAATTAATTTGCAAAAATTTAGCAAGAATAATGCATACAAAACACTAGATGATGCATGCACTAAGGCCTTTCTAATTTTGCCAATTTTAGGTCAGAGTTGAATTATTGCCAATTATGGAATTTTTGCCCTAACACGTGCAATTCTAATAAAAGGAAATTTTCTGAAACTAGAAATTACGAGGAAAAGAGGCAACAAGGGTTACATATGCAATGCTCAGTCGGGTTCACCGCCCGCTCTCGAAATTTCAGATGCTCTATGCGTCCACCCAGAGATGATGCGCGTCCCAGAAAAGTTTGAAGCCCAGAAGCTCCAAGTGTGCGGCGATTCCGCCGCAGGTTGTTCTTGGTATGCGGCGATTCCGCCGCTCGTTAAGCTCAGAATGTGCCCGGATTTCGCCGTGCACTCTGTAGTCTCCTGAAACACAAATCCAAATACTTAGATCACGCACAAGATAAACAGAGTAAAATCGAAAACACAAAAATAAACAAAATCTGCGTCGCCTCCCCGGCAACGACGCCAAAAACTTGATGAGAATTTAATTTATACCGCAAGTGCACGGCGTCAATGAAGACGTGGCAAGTACGGGTCGAACACAAGGAGGGAGAGATCTTGTTATTTGTGTGATTTTCGATTAAGGGGAAGAAGGAGAGAAGAAATAAGTTGGTTTTGAGATTTTTGATTTTTAATTATCTAAAGCAAGAACAATAACAATTAAAACTAAAACAAGAACAAAGAGGTGAATTCCGTCGGGTGGAGGTTTAGATTTAAGGTTTAGATTAGGGAATTCAGAAACTTATAATAAATCATATTAGTTATGAAGCATTACATGATAAATGATTTAACATAAACTCAAGTAATCAAAATAGACTAATACGAACTTAAAATAATAACATTTATTCGTCTTCTCTTCACCCTAAATCCGTCACCTCCACCCTTTGGAAAGAGTTAGAAACTCATGGAGAGAGGAAGAAGGGGTCCTTGAGACATTACAAAAGAAAACTAAAAGTAAGAAATAAAAGACAGAATTTTATTAATGAAAAGAAGAATACAAAACTAAGATTAAGAATAAAAACTACAACCAAAGACTAAGGACCCTTCTAACATCGTTCTCGGGTCTATTTATAGTTGCTACAAGGGATCTAGGTATAATATTGGAAAGTACACGTGTCCAGACACGACTGGACAAAATTGGAGCACACAGATCGCTGAGGGGGCGGCGTTTCCGCCGCACAATGTATTGATATGCGGCGATTTCGCCGCACAATCTTCTCTGATTTAATCCGGATTTTTGCTGGTAGTTTATGGTATGATTTGATCCTCCTTTGCGCGTCTGGATGATTTCTTTCCATTCTTTTGAGTTCCGGATTAATTCTTTTATATGTTTGGAGATTTACATTGATTTTTCTTTAGATTTTCTCCAAGATAATATTTTGGTGCTTTGATTGCAATTAGGTCCTTGACTTTTTGCAATTAAGTCCCCGACTACTTTTGTGCTTAAGTCCTTGTTCTTTTTGCAATTAGGACTTGAATGCTTTTATGCTTGGATACATTTCCATTCGTAACCCGATAATCTTGAACTTGGTCTTTATGATAGAAATGAGTCTTTTGCACGCGTTTATGCTCGGGATGTGGGTAAATTGCATTCAGGTCCCTGTATTCTGTAAATAAGACTAAACACATACCTTAGTAGCATTTATTGATGTAAAAGTAATCTAAATGAAAGACATATGATGCAATGTATGCAATGCATCATAAACCATTATCTTTTAGAGCTCTTCGGTTAAGGACCAAGTGCCTCTTCCTTAACACTTCCAAAAGACGAATACCATAATCAAGGAATAAAATGTTTGCACATTCAATTCATAATAATTGACATATAAAAGAAAAACTTTTAGAACACATTCCTTTCATCGTTAACCACCCTGAAGTCGACAGGGAAGAACCACCATTCTGGGTAACCCATCTTCCCCCACGAAATACTCGCACAGTCCAATGCTTGGGCGACCCATTTCCAAATCAAACAATAAAATCACCAAATTGTCCGACAACAACCACAAACACAGAAGAAATGCAAGAACAAATAAGGAAAAACAATTACTTAGGTTGGATATCGTCGGCATTTAGCCAGTCAAAGATGACATATTTTAACCAAATTACTTCAAACCCTAGCCTGGAGAACACGACGAAAGGGGACGTAGACGAAATGCGACTACAGAGGAGCATAGGGTTGATGTTGCGTCTCAAATCGACCGGAAAATGGGGGAGATCACTCCCATTTTTGGGAAACACGTCGTTGGCTCCGATTTGGAGGTTTCGGTGTCGAAGGTGGGGTGAAAAGAATGGGATATTCTCCAACGTTTGTTTTAAGGTAATTTCAGATTATGTGTTAATTAACCACTGTTAACTTAATTAAGAGCGTTACACACATAACAACAAACTAATTTTCTTGCAACCATTATAGACACGCCAAGTATGTAACAGTAACCGGGTGGGCACATACAGAATGATATTGCACTCTTCTTGATGGCACCAAAGCAATGTCCAAAGTTTTTGTGGGATTAGTGGAAATAGTTGCCTGCAGATGGTATAAATTCAATTTCGTTGTTTCTTTATGGCACCCAAACAATTCATCCTAAAAACAAACAGTTAGACAAGGTAATAATAACACATCTCATTTTAGACAGTGAAGGAAATAGCATATATAATGTCATGGTTAAAAGGTTTGACAAATTAAATATAGGAACTTAAAAGATTATGTACATACATAATCTACTTCCTACAAATGAACGTGATCTCGTGTTATTATTCATTTTCTTTCTCTTCCTCTTTCTGTTGTTCTTGTTTTCATCTGCAATCTCCTGCAATTAGAGAATCAAATTATCATTTACTATACTTAAGAAATGATTTTCAACTTAGTTGACTCACGATTGTTTTTGGGGTTTTTTGCAAGCATGTCATTTTGAAACACTATATTTCCGTTCCTGTCATCGTTCTATTGGTAGTTTTAACTATGCCACTCTAAAAGCATTGTTTAATCATGGATATCATTAATTTTTCAGTTATATCATTCCATCTAGTTTTTATGTTAACAACGTTGATTTCCAGTTAACGGTGTTAAGAAAAATAATATTTAATTGTAAGATTTACAAAATCTTCCCTTAGTAATCTAATAAAAGTCATTCAATTCTACATACTTTGTAATATTTATGAAATCTACCCAAAATAATTTTAAAATTTCTCTGACCTTCTCACCTCCCCCTCCTCTCTCCTCCTATATGTCTCCTTCACCTTCCTTGCTCTCCACTCTGACCCCGTCTCCTCCCTCCTTCACCTTGTCCACAAACCCACCTCCAACCACCTCGTCCTCAACATCGAGTGGGAGTAACAGTACACCGCCAAGGTTTTTCAGCTGAGAGCGAGTTGGGGCACAAGTCTGACAAGCAGACCATCTAGTGGCTCCTCTAGTAGGCCGAGTCATCCAACAAGCAGGCCATCAGGACTGGAACCACTCCCGCGTCTTTCTCCACCGTCACAGTCTCCTTCCGCAACATTGCATCGAGCTTGCCCTCGTCGTCATCCTCCATGTCGGCGTAGAGGCTGCCCAGGGCGGTTTCGACTTTGGCATCCTCGATGCCAATTATATTGGGGAAGCAATTGAGGTCAGAGGAGGAGAAGGAGGGGGCAGGAGTCAGGGTTGCAATTGCTAACAGGTTCTAGGTGGTGTCGGTTAGGCTAGAAGTGGAGGGCAAGGAAGGCAGAGGAGACGTAGGGGAGGAGAGAGGAGGGAAAGGTGAGGAGGTCAAAGAAAATTTAAAATTATTTTGGGTAGATTTCATAAAAATTACAAAGTATGTAGAATTGAATGACTTTTATTAGATTACTTAAGGAAGATTTTGTAAATCTTACAATTAAATATTATTATTATTTAACACTGTCAATTGAAATTTAA
Organism: Triglochin maritima; assembly: GCA_963682175.1. Classification (NCBI taxonomy): domain Eukaryota; kingdom Viridiplantae; phylum Streptophyta; class Magnoliopsida; order Alismatales; family Juncaginaceae; genus Triglochin; species Triglochin maritima. The sequence goes on along the minus strand of OY821780.1, from coordinate 27,161,506 downwards.
CGTTGTTAACAATAGAACTTAACGAAATGACAAAACCAAAAAAGTATTGGCATCGATGAACAAACAATGCTTTTGGAGTGGCATGATTAGAAATACTGATAGAACGATGAAAAAAACAGAAATATAGTATTTCAAAATGGCATGCAAACAAAACACCTTTGTTTTTTATCCCTCCAATAGTCACAGTTTGTAAAAGTGATCTTCGGGAATTCTATACTCGCCTTTCTTTCTTAATTCGGCAATTCTCTACTTGTCCCTTGATTGTTCGTTTTAATAACCGCAAGTGCACGACGTTGGTGAAGACACGGTAAGTACGGGTCGTGTCTATGAGGAGATTGTGTGAGTCAAAGTCCACAATACTCGAGTGGGAAAAGAAAAGAGAGATATGAGATCGGAATTACACTACGATGCGTACTAAATAAGAAAACAAACGATAAAAATAAATCCCTTAGGAGGTAGAGAAAGAATGAGAAATGAGAATATGTGTACGTGTGTGTTCATGGGTGCTCATTACAACATGTAATACATGAAATCCATAAAAACTCAATCCAACTTTATCTCCACATGAAATAAGATAAAACATTATAATTAAAACATACAAGACAATAATTGAGATAAGGCTAACATGCAATGCATAATGACCAAACACCACTTTGTCTCCACGTGAAATAAGATTTTACATAATCAATAAAACGTACAAGACATTAATTAGGATGATGCCAACATGAGCACATTCATACACACGTCATGTTTCTTCCTTATCCACTCCATCCTTATCCTCACTTTATCATTCCCTATAAAATAGGTCTATTAATCTAAGCATGTACTAAACATTATTTAAGAGCATTATCACATCAAAGATAAGAGTCAAAATCTCATTTGATGGTTATGAAACTCATGTGAGGTTCAAAGGCTAGGATTAACACACACACTTAATACATCACATAATCACATCACCTTCTTCTCCACCCCTCAATGGGAATGACTACTCTCTACTCATCTTCGTAAACAAGTAAACAACAAAAGCAAAACAACCTATAAAGAAATAAAGAAAATTAAAGTTAACCAGCAAGTGAATACCATTTGCATCAAATGAAAGATAACAACATGAAGAACATAAAAACTTAACTTGATTAAGAAAATGAAGATTACAAAGTTGCTCATCTTCTCCTCCACTACACTACTAATCAATAAACTAAAACCTACTCTAATAAATAAGAAATAAAACATACTCTACTAAACAAGAAAGGAAACTAACTTAAGGATGAGAGGAAGGAAGAAGAAGAAATGAGGCATTACAAGTCTATTTATAAAAGATTAGAGGGTTTGGATGAATATGTGCGTAATCAGACAGTAGTAAGTAGGGGTGTAAACAGGTCAGGTATGGTCATACCCGTACCCATACCCGCCTAACTAAACGGGTACGGGTATATACCCGTTTAAATATTGTTGTACCCGTACCCGTCACATACCCATTTAATAAACGGGTACGGGACGGGTATAACGAGTATTGCGGGTATAAATTTTGTTAACAAAATGTGTACTTTTGCTAACAAAACTTAACTTGGAAGAACCTAATCAATTGGATATGAATGATTTAAGCAAAAAAGATGCTAATTTAGGATTTTTGAGATTAAGAATTAAGCCAAAATGATGAGAAATCACCATTTTTCTCGGAAACAAGCCTCGAAACAACAAATTTTGCCAACAAAACCCCCACTTTTATTATTTTAACTATATATTATATATTAATTTAAAAATTAAACGGGTATGGGTATACCTCTACTCGTACCCACCCCATTTATTAAACGGGTAAAACGTGTATGGGTAAATGAGTATACTTTTTTAAATGGGTACAAAAATTGTACCCGTACTTGCTCATTAAATGGGGCGGATAAACGGGTAATACTCATCCTAGTTACACCCCTAGTTGTAACTCAGATATGGATGTTGCATATTTCTCTGACCCGACAACCCCACCCGCTTTCGAAATTTAGGCTAAAACAGAGCAAAAGTATATGCCAATGTCGAATCAAATGGCTTCGATCAACCTCGGATTTCGCCAGCCAGTTAAGTTTGGTGTTTCGCACGTGGGGTTGAGCTCTGGTCCATTGTCTCGAGTGCAAATTTCTCCCTTTTTAGAATGGCTCCAGTGGCTACATTTATGTTAAGTCTGGTCGCTCGGGCCGTTGTACCTTTTGATTATGGTATGGTATTGTCAGATCCGAACATATGACTACTTTATTTTTATTTTTTAAATTGTTGATTTACTCCCCAGGTTATTGACTTTTGTGACACAATATATTTCGTTATACATAGGTCGCTACCGATTTTCACTTGGGTCATTCTTGACATACAATCCAGTCATTAGGCATTACAAATAGGTACTGAAAGCTTCCATATCAGTCATTTCTTCTTGCATTGAGGTCATTTTCGTTTCTTTTTGTTTCTTTATTACCTAAAACCTGAAACATCAAACAAACACTCGAGTACCATAAAATTGGGTAAAATAAAAAATATATAACATGAATACAATGTATAATATGCTAATGATCATCCATAAGAAAATGCGTATAATACTTTTTTTCAACTATGACCTCCATTCTTCAATGCCAATACTTAATTTGGTCGAGACATATGGAGATGCATTTCCATTCCTTCCTAAGTCAAAATCATGCTAAGAAACTATCATTAAAGCTTATTCAAATAACACTTACAGATAACTAATAATAAAGGATGTTGCAGTTCACTAAACTCACAATGATTACGTCCCAAGTATAGTAGTTGTTGTCATAGCAGGGTCCTAAGGCGGGAATTTTCCAAACTTCAAAATGACATTTTCTTTTCACCCAAATATTTTTCTCCTTGTCATTCGAAAAAGACGAGAATTTCAGGGTAAGTGTTTCGGTGTTTGTTGAGAAGGTGAATTTGGGGCTTTTAATTGGATGAGTTTAAATTGGGGATGATGTTTGTTCAATAAAATAAATTTATACTTATTTAATTTTAACATATTTATAAAACATACAAAAACTCCCAGTTTCTAATACACATTAAGTTGAAGCTATATTTAGTAATTTAATTTTCTTGCTAAAATAATCATGAAATTTAGGTTTTTTTGTTGTTATGTAATTTTTTTTGTACAAATGGGCTTAATAATCGAGTGATAAAATATTGTTGAGTTGGACCAAACAGACTTAATAATCGAGAGTTATAAAATATTGTAAACATCTCGTATTCTTTGTCCCCCAACATGGATGTGTATACGAATTTTATTCGAACATCGAACTTTGGGTGTTAGATCAGAACAAGTTCGGTTCTTGTTAGACTCAGAATCGAGCATTGTTCATGTCAGACAATAAACCCAAATAATCACGACGCATGTGCACTTCCAATGTTCAGGTAGGTGGTCGCCTAGGCGATAGGCGACCGCTCACCGGCATGGTCGCCTAGACGACTACTGCCTTTCGCCCAGCAAAGCTGGCGAAATAGGCGGTCGCCTAGCCTAGGCGATAGCCGTTGGAGAGTTCTCTCCGACGGCTAGTTTTTTTATAAAAATTACAAGATTGTCATTACCCCCAAATCCTATATAAACCCCTCCAAACCTCTTCATTTTTCACACCTCTCTTATTCTCTTCTTCTTCATCATTCTATTCTATTCTTCAAGTTTCCTAATCATCAAGTTTTCGCGATTAAGTCTCCGGTCTGTGCTTAGTTTTGAAGTTGAAAAGTGAAGTCTCCGATCCGTTTCTTCATTCTCCAACCGTCAAAATCAAGTGCATTCTTTCTAACTTCTCTTTAGAATTAATATTTCATTTTCATATCAGTCTAAAATTTTATATTAGTCTAGTTTTAAGATATGACCTACGTACCCGGCACTAGTCTCCCTATGCATCACGAGAATTACGATGACCTAAGACCTACCCGTACAAATGACCCCGGATGGAATACTGCCCATTACATTAGTGCTAATGATAAAAATTGCATTGTCAGTGAGTTATGTGGTAAGGAAACTAGAGGTGGTATAACACGTCACAAACAACATCTTGCACACACACCCGGTAGCAATGCTAGACCTTATGATAAAGTTCCTGACTCTGTTAAACAAGAAATAACTGCATACATGATTAGAAATAGTAGGACACTACAAAACAAAAATGTATGTCTTGATGATTATGTAGACATAGAAAACATAGAATTTGATCTGGAAACCGGGTCGGGTTCCGGTTCTGCTCGGACCCCAACCTCCCGTCCTCGCCCCGTTCCTTCTCGAAAGAGACAAAAACAACGTTTGTGGGGACCATTTTGCGGACGTGGGAAGGACGTGATTTCCGGCTCCCAACAAACAAACATCGAAAGAACCTTTAAAAAGAAGATATGAAAACAATTAATCAAAAATGGTCTAGGCTTTTCTATAGATGTGGTATAAGCCAACGGACGCCCCGGTGTACTCGAATCTGGTAAAATATACAATTTTTTAATAAAAAAATTAAAAAATTAGGGGGGTTCTGCCGGAGCCCCCCCTATGGGGGAGGCGTCTTAGCTAGACGCTCCTCCCCAATGGGGAGGCACCTGTTGCAGACGCCTCCCCAATGGGAGTGGCGTTTGGCTTAGACGTCCATGTTTTTATTAAAAAAATAAAAAATTATACGGTGTGTTATCTCAAATTATTTCAGGTTCCGTTCCAAGTTTTTTGGTATTAATTGGTAATTATACAGGTTAGATATTATACGGGTTGCATTACAATGAGTTTTTTGCAAGTGATAAAGATTCAAACAATTTCAGATCCAACAATTTCAAGATCCTTTGCCACCCCCTCCACCTCACCAGCGAGGTGGAATGCCGCTCGCTCACCGGGAAGCGAGACCCCCGACCGACCTGCCGAGGTGGTATTTGATAAAATTTCCCGACCTACAAAAAAACTCACGGTAATCCACCATGTATCGGAACGGAACCTCAAATAATTTCAGATAACACACTGTATAAATTTAAGTTTTTTTTTAATTTTTTTTGGATGAGCGTCTTAGCCAGACGCCCACCCCATGGGGGAGGCATCTGCATGGGAGAGACGTTTGTCGTTTTACCCAGACGTCCGCCCTGATTTTTTTTGTTAGGCTTCACCGAATTCAGGCACTTCACCAAACATTTTCGTGGTGTTAGTACTGGGAAAATGAGGAAAATGTAGGCAGAAACATTATTTTAAGAGATGGGACAAAATGTGTGTTAAATGAATTGTGAAGGGCAAAATGGTAATTGTTGGGGGTGATTTAAGTAGTTTTCCGACGATGAATAGTAGTTCCCATATAAAAATATTAATAAAACAAGGCTGGCGGTTCAACCATCAACATGCATATCACTAGGGTTGTAAATGGACGGTTCGTGGGCGGTTATAGGGCTTACCCATGACCCTACCCGCCTAATTAAACGGTTCGCGGTTCGGTTTGAAACCCGTTAATTTTTACCTCTACCCATGAACCTACCCGTTTAATTTAATTAAATGGTTTTGGGCGGTTAAATAGTTATATGGTTAAAACTTAATGGATACTAAAATCAATATAAGAATTTGGTAAATGGTTAAATGGATAAAAGTTGTCAAACTTGTTTAAAACATCATAACATCCATAATTTTATAATCAAAACCACCAAAAATTCATAATTTAAACATCTACAAATTCATATAAAAACAACATCAAACATCCACACATAATGACAATAATAATAAAAACAATTATATGTATATAGTGTATATAAAAATATTATATATATTCATTATGTTTCGCGTTTAAACGGTTAAACGGATGAGTTAAATCACGTAACCTTATCCGCCTATTTATTAAACAGTTATGATTTTCAGAATCCTTATCCACCCATTTATTAAACGGTTATGATTTTTACAACCCGTGACCCTACCCGTTGGTTCGGTTAGGACGGTTAAACGGATTTTACCCGACCCATTTACAACCCTACATATCACCCTGCCGACGGTTGAAATGTCGGGCATTTTATAAATCCTGTTAATAAACAGTCAACGTGGAATCGGTAAATTGCTAATTTGTTGTAGTTGACATATGACATAAACTTCAAATGCATCATGTTGGAGAGTATAACAAAAGACACAAGAATTAGTCTCTTCATGCATAAATATGAACTCTTCACTATGCAACCCGGTGAGAACATAAGTGAGATAAACACTCGCTTCACCTAGATTACTAACACTATCAAAGTTCTTGGTATGATCATGAACCACATATCTAAAGTCTTATATTTTAAGTGTATTTATTTGACTTCTTCATGAACCAAAGTTACACTGCCAGAAAATATAGTTACCATGTCGCCCTAATTATGTCGGATTTCGAGAATCCGACGTAGTATTTGGCGTACCACGTCGACAACAACAAATCCGACGTGATGTTAAACGTACCACGTCAGACAGTTAATGACCGATGTGAATGTTCGTGTTACCACGTCGGTCGTAATATGTTCAACATTCACCGACGTGATGTTAGACGCACCACGTCGCGTGGTTAATGACCAACGTGAATATTCGTGTTACCACGTCGGTCGTAATATGTTCCACGTTCACCGACATGATGTTAGGCGTACCATGTCAGACGATTAACGATCATCGTGAATGTTCGTGTTACCATGTCGGCTGTAATATGTTCGACATGGTTTTATGCTTATCACGTCAGTGCACCAGGAACTGACGTGATGTATATTGACCATCGTAGCACATATTAAAACATTTTAGATTAACAACCTTACAACTTTATTTTTTCTTCAAGTGTACGTTTGTTTCTGTTGGATGTACATATTAAAACTTTTGAGATTATGTATAATAAGTTAACTGATGTGTGTGTGTGTGATAGTTTTGGTGTGTGTATATATATATATATACACACATGATATATGACATTTTTGGAATATACATTGGTAGGACACAATCAGAATGTTGTGGTGTATGTCTGTTTCAATTGTAGGAAATTTTATATTGTGTATTTCTGTTTCAATTGCACAAATTTTTGTGTGGTTTATTTCTATTTCAATCGCAAGGAAATTTATGAGAATTTTTTAAAAAAAAATTAACAAAAAATAATCATTTAAGGACATGACACATTGGTTATTTCGTTGAAACGGACGTGAAATTTGACAAAAAATTCAATAAAGTACATAACACGTCGGTGTAATTGCTAAATACCGAGGTAGTATACCTACATACCACGTTGGCTTAGTGGGAGACGTGGTATCCCCTCCCTTACCACATCCCCCTAGACACACATCAGTTAGTTAGTGTCGGTCAACTCGACGTGATATGTCAAAACACCCGACGTAATAACCGTGTTTTGCAGCAGTGTTAGTTCCATAAAAATATGATAGTCTAGATGAATGTGGGATGCTTCTAAATCATATGAAGTATATGTACATGCAATTTTGGCTATGCTTAACTACGACTAAGTAGATGATTTAAGAACCTAAGCTCTGATACCAAATGACATAATTAATGGTTTTACACTAATCAAAATTTAATGCAACTAATTATTCTACTAATGATCCACAACGGAAATTAAGACAAAGTAGAACAAACAAACCACAAACGACCCTTGAGATTTTTATAGAGGTTCAACACCTCAATTGGGTCTGAGTCATCTCTTAAAAGCCCTGCTCAATCAAGCTCTTTTTGTGTCCTCACTAATTTGATCTCCCATCCCAGCTGAGATCAAGCCTTTACAAATCATCCTCACTAATAGGGGAGAGCAACTTTCGGTCCGGTCCGGGTTTTTGGACCGGACCAGACCGATAGGTCCGGGTTCGGTCCGGACCGAAACCAACCGGTCCGGGTTTCGGTCCGGCCCTCGGAAGGGATTCGGGTTTCGGTCCGGTCCCGGACCAAAACCCAAAAATCCCAACAAAAATTCGGTCTAGGTTCGGTCCGGACCGAACCTGACCGGTCCGGTCTTCGGTCCGGACCCCGGAGAGAGTCCGGGTCCAGACCGAAGCTCTCCCCTACTCACTAACATCCCTCGCCGAGCTTAATTATCCTCTTGCAACTCGAGAGCAATGCCTCTTCTAGAAGCTTTACAATTGATTCTTAAATACGGAAGTTGGAACTAAGGGTGAGCATAACCCGGTCCGGTCCGGGTTCGTTCCGGACCGGAACCAACCGGTCCGGGTTTCGGTCCGGACCGAAACAAAAAATTTGGATCCGGTTCGGTCCAATTTTTTTTTTAAATTTAAGGTAAAAAATCGGGTTTTTGGACCGGACCGGACCGAACCGGTCCGGTCTCCGGTCCGACCCTTTGATTTTTCCCGGTCCGGAAACCAGACCGGACCGGACCGATGCTCAGCCTTAGTTGGAACCCTGATAACACTCTAGACTTGAGCACCTGGGTAGGACATGGAAATGATAACACAATGGTTAAGTTTAAGCTTGAGTATAGAAAATGAGAGATCGAAAAGTGTTGAGAGTTTCTCAAAAGGGTAGAACAATAGAGTGTTACACTTGTGCGAAACAAAGGAATGAACCACCATTTATAAGATTTCAAGTCCATATGGCCATTGGGGAAGTTGAGAGCACATGGAAAACAAATGAGCAAAAGTTCAAGTGCAGAAAAACTTGTTCCACAGAAAACGATCGATCGTTTGGTGATCCGTTCGATCGTTCACCTAAACATCAAATCAACGGTCGATCAGGACCATCAATAGTCGATCAAGACCGTCAGGGTCGATTGAATTGACATGCCACACATCTAAAATTTTATTGTTTTGAATGTGGGATTTCGTCCCTATGCTTGAGTATTATTTTTAGACACAAGCAAAATCGTTTGTTTCATATTTACTCAATAATTTTATATATAAGATTATACAAAGCATTTTAATAGAGGATGCATTATACACAATATTAAAATGCACTAGTTGAATCATACCTAAAAATATTGTCAAACCCTTTTTGATGATCCGGAGTCGAGTTGCACCTTGAATCGCCTGAGGAGCTTTCTCTAAGTGTTCACCAAACTCTAAACAAGATTATAGTGATTGAAGCTAGCCAATCAACTATAATGCAATGTTAGAATCTAGCTAATAACCCATTTTATGCCACCAAGATCTAAATCTCTCTTGCACTCAATTAATTAAAAGTTTGATGGAGGGATGGAGAAAATATGGAGGAGAGAAGATTTTGTATCAATCAACAAAATGAAGGAGGAGAGACCTATTTATAGTGTATTCTCCAAGCCACATAATGTGTAAAACCACCTACACATGATCAATGTTAATTTCTCATTTTCACTAATAATCATATTTTGACACATCATCATCCCCTAACTTCCATTTGTTGGTTTTTTGGCCTTAATATGTGTTTTGATGATTTAACTAACTTAATCTTAATCACAATCAAATGTAGTGTAGCACACATTATGCATGAAATATATATTATATTGTGCTAATAGCTACAGGTGATCAAGACTCAAGGAAGAATGGAATGAAGTCAAGACATGTAATCAAACTATTTGAAGACATGTAATTTTGCCTTTATTTGAGTCTTAAGAACATATGTGAACATGAGCATACAAGAGTTAAAACCTATTCACAAATACACTCGGTTCTTTGTAAAAGTCACATACCAAATTTCACATCATTTAGACTTCAATAGATCACACAAACCTAGGTCTGAAAATCACACTTCTAAACCTTAAAATGTTTGTGTGAAACGGTCGACCAAAACCAGTTTTCCATTCGACCGTTTGTACCAGTTAAACGATTAACCCAAAGTGAGTTTTCCCAGTCCAACTGGTCGACCTCTTTTGACCTTTCACTCGACGGATTAATCCATAATTTCTGGACGATCTTTATGCTTATCGTATTATACAACAATCGATTTGTATTTCTTCATAACCCCTAAAATGTATTTGGCCACCGGTCGAACGTTGACCAGAATACAGTCGACCAGATGAACTCTAATTTTGTGCCCAAAAGTGTGTTATTTTTGGTCGAACATATCCAAATTTTGTGTTCAACCGATTGCATTTACCCTGGCCAAAAACCCCATATCGGTCGACCGACCCATTACCTAGTTCGACCGATGACTTAAGTCATTGCCAAAATGGTTCGACCATAACTTAAGTTGGCTCGAACATTTCCTAATTCTAAAGGAACGGTCGACCGTTTATTCCGTACCGTTCCACCAATTTGCGACAGATTTTTTGAACCTGAATTTCTGTCTTGTGTATCTGACACAAACCTTCACCAAATCTTTCCCAATGGCTATATCTCTCTAGGATCTTATAAATAGAGGTTCTCACACCATATTTAGACAACTCTCATACCTCCAATTACTCCATTCACAAGAGAGACTTATCCAAATCTTCAAATCCCCAATCCTACAATCAAGAGCCAAAAACTTCACCATTTGATCAAATTCCCTATCATACTCAAGTGTGCTCAAGTTAGAGAGTGTTGATTACTCATATCCTTTCTTGATTAGCAAACACCACACTGGTCGACCGTTCCCTTACCAGGAAATCTCTTGATAAATTTAGTCGAACCGCATGTCCAACTAGTCAATAGTTTCCGAACTCAAAAGAATTCGGTCGAACCGTTCCAGAAAAACGGTCAACCATTTTTTCTCTAGTTTTTCCTTTTCAAATTTTGGACCAATATCCAATATAATTTGAGTTTTGGGGTTTTAGCAAAATCATATTTTATAATATTTAGGATCACATTATATTATGTAATATTATCATATATAAAGTTAAACATCATACTCCATAACATATATATATATATATCTCATATAAATTTATTTATTATTCAAATTATGTCGTTATTACGACTTATCAATTTTATCATTTTACCATATGTATATTATTTCATATCACATGAAATTTGATACATCTCACAAAATATAAAATCATACTTCTTGTTTCTCAGTTTTGTGGTATGACCTCTAGGATGATCTAAGTTATGTTGACAATGATATAAATATTTTACATCATAAACTATAAGCGGTATCTAGCTACACACATTATAGTTACCAAAATAACAAAGATGTTTTGTTCACTTGAACAGAAAACAATCCATTTAGTGATATGTAATAATATCACTTGTGTCCATCCCTTCCCTCATGATATTAAGAATATTATACACAGTAGGAATGTGTCATCTTTGTATTATATATTCTTTTATTGATCTCTTAAGCTAATTTTTAAATATGTAACTATACACAAGTTACATTGTGGACATTATAATTTTGCGTTATGAAGGTGCCCGATAATATCATCACTCAAGTCAAGAGGGGCAATGATAATCTTTTGACATATGATCTTTTCTGTCACAAGTCATATATAACCAATTAATTTCTTTATCACTATACGTAATGATAGTTTTTGATAATAATCAAATTATACACTTCTCATGTGAAAAAATATAAGTCTCATATCTTAGTATTCAATGACACAATGAAAACATTAATAACAGAAACACAATTCCATATTGTTTCATTTACTAGGTCTTTTCAATATATAAAAATAAACATTTTCTCTTTTATATACTCATGTTGTTAAATACTTGAAGAACTACAATATCCTTAAAACAACATGACAATTTTATCTCGGTAATTAATGTCTCATGTTAATCACCGTGCTTGTGAATTACTTTTGATTTATGTAAATGATTGACATCATTTCATGCTTATATTTGTATCTTATATCCATTATCTTTCACCTAAACAATGCTACATGACGAGTTTTATGTTTGAATTTCAGAAATAAATAGGTTTGAAGAGAAGAGTCATAAGAGGACCTAAAAGCATGAAAAAAGACTGAGTTGAGAAACTCAAGACTAAGATGCAAGATCGAAGGACCTGAATGTAAGATTGAAGGACCAATGAGCAAACAAGAATACTTCACACAATCATGTGGAGTAGTTTGACAATTCTATTCGGGTCGGAGCTCCAACAAGCGAAGTAGATGCATCAAAGACAAATCAAGCCATTCAGAAAAGCCACAAGAAAATCCAGAGCGATCCGAACACTGTAGACAGCCAATTGACGGTCTCTTTTGGTCCGGATCCGATATGATTTATGTGGGGCGTGTATTAGTGTGTATGTAGTCTATTTTTGGTATTTGTTTAGTCCCATACCGAGGGATTGTCCCGGATTACCTTTTTCTATGACTATAAATAGAATTCTTCACCTTCTATTGTAATCACCCATTGCTTGGTGGCATTCTCTCTACTTTTAGTAAGCCTTGGAGCAAAATTTCAAGGTGGAGAAGAATGCTGCTAGTGACGTGAGTCATTTAATAAAATAATTTTTCCATTGTTTTGTTCTTATGTTGTTTCTTTATGCATGCTTAGCTTAGTCTTCTTTCTTTGATTGTATGCTTAAGTAGTTAGAATGTTTCCTTTCTTCTTTAGTTTAATTGTTAGAATAATGTGTAGTGAGTAGATCTATCCCCCTTTGGGGGTGGAGATGATGTTCATACATGCATTAGAGAATGTATATGGATGCTTTATTTTGATTGTGTTGATAAATGTGAATGTATGCTTGCTTCTTAGAGTAGAATACTACACTTGATGGGTTTTGCCACACATTTTAGACACCTCCCATGCTTGTTTATGTTCTGAAATAACCAGTTTGTGTATATGAATGTTAATCAACTAGGTTAGTGAATTGATTGATAGGTTTCGCCATAACCTTTTAGACACTTCCTGTGCATGAAAACACTACCTACATTTGTGCCTATAGAATGCAATCTTCACCATCTTTTTACATGTGTGCACACACTCCACCCCTAGGGGTCTTTCTCTTCTTGATTCCAGCTTAATTTTACATTCTTTTAGTTTTGATTCGAAGTAATCGTTAGTTGCTTTACTTTGCATTTTTCTTCTTAGTAGTTTAGTGTAGTGTAGATTAGCATAGAGAAACTCTTCTCCCTTTTTGTTGCCACTTGATTTCTGAAAACCAGAGGCTACTAACTTCCCTGAGGATCGACCCGTACTTGCCACCGCTTCAATGCGGTCGTGCACTTGCGGTATTTAAAACGATTAAACAGTAAACAATTATCTTTTAGAGCTCTACGGTTAGGGACCAAGAGTATCTTCCTTAACTCTTCTAAAAGACAAAAACATTAATCAAGGTACAAAATATTTATACATTCAATTCATAACAATAAACATATAAAAGAATACTTTTAAAACACACATTCATTCATTGAAATAGTCGATCGTTCAAATCCAGTGGTCAAGTGTTTGGTCAACATACTAGAAAACTAGTTGTTGGGCAAATTTTGCATGCCCAATGCTCGAACAAAATTCCCAATGGTAAAATGGTTTTTGGCGGTACTATAAACATGGATATTTGGTGTTTTGGTAAAATGTAGGCTTAATTCAAGTGCCAATTCGATGTGTTTTTGTGCGAATTGATCTTAGAGATGTTCTAAGGTGTGTGTGGAGGATCCTAACACTAATTTGCTCAAATTTACGTAAGTTTCCCAACAACTCAACTAAATATAAAATACATGTCTTCGTAAAGCTTGATTATATGTCTTTAGTCTTGATCTTTGCTGGCCTGTAAGTGCACACCTACTACACCCGAGAGTAGCGACCTGAGCTACAGGAGCTCGATCCAACTCTAAACTCTCAATCCTACGCATGAGAGTAGTCATTCTCGCCTCAGACGCGATAGTTGACTCAACTTGATATGATCCAGCTCGACCAGAAGATCTGGCGGCTGGTGGCTCTCTCATGGTGTCCCAATCAAAGGTACATTCAGCCATTAACTCAAAAGTGTCCCATGCCTCATTGATGGGTTTCATTTGGAAATCACCATGACACATCGACTCCAACAATGTGCGTGTGTTGTAGTTGAGGCCCTCATAAACAATTTGGCATAACTGTCACAACTTAATTCCATGATGAGGGCACTGCAAGAGAAGATCCTTGAACCTCTCAAAGAAAGCATAAAACGATTCGGTCTCAGTTTGATACATTTGGTGTATCTGGTGCCATATCTGTTGAGTTTTCCGTTGAGGTAAGAATCACTTCAGAAAGGCAATCACGAAGTTATCCCAGGACCGAATCGAACTTGCTGGGAAGTTGTACAACCATTTCTTCGCGTTATCCTTCAACGCAAAAGAAATCTTCCTCAACCGGACTGAATCCTCATCAAGCTGTTGAAGCTTGAACATGGAGCATACTTCCTCAAATTCACGTATAAAAATATACGGATCCTCCTTATTGGCAGTGAAGGTAGGAAGCATGCTCACATATTGAGGTTTCAGTTCATAGTTGTTCTCGCGAGCTGGGTAGAACTATGCAAGAAGGTTGCGCGGCCCGAACATGATGGGTCCGCTCCCACAAACTCGTCGGCATATCCTGTCGAGCTAAAGGTGGTGGTGCACCAATAGCTCGATCCTGACCGAATCCCTATTCCTCACGAGTCAGAGGAGGAGGAGAATGAGGTCTATGTGGTGGTGAGAACGGACCGAGGTAATCCATGTATGGAACCCGGTCTCCCCCATCACCACAAGAAGACTCGGCCTCACACTCCAAAGGAGCACGAGGCGGAGATGATCGATCACCAAGACCGTCCATCTCAGAAAAATGCACTCTCTCAAGTCGAGTGCTCTCACCGGAACGAGCCCAACATCGCATAAAACGCTCGACTCGACTCTAAAAAACACACAACAGAAGGTGTACTCAGAGGAGGAGACTACTCATAGAAAATAGATGAGGAGGGGACTCAGATGAGGAGGGAAGAATCCCTAGAGCTAGCGTGGGTAGTGGTGAAGGTAGAAGCCTAATCTAGCAAGCACAACTCAAACAACTTAAGGCTATGGGTCCTTAGGCTAGACGACGCCTAACTTCGAGGTCACTAGTCTCGACACACCTCACCTCCCTACAACGATGACCACAATGCCCAGCAAGTGATACCAGATCCGGAGATCCAATACGTCATACTATCGACAAGGTAGACAATGCCGATCAGGCCATGACAGTCTCAACTAGATCACTCTCTCAGTGCGTCTAAAATCCTTAGGGTCAATGTCTACTTTCTTTTAGAATTAAGGCTTTATTAAGAGTGATTTTTGGGGCCAAGTAAAGGTTGATGAAATCCCTCACCTTATCTTTTATGGGACAACCCCTCCTTAATAGCGTTTTGATCCTAAATCTAGCAATCAACTCTCTAATCAAACGCTCAACTCACTCTTGTCCCGATGCAATTCCTACTAACTAATGCATGGTCATACAATATGCTTGAATGAGAGTAAGAAATGTGTACCTTACGCCAACACTCATCAACTGAAAGTAAGCTAAAATAAAAGACAACTACATGTCTAAGTCAAGTATGTGATGCATGACCTAAACAAGTAAGAATACCTAATCTTTTGCTTTGAGTTTTAAGGTCCAAGTTGATTAATGAGACTTGATTGTTAATTTGGGAGCAAACTACAAGTCAAAACATGCACTATTGAACTCCCAGACAACCTAGTGAATGTAGAAACGACTAGAAAAAATGGGAGAGAATTTGGAGCTCACCAGGCCGCCAATTGGCGGTCCAGAACCGCTGATTGACGGACTATTTGCTTCTGATTTTCTCCCGTCTTCTCCTGGAGATGTCTCTTAATCCTTGAAGCCTCCTGAAACAAACAAAACTAAAAACAAAAAAAATTAAAACCACTTAAATCGTCCAAACTAATGTCTGGACAGAGCACCTCCCCGGCAACGGCGCCAAAAACTTGATTGAACGTTTTAATTATAACCGCAAGTGCACGGCCGCGTTGAAGTGGAGACAAATACTGGTCGATCCACAGGGAGGTGTGTCGACTTTAGTTTGTTCGAAGGCGAGTGAGAAAGAAAGGAGAGAAAAGAGTTATGATATATACTACACTACAATGTGAAAGGAATGAAAAATACGCAATAAAACTAAACCCCATAGGGGGTAGAGAAAGGATGTGAATACAAATATATGTGTATGTGTGTGTGTGTTCAATTAAGCTCATCACAATATGTAGTGCATGAAAATCATAAAACTAAATCCAACTTTGCCTCCACATGAATTAAGATAACACAATATCATTAAAACAAATAAGACAATAATTTGAATGAAGCTAAATGAACTCATGTATAAAGACCAACCCTCACTATGCCTCCACATGAATTAAGATTTACATAATCATTAAACCATACAAGACATTAACCGAGGTAAAAGCAATAAGAGTACATGCAACTACAAATCATGTTTCCTTCATCAATTCCATCCATATCCTCACATTATTATTCCCCACAAAATAGGTCTACTAATCTAAGCATATGCTAAGCTTCATTCAAGAGCATTAACATATCAAATACAAGAGTGAAATCCCATTGGATGGTTATGGAAATCATGTAAGGTTCAAATGATTAAGATAACACACATCTAATACATCACATAATCATATCACATATTTCTCCACCCCCAAATGGGGATGGAACTACTCACTCATATTTAAACTACAACCTACATTAAAATGAGACATTCTACTGAAAGGAAATTAAACTAAGCAAACAAGAAATATTAAAGAAGCCAAAAAGACATAAAACTAAAGAAGCATGCAAGACATATGAAAGAAAATTAAACTAAGAAGGAAATAACATAACGAAAGGAAAATATCTATTATTACTCACTCAATTACAAGTAGCTGTTAGGATCTATGGCCCTCTAATCGCTACAAAAATGCGGAATTAAAATGCTAAGCGAAGGATTAAGGAAAGAGACAATGAAAACCACAAAATCGTCGACACCGGAGTTTAGAGAGGTTCGACACCCACACCCGGGTCCTAGTCCTCCTCGCAAGCCTCGCTCGATCCCCTGAGCCTCGCTTACGGTTCCACTAACCGATCTCCGTTCCGGGCCGAGATCAACGTCGTTTACAACACTGAGCCTCGCGAACAATCCTCGCCTCGCTCGTGTCTCCTCTCACAATCCGAGAGGGAGCTTCCTTGAAGATTTTACATCTCTTTGATTCTTTGAATATGGAAGTTGAATCATACTCTAACTAACACTCTATACTTGAGCATACTTGGATATGATATGGAATTAGATATGCAAGTGGTGAAGCTTAGGCTTGAGTGTTGTGAATTGAGAGCTTGAAGATGGAGAGGATTTGGCTTTGTGTATTAGATAGATTGGAAGTGTTCAAGATCTTCAAAGCAACCAAATAAGGTCCTATTTATAAGCCTTCAAGCTCATATAGCCGTTTGGGAGTTGGTGGTGTATGAACCAATGAGAAAGCAAGATGTGACTTAAGCTTGGCCAGAAATCGAGACAGATTCGGTCGACCGTTATCCACACGGTAGTCCGAAACATTGGTCTGAACTAAGAACTCGGTTGACCGATTAAGTATCGGATCACCGTTCACCAACCTCCAGTAGCTTTTATCTGTTTAGCCCTAATTAAATTCGGTTCATCGAAGTCCATTCGGTTCACCGTTCCAAGGTGGACAGTAGAATTGATTGGGCTTTGATCTACTCAAGTTCGGTTGACCGTGTATACTTCGGTAGACCGAAGTAGCACGAGTATTCCGTTGACAATACGTAGGAAATTGTTTTATCGATAACGGTCAGGTTAAATAGCCGTTGGGCTCCTAAAGCCAATAAGAATTCGGTAGACCGAAGTGTGTACGGTCGTCCGAAGTGGGTCAAGTTAATTTGGGCTATAGGGTCTTGATTTGAATGCGACCGTTGGAGCAAAGTCCAAAACCGGTCCAGGGCTATTCGGTCGACCAAAGATGGTTCGGTCTTCCGTTGGGGCAATTCCAGAGAACACCTAAGTTTCATTGTTGGGAAGTATTCGGCTATCCGATAGGTGTTCGGTGGACCGAACTAGGTAGAGTTCGGTTAACCGAAATAGGTTCGGTTTACCGAGAAATGACGGGACAGAATCCTAGTGCTCAAGTTTACATAAAACCTTATGGACTCAATAAATAATCAAGTTACATGTCTTGGTCCAAAGCTTTGATTACAAGTCTTGAGTCTTGATGTCCTTGTCCCAATGCTCATTTCCTTGATTGTCTTGATCAACCTATTAAGATGATTGCAAGTATACAAACATATAAGCAATGCATGTAATCGTGTTTGCTCACTTTGATTGATTAGGTTGATTGATTAAGATTAGTTTAATTAATCATCAAAATTAATATAGATTAAGGCCAAAAAGCCAACAGTAGTCTCTCTCCACCATGGTTTTTGCTTCAAGGGTTTTACTCCTTGTAGAGAGGATGACCACCAAGAGAGAGATGGGGTACAAGAGAGGAGGGATAGTTCTATTATTGCCATAGAAAAAGGTAATCCGGGACAATCCCTCGCTATGAGACTAAACATATACCAGAAATAGACTAAATACACTCTAATACGCGAGCCAACTAAATCTTAGCGGATCCGTAGCAACCCGGACCGCCAATTGGCGGTCTATAGGGTTCGGATCGCGCTGAGCTTTCTTCTGGGCTTTCTGGATGACTTTGTTTGTCTTTGATGCATCTACTTCGCTTTCTGGAGCTCCGACCCGAATAGAATTGCCAAAATACTCCCCATGATGGTGTGGAGTATTCTTGTTTGCTATTGGTCATTCGATCTTATATTCAGGTCATTCGATCTTGTATCTTAGTCCTCGAGTCTCTCAACTCAGTCTTTTTCCTACTTTTAGGTCATTTTATGCCTCTTCTCTTCAAACCAATTTATTTCTGAAATTCAAACATAAAACTCGTTACGTAACATTGTTTAGGTGAAAGATAATGGATATAAGATACAAATGTAAGCATGAAATGATGTCAATCAGTTGACCGAAAGGGGTTCGGTTTACGAATGATGGACGAGACAGAATCCTAGTGGTCAAGTTTGCATTAAACCTTATGGACTCAATAAATACAAAATTACATGTCTTGGTCCAAAGTTTTGATTACAAGTCTTGAGTCTTGATGTCTTTGTCCCAATGCTCCTTTTCTTGATTGTCTTGATCAACCTATTAAGATGATTGCAAGTATACAAATATATATGTAATGCATGTAATCATGTTTGCTCACTTTGATTGATTAGGTTGATCGATTAAGATTAGTTTAATTAATCATCAAAATTAATATAGATTAAAACCAAAAAGGCAACAAGGTTGCTGTGTCAAAGCAGTACGCAACATCCAGATTTTGCCCAGATCCATCCAAACTCTTTAATCTTCTATAAATATACTTGTAATGCCTCATTCTCTTCTTCTTTCTTCCTCTCCTCCTTAGATTAGTTTTATTTCTTGTTTACTAGAGTAGTTTTATTTTTTGTTTATTAAAGTAGGTTTTAGTTTCTTGGTTAGTAGTCTGGAGGAGAATAGTAACAAACTTTGTGATATTCTTTTCTTAATCAAGTTTTAGTTTCTTGTTCTTTATGTTCTTAACTTTCATTTGATGCAATATTTATTCTATTGTTTTGGTTAGATTTAGTCTTCTTTACTTGTTATGTGTAGTTTTTATGTTGTTGTTTCTTGGTTAATATGTTGATTAGTAAGTAATCCATCCACATTGGGGGGGGGGGGGGGGGGGGGGGGAGAATGATGTGAAGTGTGGATATTGTGAGGTTGGTTTGTGTTTTAATCTTAATCTTGGAGCTTTACATGATTTCCATGGTCATTTTGATGAGTCCCTCACTCTTGTCTTTTGCCTTAGTGACATAATTGATGCTTAGCTCATGCTTTCGCTAGTGGGCTCATTCTATGAAGAATGATGATGTGAGGATAATGTTGGAGTGTGTAAAGAGATAAAGATGGCATGTGGGAGCATGTTGTCTTGTTGGCATTATCATGATTAATGTCTTGTATATTTTAATGATAATGTTAAATCTTAATTCGTGTGGAGATGTAGTTGGGGTTGTGGTCATTATGAATTCTATGGTTTTTATGTCATTAAACATGTAATAGTGTTGTTGTCTTTGTTCTTATCTTGAGTAGTGTTTTGTATATTTTGATGATGATGATAAATCTCAATCCATGTAGAGACACTTATGATTGTGGTTATCATAGATCTCCATGTTATACATGTCATGAACACTTAATTGTATACACACAAGAATCACACATCTACACTTTTGCATGCATTCTCCACCTCCTACAAGACTAATTATATTAGATTTTTTTATTTCATTCACGTCGCATTTGTTATTTAGTTTAGAATAATCTCCATTTCATTTTCTCTCCTATTTGAGTATGGCGGGAACAACGTCACACACAACTCCTCGTGGACACGACCCGTACTTGTCGCGTCTTTACCGGTGTCGTGCACTTGTGGTACATTAAAACGATCAATCACTAATCAAGAAAAGATTGTAAATAACAACCAGCACTTATCAATGAAAGAAGATTACACAAGTTCTTCCTCTCCACCCTTTAACTATCAAAACAACAAATAAACCTACTCCAATGAGAAGAGAATATGAAGAAGAGAAATGGAAGGGTTACAAGTCTATTTATAGAAAATTAGAATGTCTCGATTAATCCGGACGTAATCAGACGACTGCAAATAAGATCAGGATGCTCGGGAGTGCTCCAAACCGAATACCCGACTCGATCACCCAATTGAATCTGCCATTGACGCATTTGGATATGTTATTTAAGGATTGTTGGATCAAATATTAGAGTCAGGTACTGACTCGGCCCGACGGGCCGAGCCGGGCCTAACCGGCCCGTCACGTTTGTTTGCAGGCAAATTGGATGCCCCTTGAAACATGGCGACGGGCTTGTCCGACCTGTTACCCATCTTTATCAAATATGCCCTAAATCTCGACAACTTAAGTGCAACAACGGAGGACGTGGGGTGGGGTGGGGTGTGGTGCGCACTGAACCATTGGTCCGGTCTTCAGAACTTTCGTACGAGTCAGGAAGTACAAACACAACCGACCACATCCATCTTCCTCCCTCTCACCCACACCCTCACCTTCTCTCCTCACCACAATGCTCCTCTCCCTCAACCCTTACCTCACCTCCAAACCCACCCCACCCCACCCTCTCCCTTTGCCCCCATCCCGACCCGTCCTCACCCTCTCCTCTCAAACTCTCCCCTCCTCCGCCATCCGCCGCATCGCCGACAAGCTCCGCAACCTCGGTTACCTCCAAACCCCCTCCCGGCCTCCCCCTTCCGACCCCCACATCTTCCTCCCCACCCCCCGCGACCTCCCCGCCTCCCGCGTCGGCCACACCCTCGACGCGTCCTGGAGCTCCCCCCACCGCCCCGTCCCTGGCCCCGGCTCGGGGGACGCCATCATGAGGTTCCACGAGCTGAGGCGGGAGGTGGAGGGGGAGAAGGAGAGGGAGAGGGAGAGGAGGAGGAAGGGTAAGGGTAAGGGTGAGGAGGCGCCGATGGCGGCGGAGCTGTTGGTGCCGGAGAAGGAGCTGAAGCGGTTGAGGGGCGTCGGGATTAGGTTGGATAAGCGGTTGAAGGTCGGGAAAGCCGGGATTACCGAGGGGATTGTGAATGGGATTCATGAGAGGTGGAGGAAGGCTGAGGTTGTTAAGATCAAGTGCGAGGACCTTTGCCGGATGAACATGAAGAGGACGCATGAGATCCTCGAGGTTAGTTGTTAGTTTACTTGTGTTCATCTTGTCTCAATTTTTTTAATTCTTAGTAGATTTTCGCAAAATTAACGGTTTTGTTAGCAAGTAAAATGGGTATTGGTTTGCTGAAATTGTGATGATGGTAATTTCCAAAGCAGTTTAATTGATGTTGTCAATTTTCAAGGTGGGGTTCTTCAAGTATTGTTGGTTTGCTCATTAAAAAACTGATTACACTCGGTAACTATGGAGAAGACGTGACTGCTTCCCTTAGGCTTCAGTTAAATAAGATACGTTGAATACATTACTCCAAAGCAAACTGATTTTGTTGTAGTTCACATGAGTGGGTTGAATCCAAGGGGAGGTGTGTGATTTTCTTCTTTCCTTCTTTCTTTATTCTTTCTTTTTTTCTTTCTCTATCAACATGTAAATCATTATCAATGTACATGTCTTTCCTTTTAATATGAAAAAGCAAAAAACTGTAAGAATACAACTATCAATACCAGGTAACAGATGATTTATGCACTTATATAGAATTTGTAAACAATATGTAAAATCCTATATCCCTATAAGCACTCATAAAACAATCATATGAACTCAACTAAATCACGGACACTAATAAAAGGCAATTTTAGAGATAAGATATTTAACCTCCTAAACGACTTTAGAGGTAAGAACAGAACGAGTGGTTGGCTCTACGGGGTGGGGGTGAGGTTCCAGTATGGGGGTTTCTGATTTGTTAGGTTATGATTAGGGGAGAAGTGTTTAAGGAGAAGAGCTAGGGTCTTATTCGGTTTGAATAACGGGCTTATTGGATTCTTATATGGATCAACAGTACCCAATAAAATATAATCAGAAAATGCTCCAAGAAATGTGGTGCGGTATGGCCGTGTCCCCCACATTCTTGAACAATGGCCTTTGGACAGAATGTATGATGCATCAAAACTATAAATTCAAAGTCTTATGACTCATACCCTGGAATGGCGACAATGAAGAAATGACATAAAACAAACATAAATCTTTGCTTTATAACCAAGTAATGAAAAAATGCAACTGTTAGACCATGTTTAACGGTGCTCGGGTTACCCCTGGGCGCCATGCTCTCACTCTCTGCCACGTCAGTTTATCTCTCTGCCACGTCAAATTCTCTCTCTGCCACGTAAGTTCACCCAACTCACCCAAAAAATTCCCTTAATCACACCCAGAAACACCCCACACACCCTACATTCTCTCTCATTCACGTCATTTGGAGATCAATCCTAAGTAAAATCTCAAAAAATTCTACAAAATCAAAACAAATAAAAAACATATCTTCACAATTTTTTTTGATAAAATAATTTAAAATGAAATTTTAAGTTTTTTAACAAAAATAAAATAAAATAACGAATGGGAGGGCAACACTTATGCCCCCCACCCAAGGAGATCACCCACCCGCCCAGGCGAGTCATCACGAGCTCCCCCACCCGATTTCACGCCCGGGCGGGGGAGTGCGCTCCTCCGTGGCCCCCCATTTTCGCGGGAAATCCAACGTGGTCGGGCACCCAGGTGGATCCGCCCCCCGTTAAGGATGCCCTTATACATGTAGTGATAGAAGAAAAATAGAGACAAAGACTTTATTTTGGTATAACAAGGCCAATTGATTATGGAAAATTTGTGGATTGCGAAGATAAAAAAATTAAAACCCTGATTCTACCACAATTGCACATAAGTTGAATTTCTACAATGCCTAATTTGGAAACGCATGTCCTATTAATTTTTTATCTTGGATTTAATAAAGTTGGTATTTTATGGATCACCTTGACATTTGTGAACCCGAAATAGCTGTTTGTTATTTTGTGGATCGTTTGGCTCCAATATGCATTAAGGACTTTTTAATCTGGAGAGCGTTTTGTGATGTGTTCCCCTGAGTGGGTATTTCTATGTGTCATAAAATATAATTTATTGCATGGCCTTTTTTTTTATATATGCCTAACTCTGCAATATGCAACTAAATCCCTGTACCAACTGTTCACAAAAAATCCCTTAAGACTATGTTGTTGGGTCCTCTTGACGATTCCCTTGAGCCATCCTCCTTAAGTTTTCCATTAGATTTTTTAAATTACACAGATGGGTCCTTAAAGTTCTGAAACTTTGCCAACAAGTCCAAAAATCCTGATATAGGTTCATGTACATTTAAGCCTTGTTTTTTTAATATTATATTGCATATGCCACTCAAGCACTACCTATGGATATATAAAGTAATCAGTAATGATAATAATGTGTGTAAACACACAAGGTATACTTCTCATCATCACCCTTGTATATATTGGTACATGGAAGAAAGAGTTCTGAGGAAGAGCGGAGTGCATTGAGTCCATGCTTCTAACAAGTTAAATTGCTACAAACAACTCAATCTCAACTCAATTCTTCCACAACATTTCCTAAATTAATTTTTGTTGCCAAATCATAAAGTGCAAAGAGAGAAACTTTAAAGAGTTGGGGAGGAAGTTTTGTTACACCGTATCTTTGTCTTGCCTTCCACTCCTTCCAACTTGGATCCATTGTCAAGGGTGTTATTTATCACTTGCAGGAAACAAGGGTTAACTTTATAATTACCAACTGATTCAAGTGTGGTTGTGCGTCATCAACCATTTCATGTAAGTTAGGTTGGAATGTCAGTTGGCGTACACAGTTTGAAAATAATGGTATATACAACATTATTTAGATCAAATAGCATGTTTAATGAGAAGCTTTGTAGGAGACAATCAAAGTGTAGATCCCTAAAAATATTATATTTTCTGTGCAATCTACTATCTCATTTTCTTTGTGGAACCTTTCTCAGCTTTGCTTTTTGCAGCCTGGGGGCCTTGGTTGTGTCTTTTTTGTAAAATAATGTTTTCCTTTAATGATTCAAAATTTTCATAATACTTTGAATGACTACGTAACTATGCACGTAAAGACATAGTGTGTTAGAACAATGAGCGAGATGCACGAAAGTGTTAAATTTATTTTCCTAAGTTGTCTTTTTTTCATTTCTAATGATATTTACTACACAAATCATGAACATATTTGTGCTTTCGTAGATGGTCATACCGTCATAGACTACACGAACTGTGTACTCGTGGTAATTAACTTAAAATAATGGCCACGTACATGAACATGAATAAAAAAACTGACACTTCAACATTTTATGTATTACACTAAATTTGAGACCTAAATTCTTTTTGTTGATTGGTAAATTAAAATGGAGACAAATTCATTTATTGGTGTTACAAAATAGGATATGACACAATTATGCAGTCATTGTGCCTTTTTTGAAGAGACATTTGAAGTGTTTGTTTTTCACTGGATTATCTTTAATTTTGATCTAAACTGTTTCTTCAGTGCTTAAGTTATATTCCATTCATATTCTAAGATTTTAGAACATTAGCGATAAACATTTGATTTGATGTAAAAGTTGCATATTTTCCAATTAAAGAGATAGGAACACGCATGATTAATATAACTTGTAACAATTACACTCACAATTACAATCACCTTTTAGATTAGCTTACAGTGTAGATGGTTGTAAGTCTTATATGTATATGTTTTTTCTTATGCCACAAATGTGCTATACCTATACATGTAAATCCTAATGCACCATAACGAGGCTTTAGATATACATATGATATGAAAAATGTTATTCTATAGCTTAGTATTTCACAGATGTTGGAACATGGAAGTCTGGAAGAGTCTTCTGCAACAAATACGCTTTGTTTCTTCTTTTACATGCAAATGTTTAAATTGGTTAAATTATTGAATGGAACTAATGATGTGCAATGTACTCATGTTGGTTCGAGTAAATTTTATCTGTCCTAAAAGAACACTAGTGAAAAATTTATTGCGTGTGATCTTTTTTGTGTTCCTTATGCCAATTTCTTTTCATTTATATCGTGACATTATTTTCCTTTGCTAGAGATGCTTTCTAAATTTTATCTCATATTGTTGTCTTGTGTTCTAGAGAAAAACTGGGGGTTTGGTTATATGGAGGTCCGGAAGTGTCATTATCCTGTACAGAGGTGCCAACTATAAGTATCCCTACTTCAATAGTGAGAATTTGGGAGAGGATGGTAGCGTGGCCTCATCCTGTGACTCAGATGAATGCAACGAGCAAGAGGATAACTTGTCTTCTACAACTCATGTGAATTCATCTCCTTTACGGTCAAATGCTTCAATGCGCCGGACTTTGGTTAATGGCGTAGGCTCTCCCAAGAAGTTGCGGTTCCAACTACCTGGTGAAGCTCAACTTGAAGAAGAAGCTGACCAACTGCTAAATGGACTCGGTCCACGATTTAGTGATTGGTGGGGTTATGAACCTTTACCCGTTGATGCTGATCTTTTACCTGCAATCGTCCATGGGTACCGTAGGCCATTTCGTCTTCTTCCATATGGAGTAATGCCCAAGTTAACAGATAGGGAAATGACCATATTAAGAAGACTTTCTCGCCCCTTACCATGCCACTTTGCACTAGGTACAAGCTTTTAAACTGTTGTCTCCTACATATGTTTATTCTGAAAACCTATCCTTCGGATTTCTCAGGGAGAAATAGGAACCTCCAAGGGTTGGCTGCCTCCATGATTAAGCTTTGGGAAAAGTGTGAAATTGCTAAAATTGCAATTAAGAGAGGAGTTCGGAATACCAACAACGAATTGATGGTTGAAGAGTTAAAAGTAAGGAAACCCTTACAGAATGTTTATTTGAAGATTTTCCATTATTCAGTCCTGCAAGATAATTAATTAAGTTATTGTGAATTCACACAAGGGCGTTCAAACCTGCCTGATTGGTGTACTTATTGTAATTTCCATGTAAACATTCTTACAATTCCTCAAGTTTGTGTTGTGTTTTTGTTGGGAGGGGATTTCTAGTATCTTTTAGGGTGAACTGTCATTACATACTTGCCCATATATCTTGCTTGTGTTGCCATGTAATCCTAATTTTATTTAGTAATATTCTGTGTTAACACTAATGAGTAATGATAGTTTTGTAAAAGAAATGGTTAGGATGTTTTAGTGGAAGCACCAATTTTGTTGGAAAGTTGATTATGATGATTCTCAGAAATATTTTGCTAGAGATAGTTTTGGCCCTCGGTGTAATGTCCCGTTCCTGAACCCACATTGAGTCCGAGTCCGAGTCCGGTTCGTTACCCATGAGTCCACTGACTCACAACACCCACCTAGATTACCAAAAAACTTAAGTTGGTTGGTGTTATGGTGGTAGATCCATGTCCATATAACTCACCCCACAATTCTCATGTTAGGCGATGTAAGACTATTATTGGGGTGTTACACTCGGGGCTTGAAGTGGATGTGAAATTTTTCTCTGACCCAAACACCGTGTTTTAATTTTTTTCGTGGGTTGTTGGTGGTACTATGTGTAAACCATAGCTTGTTTTTTTTTACTTTTCCCCTGTTTTTATTTTCTTGTACGCTGTCCCTCCTGTTCTGATATTCTTTTAATGATAAAAGAACATGATCACGGTTGAATTGATATCCTCAAATGTCAAAACTAGTTAAGATGTTATTTATCGTTTTACGCAGTTCTGAGTTTTTATACCAAATTCTTGTCTTGCATCTTAATTTCCACTTTACCTGATAATCTTGCCCATATATGGTTTGTAGCGCCTTACAGGTGGAACTCTACTTTCAAGGGATGCAGAATTTATTGTGTTCTACAGAGGGAAGGATTTCCTTCCTCCCGCTGTCTCTAAAGCAATAGAAGAGAGAAGGAATAACGGAATTTATCAAGAGAAGTTGAGGGCAACCACTAAGTCTTTCAACATTTCTGGATCGAATTTGGCCCAAGGCCCCGAAGTACCTTCTGTGGAGAAGAATATTGTGGAAAAGAAAACAAATGTTCTTACAGGAGGTCCGAAATCAGCTGACACCCCTGATGCCAAGTTGTCCAGGGTATTCTTAAAGTTTCTCCATGGATATGTATATAGCAGCAATCTGTTGTTTGTTGTAAATATAATTTAATTAACATTGAAAATATTGAATAACAGTATGAAATTCAATAACTTTTCCTTTTTTATTTGACTAAATTTAGTATATAATGTTCCAACAGGCCTATGAGAAAAAGATGAAAGCAGAAAAACTTCTCGAGGAGCTAGAGAGTACAACTGCTCCTTCAGAGATGGAGTGTGATAAGGAAGCTATTAGTGAGGAGGAAAGATATATGCTAAGAAAGGTTGGCTTGAGGATGGATCCTTTCTTACTGCTGGGTGAGTTATTTTTTTTAGTTAATCCTTCTTGACTTAGTTATTTTGGATCTTGAAGCAAGGAAACATAAAGACCTCTTAGTGTTTCTTTGGTGTGTCTTCTTTTTGTCTCCAAATGAAGGAAAAAGTATGGGTCTGTTTTTTTTCCACATTGGCTATATTTTCCATTCTATCTTTTCTTGATTTGATTTTTTATATACTAGAGGCTTGCACATGCTATGCATGTGTAGATGCTAGATGAAATGTTGACTGCCTCAAAAAAATTAAAATTAGACTCAAAAGAAGGTTCCTTCTTTCCAAGAGAAATGAATATGCAACATTAGTACAACATCACACCCCATGCTTGTCACTGTTAACAAGTAATATAAACTAATAACATAATTTGTCAAATATCATATAACAAAAGGAACATATCTCAGATCAAGTTATACATTTAATAGAAATTGCACAACATCAAATGTATTGAGGAGATATCAATACAGTAGTCACGTGAAATCTTTTCTTAGTTTTTATTTTCTATTCTTTCGGCTATGATTTCCTTAGCGTTCATAATACGAGTAGGTTTCTAGAATGGGTGATGAAAATCTGGTTGGAACTTGACGGTCCATTGGTCCATAAAATTCCTCAACTCCTGCAGAAAAAATATAAAGAACAAGTACGTTAGGCAAGAAATAGCTTACTTGTCAAAAAGGGAAATAGGAACGGAGGGCCCTATGACTCGTTAACACCACCTTGTACATTTTTTACCTCTTTTAATGTTATTTCACTATAAAATCCATGCAATGAAATGGAGAAACTATCTCAATTATTCATCCTTAGTAAATAGGCTTGCCATTAAAATACAAAATAACTGAAAGAGATAGTACAAATTCAAATCATTGCAAAAGATGATGCACAAGACTCCTGACTCCTAAGCACTAATAAATTATGTGCTGAAATAACCAAAAACAGAGTCTACACCTGCTTTCTTGACTGTTAGTAATGAATTGGCTAATGATAGCACAAACATGATTAATCATTCAAGTTCGTGATGGTGGAGTTATCCCACACTAACCACCCTGGAAGCAAGCAACGTAAGTGCCATCACTTCTCATTCACATCCAACTTTGAACTTCACATCCTTATCCTTGTTTTTTACTTTAATAAAAACCAAAGATTCTATATGAGCTCTCAGCATGATGTTAGAAGTATACATACAGCCAGCTGCCCAGTACAGAGTAACACTACATTGCACTGTGAACCTACAAACTCACTCACTATATCAATTTCAGTTCTCAAAATCAGCAAAATAAAAATCCTAACAATTGATAAGATTATATAAGTTTTACATTAAGAATCTTTGATCCAAAATAGAAGTTTTATTAACTTAAGTAGAATCAATAGTTTCTGACCAGCTCACCCTGATCGACAAAGAACCCAGCTGAACTAACAAACAATTCCCTACCTTCTTTGTCGACCTCCTATCGACTAAGAAAAAACAAATGTTACCTTGATCTTGAACTAACCTAGAATTGACACTTGCTGAATAACATTGATTGTGAAGTGTGAACATGGAAATGGTGGGATAGATGAGGAAATAGATGTGATTGTGTCCATATAAGAAAACTTATATGTGCATGATGGGTTGCATGACAAATGGTTCAAAATACTTAAATGAGAAATCATTTTATCATATTTGATGGAGTCTTGTTTTTTTAAAGGGTCATCACAAGTTAAAAGCACAATATTTAGGCTTAGTGCAAAAGATGAACCAAGCCAACTTGTTAAGCATGGAAGATCCCACTCCTCACATCAGGGCACGTTTGAAACTATATTAACAAGGTTGCTTTAGCAACAACCGTACTAACTACTAACTAGCGAAGTTTGATAAAGCTAATACGGTTGATTTAGCAACAATCGTACTAACTACTAAGCAACGAGGTTTGATAAAGCTAATAAATATGTCAAATACAATTTGTCAACCACTCATTGTTATATTAATGTCAGTACTACTTTTAACTAAAAACCTTCTGCAATCTACTGATTTTTGTTGTTGTCAATTTATTAATTTTAGTTTCAACATTTGATCATTTATTTATGAGGCTAAGTATGACAACTATATCAAAGCCATTCATGAGAATTATACCTTGCAAGCTTTTTAAAAGGAAAAAACAAAACTCAAGTGAAGCGTCATCAATGCATAAACAAACACTAATACAATGTCAGAAAGATGACAAGTGGAGATAATGCTTGTTTAAACTCTTCCTTGTGCATGCTCCTTTGCATATTGTATCGATTGCAACATTTCTCAATTGGAGGATTTAGCTTGTTAAAGCACACCATATTAATCAGCACAGGGAAATCATGTTCTATAATGTCTTACCATTATGCAAGATAAACATGTACCAGGTGAAATACTGAAGGCAAAATCATAATCGCGTGAATGTACATAAGGTGGCAGCATATTTATGGTTGAATTTCAATAGAATGACTAAAGGGTTTCTTTAGCTTTATCCGACATCCAAATCAACCTTCAAGTGACAAGGGCTTGGCGTTGCATCTATGAACTACATGAATTAGGGCTATTTTTCCAGAAGCCTCTGGTGAATCGAGAAAGTTCCGTTGGTCACCAAAGGCAAGTCAGCTGGGGTGAACGCCGCATCTTCCACCGCCATTTTTTGAAGGAAGGTCTGTCTAGGGCTCAATTGGGGAGAGATAGTGAAATGGACAAAAGTGGTAAAATGGGAATGGAGGGCAAAACGGGTAAAAATGTTGAGGGGCCGAATCAGAATCCCAAAATGTAGGACGAAAAGTTTGGTTCGTATTCTCTTTTTCAAGAGGGTATAGAATATCATCCATATGGGGTGAGGTGGTTGGGGCATTAGTGGTAATGATGTTGATTCTCAGGCCAACCAACTCGACAACCCTTTAGCAATGATTTTCCCGCGTGATGCCTGCAACAAGGTGGAGGTTCCCTCCTCTGAAGAGATCGCTTGGGAGGCTAAGCTTAACCTTGTCGGTTTGATTCTTGATCTGTCCCTTAGTTCGCACTCGAACCTGGTCGTCGATTTCATAAATAATGTTAGATCTAGGGATTTCAATGACATTCGTTTTTTGCGGATCTTAATAAGCTTGGGTGACGCATGACTAGCATGTCTAAGTTTTCGGATTTTATTCGGTCTTTCGACCTTCTTGACATCCTGCTCGCGGGTAGGCGTTTTACATGGTCGAATTTTCGTGACAACTTCGTGCTTAGTAAGCTCGATTATTTCTCTGTGTCCACCGAGTGCTAGAAGGCTTTTCCTCTGACCAAGGTTGACGAAATGACTAGAGCGACTTCGGACCACTACTCGATCAAATTAGATACCACTGATGAGGACTGGTGCCCCACCCCATTTCGGTTCGAGAACATTTGGTGGGAGGATGACAATCTACTCGGCCTTATTGAGTCTTGGTGGACATATTGCCCGATTATGGACAACCTGATTTTAAACGTGGCCTTGAAGCTTCATACCCTCAAATCTAGCTTGAAGGGTGGAATAAAAGTAAATTTGGAGACCTCAGGGACCAGAAGAGAGACCAGTTGGCTAAGATCGAGGAGCTTGATCGCCTGGAGGAATGTAGACCTCTCTTGCCGGTCGAGTCTGTCCTCCACTGCAAAACAAAGCTAGATTTTGAACAAACCCTTAAAGCTAAAAAGGTGTACTGGAAGTAGAAATTGAAGCTCAAATGGTTGAAGGAAGGAGACTGGAACACCAAGTTCTTCCATTCAATGACCAATGGGCGCTAGAGATTCAACTCCATATCTAGACTCAGGGTGGAGGGTGTCTTTCTCTCGTCCAAGCAGGATATCTCTTAGGCTATTGTCTCCCATTTTGCTTCCTTCTATGGCAAGAGGGATGGTAATTTTCCTTGGGCTAATCGTTTGTCCTTCGATACAAATTCTAACGAGGAAGCCCTGGTGTTGGAAAGAGAGATCTAAAATGAAGAAATAAACAAATTGTTTTTGGCATGAAGAAGGATGGTACCCCTGACCTGGATGGTTTTCCCATTTCCTTCTACTAAAAGTGTTGGCATGTCGTCCATAGAGACGTCGAGCTCTCGATTGCAGCGTGTGCCCAAGGTTTTAACCTGGACCCGATCAATAAGACTTTCATCGCCTTAATTCCCAAAGTCAAAGGGGCGGAGCAAATTGAGGACTTTTGTTCGATCAGTCTTCTTGAATGATGCTTCAAGATCTTCACGAAGATCCTGATGAACCATTTGAAGTCTGTCATTCAGGGCCTTATCTCCCCCTTTTTCAGTCGGCTTTCATGGAGGGGAGGTTCATCGGGGATGGTTTCCTTGTGGTCAGGAGATCGAGGTCTGTAAGAGCTCGGGTCGTGAGGGTGTGATCATTAAGCTGGACATGGAGAAGGCTTATGACTGCGTCGATTGAGTTTGTCTCGACTGGATCCTGCAGGAGATGAATTTTGGTACGACTTGGAATTTTGGTACGACTTGGAGAAGCTGGATTTGTAATTATCTCTTTGTGACCTTCTCGGTGTTGGTTAACGACTCACCTCATGGTTATTTTCAGAGTGAGAGGCCTTCCTTAGGTGGTCTCCAAGAAGTTGGAAAGGCTTCTTTGCTTCAAAAATGTTTCCTTTGGAAAGGTGGGAAGGGGTTTGAGCTTCAGGGCTACCCGCTAATGAAGTGGGGTCGGGTTTTAAACCGAAGAGGGTGGGGGGTCTAGGTATCCAGAGAATTAAGGATGTTAATGTGGCTCTTCTGGGTAAATGGATTTGGTGCCTCTTCTCTTGTGAGACTTTGGTGTAGAGTCATTCATGGTGTATACTATAAGGGTTGTATGAGTTGACATGATCGATCAATATCATCCATATGGGGTGGGGTTGTAAACTCAAGCTCAACTTGACATGATCTGACTGACTAACTACTGTATATTCGAGCTAGCTCGATGGCTTGATCTGTTCGCAAATTGAGTCTTAATTGTTGTTTTGAAAGTTAGAGTTTAAATTCTTGTTGAAAGTTAGGGTTAATTGCAATTTGCCCACTGTCATTTCACTCGTTGTCATTTTGCATCCCATGATCTTTAAAGCGTTGCAGTTTGCCCCCTCCTATCACTCCTGGATATTTTGCCACCCTTCGTTTGACCCAAAAATGATCTAACTGCCCTCAACCTGAAAATTCAAAGTTACCACCAAAAACATTAAAATTAACCTCACAAATTATCTTGTTTGTTTTAACATTAATTCTTTTTATTGTTTTTCTCAAATCTTTTGGTGGTAAATTGGGATTTTCGAGTTAGAACAGTTTGACCATTTTTGGGTCAAACTAACAATGGGGGGAGGGGGGGAGTGTGAAACAGTGAAAGGACAATGGGCAAACTAAAATATTTTAAAGATTAGGTGCAAAGTGCCAACGATTGAAGGGAGGCAAACTATAATTAACCCTATGGGTAGGCAAAATGTCAAACAGTGAAAGGACAAGGTGCAAAATAAAACGTTTTAAAGGTCATGGATGCAAAGTGCCAAACAGTGAAAGGCAAAGGGTAAACTAAAACGTTTTAAAGGTCATGGATACAAAGTGCCAACAAGTGAAGATGGCAGGTAGCACAACCCAACTCATTTAAATAATCAAGCCTAAAGTGAACTCGAGTCCAAAATAACAGCTTTAATTCCAAAGAAAGAGAATATGAAAGACCTTCGGGTGACTAGTTTTTCTTTGGCCCTAGAAGTTTTCTGTTTGTTTGGAAAGGTATATGTCAATGTCACTTGCGAATTTTATGGTCATGTCAAGATCTTGCCCTCTTGTTGAAGTTCTATAAATTATTGTTCTCTTTGACCAAGTCTTTGTTATTGTTGTGGTGGATGTTGGGAATTTCTTATTTACATTTTTTGCTTCACTATAAAATCTTCTGTCTCTGTGTAGGCAGACGAGGTGTTTTTGATGGAACAATTGAGAACATGCATCTTCACTGGAAATATAGAGAACTCGTTAAACTTATTTCTAAGGACAGGTCCATTCGCGATATTCATCAAACAGCTCGAACTTTAGAGGCTGCAAGTGGTGGGATTTTGGTGGCTGTTGAGCGGGTGAACAAGGGTCATGCTATAATTGTTTACCGTGGAAAGAACTATCGGCGGCCTACACAGCTGAGACCACAGACGCTCTTAAACAAAAGGGCAGCGCTGAGACGCTATCAAGAAAGCCAGCGTAGTGAGGTCCATATATCAATTTTCATATTATCTTACTGAAAATTTTAGTACATTCTTGTTGTAATTTAACAAGTAACATGTTTCCTTTGCAAATATTTGTAGTCTTTAAAGCTTCATGTCCTGAAGCTGTCTGAAGATATTGAACGGCTGAAAGATCAACTGGTAAGATTCTACATCTATTGGTGAAAAATTGACTTACAATGTCTAGCTTTCTCATGATTTTTGCTATTATTTTTAGGTTAAGCCTGATACAATGACTGATAGTTTAGAGTCAAGTAAATGCTCAACTACCGTTGAAACTTTGGAATCTGTAACCACCTCTGCTGCCAAAGAAGAATCTGACAATCGTATCAAGGACATGGTTACTGAGGTAGGACCAAAATTGATATGAAAGAGAATAAAAGAGCTTGCTTTCTGCTTAATATTTTGTGTTAAGAAAATGTTCAATAGTGTGTTAAAAATTTTAAATGCTAATTTGGCTGCCATCATGACATATCTGCTACAGATTCCCTGTCAATTGGCTCCATTGTTCACTTCAGGGAAAATTCTTTCTTAATATTAATCATTATTGCTCAATGCTCATATTTGCTTGTTTCTACCATGTAATATGCCTCATCCTCTCCCAATAATACGAGTAATCAATTTTGATTTACTTAAAAAGATGCTCATCATTTTATATGAAACTTTTGATGTTCTAATTGTGTGATGGCAAGACATGCTGAAGAAGCAACATATAATTTTCATTTGATGGTTTTAACTTTTAAGGTTTAGATAATTCTAAATGTTTCAACAGTGCTGTAGTTTGTCAATATGTCTTCTGATGCCCATTGTATTAAACCAGTGACATGAAATTACGTGTACATTATGAATGTAAATCAAAAATTATTTTATGTCAGTAATTAATTGTCCTATCCACATTCAAGGAAGTGAATATCATAGCTGATGCAATTTATATGTCCGCATACTTTCATTACAATGGCAGAAAATTCTTTATTTTACTGAACAGTCAATTTCCTAACGAGGCACCACTAATGTACAATTACCAGGGAAAACATGTCTTTTAATGAGGAGAATGAATATTTGAAGTAGATTTAGTAAAAAAAGCTTGTGACCGTTGAAAGTGTTATTCATGCGCTGATAGTTTGACAAGTTTACTATCACTAGACTATCTCAGCGAGCATAAGGTATAGGCAACACAAAAATAGAACAGAGATTGGAATGTGCTGTTATTCAGCATATGTTATTCTGCAATTTATGTGAACCATGTTAAATTATGTCACAGTTGTGCCGCTTGAATGGTTACCTACGCCATTGAGAGTTTATAGTACAATTTATGATAAAAAGGGGGAGTTCATGTGCACCTTTTTCAACATTGCAATGCATTTAGGTCGCCACATCAAAATTCCTTAATATAATCTTACATTTTTTCTTATGGTTGAGGCATTAACTTTCCATATATTCCTGTGATTTTACATTTTTGTCCTCGGACTGCCCTTCTTTTGAAACCAAAATCTCCCAAGAAGCTTTGAGCAGTGATGTATAATTATACCTGTTGCCTTAACCTTCTAGTTAAGGTGACTGAAAAAGATCTTGGTAATTGTCTAGAAAAAATAGCAAATAAAAGCATGTTGTCTTCCTTTTGCTTGGGTTTCTTTAGTTTCTTCTGGTGATTGTTCTATTCACTTTGGTTCCATTTGTCTCACCACACATAAGGATGAAGACTGCAAAGCAGATGCTGCACGGTGCTTACAAAGAAGTAAGTTAGATATGTCATTTGGCAATTCAGAGGTCAATCTTTCTGTACATCCAACAAAAACGCTGTCCACTGTGGATTCCATGGAGGTATTGCATGCAATCTTAATGAGGGAATGAAAATTTCTATTACTGAATACCTTTTTCTAACTGTCGTTGTTGGCCTGTTGGGCAAGGTTGATGTTTTAGGGAAAGAAATAATACAGTTTTCCATTGACACAAGTCAGGACAGTAGCGAACCCTGTTCTGAAGTAAGATATTGTTCCAATGTTTTTGGATGAGTACAAATATAGAATATATTTCTGATAAAAAAATATAGAATACATGTTGATTCTTTCATGTATTTATGTCCATTCTCTTTTGCAGAACAAGAATGTATCCACTTCCAGCACAAGCCATGTTTCAGGGGAGTTAATATTTAATGTGTCGCCAAACAAGACTGACTCCCATGTACCCCGATCAGAAAGAACTGATTCTCCTCCTGAAGCTTCTTTCAGAGCTTCCCCCCTTTCAAACAAGGAAAGGCTTATCCTGCGAAAACAGGCACTTAAGATGAAAAAGCGTCCTGTCCTCTCTGTTGGTAATTTCTTGATCACTGCTGACGCTGTAGTATTTTCCTATTTCATTCGTGTTCGTCAAGATTTTCCTTTTCCATGTCTTTAACCTTTGAAATTGAGGCTGCTTCTGTAACTATAATATGGTAATTTGGTACAGTTCCTTCCTAATCTATGCAAACCAGCCTGTTGATATATTGCCTTTTCCTTAAACTTTCAGTTCCAGTTTCAGTATTTTGGCATTGTTAGTTTTTCTTTTTTTGGTCATTTTGTTGGTCTTGAGGGCATTTTCCATATCGTACAAGTAAATATTTCTTTTTCTAAGCTATGTTGGTTCCAAAGAAGATGCTTGGATGTTTCTCAAAATAAGGAAAAACCATGTTTCCAAGTGACTAGTAGATGGTTTTGTTTGCAATTTCCACGATAAGCAACTTTTGCGACAGGAAGAAACAATGTTGTGGATGGTGTTGCAAAGACTATAAAGACCCATTTCCGAAAGCATCCTCTTGCTATTGTGAATATTAAAAACATAGCGAAAGGGACGTCAGTCAAAGAGGTGATTATTAAGCTAGAGGTGAGATAATTGTTAATACTCGGCCCTTTATTCATGTGAAGTTATAATGACATTTTTGCTCTCTTAGCAAGCGACCGGTGCTGTGTTGGTGTCAAGGGAACCAAGCAAAGTTATACTCTACAGGGGATGGTGTGAGGGGATGGAACATGGTGATGTAGCAAAAGAGAAACCAGGGAATGACAAAGGATCACCGCTGGAAGACCAAAAGGTTTCTCCTCAACTAATGGCTGCAATAAAAATGGAATGTGGACTGCAAAGTATGCTGCCACAAAAGGTACAAATAAAATGTTCACGTGACGTAGTACTCTTACATAGTTACATGCATATATTCACGCAAAGTATCCGAAAGTTACTTTTCTTCTTCTTATATACCTTTTATGTGTGTCGTATTTGTATATACATCTCCTACATACTTGGCTATTTTTATGTATTACCTTACATGAGTTCTCGGTCTTGCTTATACACCTTCCAATACCTGTTGCTTAATTTCTGTCCATCACAATTGGTGAATGATGTTATTTTGTTCCTCCTATTCTTTGTGATGTTGGCTTTTATGCTTAAACATTTTGATTCTACTTCAGCTTGATTTAGTTTCTTTTTGTGTTGTTTTCAGCTTGATGCGGTGACTACAATCAACCTATTGAAACATAGATAAGGAATAAACCAAGTTAAATTTTATACCAAAGGCAAGGAAGAGGAGATGGAATGATGGGCAAAATGTATAAGGGTCTATGACACATACATAAATTAACCGAAGGGCATATACACGTCAAGAAAAAGTAGTGTATAAGTAGAATGAAAAGCACATGTACAAGGAGTGTACATAAGTAAAGTCAAATATTCATGGAAAATATGTTGAAAAATAGGCAAGTAAGAATAGTATATAGACAAGTAAATTTGACACCAAAGGAGGGTATATAAGCAAAATACTCCCCCATTGTTTGTTAGAATTAGCATACAGTTATAACCTATAACGAAACAAATTGACTGCAGTAGAACCACATTTTCATGGAGACAATATTATGTTTTTTTGGATTTTATCAGAAAATAGTAAATCCCAGAGTGGATCGTTATATCTGAAATGTGAAACTTTCCTGTATTATCATTGGCAGATGGTGTAAATAACTTAATTTTTCCTATGATTTGTGTTTTCATGGTAAACATGTTTTGGCAAGTCATATTTTGCTTCTTATGTTGTGTCATCAGGAGCCTCAAGAAGTGAACAGAATCAAGGATGACGATACAGAAAATAGATAGGCGGTCTCCTTTTTTGCTGGCAAACCTAGGCATTTTTGGATTCCGCATTGATAACCAATTGGTACATGTGCGTTGGAGCATCGGTGGTGTCAGGTCACGTTGTGGAGTGGATGGTGTAGAATTTCGTGTCCTTATGTATGTATATATTTTAAAATTTTAATACAACATAAAAGATCGATTTCATATTTTTATTGATTTTACGTATATGTATTTGTTTATTCTAATATCATGCATTCCTACACATATTAAAATAAACAAAATATAGATGATCATACTTAAAGATTCTCTAAAACCCTTCAGAAGATCCAGAGTTTCGTTGTTCGTCGAATCGTCTGTCGATTCGCCTTCAAGTGTTCACCAAACACTAAACAAGATTAGAGAGAATGAGGTAGTCAATTAATCTCTAATTAGGCTTAGAATCTAGTTAATAACCCATTTTTAAGTTCATGAGATTTCTATTTTCAAAATTTAAAATTATTAAGAGATTTTCGTGGTGATTAAAGGAGAGATTAACGAGAGAGAGAACTTTTGTATTAACATAAACAAGTATGAAGAGGCGTCCTTTTATAGACTCTCAAAACATCATTATCAAGAAGAGAAATGTTTGTTGAACGCTCGCGTCACGGACGCTGCTAACCCAGTCAGCACACTCGCTGATGTGGGCAACCCAGTCAGCAGACGCGGTTGAGTGCGCACTCAGCCCAGAAACATTTTTCCTTTCTTTGTTTAGTTTATTCATCGTTTCGTACAAATTTCTCCATCCCTCATTAATACGTCTCAAATCACTCATTTCATTTTGCCGCTCCTACACAGACTGAAGACTAGTTACTCAACATCCGTCCTCCTATTTTTTTCCCTTCTGTTTATTAATAAATTCATTTTTTTCCGGACACACACATCAGTCATTTTCTTTAGTTTCTGGACTAGCGTATAACTTATTCCGGACACAGTTACTATTTATTCCGGACAGTTAGAACACTTATTCCGGACAGACGTACTACTTACTGCTGATTTTTTTGCTGTTGTTTTATTTTCCCGATGCGTCCACCATCGCATTTAATGCTTTTCAAATCAGCACGTCCTCCGTCTTCTTTCTTATTCTTTGGCGTTTCACGGAGATACAAATATGAGTGTCTTGGTTATTCCGATCCTACGAACCATTCCTTCTTCTCTCCTTCCTCCATTTGTGTTGTACTGTAATGACACTCGTAAATGTGTCCTCACAGCCGGCTCATGCCTCCAACGTCCCTCAAGTGTTGATGAATTTTCCTTCCTTCGAAGAAGCCAAAGCATTTTACGTTTCATACGCCGATTCCTGTTGTTTTGGTGTGAAGATAAGGCAATCTCATTACGATCATGGTGTTGTAATACGGGCCACTCTTACTTGCTCAAAGGAGGGTAATGCTCCCGGAAACCAAGGTGAAGGTAGACCGAAACATAGGTTATCCGGTATGGTCGAATGCACTGCTCGGATTAGGGTCTCCGGTAATCCATCCAGAGGCTACGTAATTAACTACGTATATCTCGAACATAATCACGCCATGCTGTCGGAAGACCAGATGCGCTTCCTCCGACAAAAACGATCCGTCCCGGAGTCCGCCAGAGCACGCATTTCGTGCAATGATGCTGCCGGTATATCTGCCGCCAAGACCATGCAATCTTTTGTGGTCGAAGCTGGAGGTCACGATAAATTGTCTTTCAACGAGCGGGACCTAAGGTTATTTATTCTCCACTTAACCTGGTTGAAGTTACGCATTTAGCTTTGTCATAAAAATTATGTTTCGCAGGAATATTGTGAACGAGGTTAGAAACCTCAAAATGAGACCAGGAGATGCGCAAGCTATCCAAGATTATTTCATCAGGATGCAGAAGAATGATTCCCGCTTCTTTTACGTAATGGATATGGACGACGAAGGCAGACTACGAAATGTGTTCTGGGCCGACAGTCGTTCTCGAGCTGCTTACTCTTACTTTGGAGATGCAATATGTTTCGACACAACATACATAACAAACAAGTATGACATGCCTTTTGCCCCATTTGTGGGGGTAAATCACCACTACCAGTCCGTCCTACTCGGCTGCGCACTCCTCTCTTCCGAGACGACACAAAATTACATTTGGTTGTTCCAAACATGGTTGACGTGCATGAACGGTACGTGTTTTATTTTGTCCGGCTTTGTCCGTTTTACGTTATGTGCCTGTCCGGTTACCCTTTACGTCTGTCCGCTTTACGTCTTTTGCTCGTCCGGTGTATCCCTTACGTCTGTCCGGTTTACGTTTTTTGCTCGTCCGGTTTATCCCTTACGTCTGTCCGGTTTACGTTTTTTGCTCGTCCGGTTTATCCCTTACGTCTGTCCGGTTTACGTTTTTTGCTCGTCCGGTTTACCCTTGACGTCTGTCCGGTTTACGTTATTTCTGTCCGGATTAACATATGTTTTTATCTTGATCGCGTTGTGTGCAGATACAAGCCCCCTGGCGATCATAACAGACCAATGTGGCGCCATAGCTGCGGCTGTGAGGACTGTGTTCCCTAAAGCACGGCACTGATTTTGTATATGGCACATAATGAATAAGGCCCCTGTGAAGCTGCCCACGAAGTATCGGGAGCATACGTTGTTTGACCTCAACAACTGTGTATTCGATTCCAAGACTCCGGCGGAATTCGAGCGGAATTGGCAGGGTTTTCTAGATGATTTCGAGTTCCACGACAATAATTGGCTCCGATCCATTTATGCAATTCGAGAGCGCTGGGTACCTGCATTTTGGCGGGATTGTTTTTCCGCAGGAATGACATCAACCCAGAGAAGTGAGGGTATGAACGCCTCCTTCGATAAGTACCTCACATCAAGGACGACACTTAAGCAGTTCGTGAAACAATACGAACTCGCAGTACGCCACAAGTATGAGAAGGAAGCTCTGTCTGATTTCGATTGTCAGCATAAGGCTCCGCAATTGATTTCGAAATATCCATTCGAGAGGCAATTGGGCGAGTTGTATACGGTGGGTGTCTTCAAGAAGGTGCAGTTAGAAATTGGGAAGATGATGTACTGCGACATCAAGGATGAGTTCAACTAGGACGACACATTGCACTTCGACGTGACCGAACATGTATTGACACATATCCTCCCATTGTCGAAACGGTTCACAGTGCAAATTAGAGATGAGAAGTGGGTATGCGATTGCAGAATGTTTGATCACGTCGGTATCCTATGTTGTCACGTTTATGTTGTTATTGCCCGAATACGTCCAAACGCGTTGCTCCCCGAGTCTTACATCGTCCACCGATGGAGGAAGGATATCCGAAGGAGCTATGGAGTCAAGTTTCCCCTTCAAAGTGGCATAACGGGGAACGATGCGCTTCGTCGCCACGACGACATAATGGGTCGTGCGGTTTGGATCGCCGAGGCCCCTTTCGACTCAAACGACAGATATCTTCAGGCGGTAGAGGCACTTGAGTTGCTTAAGGAACATATGCAACGACCTGATCCTGTGTTCGATGGTACATCCGTTCTCAATCCGGATAAGACAAGACGGAAAGGCAGACCACCGAGCAAACGACGGATTTCTTTGTCTGAGAAAATAATTAAAAGTAACGTTAAGAAAATCATCAGGAAGAAGGTTCTACCCCCGTTACACCCTGCAGCACCCAAACCGGGGGATCACGATTTCGATGACTGGGACATGAATTTGCATTACGAGGGAGTTCCTTCTTGATTATTGTATTTGTCCTTGGTTGGAATTATTCCTATGTAATTTTGTTGAAAGTCATTGTATGTCTGTCCGTATTATTGCATAAGATTCAACTCTTTCTTTGCTTGTTCGTTTGTGAATTAATTTCTGATGGCGACAAATATATTTAAGTAATTTTGGTTTGTTGTATGCCTGTCCGGAATAAGTTATATTTATGTCCGGATTAAGTTACAAGTATGTCCGGATTACGTTATATGTCCGTCCGGATTACGATTCATCCATGTCCGGATTACGTTTTATTTTTCTCCGGCTTAAGTGACCAGTATGTCCGGAATACATAAATAAGTTATATTTATGTCCGGAATAAGTGTATTTGCTGTCCGTAATAAGTTTATTTGCTGTCCGGAATAAGTGTATTTGTTGTCCGGAATTAGTGTATTTGTTGTCCGGTTTAACAATAAAGTGTGTCCAGAAACGCAACATAAAGTTTGTCCGGAAGAAGTGTATTTGCTGTCCGGAATAAGTGTATTTGCTGTCCGGAATAAGTGTATTTGTTGTCCGGAATAAGTGTATTTGTTGTCCGGTTTAAGAATAAAGTGTGTCCGGAATAAGTGTATTTACTGTCCGGAATAAGTGTATTTGCTGTCCGGAATAAGTGTATTTGTTGTCCGGAATTAGTGTATTTGTTGTCCGGTTTAAGAATAAAGTGTGTCCCGAAACGGAACATAAAGTTTGTCCGGAATAAGTGTATTTGCTGTCCGGAATAAGTGTATTTGTTGTTCAGAATAAGTGTATTTGTTGTCCGGTTTCAGAATAAAGTTTGTCCAGAAACGGAACATAAAGTTTTTCCGGAATAAGTGTATTTGCTGTCCGGAATAAGTGTATTTGTTGTCCGGAATAAGTGTATTTGTTGTCCGGTTTAAGAATAAAGTGTGTCCGGAATAAGTGTATTTGTTGTCCGGAATAAGTGTATTTGCTGTCCGGAATAAGTGTATTTGTTGTCCGGAATTAGTGTATTTGTTGTCCGGTTTAAGAATAAAGTGTGTCCCGAAACGGAACATAAAGTTTGTCCGGAATAAGTGTATTTGCTGTCCGGAATAAGTGTATTTGTTGTTCGAAGTAAGTGTATTTGTTGTCCGGTTTAAGAATAAAGTTTGTCCAGAAACGGAACATAAAGTTTTTCCGGAATTAGTGTATTTGCTATCCGGAATATGTGTATTTGTTGTCCGGAATTAGTGTATTTGTTGTCCGAAATAAGTGTATTTGTTGTCCGGAATAAGTTTTATTGCTGTCCGGAATAAGTGTATTTTCTGTCCGGAATAAGTGTATATGTTGTCCGGAATAAGTGTATTTGCTGTCCGGAATAAGTGTATTTGCAGTCCGGAATAAGACTGCAATTAACGTCCGGATTACGTATCATGTTGGTCCGGAAACAAGAAAATAATTTTATACATGTCCTTGTATTGATAATTTAACCCAACACCAAATGTCCTTGTATTGATAAATCATTCAAATAGTCTATGTAATTTTAACATGTATACATGTATAACTTTGTAAAAAAAATTAAAACATCCAGAGTCGTTTATTGTTGATCGCACATCCCAGAGTCTTCGAGTAAAAAATTGGCCAAA
Organism: Triglochin maritima; assembly: GCA_963682175.1. Lineage (NCBI taxonomy): Eukaryota > Viridiplantae > Streptophyta > Magnoliopsida > Alismatales > Juncaginaceae > Triglochin > Triglochin maritima. Next base: position 27,118,059 of record OY821780.1, on the reverse strand, counting down.
TCGCCTCTAAAACGGTGAATAACCTTGCTGTGCTTCGGCTGAGTCGGATCAACATTCTCCATCAAACGCTTCATCCAGTACAAAACGTATGGCCCGCAGTCGTTACTCCCCGGTTGCTGTCGTTGGCTACCCTTCCTCTCAACTCTCAGCGGCCACTCGACCTTCAACAACCCTCGCCAGAATCCCGCTATCTTAGACGCGGTGCATTCATGAGTTCCGACTAAACGGTTAGGATTGTCACCTCTTTTAAGTGTGTGGGAGAGGTTGTTGTACTGAATGAACTCTGATCGAGGTCCGTGGGCAACGAACAGAGTCCAGTGGCCGGCCAAACAGCATGGCTGTGCGATGATGACTTCCTCCACATTTATTCCTTCAATTTTTGGGAGTAAATAATCTTTCCTTATATCTTCTCCCTGTCCCTCCACAATCATTTCTGATTCGAAGGATGATAAGCAGACCACCTTTTGTTGCCCTCCTCTTCTGAGGAGTACCTCAATTAGGCCGTCAAGAGTTTCGTTGGTGAATTCTGTTTTTGCCGAAATTATTTCCTTCAGATCACCCCTGGTGATATTGCTCAGAACCCCCCTCCAGATAATATCTTTGGCTTCTCGTTCGGGAGCCGTTGCATTCAATAAACGACGTACCTCATCATTGGTCAGCGTTCTCAAGGCGGTCGCATCCACATCGGGCCTCGTGGACGAAACATGGGCGGCCAGTTCATCTTTCGCTGTTTCGTCGGCCTCGTATATTTCTTCACTGGCTTCTTCGGCCCCTTTTGTTTTTGTGGTGGCTTCTTCGGCCTCCTTTATTTCTTCTTGTTTTTCTGCGGCATTCTTCTGTGCCTCATCTTGGCCAGATTTGCTTTGCGCTTCGTCTATATGTTCTGTGCGCAAGCGTGGTTTAATGGTCCGCATTTTTTGAGGGTGCAAAAGCGGTAGCGATACCACAACCTTCCTCTTTCTTTCCTGCTGTCTCCTCTTCTCTTCATCCTCCCTCGTCTTCTCTTCCTCCTCCCTCTTCTTCCTCTCCTCCTCCTTCCTCGTCTTCTCTTCCTCCGCCCTCCTCTTCTTCTCTTCCTCCTCCCTCGTATTCCTCTCTTCCTCCTCCCTCCTCTTCTTCTCATCCTCCTCCCTCCTCTTCTTCTCTTCCTCCTCCCTCTTCTTCCTCTCTTCCTCCTCCCTCTTCTTCCTCTCTTCCTCCCTCCGCTTTTTTCTCTCTTCCTCCTCCCTCCTCATCCTCCTCTTCTTCTCTTCCTCCTCCCTCTTATTCCTCTCATCCTCCTCCCTCTTCTTCCTCTCTTCCTCCTCCCTCTTCTTCCTCTCTTCCTCCCTCCGCTTTTTTCTCTCTTCCTCCTCCCTCCTCATCCTCCTCTTCTTCTCTTCCTCCTCCCTCTTATTCCTCTCATCCTCCTCCCTCTTCTTCTTCTCTTGCTCCTCCCTCTTCTTCCTCTCTTCCTCCTCCCTCTTCTTCCACTCTTCCTCCCTCCGCTTTTTTCTCTCTTCCTCCTCCCTCCTCATCCTCCTCTTCTTCTCATCCTCCTCCCTCCTCTTCCTCGCATCCTCCTCCCTCTTATTCCTCTCATCCTCCTCCCTCCTCTTCTTCTCATCCTCCTCCCTCTTATTCCTCTCATCCTCCTCCCTCCTCTTCTTCTCATCATCCTCCCTCTTCTTCTTCTCTTGCTCCTCCCCCTTCTTCCTTTCTTCCTCCTCTCTCTTCTCTCCCTCTCTTTCTCCTCTGTCTTCTTCCTCTCCTCCGCCTCCCTCTTATTTCTCTCTTCCTCCCTTTTTTCCCTCTCCTCCGCCTCCTTCTTATTTCTCTCTTCCTCCTCCCTCTTTTCCCTCTCTTCCTCCTCCCCACGGACTCTCAGCCTACGACACTCTTCTTGAGAGATCCGGAGTTCTTCCTCCAGGTTGTTAATTTTAACGGTCGCCTCCCTAAGTGCTGCTTCGGCTCGCAGCCAATTCGTCTTCACCTCACTAAGTTCTAACTCTTGTAGCAGTGGGTCACATGGAATGCTGCATTCACTGAGTTGTACCCTTGGTAGAGTGGATGTTGAAGGTGTTTCCTTCGAGGCAACCTTTGCTGCGGGAGTTGCTTCTGCAGTAGGAAATTGATCCTCTGACAACAGTGAATGCTCCCGTGCACTGAGTTTTGGGGTGCCCTTCAACTCAAATTGACCCGAGTAAATCCGGGACAAGTTGATGCCTCGATCTTCCCATTTTCTAAGGATTTGGCGTCTGCTAAACATTTCCGTCCAACACTTGAACCGTGGAAATGCTGACCGGGGATCCCCCAATTTGAACTTCTCGCAAAGCCACACCTGAAAACAGGAATGAGTTAAAAACCAGAAACATAACTTCCCCAGGACAGACACAACTCTTATTCCGGACAGACGCAACACTATTCCGGATAGACACAACTCTTATTCCGGACAGACGCAACTCTTATTCCGGACAGACGCGACACTATTCCGGACAGACAGAATACTTATTCCGGACATAAACCAACTCTTATTCCGGACAGACAAAATACTTATTCCAGACATAAACCAACACTTATTCCGGACAGACGCAACACTATTCCGGACAGACAAAATACTTATTACGGACAGACGCAACTCTTATTCCGGACAGACGCAACACTATTCCGGACAGACAAACTCAATACGTATTCCGGACAGACGCAACACTATTCCGGACAGACAAACTCTTATTCCGGACAGGCAAAATTCTTATTCCGGACAAACAAAATACTTATTCCGGACAGACACAATACGTATTCCGGACAAACAAGATACTATTCCGGACAGACAAACCACTATTCCGAACATACGTAATACTTTTCCCGGATAACCTCAAGACACTTATTCCGGACAGAGACAACACTATTCCGGACATACACAAGACCTATCCCGGACAGACAAAACACTTCTTCCGGACATAAACCAACACTACTCTGGACTGACACAACACTCATTCCGGACCAAGATGCTTACTTGTAATACGTCAACGCAACCATACACGTAGCCCTGCTTCATAGAGAAGTTCGCTGACAATCTCCTCCTCGAGAGGTCCCGTTGGGCTTCCTCCAGGCCTTCAACCAAGAAAGTGTGAACCGCATTTGCCCACGCATATCTCTTCGGGCGCTTGAGGTTCTTAAGGTGCTTCGTGTACCACGCTTTACTTCGCAGTGATCCATCGAAGAACAAAAAATGATTGAAAATCATAGAAATAAGGAGTCGGACGTGCTCCTCCTCCTCGCCTATCTTGCTCGTGGCGGTAAGATGACCCAGTAGTTGGGTGTTGTCGAGGTTCACCCCGTCACGTTTCTCTACGTACATTGCTTCCATATCCACTCTCTGCCCATGTGCTCTTAGTCCAAGTAGAAGGGCGACGTCTTTTTACCGTAAATGGGACCACCCCAGTGGCTATTCTCAGACCGACTTCATTGGCGTCGAAGTGTTCGACGAACCAACCCAGTATCTCGTTGTCAGTTGTGACGTGAGGAAAGGAGAGGAAGTGACCGAAAGGCGTCCGTTGGAAGACATTTTTCTCCTCCTCCTTCATCCGGTCGAACTGCTTGTGAAGGGCCGTGAAACCGCACTTGGTTTCGCGGAAGTAGTACGTGCTTCCCTTAAATCACCAAAAAAAATTGATAGAGGCCAATAATGAACCTTAAAATGAACCAGAAAGAACGTGGTTGACACAACACCTGCGCGGCTACAATTTCAGGAGCGATGGAGGTTTCAGGTAGAGAAGGATCCATTTTCCACTGGTTATAATTTTCGTTCGACTAAAACAGGAATGAAGGTTTTGGATGAGCGTATGGAAAGGAACTCCGGCTGAAATGGGGAATGGAAAAGGAGAAGACTTGGGAGGAAAGTTACTCGAATGCTGTCCCGCCGCTAATGATGTACGTGAAGTTTAACCGTCTAATCGTGATTTCGGGAAATGAACCGTCTAATCGTGATTTCGGGAAATGAATTGTCGCACCCAATAATTCGTAATTTACTTTTCCCCGCGCAGAAGTTTTGGCTGACTGGACGTTGAACTGGCAGCTGACTTGTCCGTCCACGTAGGAAGCGTCACGGACGCGCGCGTCCGTGTATAACTACTATATCAAGAATTATTCTTTAGTCATCATCTCTTATTCTCTTCTAAAATTAATTTCAAATTGTCACATAAGCATCTTAAAAAATGTTTGATTAAATCTGGGACGACCTGATCGTCAACTGTGGTTTTTTGTTTTGATTTTGTTTGTTTGTGTTTTGGTATTTGTTTTAAAGGTTTAGGGGTTTATATTTTGATAAATAACTAGGAGTTAGGGTTGATTATATTTTGATAACTTTATAATTGAAGTACAAAATTATACTGAAATACACAAACTTCACCGAAATAGAGAATATTTTACTAAATTTAAAATAGAACTAAACAACAACCACACTAAAATAACATCTGAAACTAAAACTTAAAATAGAGAAGATATGTTATAAACTGAAAATAGAGAAGATATGTTATAAACTGAAAATAGAGAAGACAAGTCATAAACTTTAAAACATAAAACGACAGAGTTCTACTTAAATATTTCGTCACTGATCCTTTCCAGGTTAATTTCATCCTTTGGGGTCAGGATGCCGAGTTCCTTGACCTTCAGAAGAAAAATATAAATGTCGTACTTCATAGAAGCCCGACGGGTTTCCTCTTTCTCCCTTTTCAACGATACCTTCTCTCGACGAAGTGCAATTTCATCATGTTTGACCGAGACCGCGACCTGAAGAGACTGGAAGCGTGCGTCGTTGTCGACCACGTCTGGATCCTCCGTCACCGCTTTCTCTTTCCCTTTCCTTTTGTGTTTCTTTCACCTGCCGGATGGGTTGCTCTTAGGGTGACAAATTCTGGGATCGGTGATGGATGAGGAGAGCCTAAGAAAATTTCTTCCGATGAGTCCGTACGAGCCATTTTCCCGGACGAACCGATGGATGGGCGGGTATGACTACTTTGGAAATTATCCTCACGCGTTATCCTGGGCATGGGGACCGTAGACCACCACTTGGGCACTCTTTAAGCATCAACCATGTCTGGTAGTGCAAGAAGGTCGTCCCGTAAGTGCGCTCATAAATCATGTAAGCTTGCCCGATGAAATCATTCGTCCTATCCCCACTTCTGCTTCGCCGACTGGCCTTATCCATGCAATCGCTCCACTTCATAGTAGCCGTATTTATCCTCCAACGCCCTTTAAGAGAGTCGAGATTTCGTTGCTTTAGTCGCTCGTTTGTGAGTCTTGATTCGTCGTACAATCTTTTCACTTTTCTCCAAAGGAGCACTGCTTTCTGATTCGTTCCCACTGTTGCATCGCAACTAATGGCCATGTACGACGAAACGAGGGTTTCGTCCTCCTCTTTCGCCCATACGTTGTTGCTTTTAAGGGGGCCGGTGACCATCCTTGGTGCACGTTGAGACAGACCGATAGGGCAAGAGTATGCGTTGTCCTTGAGGTTTAAAAAGACGACGAGGGACCGGGGGTGTTCGATGATCCCCAGTGTTGTGGTCAGGAGAAGACATGGGTTCAGGAGAGTTTGGAAGGTTGAGGGAAATGAATTTGTGTGTGGTGAGTAAAGTGGACTTGATGGTATTTATGGAGAACTTCTTCTGATTTATTAGCATCCTAAACATGTTTTAAGATAATTATATTCTCATACAAGGTTTCAAATTTGAAATCTTGCGCGTACTGTGGATTGTCAATCCGACAAATAAGGCATCACGTGCGTACTGTAGATTGTTAGTCCGACAAGATAAAGCATCACGTGCGTACTGTAGATTGTGTTAAATAAATAAAGTATATGAAATTTGAAAATAAATAGATTATTAATGTTTTTGGTAATTATAAATGATTTTGGAATATAATAAAATTTGAGAATAAAATTAATAATGTGGAGGAAAGAGAATGGGATGACCTAAGTCATGGTTAAAAAGTGAATAGTGAGGGAGAAATATAAGGTTTGGTCATGATGACGTGACAGTGAGATAAAGAAGAGAGGGAATGTGGATGACCTAGGTCATTGCTGTGAATGGTCTCATGAAATGCAATTCCAAAAGACAATGAGAGACAAATAACAACATGACATAACATAAAATAGGATAATCATACATCATAAGTCATAAGAACATCATTGACCCTGAAAAAATGCAAATTATATAATTTTATTAGAGTTGATTGGCCAATTCAAAAAAAATTAATCAATAAATTAGATCTTTTATTTCATAAAAATTATTTGAGTTGGTCAAAGGGAACATAATCGAAATAAATCATTTTATTAGACTTGGTCAACAAATAAATAGGCCAGGCACTAGTGCAGAATAAGCTTTACTCGTCGCCCAATAGACGTCGGCCGTTATAAAGGCCGACGTCTAGTAGGGAGAATATAGCATAGACGTTGGTCGTTATTATGGCCTGAATGTCGTTGCCCATCTAGTCTCCTTGAGATTTTAGGAACATCCGGGTTCTTGATTTCCTACAGATTAGTGATCCTCGATGTTTAAGACCGTTTTGGCCTGAACGTCGTTGCCCATCTAGTCTCCCTGAGATATAAAGGACCTTCGGGTTCTTGATTTTCTACAGACTAGTGGTCCTCGGTGGGACCTCGAAGTTAGGCGTCGTCTATTAATAAAATGTTGTATTAATGTATGGTAGGTAGGGAAATACAATCCTTAAGTAGCTGGGAGTTGGAGGGGGATAAAGGGTTGCCTCTAGCTTTGTACGTCACCAAAGAGGATATCATGCAGTTCTTGGTGATGGATTCATTGATATCATGATTATCGACGTGCAAGTGAAGTAAGTGTTTTTTGGTATACAATGAAATGTATTGAATAATTTTATCGAAACTGTAATAAAGTATAATTTTTATACTTGTAGACATCTTTATGATGCCAGAAGGTCAGTCTTTCCCGACGATCAAGTATTTGGATTTATCAGTTCATCTACATATATATACGGGAAGAATCCAGGAATGTACGACTTGGACTCTATACTGACGGAATGAATCATTTCGGTAGTTTGAGTAGCATTCACAGTTCTTGGCCCGTTCTGCTTGTAATTTACAATCTGCCTACGTGGTTATGCATGAAACGCAAATATATCATGTTGCCCTTAATGATTTCTGGTCCGAAACAACCTAGAAACGACATCGATGTGTATTTAAGACCTTTAATTGATGACGTAAAGAGATTGTGGGATGACGGAGAGTCAGTTTTTGATTCTTATCGTCACGAGTCGTTCGTAATGCGGGCAATGATATTTTGCACGATTAATGACTTTCTAGCTTATGGTAATCTGTCTGGATATTCAGTCAAAGGTTATAAAGCTTGTCCAATTTGCGAAGAAAATACATGTTCTTTGCAACTAGTTAATGATTCTAAGATTGTCTATCTTGGTCATCAGAGATTTTTGCCAAACTCCCATCCTTATCGTAGGTTGAAGAAGGCATTTAACGAAAAACATGAGTTTCAGAATCCACCAGTTGAAATCAACGTCGAAAAGGTGTACGAACGTGTAATAAACATTGAATGTGAATTTGGAAAACCGTACAAACGACCAAACGACAAAAGTAGTTGGAAAAAAAGATCAAGATCCATATTTTTTTATCTCCCTTACTAGAAAACTTTAGAAGTTAGACATTGTATTGATGTGATGCACGTAGAGAAAAATATTTGTGATAGTCTTGTTGGCACTCTGTTGAACATACCTGGTAAAACCAAAGATGGATATAATGCAAGACTTGATCTTGTTGATATTGGTATACGAGCAATGTTGGCACCAGAGAAATAAGGAGATCGGAATTACTTACCTCCAGCTAGTTATACATTGTCTAGAAAGGAGAGAAAAATTCTCTATCAGTGTTTGCACGATGTAAGGGTTCCACAAGGTTATTCTTCAAATATCAGTAGTCTTGTTGTTATGAAGGATTTGAAACTTGTGTGGATGGAGTCTCACGATTGTCACACTTTAATGCAGCAGTTGTTACCTGTAGCACTGAGATCCATATTACCGAAAGATGTGACAATAAGATTTGATCCATACATGCAATAATAAAGTTGTGTTTATTTTTCAATAAGATTTACAGTAAAGTGGTCGATCCCGTGCAGTTAGATAAGTTACAGAATGAAATTGTGGTGACATTATGTCAGTTGGAGATTTTTTTCCCCTTGCTTTTTTCGACATTATGATTCATCTAGTTATTCATTTGGTTAGAGAGGTTAAATTGTGTGGACCAGTTATTTTAAGGTGGATGTATCCTTTCGAGCGTTATATGAAAGTATTGAAAGGTTATTACAAAAATCGTCAAAGACCAGATGCTAGTATTGTTGAAGGATATATAGCTGAGGAGGTTATCGAGTTTTGCATTGGATACCTAGCAAACACCAAAACTGTTGGACTTCCGAAGAATCGTCATGATAAACGTGCTGATGGTAAAGGGACACGTAAGATGAAAATGTTAAATCCAAATGGTGAGGACTTAATGACAGCATATTTTTATGTGTTGTGCAATTCGAATGAAGTTCAACCTTACCTAAATGAACACATGAAGTTTCTAAAGGAAAGAAATCCTTTGTGGAGTGATCAATAAGTAATTAATAGTCACAATAAGAATTTCATCTCTTGGTTCAAAAATCTGGCTTACAAGCGTGATGTTTCTGAGACAATACAATGGTTGACCTACGGTCCGCATTCTGTTGTTATAAGTTACAGTGGTTATGATATCAATGGATATTGTTTCTACACAGTTTGTGAAGATGCGAAAAGTGCTGTTCAGAACAGTGGCGTCACCTTAGTAGCAGAGTGTTTGCATGTGTCTAGTTCTAAAGACAAGAATCATGTATACGCTGACATGTCCTATTATGGTGTAATTGAAGACATATGGGAGCTAGACTTTGTTAAATTCAAAGTACTTGTATTTAGATGCAAGTGGGCTGATAATAAAAGTGGAGTTCGAGTGGATGACTAGGAGTTCACTTTAATTGATTTTTCAAAAAAAAGGTATAAAGGAGAACATTTTATTCTCGCTTCCCAAGCGAAACAAGTCTTCTATGTGGCTGGTCCATGTGATAAGAAATGTGCAGTAATTCTCGAAATTTTGATATATATAAAGTTAACGTGTTGTAGGAATCTTTTGAGTTCCAATCCACTGGCAAGTTGAAGAAAAAGTGGATGACATACATGTCAGTTCGTTGGAGGGATTTCAAAACAAATTTAACGAACAAGTACATATTCGGAGACTACCAGGATAGAAATCCATGCGATGTCTATAACTTTATCACTCCGAATCAATGGAAGCTATTCAGAAAATCCAGAGATAGTCCGGAGTTTGAGGTAACTGAGTTTAATTTAGAATATAGTAACTGAGTTTCAAAACAAACTTTTTAGTTATTATTTTTAGTGACAATCTAATAAACTTGGTTTTTGGCCATCTGAGCGAAAAACCAAAAGATTAGATCTCATAACAAGTATACACATCGTATGTCTCGAGCGGGGTACCAAAAGTTAGAAGCACAAATGATGACTGATAAAATTGCTCTGAAGAAACAAGAGGCAATTGACTCCGGTATGAGTGAGGAGCATGCAAGTAACCTATCTCCTCCTTCTCCCGTAGCTCGTTGTGATTCTTGGAAGAGAGCGAGAGTAAACTCCAGAGGGGAGTACGTCACAGACGAGTCGCAAGCGATCAGCTCGAAAATCTTAAGTTGCATCAGTTATATATATGTTATTAATTGAGAATCATTAATTTTATATTTTTCAATTGTTAGTAAATATTGTTTTAAACTTAGGACTCTCTGAAGTTGAGAGAATCTCAAGGAGAATTTGCTTCCGATGGTCGGAATGATATTCTACGCGAGGCCCTGGGAAACGACGAACACCCCGGTCGTGTGCGGGGTAGGGAGTAGAGTTGGACTTCGACAATATTATGGAAAGACTCAACGGTCTACTTCGTCGACTAGTCATACCAAATGCCAGCAAGAGATCGTAGATTTGAAGAATACGTTGCAACTTGTTTTGGAGAGATTGGATAATGATTTGCCTACTTCTCCTACCCGTCGTAAGACCGGTTCTTCCTCGGAGACTACTCCTCTAGTGCCGCCAGTGTTCCACCCCGATCGACAATATGATTTCGTGTCTCATTCTCGAGAATTGGCCATCGTCGGCGGTCCCTCGGTTGGAAAGTTCGCGGATGGATCTAGATGTGCTTTATGTGTTGAAGACCCTGATCGTAGATTGGTGGGATATGTGAAAGTTTATAACATCTCCAGACACCACTTCACAGAGGTAGGAGAGGGAGAAGTGAAGGTTGCAGTTGAGAGTTGCTTAGATGCTGGTGCTTTTGTGCCATTTCCGGAAGAAGAGATTGTTACTCTTGTCGATGCTATCAGTGGGTTCGTGCGGTGGCCTAGTTATTTAGTAGAGCTAAACTTCAAACATGAGGTATAGTTTAACTTTGAAAGACTTTAAACTTCAAATTTGTTAACAATTGTATTTTAATGGTTGTATATATAAATCTGTAAGGTGTCAAGCCCCCGGAGCAAAGGGTCAAGCAACCAATCTCCGATCAACATTAATTCGCTTCCAAGTAGGTGCAAAATGGTGTATCAATGTATGGTAGGTAAGGAAGCACAATCCTTAAGTACCTGGGAGTTGGAGGGGGATAAAGGGTTGCCTCCGGCTTTGTACGTCACCAAAGAGGATATCATGCAGTTCTTGGCGATTGATTCGTTGTGTATCATGATTATCAACGTGCAAGTGAAGTAAGTGTTTTTTTTGTATACAATGACATGTATTGAATAATTTGATCAAAACTGTAATAAAGTATAATTTTTATACTTGTAGACATCTTTACGACGCCTGAAGGTCAGTCTTTCCCGACGATCAAGTATTTGGATTTATCAGTCCATCTACATATATATACGGGAATGACGATAAATAGGGTCAGCTTGGGACATTCTTTAAAGAAGAAGACAAAAGATATTATCTACTCCCTTATCATGAGAGGTAAGCTTTGTAATTCAAAGTGGAATTTTATTTTGTAATAAACTTCTAATTATATATATAACATGGCTCATTAGATGCTTGTCGTTGTATGCTGATGCATTGCATACATTGCATCATATGTCTTTCATTTAGATTAATTTTATATCAATAAATGCTACTAAGGTATGTGTTTAGTCTTATATACAGAATACAGGGACCTGAATGCAAATTAGCATATCCCGAGCATAAACGCGTATAAGAGACTCATTTCTATCATAAAGACCAAGTTCAAGATTATCGGGATTCAAATGGAAGTCCATCCAAGCATAAAAGCATTCAAAGACCTAATTACAAAAAGGTCAAGGACTTAAGCACAAAAGTAGCCAGGACCTAATTGCAAAAGCCAAGGACCTGACTGCAAATTAAAGTACCAAAATATTATTTTGGAGAAGTTCTAAAGAAAAATCAATTTGGATCTCCAAATATATGAAGAAATAAATTCGGAGCTCAAAAGAAAGGAAAGAAATCAATCCAGACGCTCAAAGCACATTTAAATCATACCATAAACACAGAGGAAAAATCCGGATCGAATCTGAGCCAAAAAGGTGGCGATTCCTCCGCACCCCATGTACAAAATGCGGCGGATTAGCCGCACAAAAGTCGATCCGTGCGCTCAAATTTTTACCAATGCTGTATTGACGCGTGTACGTTTCTTTGATGTATTGGGATCCCCGGTTGAGGCTATAAATAAGGCCGAATCATGTATTGAAACGAGTCTTAACTTGTTTTATTCCATGTTTTAGTAATAAAATTCTGTTGGTTTATTTTGTGTTTCTAGTTTTCTTTTGTAGTTTCTCTAGGACCCCTTCTCATTCTCTTCATACATGAGTTTCTAACGCTCTCCAAAGGGTGGGGGTGACGGATTTAGGGTGATGAGAAGAAGAATGATGTTATTATTTTAATTTCGTGTTAGTATATTTTGATTACTTGAGTTTATGTTGAATCATTTATCATGTAATGCTTTATAACTAATGTGATTTATTATAAGTTTTAGATTTCTCTAAACAAAACCCGACATCTAAACCTCCACCCGCTGGACTCTCCTCCATATTTGCTTTACTTTCTTTTTAGTTTTTGTTGTTCTTGCTTTAGATAATTAAAAACCAAAAATCTCAAACCAAACTTATTTCTCTCTCTTTCTTTCATAAATTGAAAATCATAAAAATAACAATATCTCTCCCTCATTGTGTTCGACCCGTACTTGCCACGTCTTCATTGACGCCGTGCACTTGCGGTATAAATTTAATTCTCATCATATGCCCCACGACTAATTCGGCATATTGGTTTGATCCGTTGGGGTCGAATAAACCAAGGGACTCAATAAAGAAACTTCTAAATTTGTAAGTTCGTTTTAGTCGTGGGAAAAGTAATTCGTGGATTTTTATTAGTATTATTGAATGAAATTTTAACTTGTACTACTCAGGGCAATTAAGGTTTACATATCTTTAGGTGGCAGGAGAACAACCACAAAAGTAGGAATAACGTGACATGGAATGAGAGTACGTTCTCTCCATTTTTTGTTAATTAAGTTATGAACATAAATTTAGCGAATTTCTATGTTTGTAGTACCGGAAGCAGGTTGGAAATACGGAATGTGGTTACTACGTGATGAGATACATGAAGGAAATCCTCGAATTTCCAACTCAAGACGTATGCCTATCCGAGGTAATGTAGATCGTTAATCAATTGTATAGTTGTAGTTTTAATATTTAGTTATTAACATTCACACTTGTAGTTTTTTTGATAGGTCTTCCCAAAAAGTAGTGATCCATTCTCGCAATAGGAGCTCGATGAAACTCGCGACCGATGATCTCGCTATTTTATCAGAAACATGTTGACAAACTAGGAGGTTCTCCTGTCACTAACATTTTTTGTAATTTAGTTAACAAGTGCACTTGTATTACAAACCTACAATTTATGCCTTAATATAATCGCCTTAATTTTAGAATGAATTAATTGCAAGTGTGTTGAATGTCAATTGTGTATGCTTGTATATTTGTGTTTGTGCATGTATGGTTGTATGTTTGTGTTTGTGCAAGTTGGCAAATGTGTGTTTGTGCTTGTACGTACATATGGATGAAAGTGTGAGCATCTGTGAACGAATTTGGTGCAGGTTGTATGTACACGAATACAATGACTAAAAACAAGTTTGCAGGATGCTATTTTTTTTCCAGGTTTAGGAATAAACGTCGGATATTTATACTAGCCGACGTCTATTCCTCTGAAGAAAAGAATAAACGTCGGCTTTAATTATAATCTGACGTCTATTCTTTACGAATAGACATCGTCTGTTAGTTCACCGACGTTTATACCAAATTAATAGACGTCGGTTAGATGTAACAACTGACGTTTATTCGTAAAGAATAGACGTCGGCTGTATGTAGAAGCCGACGTCTATTCTTAAAATAGACGTCGGATATTGGATGTCCGACGTCTATGTATAGACGACGCATGCATAGACGTCGGATATGGGAGTGCTTATATCCGACGTATATACCCTCGTACATCCGACGTATATGCTCATTTCTGTAGTAGTGCAAGTTTTTGAAATGCTTTTTCCGTAATCTATATTATATACCTGAACTTTCAAGTTTACCGAATTTGTTATGTACACTATTCCAAGATGTTTGAATCTCACAACGAAATAAACTCCGGACACAATGACTACTTTGCAGTCGGTTGAGCCTATTTCGTCATGGAATTAAAATTTTCCCCATATATTAAGATATATTCTCCATGAAAGCTGTTAATAAGCCCGAATAATCAATTGCAGGAAAAAAAATCTTTGTTGCACTAAATAAGCATCTTATGATTACAAAGTCATGCACGAAATGCTTTACTTCTGTCTTCTGCAATCCACATTTTCCTTCGGTTTCTGCTTCATAAAAGGTTAAAAAGAAAGCAGAAATTTTCATTTCTTTAGGCTAACAGGTTACATCAACAATCACGATATATTCTCCGAGTTAGGATTTTATGAGTGTGCTCCGATCGGGTGCCTTTTTTATTTTATCTAATATACTCCCATGACCCCATTTTTAATCCCAATATCTCAAACATCAGAATGAGAATGCTGTAATTCGATTTATAGTCTTGACTATCTTAAGACAATGAATCCTTAAAGCTAACCCCAGTTAGTAGTTGGGATGACTTAAGAAACTCACTGGTTGTAGTGGATATGGCAGTGCTCTTTTGAGTACTGATCTGTGAAGTGTGCTAATCACAGCTCAAATGAAAGTTAAGGAACCTACAATAAAATAATTCTGTTCCTGGATTCTCATCACCAATGAAGTTTTAAGATGAAAACCTCAAAAGCGGCCTACCGACAAATCCAATTGAGGTTGCAAAACCAATGTATTGGAAGTCCTTACCAACATAGCTTTCTTAATTGGAAATTTTGTCGAAATAATTTGTTTTTTAAAAATTCATATGAAACATCCTTGAGAAATATTTCTTAAAGTAGACTCGCTGCGAACACGACACGTGGTGACGGTGGGTCTTGAATTTTAGTGTACAGAGAACTCGACGTTTCAGAAGCCGAGTTCTATAAAAATGAAAATTTTCATAGAACTCGACACTTGCAGCCGAGTTCTAACCCTTTGAATTTTTCACGCACATTTAGGAGGATGCACTACCAGTTTGGACTCCAAATTAAACTCGACACTAACAACACCAAGTTCATGTCCCAGAACTCGGCACCTGAAACGCCGAATTCTAATACTTAGAATTTTTCACTTACATTAGGATGATGCACCGGCAATTTGGACTCCAAATTGAACTCAACACTTAGAATGTCGAGTTCTAACATGGAGTCCAAATAGAACTTGGCTTTGCAAGTGCCGACTTCTATTTGATGAACTCGACGTTGCCAGTGCAGAGTTCATTTCATAGAGCTCGGCAACTCGAACATTGAGTTATGTGCTGACAAGTGCACTCACTCGATTCCATTGCTTGTTCACGAAGGCGTGGTCTTTCAATCCTTGTTGTCTCTATCAATAAGTTCTTTCTTGTTAAGAAATATTTTGAAGACATACACCAAGTGCAAACCACAAAAGTAAAACTAAAATCACATTCACACAAACAACATGCGAAACATTTCAAAACCATACACTGAACTATCACTTATAGAGAAAAATCATTCAATATTCCAGCAAACAAGAGAAGAAGTGCATTTCAACAAATTCTTCCATTCAATCTAACCTAAGCGCCCTTCAACCTCTTCTTCTTTTAGGACATGCCTGCGCACATCCTCTCCCACGTCTGCGGCCACCACCTCATCCAGCATTTCCAACATCTCCCGTATCCCGAGTCAGATCGTCATATCCACAGTCTTGTGTAGGTGGAACAATAACATCATCTTCTCCTGATTGATCGTTTTATATTAACCGCAAGTGCACGGCCGCGTTGAAGCGGTGACAAATACGGGTCGTCCACTGGGAGGTGTGTCGACAATTGGTTTGAGCGAAGGCAAGAGGTAAAAGAAGGAGAGAAATGTTGGTTACACTACACTACACTAAGGTGCAAATGGAAATGGAAGAAAAGCAATAAAACTAAGCCCCATAGGGGGTAGAGAAATAATGTGAACATAAAGAAGTGTGTGTGTGTTCATTAAGCTCCTCACAACATGTAGTGCATGAAATCAGAAAACTACATCCAACTTTGCCTCCACATGAATTAAGATAAGACTACATCATTAAAACATACAAGACAATACTTGGAATGAAGCTACATGAACTCAAGTATAAAGACTATACCCTACTATGCCTCCACATGAATTAAGATTTCACTACATCATTAAAACATACAAGACATTAGCTAAGGTAAAGGCAACAAGAGCATATACACTACAAATTGTGTTTCCAATATTAACTTCATCCATATCCTAACCTTATCATTCCCCATAAAATAGGTCCACTAATTAAAGCATAAGCTAAGCTTCATTCAAGAGCATTAGCATATCAAAGATAAGAGTGAAAACACATTAGATGGTTATGGAAATCATATAAAGCTCAAGGGATAAAGATAACACACACTTAATACACTACATGATTATATCACATATTTCTCCACCCCCAAATGGGGATGGAAATACTCACTACTCATTACACTAACTATATTAGCAAAAGAAAGCATAATACTGAAATGAAAGTTAACTAAGAAGGCAAGAAGCATTAAAGAAACATAAAAGGAAAGGAAAGACTAAACAAACATGCACAAATTAAAAGACAAGATTAAAATAAACTAGAAGAATTATTTTATTAACAAATGACTCACATTGAAGGTATCATTCTTCTCCACCTTGAGTTTTTGCTTCAAGGCTCACTCCTTAGTAGAGAGAATGCCACCAAGCAATGGGTAATTACAATGGAAGGTGAAGAGTTCTATTTATAAGCATGGAAAAAGCTAATCGGGGACAATCCCCCGATGTGGGACTAAACCAATACCAAAAATAGCCTAAACACACATTAATACAAGTCCAGGAGAAAACTTAGTGGATCTGGGCTTAACCAGACCGCCAATTGGCGGTTCCAGACCGCCAATTGGCGGCCTATAAGCTTCAGATCCCATTGGATCTTCTGGTGGCCTTTCCTTGGCGTGTTTCTTGGTCTTGGATGCATCTAACTTGTTTAGTAGAGCTCCGACCCGAATCGAATTGACAAAATACTCCCCATGATGGTGTGGAGTTTCCTGTTTTGCTCTTAGGTCCTTCTGTCTTACGATCATGTCCTTCTCCCTTGCATCTTGGTCCCCATGTCTCACAATTAAGTCATTTTTCCTGCTTTTGGGTCCTTTCATGGCTCTTCTCTTCAAACCTCTTTATTTCTGAAAACTAAACATAAAACTCGTCACGTAGCATTTCTTAGGTGTAAGATAATGGATATAAGATACAAATATAAGCATGAAATGATGTCAATCATCTCCCCTCTTTCCACTCGATCTTGACTCAACCGTAGTATGGGTTCTTGAGCACCGAAAACACGTCAGGAAAGCCTTGATTTTATCCTTCAATGTCGTAGTCATTGACGAGCCTTCCTTATGATCTTTGATTACTTTGTGGATCTTGTGGAATTCCTCGTGGAGCTCGTAAACTTGATGCACCTATAGAAAAATAAACATTAACCAAACATCAAACACATTTATTAAAAATCGAAATTGTAAAATGACAATTGAGATCTTACCATCTCTCGCTCTCTACTGGCTCGGGGTCTATATGTCATCGGTTTAGAAACCGAAGTGTGCTGAACAATCCAATGTACTGTGACATTCCAATATCATTCCATATATAACTGTTGAATATGGAGTGGTACCTAGTAGTGGACGTTGTACTTGATCTCTTTTGGAAGACCAGTGTTCACCTAAATCGTGAATTTTCCATCAACAAATTCACATCCCCTAGGCTGATTTCACCACATGTCTCTCCATCGGCTCCAGAATGTGTTGTTGTAGACCGAACTGCAACATCATTTGATCTGGACAATGCAAGACCACCTCCTTGAAATTAATAAGTTATGTTCAGCTCATCCATATCTCAAAATGCTCTATACACAGGGGTGGAAGCGGAATCAGGTCTAAACATGCATAAGGATCCCATGTGACATGGTCGACTTCCTGCGTGTCGAGCTCATTTCGATTAAAATCTAGTGTCAATGTCTTGATACTTCCCCTGAACGATCGTGGTCGTCTCCAACGAGCTCCTAATGGTGCCCTCATGTCATCTGGGTTCCAAGATTGGCCTGATAGACTATGGTCAAGAATCTATGCAAATCCTGTAGGATCGTGTGGGTTATGGGTCCACTAATCACTTTTAATCTAATCCCTAATTTTCTACTTGATTAAGCAAACAAATGCGCAGCGGAATAAACAAACAAGTAGAGAAAGAAAGACAATGCAAACCACAAAAGACGCGTCGATTTTTATAGAGGTTCCGCACCCCACCCGGGTCCTAGTCCTCTCTTGTAAGCTCCGCTCGACTCCGCAAGCTCCGCCTACGTCTTCACTAACCACTCCCCGTTCCGGGCCGGGAGAGAACGCCTTTACACCACAAGCAATGCGAACAACCCTCGCTTGCTTGAATTCTTCCTCTCACAATCCGAGAGGGACACTTCGGGCTTTCACCGAAGTCCTTGCTTCTTTTGACAACACTTGTAACTGAGTGGGATTCACTCTCTAATTGAGCACACTTTGAGTAGGATGAGTGTATGATCAAATGTGTGAAGTTTAGGCTTAAAGAGTGTAGAATTGGGAGCTTTGAGGATTGAGGTTTCTCTCTAATGTATTGGGACAATTGGAGTTGGAGAGTTGTGTTAACAACAAGTCTTGATCCTCTATTTATAAGCTCCTAAGGTATTCTAGCCGTTGGGGATAGATTTGATTGGGTTTTGTGCAAGATACACAAAGCAGAAAATCGGGCTGCAAATCTGTCCAGAACCGGTTGACCGAAACTAGTAAACCGGTCGACCGTTAACTTGATTTCAAAGAGAACGGTCGAACAAAAGAATATTCGGTCGGACAAACGAGCTAGAACTTAACTCTACTTAAGTGAATCGGTCGAACCAAAGTATGGGGCGGTCGACCGATAAGGGGATTCGGTTGAGACAAAGGTCAATCGGTCGAACGAGAAATGTGTCGACCGATAGCAGGGAATTTGGTTTCTGAAAATATGTTCAACCGGTCGACCGAAACAAGGTCTTCGTTCGACCGGTTACCGAATGTATTTTGGGGTTAAGTTTTGTTTTATACGAATACGACCGTTATAGGAATACGACAAGAAAAACGGTCATATTAAAATGCGGGCTCGGTCGACCGAAAAGGTAGAACCGGTCGACCGGTAGAGTTCGATAAAATCACTGTGGAGAGTCTGTTATAAACCGGTCGAACTGAGAACTGGTTCGGTCGACCGGTTCACACAGGAAATCTGGGTTTAAGTTTATAAGTGATTTCCGACTAAGGTTTGGGTGATCTAATGAAGTCCAAATAATGTGAAATTTCGTGTGTGACTTCTATAGGGAACCTATTGTGTATGTGATTGGTTTTTAACTCTTGTATGCTCAATTTACACATGTTCCTAAGACTCAAAATAAAATCAAGATTACAAGTCTTCATTTAGCTTTATTACAAATCTTGACTTGATTTCCTTCCTTCCATGAGTCTTGATCACCTGTAGAGGTTAGCACATGCAATATATATGCAATGCAATATGTGTGCTACTCTACATCATCATAATTAAGATTAGGTTAATTAAATCATCAAAACCTAGATTAAGGCCAAAAAGCCAACAAATCCATGAAACTCTCCTCTTCAACACTGTACTTTTTTTGCAACGCTTTCTGCCTAGCATGTCATGCTTTTGCGTAACATATTTCAAGTAAGTGTTTCGTTTTCACCATCTCCATTATCTCAGCAGGTGTGATTGTGATTTTAGTTCTAACGGAAGGCATAATGATGTCGCAAATAAATGAGGTGCCATATTGTTTATTATTTCATTTATGATGAAATCAGAAACCACAGTCCCCAAGTTCACCATCCTCATTCCCCTCGTACGATGTGACCACCCAACGTCAGAGACAAGGAAGCTGGACATGAGTCACATGGCCAGACGATTGGGGTTGTGTGAGGTGCAAAAGATGAAGAATTGATCTTTCAAGATGGTTCGAGCGACTGACTGTTGGAGAGCACAATTGTTTGATGTTATATTTGTAGGATCGTGTGGGTTATGGGTCCATAATTAAGACTAATCACACTTAAACCCTAATTTACTACTTGGTTGATCGATCAAAGAAATGCAGCGGAAATTTAAACTAAATCAAACACAAGTAGAAAGGTAATGCAAACCACAAGAAGACACGTCAGTTTTATAGAGGTTCGGCCGTGCCTACGTCCTCTCTTACAAGCACCTCTCGAATCTCCGTTCGAGACTCTCTTGCGTCTTCACTATGCCTCCCCGTTCCGGGCCGGGAGCAACGCCTTTTACAAGTCTTCAAGCTCGCGAACAACCCTCGCCGAGCTTGGCACCACCTCTCAGAAACCGAGAGAATCACTTCGGGCTTTCACCGAAGTCCTTGCTTCTTTGTCTTGGGCTTTCACCAAGACCCTTGCTCACTTTACAACAATGGTAACTTGAGTGGAACTCACTCTCTAATTGAGCACAACAATTGCTAGATGATTGTATGATGAATGATGTGGAAATTAGGCTTTGGATGGCTAATTTGGAGCTTGGAGGTTGTGGAAAATCTCACTATAGGTTTGACACTTTGGAGTTGTGAAATCTTGTGGAAAACTAAGTGTGAACCTCTATTTATAAGCTCCTAAAGATTTCTAGCCGTTTGGACAAGATTTGATTGAGGTTTGTGCAAAGTACACAAAACAGAAAATCGGATTGCACAAATCTGTCCAGAAACGGTCGACCGAAAGGTATCACGGTCGACCGAACCCTTGAGTAAGTTAAAGGATTGGTTGACCGAACATAGGTACTGGTCGACCTAACACTTAAGTTCTATAAGTCAACGGTCGACCGAACAGGTACCGGTCGACCGAACTAGAGGGTTCGGTAAAGGGAAAACTCGATCGGTTGAACTAAACTTGTGTCGACCGATAGCAGGTAGATTTTACCTAATAGAACGGTCGACCGAACAAGGTATTTTGTTCGACCGGTTCAAAAGTATTTGAGGGTGTATTAAGAGAAAAATGTGTATACGACCGTTGTATAATACGACAAATATAACGGTCGTATTTTTACCAGAAATAGCAAACGAAACGGTCGACCGAACATGTCTGGGTAAACGGTTAACAGAAGTGTGATCGGTTGAACTGATTGGTCTGGTATAACAAATATTGTGTATAACCGGTCGACCGAACGCAGGCAGACTGACGACCAATGTTTTAGGTGTTTAGGTAATCTAATGAAGTCCAGATGATATGATATTTTGTGTGTGACTCCTACAAGGAACTTAGTGTGTGAGTGCATGCATATTAGCTTAAGTTATGCTCAATTCACATAAGTTCCTAATACTCAAAGAAAGGTAAAATTACATGTCTTCAATCCTAGCTTGATTACATGTCTTGACTTGATTTTTCTTCTTTCTTGAGTCTTGATCACCTGTAGAGGTTAGCACAAAGCAATATATATGCACTGCAATATGTGTGCTACTCTACATGATCATAATTAAGATTAGGTTAATTAAATCATCAAAACATAGATTAAGGCCAAAAAGGCAACAATATTCAACAACATCCCCAATAAGTTTATTGTAGTCATGCATTTTTACTAAATGAAAATCATAATAGTATTTTATTTTAGAATATTTTTTTAACAAGATAATATGAAATTTAAGGTGTATTATTTATGATTAATTTTTATTATCAAGTAATGACTATATTCGTACTTCTTTATGTTATCCTTCAAAAGGAAGCAAATCATGCTCAACTAGACTACATCGTCGTCCAATAAGTGCATCCTAAATACGGAGTACACCCCATCGAAATCACATATATAGGTATACAATACCTCCTTAACAGTAGTGAAGGTGGAAACATGTTCACATGCTATGGTTTTAGCTTTTAGTTATTCTCGTGTACTAACATGAGGTCGATAAAATAAGGTGGAGTGGCCCGAACAAGACGTGGTAGATCCCACAAGGTTTGTGGTTTCTCATTTCAAGGAGAGGGTGGAGCTGCACCCATACCATGTTCAAACCCCCACACTGTCGCTGTCAAAAGCATGTGAAGGAGGAGGTGGTCTCACCAGAGTAGGAGATGGAAAAAAGAACCTAAAATGCCAAATCATCCTTTTGCTTAGCAGGAGCTCAAAGTGAAGGACAATCACTCGATCACCCATATGAACAATCACATTCAAGTCAACCACGCTCACCACTATGAGTCCAAACTCGTATAAAAGCACTCAACTTGAACACGCTTAGAAAGTGTATAAAAGAGGACACTACAATGTGGAGAAACATATGAGAAGAACACAACTCAGATGAGATAGAAACAATCCCTAGATCTTGTAGGATCGATATGACCCCTAATTAATCTAATCAATTTAACAATCCCTACTACGATGCAACGGAAACGATAATTAAAAACAAGTAGGGAAAGAGGCAATGCAAACCACAAATGAAGACATCAATTTATTGAGGTTTGACACCCCACCCGGGTCCTACTTCCTCTCTTGCAAGCTCCGCTCGATTCCACGAGCTCCACCTACGTCTTCACTGTAGGAACGTGATGGTCTCTAATTCTAATCACTTTGATGCTAATTACCTACTTGTTTAATCAATCAAAGATATGCAATGGAATTTAAACAAATAAACAAGCAAGTAAGGAAAGACAAGTAAACCACAAGGAGTCGGGGATTTTTATAGAGGTTCGGCACCCGACTGGGGTCCTAGTCCTCTCTTGCAAGCTCCGCTCGGATCACCGAACTCCGCTCAGGACTTCACTAACCACTCCCCGTTCCGGGCCGGGAGAGAACGCCTTTACAATCTTCAAACTCGCGAATAACCCTCGTCGAGCTTGGCTCCTCTCACAATCCGAGAGGGACACTTCGGGCTCTCACCGAAGTCTATACTCTTGTCTTGGGCTTTCACCAAGGTCCTTGCTTCTTTGCACAACAATGAGTGGAACAACACTCTCTAAACTTGAGAACACTTGAGTGAGAATAGGATTTAAGACTAAAGTGTGGAAGGTTTGAGGTTTGAAGTGTGTGGAGTTTTCTCTCTAATGTAGGGGACAAATAGTAGTGGGAGAGTTGTATTAAAATCTATTTTACAACTCTATTTATAAGCTCCAAAAGAGATATAGTCGTTGTGGATGAATTGGGTAAAGATTGTGTAAGATACACAAAACAGAAACTGACAGGACCCAATTCTGAGTAAGTTCGGTCAACCGGATCTGGCTGTTCGGTCGACCGTTTGACAATTTAGAACTTAGTTTGGTCTACCGGTAAAAGAATGGTCGACCGCCAAAGGCTATAATAGGTACACTTAAGTGATCGGTCAAACACTGAGATAGGTTCGGTCGACCGATTCACACCAGGCACTTTGGGGTTGACAAACAAGATCATATTCGGTCGACCGAAACAAGGTCCGCGGTCGACCGAAAACCGACAAACACTTTAGGTTTGTCAAGAGACATAAGTTCGGTCGACCGAACAAGGTCCTCGGTCGACTGATACACAAAATGTATTTGGGGGTATTTGGAGATAATACAAATACGACCGTTGGGTATAATACGACAAAATAAACGGTCGGAAAAAATATGTTAACTCGGTCGACCGAAAAGGTCTGGACGGTCGACTGAATTTGGGCAGTTAAAACACTAACAGAATATATGATCACTCAGTCGACCGAACGGTCTGTTTCAGTCGACCGAATATGGGCAGACTGTTCAAGTTTTGGTTTAGTGTTTTCCGGTCTAAGTTTGAGTGATCTATTGAAGTCCAAATTATGTGAAATTTTGTGTGTGTGACTTCTATAGGGAACCTAGTGTGTGTTTGAGTAGTTTTTAGCTCAAGTATGCTCAATTACACAAAGTTCCTAAGACTCAAAGAAATACAAATTACATGTCTTCAAATGAGCTTGATTACATGTCTTAACTTGATTTACTTTATTCCTTGAGTCTTGATCACCTGTAGAGGTTAGCACAAAGCAGTATATATGCAATGCAACATGTGTGCTACTCTACATGATCACAATTAAGATTAGGTTGATTAAATCATCAAAACATAGATTAAGGCCAAAAAACCAACATTCACTATCCAGTCCCCGTTCCAGGTCGGAAGAAAGCACCTTTACAAAACAAACTCCGCCTACGTCTTCACTATCCACTCCTCGTTCCAGGCCGGGAGAAAACGCCATTACAAAAAATGCTCCACGAACACCCTCGCGACTTGGTGTCTTTCTCTCACAATTTGAGAGGGATGTTTCGAGCTTTCATCGAAACCTTTACAGCTTTGACAAACAAAGTAACTTGAGTATTGGGCGCTCTGACTTGAGCACACTTTGAGTTTGATAAAGATTTGGATCAAAGGTGTGGAAGTTCAATCTTTTGAGTGTGTGGAGTATTCTCTCTAATGTAAGAGACAAATAGAAGTTTGAGAGCTGTGTAAATAAGGTGTGTGAACCACTTTTTATAAGCTCATAGAGAGATATAGCCGTTGGGGAAGATTTGGTGAAGGTTTGTGCAAGATACACAAAATAGAAACTCGAGTTCAACAAATCTCTTCTAAATCGGTCGACCGGTACGGGATAAAAGGTCGACCATTTCCTTAAAAAGAAGGAAACGTTAGAGCCAACTTAAGCTATGGTCGAACCTATTGGGTTGTGACTTAAGTTAACGGTCGAACTAGATCTAAGGGCGGTCGACTATTCTGAGGGTTTTGGCCAGGTAAAGATTAATGGATCGAACACAGTAAGTAGAAACGTCTGATCGAAAATAATATGCACTTTGGGCGCACACAATTGTCTTCATCTGGTCGACCTTCGTAAAGGAATCGTCCGACCAGTGACCAAATACATTTTAGGGGTTTGGTGAAAAACACGAATACGTCCATTGGAGAATACGACAAGTATAACAGTAGTCCGGAAAATACGTGACAAACGGTCGACCGAAAGGTCCAAAGAGGACGACCGGTAGAGCTATGTAAAATCACTATTTGAGAAATTGTTAACTAGTAGAACGGTTGAACATAATGTTGGCTTTTTTGCCTTAATCCTTGTTTTGGTGATTTAATCAACATAATCTTAATCACAATCAATTGTAGAGTAACACACATCATGCAAAGAAGATATATTGTATCGTTCTAACATTTATAGGTGATCAAGACTGAAGAAAGAATAGAATTATAGTCAATACATGTAATCAAGTTTGTGAAGACATGTAATTTACCTTTATTTTGAGTCTTAGGAACTTGTGTAAACTTGAGTATACAATAGTCAAAACTTACTCACATACACACTAGGTTCATTGTAAAAGTCACACAGAAAATTCCACATCAATTCGACTTCAATAGATCACCCAAATATTACCTGGAAAATCATTTAAAACCAAATCTTGATTTTCCTGTGCCAATCGGTTGACCGAACGAGTTCTCTGTTCGACCAATTATAACTAACGTTCCATGTGTATTTTCCAGGTTCCACTGGTCGACCACCCTTGACCTTTCGGTTGATCGTTCCCGTATTTTTGGATGTCTGTTAACTTTGTCGTATCATACAACGATCGTATTCGTATAAATTCAACCTACCCATAAAATACAATTGCCCCCGGTCGAACGTTGACCCAGAAACGGTCGACCTGTTGAACACTTTTCTTGAGCCCAAAGTGCATGATATTTTTGGTCGAACGTAACCAATATTTGTGTTTGACCGATATTCCTTTACGCTGGCCAAAACCTTGCGATCGGTCGACCACACTATTTCTTGGTTCGACCGATGACTTAAGTTAAAGCCTAAGTGGTTCGACCGTTCACTAGTTTGTTCGAACATTTCTTTATCCTTAAAGAAACATTACTTTTGTATACTGAATAGACCTAATAAGTAAAATATTATAGAATTGTGTTTTCTGTGTCATTAATGTTTTACTGTGTCTTTGGTCCTTTGATATGAGACTTATATCCGATCACTTAAGAATTGCTTAATTAGACTAGTGTCTTGAGCTATCGATGAGTGTAGTGTTAAGGCATTGGTTGGTTAAGTATGACTTTTGTTGGAGAAGATAGTTAGTCAAAATATTATCATTGCCCCTCTTAATTGAGTGATGATATTAGTGGGCCCTTTGATAATGCAAAGTTATAATGTGCACAATGTGATTTGAGTTTAGTCACATATTTATAACTAGCTTAAAGAGATCAAGAAATGAATACTAACACAAAGATGACACAATACTACTTTGTGTGTATTCTTAATATCATGAGGCAAGGGACGGACACAAGTGGTGCACTCCATCACTAAATGGATCGGGTTTTGGTTCGAGTGGAATTAAGACATCTAACTAATTGGGAGCTATAATGTGTAGCTAGATACCGCTTATAGCTTGTGATATTAAGCTCTTAATATCACTGCCAACTTAGTCTAGATCCTCCCATAGGTCACACCGCAAAAAAACGGGAAACAAGAAGCTTGATTTTTGGTTCATATGATGTGTCGGGTTTCTTATAGAAAATATGACACATGTGGTGAACAAGTAAAATCTATTATGTTGTATATAACATAATTAGAATCATGATAAATTCATATGAGATACATATATTATGGGGTGCAATAATTTATTATTGCATAAGATAATATATTGCATAAGTTGTGAATTTGCTAAAACCCCAAAAGTTCAAATTTTGTTGGAAATAAATCCACAATTTGAATAAGGCTAAATCGTGTAAAAGTTCGGTAATCCGTTATGGTTCGGTCGACCGAAGGATCTGTGGATCGGTCAACCGAACGTGGAACGGATAGTCATAGTTGATTGACCGAACTTGACCAAAGTGCCTGGAACTCTGGTACGGTGTACCGAACCAGAATCGGTCGACCAAACAATGTCCAGTTCCGATATTTTCGGTTAACCGAATGGCACTCGGTCTTAGACGAGAATTCGTCCGATCGGTTAAGGAGAATTTTTCTCCTTAAGAATCGGTCATCCGTCCAATACTCGGTAAAACAATCGTGACATATTCGGTTAACCGAGTGTGACTCGGTAAACCGAACTGCGATCGATTTTCTGCCTTTGATAATTAAGAGATTAATTTGATCAATGATTGGATTAGCTCCAAACTTGGTCAAACGTTTTGTGGATGCATGTAATGCATTTTGGAATTAGTTTGTGAGAGAAAATGTCAAGAAAACATGGCTTAAGAATAGCCATGATTGAGAGTAAGATTGGAGCCTATAAATAGGTCCTTATTCTCCTTAATTATGTTAGAAGTTTGCTAAATATTTTCTCTCCAAAATTCACAACAAAAATCCACGAAAATTCTCTTAGTTTTCTAAGTATTTGGAAGGAGAAATCCCAGAGATTAAGGAAGGGGTTTGTAGCTAGATTCTAAGCTAGTATGAAGATTGATTGGCTAGCTCCTTTCTCTCCAACCTTGTTTAGGGTTTCGGTGAACACTCGGAGGCATCCGGCGCAACGAGAAGCGACGATCGTCTTCTTCAACGTCTCTGGAACATTAAGAAGTTTTAGAGAACTTCTAGGTATGAATTTCGGAGTCCCTTGTGTTTGTTTTAATAAGTTTTGCAACTAGTTATTAAAACAAACTGATACATGCCTGAAATAAATCGTAGAAAATTGTAATTGATCCTTATTATACATAAAAATTTCGAAAATATATATGTATGATTAAACATGAAATCCTACACCGGTGGCTCCAGTAGCCGTACCGTGTCACTGTTGTGGGTTGAGTGGTCATGTTTGCGGGGAATGTCCTTATGTTCCCTCAGAGCCTGAGTATGAGCATACATTTTCCCAAAATACTCAATATAACCATTACGCATCCGCGTACAACCCGAGAAGGATGGATTCGTGGGGAGACAATTCTTATTCAAATTCTTATACATCACTCCCACCCCAGTACCCTCCTAAATATCCTGAATTCTACCAACACCTCACGACCAATCATTGGACTCATTCTCAGCCCATCACCACCCAATCCATCCATTTCCCAAATTATGACATGAACCTCACAGTTGACCCCAAACTTGATTCTTTGGAACAAACCCTCTGAACGTTCATGGAAACCACTCAAAATGTGTTGAAGTCCAATCACGATTCCCTGCAAACTATGGAAATGTATGTGAGTCAAATTACACAACAATTAAGTAAACGTGAGGAGGGTGACATTTCTTGTCAACATGTGGATTCATCTTTTGATATCGAACCACCACCACATTCACAAATTCAAAGCACAATCTTTCAGAGTCAAACTCCTAGTCAGTCTGAGGGACTTGGGGTTTCAATTCACGATCACATTGTGGGGGATTCGATCCAAATTTAGAATAACATGGACCAATTTCATTATGAGTCGGCACAGGATTGTGCCTTATCTTTTTGTCCCATGGCCCTTGAGCCACATGAGCTTCATGTTGTGCCTCTTAAGGACTCACCTCTGGTAGAGCAAGAGCTCCCTAGTACCCTCAATTTCAAACAACCTGATGAGAGTTTGCATCTCACTATTGTTCCTGGTCATCTTGGAAATGATGGAACACCAAACAACTACATTGCTAATGAGGGTATTAGGAGTTCCTTAGAGGATACCTTTGGTATGAGACCCACTTTTTGTTCGCCTAGTGAGTCGGACATGTCTAACAAGGTTCTTGACCTCGTTCCGACTCACCAGCCAGTTGGTTGGAGAGTTTGGATTGACGATCATAACTTCAGCAGCGCAACAGGAGAAACTCTTCTTCTGTTGCCCCTTATTTCCGAAACTCTTGAGATGCTCAAGCTCTTTCAGTTTGATCCTTTGATTGAGACGCCTTTGCGTCCAATTCATGAACCTCTCATTTCATCTTGTGCTCTTTGTGAAGGGGGCCCACGCATGAGTATTCTGGCCCTGCGTGGTGTCATGTTCCCTTTCCAAGTACATTGACCCACTTTTGAGATTGCCATTTGATGTCTTTTGACAAATGAAGATGGGAACTTATGTTTGTACATAATTATATTAAAAAAACAAAAAAAAGAAAAGAAAGCAATAAAAGACTCCTTCATTGAGCATCGATTGTTGTGGGGCCCAACCCTTGTGTACTTGGGCCCCATTTCGTCACGTATTTGTCTCCCTTCTTTAGTATCTCACAGGTTTTGAGGAAATTCGGGTTTGTGTCCATCACTATAACCATGAACTTCCTGTTGTGCTTCATGTTGGTGAGATCTTCCCTTTTTCATGCATAAATCCATGTAGTATCATGTTCACATTCATTGAGGACAATGCATGAAGTAGGTGTGTGGGGGTGCTTTACGTGTGTACATAGTCGAGTCTTTTTCCTTTGATTTTGTTTTCTTTTGTGTGTACTGATAGGGTCATGTTAGTGTGCTGCATTTAACATTGATAAATCTGTTTGCCATGATCCTTGGGTGACTTGTCTTCTTTTGCTTACCTAGTGCTTTAAAATTTTCACATTTCTTTCAAAATCCTCATGTGTTTGCGAAAGGAAATATTTTGTGGGTTTTGCGTGTGTTTAGCATATGCAAAACCGTTGAGAGGCAAAGTAAAAAGAAAGCTCCCAAAATTGTCTTGGACTTGATGCATTAGGATTTCTAGTTTACTGGCTTTAGGTCTTATCGAGACGTTAGGATGCACCCCGGTTTTCCCTCGGGGGGCGTGTAATCATAGGGTTTCAGCACTCAAACATTTAAAGAAGTCCACCCTGAACCTAGTGAGTCAAATAATTCGTGTTTGTTAGTATAAGGAAGTTTGTCGTAAGTCAATGACCCTTAATCTCTTTTTGTGAAACTTAAGTGTAGGGGTTTTGGTTCCCATGTAGATAAATAAATAAGTGGTGTTCTCTCTTCTCGCACGGCTCCTATCACTCGGGAAAGTAAGTCTGAGGGGACTTTGTGCCTGGTGCTTTCGAGTCATCTGACTTGGGATGCACCGACCGAGCTCCCGTTACATGGGTGGTAGGGATCGCCCTATAGAGATTTGGGGGAAGGTGTACGTGATAGTGTAAGTCCTCATAAGCAATGATGCACGAAACCTGACCCTGGGAGAATCAAACACCAACCAATAAAATGCTCCAAAAAAAAGAAAAAGGAAAAAAAGAGTCAAATAAGAACCAAAATGGACTTTACACATTGTATCACATTCAGAAGTTAAGGTTGCCCATGTCTTTCACTTAAGTCCTTGACTAACTTTCACGAATAACTCTTTAGGCTACGTGTGTGGACCGATTACATATATAGAGTCGACCCGTAGTATTACCGCGTCCCATGATCGACAAAATAAGTCCAACGAGTCGTGTAGCTAGATTGATTAATGCATCTTGTTCGGATTTTGTGGGTATATGCGCTGAAAACCCTCAGGAGACAACACTCCTCCTCCTTGGAGACAAGGAGGTTTAACGGTTTGTTGCACGTGCTAAGTGCAACCGTGATTCCTACGAAAGTGAGTTAGGATTTCTTGTTTTTCTCGTATGCTTTTTCCCTTCTTTATTTTGCTCGGGACTAGCAAAAGTTAGGTGTGGAGGTATTTGATTGACATCATTTCATGCTCATATTTGCATCTTATATCCATTATCTTTCACCTAAACAATGCTATGTTACGAGTTTTATGTTTAGCTTTCAGGAATAAATAGGTTTGAAGAGATGAAGCATAAAAGGACCCAAGAGCTGGGAAAAAAGACTCAATTGTGAGATCTGGGGACTGAGGTGCAAGGGAGAAGGACCTGAACGTAAGACAGAATGACCTAAGAGCAAAACAGAATACTCCACACCATCATGGGGAGTATTTTAGCAATTCGATTCGGGTCGGAACTCCAACAAACCAAGTAAATGCATCAAAGACCAGAAAATATACCCAGAAAAGCCCACAACAAAACTGAGCAGGATCCGAACCATATAGACCGCCAATTGGCGGTCTGTTTTGGCCCAAATCCGCTCAAATATCTCCAGCACATGTATTAGAGGATGTTTAGGCCATTTTTGGTATTTGTTTAGTCCCACATCGGGGGATTGTCCCGGATTGCCTTTTTCTTTGGCTATAAATAGAACTCTTCACCTTGTATTGTAATTACTCCATATTTTAAGTGGCTATTCTTCCTACTAGAAGTGAGGCCTTGAAGCACACACTAAAATAGGAGGATGCTACTTGAAATGTGAGTCATTTTATCAATAAAATTTTCTTTGTTTTGTTCTTCTTTTATTGTCTGTACATGCTTTAGTTTAATTGTCTTTTATTAAATCTAGCTTAGTTAATATGCTTTCCTTTCTTAGTTCAATAATTAGTGTAATGTGTAGTGAGTGGTTCCATCCCCTTTGGGGGGTGGAGTAGATATTCATACATGCATTAGAGAATGGAATGAATGGTTTATTTTCAATGTGTTGATAAAACATGAATGTATGCTTGCTTGTCTAGGATAGAATTTATAACTTGATGAGGTTTGCCAAAATGATTAGACACCTCTCATGCTTGTTTAGGTTCTGAAATAAACAACTTGTATATGTAAATGTTAATCAACTAGGTTGGTGAATAGATTGATAGGTTTTGCCATAACATTTAGACACTTCCTATGCATGATAACACCACCTTCATTTGTGCTTAAAGAATGTGTTCATCACCCACCTCTTTGCATGTGTAAACTCACTCCACCCCTTAGGGGTTTTCCATTTCTTAATTCCAGCACTCTTATTTTGTTCTTAGCTTAGTTGTTATTTCATCGTTTCTTTCTTTCGCATTTCGTACTTCTTACCATAGTGTAGCATAGAGTAGCATAATCAACTATCTTCTCCATTTTTTCGCCACTTGATTTCGTGCAAACGAGAGGCTGCTCACCTCCCTGAGGACGACCCGTATTTGCCACCGCTTCAACGCGGTCGTGCACTTGCGGTTTAATATAAAATGTTCAATCAAGTTGACCCCAAACTTGATTCTTTGGAACAAACCCTCCGAACGTTCATGGAAACCACTCAAAATGTGTTGAAGTCCAATCACGATTCCCTGCAAACTATGGAAATGTATGTGAGTCAAATTACACAACAATTAAGTAAACGTGAGGAGGGAGTCAAACTCCTAGTCAGTCTGAGGACTTGGGGTTTCAATTCACGATCACATTGTGGGGGATTCGATCCAAATTTAGAATAACATGGACCAATTTCATTATGAGTCGGCACATGATTGTGCCTTATCTTTTTGTCCCATGGCCCTTGAGCCACATGAGCTTCATGTTGTGCCTCTTAAGGACTCACCTCTGGTAGAGCAATAACTCCCTAGTACCCTCAATTTCAAACAACCTGATGAGAGTTTGCCTCTCACTATTGTCTCTACTTTAAATTGTTTCCGCTGCGTTTTTTTATCTAATTAAGTAGGGATTGAAGTTGAATTGATTAGATATTAAGTTGGTCATCGATCTTTACACATAAAACTTGTTTCGGTCAATTATTCTACACAGACAAGCAGAAATTCAGTTTGAGTGATTTTGGACCTAAGTTTGGGTGACCTATTGAAGTCCAATTGATGTGAAATTTTGTGTGACTTATACAATGAACTTAGTGTGTATGTGAATATGTTTTAACTCTTGGATACTCAAGTTCACATAAATTCCTAACACTCAAATAAAGACAAAATTACATGTCTTCAAATAGCTTGATTACATGTCTTGACTTCATTCCATTCACCATTGAGTCTTGATCACCTGTAGATGTTAGCACAATACAATATATATTCCATGCATAATGTGTGCTACATTATATTTGATTATGATTAAGATTAGGTTAGTTGAATCATAAAAACATAGATTAATGGTAAAAAACCAACAGATCTATCATAAGAATGGGTGCAAGGTAGAAGCCTTATAAGCATACATGGCACAAGCAAACTATAGGTGCCTATAGCTAGACGTCGCCTAACCCCGAAATCTCATACTCGTAACTGCCTCACCTCTTTTGATTGAAGACCACATAGTCTAGCTAGAAAATAAAGACTCGGAAGTCTTGACAATCTGCTACAACATCTCATGCATTGATGTTCACACCATGTTGGTCTTGAAATTAGCCATCCACATAATTCTATTGAATCCTAGGGTCAACATTTACTTGCTTATAATTTACTAAGTATTAGAAATTGACACCGGAGATGTTGGGTTCCTTTGTACAAAACACGACCGGTGATACGTCGTGTTCTCTAAAGAAATTTATTTCAACAGAAACTCAGTGTCTCAGACGTCGAGTTCTGTATACACTACAAAAAAGACTTGTTGTTACCACATGTCGCGATGTGGTGGCAGGGTCCAAACAAGTTTAATTTGGGATTTTTTTTAAATAATTTTAATTTGTTTACTATATATAATTAATGCTGAACACATATTGGTCCAGTCCGGACCGAAACAGTTTATTCGGTTGGGACTACATTGGATCGAATAAGGTCTAATTTTGTTATTTGAAAAGTTTTCCGATTCTGGTTCAACTCAAATTTGGTTTTAAGAGTTGTCATATAGAAGAATTAGTATAAGCAAAATATGCAACTCAATTTTGATAATCAACAAAAAAGATGTAATTTAAATGCATGATACGGTGGTAAAACTTAATGTGGTTTGACTGATTTTTTTATGTCCGTTGACGTTATTTTTGTTAAACTTGACTAAATAAAAGATATAGACCCTTTAATTTATTATGCCTAAAACATGAAAAAAGGTAAAATGTTGACTACAAAATAATATTTATTTTTTTACTTCTATTAGGTTCTAACAGCGTGGACAACAAAAAGGAAAAAATTCGAATTAAAATTATTATTTTTAAATTTCCAAAATAAACCTTATTAGAAGGTATTTTACACACTAGAGTAGTGGCAACACGTGGCGGTGACAGTTTTTTTTAGTGTCTACAGTCGATGTCATAGATGTTAGTTCTGTAAAAAAATATATTTGATGTACAACGTCGAGTTCAATATAGAGGAAATCGGCACACTGATGCCAATTTCAAAAACTTAGAAAAAAATTCTACCCCCATAAGGGTGCGGATGAAGGGAAAGTGGGGTCGGAGTCTAATTTGAATTTGACAACACCAGTGCCGAGTTCTGTTTAATAGAACTTGATATTGGTAATGACGGGTTTATTGAGCAGAACATGGCACATTCATCGTCAAGTTCGATTTAATAGAACTCGACTCCTTCATTTTATTTAATAGAACTCAACACTTTCATCTCCCGTTAGAAAACATTTCAACAACAATGAGACCAATGCTGGATGAATCATTGATTTTCCACTATCCAATTAACGTTTGCTCTCCTCTCAGCCGATTTCACTACATGTCTTTCCATCGACTTTAGAGTGTACTGCTGTAGACCGAACTGCCTCATGACTCGGTCTGGACAATGCATAACCACCTTGCCAAAATTTATAAGCCATGAATGACTCGTCCAAATCTCGGAACCTTCTGTACATAGTGGTGGTAACTAACTATTATCCAAATGTTCATAAGGATCCCAAGCGACCTGGTCGACTTCCTACACGTCGAGCTCATTCCAATAAAAATCAAGTGTCATCGTCTTGAACTTCATGTGAATGATCTTGGTCGTCCCCAAAAGGCACCTAATGGTGCCCTTTCGTCCTCCAGGTACATTAACAATCTGCTCTTCAAAGGTCTCCTAATGTGGAAATGTTCGCAACACCACAACTGCAGAAACGTAAGAAAACCGCACAGATGTTAGGTTGAGATCAATGAAGCTTCGTCTAAACTGTGTTATAAGTGGGTCAGAGGTGCACTACCCCAACTGTACTCCGATGAGACGACCAAATCTCTGAGCAAAGACAGGTAATTCAAGTGAATCATTGTGTCACTCTTATTAGACAAATTACTGCATTCCAACTGGAATAAAATAAACGCTTTGGTGTGTCGTGTAACCGTCGCCTCATCAACATCTTCCCGGCAACTCCTGAAACTGAGCTTGCAATCAACCCAGAGTTACTGAACCCTTACCGCCCAAGTCATCTGGACACTGACCCAATAAATGGATGCAAACATCTAACTAAATGTATTCTTGGGACTCACATACTGGCAAACTGTCACATGCAAACATGTGAACAAGGGACGTGCATTGCAATTATGTATCCACAACCGCAACAAATAACTCTTTCAAATTTGACAACTTATTTTTTCAGGGGACACTGTTTTGCAAGATTTGCTTTCATGTGTCGGAGACAGAATCGATGTACATTCTCTCTGAAGGCGAAAATGCAGCTCGCACAAAAAGCATTTATTCCCGAAAATTTGTCGGTGATAATACACAAATCGGGTCGCCTGGTCACTCTATTGACCATCAATTGGAGGAACCACGTCCATGACTGTATCTTCTTGCTCTCTACGACAATAAATGCTAAAGGAAAAATTATGTTGCTTGCATCCGTGGCCACAACAATCAACAATAATCCTCTATATTTGCTATAGAGGTGCGTTCCATCCACACTGACAACGGGTCTGCGAAATTCAAATCCACTAATTGAATGCCCGAACGCCCAAAATATCTGCTAAAACATCTTATCGTCTGGATTTACCTGTATCGTCTCTATTTCGACAACAAATCCTAGATTGTTCTGACACAGTTCTGTCAGGAACCTTCGCAAATCCTTAAAATTGTCTTCTTCGATAGCATAATTTCGGTTCAACGCTTTTTTCTTGGCATGCCATGCTTTAACGTAACCGATTTCAAGTGAGTATTTGGTTTTCACGCTTTCCATATTTCAGCAGGACTGATTGTGAATTTGCTTCTAACAAAATGTATTATCAAGTCGCCAATAAAATTAACACTGCATTGTTTATTGTCATTCGGCAACATCAGATTGGAACAAGTTGCTCGACATCGTACATTGTTTAAAATATCTGCAACCTTTTGGGACAGATGCACGTAGATGTCATTTGCAATTATCCTCATCACGACGAAGACAACGAACAATGTAACGTTTCGTTGAAGAAACCACAACTGAATACTGAACATATTTGTTAATGTGCTACGGCTATAGAGTATGAACCAAATCATTTTTGGTTGGGAAAATTTGTTTATCCCAAAAAGAACGATCATCTTCCGTCTGCCAATCATTTCATGACAAATTGTTCGCAACATCGAAGAATGAGTGTTCAATGACAGAGTTCTCTATCCAATTGTCTTCGTTAAAGATATCGGGAAGTTCATTAAGAGTTGGAACCATGTCGTTGTTAGCAACTGCATCATCAACAACGTCGTTCTCTTCCCGGTTTATGGATTGACCCATAGCATATATGACCTCTTGCGTCTCTGGAACTACTTCATTGGCAGAAATACCTCCAGGTTCATCTTCTACAACAAATAGTGTACTGTAATCCCTTAATTCATCAGTGTCATCATCTTCATCACTATGCATCTCTTCTTCCAAGCGTCAAAGTTCTGGTCGACTGTAATGAATCAGGTCAGCTGGCGACAAACCAAGACCAAGGGAGTGATACGAGGTCTACAGTCCAGCCTGTTGGCTTTTTGGCCTTAATCTTTGTTTTGATGATTTAATCAACCTAATCTTAATTATGGTCATGTAGAGTAGCACACATGTTGCATTGCATATTTTTTTTGTGCTAACCTCTACAGGTGATCAAGACTCAAGAAAGAAAGGAAATCAAGTCAAGACATGTAATCAAGCTCATTTGAAGACATGTATTTTGCATTTCTTTGAGTCTTTAGGAACCTTGTGTAATTGAGCATACTTGAGCTAAAAACTACTCAACCACACACTAGGGTCCCTATAGAAGTCACACACAAAATTTCACATAATTTGGACTTCAATAGATCATCCAAACTAAAACCGGAAAACACCTAAACAAAACTTGAACTGCCTGGACCCAAAAGGGTCGACCGTTGAAACCTTTCCGTTCGACCGTTTACACATTTTTTCAAACCGTTTGTTTTGTCGTATTATACCCAACGGTCGTATTCGTATTATTCCCAAATACCCCAAAATTACCAAACCTCCGGTCGACCGAAACTTTCCTAATGGTCGACCGAACGAACACAATTTGGTCTCCCAGAAGTGCCTGGACTAATTCGGTCGACCGATTCCCTGAGCCCGTTCGACCGTTAACTTAAGTTAACCTAAGTCAAAGCTGAAATTTGACCAAACGGTCGAACGACATACCCGTTTCGGTCGACCGTTTTTAGGCAGAATTGCGTCCTGCAGGTTTCTGTTTTGTGCATTTCATACCAAACTCTTACCCAATCAAACCCAACGCTATAACTCTTTTGGAGCTTATAAATAGAGATGTAAAACACATTTTAACACAACTCTCCAACACTTATTTGTCCCCAACATTAGAGAGAAAGCTCCACACACTCAAAAGCTCAAACCTTCCACACTTAGTGATCAATTCCATATTCTATTCAAGTGTGCTCAAGTTTAGAGAGTGTTGTTTCACTCCAATTGTTTGTCAAGGAAGCAAGGGTCTTGGTGAAAGCCCAAGACACAAGTATAGACTTCGGTGAGAGCCCGAAGTGATCCCTCTCGGATTGTGAGAGGAGTAGCCAAGCTCGGCGAGGGTTGTTCGCGAGCTTGAAGATTTTAAAAGCGTTCTCTCCCGGCCCGGAACGGGGAGTGGTTAGTGAAGTCGTGATCGGAGCTCGGTGATCCGAGCGGAGCTTGCAAGAGAGGACTAGGACCCGGGTGGGGTGCCGAACCTCTATAAAAATCCCCCGTGTCCATTGTGGTTTGCATTATTCTCCCTTCACTTGTTTGTTTGTTTTTAAATTCCGCTGCATATCTTTGATTGTTTAAACAAGTAGAGAATTAGGTGATTAGCCTTAATTGTGGACCCATAACCCACACGATCCTACACAGCCCTGCCTGCAAATCTATCATGACTGTAATGCATGGTTTCAATTTGCGACATACCAAGATAAGGATTTGCACGGCTCGAAGGAATATCACCTACATTTTGTGGTCATTCACTGTCTATTTGGAAGTTCTGCGATTGGAAAAAATAGAATTTGCTAGTATGTCATAACTTCAGTTGTAGGATTTAGACTCATATTCAAATCTATTCTGCAATCCCAATTCCATACTACGGAACCTGAATGTTGGTTGTCAACGTAGGATCAGACACTTTAGGTTCAGCTTCTACATAGACTCCAACCACAAACATTTGTTTGAATAGACACATCATTCCATAAATCGACTTATCATTGGTTAATGGAGCGTATGTCCGATTGTTATTTAAAGATAATTTTGCCGTCAACTTGACATCAAACATACTTTCTGGATAACAACATTCAGATCTTATGACATCCACTAAATCCACATATTTGATGTTCAACGGAACTACAACTAATTTGCACTCGGACCCTGAATATTCTGACACATCTCTGTTACATTCTAATTTCCCATCATACATGACCAATAAAGATCCTTCATCATCTTTAATCATTCTTAATCTATATAAATTAAATTTGAAAATATGTTCAAGTGAAATGATTGTTCTTCTATTCCTAATTAATTAAAATTTGAAAGTACTCAAATGATTTAAAAATTACCTTTGTTGGGTGTAAAAGCAAATGATTTTCAACGTCGAGTAATCACTCCAACAAAATCAACTGCAATAAATCACTTTACGAATAATGTCAGATTTTTTAAAAATTTGACAGAACCTCCCACGTTCATATTTTAAAATTTTAAACCTGCATTACAAAAAACAATATCGATAATACAAACAACATTTCCAACTTCCAAACATCTAAATAACAAAATTTATTCAAATCACAACATATTAAACGCACATATTTCTCAACTTCCATCCATTTTTTCCTATTAAGAATCACATACATTCATTGCTCATCACATTTTAATTTTGTTAAAAATAACAACAAATTATTCATAACATTATCATATGTAATATCACAATCAACAAAAATATGGGAAAACAATTTACAACAAATCAAAATATTAAGTTTTAACAACAACAAATATAATTTCAATCACACTAATCAAACTTAAATTCAATAATTTTTAAGATTACCATTGTAAATCTACAATTAACAAAAACTAAATCAATAATCTACTAAGAAGCAAGAAAAAATTATTTAGGCCTAAAAACCCAAAATTGGAATCATGTTTGCACCTAAAGAGAACTCGACACTGATGTTGCCGAGTTCTGTTAAATAGAATTCGACACTGGTGTTGCTGCGTACTGTTAAATAGAACTCAACATTGATGCTGACGAGTTCAAATTAGACTCCGACCCCCACTTCCCCCATTCTTCGCACCGTCGTGGGGTGTACATTTTTTATAAGTGTTTGAAATCGGCATCAACGTATATTGAACTTGGCGTTGGCATCCAAGAAATTTTTGTACAAAACTTGACGTGTGTGACACTAACAAAATAAGGCCCACCTCCGTCACGTGGTGACAACGGGTATAGTGTGGAAAATACTTTTCAAGGAGGTTTATTCTAAATTTTTTTAAAATAATTTTAATTTGATTTAAAAAAAGAGGCTTACTAAACGTCGCCCGCGAATTACTTAAATCTCCTGCGCCAATTACTATTTTGCAATTCACTTTTCATTTAATTCACATTCTGTCCCGTTACCCTCACTCAGTTACGCAAACTCTACCGGTACTAACACTAAGTAAATGTTTGACGAACCGTCTGAATCCGGTGCGGTAAGTCTAATTTTTTTTTCCGGCCGTGGTATATGCAAAAATTGCCCCCCATGGTGGGGGCATCTGTTTTTTTTTTAAAATTCTTGAATTTATACGGTGTGTTATTTCAAATTATTTCAGGTTCCGTTGCGAGAATTCAGTGGTGACAAGGTGGATTACAGTGAGCTTTTTGTAAGTCAGGAGGTATTTCCAGCATGCGAGGACACTATAAAATGGACGAAACAAGTTGCCATCGGAGCTGATTTTTTCCCGTGGTATTCTCATATAAACCACAACGAGATGATCAGACAAATTGTTATTTGAGATGCGATCGCAGAAAGGAAATGGAAACCCAAAATATGGATACCGCAGTACGGAAGAACACGAAAAGGAAGGTTGTGAATGTCATTTTTTGATAAAGTTGGTTGAGCGACTGAAGCGTGATGGATGATTCATTTGGGAGGAAAATGAAGAGAGAGTGGTGGTGAGAGAGTGAAATGAAAAGAGGAAATAAGTAGGAATGAGAAAAGGAAAAAATGATAATTGTCGCGGACGATTTAAGTAATTCGCTTGACGAATTTTTCTTCTTCTAATGACATGTCTCTCACTCTTGATATCCAATCACACCATTAATTAATGGGAATTGTTAAACGTCCCCCACAGGGGCTGTCGGTCCCTGTCACCCCGCATTCTTACTTTGATTTTATTTTTTATGATTATTTTTTGTTGTATTATGAAAATAAGAGGACCTATTACGAGCGGAAAGAAGTAAAAAGAAGAGAATGACAAAATGGTAATTGACACGGACGATTTAAGTAATTTACGACACCGTTTAACAACCTGTTAATTAATTACAAACAAAACAAATCAGATCTAATTAACCAAGTCCTCTGAAATCCCACTCGCATCCGCATCACCTCCGATCCACTTCCGTCTCCAATCCCCGTCATGGCCGGAACCGGCCTCCTGGGCCCCACCGCGACCCGATCCACCACCACCACCACCCGGGACGCCGTCCGGAGCAAAACGAAGCGCACCGAGGCGTCCCTCGTCGTTCTAGGCGTCGTCCTCCACGCCCTCTTCATGCTCAGCATCTTCGACATCTACTTCAAGTCCCCCATCGTGCACGGCACCGCTCCCGTACCCCAGCGCTTCCCCGCCCCCGCCAACCGCCTCGTCCTCCTCATCGGTAAGTCCCTTTCGGTGTTATTTTTCGAGGTTTTGGTGGTGGTTTTGATTGTTGGGGTGGTGCAGCGGACGGGCTGCGGGCGGATAAGTTTTTCGAGCCGGACGAGAACGGGAGGTTCAGGGCGCGGTTTTTGAGGAATGTGATTAGGGAGAAGGGGAGGTGGGGGATCTCGCACGCGAGGCCGCCGACCGAGTCGAGGCCTGGACACGTTGCGATAATCGCTGGGTTTTACGAGGATCCCAGTGCTGTGACCAAAGGTGCGTGGCTTGTTTTGTTGGTGACTTTCTTGTTGTACTGTTGAATTTTGGTGGTTAAGACTTTTCGGATGATTAGATGCTTGTCTTTGGGTTCTTAGGTTCTATGCTGTTCATGAATGAGACGATGATTTTACTATAGTAGTAATGAGGCAAATTTGATTCGAATCATGGACCTTTATCTATCTCCAGTTGTTGGAAATTGTTAAAAAAGGAAAAAGACAAGCTAGTATAGGATCACAAAAAACTTGACATTGTTTGATTCAAAGCTCGAGTTGTTTTATTGTGTAACATATATATTGATATTTTTTTTCCCTGTAAACATTAATAAAATCAAAATGCCATCGATTGTAATAATGTTGTTCGCTCTATTACTGCAGTAGACAAGTTCACTATGCTAACTCTTCCATAATTCAACCAAGTAAATTTTGAGTTGGTGTCTAAAAAATGGTGTCTTGAATTTATTGGCATGTTCTGCTACATTAGTTACGTGTATATTGTATGTAGCTTGGGTTAAGATTTTGTTTAGAACTTTCTATAGTTGTATATGTAGTGTTATCTTTAGACCAAGTTTAAGATAATATTGTAAAGTAAATTGATCCTCGAATATGACTTGGTTAGTCTTGTTTTCAAAACTTTAAGAACCAGGCCCGACCTATGTTATTAGAACACTTGACTTTACTTGAACCCAGTAGGTTGGTTCTTGGTTTAACTTGGCTTAATGTGTGCTTCAACATGGGGTTTAGTTGGGAGAGGTGGGAAAGAACTGAGATTTTGGCCTTCAAGTGGGACGCATAGATACTTCAATGGGCTCTTAACACAACTAATACGAGGATAGATGTTAAAATATCATTTCTCTTTGTTGTAGCTTATTTATGTTGGAATATGTAATGCTTCATTCATCAATTTTAGAATGATTTTATGCAATTATACACCCTTTAAGAAGTATTTTTTGTCAAGTTTTTCCTATTTTCTCCTTCATTACTTACATGGTATCAGAAAGAAAAAAAATCTTTCACTAATAACATACTTACAAGGATGGAAATTTAAAACGCTTCATACTTACTTTTTATTTTTTCTGTTTGAATATAATATTATAAATTTGCTGATTAAAACAAAATAATATATCTTTGTTAAATAGACAATCAACAATACTTGACATCAAATTAAAGATAACACAACTTTATTATCTTGAGAATAGGTTGTGGTTTAATATATAAGATGTTAAAATGCATGGTATATATTATAATTATATAATATGAATGATAAAGTATACATGATGGCACATCTTATAATCTTATAACAAAAAAAAACTTTAATATTATATAAACTCAATATAAGCATTATATGATATAATATTCATATTCGTAAATATCAGGTTATTCCAAAATAATGTAACATTATTATATAGTAGCTAATCTAGTAACAATAGTAAATAAAGGGATATTATGGAAGTGCAACATAACAAAATTGATACATCAAAGTGGATAAGTTAGTGGGCTATGTGACAACGTTGCAACATAGATGCGATGTCTACCTCAAAGTTATTCCTTGCTCCCGCGACAACATCTGGACAAGATGAAAAATTCACTCCACAAGAATCTGCTTCATAACTGTTAATCTATTGACACAAATTCCTTCTCGCAAGATGCAACAATGTCAGAGATGCTGCCATAGAATCTAGTTTGGGATTTCACTTTTCCATTTGGTGGGACGTGTGATTTTCCTTGCCGCATATGCTTTTGGGACGCTTATACGAAGCCGATGTATGTTTTGGTCATAGAACTGCTGGGCCCAATCCTTTTTTTTCTTTGTAATTTGATAATAGAGAATGATTAAAAATTGATATTATAGATTAAAACGTTACATATATTATATTACTATTTTTAAAATACTATAATCTACAATATTTGTTAATTTGAATATTAGAACAAAAGAAACTATGGTTCCCAATTAAATATATAATATATAATACTTGGTGCCATATTGTCTTGATGATTTAATGTATTGAATGGAGCCAACTTTACCAACTTAGAATAGATTACAATTAAATTATAATGTGTCCAAATACCGAAGAAGAGGAGATGATATTAGATGGGCAAGTGGTGCGTAGAAAAGATATTTTTAGATATCTTGGATCAATACTTCAAAAGGATGGGGAAATCGATGAAGATGTTAACCATAGGATTAAAGCAGGATGGATGAAATGACGACAAACCTCATGTGTCTTATGTGACAAGAAAATTCCATTGAAGTTAAAAGGAAAGTTTTATAGAACCGCAATAAGAACTGCAATGCTATATGGTGCGGAATGTTGGGTCACTAAAAGACAACGTATACAAAAGATGAGTGTATCTGAAATGAGGATGTTGAGGTGGATGTGTGACCATACGCGAATGGATCGTATTAGAAATGAAGACATTCGTGAGAGAGTTGGAGTTGCTCCTATGGAAGAGAAAGTTATCCAACACAGACACGGACATGTACAAAGAAGACCTATGGAGGCACCTATAAGAAGAGGGGTATTGAATCGGATCGAAGACATAAAAAGAGAAAGATGCAGACCACGATTGACTTGGGAGGAAGCCGTCAAAAGATATTTAAAAGATTGGAATGTTCCTCGAGAATTTGCATTGGATAGAAATGCGTGGAAGAAGACAA
Organism: Triglochin maritima; assembly: GCA_963682175.1. Lineage (NCBI taxonomy): Eukaryota > Viridiplantae > Streptophyta > Magnoliopsida > Alismatales > Juncaginaceae > Triglochin > Triglochin maritima. The sequence goes on along the minus strand of OY821780.1, from coordinate 27,074,599 downwards.
TTCACGTGCCTGAACCGTGACCCCTTAGAGTTTCATTTCTAGCCTACCCTAACTAGTTTGGGATAAAAGCCTTTGTTGTTGTTGTGTCCAAATACATGATAATGATGTGTATAATATAGATCTAGTAGATCTTTAACAATGTATAGAATTATTACAAACATCACGATGTATACGATATTGAGAGTGTCAACGCTGGGAATTGTAAATCGAATGGGAACAACTATTAAATAAGAAGAATTCTTTTGGAAGCAGTGGTCTAGAGTGAAGTGGTTAAAGGGGATAAAAACATAATTCTTTCACGCGATCGCAAATTGGAGGAATAGATTTAATATGATTAGGAAATTACGAACAACGACAGGGTAAGTGTTTGAAAAGGATGGAATTTGTAAGACATGATTGGTTTTCATGAGGATCTCTTTAAGAAAAGAAATGGATACTTTCTGTGTGCTAAAAATGTGATCTTTGGACAATTGGAGGACGGGGATAGACAAAACCTAGATAGACCAATCACTGGTGATGAAAATTAAGGAAAGCGTCTGGCATGTGAGGAGTGAGGACTTTGGGGCACTAGGATTTGATAGTTTCTTGATCTTGTTCTATTTACATATTGGGATTTTATTGAATCTGATGTGGAAAGATTCATTAAGGAGTGTCCGGGGTTACGATCTTTCACCGACAAACTCGACTTTTATATCCATAATACCCAATAAAGCTTGTGCAGTCGAGGAATTATTTGGGGTCCATCCTTACAATCTCCCCCTCCCTCAGAAAAGTCCATCCTGTTTAAGGCGTAGCTCGAACTCGTGACCTGCTTTGATACCATTTGTAAGGATTTGGTGCTTCTTTCACTGCACCAAAATCCACGACTTGATGAGACACTTCCTTATTTCCCTTTAAGCACACCAAGCACTTGTAGACGCGCCCGGGCGGTCTACCTGCGAACCGAAGAATTATCTGGGGTCCCACCTCTCCAGTGTCCCAGCCAACATAGAGGACCTAGGCAGGGTGACCCTATCCCCTCATTATTGTTCATACTATGTGGGGAGTTATTAGGACTTTGGAGGGATTCTAAAACTTTGGTTCAATCTACCTCTACTATGGTTCAATTCAAAACACTCTTTTTGTTTAATTTCTTTACCAGATTCTCATTGGCCCCACCCTCGTTTGGAGGCTGAATGTTGATTTTGAACAATACCACACCTCCAAAGAATTGTTTTCTTTCTAAGCTCATATTTCGTGGTAGGACACTAATAGAGGTTCCTTTGAAATCCATGGGTGGTCGTCGGTGGGTCCCCACGCTCTGGTGGGAACGAGAATTCAATGATCATCTTTGTCGAGAAGCTTTGTTGAGAAGGCAGGTGAGGGACCACTTGATGTGGGGTATGATTACCATATTTTTTGGGAAAATTGGAGGATTTACCCAAATGACTCACACAAGGAAGCTAGTAGATTGGGATCTTTAGACCTATGTTGGAATATTTGGTTGGCAGGGAATAAGCAGTGTTTCGGAGGCAAGTATTTGAGAATCAAAGGTATTTGGAGCACTTCTGTAGGGGATATTTCCTTCTTGGCTGTCCGGGGTTTGTTTGGGTGTCGAACTCGCCTGGTTTAAAATGAAAGAGTAACTCATTCTAAGACCTTATCGATATAGATATCTATCTATGATAATTCTTTATCTGTTTGTTTCTTTACTAATGGTATTCATTTTTTTTCCAGGATGGAAAGCTAATCCTGTTGAGTTTGATTCAGTTTTCAACCGGAGTAGGCATACTTTTGCTTTTGGCAGTCCAGATATAATTCCTATTTTCTGTAGTGCGCTTCCCCACAGCACGTGGAGTAGTTATCCTCATGAATTCGAAGATTTTGCTGTTGGTAAGAGATATATATTTATTTTTTAGAAGAACACTAGTTGTATTGTTTATCTTGTTCCAATATATTCGTCTTTAGTTCTGTTTGGTGTGTTTTCTGCTTTCCGAACTCTCCATTATGCCTAAAAATTATTAACATGCAGATGCTTCCTTTCTGGATCAGTGGTCGCTCGATCAATTTCAGAGTCTTCTTAATCAGTCCTATGATAATCCTACACTTGAGCAAATGTTGCATCAAGATAATCTGGTAATATTTCTGCATCTACTTGGGTGCGATACAAATGGCCATGCACATCGACCATACTCCTCTACTTATTTGAACAATGTTAATGTTGTTGATCGTGTTGCTGAAAGCGTGTACAACCTCATGGAGGATTACTTCAAAGATAACAAGACAGCTTATGTTTTTACAGCTGATCATGGAATGAGTGACAAAGGTATAAAAGCCTGAGCTGTTCTTGCTCCTTGTTTGTCTCTCCCTTGATACAATAAGCATTTTATTAATATTCATTAGCTAGCAAACAAAATTTAAAACCGACTCGTTAGAATCATTTGTGAAATGGAATATTACTACACTAATGTTGTTACAAGTTCTAGGGCCGATAAAAAAAGTTCTAGGGGGTGTAACTTGTGATAGATGAATTGGTGTAATTATCCTTAATAAAAATCTAGTTTTGAATCCAAAAGGTGAACTTTTCAGTTGCTTTGCAGTCATGGGCTTTTGTTCGTCATTTAGAGTTTAGACCATTTTTTTTTCTAGCCCTTTTTGTAACATAGTTGGTTTGTTAGGCAGTCATGGAGATGGGCATCCAACAAACACAGATACACCACTTGTGTCTTGGGGAGCTGGTGTACAAAATCCAAAGCACTTTGTCCATGGTAGGCAACCTGATGATGGTTTCCACTTTGTTGATGAACACAAACATGATATTGCTACACCAACTGAGTGGGACCTCAGTGGTATTGAAAGAGTGGATGTTAATCAGGCTGATATAGCACCTCTAATGGTATCATTTTGCCATATTGCTATTCATATTTCATCTTAGTTTGTCTTCTAATTCATTTGCCACCACATGTTTATTATTGGCAGGCCACTCTTGTTGGGTTGCCCTGTCCACTTAATTCTGTTGGAAATTTGCCTTTAGGGTACCTTAAATTGACTGAGGTCAGTGTTATGCTTATAATATCATACTTTATATTATATGAGGCTTTATATATTGTCATATAGATTTCAAAAGGTCAGATTTGGGGTTGACTGATCTCATTTGATTTTGAAAGGAGAAATTTGAAATTTTGCTACATTAGCTTCTCCAGTTGCTATTTGTTGACTACTCTGTTCTTTTCTCACTGAAGACAGAAGAAGTGGAAGCAGACTTGGCAAACACAAAACAAATTCTAAATCAGTTCATCCGCAAGTCACGTATCCTTTACTGATAGATTATCTGTTTTTTTTTCCAACTTGATATTCGTGTTAGTTTACCTGTAACCTTTGCTCCGTGGTGGCCCGTCAGGGCTCCAGCATGACGTGACATGGTCGGCAGGGTCAACTGGGGCCTGACAAGGATTAGAGTTAGATAAGACAGAAGGATGAGGGGTTAGGGTTAGTCGTTGGGGTTTGTGTGTGTTGGTATTGGGTTTGAGTAATTTACTTGGGGTTTTGGCCTGGTATGGATTTCTCCCAGTTTGGACAGGACTTCGACTTGGAAAACTAAAATGTGAGGACCAGCCTTAAACTGGACTGGTCCAGTTTCCCATCCGATCCGGAATCTTTTTACCCCGAGTGATGTCATCATACCTACCTGATACCTTTCACTATCAGGCACAAATAGAATGATAAATAAGAGTTCAACTGTTTCCACACCTCATGCATGAATTACAGTTGAACATGATATCTTGCGAAATTTTGTTCGTTTCTTTTTGTTAGGTCTTGATTCAACTCAAAGTTTTTTGATGCACCATTTTTATCAGATTGCAGGTTCTCCATTCTTGGGAAGGGCATTTTGCTTATATAGTTTATCACTTGTCAGTGTTGAAGTTTGTGCTTATTCTATGTAGAATATCTGCTACAAATAATTATTTTCACACGTCCTCTTTAGTTAGCTGATAGGTGGTGCTCTCTGAATTTGTTGTCAATTAGTTTTATTGATTCCTTGACCTTATTCAAAGAGCTAAATGTGCATATTCAAGACATTATCAAATTACCCTTCTGTTATCAGTCAAATCCATGATTCAATGATTGCAAGACAGTATGAATCCCCACTCAAGCTTTCCCAAATTCTTAGAAGCTTAGCATTGTCAGGGCTTCATTAGTATGGACATATGATTGGTTTAATTTAATGGCTGTCATTACACATTTACGCTTGGGTATGTTGGGTGGATGATCAACCTAGTTGTTCATAGAATTTTTTGTCAATTAGCTTTATTATTTCCTTGACCTCATTCAAAGAGCTAAAACATGCAAATTCCTTGTATTTCAAGCCTTTCAAGCCATTATCAAATTACTCTTCTGTTATAAGTCAAATCCACAATTTAATGATTGTGAGAGATTATGAATCAGCCCTCAAGCTCTCCCAAAATCTTAGAAGCTTAGCATTGGCAGGGCTTCATTACTTCCAGACATATGATTGGTTTAAGTTAATGACTATCATTACATTTGGATACGTTGGTTGGATGATCAACCTTGTTGTTCATATTATGCAATCATATACCTCTTTGCAGTTGGATGTTTTTGCGGAGAAGATTGCTCATCCAAAAAGCAGGAACACTATGGTATAAAGTTTTCTTTCTGGATCTTGTCGATACACTATTCTTTCATTACTCCATGCCATTCTCTAAATTGTTTGGAATGCTTCACTTGTGCCCCAATTTTGAATTAATTACCTTTTGTAATTGTACCTTTAGCACTTCAGTTGCTTGTGTATATTTATAATAAACAAATGTAGGTTGTTTATCTCCATAATTAACATATCACATTATGTGCTGTCCTTTGGAGCACATGTGTCTTCGCTGCATCCCAGAACTTAGAAGGCTTTGTAGAATAATTCTTCTATCTGCTATCAAGCATTGTAATCTTTATTTCTGTATGTCAGAAGAACTGAGTCCATTCTTATATATCAATTTAGAAACAACAATGAGTAATCCCTACTTTATGTGCAGAATAACGATCTGAGGAATCAAGGAAATTCGTAATTGCACTACATTTTTATATCGACTTGTGTCTTGTCAGGAGCCAGTAAACCCTCTTTTGTACCATGGTTAATAAATGTGAAAGATTCAAGACTTTGTACCTTGCAGGATATGTTTCAGCCTGAGTTAAACCTTTAAAAAATGTTCCAACCTCCAATAATTAATGAGCGAACTATGAATTTGACTGGAAGAGTGTGTTAGTTAACTTGCCTTTCAACAATGTGAAAAGTCTTATAGGCATGTCAATACTCTCAACTGCTAATTAGCACAGGTTTGACACAATAGCCGCTTGACAGAACCCATATATTATTGGTCTAAGCCCACAAATTGTTATTGTTCTCTTTTTAAAAAATCAGAGCAGGGTAAACTTTTCTCATAAACAAGGATAACACTATATGGGAAATTTTGATTTTGACTTTTTTAAGTGAATCTAGTGCTTATGCAACTTGTTGGTTGATGAAGCAGTGTGCTTTATTGGTTTATCCTGTAGACTTTATATTTTCACGTTAAGGTTTCATTCATGATAAAATTCCTTTTACCATTGTCATTTGGTATTTTTTCACATTTTGTAATTTTCAGTCCCGTGTTGATTTGCAGGTATATCTTGTAGGATATCTTTTGATGAGCATTTTTTCAATTATATTTTTTCTTGAGAGGTCACCTTTGCTATATCATGGATATCTTGCGACAACCGTCTATCTTTGGACACGCATATTTAGTGAACTTTCTGTCATAAGAGTGATGTTCAGATACATTCGCCGCCGGAAATGTAATTATCTTCTTTTGCTTCTAGCTGTTTGCATTGTAGCAATGCTAATTCCCGAAATGCTGGTATGTTTTTTTCTTCTTCTGTTTTAATAGCAGCTTATCCATTTTTGAAATAACCATCTCAAAATGAAATGAACTAATTTTCATCTGTGTAGGTATCAAGTTTCACAGAGAGGAAGCTATACACATGGTTTTTCTTGATCACAGGGATAGTTAGTGCTTTGTTCCTATTTACCTCGCTTCCTCAAAGGAAGTTGATGGCAATATTCTTATTGACATCCTGCTGGTTCTTGTCTGTCTTTACGTTGATGCCAGCTGAAATTCCCGATAATACCCTTCTTGTGTAATTCTCTTTCTTTAGTATTACAATCCATATGTTTATTGGAAGATGAAGCCTTAGCATCTAAAGATTTCTAATAAACAGGGTTAAGATGGTGTATATTTTTTAGTTTTTTTTACTAATGTAGCTTAATGTCCCTTTCCACCGTGTCAAAGATTAAGTTGTTTTTTGACATTTGGAGCATCATGGACTATATCAAAGGGCTATTTAAACGATCTGCATTTCTTTTATTGTGGAATCACAGATGGTCAGTTGCATTTGCATCATTTGGGTCAATTGGAAACAACCTCACTGTTTTACAGTGGTAGGGTTGCTGCGTACATCCGACCCCCCTTACCTCGCTTAGGCGGGAGCCTTTTTAGAGGCATTGGGGTTATGTTGATGTTGATGTATGTTTACAAATGTAGCTTAGTATCTGCACTCTGTTTCACACATGTTATTTGATGACCACACCCTTTCCTGAAACTTGCCTCGCTAAAATATTTTGTGTAGTTTCTTGGCCTTCATAAATTTTACAATTGTAGCCTTTTTGTCTAATATATCACCATTCTAGCTTCGATCTACTTTTTGAACCAGTTTGTTGAGCAGGATTAAATGACAAAAAACTGCATCCACGCCGTCCAGTCACTAAGTATTGCACACAACAAGGTCATCATTCTGCAGCTCTTTAGGGACTTGCAGTATACAAGTTTGTGCATGTGTAGTTTACCTTCGTTTCCAGGGGAAATTATTCCACAGTGCTTATATTATTTGTCGTCGTCGTTGGGTACTGGAAAAGTAGGGTATTTGGAAAGATAGATCCCAAGCAGGAGGATCTGATATTGGTGGGATCTCTTTTTTGATTGGGTGGCTACTGAATCCAAGTTTCTTTTGCAAGTTTATCTTGTACTTTTGTCTTAGACATCGTTCATGTAGTAAACAGTTGTAACATTAAGTCATTAATCATCATCCATAAAGAGTCTCGTGAGTACTTTTTAAATTTACAGTCATTATGTGCGTTCTTGACAATTATTTCTACAGTCATTTCGAGGATTGTATTATATATTTTAGTAGTCAGCTATGCACTAATACACTAATTTTATGACATGAAAATCTGAGACCAAGACCATATGAATGTTGAATTTTGTGCAGGATCACTAGTGGTGCTCTTATTGTCTTGATGGGATTCGCTTCGACGTGGTTTGAGTTGAAAGCTGTTGGTGATAAGGTTTTGTCATGCATTGTTCAATATGATAGGCAAAAGCCCGGAAAATCAAATCTCATTTATTTTCAAGTAATTCTAAATTTGGTTTTTACTATTTTATTTTATGTATCCAAAGTGGGCTAGTTTCTTATAGTGCACTGATTTTTTTATTCTATTCCTTGAGTTAGGCTTTCTTGGTTTTTCTATCATCAATTATGGCTTGGATATCCACTTCTCACAGGACACAGAAGAAAGAGTTACTTGCCATGCATCAGATGATAAATTGGCTGTTAGCTGGTAACTACGATCTATTTGTTTGTTATGGTCTATGTATACTTCCATAGTCATTTCATTATAATTTACTCAAATTGAGAAATAAATGTGTGACAGCTATACTAATAAAAAAATGGTCTATTTTTCTTTTTTTAAATGAAATTATTCTAGCAAGTTAATATTGTTGACTAGGTCATACAGCTTCTTTTGTTGCGAAATATCGTCCTCTTTTGCTGTGCCGAGTCAGTGGCCTAGATTGAATCAACTTTTTCAATGGCAATTGTTAACTATTAAAATGTTTCTTTGTTTAGGTGTTTCAATGGTTTTGCCGTTATTTTCAAGTACAAGCCTTGTTGGACGCCTAACCTCCATTTCTCTGGGCTTCGCCTCACCTTTTCTGCTATTGTCAATTGGGTACAACCTTCATTTTGAGTTGTTTTCTCAACCTAATATACATATAAACCTATATTTTTCTGTCATATATACCTTATGAATCTTCTAGATATGAAGCTGTCTTCTTTGGTGCACTGATGCTCGTGCTGATGGGATGGGTATTAGTTGAGTGTGCAATTTTGCATCTACTTAAGATCAGAAAGTTCCCTACTGAAGGGGAGAGCGTACAAGATGTTTTGATCCTCAACCATGGTGAAAGAAGTTTGCAGCTAGCTGATCTGAGAGTTCCCTTAATTTTTGTACGTTATCACCTTTCCTCAAATATTAATTATTGTTTATTCAAGTACTTGTCTTGCAGTTTCACTATCAAGATATTTTTAGTTTTTTTTCATGTACTACTATTTAGTAACTTGAACTGGCAGTGGGCGGATAAAGTTGTTAACCAAAACAAATCAATTTTGTATTTTTCTGAAGTTTGTCAAGTCCCCAGATTTTTCAGTTCTCTTGGAAATTTGAGTACCTTTTCATTGTTTTTTAGATCCTTCGCATGAACGTACTCTCCCAGTCCTACCTGCTTTTATGGATACATGAGCTTCATCATATTTTTGACTTTTGTGACAAGGTTTTGTTGTTACTGTAGATTGTCTGCCATGATGCTCATCAATTTGATGATAATCATCATTTTAATCTACAGTTTATTTTTGTCAATATAAGGCTAAATCTGGGATACAAAATCATATGTTATTGTAGCTAAATCTGCTCACATTTCTCTGACCTTTTAAGATAACTTACTTAATCAATATTATTATTCTTTTTCAATGCTGTCAGCCTGTGGAAGTTTTTGGGCTTACCCTGAAGTAATTCTGGTTTCTAAGTTCTGAACCAAGATATAAACAATTTTAAGGTAGTGAGTATATAGGACGGTCCCGAGGGTCGTTGAGAACCTTCCTTTGAAGTGAAGTTTGGTTTATATTTTCCTACTTTTTTGGCAATACTTTGTGGTTACAATATTATTGGTAGTTGTTTCATATTCTAAATTGAACATGTTCCCCTAACAAACATGCATCTACTTACGTACCTTTCTGATGAGTATGCTCTACTGGTTGTATATTTGTTTCCTCTAGCATGTAGTGCACATCTTCTTCTCTCACTTTCCTTGCTTATTCATTTCCGAGAAGTAATTCCTAATTAATATTAAATACTGATGTAGTTTTGTGACATCATGATTTGTAGATGGTGTTGTTTAATGTGGCATTCTTTGGAACTGGCAATTTTGCCAGTATTGCCAGCTTTGAAATTTCTTCAGTTTACAGATTCATCACAGTATTCAGTGTGAGTGCCCACTTAGTTTTTAGATTTTACACTTCAAAATATACTATTTATTTTATTTTTCCATTGTGTTGAGCCTGAGTTCTTATTGTACTTTCATTGCAGCCTTTCCTAATGACCGCTTTACTTATGTTCAAGTTGTTCATTCCCTTCATGCTTGTCATGTAAGTCAAAAATTCCCAACAAAGTCTGAGTTCTATTTCTAGTAGTCCTTTGAAATTCTGTTTTAGTACTGTCATCTTCTATTCTACTTTGTAAATGTAAATATTCTTGTAATCTTTCATCTTAATTTATGTAGTATTGTCATTCTAAAAAAATTTGCAACACCTTCGTGATGATTATTCCTTAACCATTTTCACGGACTGTGCTCTCTGATGAATGAGGAGTCATCAATTTACTCATCCAACTGAAGTGTTACAACATGGATATTTTCTGTTGTATTGCAAAATTGGAAAATTTGCTTGCATCATTGATTTTCTATTGGAGACTTCTAGATGAATTCCTTGTGACTGATTCATCTTTAGGACATTGCAAGGTCATTATTTTATCTAGGACATTGAATATCATGAACATTTAGCATAAACAAATCCTCACAAGAAGAATGTTTAGTGTTCTTTGGATCTGTAGAAAATTATTGGCCAACCCCACTTGTTTGAGATTAAAGGCTTTGTTGTTGGATATTTAGGAAATTATTTATCATTTGTGGATGATTCAAGTTTTACTAGTAAACCTGCATGCTGATCTTGCAAAGGTCCGGTTAACGTTGAAAAGTTTCAGAAATTGTAGAGTACAAATAATTGTGCTCTTTACATCAACCTAGTGAAAATCGAAATCACAATCAGCAGATATCATGCTGAACCCCAAGTGCTGTATATCAGCCGAGTATGCAATCAGGCACATCCCATCCACCTGATTAGATAAATTTCTTATCAAGGGGAACCAATGAGATTTGCATTTGTAATTTTGTTTAAAGAAATTGCATTTATATTTCACTGAATTCCATTTATATTGACCTTCTATTCCTTCCGTCATATTTGATTCATTTTACACGTCTTCTTGTTTAGTTTGTAAATTGTAAACCGTGTCATTGTATATCACCCTCATCTTTATAGACCAAAACTTGAGGTTTGTGCCCGTCTTTTATCTGTTAATTTATTGTTCCACATTATTTGTTTGAAAACAGATTTTATGTGCATGTATCTATATGGCCTATGGGTGTACATATTCCGGTCTGGAGCCCGGTCCTCAGTCCATGGATTTAAAAAAATCTGGATTAGGTTCGGTCCAGATCGGTTTTCTTATTCTTTGTATGGAGTTTCAATCATTTAATGATTCAGTAATTACTTTTAACACTTAAACTAATTCTTAACTGATCCTGAATTAACATCTAATCCTAAATTGGTGGGTTTTTAAACTAAATTAAACTCAACAACAACAACAACAAGGCTTTTAATCGCAAACTAGTTGGGGTAGGCTTATTTTTAAACTAAATTAAACTCAAATGATGGTTTTTCAAAATTATAATAATCAATTAAAAGAGTAGATGTCCAAAATGGTCCAAAACTGGGCGTGATCCCACTGGTCCGATCTGGATTGGACTTGACTGGTTCTGTCCTAGTATGCTGGATTTGGGAAATCTGGTCCTTGGCCCGGTCTGGGTATATACTGGTATACACCCTACTTGCAGCATTTGTAGAGTGAACACAACTTTTGTGTTTCTTTATGATTGAACTTGGAATTTCAGTTTCCCATGCTATAAATTGTGAAGTTATTAGTCTTAGTTACACTAATTCTATATTGTTTTATTTGCAGATGTGTATTCAGTGCAATCACCAAGCTAATTCAACTTCCAAGAATAGGGTGTTATTTCCTTGTTATACTATTTTCGGATGTTATGACAATTCACTTCTTTTTCCTGGTAAGTTCATCTATTTTTGATTGGCCTGGTAGTTTATCCTTGAATATTATTATCCTATCGTAGTTGTAGTATGGTGTCGGTGACTTGATTAACTGCTGCACATTACTTTATAATGGATCTTCTAATTTTAGATTTGTTTTATGGAATCATATCTGTCACATTCTCATGGCATACTACTATGAAGATCAGATGACCACAATACGTTACATAACTAGGTATATGTAAGATATAGTTCGTGGTTTGTATAGTTTTTTGTTAGCAGCATGCTTATGCTAATGTCCTCCGAAGTATAAAATGAATGGAAGGAGTTTAAGAAAAGCATAAAATTGATGGAACATGAAATTGCACATCTAGACTGATCCTGATGATGTATAACAAGCAATGTTTTAAAAACCGAACCGAAGAGTGAACTGAAAACAACTCAGTTTGGTTAAAAGTGGTACAACCGACGGTTCCACTTGGTTAGTCAGCATGACAACAACATTTTGTGAACCGAATGTTGAACCGAACCGACTCCGTAGCGACTGTCCAATGACGGTCCGACTGATCGAACCGGTTTTAAGATAAACATATAATAATCTTAAGATAAAATATTCGACATTTTCGAACAAAGAAACATTTGGTTTCTACTTAGATGAAGATGAGAAGAAAAAAAGTCGATAAATAATGTAAAATTGAAACCACATTGCTCTGAACATAGAAATAATTATAAGAATGTTCTTCACATCCTAAATACTACCATTTCAGTGACCCTTCCAGTTAACCACACATGCTAAGCATTCAACAAAATTAACCACATACTAAGCATTAAAAAAAATTTAACCAAAGAGTTTGAATTTTGTGGACTCGAGAATGAGGACTGGAAGTGGGGGTCGACTAGTGGAGTTGGGATTGAGGAGGCGCAGGTGGACTCGGGGGTGAAGTTGGGACTAAGAGTGAGGAGATGGGGGTGGAGTCGGGACTGAGGAGTCGGGGGTGGACCAGTGGAGTCAGGCTCGGGAGGTGGGTCAAGGAGTCAAGGGTGGAGTAGAGTTGGGACTGAAGGAGGCAGCGGTGGAGTCCAAACCCTAACTCCAAACTGGGCACAATTGGGAAAGTGGAAACTGAAAAAATAAGAAAATTCTTGATTTTGTAATTTTTGTTTAATGAAAGAAAACAGACGAACCTGGTCTGGCCAAACTGAAAAAACTGATCGGTTTGATTGGTTTTTTCGGTTCGCACCGGTTCAGGTGGGAGGCCGGTTCCATGGACCGACCGGTCTGTGTCCGGTTCTCGGTCCGACTGCCGATTCGGTCTGGTTTTTTAAACAGAGATAACAAGTACCCTCCCTGACTTGAAAATAAAATCAATTGCATAATGAAACATGGCTGAGCTAGTTAATCTTGTGCATGGAATGAAGTTCATCAAATTGATCCACCGTTTTCTAATTAAATAGGAAACAAATTTTATTCTGCTCCTTTTGAAGAGCAGTCATGCCAAAGATATCCCCTTGAGATATTAACAATGTGAATGTTTGGTGATATGTTGTGATGACTTGAGTAATCAATTGTTTATTAAGTATCACTTGTCTTGGTTGTCAAAAATTGGAAAAACAGTTGTGATCAAATTTGCAGAGAGATTCAGGTATTTAATTAAAATAGTACTTGATGTTGCTTTGATTTACCAATGAATGGTAAGTTTCAGTAGGATTATCAAGTCGTGGAGAAAACTCTTGTTCATAAGAGAGTTGTATTTCACTTTTGAAGGAGAAAGCATGCCTTACAGAGGGGAGTTCGACAACAACAACAATAATAATGCCTTTAATCCCAAACTAATTGGAGTAGGCTAGAAATGAACTCAAAAGAGTTACGGTTCAAGCACGTTAATAACATTCTTCCATTTACTCATATCCAATGTTAAATCCCGGGATATGTTCCAATCTTTCAGGTCTCCTTTGACCGCTTCTTCCCAAGTTAATTCTTGTCTGCCTCTCTCTTTTTGTCTTCATCCCGGCTTAACATGCTTCTTCTATCGGTGCTTTCACAAGTCTTCTTTATACATGTTCAAACCACCTCAGTCTATGTTGTATAAGCTTCTTCTCTATCAGTGCAACCCCCACTCTCTCACGAATGTCCTCATTTATAATCCGATCCATCCGCGTATGCCCATACATCTACCACAACATCCCCATTTGTGCCACACTCATCTTTTGCACATGTTTTCCCGTGGCCCAACATTTCGCACCATACAACATTGTACGTCTTACAACGGTTTTATAAAAAATTCCTTTTAACTTGACAAATATTCTTGTCAAATAAGACATCTGAGGCTTGTCACCATTTCATCCACCCTAATCTAATCTTATCGTTAACATTTTCGTTGATCTCCCTATCTACAGAGGAGAGTTCTACATTGAATTTTTTTGTAGCATCTTGATCAATGCAACAATAAAATTGCTCTCAACACTACTGACATGAGAAATGTCAAGGTATAGTCAATGATGAACTCTGTCAGGTACTTGCATATAAAACAACTATTAGTCATTCATCTGTGTAAGTAAATATTTTTCATACCATGGATGGCAATTGTTATATGTAACTGTTCTGTAGTTTTGATCTTCACCTCCAAATCCTCAAGTATATGATTCATACCCTTTATGGGTGGGCTCTTGTTCTAATTGGCCTAATAATATACTAGTTTCTACTTTCTACATCTTTTGAACTGCTGTTGATAGAGTCTGGATCAGATTTTTATTGTGTGAGGATGTCCTCCACCAAACAAGAGACTAGTTTTTCTGTTGAATTGGATGCCTTTTCTATTCTCATTCATAGGTATTTACAGAGCAACCAAGTTGAAGATGTGGAAATTACAAAAACTACCCAAACTAATGCAAAACTACATAAAAGAAATGCAACAACAAAACTTGCAAAATAAACCAATCCTAACTCTAGGTGATCTCTATCAGGTGTATGGTGGGATCCCCTTCGTCTCCTTAAGTCAATGTCTAGTAATAATGTCCATTATTTGTGGTTCCCTCAGATTGCAATGATTTCATATTCCCAAGTTCGTCATGTACTCGTTCTAGATTTCCCCATGTCTAGATTAACTTTGAATTTCACCAAAAAAAGGAAAAGCAATTGTAGAAACCATAGTTTGGCCCAACCCTTGGCAAATGTATATTGATATTGATGATATATAACACCTACCTCACTGATTTAGTCATTTAAAAATTTGATTCTGTATTGAAAGCTCTTGATCCTAGTCCCCTTGCCATGAAGAAATGATTCTCATGTGAAATTTGATATATTTTGTTAAAGTATACTCTAGTTTTTTTTAGGCTTTGTTGCTGTCATATTCTATTTCATAATGAACAAATTATTTGCACAATGCTTTGTGGCTGTTTACTTATGTTCTAAATTTTAAAATTTGCACTTATGCAGGTTCGCAATACTGGAAGTTGGATGGAAATCGGTAATAGCATTAGCCATTTTGGAATTGTGAGTGCCCAGGTTGTGTTTTTGTTGCTTCTTTTTGCTCTTACTAATATCTACACCAAGGACATCAAAGTTGGTAATCTTCAGCAATCTCACAAGTTAAGATAGGTAGGAGTTCTCTGATTTTCTCTAGCTTACGATTCCGTACAATCACTGCTCGGTTTGTTGGCCTTTTAATGAATCCCAACGTCAATTTTCCACGTATTTTTTTATATAAAATGTTCTCTATATTATTATCTTCCAAACAAGCTGAAGGGTATCGTCCAGAATGTTTTCACAATCCAAAGCTACTTTGGTGGTCTTCTTTCTAGCATCAGGTTGCACTTCATCTTTATGATTAGATGGACATGATATTTGGGGTGAAAGGAAGTTTTTTCCCCTTATATTTCGTGAGGCTTTTGTATTAGTTGTGGAATTTGTGCATGGTAGAATGTAATTTGTGTCGAGTTACTGTATTATGAAGGTTCTTTATATAATTTAACAAATTTCCATTCCTTTGAAGCTGCTATTGGTAGTCATTGTGTTAGATCAACTTGTTATGTTTCTTTCAAATGTATGCAAGCAATATTTATTTTGCGGAAGCCGGAGCCCTAGCGAAATTGGGCTAGTGGGCAAGTGGCTATGCCAATATTTTATGTTTCTATTAATAATGGAGGTTACTTTTGAGGTAACTTATACATGTAATGTGCCTTGGATTCATTTTCCATGTTTAGATAGGACAAGGGCCATATGAAGTTGTTATTTCTGGAGTTGATTTTCGAACTTTGAATTCATTTAGTCCGTTTTAATGTTATTTCATTTAGTGTTGTTTTTTAGGTTTCAGTACTATGCGACGTTCCTCAACTTTAGAGGATACTGTGTTAAATTTTGTTTTGAAAGTATATTACTTTCATTAATTAAATCTTGACATGCAACTTGTATCTCTAATATAATATCTGGTTTAGGTTAATGTAAGACTACGGTTGTTATGTGCCTTGGAGTCATTTTCCATGTTTAGATCAGGCGAGGGCCATATCAAGTTGTTATTTCTGGAGTTGATTTTCGAACTTTGAATCCATGAAGTCCGTTTTAATTTTGTGTCAGGCTTTAGTGTTGTTTTTTAGGTTGTACTATGCGACGTTCCTCAATTTTAGAGGATACTTGTGTTAAATTTTGTTTTGAAAGTATTTAACTTTCATTAATTAAATCTTGACATCCAACTTGTATCTCTAATATAATATTTGGTTTAGGTTAATGTCAGATTACGGTTCTACCAAGGTTATCGCTAGTGGGTGATTCGAGCTAAGAATTGATTCATTTTTTTCTTAATAGTTGTTTAGGTCAATTGTGCTCTATTTATGGACACCATCTCTTGTCGTTTGCCATCGGAAATTTAATGTTTGGGATATTTTTTCAACTTCTAGAAACTAGCGTATGTAGTTGTAACTCATCGATATTTCAGCTTCCGATGAAAAACTACTCTTGCTTCTTGAATCTTGCGTAAAATCCGGATGTCACAAGTTGGATGTCCGATTTTAAAAATTGGTACCTGCCCGCCTAAGGGTGGATTAGGCGGGCTAGTTAGGTCGGTTTGGCAGGGCGATGGGTGTGTGTGGGGGCAATGAGTCTGAATGGGTTAATGAGTTAATACCTTAATGGGTGTTAATGGGTTAATGCCTTAAATGGTTAATATGTGATGTTGAGTTAATGTCTTAATGAGTTATAGGGTTATGCAGGTTGTGGGTTATGTGGTGCAGGTTGCGAGAAAATTGCAACTTGCCCTGCTTATTATGCGGGTTTTACGTGCCGTGGGTAATGTTTTTGCCCACAACCCACATTAGGTGGGGTAGGGTGTCGGGTCAAACCTGCTCCTATTTACAACCTTTGTTTTCTCGAGGATGTTATTTGTTTGGATGAAAATATTATCTTCACGATGTGGAGGATGAATTAGGCGATAAATATGCAAGAAAACTTAAAAGTCTAAAACTAGTGTTCCATGATGTTTAGAAGTTGTATTTGAGAGAAGTTATTACCAAAACTAATAGAAATTGTTTTCCTTAATTTATTTTAAATAATTTTGTTTTCTCGTTAAAAATAAGACTGCAAATTGGATGAAGCGAGGTGAGTTTCCCATCAACAACTACTCTCCCCACCATGAAGGGGGGGGGGGGGGGGATTTTTACCGCTATCCACCCCATGAAAGGGGTGGGTTAGAAGTGTGCGGGGTGGGTTGACGGGTCAAATATGTTGAATTATTTAATATTAACCAATTGAATTTGTGGGTTTCTTTTGTGGGTTGATAATTCTTTTTACGCGGATTAGTGAGTTTTTCCTACTTTCTATGTTTAATTCATAATTTGTTACAACTTTGATTTGGTAAACTTAAACATACACTTCCTTTCTTAATCTTAAAAATTTAAATTTATATTATTAAATAATAAATAAATATTTGACTGGTTGGTGGGTTGACGGGTGAGTTGAGAGACCAATGCAATCTGTCTTGTTTATATAAGGATTTTTTTTTGAAATAATATTTTTTTTAAAATTCCAAAATAAACCTAAATGGAAATTATTTTCCATACTAGACCCGCTGCCACCACATGATGACACGTGGCGACGACGAGTCTTGTTTTTTACTGTCTACCAAACTCGACGTCTCAAACACCGAGTTCTATAGAAAAAATTCTTTGAAGAACTCGACGTTGACAATGTCGAGTTCTGTTTTGTGGAACTCGGAATCAACCCATTCATTTAATTTAATAGAACTCAGTAATTTTATCTTCCGTTTGAGAACATTTCAGCAACAATCACAACCATTCTAACCACAAAAATATCAACAACAATTCCAACCATTCCAACTACAAAAATTTCAACAAACACAACCATTTCAACCACAAAAAATTCAACAAACACAACCATTTCAACCACAAAACACAAACAACTACAATAAAATGGAAATAACATCCAAAAGAACAAGTTTAACATTTTGACATAAATCAAACTAACACTAATGTAATAATAACTAATAAGTTTAATACAACAAAATATCTATCCTAAGTGACCCCTCAATCCCTTTTTTTAGGACGTGACAGAGCACGTCCGCTCTCCCGAACATGTCCCCCTCCTCGTGCCGCATTTTTCTGTCTGTTCCGTATCCTGAGTCAGACCACCATCACCGTCGTCTTGTGTATGAAACAATAGTATCATGTTCTTCAATGACGTGATCCTGACTCAACCGTAGTGTGAGTTCTTCAACAACAAAATACATGAGCCAAACCTTCATTTTTTCCTTCAATTTTGTAGTCATTGAAGAGCCTGTTTTATGATCTTTGATCGCCTCATGGATTTTATGGAGTTTTTCGTGGAACTCGTAAATTTCGTGCACCTACATACAATATAGACGTTAAACAAACACTAAACACAAAATTTAAAAACATCGTAACTATTTAATTGTAAGTTTAGATCTTACCATCTCCTGCTCTCTACTCGCTTGAGGTATGTACAAGTTCTTCTTCGGAGCCAAACTGTGGTGAACAATCCAATGAACTATGATGTTCCAGTACCATTCCATATACAACTGTGTGCTCTCTTCAGGAGTGACACTAGGAGTGGTCACTCAAACTGTAGATAATGTCTTCTATGAGACCAATGCTGGATGAATCAATAATTTTCCACCAACCAATTAACACCTGCCCTTCCCTGAGCCGATCTCACATCATGTCTCTCTATCGGCTCTGGATGTGCTGCTGTAGACCGAACTATCTCATGACTTGGTCTGGACAATGCATAACCACCTCGCCAAAAGTTATAAGCCATGTACGGCTTGTCCAGATCTCGGAACCTTCTGTACATAGTGGTGATAACTGACTAAGATCCAAATGTTCTTACGGATCCCAAGTGACCTTGTCGACTTCCAGTACGTCGAGCTCATTCTGATAAAAATCTAATCTTAAGAAGCATTCAAGTCTTAAATATATCCAAAGTCTTACATAAAAGTATAGAAATTATTCAAATGATTTTGCTATATAGGTTCTTTGCATCACTTTCTATTATGTCCTATACTGCCGCATATCCCACACCTTACCCTTCTTCCAGAGTGCTCGCGTTTTGGATTCACATTGATTTTGGCCGACCGGGAGGTCTTCTGGTTTTGGGAGGGGTCATTGTGATGTTACCACGATCTGGCCAATACCTTACATCAAGAATCAGGATAAAAATAGGTTTGTAGTACGCCTATCTGTACATTTGAACCTGATAATACGTGGAGACCAAATGTGAAGTGCTTACATTTGCATGTTTGTCGCTACAAACTGCTAGTACATGTGAACATGGGACGTGCATTGCAATTATGTATCCACAAGTGCAACTAATAACTCCTTCAAATTTGACAAGGTATTTTTTCTGGTCATTGTTTCAACCTGGTACATCAACTGGGGGTATCGAGTTACTGTATGAGATCTGGTCAGATTACTGTTTGCCGTCAACACGGTGTGGACTGTCGGTACATAAAATTCATTCCACGACACAGCGATATCCCTTTTTTTGACAAAGAATTTGTTCAAACGGAGAAACGTCATCAAAATCATGGTTGTAATTGACATAACGCGTGCCCCTCCCCTCGTAAGACATTGTTGAAGCTTTCCGACATGTTTGTTGTCATACATCCGAAATGATGACCCCTGTCGTGACAACAAGTCCATCTTTCCAAAGAACCTTGATGCTGAATCCACTCGTATACTGGTTTATGTTCCTCTGCAATAGCCTTCATTAGCTCTTCAAATTTCATAAACGAATGAGTTTTACCCGCTTCATAAAACTTAATTTGTCCCGATGTTTCCTTGTAGTTATGTTGTTTTGCTAGATTTTCTTTCATGTGTCAAGACAGAATCAATGTACATGTCCCTTTGAAGGCGGAAATGCAGCTCGTACACAAGCGTTTGTTCCCGAAAATCTATCCGTGATAATACACAAATCGGGTCGCCTGATCACTTTACTGGCCAGCAATTGGAGGAACCACGTTCACGACTCTGTCTTCTCTCTCTCTACAACAACAAATGCTAAAGGAAAAATTCTGTTGCTGGCATCCGTGGCCATAACAATCAACAATATTCCAATATATTTTCTATAGAGGTGCGTTTCATCCACACTGACAACGAGTCTGCAAAATTCAAATCCACTAATTGAAGGTCCGAACGCCCAAAACACATGTTGAAACATCTCCTCTGCTGGATTTATCTATAAGGCCTCTATTTCGACAAAAGATTCTGGATTGTTCTGACACAGAACGGGGAGGAACCTTCGCAAATCCTTAAAATTGTCTTCCTCAGCACCATAAATTCGGTTCAACGGGTTTTGCCTGACATGCCATGCTTTAGCTTAACTGATTTCAAGTGAGTATTTGGTTTTCACCCATCCCATTATTTCAGCAGGATTGATTGTGAATTTGGTTCTAACAGAATGCATTATCAAGTCTCAAATAAAATTAGCACTGCATTGTTTATTGTCATTCAACAACGTCGGATTGGAACAAGTGTGCTCGGCGTCATACATTTTAACTTTAAAATAGATGCAACCTTTTGGGACAAACACATGTAGACATCATTTACAGTTATCCTCATCACGACGAAGACAACGAACAGTGTAGCGTTTCATTGAAGAAACCACAACTAAATACTGAACATATTTTTTAAGGTGCCACGACTGCAGAGCATGAACCAATCATCTTTGGTCGAGAAAATTCTTTTATCCCAGAGAGAACGCCCATCTTCCATTCTCCAATCATTGGGTGACAAATTATTCGCTGTATCGAAGAATGAGTGTTCAATGATAGAGTTCTCTATCCAATTGTCATCGTCGAAGATATAAGGAAGTTCATTAAGAGTTGAAATCATGTTGTTAGTTCAGGAGTTGTACACAAGGAGGATTTCTTTAGAATGGTTGTTTGTGTTAAACTTCACATATATGCAATATCAAATTGAAGTGGTTCTCTTTTTTGCTGTTTTGGTATGTCTTTTTATTGGTCAGCCTTTTAGTTTATTTTGTTCATTTGTTTGTTGTTTGGTTTGACCAATCAGTGTTTGGGAGTTAACGATGGAAACTATCTGTTGGGTGTGATTTTATATAGGGATATTTACACCTATGCACTCGGAAAATATCAAAATTACGGAAATACATCCCAAAAAATTGAATTTACAGTGGTGCACTCAAAAAACTTATGAGATTACAATAGTGTACTCGTAACTTACGTCGTTAGCCTCCGTCAATTTAAGTTTGACGGACGTTCGATTACACCCTTTAATTAGCCTTTAATTAAATGGGTATTTATAGTGGTGCACTTGGAAAACATCGAAATTACCGAAATACACCCGAAAAGTTTGAGTTTACAGTGGTGCACTCGCAAAACTTATGAAATTACAATGGTGCCCCCGTAACTGACGTCGCTAGCCTTCGTCCAATTTATGTTCGATGGAGTTTGTTACACCCTTTAATTAAACTCGACTTGTTTAATTACCCAAAATCCCACTTCCATCCACATCCCATTTACATTGCCCCAAGCCCCGACCTCCCACTTCCATCGCTCCTGAATCCCTCATCCACCTCCCACTCAAATATTGGACGTGTAGCTATCAAAAATTGTGTCAAATTGTAGACAATCTTCAACGAAAACAAACTTGAGAATTTAGCCCAAATTGTAGCCTAGAATGAGTAGTAAAATTTAAGAAAAATTCAGAGATAATGTAGGTCAAACTGCAGGCAAGATTGAGCCAAATTGCAGTCAATCTTCAACCATAAATAACTTAAGAATTTAGCTCAAATCATAGCCAAGAATGAGTAGTAAAATTCAAGGACAATTTAGCGATAATGTAGCCAAGAATGAGTAGTAAAATTCTAGAAAAATTCAGAGATAATGCACGTCAATGTGCAACCAAGAATGAGCCCTAAAATGCATCCAAGACAGAGCCAAATTGCAGTCAATCTTTAACCAAAAACAACTTAAGAATTTAGCCCAAATAGCAGCCAAGAATGAGTAGTAAATTCAAGAAAAATTCAGTGATAACGCATGTTGAAATATGATAGTACAAGTTTATTTGATCGGTACACGTCCAATTCTTACAGAACCATGATTACGTTGCTAATTTCCAAACTTTTGATCGGTATGGAAGTAAAAAACCCGATGAAAAATAACAGTGACGGATTTTTTGTGATGGAATCTTGGATTTAGTGACGGATTTCTACTATGGCTAAAACCCAACTTGATTCCCTCAAATCTACGGCTCCACATAAATAGTTTTGGTTTTGATTCTTAATTTATGTTGTTTATTGAATCCGTAGTTACGAGTAAAGACAGAGTTAAGCAATGAATGAATTTTATGTGGAGTTCTAAGACTGAAGTACTTATGCTAGAATATTTTTGTGAGGCAATCGTGGATGGAGATGGGAAACCCCCCGATGGCATGTTGTTTGTTACATAATTTTATTCGTAGAGAAGATAATGGTGATTTGCTTGAAGATCTTGATGATGAGTTAGATCACAATGAAGATGAGACTTCAAGTTTTCAATTAGAAGAAGGTCTATACGAAGAAGAGACTCAAGTTCGATTGTCTCAACAAAAAGAAGTTGCAGATAAATTGTGCAATGATTTGGCCAATTCCATGGGGCTTGATTGAGTGTTCATGGCAGATTGTTTGTTGACATTTTTAAATTATATTTTTAATTTTTGTTACATTTGACTGGATTAATACATTATCTGAAATTATTTATGATTGTGTCTTTATATTATTTATTTATATTTATTTTGGTTTAATATTCATTTATTTCCTTCATTATTTGTAAATACCTATAACAAAAATACATTGTTTTTACATTTTATGGTAAATTCCAGTGATATGTACAAACAATAGAATTTGAATTCCATCGTATTCCAGTTACAGACACAAACAATAGAATTTGGTCAAACGAAATTTAAATTCCGTTGGATTCTACTTTCCATTGCTTTCCTTTTGACTCCCATAATCCACTTTCAACTTGTTTCTTGTGCACAAACACTCCACAAGTGACAATCCCATAATGCTCATATGAACTGTATCAAAACCCAAAACATCAGTTTTAGAAATCTAATTCCCAGAAATTCAATTTTTACTCTTGGTGACTAGTACAAATATATATTTTATGTAAAATAAAGAAAAACCATCTACTTCCTTTCATTTTAAATAGGGTTGTTCGTGGGGTGGGTTTTACCTGCCAACTTGTTCTCACCTCGCTCGGTGCGGGTTGCAGTCAAAATTTCACAACCAGCCAACTCATCAACCCACCCCCTGCCAACTCATTTATATAAAGGGATTTTTTTGAAATAATATTATTTTTCTAAAAAATTCAAAATAAACATATTTGGAAAGTATTTTCCATACTAATTTGGAAAGTATAAACATGTGGCGGTGGCAATTCTTTTATTTACTGTCTACCGAACTCGGCATCTCAGACGTCGAGTTCTGTAGGAAAAAAATTCTTTGAAGAACTCGGCGTTGCCAACGTCGAGTTCAGTATAGAAAAAATCGACAACACCTGTGCCGACTTCAAAACACTTAGAAAATTTTTCTACCCCACTAAAGGTACGAAGGAGGGGGAAGCGGAGAGGAGTCTAAATAGAACTCGACACCACCAAATCAGAGTTTGACAAAATAGAACTCGGCAACACCAGTGTTGAGTTCTATCAAACAGAACTCGACACTGGTGGGGTTGAGTTCCACTAAAATCAAAGGAGATTGTGCATGGGGGGGTTTTATGAACCGCTGATTAGCATTGAATTTGGCGTTTAGGATGTCGAATTCTAAAATAGAACTCGGCATTTGTAGCATCGAGTTCATTTAAAAAAGTGAAACGTAGAGTTCCGTCAGGCTATAAAGGCAGTCTGACGCCTCCCTCCCCTCGCCTACGTTTCTCCCTATTCCGGTTAGGTTTTCGTTTTCTTTCCGTTTTTCACCGTTTTCTCCTGTTTTATGTTCTATGATGGTGTACCTTGTTGTTTTAGGTATGATTGTAGTGTTTTTGGTTGTTTATGACCCATTTAGGTGCAAATCCGATTCCGATTTTGGGTTTTTAGGCCAAAATATTTTTTCTTGATTCTTAGTAAATTATCAATTGAGGTTTTGTTGATTATAGGTTTACAATGGTAATCTTAAAAATTGTTGAATTTAAGTTTGATTATTTTGATTGAAATTATATTTGTTGTTGTTAAAACTTAATAATATTTTGATTTGTTGTAAATTGTTTCCCATATTTTTGTTGATTGTGATATTACATTGGGTAAAGTGAATAATTTGTCGTTGTTTTTAACAAAAAATTAAATGTGATTAGTAATGAATGTATGTGGTTCTTGATGGAAAAAATGGGTTGAAGTTGATAAATGTGTGTTAAATTTGTGTGATTTGAAAACAAATCGTTATTGAAAAGTTTGGAAGGTGAAAATGTTGTTTCTATTAATGTTATTGCCTTTTTACAATGCAAGTTTAAAATTTGAAAATATGAAATATAGGGGAGTTTTGTCAAAATTTTAATTTGTTTTTGACATTTTTCATAACGTTGTTTATTTTAGTTGATTTTGTTGGAGTGCTTACTTAACGTTTAGAGTCGTTCTCTTCTACACTCGACTGAGGTAATTTTTAAATCATTTGAGTAATCCCAAAATTTTAATTAATCAAGAATAAAAGAATAATCATTTCACTTGAACACAATTTCAAATTTAATTTATATGGGATAATAATTGATAAAGATGATGAATGATCTTTGTTGGTGATGTATGATGAGAAATTAGAATGTAACAAAGATATGGCAGAATATTCAGTTTTCGAGCGCAAATTAGTTGTAGTTCCGTTGAACACAAAATATGTAGATTTACTGGACGTCATAAGATATGAATGTTATTATCCAGAAAGTACGTTTGATGTCAAGTTGACGACGAAATGACTTTGAACAACGACTGGACATATGCTCCATTAACCAATGAGAAGTTTGTTTATGGAATGATGCATCTGTTTAAACGGATGTCTGTGGTTGGAGTCTATGTAGAAGCTGAACAACCTCAACTTGGGTCCGGAAGAGATTAAAGGATCCCAACTTCTGAAGGATATTCTGGAGTTGTAGTTGGTTGATTGACATCATATCATGCATATATTTGTGTCTTATATCCTTTATTTTTAGCTTAAGCAATGCTATGTAACGAGTTTATGTTTAAGTTTCAGGAATAAATAAGTTTGAGAAAAAGAGATTCAAAAGGACTCAAAAGCAAGGAAAAAGACTAAGATGAAAGAGAGAAGGACCCGGATGTAAAACCAAAAGGATCAATGAGCAAATCAAGAAGCTCCACATTTTAATGATGAGTATTTTGGCAATTAAATCCGGGACCAACCATCAACAAACAAATCGGGTTCATCAAACACCAAGAAATCATGCTAGAACCAAGCCAAACAAATCCATACCCAATCAGACAAATACAGAATGCTAATTAGCGGTCCCAGACCACCAATAAGTGGTCAAGATTGCTTCAAAACACACATGCCTTGGTCGGGTGTGAGATTAGGTTGTATTTAGTCCATATTTGGTATGCTTTTAGTCCCCATACCGGGGGATTGTTCCGGATTAACTTTTTCCATGCCTATAAATAGAACTCTTCACATTCCTTTCTATTCACCTATTGCTTGGTGACATTCTCTCTACTTGGAGTAAGCCTTGGAGCAAAACTCAAGGTGAAGAAGAATGCTACTTGTAACGTGAGTCATATAAATAAAATAATTCTTCATAGTTTGTCTTAATGTTGTATTTATTTTAATGCTTGCTTGTTTAGTTTGTTTTGTTTTCTTTATCGTAGTATAAATAGAATGTCTTCTTTTCTTAATGTAGTTTATAGTTTAATAAGTAATGAGTAGTTCCATCCCCTTGGGGGGGGGGGGGGTGGAGATGATGTTTATACATGCAATAAAGAATGGAAATGAATGCTTTATTTTGAAATGTGTTGATAAATGTGAATGTAAGCTTGCTTGTTTAGAGTAGAACACTTAACTTGATGGGTTTTGCCACAACTATTAGACACCTCTCATGCTTGTTTAGGTTCTGAAATAACAAACTTGTGTATGTGAATGTTAATCAACTTGGTTAGTCATTGGATTGATAGGTTTTACCATATCCATTAGACACTTCCTTTGCATGAAAACACAACCAACATTTGTGCCCATTGAATGCATTCTTTACCATCTTATTGCGTGTGTACACTCACTCAACCCCTCGGAGGTTTCTCTTCCTGATTTCCAGCCTAGTTATTAAGCTCTCTTAGTTTAGTTTTAATCCATCTCTAGTTGTCTTCTTTGCATTTGTTACTTACCTGTTTAGTGTAGTTTAGCGTAGCATATTCAAATCTCTTCCCCCTTTTTGCCACTTGATTTCGAACAAACCAGAGTCGACTCACCTTCCTGTGGATCGACCCATACTTGCCACCGCTTCATCGCGGCCGTGTACTGCGGTAAATATAAACGATTAAACATTGGTCTAGACCCTTGGTGAAGATATCCATGAGTTGATCTTTACTTTGTACATATGGAACTTCAATTTCTTTTGCTTGGATTTTCTCTCTTATGAAATGACAGTCCACTTCAATATGCTTGGTTCGTTCGTGGAAAACAGGGTTGGAGGCAATGTGTCGTGCAACGTGATTATTACAGAACATTTGCTTTGGTTTTTGGCATGGGACATTCATCTCCTTGAGAAGTTGTTTGGGCCAAATTAGTGTTGGCTTTTTGGCCTTAATCTAGGTTTTGATGATTTAATTAACCTAGTCTTAATTATGATGATGTAGAGTAGCACACATATTGCATTGCATATATATTGCATGTGCTAACCTCTACAGGTGATCAAGACTCATGGAAGGAAGGAAATCAAGTCAAGATTTGTAATAAAGCTAAATGAAGACTTGTAATCTTGATTTTATTTTGAGTCTTAGGAACATGTGTAAATTGAGCATACAAGAGTTAAAAACCAATCACATACACAATAGGTTCCCTATAGAAGTCACACACGAAATTTCACATTATTTGGACTTCATTAGATCACCCAAACCTTAGTCGGAAATCACTTATAAACTTAAACCCAGATTTCCTGTGTGAACCGGTCGACCGAACCAGTTCTCAGTTCGACCGGTTTATAACAGACTCTCCACAGTGATTTTACCGAACTCTACCGGTCGACCGGTTCTACCTTTTCGGTCGACCGATCCCGGATTTTAATATGACCGTTTTTCTTGTCGTATTCCTATAACGGTCGTATTCGTATAAAACAAAACTTAACCCCAAAATACATTCGGTAACCGGTCGAACGAAGACCTTGTTTCGGTCGACCGGTTGAACATATTTTCAGAAACCAAATTCCCTGCTATCGGTCGACACATTTCTCGTTCGACCAATTGACCTTTGTCTCAACCGAATCCCCTTCTCGGTCGACCGCCCCATACTTTGGTTCGACCGATTCACTTAAGTAGAGTTAAGTTCTAGCTCGTTTGTCCGACCGAATATTCTTTTGTTCGACCGTTCTCTTTGAAATCAAGTTAACAGTCGACCGGTTTACTAGTTTCGGTCGACCGGTTCTGGACAGATTTGCAGCCCGATTTTCTGCTTTGTGTATCTTGCACAAAACCCAATCAAATCTATCCCCAACGGCTAGAATACCTTAGGAGCTTATAAATAGAGGATCAAGACTTGTTGTTAACACAACTCTCAAACTCCAATTGTCCCAATCCATTAGAGAGAAACCTCAATCCTCAAAGCTCCCAATTCTACACTCTTTAAGCCTAAACTTCACACATTTGATCATATACTCATCCTACTCAAAGTGTGCTCAATTAGAGAGTGAATCCCACTCAGTTACAAGTGTTGTCAAAAGAAGCAAGGACTTCGGTGAAAGCCCGAAGTGTCCCTCTCGGATTGTGAGAGGAAGAATTCAAGCAAGCGAGGGTTGTTCGCATTGCTTGTGGTGTAAAGGCGTTCTCTCCCGGCCCGGAACGGGGAGTGGTTAGTGAAGACGTAGGCGGAGCTCGCGGAGTCGAGCGGAGCTTACAAGAGAGGACTAGGACCCGGGTGGGGTGCCGAACCTCTATAAAAACCGACGCGTCTTTTGTGGTTTGCATTGTCTTTCTTTCTCTACTTGTTTGTTTATTCCGCTGCGCATTTGTTTGCTTAATCAAGTAGAAAATTAGGGATTAGATTAAAAGTGATTAGTGGACCCATAACCCACACGATCCTACATTTGGTATCAGAGCCTTGTTAGCTAAATTTCATTACTTTACCGTAATTTTAGCATGGCTTCAACATCTAATCACTTAGAGGGTTTATGCACCACAAGGCCTCCTTTGCTTAATGGGTCAAATTATGATTATTGGAAAAATAGAATGAAAATCTTTTTAATATCAAATGACCTTAAGTATTGGAAGTTTATTCAAAATCCATACATACCCCCAAATGAAGATGATTTAGATTCTCTATCTAGGGCTCAAATGAAAGAAATTGAAATGAATTCAAAAATTATGAATATTCTTTATTGTGGCCTTAATGAGGGAGAATACAATAGAATTAGGGGATGTGAAAGTGCAAATGAAATATGGCATAGGTTACAAATGCATCATGAGGGTGATAGCAAAACCAAAGAAACTAGGATAAGTCTCCTCATGCATAAATATGAAATATTTTCTATGCAAATCGGTGAGAACATAAGCGACATGAACACTCGCTTCACCGATATCACTAACGCTCTTTTGATTCTTGGAAGAAGGATAAATGAAGGAGAGATGACTCGAAAATTCCTCCGGTCATTGAGCAACGATTGGGAAGACAAGGTCGTGGCAATCGAAGAATCGCACGATCTTTCAAAATTGAAGATGGAGGAACTCATTGGAAATCTCATGGCCTATGAGCTTCAATTGAGTCATCTAAGTGAGAAGGAAGCATCAAAGAAAAACTCCGTGGTGGCATTGCATGCAAATTTTGATGAGCCAAGGAGGGTGGAAGAAGAGGACATTGAGGTCCTTGCCCAAGACTTCTTCAAATACCTCAAGAGGGATAAAGGAGAAAAGAATGAAAGAAGAGGTAGAAGAAGTGAGAAAAGAGAAAAAGAAAAAGAGAGGGAGGAGAGTGAAAATGAGAGAAGAGAAGGGGAGAAGAAAAAGGAGAGAAGGGAGAGGAGAAAAGAAAAGGAGAAGAGCAAGAGAAGAGAAAGGAAGGAGGAAGCACACAAGGCTACATGGGATGATTCTTCATCACCATCATCATCGTCTTCTTCCTTGCAAAGTAGAAGAGAAGTGGCTCACTCATGCTTCATGGCTATTGAAGATCAAAGTGAGGTAGATTCTAACTCTTGTTCTAGTAATTCATGCTCAACTAAGTCTTATTATAGTGATAGCTCTAATTCTAATGCTAATGATGAATCATATACACATGATGAGCTACAAAATGCATTTCATGATTTAGTTAAACAATATGAGATCATTTGTGAAAAGAACAAAAATGCTAGAAAAACTATAAATGATCTCAAATGCCAAATTGAATTAATCATGAATGAAAAGAATGAGGTGATTGCTAGACTTGAATCAAATGAATCATCACTTGCTAGTCTAAGTAAAACACCCATTGTTGATGAACATGTAGATCTTAAAGTTTCAAATATGCAATTAAGAAAAGATCTAGAAATGTTCACTAAAGGAACAAAAATGCTTGATATGCTTTTAGGTAGTCAAAGACAATCCTTAGCTAAACATGGTTTAGGGTACAATGTTCAATTGAAAAACCATGTATCTCATACTACATTAAATGGCAAGCATTTATTTGTTAAGTCTACTTCCTCAAGTGTGTGGGCTCCCGAAACCAAAATGGTGTGGATTCCCAAAGCTAACACTCAAGGACCCAAAGTTGTTTGGGTACCTAAATCTACTCTTGTAGGAGCTTGAGGAGGAGATTGGTGGTGACCGGGTGAGCTCAAGAGTCAAATTCAAATCCGGTTGCATCACCAAATGAGATTGGAGCTAAATTCGAATTCAACATTGGTATAAATTCCTATCTATACAATTCATGTTAAATTAGCTCTAATCTAGCTTCACATGCTTAATTGACATATCATATAGTTCAATTCATTGAAAATCATTAACCCTATTCATTGCAAATCATATATCACATCCATTGTTTATAAATGCCAAATTTTGAATGGATGTTAGAATAAGGCTTAAGTTGAAACTTAAATGAACTTAACTTGAATCATACTCATTGTTTCCATTTAGCCTTATTGATAGGGGGAGCTTAAATGTTATATCTTTTATTAGAGTAATGAAGTGCAAAATTTAGGGGGAGCAACTTCATTACAAGACATCCAAAATTCTATGCTTAAAGTCTTAAATAATTATTATTTTTGATGGATGTCAAAGGGGGAGAGATAATTAAGGGGGTAACTTGGAATTTGGCATAAAATTGAACAAAAACTATGTACATCCATAGGGGGAGCATTAATATGCATAGTTCACATATACAAATTCCATGTATTTAGATAGAATTAAGATATAGGTTGCCATCATCAAAAAGGGGGAGATTGTTGGCTTTTTGGCCTTAATCTAGGTTTTGATGATTTAATTAACCTAATCTTAATTATGATGATGTAGAGTAGCACACATATTGCATTGCATATATATTGCATGTGCTAACCTCTACAGGTGATCAAGACTCATGGAAGGAAGGAAATCAAGTCAAGATTTGTAATAAAGCTAAATGAAGACTTGTAATCTTGATTTTATTTTGAGTCTTAGGAACATGTGTAAATTGAGCATACAAGAGTTAAAAACCAATCACATACACAATAGGTTCCCTATAGAAGTCACACACGAAATTTCACATTATTTGGACTTCATTAGATCACCCAAACCTTAGTCGGAAATCACTTATAAACTTAAACCCAGATTTCCTGTGTGAACCGGTCGACCGAACCAGTTCTCAGTTCGACCGGTTTATAACAGACTCTCCACAGTGATTTTACCGAACTCTACCGGTCGACCGGTTCTACCTTTTCGGTCGACCGATCCCGGATTTTAATATGACCGTTTGTCTTGTCGTATTCCTATAACGGTCGTATTCGTATAAAACAAAACTTAACCCCAAAATACATTCGGTAACCGGTCGAACGAAGACCTTGTTTCGGTCGACCGGTTGAACATATTTTCAGAAACCAAATTCCCTGCTATCGGTCGACACATTTCTCGTTCGACCGATTGACCTTTGTCTCAACCGAATCCCCTTCTCGGTCGACCGCCCCATACTTTGGTTCGACCGATTCACTTAAGTAGAGTTAAGTTCTAGCTCGTTTGTCCGACCGAATATTCTTTTGTTCGACCGTTCTCTTTGAAATCAAGTTAACGGTCGACCGGTTTACTAGTTTCGGTCGACCGGTTCTGGACAGATTTGCAGCCCGATTTTCTGCTTTGTGTATCTTGCACAAAACCCAATCAAATCTATCCCCAACGGCTAGAATACCTTAGGAGCTTATAAATAGAGGATCAAGACTTGTTGTTAACACAACTCTCAAACTCCAATTGTCCCAATCCATTAGAGAGAAATCTCAATCCTCAAAGCTCCCAATTCTACACTCTTTAAGCCTAAACTTCACACATTTGATCATATACTCATCCTACTCAAAGTGTGCTCAATTAGAGAGTGAATCCCACTCAGTTACAAGTGTTGTCAAAAGAAGCAAGGACTTCGGTGAAAGCCCGAAGTGTCCCTCTCGGATTGTGAGAGGAAGAATTCAAGCAAGCGAGGGTTGTTCGCATTGCTTGTGGTGTAAAGGCGTTCTCTCCCGGCCCGGAACGGGGAGTGGTTAGTGAAGACGTAGGCGGAGCTCGCGGAGTCGAGCGGAGCTTACAAGAGAGGACTAGGACCCGAGTGGGGTGCCGAACCTCTATAAAAACCGACGCGTCTTTTGTGGTTTGCATTGTCTTTCTTTCTCTACTTGTTTGTTTATTCCGCTGCGCATTTGTTTGCTTAATCAAGTAGAAAATTAGGGATTAGATTAAAAGTGATTAGTGGACCCATAACCCACACGATCCTACAATTAGCTCGCTGGTGGTAGATGCCAGGACCCTGTATTCTGCATCAACACTGGACCTGACAACGACATTCTGCTTTTTGCTTCTCCAAGTGACCAGATTTCCTCCGACGATTGTGCAAAAGCCAGTAGTAGATCTACGATCATGATTGCCTGCCCAATATGCATTAGAGTAGCCAATTATTGAGTTAAAATTATTTTGTTTCATCCATATGCCTTGACCGGGAGTTCTTTTTAAGTATCTAAGAATTCTATTTATAATGTGAAGGTGATGAGTACGAGGAGTGTGCATGAATTGATCAATTGTGCTGACAACATATGTTATATCGGGTCTAGTGATGGTGAGGTATATGAGTTTTCCTACCAATCTTTGAAATCGTCCAATGTCGTTTAAGGGTTCCCCATCAGTAGGGCATATCTTCCGGTTTGTCTCAATGGGAGTATTAGCAGGTTTATACCCTAATTTCCCGGTTTATTGAAGAAGGTCAAAGACATATTTGCGTTGGGATAGAAACAATCCTTTCTTGGAGTGTGCTATTTCAATGTCGAGAAAATATTTCATGATTCCCAAGTCTTTGATGTCAAACTTACATTTTAGGTATGATTTTACTAGGTTAATTTATTATCACTATTTCCTGTAATTATGATGTCATCTAGATACACAAGTATAATGTTGGCGATGTTGTTATAATTCTTGATAAACATAGACACATCAGCAAAGTATTTTTTAAAACCAAAAGACAGAAGAGTGACTGAATTTTGCATACCATGCTCTCGGAGATTGCTTCAATCCGTAGATTGATTTGTGGAGTTTACAAACCTGATTTTAAGAGGAGTTGTAGCATGGGAGAGGTTTCATGTACAAGGAAAGTGTTACGGATGCCTATTTGGAAGAGATTCCATCCATGGTTAACAACCATAGACATGAGAACTGTAACGATGTTCATTTTGGCAACTGGAGCAAAGGTTTCCTCGTAGTCTAGACCGTATGTCTGAGTGTACCCCTTAGCGACTAGTCTATCTTTGTACCTTTAAATTTTTCCATTACTATTGTACTTAATTTTATATACCTATTTGCACCCAATAGGTTTGGTTCTTGGTTTTAGAGACACCACGGACCATGTTTGATTTCTTTCTAAGGCTTCAAGTTCATCATCCATGGCTTTAACCCAATTGGGGTCCTTAAGGGCTTCTTGGTAAGAGGTTAGTTCCTTGTGATTGTCTATGGTTTTTACAAAACTTTGGTGGGTAGTGTTAGGATCTATGACCCTCTAATCACTAGATAATTGCGGAATTAAAATACTAATTGAAGGATTAAAGGAAGAGACAATTGCAAACCACAAATTCGTCGACACTGGAGTTTAGAGAGGTTCGGCACCGCACCTCGGTCCTAGTCCTCCTTGCAAGCCTCGCTCGATCCCCCGAGCCTCGCTTACGGTTCCACTAACTGATATCCGTTCCGGACAGAGATCAAAGCTTTACAACCACCTCGCCTCGCGAACATCCTCGCCTTGCTCATGTCTCCTCTCACAACCCGAGAGAGAGCTTCCTTGAAGCTTTACAACTCTTTGGTGATTCTTGAATATGGAGATGAAATCACAATCTAGTTCACACTCTACACTTGAGCACACTTGGATATTGATATGGAATTGGATATGCAAGTGATGAAGTTTTGGCTTGAGTGTTGAGGATTGAGAGCTTGAAGATGAAGTGGATTTGGCTTTCAGTATTGGATACACAGAGAGTGTTCAAGAGAGTCAAAACCAACAAATGGGGTATATTTATAAGCCTCAAGCTCTACTAGCCGTTTGGGAGTTGGGGGGAAATGGACCAATGAGAAGCAAGATGTGACTTAAACTGATTTCTATGCAGATTTGGTCGACTGTTAATAGAACGGTAGTCTGAAGGATTGGTCTGAATTAAGCATACGGTTGACCGAATTGGGTCCGGATCACCGTTAACCAACTTCCAGTAACTGTTATCAATTTAGCCCTAATTAAGTTCGGTTAACTGAATTCCATTCGGTTCACCCTTTCCAAGGTGGACAGTAACATTGGTTGAGCTCTGATCTACTCAAGTCTGGTTGACCGTGTATAATTCAGTAGACCGAAGTTAGCACGAGTTTTTCGCTGACAGTTAAGTTGGGTACAACGGTCATGTGCCACGTGTAAATAGCCGTTGGGCGCCTAAAGCCAAGAAGGACTTGGTTGACCGATAGGTATTCAGTCAACCGAATTAGGACAAGTCAATTGGGTTCTAGGGACTTGATTCAAATGCGACCGTTGGAGCAAAGTCCAAAACCGATCCAGGGCTATTCGGTCGACCGAAGGTGGTTTGGTCTTCCGTCGGGGCAATTCCAGATAACACCTAAGGTTTACTGATGGGAAGTATACGGGTAACCAATAGGTGTTTGGTGAACCGAACTAGAAAGGTTTGGGTTGACAGTGAGGGGTTCACATTACCGAATCTTGACGAGACAGAATCCTAGTGCTCAAGTTTACATTAAACCGTATGGACTCAATAAATACAAAATTACATGTCTTGGTCCAAAGCTTTGGTTACAAGTCTTGAGTCTTGATGTCTTTGTCCCAATGCTCATTTTCTTGATTGTCTTGATCAACCTATTAAGATTATTACAAGTATACAAATATGTATGCAATGCATGTAATCGTGTTTGCTCACTTTGATTGATTAAGATTAGTTTGATTAATCATCAAAATTAATATAGATTAAGGCCAAAAAGCCAACAGGTAGAAGTTATAGCTTCGTAGGACACATGATTTTGAATGCGATAAGTAATTGTGTATGATTTGAGATGGTGTACGAGTGATTCTGGTGGATTTTCCTGTAGCTTCTTTGTCTTGAACGTGTTCATCGTTACCTGTGAGATTTTCTTCATTTTGAACATGTTCATCGTTACTTGTGAGATCTATGTCTCCCCCTTATTGAGGCATCTCAAGAATTGGAGGTGTAGCTTCAAGGAAGTCAGAAGTGGGAAACAGAGCTGACTCACCTGCATGAGTATTTCTGGTAGTTTTGAAATATGATTCATTCTCAAAAATTTGTATCCTTTTTTTGGAAGGAGTAACCAAGGAAGACAATTTTAACGGAGTTAGGATCTAATTTATCAACCCTCTTTTTATGAACATAAATGTGCATCCAAAAATTCTAAGATGATCTATACCCAATCTTCTGCCATTCAACAATTCCAAAGGTTGTTTGTTTAGAATAAAAGGACTAGGAAGACGATTAATGAGAAAAAAACTGTCAAAATAGCCTCGTACTAGAAAGATTTTGGCACTTGATTTTGAAATAGCAAGGAGCGAGTAACATTTAAAAGTTGTCGATTTTTCCTTTCCGAGACTGTTTTGTTCAGGGGTGTTGATGCAAGTAGTTTGGTGGAAAATACCTTTATTTTTCAAAAAACTCTAAAAAATTATTAGTAAATTCTGAGCCATTATTCGACCTAAGAATTTTGAATTTTTTGTGTCATACATATTTTCTACAAACATAACAAACTCACAACAACAGAAAAAAACATTAGATTTTGATTTAGCAGATATAACCATGTTGTGCGCGAGAAATATTTAAAACCGTTATATGATTCAGCTGGGCAGGACCCCAAATGTCCGAGTGAATTAATTCTAAAGGTTTGTCAGTTCTGGATGTAGAAAGTGAGAAAGGCAATCTGGTTTGTTTAGCAAGCCGACAAATCTCACAACATAATTTAGAATTAACGTTCATGCTAGGAAACAAATGTTTTAAAACAAAGTAAGACGGGTGTCCCATGCGCTTGTGCCAAAGCTCATGAGGCTGGTAGGACACGTTGTTGGCCTATAGAACTTTATTTGAGCTATCTAATACATAAAGGCCATTTTTATGAGTGCCTTTACCAATCATCTTCCCTGAAATTCAGTCCTAAAACAATACATCAAAAGGTGAGAAAATCACATTGCAGTTTAGTTTCCTAGTAATTCGTGCCACATATAATAAGTTTGAGGTGAATGTTGGAACATATAGAACATTTTCAGGTGTATTATCGAAAAATTGTGTTTCCCCTGTACTCTTAATTTTTACCTGATTTCCATTTGCAACAGTAACTAATTTATTAGTATTTTGATCAAAAAAGATGTTATCAAACAAATTTATGTTTCTGGTCATATTATCAGTGGCTCCCGTATCAATAATCCATGAATCACTAGTTATAGCATGATTAGCAATTGAATTAATTGAATTACGGGAGTTTTTTAGGAACTCAATACCTTAGGGAGTACCTGATTAAGCTTGATTTTGTCCTGAAAATTGAATATATGTCTTGAGATGGGCAACACTTGGCCCATTTGTTGCTGGACTGTGGGAGGACACGCAACTTGGAATGCTGACGACGACGCACGGTTAGTTGGATCACGCTCGCCTGATTGGCTTTGCTTGCCGGAGTCACCTGGATCCGCACGGAAGTCGGATATAAGACCCCGACCGTCTCGCCCCGACCCGCTATGCCATCTGTTTGTTCCATTAAGGTTTGCGGAGCTAGGGTTTTCTGGTCCCCAGCCCCTGCCGCCGCTTGGATCTGACCTTCGGTTTCCTGCGTCGTCCTTTGGTGGAAAGAGGTAGGGATGGAGGAACCAGCAATGATCTCGGCTGTGACCTCGTTTTTTGCTATTGTTACAGTTCTCGTCCTTGTGTTTTCCGAACTGATTTTTCCCGTTTGAGTTTTTGTTTTGGTTGCGATATGCGGCAAACGTGTGGTTTTGTTGGTCGGTCGGTTGGGTAATGGCGTGTCACCTGCATTCTTCGCATTGTATCATCGCGACAATTGTTGTGAGGGGCGGAAGGTCCGATGATAAAGAGTATTTGTGACATTAGGGTTTCGTAGTTGGAAGCGAGTCTGACCAGAAATTGGTAGACTCGGTTTTGCTCGATCTGTTCTTGAATGATTTTTGGGTCTGAGCTTGGGGGTTCATTGATCCCAAGTTCATCCCACCGGGACTTGAGGGTGTCAAGGTATTAAGTGACTGTCAGTTTGCCTTGTCTTGTTTGTGCGAGCTCTTGTTTGTCTTTGAAGAGGTGAGCAAAATTTTGTTGTTTGCCGTAGAGGTGTTGAAGTGCGTCCCATAATTCTTTGGCGGAGTTGGAGTAGATGAATAACTCCCCGATTTGTGGTTGCATGGAATGTAGCATCCACGTCATCACAAGGTGTCGGCGGTCTGCCATTGTTCTATTTTTGTTTCGTTGGTCGTCAAGTTCACTATTTTTCCGATGATGTGACCTAACTTTCCTCGGCCAATAAGGGAGAGGGTGATAGATCTCACCCAGGAGAGGTAGTTACTCCCATTGAGGAGTTGGGTGGTGAGCCTTTGAGGATTTGGTGCCGCCGCTCCTTCTGCCATTGGGTTTGGACTGCGTTTTGAACGCAACCCCCTTTGGTCAATGTTCTGAGGCCGTGGTGGCCTATGAGGAGTGTTTGCTTTTGTTTGTGAGTGGATCTGAGGCCAGGTGGCCCATGCTGTTTAGAGAATTTTTGGTGATGGATCGAGGTTTGCTGGTTGGTTTATTTGGTGGAGGGGTTTATGATGATTTTTGGGTGGAGGGGTCTGAGGTGATGATCGGATGGATCGCCGCCAGTGATGGTCACCCAACGTCTGAGGGCCGAATCAGTGCTCTGGTACCTTGAAGAATTTGTGAGTTTTTGGTTATTATTTTCTTTTTTTGAATATGGGAATACATGCATATATACAACCTCTACTAGCCGTTTAACTTTCCTAATACAGAGTATATGATTTTGGATATGTTCCCTATTTTGCTTGAATGATGTGTGGCTTGATCTTGGTTGCCTTAGGTGTATAATGTGATATCCAACTATGATGTCTCTGAGCCAAACTGGGATTGGGTCTTTATTTCAACAATTATTTTCAGAATTTGAGAAACTTAGGGAGGATCTCAAGATTGCTAATAGATGCTCGAAATGAAGGTACATGCTATTAGTGTGATGCCCCGAGCCCGAACATGTGCTTACCCGTCTGAACCCGGTGCGTTAAGATACGATCCACTATTCTGACCGCTGCACACTCTGATATTTATATCCATCTGATAGGCCCACAATAATCTAAAAAATATAATCAACAAATTGTGAGCTCGACAGCCAGCAAGTACCAACCATCAATCAAACAAAATCATAATCATGTGGAAACTGATACGGAATATGACATTCAGTCAATGAGCGCAATCAAAAGACATGCATCACAAATAATATGCACACATAACAATTTGGAACCCCCATTCGGATTCGACCACATCGTGTGCTTTTGAAATCTATCAATCAGTCAGACGCACACCTGGTAGCTCTACACTAACGACAGGTAGCCCTTTCCTCTTTCGGGTGGTCCACGCTGCCCGCTAGGTACCTGTTTAAGAGTTTTAAAATACCGCAAGTGCACGACCACGATGAAGCGGTGGAAAGTACGGGTCAATCCGCAGGGAGGTGAGTAGCCTCTGGTTTTTCATAAATCAAGTGGCGAAAAAGGAGAGAAGAGTTTTAGATTACGCAAAAGCTAAACTACACTAAACTAATAAGTACGAAATGCGAAAGAAAGCACGAAAGATTGGAAATCAGAAAGAGAAACCCCTAAGGGTGGAGTGTGTGCACATATGAAGTGAAATAAGTGATGAATGATTCATGTAAGCGTGTATGTGTGGGTGTCGTGTGTGTGTCTTCATGCATAGGAAGTGTCTAAAGATGTGGCAAAACCTATCAATCCATTCACACAACGTATCGGCAATTGCTACTTAATTAACATAAGATTAGGCTCAGCATGAGAAGCGTCTAAAGATATGACAAGACTCATCAAAAACCATAAACTCATTTGAAGAACAAAGGTAAGCATGGGAGGTGTCTATATGTTATTGCAAAACCCATCGAAACAAAGTTTCTTCAATCAATCAAGCAATCAAAAACAAATACAAACACATAACTAA
This sequence comes from Triglochin maritima, assembly GCA_963682175.1. Classification (NCBI taxonomy): domain Eukaryota; kingdom Viridiplantae; phylum Streptophyta; class Magnoliopsida; order Alismatales; family Juncaginaceae; genus Triglochin; species Triglochin maritima. The sequence continues at coordinate 27,035,795 of OY821780.1, read as the reverse complement.
CACGTAGCATATTACACCGGAAATTTCAGTCAATAAACATGAGAAAATTAAGCATGGGAAGTGTCTAAATCTTATGCCAAAACTAACCAAAATTCCCCAACATGTACATGATTAAAATACCCCCAACGAACATACAAAACATGCAAGTCTACACAATCAAAAAATTCAAGCATCCAAACTTCACAATATATATGAACATCATCTCCACCCCCCCAAAGAGGATGGTTCTACTCACTACACATTATTCTAGCAATTAAACTAAAGAAGAAAGGAGACATTATAACTAATTTAGCCTAAGATCAAAGAAACAAGACTAAGCTAAGCATGCATAAAAAAAGACAACATGAGAACAAAACAATGAAAAATAATTTTATTAAATGACTCACATTACTAGTAGCATTCTTCTCCACCTTGAGTTTTTGCTCCAAGGATTACTCCGAGTAGAGAGAATGCCACCAAGCAATGAGTGAATACAAAGGAGAAGGAAGAGTTCTATTTATAGCCGTAGAAAAAGGTAATCAGACAATCACCCGATGTGGGACTAATAAAACCTTCCCAGAATACACATAAACACATAACCCATCTCCTAGAGACACCAGGTCGGATTCGGAGACAAATGGACCGCTAATTGGCGGTCACTTCTTCCCGGATCCGGCCCATTTTCGGATATGTTCTTTATTTCTTTAATTCTTCAGCTCTTGCAACTTAGTCGTTTTTCTTGCTTTTAAGTCCTTTTATAGTCTCTCATTCTCAAACCTAATTATTACTGAAACTCAAACATAAAACTTATTACGTAGCATTGTTTAGGTGAAAGATAATGCATATAAGACACAAATATATGCATGATATGATATAAATCAAATACCCCCACACCTAACTTTTGCTAGTCCCGAGCAAAACAAAGAAAGAGAAAAATGAAAGAATATATGGAAAGTCGGGAAATCCTAACTCACTTTCGTAGGAATTACGGTTGCACTTAGCACGTGCAACAAACCGTTAAACCTCATTGTCGCCAAGGAGGAGGAGTGTTGTCTCCTGAGGGTTTTCAGCATATACACCCACAAAATCCAAACAAAGATGCATTATTCAACCTAGAACCACGACTCGATGAACTCATTTTTGTCGATCATTGGACACAACAATCCTACGAGCCGACTCTATATAGGTATTAAGTCTACACACCTAGCCTAATGAACCATTTGTGCAAGTTAATTAAGGACTTAAGTGAAAGACATGGACAACCTCAACATCCTCAAGTGATACAAAGTGTAAAGTCCGTTAAAGTTCTTATTTGCGTTACCTTTTTTTTCTTTTGTACTTGTTGGAGTGTAATTCTCCTAGGATCAGGTTTCGTGCATCATTTCCTATGAGGACTTACACTATCACGTACACCTTTCCCTACATCTCCACATAGGGCAATCCCTACCACCCGTGTAACATTAGTTCGATCAGTGCATCCCAAGTCAGATGACTCGAAAGCACCAGTCACAAAATCCCCTCAGACCTAATTTCCCGAGTGATAGGAGTCATGCGAGAAGAGAGAACACCACTTATTCATTTATCTACATGGGAACCAAAACCCCTACACTTACAGTTTCACAAAAAGAGTTTAAGGGCCCTTGCAAACTTCCTTATACTAAAAGACACGAATTATTTGACTTACTAGGTTCAGGGTGCACTTATTTATTTGTTTGAGTACTGAAACCCTATGATTACATGCCCCCCGAGGGAAAACCGGGGCGCATCCTAACGACTAAATAAGACCTAAAGCCGGTATACAAGATATCCTAATGCATCAAGTTCAAAACAATTTTGGGAGCTTCTTTTTACTTTGCCTCTCAACGGTTTTGCACATGCCAAACACACGCAAAACCCACAATTTTTTTTCTGTCGCAAACACATGAAGATTTTGAAAGAAATGTCAAAATTTTAAAGCACAAGGCAAGCAAAAGAAGACAAGTCACCCAAGGATCATGACAATCAGATATATCGATATTAAATGCCGCACACTAACATGACCCTAACAATACAAACAAAAGAAAACAAAATAAATGACAAAGACTCGACTATGTACACACGTAAAACACCCCCCACACCTACTTCATGCATTGTCCTCAATGAATGTGAGTATGAAACTACATGGATTTACGCATAAAAAAGAAAAGATCTCACCAACATGACGCACAAGGAAAGTTCCATGGTCATGTTGATGGACACAACCCTAAATTCCCAAAATCCTATAAGATGCTTAAGAAGGGAGACAAATACGTCAAAGAAAATGAGGCCCAAATACTCAAGGGTTGGGGCCACAACAACCAATGCTCACTTGTAGAGTCTTTTATTGCTTTTTTTGTTTTTTTTGTAAACAAGATATTGTTGGTTTTTTAGCCTTAATCTTTATTTAGTTTTGATGATTAAGTAATCTAATCTTAATCTATATTTAATCAATCAACCTAGACAATCAAAGTAAGCAAACATGAATACATGCATTGCATATATATTCGTGTATTTGCGATATTCTTAATAAGTTGATGAAGAATCAAGCTAAGGAGCTTTGGGACAAGAAGATAAAGACTCAAGATATGTAATCAAGCTTTGGACCAATATGTAATTTAGTATAATTTGAGTCCTAAGGATTAATGTAAACTTGAGCACATTAGGATTCTGTCCCGTATCCCCACGGTTAACCGAACCCCTCTCGGTAAACCGAATCATGTAGAGTTCGGTCCACCGAACACCTTGCGGTCAACCGTATAGAATCCTTTAGGTGTTCCCTGGAATAACCACCTCGGTATACCGAACAACCTTCGGTAGACCGAATTAGCCTGGACCAGTTCTGGAATTTGCTCCAAACGGTCGTATTTAAATCTTGACCTAAAGCCCAATTGACTTATCCATATTCGGTACATCGAACTTCATTCGGTCGACCGAATCATATTGCTTTAGGAGCTCCACGGCTATTTAACTTGACCGTTATTGATAAACAATTTCCCACGCATGTCAGCGCAAAACCCGCGCAAACTTCGGTCTACCGAAGTATACACGGTCAACCGAACTTAGCATAAACAAAACCCTACCAATCTTACTGTCCAGTTTGGAACGGTTCACCGAATAGGTTTCGGTAAACCGAATTGTATTAGGGTTGCTAGTTAGAGAGTGATGCATTGCATACATTGCATCATATGTCTTTCATTTAGATTACTCTTATATCAATAAATGCTACTAAGGTATGTGTTTAGTCGTATTTACAGAATACAGGGACTTGGATGCAAATTACCCACATTCCGAGCATAAACGTGTGCAAAAGATTCATTTCTATCATAAAGACCGAATTCAAGTTTATCGGGTTTCAATTGGAAATGCATCCAAGCATAAAAGCATTCAAGGAGCTAATTACAAAAAGGTCAAGGGCTTAATTGCAAAATGCCAAGGACCTGATTGCAAAAGAAAAGGATAAAGTTATTTTGTTAGAAAAGTCAAAAGAAAAGTCAAAAATAAATCCCCAACAATGGAAGGAATTAATCCGGAGTTCAAGACAATGGAAAGAATCATCCAGACGTGCAAATAAAGATCAAATCATACCATAAACGCACCACAAAAATCCGGACGCGATCTGACTATATTGTGCGGCGAATTAGCCGCACAATACATGTACCAGGCGGCGATTTCGCCGCCCCACCTTCTCTTCTCGCGTTAAAACTTCGTCCAGTGTCGGGTCGACGTGTGTACTATCCTTTTATGTATTGGTATCCCCTGTATCGGCTATAAATAGCCCTGAAGGACGAATGTAACACATCTTTGAACCTTTGGTCTTGGATCATTAGTAATAAAATTCTGTTCTTTTAATTCTTGTTTTTATTTTATTTTAAATGTCTCTTGGATCCCTTCTTCTTCCTCCCTCCATGAGTTTCTAACTCTTTCCAAAGGGTGGAGGTGATGGAATTAGGGGTAGAGAAGATGAATGCATGTTATTGTTTTAAGTTCGTGATTAGTATATTTTGATTACTTGAGTTTATGTTAAATCATTTATCTTGTAATGCTTCATAACTAACATGATTTATTTCAAGTTTCTCCATTCTCCAATCTGAACCTAAGTCTAGACCTCCACCCGACGGAATTCTCTCTTTGTTCTTGTTTTAATTTTAATTGCTTTTGTTTCGTACTTTAGTTAATTAAACCAAAAATCCCAAAAACCCAAATTAATTCTTCTCTCCTTCTTCCTCTTAATCGAAAATAACACTAACAACGAAATCTCACCCTCCTTGTGTTCGACCCGTACTTGCCACCGCTTCATCGCGGCCGTGCACTTGCGGTATAAATTTAATTCTTCATCAGAGAGCTACTGGAGTTGAGTGAGCGGTTAACCAAATAAGATTCAGTAAACCGAAATGACCATCTTCGGTAATCCGTTGGGTTAACGGTCTACCGAGGAGCGTGCAAATTCTGCCCGAACTTTTGTCACATCATCACATTTCATGGGTCAACTTTCTCACCCACTCCCCAACGGCTCTAAGAGCTTTGAAGCCTATATAAGGACCTCATTAGAAGCACAACAACAAGCACTACACTCTCCAAACATCTAGTATCCTTGTGCTATCTTTCCCAAACCTTCAAAGCTCAAATCCTATACACTCAAGCCAAAACTTCACCACTTGTATTCCTAGATCCATATCATAATCCAAGTGTGCTCAAAGTTAGAGTGTCATTAGCAAGAAGTGTGATTCATTCCTTCATCCAAATCACAAGAGTTGTAATAGCTTCGGGGAAGCTCCCTCTCGGGTTGTGAGAGGAGACACGGGTGAGGCGAGGGTGTTCGCGAGGCTCGTTGTTTGTAAAGGCGTTGATATCGGCCCGGTAACGGAGATCGGATAGTGGAAACCACAAGTGAGGCTCGAGCGACGAGCGGGGCTTGTGAGTGAGGACTAGGACCCGGGGCGGGTGCCGAACCTCATTACATCGGGCATCGACTGCAACGTGGTTTGCAATTTCTCTAACTCTCATCTAACCCTTGCATGATTAGTTGTTAGTTTCGTAATTAAGTTTTAATTAAGCACTTTGGTTAATTACGATCACTAGAGGGCCCCATTCGATCCCCACAGATATATATATACATCAACAAATATATTCTCATAATCATTTGGTCAAGGAACATCAAATGACAACATCGAGTTATGTGGACTAGAGATTTGCCAAGATGGGCAAACTTCACTGGTACTCTGAGGTGTCATAAGGGGTGAAAGGTCAAAGCTGAAAGACTCGAACTCCCCATGATATTGGTTGGGTGTAGGCAACATGAATGAGTTGAGTTGTGTTGCCTCAATAGGGTTTAGTTTCTCATCGAACAAAACCCTCCAACCAATAGGTGGGTGCATCGGAATGAGTTCCTCAGGCTCATTCGAAGGATGTGAAACACTAGTTTCACTATGAATGTGACTTCTCCCCAAGTCATTCAACAAGGACCACCCAAGCTCCCGTATATTATCATGCATAAGCTCGGTCGTATGTGGGTCCTTGTTGGAGTCAATCTGAAGCTCAAAGGGCTCAATAGCCCTTGGACACGGGGTGACGACACCTTCGAGAATGGGCACATGCTGAGGTGTGTCCCTCTCACTAATGGTCTCAACTGAATCATGCAACCAACACTCCCTTTGTACATTCATGTTTGATGCCAGCTCACTATGTTTCATTGCAAAGACAGGCAATGAGTTTTCGTTGGGCCCACAAACATTCTCAATGGGTTGCATTGGTGTTAGGGGTGTTCGTTGATTTTGCGGTGCTTTCTCTAATTGGCGGATGAGATTGAGATTTAAAGGTTGGTCCATGGGCTCCTGTTGCCTACCAGAGTTGAACACATGAAACTCGACACTCATGTTACCAAATGAGAGCTTCATGAGACCATTTCTACAATTAATTAAGGCATTGGAGGTTGCCAGAAAGGTCTACCCAAAATCAAAGGTATTTGAGATTGGTATCGAGGACAACGAAATCTACTGGAAATATAAAATCTCCAACTTTGATAAGCACGTCCTCGATAATCTCCTTTGGAATACGAATGGATCTATCCAACAATTGGAGGGTGATCTTAGTTGGTTTCAATTCTCCCAAGTTCAACTATTGATAAACAGAAAATGGGAGGAGGTTGACCGTCGATCCTAAATCAAGCAATACATTACTCATGCTAATGTCCCCTATCGTACACTGAATAGTAGGACACCAGGGTCCTTGTATTTTGTGTAGGTGGGATTGGACAAAAGTGAGCTTACATTTGCAGCCAAGAATGCTTTCTTAGGAACATGGTTCTTCCTCTTGGTTGTGCAGAGATCTTTTAACACTTTGACATATTGTGGTATTTGTTGGATGACATCCAACAAGGGGATGTTAATCTTCACTTGCTTAAACACCTCTAATATCTTATCCATTGTGTCACTCTGCTTTTTGGTTAACCTACTAGGATAGGGAACTTTTGGCAGGTAGGTTTTCTACGGTGCCTGAGAAGGAGACTTTGGTGTATTACCCTCACCCTCAGCCTCTTCTTCACCACCAATCCAACTGAGGGGATGCATAGATGGTGGTGGTGGCAAGGAAATGTGATTGTCAACCTACTTTCCATTCCTTAAGGTTACAATGGTATTGACATGGTGAACAGGTTCCTCCACATGGTTCACTTGCCGCCCCCAAGGTACCACATTCTCATTTTGCATGTGTTGTTGCTGGTACATGAGGGGTTAGCCTCATGCTGACTAGGCAGAATCTCTCTCTCTTTCATGTACAAACTGAGCCAATTGACCCATCTGAAGCTCTAGAGATTTGATGGTCTGCTGATTTGAAGTGAGAACTTCACTTGTGGTTGACATACAAATTTTCATTGAGTTTTCAAGTCCACGAGTCAAGGTCTCAAGCGAATTGAATCAGGTTTCCATATTTGTTGGAATTTGGAAACCCGATTGATTGGTGGTTTGAGCTTGGGGTGGCTGATAAGATTGTGCATGCATGAGAGGTTGGTGTGGTTGGTTAGGTGTTTGAGAGGAGTTTGAAGGACCACCCGGGGCATTATTTTGGTTCCATGAAAAATTAGGGTGGTTCCTCCATCCGGGATTATAAGATGATGAGTATGTGTCATTCCTGGATCTATCATAGATGACATTGACATGTTCCATCTCAGGAGGAATGGACGCACACTCGCTTCCTACATGACCTATCCTACCACAAGAATGACAGCGAACTGTACCAGATGTAGACACATGAGGTGCACCTTGTTGGTTTTGGAGCTCAATCGAATCCATACGGCGCATTAAGGCCGCCATGCGTGCCTCGGTGGCCGTAGTGCTATCAACGGCAAATGCGGCACCCGATCTAGTCGAGTTTGCATTTGCGATCCTCGCTCCTATGCTAGATGATGCAGGTGGTTCCCTCACACTCTCCCATTACATGGTTTTCTCAGCGAGGTATTCTAGGAAAGCCCATGCCTCCATTTCATCATTTCCTAAGAACTCTCATTGACACATGGACGCAAGGAGCGTTCGGGACAGGATGTGAAGACCCTGGTAGACAATATGACGAAGGCGCCACAACTCGATGCCATGGTGAGGGCACGAGGATAGTAGCTCATTGAACCTCTCTAAATATGCATGGAATGATTCGGTCTCTTGTTGATAAAACGAATTGATTTCGTTCCTCAGTTTTTGAGTTCGAAGATTTGGAAAGTACTTCTTGAGGAATGCAGACTGAAACTCATCTCAAGTCCAAAAGGCATTCGCCTGGTTGCGTACAACCACTTCTTAGCATCATCCTTCAGTGCAAAGGGGACAAGCCTAAGATGGATGGAGTCTGTGCTAAGTTGTTGCAACTTGAACATAACACAGACCTCCTCAAATTTCCGAAGAAAGATATAGGGGTCACATTCCCAGTGAAGTGAGGGAGCATGGATATAAACTGAGGCTTAACCTCAAATTGGTTCCCATTTGCCTTTGGCAATACAATGCACGAGGGCATCAATCACGGAGAGGTATGAGAGCAAGAACAGGAAGAATAGGAAGAACAGGTGGGACAGGTGGGTCCAACAACTGCTCCTCCTCGTGGTACTGAGAAGCCATGGAACCCGAACTGTGTGCGACACGAGAGGAGGAAGGCGTCGAGAAATCGACTACCGAAGCAGGATTGACGACACACCTTGTCAAACGGCCACTCTCATCTCGTGCCCACACAAGCATGCACAAAGGTGCACACACACAAACCAAAACTTTTTTTCTAACAAAAAATGTGCGTAGAGGAGAAGACAGGAGGACACAGAAGAGAGAGAATGACTTAGGAAAGAAGGGAAGAAGTCCTTATGCTACGGCGGGTGGGTAAAGGTAGAAGCACACAAGCAAACAATCCTAAGGTCGTTATAGGTACTTACATCTAGACGACGCCTAACTGCGAGGTCACACGGCCTCAACACGCCTCACCTCCCTACGACGAGGACCACAAAGCCCAGCGAGTCAAGATCCGGAGATCTTGTCTCTCTTACTATCGACAGAGTGGGCGACGCCGATCAGGCCATGACGGTCGTGACCGGATCACTCTCTTAATGCGCCCGAAATCCTTAGGGCCAACGTCTACTTGATTTTAAAATTAGGCTCTTAATTAGTGTGGTTTTTGGGGCAAAGGAAATGGTGATGAAATCCCCCACCTTATCTTATATGGGATAACCCCTCCTTAGTAGCGTTTTGGAGTCTTAATCTAGCAATCAACTCTCCAAACAAATGCTCAACTCACACTTGTTGCAATGCAATTCCTACTAACTAATGCATATTCATACGAAATGCATGAATGAGAGTAGGAAATTGGTACCTCACGCCAACACTCAGCAACTGAAAGTAAAGCTAAAATAAAAGACAATCTACGTGCCTAAGTGGAGTACATGATGCATGACCTAAACAAGAAAGAATGCCTAATCTTTTGCTTTGGGTTTTAGGGTCCAAGTTGCTTAATGGGAGATTGATTATTAATTTGGGAGCAATCTAAAAGTCAGAACATGCAAAATTGAGTCCCAGATTTCTAAATCAGTTATGTCAACAAGGCAAAGAAAATACAAGGCTATCAGAGATTACCAGACCGCCAGTTGGCAGTCTTGAAGTCTCTGTTGCCCTTTAAACTTCACCCCGATGCCTTCCCTTGAGCATGTGAGTCTCCTGCAAGAAACAAAACTACAACACAAAAATTAAATCTACTCGAATCGTCCAAACTAGAGTCTAGACTGACACCTCCCTGGCAATGACGCCAAAAACTTGTTTAAACATTTTAACATACCACAAGTACACGACCACGATGAAGCGGTGACAAGTACGGGTCGATCCACAGGGAGGTGAGTAGTCTCTGTTTTTTCAGAAATTGAGTGAGGAAAAATGGGAGAAGAGTTGTAGATTACGCTAAAGCTAAACTACATTAAACTAATAAGTACGAAATGCGAAAGAAAGCACGAAAGATTGGAAATCAGAAAGAGAAACCCCTAAGGGTGGAGTGTGTGCACATATGAAGTGAAATACGTGATGAATGATTCATGTAAGCGTGTGTTGTGTGTGTGTCGTTTGTATAGGAAGTGTCTAAATATGTGGCAAAACCTTTCAATCCATTCACACAACGTATCGGCAATTGCTACTTAATTAACATAAGATTAGGCTCAACATGAAAAATGTCTAAAGATATGACAAGATTCATCAAAAACCATAAACTCATGTGAAGAACATAGGTAAGCATGGGAGGTGTCTAAATGTTATTGCAAAACCCATCAAAACAAAGTTTCTTCAATCAATCAAGCAATCAAACACAAATACAAACACATAACTAACATGTAGCATATTCAACAGGAAATTTCAGTCAATAAACATGAGAAAATTAAGCATGAGAAGTGTCTAAATCTTATGACAAAACTAACCAAAATTCCCCAACATGTACCTGATTAAAATACCCCCAACAAACATACAAAACATGCAAGTCTACACAATCAAAAAATTCAAACATCCAAACTTCACAATATATATGAACATCATCTCCACCTCCCAAAGAGGATGGTTCTACTCACTACACATTATTCTAGCAATTAAACTAAAGAAGAAAGGAGACATTATAACTAATTTAGCCTAAGATCAAAGAAACAAGACTAAGCTAAGCATGCATAAAAAAAGACAACATGAGAACAAAACAATGAAAAATAATTTTATTAAATGACTCACATTACTAGTAGCATTCTTCTCCACCATGAGTTTTTGCCCCAAGGCTTATTCCGAGTAGAGAGAATGCCACCAGACAATGAGTGAATACAAAGGAGAAGGAAGAGTTCTATTTATAGCCATATGAAAAGGTAATTGGGGACAATCACCTGATGTGTGACTAATAAAACCTTCCCAGAATATACATAAATACATAACCCATCTCCTGGAGAAACCGGGTCGGATTCAGAGACAAATGGACCGCCAATTGGCGGTCACTTTTTCCCGGATCCGGCCCATTTTCGGATATGTTCTTTATTTCTTCAATTCTTTACATCGGGTGCATTCAGATCGGTTATAGGAGTGTCGTCCCGAATCTAATTGCCAAAATACTCCTCATGATGGTGAAGTTTCTTCATTTGCTCATTGGTCCTTTGGTTTTACATTCTGGTCCCTTTCTCTTGCATCTCAGTCCACAAGTCTTGCAACTTTGTTGTTTTTCTTGCTTTTAAGTTCTTTTATAGTCTCTCATTCTCAAACCCAATTATTACGGAAACTCAAACATAAAACTCATTATATAACATTGTTTAGGTGAAAGATAATGGATATAAGACCCCAATATATGCATGATATGATGTCAATCAGTAACTCTTTCCTAAGTGGCTCCGCCAGAAACATTCATATAGTCACATGACATGTCGACTGAAACACCACCATGCAATCATATGCACATCAATACTCAGCATGCATGCAACTACGTCTGAATATCAAGAGAGACAGACATGACATGAAACTGAAGAATAACAAATCAATACTTGCCTGTCTTGCAATCACAACATTAATTCCACAAATCACTTCCAATCTCCATATCCTCCAATCATCTCATCAACTTTAGCCTCAATCTTATCTTACAAAGCCAAACCAATCCATTAACCTAATTAATCACCCAACATGATTAGTTTCTTAAGTAGAGTTTAGGATTTTAACAATTAGTTAACAGGTTTGTACTGTTTTCGTTTGTAATTTTGGATAATTTTTGGATAACCATCTTTAGAAAAAGTAAAATTTGACTTGGAAGAAGCCCAAAAACTTCTTAAGGATTTGGACAATCCAGTAGATGAAGAAATCGAAGACATTATGTCATCATTGAGCGACGGTCCACCGATAAGAGTCAATGGTTAGTTATAATCAAACAAGAATTTGAAGATTTCACTATAATGGTAAAGTATTTAGCTAACTTTTTGGAAATTGTTTAATTTATATTTACATTTGATGATTTTAAGGATACCCCAGAAGAGATATAACTGTCCTTCCCTTTTGAACTGGTTGTGGGCGAGGAGGGATTCAAACCCCTGATACCGTAGTTCGTAGCTATGTATTCTAATTCTTAGCTATAGGCCCATGACTACCCTAGTCTTAAAGAAGGAACATTTCCTCTCCTCAGTCAAGCAATTTCAAATGTTAAAGCACGTTTCTCTTTTGCTTAAGGTATCGGTTCATATAGGGTTGCTTTGACCTTGTCATCGGGACTATGAGTTTTATGTGGCAGCAGCAACCCTCCGCTGAGGTAGACGTCGAGTAATCTTCTCATGTTGATAGTCCTACGCAAATTGATGAGATTAGAAAGTGAAAGCGCGGGAAGAGGCATTCCTGCCACTGCTGGTCAGGAGGTGCTACGGCTGGTTTGAGGAATTAAACAATCTTAATTTCGGAATCTCGGGCTCACATGATTTTTTGGAAGCTCAACTGACGGAGAATTTGAGAAGTCCCCCGTCTTTAGTGAAGAATGTGAAGTCTCGAACTTTGAAAAATTCTCATCAGAAGAAACCAAACTCCGACTTCATTTTGCTACCACGTAACATAAGAAAGGAAGTGAAAAAAGAACTTGGTGTGTGTTCCGAACCCCAATTACATTTGGCTGAATCCAAAGAAATTATGGAGTTGATAAATTAAGATTCAGAATTGGTTGAACCCAAAGCTTCCCAATTAATTATCAAACCCGTGACTACGGTGCTTAAGGATTTTAAGCAAATGCCTCATTGGAATTATCCATGAGAGAAAGATCTAGGGATTATTGTGGGGCTGGATTCATGACAATTGATGATCAAGTTATCTTGAACACATTCTTATCCATTCCCATTAAGTTCTAATCATTTCGTTGCATTTTCAATTTGGACATAACATGATTGTAATTGTGAATGTTAATTTTGGCAGTAGTGATCTTTGGATACAAGACGACATCACCTTGCATCGACATGAGTTGTGGGTCCTTCTTTTCGGTAGAGAATTTGGGGATTGTGTTATTGAGTCATGGTGTAACACACGGAGAATGAAAAGTTGTGGGCAAATGGTTGGTGGAAAGCGGTGGACTTATTTTCCAGCCAATCTGAAGGTATTTATTAGTACTTTTCCCAACAATGTTTGGTAATACAAATGCTTAATAAATGACTACCTTGTTTTGAAAAGAGTTGTTTTCATAACAGGGATGTGGAATCCTTCAAAAAGTGTTCGGGGTTGGATATGATGACAGTTAAGGCGGATGCCATTTTCGTAGCCGTGAACTTCGACTACCATGGGGAATTATTGGTGCTAGATTACAAAGACGGTGTAATACATTGTTACTAACTTTTTATGGCCCAGTCGAGCTAAAGGCGTGGCACAAGTAGGAGAGAAATTATCAACATTACGTTGTTTACACTAAGTGGGCTACAATTCTTTACTACTTGTGCTGGTCAGATTCGAAAGGAATGTGTTCTAAAATTTTTACTTTTATATGTCAATTATTATGAATTAGATGTGCAAACATTTTGTCCATTGATTATGATATTCGTCTTTTGGAAGTGTTAAAGAAAAAACGCTTGATCCTTAACCGTAGAGCTCTAAAACATAATGGTTTAAATAAATCAAAAGTTATTCACAATCATGGTAATTAACATAGAACACTAATCACCGAGATAAGATTGCCGTGTTGGTCATCGATTGTTGTAGCTCTACAAATAATTGACGACACAAGTATATAAAAGAGGAAAAAATTGCTTTTATATATTAAATAAACCTACAAGTAAAACATTGTGGAATTGTGTTTCGTGTCATTAATGTTTTACTGTGTCTTGGATCCTAAGATATGAGACTTATATCTTTTTACTCAAGAAATGCTTGATTTGATTATTGTCAAAAGTTATCAATGAGTATAGTGATAAAGACAATAGTTGGTTGAACATGACTTGTGCTGGAAAAGATATATAGTCAAACGATTATCATTGCCCCTCTTAATTGAGTGATGATATTAGTGGACCCCTTAATAAAGTAAAATTATAATGTGCACAATGTAACTTGAGTTAAGTTACATAGTTATAATTAGCTTAAAGAGATCAAGAAATGAATATAATACAAAGATTACACATTTTTACTTTGTATATATTCTTAATATCATGAGGCAAGGGATAGACACAAGTGATGCACTTACATCACTAAATGGATCGTGTTTAGTTTGAGTGGAACAAGACATCTATGCTAATTGGGTAACTATAATGTGTAGTGATTGACATCACCAACTTCTTCCCCTCTTTTCCCACTTGCCTCATGATATTAACAATATATATTCATTCCCATCGAGTCAAGATCCGAAGATCTCGTCTCTCCTACTATCGACAGAGTGGCAACGCCGATCAGGCCATGACGGTCGGGATCAGATCACTCTTCTAATGCGCCCGAAATCCTTAGGGTCAATGTCTACTTGATTTTAAAATTAGGATCTTAATTAATGTGATTTTTGGGGCGAAGGAAATGGTGATGAAATCCCCCACCTTATCTTATATGGGACAACCCTTCCTTAGTAGCGTTTTGGAGTCCTAATCTAACAATCAACTCTCCAAACAAACGCTCAACTCACACTTGTTGCAATGCACTTCCTAAGTAATGCATGAATGAGATAAGGAAATGCGTACCTCACGCCAGCACTCAGCAACTGAAAGTAAAGTTAAAATAAAAGACAATGTACGTGCCTAAGTTGAGCACATGATGCATGACCTAAACAAGAAATAATGGCTAATCTTTTGCTTTGGGTTTTAAGGTCCAAGTTGCTTAAAAGGAGATTGATTATTGATCTGGGAACAAACTATAAGTCAAAACATGCCAAATCGAGTCCCAGATCACTATATCCGATAATACCACAGGCCAAAGAAAAACGAAAGGAAACAGAGCTCACCAGACCACTGATTGGCGGTCTATGCCGCTCTGTTTGGCTTCAAATTTCTCCTGGTTCTTTCCCTTGGTCCTCAGAGTCTCCTGAAACAAAGAAAACTACAAAACACAAATTAAATCTACTCGAATCGTCCAAACTAGAGTCTGGGCTGGCACCTCACCGGTTGCTGGTGTCGGCGTGCGGTGGTCTCCATTCCTCTTGCGCCGTGTTCGTCTTCGCCGTCGTGTGCTCCGCCGTTGAAGCTCGCCAAGGTAGGTGCAGGTATGGCCAGCCACCATTTAATTCCAGAACTCAATTTTGCCTCCCAGATTCGTGAATTTGGAGAACCATTCTACGATCGAATCGTAGCTAAAGGGTGGTACCATTTGTTGTATGAGGGCGACGAAACCATGTACGTAGAGCCTCTCGTACTTGAGTTCTTTACTAAACTCGAGTGTGACCAGACCGGACCACTCGAGTTTAGTGTCCGTCTAAGAGGGGTGAATCACACCGTGACACCCCAATTTATCTCCGACGCGACTGTGATCCCCTTAGTCGATGAGCTCGTGCCTACCCACGACATTAATTTTTACCGATCTATGCTTGGGCGCGGGCAACCTATATCATCGCATGGGGGAGTACTTAATGCGTACATTTACTCCAATGTGCACATTGTAGCAAGGTGGGTGTGTAGAAATGTGTTGGGCCAAGAGCGGACCTCCACATTTTTCACACCTAGTTTGCGAATCGTGTATAGTCTTATGGATGGTTCACCTCACTGCATTTGTCGAACATTGTTCGACGTTTTGGTGAACGCTAAGCTGAAAGAAATACATTGTTTGCCTACTCGAGGTAGCAAAGATTGTGTGGCATGTTGGACATCCCACGATTTGAACACATTCTGAGGCGCCAAGGCACCGACCTCGAGGTAGCAAAGATGACCCCGTCATTTCGCCATTGCCTTCCTGAGGCATGGGTGCCTGACTACATGGAGGAGGATGTTAGAGCCAGTTCCTCAAGCTCGTCTGTGAGCTCAGGAATACTCTTTAACACCGACATTTATGAGATGGCGGTCGAGCAGCAAAACGTCATCTTAGCCAAACAAAACCGGAAATTCTATAGGAAATTGTCGGCTCTTGAGAGAGGTGCCTCTTCTAGCACCTCTGGCCGTCGTCATTAGTTCGGTACACCTTATCCATGCATTGACACCATTTTGCCATACATTGAGGACAATGCATGGATTAGGTGTGTGGGGGGGTGTTTTCACGTTTATACATAGTTTGTGTGTCTTTTTGTTTTTATTTTTGTTTTCTTTTGGTTGTACGGCTATGGTCATGTTAGTGTGACGCATTTAACATTGATATATTTGCTTGCCATGATCCTTGGGTGACTTGTCTTCTTTTGCTTGCCTAGTGCTTTAAAATTTTCACATTTCTTTCAAAATCTTCATGTGTTTGTGAAAGAAAATGTTTTTGTAGATTTTGTGTGTGTTTAGCATGTGCAAAACCGTTGAGAGGCAAAGTAAAAAGAAAGCTCCCAAAATTGTCTTGAACATGATGCATTAGGATGTGTAGTTTACTGGCTTTAGGTCTTATCGAGTCGTTAGGATGCACCCCGGTTTTCCCTCGAGGGGCGAGTAATAATAGGGTTTCAGTACTCAAACCAATAAACAAGTCCACCCTGAACCTAGTGAGTCAAATAATTCGTGTCTGTTAGTATAAGGAAGTTTGTCGTAGTCAAGGGTCCTCAAACGCTTTTGGTGAAACTGTAAGTGTAGGGGTTTTTGTTCCCATGTAGATAAGTGAAAAAGTGGTGTTCTCTTTTCTCGCACGACTCCTATCACTCGGGAAATTAGGTCTGAGAGGACTTAGTGCCTGGGGCTCTCGAGTCATCTGACTTGGGATGCACCGGCCAAACTTCCATTACACTAGTGGTAGGGATCACCCTATGTGAAGATTTGGGGGAAGGTCTACGTGATAGTGTAAGTCCTCATAGGCAATGATGCACGAAACCCGACCCTGGGAGAATCAAACACCAACCAATAAAATGCTCCAAAAAAATAAATTCAAATAAGAACCTTAATGGAGTTTACCCATTGTATCACATTCAGAAGTTAAGGTTGCCCATGTCTTTCACTTAAGTCCTCAACTAACTTTCATGAATGATTCATTAAGGATAGGTGTGTAGACTGACTACTTACATAGAGTCGGCCCGTAGTATTACCGCGTCCAATTATCGACAAAATGAGCCATCGGGTCGTGTAGTTAGGTTGAATAATGCATCTTTGTTCGGATTTTGTGGGTGTATCCGCTGAAAACCCTCAGGAGACAACACTCCTCCTCCTTGGCAACAAGGAGGTTTAACGACTTGTTGCACATGTGACTGACATCATTTCATGCATATATTTGTGTCTTATATATGTTATCTTTCACCTAAACAATGCTACGTAACGAGTTTTATGTTTAAGTTTCAGGAATAAGCAAGTTGAGGAGAAGAGGCACAAAAAGGACTCAAAAGCAAAGAAAATGACTGAGTTGCAAGACTTGGGGACTGAGATGCAAGAGGGAAGGACCCGGATGAAAGCCTAAATGACCAATGAGTAAATCAGGAAACTCCACACATCATGAGGAGTATTTTGACAATTAAATCCGGGCCCAACCATCAACAACCAAATTGGGTTCATCAAACACCAAGAAATCAATCCAGAACTGAGCCACCAAAATCCAGACTCGATCCAACACTTATAGACCGCCAATTGGTGGTCCATTTGGATCCAAACCTGATAAGACTTGGCCAGGTGTTGTATTAGTATGTATTTAGTCCATTTATGGTATGCGTTTAGTCCCATACCGGGGGATTGTCCCGGATTACCTTTTTCTATGGCTATAAATAGAACTCCTCCTCCTCCATTGTATTCTACCCATTGCTTGGTGGCATTCTCTCTACTTGGAGTAAGCCTTGGAGCAAAATCTCAAGGTGGAGAAGAATGTTACCTTCAATGTGAGTCATCTAATAAAATAATTTTTCCATTGTTTTGTTCTTATGTTGTTTCTTTATGCATGCTTAGCTTAGTTTTATTTCTTTGATTCTAGGTTAAAGTAGTTAGAATGTTTTCTTATTTAGTTTAATTGTTCGGGTAATGTGTAGTGAGTAGATCCATCCCCCTTTGGGGGTGGAGATGATGTTCATACATGCATTAAAGAATGAATATGAATGCTTTATATTTTGATTGTGTTGATAAATGTGAATGTACGCTTGCTTGTTAGAGTAGAATACTACACTTGATGGATTTTGCCACACATCTTAGACACCTCCCATGCTTGTTTAGGTTCTGAAATAACCAGCTTGTGTATATGAATGTTAATCAACTAGGTTAGTGAATGGATTGATAGGTTTTGCCATAACCTTTAGACACTTCATATGCATGAAAAAACTACCTACATTTGTGCCTATAGAATGCATTCTTGACCATTTTTTTACATGTGTGCACACACTCCACCCCTTAGGGGTTTTCCATTTCTGATTTCCATCTTTCAATTTCCATCGCTTTCGTTTTCCTTGTTTGATGCTTACTCGTTTAGTGTAGTTAGTCTAGTTTACTGTAATCACAACTTCTTCCCCTCTTTTCCCACATGCCTTTGAACAAACCAGAGTCTACACACCTCCTTGTGGATCGACCCGTATTTGTCACCATTTCAACGCGGCCGTGCACTTGCGGTATTTAAAACGATTAAACAAATTTTTGGCGCCGTTGCCGGGGAGGTGCTCTATCCAGACTTTGGTTTGGACGATTCGAGTGGTTTTAATCTTTTGTTTTTAGTTTATTTTTGTTTCAGGGACATTCATCAAAGGGACAGACCAGGAGAAATTTTGAGCAGAGAACTGCTTTTTGGACCGCTAATCAGTGGTCTGAGACTACCAATTGGCGGCCCGGTGAGCTTCTTTTGCTCCCATTTTTGTTCTGGTGGTTTGTTGTTTCAGTCTAGTCTGTGAGTTCAATTTGTCATGTTTCAACTGGTAGTTAGCTCTCATTAATCAATTCCCCTTTTAAGACAACTTGGACCATAAAACTTAAAGCAAAAGATTAGACTTCTTGCCATCTAGGTCATGCATCATTTGTAGACCTTGCACACATTTGTCTTTTCTTTTCTTTAAATTCTTGTTGTCGATTGCTGGCGTGAGGTACGTGCACCCATTTTGTCCTTCATGCATGGTTAAAGCATGCATTAGTTAGTAAGGTGCATCGGGACAAGAGTGAGGTGAGTGCTTGTTTGGTGAGTTGTTTGCTAGCCAAAGATTTCAAAATATCTTTAAGGGGCATCACCTATAGGCTTCAAAGATAAGGTGGGGAATTTGATCACCCCTCCCTTAACCCCAAAAAGCACACTCAAGCACATTCAAGCACAGTCACCGGGAACCCGGGCAAGAGGCCCCGGGTTGATGGAGGAGGATCACGCCAGTCTGGTGCGTGTGGTACGTGTGGGAGATCCCATCCGGGTCAGGAGTGCCCCCGACGTACAAGTGCATGCTTGGGATGCGGTCATATGGGCCATTTCATCCGAGATTGCCCGAGCAGGCAGGGCGAGACGAGTAGGAGGCCAGGACCACCGGTCTCAGGGAGGAGCGGAGGCAGCAAGTCCGATGTTCCGCAGAGCCAGACCAGGAGAGTAGGGCGAGTCTTCACCGTCCGAGCTGAGGAGGCGAAGGACTCCAAAACCGTCGTGGAAGGTACCCTTGTCATTTCAGGTTTGGTTGCTCGTGTTTTATTTGATTGCGGCGCCACACACTCCTTCATTTCGGAGAAGTTTGCTGGCGAGTTGGATCGGACCCCTGAGCTACTGACTGGTTTGTTGGAAGTCAGTACGCCCATGGGTGAGGTGGGCACTGTGGGGAGCTTCCTCCCCAGCACCACAGTTTTTTCGGGAGATCATGATTTTCTGGCAGATCTGGTTTTACTACCGATGGAGGATTTCGACGTCATACTGGGGATGGCCTGACTATCACAGTACGATGTGCGAGTCTTTTGCCGTGAGAAGAAGATCCTTATTTCGAGGAAGGATGTGCTTGATGTGTTGATCAGAGGGACGAGGAGTAGAGGGGGTCGTCTGATTGTGTCTGCGGTTAAGGCGCAGAGGCTGATACGTCAGGGTTGCAGAACATTCGTGGCGACTTTGGTTGTTCCTGATCCTGAGACGAGGAGGCTGGAGGATATAGAGGTCGTACAGGAGTTTCCATATGTGTTTCCTGTAGAGATTCCTCGTTTGCCGCCGCACCGACAGATCGAGTTCGGCATTGAGTTGGTGGCTGAGGCGACACCCCAGTCCAAGGTTCCGTATCGGATGGCACCTGCTGAGTTGACAGAGCTGAAGAAGTAGTTGCAGGAGTTGATGGACTCCGGGTTTATCCGACCGAGTGTCTCACCATGGGGAGTGCCTGTGTTGTTCGTGAAGAAGAAGGATGGGTCGTTGCAGATGTGCATCGACAACAAGATGCTGAATAAGGTTACCGTCAGGAACCGGTACCCTTTGCCCAGGATTGATGATCTGTTTGATCAGTTGTAGACGGCGAGCGTGTTCTCAAAGATTGATCTGTGTTTGGGTTATCACCTGTTGCGGATCAGAGAGGCCGATGTTCAGAAGACAACCTTCCGGACACGGTACGGGCACTATTAGTTCTTGGTGATGCCGTTTGGACCGACGAATGCACCTGCAACATTCATGGACCTGATGAATAGGACCTTTCAGCCGTACCTCGACAGATTTGTTATGGTGTTTGTGGATGACATCTTGGTGTACTCGCCTGAAAGGGAGCAGCATCAGGAGCACCTGAGGATTGTGCTTGGCATCTTGAGAGATCAGGAGCTGTATGCCAAATACACGAAGTACGAGTTTAGGTTGGATCAGGTGGCATTTCTGGGGTATATTGTGTCAGCAGATGAGATTTCAGTGGATCCGGCGAAGGTTGAGGCTGTGACTCAGTGGAGAGCCCCGACGAGCGTGACTGAGATTAGGAGCTTCGTGGGACTAGCTGGGTATTACAGAAGTTTCATTCAGGACTTTTCCAGACTTGCTTCGCCGCTGACGGCGTTGACGCAGAAGGGCGTCAAGTTCGTTTGGTCCCAGAAGTGTGAGGACAATTTCCAGTAGCTGAAGAGGCGACTGACGACAGCGCCGATTCTGACGCTACCGAGTGGCAGCGAAGGCTATGTGATTTACAGTGATGCATCAGGGGTTGGCTTGGGCTGTGTTCTGATGCAACACGGGAAAGTGGTGGCGTACGCTTCGAGGCAGCTGAAGGTGCACGAGAAGAACTACCCTACTCATGATTTGGAGTTAGCAGCGGTGGTTCATGCGTTGAAGACCTGGCGACATTATCTTTATGGAGAGGAGTTTGAGGTCTTCATGGATCATCAAAGTCTGAAGTATCTATTCTCGCAGAAGGAGCTGAATATGAGGCAACGTAGATGGCACGAGTTCATTAAGGACTACGACTTCACCATCTCCTATCATCCAGGGAAGGCGAATTCGGTTGCGGATGCACTGAGCAGGAAGGTTGAGGTGTCAGTTGCTAGTTTGTGCATTTAGGAGTGGAGACTACTCGACACGTTGTCAGAGTGGAGGTCGTTCACATAGGGCTCTGAGAGAGCAGTGTTAGCTGGGCTTCGGGTAGAGCCTTAGACCGTCTTGCGAGTGGTGCAGGCTCAGCAGGATGATGAGGATTTAGCTGGTCTGCTGCAGTTGGCTGCCAGAGATAGATCAGACTTCAGTGTGGGGGTCGATGGTGGTATGAGGTTCAGGAGTCGGATCAGGGTGCCGAAGATTGATGGGCTAAGAGATGACATCATGGAGGAGGCACACCGAGCGAGATATATCATTCACCCGGGGAGTACGAAGATGTATAAGGACCTACAACGGAACTTCTGGTGGAAGGGCATGAAGAGAGATATTGCGGATTTTGTGAGCCGGTGCTTAGTCTGTCAGCAGGTGAAGAGTGAGCATCAGTGACCGGCAGGACCGATGTAGTGTATTGAGCTTCCAGAGTGGAAGTGGGAGCATGTGACAATAGACTTTGTCACGGGGCTGCCGAAGATGAGGAGATCCCACGACGCGATTTGGGTGATAGTCGATCGACTGACCAAGTCGGCGCACTTCTTAGCGATCAGGACCACGTTGCCTCTGGAGGGTCGAGCTAAGTTGTACGTGGAGGAGATAGTCAGGCTGCACAAAGTACCAGTGAACATCATCTCAGATCGAGATGCCAGATTTACATCCATGTTTCGGGGGAGTCTGCAGCAGGCTTTGGGGACGCGACTGAGGTTCAGTACAACGTTTCACCCACAGACAGATGGTCAGTCAGAGAGGACGATCCAGACCCTAGAGGATATGCTGAGAGCATGCACACTGGATTGGTCAGGACACTGGGATGAGCACCTGCCATTGATAGAGGTCGCCTACAACAACAGCTACTATTCGAGTATTGGGATGGAACCGTAAGAGACATTGTACGGGAGGCCTTGCAGATCACCGGTATGCTGGAGTGAGGTGGGCGAGAGGCAGTTAGTGGGGCCAGAGCTCGTGCAGATGTATGCAGAGAAGGTGGACGTGATAAGGAGGAGATTGGCCACATCACATAGCAGGCAGAAGTGTTATGCTGACAGACGCAGACGGGCGTTGAGTTTTGAGGTTGGTGACCACGTGTTTCTGAAGATCTCCCCAGCTCGGTGAGTGATGAGGTTTGGGAAGAAGAGGAAGCTCAGTCTGAGGTATGTCAGACCGTTTGAGATCCTAGACCGAGTCGGAGAGGTTGCCTACAGGATTGCATTGCCACCGCAATTTTCGGGTCTTCACAACGTCTTCCATGTATCGATGCTGAGGAAGTACGTTGCAGATCCAGCTCGTGTGATTGAGATTGCAGTACCAGAGATTCAGCAGGACTTGTCGCTCGAGGAGAGACCGGTCGAGATCGTGGATCACATGGATCATCAGCTCAGGAGGAGGACCATTCCGATGGTGAAGGTCCGGTGGCAGCATCACAGTGAGCGCGAGGCCACTTGGGAGATCGAGGAGGAAGTTCGGAAGCAGTATCCGAAGCTTTTCGGTGAGTTGCTATTTTGATTTCGGGACGAAATCCTTTTAAGGAGGGTGGATTGTTAGGTCCCTAAGCCCACTTAGTGCTAATGGTGATTAGAGGAGGAGTTTAGCATGGGGAATAGAGGATCTACAGTGGTCGGCATGGGTTGGAGGCGGGAATAGTGTGCGTGTGTGGGGGTATGGTGGCTGGATGGGATTGGTGATGGATTTGGTGAGATTGGGTTTGGGTTAGAAGAAAACGTTGGGGTTCTTCTTCCTTTTCTTCTATTCTTCTTCCATTCATTCTACTCCTCACTCCACCTCCGACTCACATATTCTTCTCCTCAGCTCCCACGTCCACCGTCGAGCGGAGCTCCGGCCAGGAGCAGCAGGGTGTTGGAGGAGGAACGCGGCGCGTACGCGACTGCTGAGGATGGAGTGCGGTTTGGACCTCCAACCTTTTCCGGTGATCACACTTGAGGTATGCCGGCTTCTAGTGTGGTTTTGTTGTTCCCCACGTTGGTGGGAAGGTTGTGGTCGGTCGCGGGAGGTCGGAGACCTAGCCGGCGACGAGATACAGCGTAAGATCCTTGGCTGGCGCAAGGTTGCTGTCGACCAACGGTCGACCGGTGCCTTCGGGCGATCGACCGGTTTTACCTTTTTGCCTGACTTTAACCATCACCGGTCGAACGATGCCTTTGTGGCGGTCGACCGGTTGCTTATGTGCTGGTGTGTTTGAGGCCTACTGTCGGTTTTCGGTCGACCGTGACTTGTTTTGGGGTCGATCGAAACTTAAGTGTACTTGATAATTATACATGATGTTCGACCGTTTTATGTATCGTGTTCGACCGTTATATGACATAGACTATTAGGATGACCTTGGTAGTTTTCGGTCGACCGGGATCCCTAAGTCGGTCGACCGAATAGACTATGATTTTGACCAACTCTGGATTTTGACCTCGTATTCGGTCGACCAGTTTTAGACTGTTGTTCGATCGTTTGGACTTAAGTGACGCGCAGAAGAGTTCGACCGTCGTAGCCTTTCGGTCGACCGAACCTACTGGGGACGGTCGACCGGTTTGGCTCTTCGGAACTGAATTCCTGGTCTTGTGATCGTGTCAACTCTGTCCACGGAAGCCCGTGTCCTCGCTTAGAGCGTGAGCCGGGAGGTGACGACGGGTGCGTGCTCGTACCACCCAGGGACCGCCGTGTGGAAGAGTGTGGACACTTGGGTCGCGCCACCTCCGTATCGGACGTGGTGTGACGGGTTGTGCCTTACTCTCTAATGAGTAGCAGACCTAAGGGATCACGGATCCCAATGCGTGTGACGCATGGCTCGTGGAGCATGATGACCCTGCAGACTACGGTCTGGACCCGTCTGATGTTGTGCCGGACGTATGTTGTACCGCCGAGGTTGTGCCGGCGATGATGATGCCGCCGAGGTTTTTGCCGGCGATGATTATGCTTACGATGTTCCGGCTTGTGGTTGTGTCATCCGATGTTCTGCTGGACGTTTGTTGTACCGCCGATGTTGTGCCGGCGATGCCGCTGATGTTGTGCCAGCGATGATCCCCGATTGGGCACCTATCCTGGGATGTTGACCGACCGGGCTACGACTCCGTCGAAGGTGGTGTAGACCACGTGGTTCCTTGCGCGGAAGTGAGGACGCTCCTCACCGATCCCTTAGGCTCGTGTAGTCGCGTGTGGTGGGATGCCTCGCGTGCTGTCCGTAAGACCGTATGTGCCTACGGTAGGTTTCCGAGGGAGACCCGTTGTTGTTGCTGGATTGATGTCCTTGTGGACCCTGTTGAGGGTCGTTGTTGTTGAACTGAGGTCCCGTTTACCCTGTGGAGGGACTTGATGCATTGCAGATATGACATGATATGCCACTAGTATGATATGTTCATTTACCGTACTATTGCATGCATATAAGTGAGCTTGGCATACGGGGTTTCCTAATGGGAAACTCAGGCATCGTTGTTTGATTCATGTTTCAGGACCGCAGTAGGTTCTGTCGGGTGGCGAGAGCTGGCGCACACATTTTGGGGCCAAGATCCTCATCGGACTATTCGAGTTCGTCGTTATTACTTTACCTGTCTTATCATTGTATTGTTGTAATTCCGTCTTTTGACAAACTCTGTTGTATTATTGGTGCACCGACTGTTGACTTATATGAGTAACATTCCTGTTGATGATTTTATCTGAGTAATCTCTTGATTGTTTAAAATTTTAAATTTCCGCTGTTTCGGGATGTTACACATAAAATTGGTGAACATCAATTGGGTTCAGAAAGACAACCTTGAGATCTTTCAACCCGTGAAACGGTAGAGCTGTGTGAAGTCTGGAGGAGCATCAGTTGGGGAGTTCGTCTGTAAAGATTGATTGATGCATATTGTAGGATGCTAATCCTAATTGGGTTTTATTGTTGATTTAGGTGGAGTTTAGGGGAGATAGAGATGGACGGCTGGGATTGGAAGGAGATGGATGAAGGGCTTGGATGATTTGGATGAGATGAGTGGTTGAGATGGAGAGGAGTGGAATGGATGGTGTGGATTGAGTGGAGGAGATATTTAGGTGGGTTTTCCCTCTCCCTCTCTCTCTCGTTGCTCTCTCTCACTTCCGTTTCTCACTCTCTCTCTCTACCTCAGTGGTGTGCTCCGGCAAGAGGTTCGAGCTCCAGTGGGTTGGTGATCTCCGGCGAAGTGAGGAAAGCGAAGGTGGTGGTTGGAGGTGAGTTGTTGGTTTTACTCGCTCCTTTGCGTTGGTTCTCTCACCCTCCTACCTAACTCGTGTTCTGTGGTCATGGTTTGGTGTTGGAGGTTGGCGGAGGTGGATTCGTGGCTGTGGATCGTCGAGGAGGCGATTGATCGTCGTTTGCACGCGAGGTTCGTCGACGAATCGTGATTTGGGGAGACGTGCTCGTGGAGGCGTCGTCGTGGTTCTTCAGAGGCTTCTTCAAGCCTTCTGGTATGTCAAGCTCGCTCACTTAATTAGCGTGAGTATTTGGAAGTCGACGGTAGGCCTTTCGGCTCGTCGCGAGTAAATGTGCAGCAGATTTCACTGCCTGATCGGTCGACCGGTTGGTGCAAACGGTCGACCATTCGTGATGAGAATTCGGGTTCTGCCTCAAATCAGTCGAACGATGCCCTTGGGGCGGTCGACCGATCGTGCGTGGGAGGCAAGCCTGGTGAGATTCGGTCGACCGGGTCCCCTTTGCCGGTCGACCGTGTGCACCGTCATGGGTCGGATAGGGCGTTGACCATCTAAACGGTCGACTGCCTCTATGACATCGTCCGACCGTGACTTAAGTGGATGGTGTGGTCGGTTCGACTGAATGTGGATTCGGTCGACCAGACCTGTGTGCTGAGCGTGGGGAACGCTCTGGTAGAATTCGGTCGACCGAGGAGGTCTCGGCGTTCGACCGGATTCAGGGTGCGAGTGAGGGATTATTCCTGGTGGGATTCGGTCGACCGAGAGTGCTCGGGTGTTCGACCGAATTCGTTGTGGAGTTGTGGGATTTGTCCCTGGTGACTTTCGGTCGAACGGGGCCCCTTTGTCGTTCGACCGATTGTTCCTTTTGTTCGGTGAACCTGGGAGTTGACCATCTAAACGGTCGACCGTCCCTTGACTTTGGTTCGACCGAACGAGTGCGGTGGGTGGGAATCGGTCGACCGAGGGAGTGTCGGTCGATGCGATTGCCCTGTATTTGCTTGATTCGGTCGATCGGGACTTTTGGTTCGGTCGACCGTTTGTGTCCAGTTTTGCACTATCGAGGTGCTGTCGTTGTGGTCGTCTGTGTGGGGGCGAGTGTGGTGCCGATGTTCTTTCGGCAAGTGTGCTAGGGTGCACGAGTGTTGCGGTGGTTGGTTGAGAAAGACGTGGAGCCCCGTAACGGTGTGAGAGCTTGGGATTGGCTGAAATAGGCCTGAGGCCCAGCTTAGAATTGTGGTGTTGCGGTGGTTGGTTGAAAGAGACCTGGAGCCCCGTAACTGTGTGAGAGCTGCGGTTGGTTGAAAAAGACCTGGAGCCCAGCTAGTCTGTGCGGGGTTGGTTGAAAAAGACCTGGAGCTCCGTAGTGCGTTCAGGTTGGCTGAAAGAGGCCTGGAGCCTGAGCAGGGACCGCGTGTAGGGGTTGGTTGAAAAAGACCTGGAGCCCTTAGACGTTTGGGTTGGTTGAAAAAGACCTGGAGCCCAGCTTGGCGACGAGTGTGTGTTGCGGTGGTTGGTTGAGATTAGACCTGGAGCCCCGTGACTGTGGTGTGTGCTGTGGTTGGGTGAAAGAGCCCTGGAGCCCAACCCGTTGAGATGCTTTTCTTGTTTTGTAGAATTGCATGCTAGGGTGTCTTTCAGTTCATGTATTTAGAGTTTGGCATACGGGGTTTCCTTCTGGAAACTCAGGCATTGTTGCATGTTTACTTTCAGGTCGTGATCGGCGATAGGGGGTGGTGGCCGAGGAGAGGAGCACCGCTACCGGATCCAGCTTTATCTCAGTTGAGGTCGAGTGATTACTGCTTCTATTTGTATAGTCTTTTGATGTAATCACAACTTTTGAAATACTCTAATGTTCATATATATATATTATATATGTTGGTGCACCTGTATTTAGTATTTGCGTGATATCCTCTGTTGATTGTGTGTTATTAAAATTTTAAATTTTCCAGTTACACATATAACGAAAAAAGTGGGTTTATTTTTGTAAGATTGAACGTACAATATATTATGTAAATATATTGTGTAAATGTATTATGTAAATGTAATAACAATTTTCTACTTACGATATAATTAGCTTGGTGATTCTGATAAAAATGGAACTCATTATTAGTGTTATCACATTTGGATCATTTTTAATTTTCGTATAGTGTTTGATCACTTTTGAAGTATTATATATGCAGTTTGGAAATATTTCTGATCAATAAACAAATACTGTGACTTTAGGCATTTGTTATATGAGTCCAATGTTAAGTATTTCAAAACGCGTGCATTATTTATTCAAATTCTTGTCATAAATTTGTGGACTCATCAAGTATATATATATTTATCTTACAAGTTAACTAAATTCGTGTAATATTTCCATGAGCTCGTATGATATATATAAGACTATATTCATGTGATTTGTGTTTGAAACCATTTAATCAATTCATGTAATATTTATTTGAATATAAGTAAAATGCAAATGAGCTCAAAAACATATTTTGTATTCGACTTCAAGACTGGTCTTAACATGCGTGAAATATTTGTCACATTGTGTCTTGTCCTTACGCAGTTTAATTTTCAATTATGTTATAAAAATAAATTTGAACTAACTTTTACAAGATACCATGGACTCGGACATATTATAGAACGTATTGATTTTTTGTAATTGACGGATTAACTTGTGATAGACCTATGGAGCCAAAATTTCTCCATCTCGTAGACAACCTTCAAGTATCAAGTGGCCAAATGAACCAACTGAGATTAGCCTAGTTATTAGATTATATTCTTGAATTAAGAAAGACAAAGGATTATATTACAGAACAACGAGTATCATTTTGAGATTTAATCACTGCACAAAATTTCGGTAAGAAAAATAAATCAACCGCAAGTCCTTCCAAGAAAACAGAACACCCCATGTTAGAGAACTTGCTGTACTAACCATTTATAGTAACGTCATCAACAAATCAAATGTCGACGCAAAACCATCTAATTAATAACCTCCCCTTCCCTCCATATTTCCCTCTCCACCGTCCCTTCCATCACTCCAAACAGACTCTCTCTCTAAAAAACAAAAAAAAAAAAAAAACACCACCACTTTCTTCCTCTCGAAATCAACACACAAAAGAAAAGAAAGACATACCGTAGGAATCAAATAGAGACCAACCATGTTTGGTCTCAATCCCCATTCCCTCTTAATCACCACACTAATCACAACCCTCTTAAAATTGCCATGCACAAACGCCAAGCTCTCAACCACGTACTACCAAAAAACATGCCCACGCCTTCAGGAGATCATCCAAACCACCGTGACTGGCAAGCAAATCACCAACCCTACCACGGCTGCAGGCACTCTCCGTCTCTTCTTCCACGACTGCTTCTCCAACGGCTGCGACGCGTCAATCCTCGTCTCCTCCAACTCCTTCAACAAGGCCGAGCGCGATGCCGATATCAACTTGTCTCTACCCGGGGATGCATTTGATGTTGTTGTGAGAGCGAAGTCGGCACTCGAGGTTGAGTGCCCTGGTGTTGTGTCTTGTGCTGATATTCTGGTTCTTGCGACGCGCGATTTGCTGACTATGCTTGGAGGACCCTTTTTTACGGTGAGGCTCGGAAGGAGGGATAGTGTTGTGTCCAAGGTTGGGGATGTGGAGAATTCTATTCCTAAGGCTTCTTTGTCTCTGTCTCAGATCATGAAGCTCTTTGCTTCCAGGTATGTAAACACAATGAGTTCGAATTAAACGTCAAATCAATTGTTTCGCGACATCGTGTTACTTTTAAACAATGGGTGCCTTAAAAACAGACATCGGTAGTTTTTGATAAAATCATGATTCTTCGTTCCGTGGCGTTCAAACAAAATCTATCTGAAAAAATGTGCCCAATTTTTGGCATTTAACGTTAGGTTTCAAAACACGAGAAAGTAAGTTTTTCTCATTTTTGGGTGTGATTCAAGTAAAATGTTTGTTGTTTGGACATCGATTTTTATATAATTACATCTTTTGCGACTAGGTTTTTTACTGTTATATCCCTGACTTTATTAAATTATTTTCATTAAATGTTATAGTTAGAAACTAATCCACTCACTTAAAATTAAATTTCTCCTTAGCATAAACTCCAAATCCACCATTTTCTCCAAAGTTTGCATTATTTAAGCTACTATTAGTCTATTTTCTCAATTGAAAACCAAAATTTATAACACTAAGGGAATGACTAGTACGTCTTTTCGTCGAGATTAGACATCGAAAAATTAAAACCCAATTTTAACATCTTAACGGTTGGAATCCGAACCTAAAAAATCCCATCAAAAATCGTGTCGTGAACGTGAAAAAACCTGTGGTTCGGAACATCTAAACGCACCCAATGTCTTGGTATATTTCTGACACCCGGATTATTATTTTTGCCTACGCATGGGCGAAGAGATTGGAATGAAATTCCATAGCACGGTCACCCTACTACGTGAAGAAATTGCAAATCCTTCCCAATATCTTATAAATACTAGAATCATCTGTTGTGATGCAAAAATAATATTGGTAACATTTGAATTAAGATTGACTGCTCAAATAATAATAATATTGCTGATGTGCGAACGTGATGATTTTTGTGCACTTGGAAATAAAATTACAAGAAGGAATTATTTGACATATGTGCTGGAAAAGTTTTATTCATTGTCAATGGGTTTTTGCTTGTACAATCCAACGAAAAGAAATAAATTTCAATTCCCCGATAAGATTCTCCGTGTTTGTATAAATAATGGGAAATGTATTTTCTTTTCACTGGAACTGTTAGGGGGGGCTCTGAAGCTGATCTTTACTCAGATTTACCATCATCACATATGCCCTTATATCAACGTCCCAAACACTGCACGTTACATGTACAAAACTGTTTGATATATGTAATTCTACAACTAATATTAAGAATTAAATTTCTAAACGCAACTTCGATTGTCATGTTCTTCCAAAATTCTACAAACTCTATTTGTAACAGAGGCAAAGGTACTTAAGTATACAATTACATTCAATTGATAATGTTTGATCCCTGCATCCATTTCATTCCATCGATCACAGGGGCTTCACGGTGCAAGAAATGGTAGCCTTGACGGGAGCCAACACAGTGGGCTCCTCCCACTGCAAAGACTTCGCCTCCCGCCTCTACCCCTCATGCCGCAACTCCTCCTGCTCGCCGGACTCTTCCCTCAATCCTGAATTCGCTGACGCCCTCCGCAAGTCCTGTAAACACTACCGCAAACGTCCCACAATCGCGGCCTTCAACGACGTAGTCACCCCCAACAAGTTCGACAACATTTACTACCAGAACCTCTGTAACGTCCCGAAACAGCGGAAGAAAATTTTCAAAATAAACATACAACATACGACCGTCAACGGTCAACAAGGGCACGTTACTGGAAAAGTCAACAGAATATATATATAAAATATCTCCACGTGGAAGTCATAATACAGAGTTTCAAAAGAGTGATCACATGTCTAATACATAACTACAGTAATCACTACCTCTACAAAAGATAAAGCGACAGGACCCGATCCCGGAGGCACTCCCCTCGGTCACCACCAACCTAAGACTGCCTGCTCCCTGAAAATGAAACATAAAATCTGCCTGAGTTCCCGAAAGGAACCCCGTATGCCAACATCTCCTACATATACAGAAATACAGATGAAAATGCCAAGAATGCTCATGCAATGCAATCCGCCTCGGGCCCCATGAATGCCCCAACCGTCACGGACCATCTCCCAGCCGCGCACAGGGGCATGGAAGACATCCCCCACCCTGCCAATCCAGGCCCACACGAGGGGGGTCGCCGCACTCATCTCCCAGCCGCACACAGGGGCAATGGGAGGCATCCCCCCTGCCAATCCAGGCCCACACGAGGAGGTCTCGGCTCTCCTCCACAGGGAAAGTGCATCCCCTTCCCCCACCAGGGAAGAAGGCATCTACCACCCACACAGGCATGGCAGGCATCCCTCTGCCGCACCGACATCCATGAGGGGTCCAACAGAAATACGCTCTCGTCGTAGGTGAAATCCGTAGCTCCGAGGTCCGGTGATCGACCGTGGGCTCGGCAGCCGGTAGTCGCCTCTGCTCGACGTCACGTATGTGGATAAATCCACCAACAAAAGATAATTCGACCCACCAGTCGAACAAGGTCAAATCTAGCGGTCGACCGTTTGGAAGGTCTACGCTATACATTTTATATACATATATATCCTGTCGGTCGAACCAGGGTCCGTTCAACCGATAAGGAAAACTGCATGAATCCTGCCCACTGCATTCGGTCGACCGAAACTCTTTCGGTTGACCGGATCAGCAGACACTTCACTACAGGAAATCTGCACGCGGTCGGTCGACCGGATCCAGAGCGGTCGACCATTTAGATGGTCAACGCTCTTGACCGACTTTGCGCAGTTCGGTCGACCGAGACACACACTCGGTCGGCCGAAGGTCTGTCTACCCTATCTACTGGGATCGGTCGACCGAACAACCACCGGTCGAACGGACTAATATAACCCTTATAAAATATTCCCGCTAAAATTTGGCATAAACGGTCGACCGTCACACAGACGTCGTTCGACCGTTTTCGGGCAGTAAGCAAATATATACTAAACTCGGTCGACCGAGACCAACTACCGGTCGACCGAAACATGCATTTTCCCTCTGGACAGGCATCATCTAGACGCTGTTCGGTCGACCGAACACTCAATCGGTCAACCAAACAGAGCGTCTTCAACCTCTGTCCAGCCGGGTTTCTCGCCGGGAAACGGCACCAACGACGCCCCCTACACTCCCACACCTCTTGGGGAGTTACTATGAAGACTTGGCATACCTTTCACCGCGAAGAAGACGTGTGCGGCGAGCTCCTCCTCCTCCGGCGTCGCTTCTAGCTTCTTCTTCTCGAGCTCCCTCCTACGGCGCCTCTTCTCCGCGTCGCCGGTGCTCAAGCTCTCCTCCTGGTCCGCCGGAAGCAAGGGAAGGGTGAGGTTTGGGTGGAAATCGAAATGGGCAACAAAGGGGACAAAATGGTTAGCTTTTGGTTTTTATAACAAAACCTAACACCTACCCCATACACCCCTCCATACTTCAACCATACTCTCACACCCCAACCATACCACCCCACTCCTCCTCTCTCTCTCTCACGACTTTACAACCTCCCTCGTGGCCTCGGTCTCCTTGCGACCAACCAGGCCCTCCTCTCTGACCCCCGAACCAAACCCTTCGTCGAGCTCTACGCCCGTAACCAGACTGCCTTCTTCAAGGACTTCGTGAGGGCCATGGAGAAGCTTAGTGTGCATGGGGTCAAGACGGGAAGGAAAGGGGAGGTGCGCCGGAGGTGCGACGCCTTTAATGATCTCAACATTAGCTGAGTGGTTTATGTACGTGATGTTGTAATATGTGTTTCGTATCAAGAGATCGACGTTGTTGTATCATGAATGTGAGTGTGTTGGGGTAGTTTGATGGCCGGAGGCAGGTTACTTATGTGAAATGATTTGGTTTCCTTGGTTTGCACGCGCGCGAGGAGTAGTTTTACTTGTAGCGTGAATATAAAAGAAACAAAACAAAAGATTTTTTTTTCTTCGTTATCATTACTTTTTACTACATATTCTACTAGTTATTTTACTAAACTTATAGTTTATAATACTAGTTTATAAAAATGCGTAATTTATGTTATCACCGTTACGAGTTTAATTTCACGACAAAAAAGCTGGTTTTATATCTTTTTGTTTATTTTCCATTATATGTACTTCTTAACTTGTTAATTTGTGCCTTGTAAAACAATTTGATGTTGGGTTTTCAAGTCAACGTGGATATTGTTGAAATGTGCCTTGAAAACCTCTCTGGGTTGGCAATTGATCGTTTGCTGTGTTCATTACAGTCGACTGCAAAGCTTATTGGATTCTCATGTCGGGACGTGCATTTAGCCTTCGGACGTCGGAGACCCACTTTGATAGTAATGTCCGTTTAACCTTCCAACGTTTGAGATCTAGTTTTTAGACAACCGCCACACCTTTGGACGTCAAGGAGCCAGTTTTTGGATAACTCACTACGGTAGAAAAATGAATATACGTCGGATATATACATCGACTATACGGCTCCCCTGACCCGACGTCTATATTTGTGTCGTATATACCTAGACGTCGGTCACTTAAAACCCGACGTCTATACATTTTTTGAAGGGGATAGACGTCGGCTACTAGGAACAACCGACGTCTATACCTTTACCAAATTAAAAAAATAAATACAAAGCAATCATAGATTCCTGCATAACAAATACATTCAACTTGCACAAGAAATTCATCCACAAACACAAATACATACACACATTCATCCACAAATACAAATACATACAAGCATACATACACAAACACTTGACATTTATTCACAAAAAAATTTGATTATATTAAAGATCACATTATATGTTTGTAATACAAATAAACATGTTAAATAAATTTGCATGTTTAATTACCAAGAAAGTGTTATTGATATAAGAACCTCTTAGTTCATTAACATGTTTCTTATAAAATAACGAGTCAATCGGTCTGAGTATCATCGAGCTCCAGTTGCGAGTAGGGACCACTATTATTTTGGAAGACCTATAAAAATACAAGTAAAAAATATTAATATCTAAATAATGAAACTTTAATTATACAACTGAATAACAATCTATATTACCTCGGATAGGGATACGTCACTAGTGCAGAATGCTCAATAGACGTCACCGAATAGACGTCGAATATAAAAACATCCGACGTCTGTAGGTATAGACGTCAGATGTTTGGACATCCGACGTCTATATGTTTGTATAAACGTCAGTTTTTTAGTATAACCGACGTCTATACCTCATGAAAGAAGTGAAGGGAATGTGTTCTAAAAGTTTTACTTTTAAATGTCAATTATTATGAATTGAATGAGAAATCGTTTTGTTCCTTGTTTATGTTATTCGTCTTTTAGAAGTGTTAAGGAAGATGCTCTTGGTCCTTAACCGTAGAGCTCTAAAAGATATTGGTTTACATAAAACAAAAGATATTCGCAATCATGGTAATTAACATGGGACATTAATTACCGAGTTAAGATTGTCGTGTTGGTCATAGATCATTGTAGCTCTACAAGTGAGTGACAACACGGGTACACAAAAGAGGAAAATAGTACTTTTGTATACCGAATTGACCTAACAAGTAAAATATTATAGGAATGTGTTTCTGTGTCATTAATATTTTACCGTGTCCTTGGTCCTTTGATAATAGATTAAGATCTGATCGCTTAAGGAGTTCTTAATTAGACTAGTGCCTTGAGCTATCGATAAGTGTAGTGTAAAGGCATTAGTTGGTTAAGTATAACTTTCGTTGGAGAAGATAGTTAGTCAAAAGATTATCATTGCCCCTCTTAATTGAGTGATGATATTAGTGGGCCCATTGATAAAGCAAAGTTATAATGTGCACAATGTGATTTGAGTTAAGTCACATATTTACAACTACCTTAAAGAGATCAAGAAATGAATACTAATACAAAGATGACACAATACTACTTTGTGTGTATTCTTAATATCATGAGGCAAGGGACGGACACAAGTGGTGCACTCCATCACTAAATGGATCGGGTTTTGGTTCGAGTGGAATTAAGACATCTAACTAATTGAGAGCTATAATGTGTAGCTAGATACCGCTTATAGGTTGTGATATTAAGCTCTTAATATCACTGTCAACTTAGTTTAGATCCTCCCATAGGTCACACCACAAAACTGGGAAACAAGAAATGAGGATTTTGAGTTCATAAGATGTGTCGGGTCTCATGTAGAAAATATGACACATGGGGTGAACAAGCAAAATCAAAATTATGTTGTGATTAATAACATAATTAGAATCTAAATAAAATTCATATGTGATGTAAATATTATGGGGTGTAATGATTGATCATTGCATAGGATGATATGTTACATAAGTTGTGAATTCACTACTAATCCCGAAATGTCAAATTTTGTAGGGGTTAAACCGAAATTTGACAAGTCTGCAGAACAGTGCTCAAACGGTCGACCGGTTAGCAGTAAACGGTCGACCGATCGGGCACGGTCGACCGGACATGTCTCGACCGATAACAGGGAATTTTCATCTGTTCGGACGGTCGACCGAATGTAATCGGTCGGTCGACCGAATATAGCGATGGAATAATTCCTGTTACGAACGGTCGACCGAGTTATTGAACGGTCGACCGGTCCAGACGGTTAATGCAGAATTAATTTAAGAATTAATTAGATCATGCATGGAATTGGTCCATAATTGATTTAATTCGTGGCTAAGATTATTTATTATTAAATAATGGATGGTTAGATGGAATTTTGCATGAAATCATGGGCAAGAGGTTGCACATGAATAGGTAATTTGGAGAGAACCTATAAATACAAGTTTATCTCATTACCTCCTTAATTCACTCATTGTTTTCTCATGCAAAAACTCTCTCCATAATTCTCCACGAAATTCCCTTAATTCTTAAGTCTGGTTTTAGTGTTTAAGAGATCATATTCTCAAGGGAACTAAAGAGGGGTTAGCAATTAGATTCTAAACCCTATTGGAGATTGAGAGGCTAGCTCTTCTCTCTCCAATCTTGTTTAGAGTTTGGTGAAATCTCGGAGGCATCCGGCGCAGCAACAAGCATCCTCAACGTCTCCGAATCTTCAAGAAGTTTTTGACAACTTCTAGGTATGAATTTCGGAGTCCCTTTGTGCTTGTTTTAATGAGTTTTTGAAACTAGTTGTTAAAACAAACCGATGCATGCATGAAATAAATCGAAGAAAATTGTAATAGATCCTTATTATACATGAAAATTCGAAAAATATATATGTATAATTAAACATGAAATCCTACAGTGGTATCAGAGCTTAGGGTTCAATTTTCCCATGATTTATGGCTGTAAACGAATTTAGTTTACCATCTAGGATTTAAACAATTCGATTTACCTTTTTTTTGGTCTATGGATGTTTGTTGATGTAATTCTCCATAATAATTCGTTCTGAATGTTTTAAGTGTTTAAAACATGCCATGTAATTATTAGAGTTAAGATTTAGACATTTTTCTAACTTGCAATAATTTCGTTTCAAGTATAAACGATTATTTTGTAAGAGAATCAACAAAACCGAAAAACTGCGATTCATCTTTCCATTGGAAATTGGATGGACAGCGGTTCATAATTAATTTTTGAACTATGGATGCATGAAAAACTTTTTTATTTGATTTCAAAATGTTTTTCAAAGAACTGTTTGGGATTCTAGATGCTTGATAAACTAGGTTGGATAGTTTATATCGATATTGCGTGCATGGATGCTCGAGTTGTTTTTGCAGGAATTGTGAGTTTATATGTTCCAAATAAGCGCCTATGAATGTTTATAATTGTTATAATACAGGGGCTTATGTATGTAAAAGCCAAATTATCTATTTCCATCTTTTAGATAATTGCATATGCATATGAGAGGTTTTACATAGGACTTGCACTAGTCGGTTTTTTATCGAATGTGAGGAGCATGTTTATTTTCTTTAAAATCTACATCTCCGGTGCAAGAGGAAGACGCCGCTGTAGCACATCGATCGAGGATCGAGGATCGGGGATCGAGGATCAAGGATCGAAGGGAACATATAAACTCACACGATGTGGATTGTGTGAATGTTTAATTTCTGTTTTTAATTTCTGCTATGCATGTTATGAATGTGGTGAATGTTAGGATGTGTATGAATATTAATATGCATGATAACCTAAAATTCCAAATCACATGTAAATATATGAAATTGTCCAACAAAAAATTAAAAATAATTTCCTTCTTATTTCATCCACTAGCAGCCATTGATTGAGGGATACTCTGCTCGCCCTTAGCGGGAGATAGCTCCCTCCATCTTTGGGAATAGTGGGAGATATAATGGTTGTCTGTTGTTGTGCCACGATTAAATGTATAAGGTGTGTTTCACCCTAGTGAACCCCAAGTATGTTTAGTTGTGAATACAATGGATAAACGTATCTCGTATCAAATGAAAATAAGTTTTCTTAACATTACCTAGAGCCCTCGCTCGGTTTTGGGAAAAAGTTTTTCTTACGATGATAGGTCGCATTCCCTCATAATTAAAACGACAAGAATCACAAGAGTTTGAAGATGCTAATATTGCTAAAATTCAAAAAGGTTGTGATTAGAAAATGTTTTTCTTACCTTGATGTTGTAATGTATTCGATAGCCCTTAGCTAGTCTATGTTACAATTAATGGGATCTTGTATTGTTGCATCTATGGGCAAAATTTTTTATTTGCAACATTTACATTTGTATGCATGTATAATAAACATAAAATTGACATTTAAAATCATGTATGATTTATTTTGTAGAAAAATGTCGAACATCCAACCTATCGTACGATCCATGATAGAAAAACACCATTTAGCGAATGATGGCTCAAACTTCATTAGTTGGCAACTCAAACTCAACATCGTGTTAAAGTTTGAGAAACTATCTCACATTTTGGAAGGTCCAATCCCAAAGTGGAATGAGAGATTAACCGATGAAGAGAAAGAGGCTAAAGCCAAGTGGGAAGACCAAGAGAACCAAGTTCACGGTCTTATGCTAGCATCCATGGGTGACTCGCTTCAAGCGAAATACTTGGATTCAAAACCCAAGAAGACCATCGAGGCTTTATCAAAGATGTTCATGGATAGTGCCCGAAAGGAGCGCTATAAGACCACCATCGCACTCACAAGGTGCAATATGGCGGAGGGAACATCGGTATCCATGCATTTTCTCACGATGCAAGGGTACCTTGAGAAGTTGGCAAAGCTCTCTTCACCAATGCCCGAGGCCATTGCTGAAGATATGATTCTTGGCTCTCTAGCCCCGTCCTTTAAGGACTTTGTCATGCACTATCACGTGCGTGAAAAAGGGGTGAGTCTGGAGGAGCTGCACAACGCTCTCAAAACTGTTGAAGTTGACATGGGCAAGGGTAGGGACAAGCATGTCCTTGCCGTCCATGGGAGGAGCCAAAAGATTTGTAAAGGAAAGGGCAAATCTACCAAAAGTGGTTCAATCAAGAGCAAGGGAGTAGGAGGTGCTCGTGCGAGTACCTCGAGGGGGAAATCTCAGAAATCTCTAACTCCCAACACGGAGTGCTTTCACTGCGGTGAAAAAGGACACATCCAGCCAAATTACCCAAAGTACAAGGAAGACCTTGACAACGGAGTGATTGAACGTCGGCACCCCAAAAAGGCCAAAGGTATATTTGTTATTGAAATAAATTTAGCCACCTCTGTCCAGGATTGGGTAATTGATACCGGATCTTGTGCTCACATAGTTTCTAATATGCAGCTACTCAAGGATAGGAAGGAACTCGTACGGAACGAGATTGAATTGAAGGTCGGAAATGGTGCAAACGTTTCTGCGGTTGCACAAGGTTCTGTGGTGCTTCAATTATGTAGTGATTTAAATTTATGTCTAAAGAATGTTTATTATGTACCTTCGATTAGCAAGAATATTATTTCTGTATCATGTTTGGATATGGATAATTTTAATATAAATATTTCAAATTCTTGTTTGTCTATATCGAAGAATGGTGTTTTCTATGCAAATGCATTCATAAGGAATGGTCTATATTTGCTTGAATTAAATAATAAACAAATCTTTAATATCAATAGCAAAAGACTTAAATCCACTCACGAGAATGATACTCTCTTGTGGCACTATCGTCTTGGTCACATAAATGAAAAGCGCATCAAGAAATTGCAAGAAGCTAACCTTCTTGGTCTACTTGATTTTAAATCATTGGAGACGTGTCAACCATGTGTAATGGGAAAATGACCAAAAAGCCTTTCAAGAAGAAAGGCCCAAGGGCGAGTGGCTTGTTGGATTTGATACATTCCGATGCATGTGGTCCAATGAGTACTAGTGCACGAGATGGTTTCAGGTACTTCATTACGTTCACGGATGATTATAGTCGTTATGGCTATATTTATCTAATGAGAAACAAAAGTGAATCCTTTGACAAGTTCAAAGAATTCAAGAATGAAGTAGAGAACCAACTCGACAAGAAAATCAAGTCTCTACGAACGGATCGTGGAGGTGAGTACTTAAGTGCTGAATTTGACTCATACCTAAAGGAGTTTGGTATTGTACCTCAACTCACCCCTCCCGGTACACCTCACTGGAATGGGATATCCGAAAGGAGGAATAGGACATTGCTCGACATGGTTCAGTCAATGATGAGTCATGCGGAATTACCTCTTTACTTTTGGAGTTATGCACTACAAACTGCGGCTTACACACTAAATAATGTTCCATCCAAATCCGTGGAGAAAACTCCTTATGAGCTATGGAGTGGTAAAACACCTAAGCTCAGTTTTCTCAAGATTTGGGGTTGTGAGGCTTACGTCAAGAGATTGATGTCGACCAAACTTCAACCAAAAGCGGATAAGTGCTTCTTTATTGGTTATCCTAGTGAGACAAGAGGATACTACTTTTGGCATATCACCTCCAAACTGTTGGCTTTTTGGCCTTAATCTAGGTTTTGATGATTTAATTAACCTAATCTTAATTATGATGATGTAGAGTAGCACACATATTGCATTGCATATATATTGCATGTGCTAACCTCTACAGGTGATCAAGACTCATGGAAGGAAGGAAATCAAGTCAAGATTTGTAATAAAGCTAAATGAAGACTTGTAATCTTGATTTTATTTTGAGTCTTAGGAACATGTGTAAATTGAGCATACAAGAGTTAAAAACCAATCACATACACAATAGGTTCCCTATAGAAGTCACACACGAAATTTCACATTATTTGGACTTCATTAGATCACCCAAACCTTAGTTGGAAATCACTTATAAACTTAAACCCAGATTTCCTGTGTGAACCGGTCGACCGAACCAGTTCTCAGTTCGACCGGTTTATAACAGACTCTCCACAGTGATTTTACCGAACTCTACCGGTCGACCGGTTCTACCTTTTCGGTCGACCGATCCCGGATTTTAATATGGCCGTTTTTCTTGTCGTATTCCTATAACGGTCGTATTCGTATAAAACAAACTTAACCCCAAAATACATTCAATAACCGGTCGAACGACGACCTTGTTTCGGTCGACCGGTTGAACATCTCTTCAAGAAACAAAATTCCCTGCTATCGGTCGACTCATTCTTCGTTCGACCGTTGCACCTTTATCTCAACCGAATCCCCTTATCGGTCGACCGCCCCATACTTTGGTTCGACCGATTCACTTAAGTAGAGTTAAGTTCTAGCTCGTTTGTCCGACCGAATATTCTTTTGTTCGACCGTTCTCTTTGAAATCAAGTTAACGGTCGACCGATTTACTAGTTTCGGTCGACCGGTTCTGGACAGATTTGCAGCCCGATTTTCTGCTTTGTGTATCTTGCACAAAACCCAATCAAATCTATCCCCAACGGCTAGAATACCTTAGGAGCTTATGAATAGAGGATCAAGACTTGTTGTTAACACAACTCTCCAACTCCAATTGTCCCAACTCATTAGAGAGAAACCTCAATCCTCAAAGCTCCCATTTCTACACTCTATAAGCCTAAACTTCACACACTTGATCATATACTCATCCTACTCAAAGTGTGCTCAATTAGAGAGTGAATCCCACTCAGTTACAAGTGTTGTCAAAAGAAGCAAGGACTTCGGTGAAAGCCCGAAGTGTCCCTCTCGGATTGTGAGAGGAAGAATTCAAGCAAGCGAGGGTTGTTCGCGTTGCTTGTGGTGTAAAGGCGTTCTCTCCCGGCCCGGAACGGGGAGTGGTTAGTGAAGACGTAGGCGGAGCTCGCGGAGTCGAGCGGAGCCTACAAGAGAGGACTAGGACCCGGGTGGGGTGCCGAACCTCTATAAAATCCCCCGACTTCTTGTGGTTTGCATTACTTTCCTACACTTGCTTGTTTTGTTTTTAATTTCCGCTGCGCATATCGATTGCTTAAACAAGTAGGTGATTAGATTAATAGTGATTAGTGGACCCATAACCCACACGATCCTACACAATCGAGTGATTGTAGAGAGGGATGCCACATTTCTGGAAAAGGAATTTCTAGAAAGAGTAAAAAGTAGTGGGAGTAGGGTTGTGCTTGAGGAAACTCAAGATACTCTACAAGATCATGACATGAATGATGACATTCAAGATCATGAAGGCCCAACCGAGATTCCTTTGGTTAGTGGGAGCGTGAGCGAGAAACCATCACAAGAAATTGTGAGAGAATCTCAATCATCCCCACCAAGTGTACGTTCAAGAGTTGAACGTGAACCCACTCCTCAAGAAATTGTGGAAGAAGTTCGAGAGACACGAGAAGAACCAAAAGAACTTAGAAGGTCAACAAGGGAAATGAAGAAACCCGATTTGTATCTGGGACTTCATGAAATCATGGTACTAGATACCAATGATCCCTTAACCTTCCAAGAGGCAATGGAAAGGGAAGACTCCAAACTGTGGCTTAAGGCCATGGAATCCGAAATAGAATCCATGTATGATAATCAAGTATGGGACTTGGTTGACCTTCCTCAAGAAAAAAAGGCCATTCATAATAAATGGGTTTTTAAGAGGAAGATGGACATGGATGGGAACTTAACGACCTACAAAGCGAGGCTTGTAGCGAAGGGTTTCACTCAAGTTCAAGGAATTGACTATGATGAAACTTTTCACCGGTTGCCATGTTCAAGTCTATTCGGATCATGCTCGCTATTGCCGCATTTCATGATTATGAAATATGGCAAATGGATGTCAAAACGGCGTTCCTTAATGGGAACTTGGAGGAGGATGTGTAAATGGTACAGCCTCAAGGTTTTGAAGATCCAAAGAATAGCGAGAAGGTATGCAAGCTTCAAAGATCCATTTATGGATTGAAGCAAGCATCAAGGAGTTGGAACAAACGCTTTGACGAGGAAGTGAAAAAGCTTCACTTCATTCAAAGTAAGGAAGAACCTTGTATATACAAGAAGGTTAGTGGAAGCCATGTAGTATTCCTAATCTTATATGTCGATGACATACTGCTCATGGGCAATCATATTCCTTTGCTTGAGCAAACAAGAAGTTCATTGAAATCTGCATTTTCAATGAAAGATATGGGTGAGGCTCAATACATCTTGGGAATCAAGATATACTGAGATAGATCTCGTAGACTCATTGGCCTGAGTCAACGTACATACATTGACAAGGTCTTGGAAAGGTTCAAGATGAACAACTCCAAAAAGGGCAGTGTGCCAATGAGTATGGGTGTGCAACTCAAGAAGTCTCAACGTGCGCAATCACGTAAGGACTTAGAGTACATGAAGGATGTCCCTTATGCTTCGGCAATTGGGTCGATCATGTACGCGATGACTTGCACAAGACCCGATGTCTCGTATGC
Source organism: Triglochin maritima (assembly GCA_963682175.1). Classification (NCBI taxonomy): domain Eukaryota; kingdom Viridiplantae; phylum Streptophyta; class Magnoliopsida; order Alismatales; family Juncaginaceae; genus Triglochin; species Triglochin maritima. The sequence goes on along the minus strand of OY821780.1, from coordinate 26,993,293 downwards.
TCTAAGCGTGACAAGTCGTCACCAATCCAACGCAGGTCCTGAGCATTGGACTGCGGTCAAGAATATCCTGAAGTATCTTAACCGGACTAAGGATAGGATTCTTGTTTATGGAGGACAAAGGGAATTGATAGTTGAGGGTTACTCGGATGCGAGTTTCATGAGTGATCCAGACGATAGAAGGTCGCAATCAGGATACGTCTTCCTTCTGAATGGTGGAGCTGTGAGTTGGTGTAGTTGGAAGCAAAGCACTACGACCGACTCAACCACTGCTTCCGAAGTAATGGCTGTCGCTGAAGCGAACAAGGAAGCAGTGTGGATTAAGAAGTTCCTTGAAGAGCTTGGAGTAGTTCCCTCGAACGAGGGACCAATAAAGCTATTTTGCGACAATAGTGCATCTATCTCGCAAATCAAGGATCCCAAATCACACCACAAAGTGAAGTACATGGATCGCAAGTACTTCGTGACGCGTGACCTCATCGACGAAGGCAAAATAAATCTTTTATGGGTGGACACCAACAACAACACAACTGATCCATTCACAAAACCCTTATCCCAAGCCAAGGGCGAAATGCATTTCGAGTCCATGGGATTGAGGAACCATGTAGATTGGCTTGATGATTGATATGTAATTGGGTTTACCCTAGTTATTATTATTTTATGCATTGAGTATGTATGAGAAAGAAAACTTTAATAACAAGTGGGAGATTGAAGGGAATGTGTTCTAAACGTTTTACTTTTAAATGTCAATTATTATGAATTGAATGAGAAATCGTTTTGTTCCTTGTTTATGTTATTCGTCTTTTAGAAGTGTTAAGGAAGAGACTCTTGGTCCTTAACCGTAGAGCTCTAAAAGATATTGGTTTACATAAAACAAAAGATATTCGCAATCATGGTAATTAACATGGGACATTAATTACCGAGTTAAGATTGTCGTGTTGGTCATAGATCATTGTAGCTCTACAAGTGAGTGACAACACGGGTACACAAAAGAGGAAAATAGTACTTTTGTATACCGAATTGACCTAACAAGTAAAATATTATAGGAATGTGTTTCTGTGTCATTAATATTTTACTGTGTCCTTGGTCCTTTGATAAGAGATTAAGATCTGATCGCTTAAGGAGTTCTTAATTAGACTAGTGTCTTGAGCTATCGATAAGTGTAGTGTAAATGCATTAGTTGGTTAAGTATAACTTTCGTTGGAGAAGATAGTTAGTCAAAAGATTATCATTGACCCTCTTAATTGAGTGATGATATTAGTGGGCCCCTTGATAAAGCAAAATTATAATGTGCACAATGTGATTTGAGTTAAGTTACATATTTACAACTAGCTTAAAGAGATCAAGAAATGAATACTAATACAAAGATGACACAATACTACTTTGTGTGTATTCTTAATATCATGAGGCAAGGGACGGACACAAGTGGTGCACTCCATCACTAAATGGATCGGGTTTTGGTTCGAGTGGAATTAAGACATCTAACTAATTGAGAGCTATAATGTGTAGCAAGATACCGCTTATAGCTTGTGATATTAAGCTCTTAATATCACTGTCAACTTAGTTTAGATCCTCCCATAGGTCACACCACAAAACTAGGAAACAAGAAATGAGGATTTTGAGTTCATAAGATGTGTCGGGTCTCATGTAGAAAATATGACACATGGGGTGAACAAGCAAAATCAAAATTATGTTGTGATTAATAACATAATTAGAATCTAAATAAAATTCATATGTGATGTAAATATTATGGGGTGTAATGATTGATCATTGCATAGGATGATATGTTACATAAGTTGTCAATTCACTACTAATCCCGAAATGTCAAATTTTGTAGGGGTTAAACCGAAATTTGACAAGTCTGCAGAAAGTGCTCAAACGGTCGACCGGTTAGCAGTAAACGGTCGACCGATCGGGCACGGTCGACCGGACATGTCTCGACCGATAACAGAGAATTTTCATCTGTTCGGACGGTCGACCGAATGTAATCGGTCGGTCGACCGAATATATCGATGGAATAATTCCTGTTACGAACGGTCGACCGAGTTACGAACGGTCGACCGAGTTATTGAACAGTTTTGTATAAGAATAATGTGGATTTAAAAATAGTTACATCAATGTAACTATCACATGTGTGTTGTACACATGTGTGTGTATGGTGACATGTTTAGTCCCACATTGAAGAAATTTTTTTATTGGTGGAGTTGAAGTACTCGACCACTTATTTACTTCTAAATGAGAGTTTGGTACCACAGTACAAAATGAAAGTGAGATACATATATATATATATATATATATATATATATATTTAATGTTCAAAAGATTGGCACTTGGAGCTTAAAATGGTTGCAACATTTTTTTAATATTTATCCATGTATAAACGTCGGTTGTATATGGTAGCCAACGTCTATAAGACGTATTTTTTATTAATTATTCTTATTTCAATGTATAGACATCCGATGTATAGCATGACCGACGTCTATAGGTCGTGCTGTATGTATATTACATCTATAGGGTGTAATAGTTTAGTCCCACATCGGAGAATTTATTTTTATTGGTGTGGTTGATGTATTCCACCACTCCTTTACTGCTGAACGCGAACGAGTTGGGGCACCTAGTCATGTTGGGCTTGATATTCATTGTTATTTGTCAAAAGATTGACACTTGGGGCACTTGGGGACTTAGGCTTGATTAATGTGAGTGCAGAATGCCTGATATAGGATGTAATTTATTTTTGGGTTAATTGAACGTATAATAGACGTCGGTCGTATATAGCCGACGTCTATACAGCAAGGAATAGGCGACAGGAAAATATACGTCGGGTACTTGGACCGCCGAAATCCGACGTCTATACCCCTGTATATCCGATGTATATGAGCTTTTCTACACTAGTGCATTTTGAGATGCAATTTTGAGGATTTCTTCCATGTATCTCATCATGTAGTAACCACATTTCGTATTTCTAGTCTGTTTGCAGTACTACGGAAATTTAAATACGCTAAATATATGTTCCATTACTTAACTTAATTAGCAAAAATGGGAGAAACAACTTACTCCCATTCCATGCCACGTTACTCCAACTTTTGTGGTTGTTTTCCTACCACCTAACACTTTGTAAACTTTCATTATCCTAAGTAGCACAAGTTATTCAACATGAATTCGATAACACTAATAAATATACATGGATTACAAATACGATGATTAAAAGAAACTTACATTAAAACATTCATGGATTCTCTTGGTTTAAACGACCCTAAAGGATCAAACCAATATGCCGAATGAGTCTCGAGACATAGAACGACAAGCATCCAATGAGCGTTGTTTATATATATAATTAAAAGTTTATTACAAAATAAAATTCCACTTACTTTGAATTAACAAATTTACCTCTCATGATAATGTATGAGATAATATATTTTGCCTTGTTCTTTCATGATAGTCGCAAGCTGGCCCGATTTATCGTCATTCCCGGATATATAGGTACCTATAGTTGATCTTCGGGAAAGGCTGACATTCTGACGTCATAAATGTGTCTATAAGATTAAAAAATACATTATGTTATTATTAGGATAAAATTATTTGAAGTGTTTCATCTTATACGGGCTACACCGGAGGAGTGGTCACCGGGGAAGAAGCGGTCGTACGGTAGGTAGGAGGAGTAAGCAAATCGCAATCCAATCTCTCCCTAACAAGTTGCAATTTATTTGGCAAATCTGCAATTTGTTGTTCGCATTTGGTATGAACTGTCGACGAACTTGACCGTTGAGTCTTTCCATAATATTATCGCAATCCCAAAGCTTTGCGGAGAATATCATTCTGGCCATCTGAAACAAATTCGCTTTGGGATTCTCTCAACTTCAGAGAGTCCTAAAGTTTAAGGAAAAATGTTACAAACAATTGAAAAATATAAATTACTGATTGTGATTTAATAATATTTACAAGTGATACAACTTAGTATCTTTGAGTCGACCGCTTGCGACTCGTCAATGACGTTCTCTCCTTTGGAGTTTATCTTGCTCTCTTCCAAGAATCACATCGATGGATGTGGGAAGAAGGAGACAAGTTGCTTGCTTGCTCCTCACTCATACCGGAGTCATTTGCATCTTGTTTCTTCTGGGCCATTTTTTCAACCATCATTTTTGCTTCTAATTTTTGGTATCCCGCTCAAGACATACGATAGGTATACTTGTTAGAAGATCTAATCTTTTGGTTTTTTGCTCGGAGAGCCTAAAACCAATTTTATTAGATTATCATTTAAAATAATAACTTAATAAGTTCATATTCTAAATTAAACTCAGTTACCTCAAACTCCAGGCTATCTCTTTATTTTTTGAATTGCTCCCATTTATTCGGAGTGATAAAGTTGTAGATATCACATGGATTTCTGTCGTGGTATTCTCTAAATATATACTTGTTGGTTACATTTGTTTTGAAGTCACTCCAACGGACCGACATGTATGTCATCCACTTTTTCATCAGCTTGTCAGTGGATTGGAACTCAAAAGTTGCCTATCACACGTTAACATTTTTAATTTCAATATATTAAAAGTTCGACTAAAACTAAAGAATATTATAATGGACTCATTACCTGCACGTCGTCCCAGATTGTGTCTTTCAACTTCTCATCAACTTCGGCCCAACTTGGCAAACATTTGTCAACTTTGGTCCTCGTTAGGCTCTTCAGATAACTTTTCCAGTTATCAGACAACATGCCTATCGGCTCAAGATGGTCATCAAACTGGATTTGAACTCTATCGTCTCTATGTCTTCTCCCCACGAATTCTTTCATTAGTGTAGGACCTCGTGAACTGTAAGTCTTCGAGACCTTAGACTCTGATGGAGTGAGTTTCTTTTTCGGAGCCATGATACTATAAAAGGTAAACTCAAGACATTAAATGGTTATTATAATGTTCTACAAGACATTTCACACCTTAACCTTTTTTTTCCTTAACGGATTTTCAATCCATATACCTTCACCGTGGTCATCCCTAAACATACAAATCTCAACATGTATTTCGTCATGTAGTGAGTTCAATGTAGGTGTTTGCTTAGAGAAAGGTGGTGTATTTCATACTTGATGAGAATATCATCTAATTCAATTTTTTTCTTCCCTTCAAGAATTACTAACCATTTCTTATCAGATGGATCAGCCACATAAAAGACTTATTTCGCTTGGGATGCCCAAATAAAAGGTTCTCCTTTAAATCATTCTTTCGAAAAATCAATTAAAGTGAACCCCAAGTCATGCACTCAAACTTCATTTTTATTATCAACCCACTTGCATCTAAATACAAGTACTTTGAATTTAACAAAGTCTAGCTCCCATATTTCTTCAATTACACCATAATAGGACATGTCGGCGTATACATGATTCTTGTCTTTAGAACTAGACATATGCAAAGACTCTGCTATTAAAGTGAACCCACTATTCTGAACATCACTTTTGGCATCTTCACAGACTATGTAGAATGAATATCCATTGATATCATAGCCACTGTAATTTGTAACAGCAAAATGCGAACCGTAGGCCAACCACTATATTGTCTCCGAAACATCACGCTTGTAAACCACATTTTTGAACCAAGAGATGAAATTTTTATTTTGACTATTAATTACTTGTTGATCACTCCATAAATGATTTCTTCCTTTAGAAGCTCCATGTGTTCATTTAGGAAGGTTGAACTTTATTAGAATTACAAAACACAGAAATATGCTGTCATTAAGTACTCGCCATTTGAATTTAACATTTTCACCCATGCCTCCCTTAACCATCAGAACGTTCATCATAACGATTTTTCGGAAGTCCAATACTTTTGGTGTTTGCTAGGTATCCAGGGCAAAACTCGATAATCTCCTCAGCTATATATCCTTCCACAATACTAGCATCTAACCTTTAACGATTTTTACAATACCATTTCAACACTTTCATATAACGCTCGAAAGAATACATCCACCTTAAAAAAACTGGTCCACACAAGTTAACTTTTCTAACCAAATGAATAACTAGATAAATCATAATGTCAAAACGCAGGTGGAACGAACATCTCCAACTAACATAATATGACCACAATTTCATTATGCAACTTATCTAACTGTACGAGGTCGACCACTTTACTGCAAATCTTGTTGAAAAAGGAACACAACTTTATTTTGTCATTTTCTCGTTTGTACGATTTTCTAAATTCACATTCAACGTTCATTACATGTTAATACACCTTTTCGACGCTGATTTCAATTGAAATCCCCTACCTCATCTCCTATAGGTGACTGCCCCTTATGTTTTTTCATACCTTAATCCAACAAACAACACACCAAACAAACACTCACCTCACTCTTGTTTCAATGCAAGTCCTACTAACTAATGCGTGCTTTCTAATGAATGATGAGTGAAAGAGATTACATACCTTACGCCAGCAATCTACGACAGAAATCGTAAAATAAAAAATAAATACGATGAATGGAAAATCATATATGATGAATGACTTAGCAAATATTATCTAATCTTTGTTATAGTTTATTAAATGCCAAATTGCTTAAGGGGGTTGATGAATTATTATCATAATACCAACATATTTACATACAATATGTAAATAATATTGAAAATTCAAAGAAGCAAGGCAATAAACATTTAAAATATTAAAAGAAAGTATTAAAAACAATTACTTGGATTGATGGAAAACATGTTAAACACAAAATATCATGTTATTAATAACAATTAGGATTAAAATTTTATTGAAATTTTGGCAGAACCTCCCCTAAAAATTTGATATGTAAAATTCTTCAAATCCTGAGATTAACAAGAAAAATGTATAATATTCTCCACTACATCACATTCACATTACAAATTTTTGGTTTTATGGCGTATAATGTAAATTTATTTGGGTATAGTAAAAATGTGAGAAATAGCAAGCATAAGTTCATCTATCATATTGCAATGAATCATTTATCAACTTTAGTTTGACCAAGAAACTTTGATAGAAACTCGAAGAATCTCTTCCCCAACTTCTCAAATCATGTCAAAATTGATAACAATTTGGGTGTGGAAGTGTGCACATTTAGGAATTCAGAAACTCAAAATGTAATTTGATTTTGATGCATTTTACATAACAGGCTTGTATGAGGTTTGCTTAAGAATTAACGCCAAATATTAAACCCAAGTTTATGGCCAAGCAAATGCTCTAAAAGACCCTCAAGTTGATCTTAAGCCGACCATTTCCCTCCCCTTCTCTCGTTGGGTGAACATATACATTCAGTTTTTCACATTCAACATGTTCACATAAGAATTCAAAATCAACCCCAAAGAAGAGATTCAGATGTCAAGACATTAGCCATCATCTTTTACAAAATACCAAAAAAATTCAGGCGTGGCCATCTTTCACAAAATATAAAATAAATTCCTGTTAATTTGGGTTTTGCAAGTGACCTGAGAATCCAATCCAAAACGAATCTCCAAATGCATAAATTCCTTACTAAACTTAGAATCACTAAAAACAATTAGCACCCAAATAAAATCAGATTACAAACTCTCATGAAATCTAACAAAAACGAAAGACAAAAAAACAACAAAAACACAAGTTAAGCACGAACCAGAGGAGGTCGGAGGTCGCGATCGTGGTGACGGTGGTCGCGGAGGCTGCGGTCGTCGTGGGCGTGCAGGGCGCGGTGACGGTGGTCGCGGAAGTGGAGGAAGACGATCGAGGTCGCGGAGGTTGCGTTGGTCGGAGATTTGTCTGAGTTGTCGAGGTTGCGGGAGTGGAGGGTCGCAGGGGCTAGGGTTTTGCTCGGGTTTTTGTCAGGATAAAAGATAAAAAATTGAAATGAGTAGAGTTTTAAGACCTATACACATCGGCTATATCTCCCCACCAACGTCTACACCCCGACGTCTTTATGGATGGGGAATAGACATCGGGTATACAATAAATCCAGTGTCTATAAGCTGGAGAAAAATCATCAGGGTATAGACGTCAGTTTGAATGGTTATTCAAACAACCAACGTCTAGAGTACCACATAGACGTTGGCTGTTTTAATAGCCAAAGTCTATACCTATAGACGTTGGCTATATGGGTGACCGACGTCTATTAGGCGACGACTATTCTCTTTTCTGCACTAATGACTACCACACTTTCGGTCGTTCGAGACCCAACGAATAGATCTAGTACATGCTTCTTTAGATTCACAAGTTGGGTCAACCGTTTGGCAAATGGTTGACTATTTTTTGGGCGACAACATGACTTACTAGGGCTACTTTGGGAATTTTCTTATCCCTTTTAGGGTTGCCTGTAGCTGTAGTATAAAATACCACCTTATCCTCTTGGGTTTCACGTGTAAGACTCCATTTTTTGAGCCACCAAATTAAGGTGAGTGAGAGCCATCACCAAATATGGTCTCTCCTTCCTCTTTGATGCTTTCATCTCCATAGTGTGGAATCCCATCTCATGGAGCCATCATCTCATTAGAGTCACCTAATGTGGATTAGCTATATATCACAAGGAGTCATGAAGTGAGGAAGTTCTTGGAGCCATTAAGAAATGAACTTTAATAGGTTGAAGATTAGAAATTAAAGAGAGATAAGATTCAGTTTCTATGGTGCTTTTTAGAGGTTGTATTTTTTCTGAAGCTCTCTCATGTTGAAATTGTGGACAAGTTGAGAACTAGATTACCGATTATCCTTCAAAGAAAGCCAATTACCAAAATTGGGCTACTGATTTGACTCCGCAGGTCAACGCATGTATTGACTGTTGTGTAGGAGACCAATAGCAAGTTTGTTGGATGGCTGGCAGTCCGCTGGGGAGAACTAAAATATATTTATTTTTGTGTTTTCTGGATGCAATCCGAAACTAAAACTTTTAGTTATATCTTTAGATATTCCCGCTTTTCATGATCCAATGGGTCCAATTTGGATGTAGGGGTCATGGCTTCGTGATTCCAAACAATCTTTATTTTAATAGCAATTTACCAATTATCTCAAAAAATATAATACATCATAGTTACGGTTACGGTATCAAAAAAATTATATCTTAATATGTTGTTTATTGGTCAATGAATGTGGCAACTTAATATCATTAACATATCCATATAATAAACTGAACTCATAATCTCCTTAAAATTAAAGCAGTCCAAGCCTTGGTGACCTAATCCAATAGAAACTAAAGTTCAACCATTTTCGGTGGTGTAACTGCAATTATTTTCGGTGTATTATAAGTCGGGTTGTGACTCAGAAATGAGAAGACTCCGAGTTGAAGACTAGAGATGGCGAATCAGACCAGTTTGGGCTGAAAAAGACTAGATTCGACCCAACTAACTCATCAGTATTTTTAGTTTTTACACACTTGCTGGATGAATATCACGTGTTAGGTAAGTTAGTATTCCGCAATATGTTTATAGTCTGAGAAAAAGGCGTAACTACCTACACCCGACAGCACAAAAACAACCTCATCGATGCAAACATTAATACCCACCGAAACGGAACGAAAAAAAGGGTCTAGATCTCTGGTAACACAGCTTCCAACAACGTATCCTTGTTTATGTGCCAATGCAGCTGGCAAATCTGACAACATGTTTTCCTGCAACGCAATCGATACCTCCGTAACATGCAGTTTTCTCGATGCTCCCTCGTTTTAATTGGATCGAAATAGTGGGAATTTTCCACTCTCATCCACCGTTTAATTTAATTTCATGGCCTCGCGCAAGACATGCAAATAGCGAAAACATTGGACTTGGATCCCCTTCGTTCAATCCATGAGCAATGAGACAATTCACATATTACAATTTTATGGTTTTTAAATCAAGAATATTGTAATTAGATTTTACAATTTGTAGTTTTGATGTTTCTAATTCAACTATGAAGTCTCATCATTATACTTGTACTTGTAAATTGTAAACTGTCTCAACGTAAAATCTAGCTAATTACAATGTAAATCTAATTATAAATACATGTACGAGACTTGACAGATCTTCACTTGTCATAACATCGTATACTAAAAGGACATTAGAATCTTTTTAGAAAGGTCCTACACTTCTAGACCCTTCTTTTTGGTTTCGAAATGTGTGATTCATTAATGTTTGACTTGATTATTTGCCTTTATATATATATATAAAGTTCTTACTAATCCTTCTCTTGAACTTCTCCATATCACTCGAGCTCCAGCTAGCTAAATTTTTTCCTACTCGCTGTTTCTGATGGATACCAAACTGGTGTTCTCGTTCGCTGCTATTCTTCTCCTTACAGCAGAAGTAAGATTTTCAACACTCTCTCTTCCCATTTGTTGTTCTATAGCATATGAGAAAGAAAAAGTAGGAGCTGTTTTTTTATTAAAGCAAGTAGGAGATAGTGTTATATAAATATTATTATTACAGTTTCGTTCAATCTTTTGATTCTGATGCTATTACAAACATTCATTGAACATAATGAATTAAGTAATAGAACAATGGGTCCAATAGTCCCGATAGCCAAATTTTAACTAATCTTAAGAACAACTTTTAACATTGAATGAAGGGCTTGCTTTCACAACAAAAAAGCTATGAATCGAGGGCTTAGATGGTAAGTCAATGCTCACTATATATGAATCTACCAACTTATAAACTAACCATAGGTCATTTTAAGTTATTACTAGCTTAAAGCTTGCATTAATGTACATTTTGTTGAAGGGTGCCTTCATTTCAAGCGTACCGTCATCGGCTCCGGCCTCAGCTCCAGCACCAAACATAGTATACAACGCTGCCGTGTGCCCCGAGTTGTGCATAACGAGATGCGAGAAGAGCTCGAGACCCAACCTTTGTCAGAGGGCGTGTGGGTCGAGCTGCGAGAGGTGTTTGTGTGTGCCGGCAGGGACTAATGGCAACCGTGAGACGTGCGGCAAATGCTACACGGACATGACCACCTACGGTGGGAAGCCCAAGTGCCCGTGAAGGTTTTGCCGAAACAATATATGTTTCATTCTGCTATGAGTAGTTATATACGGACGCGAGCGTCCGTGACGCGTCCTACGTGGAATAACACGTCAGCTGCCAGTTCAGCGTCCAGTCAACCAAAACTTCTGCGCGGGGAAATGTAAATTACGAATTGTTGGGTGCGACGGTTCATTTCCCTAAATCACGATTTGTTGGGTGCGACGGTTCATTTCCGTGCGACGGTTCATTTCCCTAAATCACGATTAGACGGTTCGACTTCACGTACATCAGTAGCGGCGGTACAGCATTCGAGTAACTTTCCCCATTTCACCCGGAGTTCCTTCCCATACGCTCAACCAAAACCTTCATTGCTCCAAAACCTTTCCATTCCAGTAACGAAAACCAAGACAAGGCGAAAATGGATCCTTCTCTACCTGAAACCTCCATTGCTCCTGAAATTGTAGCCGCGCAGGTGTTTTGTCAACCATGTTCTTTCTGGTTCATTTTAAGGTTCATTATTGGCCTCTAACAATTTTTTTGTGTGGTTTAAGGGAAGCACGTACTACTTCCGCGAAACGAAGTGCGGTTTCGCGGCCCTTCACAAGCAGTTCGACCGGATGAAGGAGGAGGAGAAAAATGTCTTCCAACGGACGCCTTTCGGTCACTTCCTCAGCTTTCCTCACGTCACAACTGACAACGAGATACTGGGTTGGTTCGTCGAACACTTCGACGCCAATGAAGTCGGTCTGAGAATAGCCACTGGGGTGGTACCATTTACGGTAGAAGACGTCGCCCTTCTACTTGGACTAAGAGTACATGGGCAGAGAGTGGATATGGATGCCATGTACGTAGCGAAACGTGACGGGGTTAACCTCGACAACACCCAGCTACTGGGTCATCTTACCGCCACGAGCAAGATGGGCGAGGAGGAGGAGCACGTCCGACTCCTTATTTCTATGATTTTCAATCATTTTTTGTTCTTCGATGGATCACTGCGAACTAAAGCGTGGTACACGAAACACCTTAAGAACCTCAAGCGCCTCAAGAGATATGCGTGGGCAAATGCGGTTCACACTTTCTTGGTTGAAGGCCTGGAGGAAGCCCAACGGGACCTCTCGAGGAGGAGATCGTCAGCGAACTTCTCTATGAAGCAGGGCTACGTGTCTGGTTGCGTTGCCGTATTACAAGTAAGCATCTTGGTCCGGAATGAGTGTTGTGTCAGTCCGGAATAGTGTCGGTTTATGTCCGGAATAAGTGTGTTGCCTGTCCGGAATAGTCCTGTATGTGTCCGGAATTACTGTCTTGCGTGTCCGGAATACGTCTTCTGTCTGTCCTGAATAGTGTTGTCTCTGTCCGGAATAAGTGTCTTGAGGTTTTCCGGAATAAGTGTCTTGTGGTTGTCCGGAATGAGTGTTGTGTCAGTCCGGAGTAGTGTTGGTTTATGTCCGGAATAAGTGTGTTGCCTGTCCGGAATAGTCCTGTATGTGTCTGGAATGATTGTCTTGTCTGTCCGGAATAAGTCTTGTGTCTGTCCGGGATAAGTTTTGTGTCTGTCCTCAATAGTGTTCTCTGTCCGGAATAAGTGTGTTGCCTGTCCGGAATAGGAGTGTTGGCAGTCCGGAATAGTCCTGTATGTGTCCGGAATGAGTGTCTTGTCTGTCCGGAATACGTCTTGTGTCTGTCCGGAATAAGTAATTTGTATGTCCGGAATACGTCTTTGTCTGTCCGGAATAAGAGTTGTGTCTGTCCGGAATAAGAGTTGTGTCTGTCCGGAATAAGAGTTGTGTCTGTCCGGAATTAGTGTTTGGTCTTTCTGATTAACGTTATGAGACTGTCCTGGGGATGTTATGTTTCTGTTTTTTAACTTATTCCTGTTTTCAGGTGTGGCTTTGCGAGAAGTTCAAATTGGGGGATCCCCGGTCAGCATTTCCACGGTTCAAGTGTTGGACCGAAATGTTTAGCAGACGCCAAATCCTGAGAAAATGGGAAGATCGAGGCATCAACTTGTCCCGGATATACTCGGGCCAATTTGAGTTGAAGGGCACCCCAAAACTCAGTGCACGGGAGCATTCACTGTTGTCAGAGGAACAATTTCCTCCTGCAGCAGCAACTCCCGCAGCGAAGGAAACACCTTCAACTCCTGCAGAAGCAACGGTCGCCTCGAAGGAAACACCTTCAACATCCACTCTACCAAGGATACAACTCAGTGAATGCAGCATTCCATGTGACCCACTGCTACAAGAGTTGGAACTTAGTGAGGTGAAGACGAAATGGCTGCGAGCCGAAGCAGCACTTAGGGAGGCGACCGTTAAAATTAACAACCTGGAGGAAGAACTGCGGATCTCTCAAGAAGAGTGTCGTCAGCTGAGAGTCCGTGGGGAGGAGGAAGAGAGGGAAAAGAGGGAGGAGGAAGAGAGAAATAAGAGGGAGGCGGAGGAGAGGGAAGAGAGGGAAGAGAGGGAGGAGGAAGAGAGAAATAAGAGGGAGGCGGAGGAGGAAGAGAGGGAAAAGAGGGAGGAGGAAGAGAGAAATAAGAGGGAGGCGGAGGAGAGGGAAGAGAGGGAAAAGAGGGAGGCGGAGGAGAGAAATAAGAGGGAGGCGGAGGAGAGGGAAGAGAGGGAAAAGAGGGAGGAGGAAGAGAGAAATAAGAGGGAGGAGGAGGAGAGGGAAGAGAGGGAAAAGAGGGAGGCGGAGGAGAGAAATAAGAGGGAGGCGGAGGAGAGGGAAGAGAGGGAAAAGAGGGAGGAGGAAGAGAGAAATAAGAGGGAGGAGGAGGAGAGGGAAGAGAGGGAAAAGAGGGAGGAGGAAGCGAGAAATAAGAGGGAGGAGGAGGAGAGGGAAGAGAGGGAAAAGAGGGAGGAGGAAGAGAGAATTAAGAGGGAGGAGGAAGAAAAGGAGGAAGTTATGAGGAGACAGGAGGAAAGAAAGAGGAAGGCTGGGGTTGCGCTTCCGCTTTTGCACCCCAAAAAAATGCGGACCTTTAAACCACGCTTGCGCACAGAACACATACACGAAGCGCAAAGCAAATCTGGCCTAGATGAGGCACAGAAGATTGCCGCAGAAAAACAAGAACAAATAAAGGAGGCCGAAGAAGCCACCACAAAAACAAAAGGGCTTGAAGTAGCCAGTGAAGAAAAAGCGAAAGATGAACTGGCCGCCCATATTTCGTCCACGAGGCCAGATGTGGATGATACCGCCTTGAGAACGCTGACCAATGATGAGGTACATCGTTTATTGAATGCAACGGCCCCCGAGCGAGAAGCAAAAGATATTATCTGGAGGGGGGTTCTCAGCATTATCAGCAGGGGTGATCTCAAGGAATTAATTTCGCGAGGCACAGAAATCACCAACGAAACTCTTGACGGCCTAATTGAGGTACTCGTCAGAAGAGGAGGGCAACAAAAGGTGGTCTGCTTATCATCCTTCGAATCGGAAATGATTGTGGAGGGACAGGGAGAAGATATAAAGAGAGATTATTTACTCCCAAAAATGGAAGGACTTAATGTGGAGGAAGTCGTCATCGCACAGCCATGCTGTTTGTCCGGCCACTGGACTCTGTTCGTTGCCCACGGACCTCGATCGGAGTTCATTCAGTACAACAGCATCTCCCGCACGCTTAAAAAAGGTGAAAATCCTAACCGTTTCGTCGGAACTCATGAATGCACCGCGTCTAAGATAGCGGGATTCTGGCGAGCGTTTTTGGGGGTCGAATGGCCACTTAGAGTTGACAGGAAGGGTAGCCAACGACAGCTAGCGGGGAGTAACGACTGCGGGCCATACGTTTTGTACTGGATCAAGCGTTTGATGGAGAATGCTGATCCGACGAAGCCGAAGCAGAGCAAGGTTCTTCACCGTTTTAGAGGCGATTTGGCCAATTTCTTACTCGAAGACCCTGGGATGTGCGATCAACAATAAACGACCGGAAAATGTTTCAATTTTTTTTCCCCATAGTTATACATGTATACATGTTAAAATTACATAGAATATTTGAATGATTGATCAATACAAGGACATTTGGTGTTGGTTTTTTATATATAAATGATTTTCTTTTTTCCGGACATACATGATACGTAATCCGGACAGACAAACAATGTAATCCGGACTGCCTAATTACTTATTCCGGACAGAAATTAACGTAATCCGGACAGACAAACAATGTAATTCGTACAGCCTAAGTACGAATTCCGGACATACTGGTTACTTAATCCGGACATAAATAAAACTTATTCCGGACGGACGTATAACGTAATCCGGACAGAAAACCAATGTAATCCGGACTGCCTAATTACGTATTCCGGACGTACTGGTCACTTAATCCGGACTGCCTAATTACGTAATCCGGACATACTGGTAACTTAATCCGGACATAAATACAACTTATTCCGGACAGATATTAACGTAATCCGGAAAGACAAACAATGTAATTCGTACAGCCTAAGTACGTCTTCCGGACATACGGGTCAATTAATCCGGACATAAATAAAAAATAAACCGGACATACTGTTAACTTAATCCGGACTTAAATAAAACTTATTCCGGACGGACATATAACGTAATCCGGACAGATAAAAATGTAATCCGGACGGCCGAATTACGTATTCCGGACATACTGTTAACTTAATCCGGACATAAATAAAACTTATTCCGGACGGACGTATAACGTAATCCGGACAGAAAACCAATGTAATCCGGACTGCCTAATTACGTATTCCGGACGTACTGGTCACTTAATCCGGACTGCCTAATTACGTAATCCGGACATACTGGTAACTTAATCCGGACATAAATACAACTTATTCCGGACAGATATTAACGTAATCCGGAAAGACAAACAATGTAATTCGTACAGCCTAAGTACGTCTTCCGGACATACGGGTCAATTAATCCGGACATAAATAAAACATAAACCGGACATACTGTTAACTTAATCCGGACTTAAATAAAACTTATTCCGGACGGACATATAACGTAATCCGGACAGACGATGAAGCAAAGAAAGGGTTGAATGTTATGCAATAATACAATGACTTTCAACAAAATTACATACAATGACTTTCACCAAAATTACATACAATGACTTTCAACAAAATTACATACAATGACTTTCAACAAAATTACATACAATGACTTTCAACAAGATTACATAGGAATAATTCGAACCAAGGACAAATACAATAATCAAGGAGGAACTCCCTCGTAATGCAAATTCATGTCCCAGTCATCGAAATCGTGATCCCCCGGTTTGGGTGCTGCAGGGTGTAACGGGGGTAGAACCTTCTTCCTGTTGATTTTCTTAACGTTACTTCTAATTATTTTCTCAGACAAAGAAATCCGTCGTTTGCTCGGCGGTCTGCCTTTCCGTATTGTCTTATCCGGATTGAGAACGGATGTACCAGCGAACACAGGATCAGGTCGTTGCATACGTTCCTTAAGCAACTCAAGTGCCTCTACCGCCTGAAGATATCTGTCGTTTGAGTCGAAAGCGGCCTCGGCGATCCAAAGCGCACGACCCATTATGTCGTCGTGGCGACGAAGCGCATCGTTCCCCGTTATGCCGCTTTGAAGAGGAAACTTGACTCCATAGCTCCTTCGGATATCCTTCCTCCATCGGTGGACGATGTAAGACTCGGGGAGCAACGCGTTTGGACGTATTCGGGCAATAACAACATAAACGTGACAACATAGGATGCCGACGTGATCAAACATCCTGCAATCGCATACCCACTTCTCATCTCTAATTTGCACTGTGAACCGTTTCGACAATGGGAGGATATGTGTCAATACATGTTCGGTCACGTTGAAGTGCAATGTGTCGTCCTCGTTGAACTCATCCTTGATGTCGCAGTACATCATCTTCCCAATTTCTAACTGCACCTTCTTGAAGACACCCACCGTATACAACTCGCTCAATTGCCTCTCGAATGGATATTTCGAAATCAATTGTGGAGCCTTATGCTGACAATCGAAATCAGACTGAGCTTCCTTCTCATACTTGTGGCGTAGTGCGAGTTCGTATTGTTGAACGAACTGCTTAAGTGTCGTCCTTGATGTGAGGTACTTATCGAAGAAGGCGTTCATACCCTCACTTCTCTGGGTTGATGCCATTCCGGCGGAAAAACAATCCCGCGAAAATGCAGGTACCCAGTGCTCTCGAATTGCATAAATGGATCGGAGCCAATTATTGTCGTGCAACTCGAAATCATCTAGAAATCCCTGCCAATTCCGCTCGAATTCTGCCGGAGTCTTGGAATCGAATACACAGTTGTTGAGGTCAAACAACGTATGCTCCCGGTACTTCTTGGGCAGCTTCACAGGGGCCTTATTCATTATGTGCCATATACAAAATCTGTGCCGCGCTTCAGGGAACACAGTCCTCACAGCCGAAGCTATGGCGCCACATTGGTCTGTTATGATCGCCGGGGGGCTTGTATCTGCACACAAAGCGATCAAGATAAAAACATATGTTAATCCGGACAAAAATAACGTAAACCGGACAGACGTCAAGGGTAAACCGGACGAGCAAAAGACGTAAACCGGACAGACGTAAGGGATAAACCGGACGAGCAAAAGACATAAACCGGACAGGCGTCAAGGGTAAACCGGACAGACGTAAGGGATAAACCGGACGCGCAAAAAACGTAAACCGGACTTACGTAAGGGATAAACCGGACGAGCAAAATACGTAAACCGGACAGACGTAAGGGATAAAACGGACGAGCAAAATACGTAAACCGGACAGACGTAAGGGGTAAACAGGACGAGCAAAAGACGTAAACAGGACAGACGTAAGGGATAAACCGGACGAGCAAAATACGTAAACCGGACAGACGTAAAGGATAAACCGGACGAGCAAAAGACGTAAAACGGACAGACGTAAGGGAGTAACCGGACAGGCACACAACGTAAAATGGACAAAGCCGGACAAAATAAAACACGTACCGTTCATGCACGTCAACCATGTTTGGAACAACCAAATGTAATTTTGTGTCGTCTCGGAAGAGAGGAGTGCGCAACCGAGTAGGACGGACTGGTAGTGGTGATTTACCCCCACAAATGGGGCAAAAGGCATGTCATACTTGTTTGTTATGTATGTTGTGTCGAAACATATTGCATCTCCAAAGTAAGAGTAAGCAGCTCGAGACCGACTGTCGGCCCAGAACACATTTCGTAGTCTGCCTTCGTCGTCCATATCCATTACGTAAAAGAAGCGGGAATCATTCTTCTGCATCCTGATGAAATAATCTTGGATAGCTTGCGCATCTCCTGGTCCCATTTTGAGGTTTCTAACCTCGTTCACAACATTCCTGCGAAACATAATTTTTATGACAAAGCTAAATGCGTAACTTCAACCAGGTTAAGTGGAGAATAAATAACCTTAGGTCCCGCTCGTTGAAAGACAATTTATCGTGACCTCCAGCTTCGACCACAAAAGATTGCATGGTCTTGGCGGCAGATATACCGGCAGCATCATTGCACGAAATGCGTGCTCTGGCGGACTCCGGGACGGATCGTTTTTGTCGGAGGAAGCGCATCTGGTCTTCCGACAGCATGGCGTGATTATGTTCGAGATCTACGTAGTTAATTACGTAGCCTCTGGATGGATTACCGGAGACCCTAATCCGCGCAGTGCATTCGACCCTACCGGATAACCTATGTTTCGGTCTACCTTCACCTTGGTTTCCGGGAGCATTACCTTCCTTTGAGCAAGTAAGAGTGGCCCGTATAACAACACCACGATCGTAATGAGATTGCCTTATCTTCACACCAAAACCACAGGAATCGGCGTATGAAACGTAAAATGCTTTGGCTTCTTCGAAGGAAGGAAAATTCATCATCACTTGAGGGACGTTGGAGGCAGGAGCCGGCTGTGAGGACACATTTACGAGTGCCATTACAGTACAACAAAAATGGAGGAAGGAGAGAAGAAGGAATGGTTCGTAGGATCGGAATGGTACGTAGGATCGGAATGACCGAGACACTCATATTTGTATCTCCGTGAAGCGCCAAACAATAAGAAAGAAGACGGAGGACGTGCTGATTTGAAAAGCATTAAATGCGATGGTGGACGCATCGGGAAAATAAAACAACATCAACAAAAAATCAGGAGTAAGTAGTTCGTCTGTCCGGAATAAGTGTTGCGTCTGTCCGGAATAAGTAGTTCGTCTGTCCGGAATAAGTGTTCCGTCTGTCCGGAATAAGTATTCCAACTATCCGCAATAAATACTCACTAAAGAAAATGAATGATGTGTGTGTCCGGAAAAAAATGAATTTAATAAAGAGAAGGGAGGGAAATAGGACGAAAGAATGGAGTGATTTGAGACGCATTAATGAGGGATGGCGAGGGATGGCGAAATTGGTACGAAACGAGGAATAAACTAAACAAAGAAATTGTTTCTGGGGAGAGAGCGAAGTCAGCCGCGTCTGCTGACTGGGTTGCCCACATCAGCCATTCTGCTGACTGGGTATGCAGCGTCCGTGACGCGAAGCGTTCAACAAACATTTCCCTTGTTCCTCAGATTAATTTGTCTTGCACAACGTATCTATTCCATTCGCTCTAATTTGTCTTCATACTACTATTGTTAAATTAATGGACTTGTTCGTGCCTGGAGATTGTTTAAATATTTTCTTTAATTTTGTTTCCCCAATTAGATGTTAGGTTTGCTCTTGATTATGTTTAGTATTTTAATTTGTACTTTGTGAAAGCTTAACTATGATAAGCATGCAGATGGTTGCACAATTACGCAAAATATGTAAATTTGTTTCTCTCAGCATACTATAAATATTCGAACTTCGGCGACGTTGGTGAGATGAAGTTACATTATGGATCATGAATCGCAACCGTAGTTCGATTTGATTTCAAGAAATTAATATTTGGTTTAAAGAAATAATTAGGAAAAAAAATCAGGCATCGTCTGCAAGCCTAACCCCTATTAATAGATACTCTTATGAATACAAAATCAACAATATAAGTTCCATACTATGATCGCGGCAAGAAAACCAACAAATCGGGTCAATCCGCCGCTGATTTAAAAGGAAATCCATCCAAGAAAACAAAAAATCCTAAAATTAGAGTCTCCTCCCAAATTTAAATATTTTTCGTAAACACTACAAAAATACATGGTTAAAAACACAAGAAAAACCAAATTGATCACAAATATACTCGAAAGTGAGTCGTAGTTCACTGCTAGAAAACACATGCTTCCCCGACAGATTCCTATACGTGAGTTTACTAGTAACTGATAGATAGTGTTTTTCGGCGGTGTACAAGTATACAAACGGATACTCTCACTAACACCGATGGAAATTTTTCGTCGGTTAATGATTTCACAGTATTCCTACAACTAGGAAGTTACACTGATGAATATGTACGTACTCTCGGTGTAATAACCTAATCTAAAACATCTTAATTAACTAAACCTAAACCTAATTAACCTAATCTAATCCTGGAATAGTGTAGCATGAGGTGTTGATTTAGGATTGGATGAGGTGGAGGTTGGATAAGAATTGGTTTGCCTATAAATTGGAAGGTAAGGTTAATAAAACGTTTTCTTTTCCTGTTCAACAACCAGAGCTTGAGAGAAGAGGTTAGAGAGAAGAAGAAGAAGGAGGTGAAGAAGAAGAGGAGAAGAAGTGAAGAAAGAGAAGAAGAAGTGGAGTGAAGTGGTGCAAGCTTGGGAGGCTTCTTCACTCGACCAAAAGGTATGCCAAATCTTCATTATAACTCACTTGTGCCTTGTGAGTGTTGGGGATCGACGTTGGTGTCGAATTCCCCGTCGGAATTCAACCAATTCAGAGGTTGAAGACGACGATCGGTCGACCGGTGCCTGTGGGCAGTCGACCGATCCTATTATTATATTGATGTTTACCCGCGAACGGTCGAACGATGTCGTTAGACGGTCGACCGTTATGCCAAATTCATGCGGGAAAAAGGGGATATGCTGTTATCGGTCGAACGGGACCACTTAGCCGGTCGACCGAATAACGATGAGAATGGGTCGGTTGGGGATTTTGACTTATTAAACGGTCGAACGTCCTTTACCTTGTTCGACCGATCCATTCGATGCTAAGTCGGTTGGGAGCTTTGACCATCAAAACGGTCGACCGCTCTTTAACTCTCGGTCGACCGACTGAGCATTTAATTAAGCGGTAGAGTGCTTGTGTTGTTTCGGTCGAACTGTATTTCAGTTCCGGTCGACCGAACGAGACTTGGGCAAAATATTTAAATCCCTGTTATCGGTCGAACGTCCCCTTGGTTCGACCGGTCGGATATATATATTATATAAAATTGTATAGCGTAGACCTTCCAAACGGTCGACCGCTAGATGACTTTTGTTCGACCGATTGGTCGGTAATTCGGTTGGCGTGGTTCGACCGGTAGATTTGTTTGTACAGTACTGTGTACTGTGTGGGGGACCGGTCGACCGGTGTGCTTGTAGCGGTCGACCGATCTACCGCAGGTTGGTGGATTTATCCACACGCGATCCGTCGATGTCAGGTCGACTACCGGCTCCGAGGCGACGGTTGATTACCGGCTTTGAGAGCTACGGATTTCACCTTCGACGAAGGCGTATTATTGTTGTACCTTTTTCCTCTCTTACCGAGCGGGGTGTGAGGGATGTGTACCGTAAACCTTGGGCAGTTTGCGAGGGTTTAGCGGTAGGCCGAGGATGTTCCGGCAGGGTGCGCGCTAGGCGACTCTTGGGGGAGCAGTGGCTGTCGTCTGACCCGAGTTGTGTAGTCGGCGGGCTGACTCGCTCCTTGGGTGCGGCGTGTACCGGGGGTTCCTTCCTGCACTTTTTGGGGAGCAGTGGTGTCGACTGACCCTTGTGAGGCAGCGGTGGACTGACTTGACCCTAGTGGCAGGAGTGGTTCAGTACCGCGGAGGCGGTGAGGGCATTATTGTGGGCCCGAGGCGGATGATCATGTGCATAGCATTGCATTGTATTTAATTCCTTTTTATATTTTAGGAGGTTTGGTATACGGGGTTCCTTCAGGGAACTCAGGCATGTTTGTTGTTTGCATTTCAGGTAGCGAGCAGGGTTAGAGTTTGAGGTGGTGACCGAGGACGGTGCCCCCGAGATCAGATCCTGTAGTTGTCAGTCTCTTTCTTTTGAGGTGATTACATATTGTATAGCTTTTGTCGTAATCACAGTCAGTCTGTATATTTGACTTCCACGTGGATCATATTTATATTATATATGTTGGTTTGTTTCCCGTGACGTGCCCAGTGTTGACCGTTGACGGTCTTTATTATTGTTTAAATTTTCCGCTGTTTTCGGGTACGTTACAATTTGGTATCAGAGCGTTGATCTCGGCGTACTTGTCTAAAGAAACCACCTTGGAGTTAGGAGTTAGGTCTAGAGGATCATGCATGCACAGATTATATTGATATTGTCTTGTTTCCTTTGGCAGATGCCTCCTAGACGGGGGAAGGCGGTTGCCCATACTCGCGGTGAGAGTGAGACTGCGAGGGATGAGGTTTGGGAGGATGAGCGTCGGACGTTGTTCGATACGGTCGGACGTCTGACGGAGATGCTACAGCAGCAGACAACACAGACTGGGCAGACGGGGACTGGCGCTATGCATGACCGGTTTATGCGCCAGCATCCGCCTACCTTTCTGGGGCAGTACGACGCAGAGGCTGCGGAGGAGTGGATCTTCACGATGCAGAAGATCTTCAGTGCTATTGGTTGTCCTCCAGAGGCGAGAGTGGGCCTGGCTACTTATGTTTTGGGCGGTGCTGCGTCCAACTGGTGGAGGTCCACATCTGCAGTGGTGTTTGCGGACAGAGATGATATAGCCTGGGAGGAGTTCGTTGGCGAGTTCAACGAGCAGTATTTTCCGCAGCATGTCCAGGATCAGAAGAGGGAGGAGTTTCTGAGTCTTCAGCAGGGAGACATGACCCTAGCAGGCTACATCGGGAAGTTCAACGCCCTTGAGCGTTACTGTCCCGAGATGTATGTTACACAGGAGCAGAGGGCAGGGAAGTTCGTCCGAGGGCTCCGGAAGCAGCTGAGGACGAAGGTGCTGACACACATGCCGAGCACGTTGGCCGATGCAGTGAAGAGTGCCTCTGTTCTTGATCGTGACTACAGGGAGAACTACCAGGATGAGAGGAGGCCATCAGGTAGGTTCTCTGGGAGGCCAGGAGGTCAGACTGGAGGGAATCCGGGCAAGAGGCCCCGATACGAGGGAGCAGGAGTTGCAGTACCACGACCAGAGCCTTGTGGTACTTGTGGGAGGTTTCACTCCGGGCCGTGCTTCACCCCCGGAGCATGTCATGGGTGTGGCCAGCTGGGTCACTTTATCAGGAGTTGTCCGAGCCGAGGAGCTGGGCCGAGCAGACCACCGGGTTTACCCGCACCAGGCAGAGGAGGAGGCGGAGGTAGACCACCTTTCAGACCCCAGCAGGGGCAGCGCACTGGCAGAGTTTTCACCATCCAGGCAGAGGAGGCTCGGGATGGAGGCGCTGTCGTGGAAGGTACACTTCTTGTCGCAGGTTCAGTAGCTAGGGTGTTATTTGATTGTGGCGCGACACACTCGTTCATCTCAGAGCGATTTGCGGGAGTGTTGGGCTGTACCCTTGCGATGTTGACTGCCACTTTGGAGGTCAGCACACCCCTGGGTCTGGTGGGCACTGTGGGGAGATTTGTCCCCGGCGCCACGGTTGTTTCGGGAGATCAGGAGTTTCCGGCAGACCTGGTCTTGCTACCGATGGAGGACTTTGATGTCATACTTGGGATGGATTGGCTGTCCCAATATGATGTTCGAGTCTTGTGCCGTGAGAAGAAGATTTTGATCCCGAGGAATGGTTTGCCTGATATTTTGATTACAGGGATCAGAAGCAGAGGGGGTCGCATTATTGTATCTGCTGTGAGAGCTCAGAGACTGTTACAGCAGGGATGTGCAGCTTTTCTGGCGACACTTGTAGTTGCGGAGGCAGAGTCCCAGAGGCTAGAGGACATTGAGGTGGTGCAGGAGTTCGCGGATGTTTTTCCAGCGGAGATTCCAGGTTTACCACCACACCGAGAGTTGGAGTTCGGCATTGAGTTGGTAGCTGGCACTACACCACAGTCGAAGGCTCCATACCGGATGGCACCTGCTGAGTTGACAGAGTTGAAGAAGCAGTTGCAGGAGTTGATGGACTCTGGATTTATCAGACCGAGCGTCTCGCCTTGGGGTGCACCAGTTTTGTTTGTGAAGAAGAAGGACGGATCCTTGAGGATGTGCATAGACTACAGGATGCTGAACCAGGTGACGGTGAAGAATAGGTATCCCTTACCTAGGATTGAGGACCTCTTTGACCAGCTGCAGTCAGCGAAGGTTTTCTCGAAGATTGACCTGCGTTCAGGATATCACCAGTTGAGGATCCGAGATGAGGACATCCAGAAGACAGCCTTCAGGACGAGATATGGACACTATGAGTTCTTGGTGATGCCATTTGGATTGACGAATGCTCCGGCAGCGTTCATGGATCTGATGCACCGGACATTCAGGCAGTACATTGATATATTTGTGATTGTCTTCGTGGATGACATCTTGATCTATTCACCAGATGTGGAGCAGCACAGAGAGCATCTGAGGATTGTACTCAGCATCTTGAGGACTCAGCAGTTATATGCTAAGTTCTCAAAGTGCGAGTTTTGGTTGGACAGAGTGGCATTCCTCGGACACATTGTATCGGCAGAGGGGATATCAGTGGATCCGGCGAAGGTAGAGGCGGTGACACAGTGGAGGACCCCTACGAGCGTGACAGAGATTAGGAGCTTTGTTGGACTGGCGGGTTATTACCGTCGCTTCATCAAAGACTTCTCGAGATTGGCAGCACCACTGACAGCTCTGACGCAGAAGGGAGTCACTTTTGTTTGGTCGCAGAAGTGCGAGGACAGCTTTCAGGAGCTGAAGAGACTGTTGACCACAGCACCAGTTTTATCATTGCCGAGTGGCACGGGTGGATTCGTGATTTATAGCGACGCTTCAGGTGTTGGCTTAGGATGTGTACTTATGCAGCACGGGAGGGTGATCGCATACGCATCCAGACAGCTGAAGGTCCATGAGAGGAATTACCCGACACATGATTTGGAGTTAGCAGCAGTGGTTCACGCACTGAAGACCTGGAGACACTATCTTTATGGCGAGCAGTTCGAGGTGTTTACAGATCATCAGAGTCTGAAGTACCTGTTCTCGCAGAAGGAGCTGAATATGAGGCAGCGCAGATGGCTTGAGTTCATTAAGGACTACGACTTCACTATCTTTTACCATCCGGGGAAGGCGAACACAGTTGCAGACGCTTTGAGCCGGAAGGTGGAGGTATCAGTAGCAGGCCTATGCATTCAGGAGTGGAGACTGCTAGAGTCCTTGGCAGAGTGGAGGCCATTTGCTGATAGCTCTGAGGGCGCAGTGATTGCCGGATTGAGAGTAGAGCCTCAGACAGTATCAGCAGTGATTCATGCTCAGACTACAGATGAGGAGTTGAGCAGTTTGTTACAGTTAGCTGCCAGAGATGGGTCAGATTTCAGAGTTGGAGTGGACGGAGGTCTGAGATTCAGAGATCGTATCTGGGTGCCGAAGACAGAGGACCTGAGACAGGATATCATGGAGGAGGCACACAGATCGAGATATTCCATTCATCTAGGGAGCACCAAGATGTACAAAGACCTGCAGCGGAACTTCTGGTGGCGAGGTATGAAGAAGGACGTTGCAGACTTCGTGTCGAGGTGTTTGGTCTGTCAGCAGG
This sequence comes from Triglochin maritima, assembly GCA_963682175.1. Lineage (NCBI taxonomy): Eukaryota > Viridiplantae > Streptophyta > Magnoliopsida > Alismatales > Juncaginaceae > Triglochin > Triglochin maritima. The sequence goes on along the minus strand of OY821780.1, from coordinate 26,967,668 downwards.
TGAAGATCGAGCACCAGAGACCAGCAGGGCAGATGCAGAGGATTGAGTTGCCCGAGTGGAAGTGGGAGCACGTGACGATGGATTTTGTTACGGGGCTACCGAAGACATGGAGATTCCACGATGCGATTTGGGTTATAGTCGATCGACTGACCAAGTCGGCGCATTTCTTAGCTATTAAGACCACTCTTGCTCTGGAGGGTCTAGCTAAGTTATATATTGAGGAGATTGTCAGACTTCATGGCGTACCAGTCAGTATCATTTCAGACAGAGATCCCAGATTCACTTCGAGATTTTGGGAGAGTCTACACAGAGCACTGGGGACACGTCTGAAGTTTAGCACAGCTTTCCACCCACAGACAGATGGCCAGTCAGAGCGGACGATACAGACATTGGAGGACATGCTGAGAGCGTGTACACTTGACTGGGCCGGGCATTGGTATGAGCATTTGCCGTTGATCGAGTTCGCCTACAACAACAGCTACCACTCGAGTATTGGAATGGCACCCTATGAGGCATTATACGGGAGACCGTGTAGATCGCCGGTATGCTGGAGTGATGTGGGCGAGAGACAGCTAGTTGGACCTGACATTATCCAGTTGTATTCAGAGAAGGTCGACGTGATTCGGAGACGACTAGCTACGGCGCAGAGTAGGCAGAAGAGTTATGCTGATACGCGGAGGCGTGAGCTGACTTTTGAGGTAGGAGATCATGTCTTCCTGAAGATCTCGCCTTCCAGAGGGGTGATGAGATTCGGGAAGAAGGGGAAGTTGAGTCCGAGATATGTCGGACCGTTTGAGATATTGGATCGGGTTGGTGAGGTGGTGTATAGGATTGCTTTACCGCCACAGTTTGCAGGACTTCACAACGTCTTCCATGTTTCTATGCTGAGGAAGTACGTGGCCGATCCAGCTCATGTGATAGAGATATCAGTACCGGAGATCCAGCAGGATTTGTCGTTAGATGAGAGACCAGTAGAGATTGTGGATCAGATGGTACATCAGCTCAGGAGGAGAGCGATTCCGATGGTGAAAGTCAGGTGGCAGCATCACAGTGTCAGAGAGGCTACCTGGGAGATCGAGGAGGATGTCAGGAAGCAGTATCCAGAGTTGTTTCGGTGAGTCTGTTGTTTCGAATTTCGCGGACGAAATTTCTTTAAGGAGGGTAGATTGTAATAACCTAATCTAAAACATCTTAATTAACTAAACATAAACCTAATTAACCTAATCTAATCCTGGAATAGTGTAGCATGAGGTGTTGATTTAGGATTGGATGAGGTGGAGGTTGGATAAGAATTGGTTTGCCTATAAATTGGAAGGTAAGGTTAATAAAACGTTTTCTTTTCCTTTTCAACAACCAGAGCTTGAGAGAAGAGGTTAGAGAGAAGAAGAAGAAGGAGGTGAAGAAGAAGAGGAGAAGAAGTGAAGAAAGAGAAGAAGAAGTGGAGTGAAGTGGTGCAAGCTTGGGAGGCTTCTTCACTCGACCAAAAGGTATGCCAAATCTTCATTATAACTCACTTGTGCCTTGTGAGTGTTGGGGATCGACGTTGGTGTCGAATTCCCCGTCGGAATTCAACAAATTCAGAGGTTGAAGACGACGATCGGTCGACCGGTGCCTGTGGGCAGTCGACCGATCCTATTATTATATTGATATTTACCCGCGAACGGTCGAACGATGTCGTTAGACGGTCGACCGTTATGCCAAATTCATGCGGGAAAAAGGGGATATGCTGTTATCGGTCGAACGGGACCACTTAGCCGGTCGACCGAATAACGATGAGAATGGGTCGGTTGGGGATTTTGACTTATTAAACGGTCGAACGTCCTTTACCTTGTTCGACCGATCCATTCGATGCTAAGTCGGTTGGGAGCTTTGACCATCAAAACGGTCGACCGCTCTTTAACTCTCGGTCGACCGACTGAGCATTTAATTAAGCGGTAGAGTGCTTGTGTTGTTTCGGTCGAACTGTATTTCAGTTCCGGTCGACCGAACGAGACTTGGGCAAAATATTGAAATCCCTGTTATCGGTCGAACGTCCCCTTGGTTCGACCGGTCGGATATATATATTATATAAAATTGTATAGCGTAGACCTTCCAAACGGTCGACCGCTAGATGACTTTTGTTCGACCGATTGGTCGGTAATTCGGTTGGCGTGGTTCGACCGGTAGATTTGTTTGTACAGTACTGTGTACTGTGTGGGGGACCGGTCGACCGGTGTGCTTGTAGCGGTCGACCGATCTACCGCAGGTTGGTGGATTTATCCACACGCGATCCGTCGATGTCAGGTCGACTACCGGCTCCGAGGCGACGGTTGATTACCGGCTTTGAGAGCTACGGATTTCACCTTCGACGAAGGCGTATTATTGTTGTACCTTTTTCCTCTCTTACCGAGCGGGGTGTGAGGGATGTGTACCGTAAACCTTGGGCAGTTTGTGAGGGTTTAGCGGTAGGCCGAGGATGTTCCGGCAGGGTGCGCGCTAGGCGACTCTTGGGGGAGCAGTGGCTGTCGTCTGACCCGAGTTGTGTATTCGGTGGGCTGACTCGCTCCTTGGGTGCGGCGTGTACCGGGGGTTCCTTCCTGCACTTTTTGGGGAGCAGTGGTGTCGACTGACCCTTGTGAGGCAGCGGTGGACTGACTTGACCCTAGTGGCAGGAGTGGTTCAGTACCGCGGAGGCGGTGAGGGCATTATTGTGGGCCCGAGGCGGATGATCATGTGCATAGCATTGCATTGTATTTAATTCCTTTTTATATTTTAGGAGGTTTGGTATACGGGGTTCCTTCAGGGAACTCAGGCATGTTTGTTGTTTGCATTTCAGGTAGCGAGCAGGGTTAGAGTTTGAGGTGGTGACCGAGGACGGTGCCCCCGAGATCAGATCCTGTAGTTGTCAGTCTCTTTCTTTTGAGGTGATTACATATTGTATAGCTTTTGTCGTAATCACAGTCAGTCTGTATATTTGACTTCCACGTGGATCATATTTATATTATATATGTTGGTTTGTTTCCCGTGACGTGCCCAGTGTTGACCGTTGACGGTCTTTATTATTGTTTAAATTTTCCGCTGTTTTCGGGTACGTTACACTCGGTGTATTTTTTAGATAAAAAAGTCCACGGTAAAATGGAATTTTCTTGCGGGGAAACAATCACCGACGACCGCATTATCCTACACCGACAGATATTGTTCGTCAGTGTATGTTGTTCTAAGTTGCACCGACGAATATTGTCCTTGGAAGATTATTTCAAAAACCGACCATTACGAACTTAATACACTTAGATGCACCAACATATATATAAAAAATCACCGACAGATAACTTTCGTCGGTGAATCATTTTATAAGGACCCTGAATCAGGTTTTCCCTTCATTTCCATTCTCCCAAAACATCCAAACTGTAAGCCACCCAATCGTAATTGCCTCATCGTCATCGCCACCTTGATCACGTTGTCGCCTCTCCCGCGCGACACTGTTGCCTCACTGCTAACCTCGCGCGACTCATCCTCGTTTTGTCGCCTTGCCTTGCCACTTGTGAGGGTTCCCTTCCTCTCCAAATGGGCACCACCATCACGATCACAACCTCCTCCTCCCCAAAGCACCCGTCTTTCCGTGATCCTCTTCTCTGTCGTTCGCCACCTCTGTCAACCACCCCCTCACCTGCCACCACCCCCAAACTGCCCATCACCACCACACCCGCTCCACCACGTCCACCCACCAGACACCTTCTCCCACCTCTTTACTCTCCACCAAACCCTCCTCCACCATCTCCACCGGACCCCCTCCACCACCACCAATGTCCCACACTCCCACCTACACCTCTTTTAGTTTTTTATTTATAATTTGTTATTTTGTTTTTTAGTTAATTAGAGTAATTAGATTAGAATGTGATTTTTAAGATTTTGTTAATTTATTACTTAGATTTTGTTAACTAATTTGATTATGTATGATTCATTATGTGATTTTGATTGTGACTAGTAAATTTATTTCAATGTTATAAATTTGAATGTAATAAATTTGCATGTGATAAATTTGAATATCATTTGATTATAAAATGTTATAAGTTTCTATTTAATTGGTTTAGAATATAAAAGTGTATGAGACGTGGGTAGTGAGATGGATTAATTTGTTTATTAGATATGAGATATAAGATGAGGTGGGCGGAATCAACAGAAAATGAGAGGTTGTGGAGAGTAAGTTGGAAAAATTAGTTAGATTGAGATTGAAAACAACTTTAGATTTGTTAGTTCTTGTATGATTAATTATATTGATAAATAGTATTCTTATAGATATTGAATTTCTTTGTGAGTTTGTGTTGCATGAATTGAACAAGTAGGTCTTTTTGATGGCGAAAGAGGGTTATAACGATTAGATATTGTATTAGTAATTTAGTAATGTATATTACATTTAGTAGTTTATATGTAGTATCATCCTAATGTATTATGTATTGTAACGTGCAAGATATTAATATCACTTCCATTTGTACACCACCACCGTCACTAAGACGATATGACGATCACAGACCTTCAGGCGGAGCGAGCACCGAAGGTTTGGCGGGGTAGTGTTTGAATGAATTTGTTGGTGATGAGTGTATATATGAATTCTTCTGTTTATATGTTTGTGGATGAATACATGAATGTGTTGGGAAATCAGAACTCGGAAAAGAGAAAATAGGTTTTCCATTGGTGTGAGTTCTCCATTTAATGCACCGACGACATTTTTCCTTCAATGTATGTCTACATCCTTTGGACAAAGTATTAGATAGTGTATTGTACACCGACGGATATCCGTCGCTGATCGTTCGTTGGTGATTTTTGATCCTACTAAAGGCCAAAAAATTGTCGTGAAATTTCACCCCAAAGTAACACCGACGACTTTTATCCTTCAAAACATATGTTAGTGTAACTAAACATTGACGGGAGGTATATCCGTCGGTGTTTACCTACACCAACGGATAGTTATATACACCGACGGATACCGTTCCTCGGTAAAACTCTATTTTGTTGTAGTGTAGAGATTCGAATTCAGCTTTTGTTATCATGTGGAAAGGTGTTAGATACCCCCACTCAAATAGGAAAATTGATCTATCTACTCGTATGGCAAATCATTTTCTCATGAACAAAACAAACTTTTTTGTCATTTTCTTTTAAAAAAACATGCTTAAAATATTTCTAACAAAACTAAGATATATAAATATTCAAGTATACAAAATAATAAGAATTCTTCATGACTTTAAATTTATAAAAAACACAAAGCTAAAACCTTGTTTTTAGTTTTATTGGTTTTTAGCTAGTGTACCACTTGAAAGTACCTTAATTAGATTTATGCCATCATTTTTTATTATTTATGGTTTTGCCATTTGAATGTTTGATTAAACACGTTAGTGACATTATGCTTTGAATCATGACAGTCCGTTATATTTTCGGTCATAATCCGTTAACTCAATAAATATTAAATTGATAATTTTCCTAACTTATTTAATAAATAATATTGAAATCCTTTGCCTCTCCCACTAACACACATTTCTCTCCTCTCTCCTATTCTCTCTTCACTTCCCCCTCTCCTCTTTCTACCATTATATTATATATAATCAATTATTAGTTATTTTTGAGATTTAGTTTTTATTTATTTCTATAAATGGTCTTCATTCTCTTACCTAATTAGGGCTGGTGAGAAACCTTGTTGGGAGAGCTTGTGTCTGGGGAATTGAAGAAATTTTTAATAGGACCGTGTTATGTCTTTTGCCATGACAGTCGTCAAACCTTGAATTAGCATTGGCTAATGGTTCATCCCCCAACGACACTTGAAAGTGCATTAATCCAACATGTAACAAGATTATCTCAATTCGTTTTTTTTCCTTCATTGAATTTTCTTAACCCTGTTTTCAATTGCTTAACGAGTAAATTTTCTCATTTGTTTGCTATACTCTTCGTGTAGCTATTTCAGGATATATATTGACTAACCAATGTGTATACGTGCTGTCAAAATATAATATGACCAATGTGGAGGCGAGCATCCATTTTAGTTTGCAAAATAAATAAAAAATATTATGCCAAATGTAATAGTTTAAGTTAATGTCTACAAGAAATTAACTTATTTGGTGCCTGACTAAATGATGAATTGTTGTCTTCTTCTAGATAATTTATCTTCATATGTAGGAGTATTTCATATTTTTGGGAAATTTTAGAGCTCATTGGACACTTTCTTAGTAAATTACCCAGGCTCGAATCCCAAGAAGAGGTCCATGAAGAAAAACAAGATGTTTTTTGTTCCTATCGGGTACTACATTTTTTTTTGTCGACAGTTTCTTTACAAAGAATTGTCTAAACGTAATTGCAACAATAACCAACGGTTGATTTCGGGTGGGGGATTGCAATACACCTATTCCAATGGTTTTGCAGAAGAAAGAAGTTGCACGCTTTCTAGCTATTGCAATTTTATGTGAAGGCGGTTTATTTCCACTAACATTTTTAATTTTAATATAATGGAAACTGACCTCTCCCATTCCATCCAAACTTTCAGTAACGCAACCTTTGCATGGCCACAATTTAAATTAGTAGATTTTACTGCAACAATTCTTATTTGTTACAATAGATAGCTCACAACAATAAAACACCGTGCACCATTTATCTTGTCTGTTGCTATATATAGCACGAAAAAACCCCAATACCCAGTCCTATTTCAGGGGTTGAAGGTTGCTCAAGGCATCCATTGCGTTTTTCACTTCTTTTCTTTTTAACCTGACATGTGTGAACCAACTTGTAATCATGCGTGGTTTGCTTTGGATTCAATGTTTGGAAGCTACAAGTGTCAAAAATTGATGAGTAAATTGTTATTATTGTAACATCCCGAAACAGCAGAAATTTAAAAATTTATAATCAAGACACAAGAACTCAATAATCAAAGACGAGACTGTTACTTCTCATAAAACAAATAGCGGTGCACCAAAATTACATCAGAGTTTGTCAAAATGATACATGATTACAACAAAACGACAATAGAAGATAAAACGTAATCATGTCGACCTCAGCGGTCCGAGAAGAGGATCCAACTCCAAAATGCGCGTGCCCGCCGATCACCACCCAACTGGACCTACTGCGGTCCTGAAAATATATAACAACAATGCCTGAGTTTCCAGAAGGAAACCCTGTATGCCAACTCACCTATATGCATGCATTACACAAGTGAACCTATCATACTAGTAGCATGTCATGGCATCGACAGAATGGAAAACAGTTCCCCCGAAGGGTAAAACAGGACATCAGTCCGACAGTCAACATCGAGTCTCCCGAGGAGACCTACTGCAGGCACATGCAGCCTTACAGCACGCGACATCGCACCCCCCACACGCAACTACACTACTCAAGGGTTCCACAGGGAGCCTCTGTCACGCCTGCACGCCGATAGAATACAGATCTGCAAATCTCTGTGGTCGGAGTCACTGGGACCAACGAGGCCGTCGCCCGGAAGGTATAACAACAACATCTCGATAGGTGCCCAGTCGAGGAATCAACATAGCCGGAATAGCCTCGGCCCAACAATCATCATCGCCGGCACAACCTCGGCGGCATCACCAGCACAACATCGGTGGTCCATCACAACGTCCGGCACAGCATCGGACGGGTCCAGACTGAAGTCTGCCAGGTCATCAGGCTCCACGAGCCGCAAACACCAACCGCGCCGCTATAAAAGCAGGGCAGCGACCTCCGTAGCCCGAAGGCCGGTAGTCACCTCACCCAACGCCAGTTGCGTGCCCGCACAAACATCAACATTGGGATCCACGATCCCTCAGGCCTACTATACTACAATGAGTCAAATCAATCCATCACATGAGTCACGGTCCATACCTGGAGGTGACGCGTCCCGAACACCCACACTCTTCCCAACGGCAGTCCCTGGGCAGGCACGCGGAACACGCCTACCGTCACCTCCCGGCTCATGCACAAGGCGAGGACACGGGTTTCCGTGGACAAAGTTGGCATTCAAAAAGGGATCCAGAAATTCTGTCCTGGGGCCAAACGGACGACCGGAAGAGGTGATTCGGTCGACCGGTTCCAGAAAGGAATTTGTCGACCGTACGCCTAACACGGTCTACCGCTGTGCTCAAAACACAATCTCCAACGGTCGAACAAAGGTCTAAAACCGGTCGACCGAACGAGGTCAAAATCCGGAGTCTGGTCAACATAAATTCAAATCTATCGATCGACCGACTCAGGGGTCTCGGTCGACCGAAAACAGACAGGGTCAACCTAGTATTCTACGTCATATAATCGGTCGAACACAAACATACCACGGTCGAACAAGCATGCATAATAATCGGTACACTTAAGTTCCGGTCGAACGACCCCAAGGCACCGGTCGACCGAAAACAGACAAAAAGTCCCAACTCACCAGCAAATACGCACTACCGGTCGACCGCCACAAGGCATCGTTCGACCGGTGAAGGATAAAGTCGGGTAAAAACCCTACATTCGGTCGACCGCCCGAAGGGACCGGTCGACCGTTGGTCGTCTTCCACCTCGCGCCAGCCGAGGTTTCTCACGGAAACAACGCCGAAGAGGTCTCCGACCTCCCCGTCCGACCAACACAACCCTCCCACGAGGGTTAGAAACCACAAAACCACACTAATGAGTCGACATACCTCAAGCAAAGACGACGAACCGCCGGAGCTCGCTCACGCACGTCGCCTCCGGTAGACCTCGAGCACGCGCCGCGCCTCCTCTGGACGAGCACCTTCCTCCCGTGCGACGTCCTCGCCTCCTCCGATCGTCGCCTCAGCTGGAAGAAGGAGAAGAAGAAGAAAATGGAGAGAATGAGAGAAAGAGAGAGAGAGAGAGAGAGAGAGAGAAATGGTTTGCTCTACTTAAACCCAACAAAACGCGTCAACAGTGCCCTACACACTCAACCATCACCCTCCCCTCACGTCAACAGTGCGCGCCTCTCTTCCCTTCCGCATGCACACCACACAACCCCATGCTAATCACCTTCTTGATCCGAGATTAACCCAAAACCGGGTTAGGGTTCTAACAATCCTCCCAACTTAAAATGACTTCGTCCCGAAATCAAAGCAACTACTCACCGAAAAGATCCAGGTACTGCTTCCGGACTTCCTCCTTGATCGCCCAAGTGGCCTCGCGCTCACTGTGATGCTGCCACCTTACCTTCACCATCGGAATGGTCCTCCTCCTGAGCTGATGATCCATGCGATCGACTTTCTCGACTGGTCTCTCCTCGAGTGACAACTCCTGCTGAATCTCTGGCACTGCTATCTTAATCACGTGCGACGGATCTGCCACATACTTCCTCAGCATAGACACATGGAAGACATTATGCAGACCTGAAAACTGCGGCGGCAAGGCAATCCGGTGGGCAACCTCTCCAACTCGGTCGAGGATCTCAAACGACCCAACATATCTCGGGCTGAGCTTCCCCTTCTTCCCAAACCTCATCACACCTCGGGCAGGGGAGATCTTCAGAAACACGTGGTCGCCCACCTCGAAACTCAGCACTCGTCTGCGTCGATCTGCATAACTCTTCTGCCTGCTCTGTGCTGTGGCCAACCTCCTCCTGATCACATCAATCTTCTCTGAGTACATCTGCACAATCTCTGGCCCCACTAACTGCCTCTCGCCCACATCACTCCAGTATACCGGTGATCTACAAGGCCTCCCGTACAACGCCTCGTACGGTGCCATCCCAATACTCGAGTGGTAGTTGTTGTTGTAGGCGAACTCTATCAGCGGCAAGTGCTCATCCCAGTGCCCTGCCCAATCCAGTGTGCATGCTCTCAGCATATCCTCCAAGGTCTGAATCGTCCTCTCTGACTGACCATCTGTCTGTGGATGAAACACTGTACTGAACCTCAGACGCGTCCCCAAAGCCTGCTGTAGGCTCCCCCAAAATCTGGAAGTGAATCGAGGATCTCGATCGGAGATGATGCTCACTGGCACTCCATGCAACCTGACTATCTCCTCCACGTACAACTTAGCTAGACCCTCCAAAGGCAACGTGGTCCTAATCGCTAAGAAGTGCGTCGACTTGGTCAGTCGATCGACTATCACCCAAATCGCATCGTGGAATCTCCTCGTCTTCGGCAATCCTGTGACGAAATCCATCGTCACGTGCTCCCACTTCCACTCAGGAAGCTCAATACACTGCATCGGTCCTGCTGGCCTCTGATGCTCAATCTTCACCTGCTGACAGACCAAGCATCGCTCCACAAACTCTGCAATGTCCCTCTTCATGCCCTTCCACCAGAAGTTCCGCTGCAGGTCCTTATACATCTTCGTGTTCCCTGGGTGAATGGTGTATCTAGCTCTGTGTGCCTCCTCCATGATGTCATCTCTCAGCCCATCAAACTTCGGCACCCAGATCCGACTCCTGAACCTTAGACCACCATCAACCCCCACACTGAAGTCTGATCCATCTCTGGAAGCTAACTGTAGCAGACCAGCAAACTCATCATCCTCCTCTTGAGCCTGAACCACCCGTGAGACAGTCTGCGGCTCCACCCGAAGCCCAGCAATCACTGCTCCCTCTGAACCCTCTGTGAATGGTCTCCACTCTAACAATGCCTCGAGTAGCCTCCACTCCTGGATGCACAGACTCGCAAATGACACCTCCACCTTCCTGCTCAGCGCGTCTGCAACCGAATTCGCCTTCCCCGGATGATAGGAAATGGTGAAGTCGTAGTCCTTAATGAACTCAAGCCATCTGCGCTGCCTCATATTCAGCTTTTTCTGCGAGAACAAATACTTCAGACTCTGATGATCGGTGAAGACCTCGAACTACTCGCCATACAGATAGTGTCGCCAGGTCTTCAATGCGTGAAGCACCGCTGCCAACTCCAGATCGCGAGTAGGGTAGTTCTTCTCGTGCACCTTCAGCTGCCTCAAAGCGTACGCGACCACCTTCCCATGCTGCATCAGAACGCAACCCAAGCCTATCCCTGATGCATCGCTGTAAATCACGTAGCCTCCACTGCCACTCAGTAGCGTCAGAATCGGCGCTGTCGTCAGACGCCTCTTCAGCTTCTGGAAGCTGTCCTCGCACTTTTGGGACCAAACAAACATGACGCCCTTCTGCGTCAATGCTGTCAGCGGCGATGCAAGTCTGAAGAAATCCTGGATAAACCGTCTGTAATACCCTGCCAGTCCAACAAAACTCCTGATCTCCGTCACGCTCGTCAGGGCTCTCCATTGAGTCACAGCCTCGACCTTCGCCGGATCTACTGATATCCCATCCGCTGACACAATATGCCCCAGAAAAGCCACCTGATCCAACCAAAACTCACATTTCGTGTACTTGGTATAAAGCTGCTGATCTCTCAAGATGCCAAGCACAATCCTCAGGTGCTCTCGATGTTGCTCCCTGTCAGGCGAGTACACCGGGATGTCATCCACGAATACCACGACAAACCTGTCGAGGTACGGCTGGAAGGTCCTATTCATCAAATCCATGAATGCTGCAGGTGCATTCGTCAGTCCAAATGGCATCACCAAGAACTCGTAGTGGCCGTACCGCGTCCTGAAGGCTGTCTTCTGAACATCTGCCTCCCTGATCCGCAACTGGTGATAACCCGAACGCAGATCGATCTTCGAGGACACTCTCGCCGTCTGCAACTGATCAAACAAGTCATCAATCCTGGGCAAAGGGTACCGGTTCCGAACGGTAACCTTATTCAGCATCCTGTAGTCAATGCACATCCACAACGATCCATCCTTCTTCTTCACGAAGAGCACAGACGCTCCCCATGGAGAAACACTCGGTCGAATGAACCCGGATTCCATCAACTCCTCAACTGCTTCTTCAGCTCTGTCAACTCAGCAGGTGCCATACGATAAGGTGCCTTCGACTGAGGTGTCATACCCGCAACCAACTCGATGCTGAACTCGATCTCTCGGTGCGGAGGTAATGCTGGAATCTCTGCTGGAAACACATCTGGGAACTCCTGCACTACCTCTATATCCTCCAGCCTCCTCGTCTCAGGATCAGGAACTACCAGCGTGGCCACAAACGCTCTGCATCCCTGCTGTATCAGTCTCTATGCCTTAACCGCAGACACAATTAGACGACCCCCTCTGCTCCTCGCACCTCTGATCAGAACATCTGGCAAGCCCTCCATCGGAATCAGGATCTTCTTCTCACGGCAAAAGACCCGCACGTCGTACTGTGATAGCCAATCCATCCCCAGTATGACGTCGAAATCCTCCATCGGTAACAAGACCAGATCTGCCAGAAAATCATGGTCTCCCGAAGCAACTGTGGTGCCAGGGAAAAAGCTCCCCACAGTGCCCACCTCACCCATGGGCGTGCTGACCTCCAAAACATCAGTCAGCAGCACAGGGGTCCGACCCAACTCGCCAGCAAACTTCTCCGAAATGAAGGAGTGAGTGGCGCCGTAATCAAACAACACACGCGCAATCAAGCCGGAAACAGAAAGTGTACCTTCCACGACGGTGTTGGAGTCCCTCGCCTCCTCTGCCTGAATAGTGAAGACTCGCCCGGTCTTCCTGCCCTGGCCCGGTGAAACAACTGATCGGCTGCCTCCGCCTCTGCCTACTACTGGTGGTCCTGGCCTCCTGCTCGGCTCTCCCTGCCTCTGAGGACAATCACGGACGAAATGTCCCATCTGACCGCAACCCATACACGCTCCAGTCCGACGGGGACACTCCTGTCCTGAATGAAATCTCCCGCAGTAAGTGCACGCTCCAGACTGACGTGCTCCTCCTCCATCAAACCTGGGCCTCTTGCCCGAGTTTCCCGCTCCACGACCGGCTACACGGCTACCGGTGCTCACTGGTGCCTTCCTCGCCTCCTGAAGACACTCCCTCTGGTCCTGCTCTATGATCGTAGCATGCTTCACCGCATCTGCAAGGGTCCGCGGCATGCTGTTGATCACCCGAGATCGAAGCGGCTGCCTCAGTCCCTTCACGAACTTCCTCGCCCGCTGCTCTGGGGTCACACAAATCTCTGGGCAATAACGCTCTAAGGCGTTGAACCTGCTGATGTAGCTCGCCAGAGTCATCTCCTTCTGCTCGAGCGACATGAACTCGTCCCGCTTCTGATCCCTGATGTGCTGGGGAATGTACTGCTCATGGAACACCTCTAAGAACTCCTCCCAGCTGACATCCATACGGTCATCAAACAACACCGTGGATGTGGACCTCCACCAGTTGGCGGCCTCGCCATCGAACACATAGGTGGCCAACTCCACCATCCTCTCAGGTGCTACTCCAATAGCGCGGAAGATCTTCTCCATCTTGAAGACCCGGTCCTCCGCAATCTCCGGAGCCCTCCTGCCATCAAAAGTCGGTGGGTGCTGATGCATGAACCGATCGTGCTCAGCTCCCTCCCCGCCCTGTGCACTATGAGCTGCCTGACGCTCCAGGAACTCGCCCAACTTGTCCCAATGAGCACCTGAAGTGTCGTCACTGGGATCACGATCGCGTGGAGAACTCCTCACACGCCTAGGTGCCATCTGACAGAAGAAACAATCACAACTTCAGCCATGAATGCATGCCAAAAATATAAAATGCATGAGTCCTATTACTACAAGGGTGATTTCATTGGGAACCGCATAGGAATCGACCGCTCTGATACCAAATTGTAACATCCCGAAACAGCGGAAATTTAAAAATTTATAATCAAGACACAGGAACTCAATAATCAAAGACGGGACTGTTACTTCTCATAAAACAAATAGCGGTGCACCAAAATTACATCAGAGTTTGTCAAAATGATACATGATTACAACAAAACGACAACAAAAGATAAAACGTAATCATGTCGACCTCAGCGGTCCGAGAAGAGGATCCAACTCCAAAATGCTCGTGCCCGCCGATCACCACCCAACTGGACCTACTGCGGTCCTGAAAATATATAACAATGCCTGAGTTTCCAGAAGGAAACCCCGTATGCCAACTCACCTATATGCATGCATTACACAAGTGAACCTATCATACTAGTAGCATGTCATGGCATCGACAGAATGGAAAATAGTTCCCCCGACGGGTAAAACAGGACATCAGTCCGACAGTCAACATCGAGTCTCCCGAGGAGACCTACTGCAGGCACATGCAGCCTTACAGCCTGCGACATCGCACCCCCCACACGTAACTACACTACTCAAGGGTTCGACAGGGAGCCTATGTCACGCCTGCATGCCGATAAAATACAGATCTGCAAATCTCTGTGGTCGGAGTCACTGGGACCAACGGGGCCGTCGCCCGGAAGGTATAACAACAACATCTCGATAGGTGCCCAGCCGAGGAATCAACATAGCCGGAATAGCCTCGGCCCAACAATCATCATCGCCGGCACAACCTCGGCGGCATCACCAGCACAACATCGGTGGTCCATCACAACGTCCGGCACAGCATCGGACGGGTCCAGACCGAAGTCTGCCAGGTCATCAGGCTCCACGAGCCGCAAACACCAACCGCGCCGCTATAAAAGCAGGGCAGCGACCTCCGTAGCCCGAAAGCCGGTAGTCACCTCACCCAACGCCAGTTGCGTGCCCGCACAAACATCAACATTGGGATCCGCGATCCCTCAGGCCTACTATACTACAATGAGTCAAATCAATCCATCACATGAGTTACGGTCCATACCTGGAGGTGACGCGTCCCGAACACCCATACTCTTCCCAACGGCAGTCCCTGGGCAGGCACGCGGAACGCAACTACCGTCACCTCCCGGCTCATGCACAAGGCGAGGACACGGGTTTCCGTGGACAAAGTTGGCATTCAAAAAGGGATCCAGAAATTCTGTCCTGGGCCCAAACGGTCGACCGGAAGAGGTGATTCGGTCGACCGGTTCCAGAAAGGAATTGGTCGACCGTACGCCTAACACGGTCTACCGCTGCGCTCAAAACACAATCTCCAATGGTCGAACAAAGGTCTAAAACCGGTCGACCGAACGAGGTCAAAATCCGGAGTTTGGTCAACATAAATTCAAATCTATCGATCGACCGACTCAGGGGTATCGGTCGACCGAAAACAGACAGGGTCAACCTAGTATTCTACGTCATATAATCGGTCGAACGCAAACATACCACGGTCGAACAAGCATGCATAATAATCGGTACACTTAAGTTCTGGTCGAACGACCCCAAGGCACCGGTCGACCGAAAACAGACAGAAAGTCCCAACTCACCAGCAAATACGCACTACCGGTCGACCGCCACAAGGCATCGTTCAACCGATGAAGGTTAAAGTCGGGTAAAAACCCTACATTCGGTCGGCCGCCCGAAGGGACCGGTCGACCGTTGGTCGTCCTCCACCTCGCGCCAGCCGAGGTTTCTTACGGGAACAACGCCGAAGAGGTCTCCGACCTCCCCGTCCGACCAACACAACCCTCCCACGAGGGTTAGAAACCACAAAACTACACTAATGAGTCGACATACCTCAAGCAAAGACGACGAACCGCTGGAGCTCGCTCACGCACGTCGCCTCCGGTAGACCTCGAGCACGCGCCGCGCCTCCTCCGGACGAGCACCTTCCTCCGCGCGACGTCCTCGCCTCCTCCGATCGCCGCCTCAGCTGGAAGAAGGAGAAGAAGAAGAAAATGGAGAGAATGAGAGAAAGAGAGAGAGAGAGAAACGGTTTGCTCTACTTAAACCCAACAAAACGCGTCAATAATGCCCTACACACTCAACCATCACCGTCCCCTCACGTCAATAGTGCGCGCCTCTCTTCCCTTCCCCATGCACACCACACAACCCCTTGCTAATCACCTTCTTGATCCGAGATTAACCCAAAACTGGGTTAGGGTTCTAACAATTATTATGCGGCCTATATTATTCTATTAATTAATTAAAGTCATGCGTATCAATTATATGTGTTAGTGGGTAGTTATTTTGATGGAAAAAACTACTCCACAAAAATCTATAACTAAAGGTTTTTGGTCCCAATTGTTGCCCTAGTTATTATTCCACCATCCTATTCCTAAATTTCTCTCAAACTGAAGAGGGTCATCCATCATCAAGTATAGGGAAAAACAATTAAAAGTTTTGCTTCCGCATCAAGGTTCAATAATGTCTTTATTACCCAATTATAATTACCTCCTGTCTTTGTTGTTTTATATTGAAATTATGAATGATCTTGGGTTTTATGTGTTAGGATCTATGACCCTCTAATCGATAGATAAATGCGGAATTAAAAATAATTATCGAATGATTAACGAAGAGACAATTGCAAACCACAATTTCGTCGACACCAGAGTTTAGAGAGGTTCAGTACGCACACCCGGGTCCTAGTCCTCCTCGCAAGCATCGCTCGATCCCCGAGCCTCGCTCACGGTTCCACTAATCGATCTCCATTCCGGGCCGAGATCAACGCCGTTTACAACACCACTCCTCGCGAACAACCTCGCCTCGCTCGTGTCTCCTCTCACAACCCGAGAGGGAGCTTCCTCGAAGCTTTACAACTTGGTGATTCTTGAATAAGGAATTGGAATCACAATCTAACTAACACTCTACACTTGAGCACACTTGGATATTGATATGGAATTGGATATGCAAGTGGCGAAGTTTAGGCTTGAGTGTTGTGGATTGAGAGCTTGAAGATGGAGAGGATTTGGCTTTGAGTATTGGATAGATAGGAAGTGTTCAAGACCTTCAACACCAACAAATGATGTCCTATTTATAAGCCTTCAAGCCCAACTAGCCGTTTGGGAGTTGGTTGGGAAATGGACCAATAGGAATGCAAGATGTGACTTAAGCTCGGGCAGAAATCGTGGCATATTCGGTCGACCGCTATCCAAACGGTAGTCCGAAGAATTGGTCTGAATTAAGAACTCGGTTGACAGATTATGTATCGGATCAACGTTCACCAACCTCCAGTAGCTTTTATCTATTTAGCCCTAATTAAGTTTGGTTCACCGTTCTATGGTGGACAGTAGAATTGGTTGGGCTCTGATCTACTCAAGTTCTGTTGACCGTGTACACTTCGGTAGATCGAAGTTAGTGTGGGTTTTCTGCTGACATTGAGTGGGAAATTGGTTTATTGATAACGGTCAAGTGCCATGTGTAAATAGCCGTTGGGATCCTAAAGCCAATAAGGAATCAGTTGACCGATAGGTATTCGGTCGTCCGAAATGGGACAAGTAAATTGGGCTCTAGGGACTCAATTCGAAAGCGACCGTTGGAGCAAAAGTCCAAAACCGGTCGAGGGCTATTCGGTCGACCGAAGGTGGTTCGGTCTTCCATTGGGGTAATTCCAGAGAACACCTAAGTTTTACTGGTGGGAAGTATTCGGGTATCCGAAAGGTGTTCGGTGGACCGAACTAGACAGGATTTCGGTTAACGGAAATAGGTCCGGTTTACCGATGAATGACGGGACAGAATCCTAATGCTCAAGTTTACATAAAACCTTATGGACTCAATAAATACAAAGTTACATGTCTTGGTCCAAAGCTTTGATTACAAGTCTTGAGTCTTGATGTCTTTGTCCCAATGCTCATTTTCTTGATTGTCTTGATCAACCTATTAAGATGATTACAAGTATACAAATATATATGCAATGCATGTAATCGTGTTTGCTCACTTTGATTGATTAGGTTGATTGATTAAGATTAGTTTAATTAATCATCAAAATTAATATAGATTAAGGCCAAAAAGCCAACAATCTCCCCCTTTTTGATGATGGAAAATCTATATCTTAATGCTTGAGTTTCAATTTAAGTTCTCCCATATTCTATATGATTGCTCCCCCTTCATATATGTAAACTATGCATGTTTAAGATGCTCCCCCTAACAATATGCATAGTATAAGTAAATTGAAGCTCAGTCTGTATCATTCTCCCCCTTTGACATCAATCAAATGAAAACAATAAAAGCATACGATGTAAAGGTATAGGATTACATAATTCTCCCCCTTAATTAGATGATATAACATTATATGCTTCCCCTATCACTAAGGCCTAAAAGCAATGATGTATGATATCAATTAAGCATGTTACAATCCTAGATTAGAACCAATTTGTTAAAATAGTCAATATTGAGAGGATTGAAAATAATACCCAACTTTTCATCCTCGATTTTGTATTGGTTTGAATCTCCTTTCGACAGCGACAACGACTTTATGAATTTGATCCAAATGATTTCCTTGAAGCTTGGAATCAATCTTTTATTGCTTGAGCCGATCACTATCAATTCTCCTTCTTCTAAGTACCTACAAGTGAACATTTTAGTACCCAAACAACGTTGGGTCCTTTGACATTAATCTTCGGTACCCAAGCCATTCTGGTCTTAGGTGCCCAAACACTTGAAGAACTTTTATTCACAAAGAAATGCCTTCCATTCATAGTAGTGTGAATAAGATGGTTTTTGTAGTTGTTAACATAATAGCCTACATCATGCTTATCTAAAGATTGTTTTTGACTCCCTATGAGCATATCAATCATTTTCTTTCCACTTGTGAATTTTTCAAGATCCTTTTGTAATTGAACATTCTTAGCAATTAGATCTTGAATATCATCACTACATGAAGGTTTTGCATTTAGAGTTCCAATTTCATCAATCAATTGAGTGTTCTCTAATGCAATTTTATCATGACTAGCAAGCAATTCATTCTTCTCATTCATGATAGATTCAATTTGAGATTGTAACTCATTAATTTTCTTTCTTGCTAGTTTATTATTTTGACAAATTTTCTCAAACTTGTCAAGCAATTTATCGAATTCATATTGAAGTTCATTACATGCATTTGAATTATTTGAATCAATTGAATCACGACTAGAGCAAGAAGATACCTCACTATTGTCATCTTCTATTGCCAAGAAGCACATCGAGGCGAGTTCGCCTTCAGTTGATGAAGATGCTGAAGTGTCCCAAGTAGCTTTGAGAGCTTTCTTCTTCTTCTTCTTCTTCTTCTCTTTTCTCCTTTCTTTCTCTTCTTTGAGAAACTCCAAAAATTGATTTGTCGCCAATTGTTCCTCGATGTCACTATCTCCTTTGATCGAATTGGCGACGACATGTAGCCCCAAGGATTTCTTGGCTCCCTTCTCCTTGCGGTCTTTCATTTGTCTCATATGTCATGAGACTACGCATTAGCTCCTCGACCGATAATTTGGTGAGATCTTGTGCTTCTTCAATGACGGTCGTCTTCTCCTCCCAATCGTTGGTGAATGACCGTAGAATCTTTCGAGTCATTTCCCCCTTGCTAAAATGCTTGCCAAGTGCTTTAAGAGAGTTAATGATCTCGGTGAAGCGAGTGTGCATCTCGCTTATGTTTTCACCGGATTGCATACGAAATAATTCATACTTATGCATGATCAAATTAATCCTAGTTTCTTTCAATCTAGTTGGACCCTTATGATGCATCTCTAATTTATGCCAAATATCATAAGCACTTTCGCAACCTCTTACCCTATTGTATTCCCCCTCATTTAATCCACAATACAAGATATTCATAATGCGGGAATTCATCTCCGTTTCTTTAATTTTGGGTTTTGTTAAGGATACAATTTCATCATCATTAGGAGGTGTGTATGAGTTTAATATGAATGTCAAATATTTCAAATCATTTGATTGCAAATATATTCTCATTCTTTTCTTCCAATAGTCATAATTTAACCCATTAAACAAAGGTGGCTTAGATGTAGATAATCATTCACAATGATTTGAACTTGATGCCATGTTAAATTACCTTTAAGTTAATGAAATTAACAACCTAATGTTCTAATACCTATTGTTAGGATCTATGGCCCTCTAATCGATAGATAAATGCGGAATTAAAAATAATTATCAAAGGATTAACGAAGAGACAATTGCAAACCACAAATTCGTCCACACCGGAGTTTAGAGAGGTTCGGTACCCACACCCGGGTCCTAGTCCTCCTCGCAAGCATCACTCGATCCCCTGAACCTCGCTCACGGTTCCACTAACCGATCTCCATTCCGGGCCGAGATCAACGCCGTTTACAACACCTCTCCTCGCGAACAACCTCGCCTCGCTCGTGTCTCCTCTCACAACCCGAGAGGGAGCTTCCTCGAAGCTTTACAACTTGGTGATTCTTGAATAAGGAATTGGAATCACAATCTAACTAACACTCTACACTTGAGCACACTTGGATATTGATATGGAATTGGATATGCAAGTGGTGAAGTTTAGGCTTGAGTGTTGTGGATTGAGAGCTTGAAGATGGAGAGGATTTGACTTTGAGTATTAGATAGATAGGAAATGTTCAAGACCTTCAACACCAACAAATGATGTCCTATTTATAAGCCTTCAATCTCAACTAGCCGTTTGGGAGTTGGTGGGGAAATGGACCAATAGGAATGCAAGATGTGACTTAAGCTCGGGCAGAAATCGTGGCATATTCGGTCGACCGTTATCCAAACGGTAGTCCGAAGAATTGGTCTGAATTAAGAACTCGGTTGACAGATTATGTATCGGATCAACGTTCACCAACCTCCAATAGCTTTTATCTATTTAGCCCTAATTAAGTTTGGTTCACCGTTCTATGGTGGACAGTAGAATTGGTTGGGCTCTGATCTACTCAAGTTCGGTTGACCATGTACACTTCGGTAGACCGAAGTTAGCGTGGGTTTTCTGCTGATATTGAGTGGGAAATTGGTTTATCGATAACGGTCAAGTGCAACGTGTAAATAGCCGTTGGGATCCTAAAGCCAATAAGGAATCGGTTGACCGATAGCTATTCGGTCGTCCGAAATGGGACAAGTCAATTGGGCTCTAGGGACTCAATTTGAAAGCGACCGTTGGAGCAAAGTCCAAAACCGATCTTAGGCTATTCTGTCGACCGAAGCTGGTTCGGTCTTATGTTGGGGTAATTCCAGAGAACACCTAAGTTTTACTGGTGGGAAGTATTCGGGTATCGAAAAGGTATTCGGTGGACCGAACTAGACAGGATTCAGTTAACCGAAATATGTTTAGTTTACCGATGAATGACGATAATGTCTCGGTTGGATTATGTCCAACCGAGACATTATGGACTCAATAAATACAAAGTTACATGTCTTGGTCCAAAACTTTTATTACAAGTCTTGAGTCTTGATGTCTTTGTCCCAATACTCATTTCTTTGATTGTCTTGATCAACCTATTAAGATGATTGCAAGTATACAAATATATATATGCAATACATGTAATCGTGTTTGCTCACTTTGATTGATTAAGTTGATTGATTAAGATTAGTTTAATTAATCATCGAAAATAATATAAATTAATGCCAAAAAACCAACATTATGTTGATTTGAGTTCTTAATGTTTTGAACACTTATAACATTTGGTATCAATTAAGAGCAACCATGAATTCGTATAATATACATATTTAGAAATTTTGACATGCCTCTGATCATTACGATCCTGTTTAAGATTGTTATTGCATGCCAAATTGAATTACATTGATGCGTTTCCAAAAATTTAATACATGCATTTTAAATGCTGTTGCATAAATTGTAGCATATGGAAATTGATGAATAGTTGTTTAAACATTGTAAATTATTACAACTCCTACCGTGATCGGTTTGTAATTTTAATATAATCATATAACTTTTTTCTCTCTCCCGGTTTCACGATTATCCTGTTTCTATCATGATCACTTGTACATTGATGTTCAGATCTTGCATCCAACTTGATTTTAAATTGAAAATTTATATTTCATTGTAGTCGTGGCATTTATGAAAGTTGAATTTGGAAATGCATAATTTATATGTTGAACCAGTAACCAATCACGTTTTGATTTTCTTTTATTCATTAGGTAAATAAAAGAATAAATCCAACTTCAAGTAGATGGAGTGATGGACATGTGCAGACATTTTCAAGAGAAAATTTAACTTTCTATACTCAAAATGAACCAAAATTGAATTTTTTCCACACTCTGACATACCCTGAAAAATATACTTATGTTTCTACTTCTCCCTAAAATACCTCTGCCTAAATCGTGAGGGAAATCGTGGGTCCATTCCCCTCTTTCTCTCTCATTCCTTTTAAATAAACAAATCATTCTCTCTGTCTCTTTCTTTCGACAATTGCAAACCTCTCTCTCTCTCTCTCTCTCTCTCTCTCGCTCTCTCTCACTCGACCCGACATTCGAGCTCAGTGTCGTATCCTGCCAAACAACTCCTACATTGAAGCCCACTACGAAGGTCAGTTTTAGGGCACGTTTTGTTTATGTTTCTTTTTTACTTCTTGATATTGTTTTACAAGGTTATGTTATTGTTTCTATAAAAATGTAGTTGATTTCATTCATTTATTGGTATTGCTCTGAGTTTTGTTGCCTGGGTTGGAAGTTGAACCATTTCTTGTGTTACCGATGGGGCTTGATAGGTTCGATTGTAGTTCGATAGGTACTCGTTTGTTGTGATCGATGGAAATCAAATCGTTTTTTCTTTCATCTTGATAGGTTCGATAGTTGTGCTCGATGTAAGTCAGACCATATTTCCTGTGAGTTCGATAGGTTCGATATTAGTTTGATTCCTTTTGTATGTGAGCTCGATAGGATTAGTTTGATTGTAAAGAATTGCCAGCTCGATGGGCTCGATATGAGCTCGATGTGAGCTCATTTCCCTTTTCCTTTTAAAATTTTCCCATGTTTTAATTGGTTGTGGTTTTTTCCTATTTTTTCTCTCCAGATGCCGAAGTTAATAAATCCAACCAATGATCATTTCCCCAACCATGTGACATACAGAGGCAGTAAGCCTATGAATGACATAAAAGAGAAGTTTTGGGAGTACAAGTTGTTGGAAAGGGCAAAGGAATCCCCGTTCAGACAATTATTCGAGGCGGGCGAATTACAGTTCTCTGGTGTTCTTGCCTATTAGTTACTATTGCACAAGATTCACAGTAGTAGAGATGACGAGGTTCATTTCTGTTTGGGCTCTAAGACTTGCAGATTCAGTAGATATGAGTTTGCACAGATCATCGGTTTCAACTTCAGCACTGTACCGTCAGAGGTTGAGTTGCAGGAGCACTGTATCAGTGACAACCTAATAAGGGATTATTTGAATGGACAACCCAAAAATTCAAATATTGACATTGGAGGCGGCATTAAAAAGTTGTACAAATACTAGTGACATCTTCAAGTTGGGATTATGCCCCCTAATTGAAGGTGTTAGATCTATATGTCCGAGAGGGCAAGTTATTCGTATGGGCGGATATGGTCAAGATGGTTGAAGACCTGGACTACTTCTTCTAGTATCCCTGGGGGAAGTCATCTTAAAATAAGTTGCTAACACCATATCAAAAGATATGTTTAAGCATAAAGAATACTACAACAAGAAGAACGAAGTTAGGGGGCAACAAAATGAGACCAAATATAGTATATACGGTTATGCCCCTGTGTTACACTATTTGGTGTACGAGGCGCTTCAACAGTTTGCCACCTTGTATATTGTGAACCGTGTACACCAGTTCCCCAGGATGCTCAGCTGGACGAGCAATGAGAAAAACATCCCGCAGAAGGCTGATGTTGCACGCATGTTTTCATAAAAAAGAAGCATAAGTTCATCTTCATTGTTGTCAATTCCTGGTTTTATTTTTTTGGAGTACATTAGTTTGCTCGACAACCTCTATAGGAGTTCGATAGACCTGGATAATTTAGATTTGTTGTTCATTACCAGATTATTTAGTTTGCTCAATGGGTTTGATATGAACTGAGTAGTTAACTTTAATTTGTTTTTATTTTATGGATTACTTAGTTTGCTCGATGGGTTTGATAGACACTCGATTTGAACTTGGTAGTTAACATTTGTTTTTATTTGCTGGAGTACATTAGTTTGCTCGATAAGCTCGATATGAGTTCAACAGACCTCAGTAGTTTAGATTCGTTGTTAGTTACCAAATTATTTAGTGTGCTTGATCAGCTCGATTTGAGCTCGACATGACCTTGACAGTAAACATTTGTTTTTTGCTGTAGTGCTTATTATTAGATAGGAGCTCGATAGTTTAGTTTTGTTGTAAGTTCCTGAACCTAACATCACGTTTTATATTCCTTGCAGTTGATCGTGTACATTTTTTTGTCGCCCTATACATCGGAGGCTGATTATTACAACATCCTTACAGAAGGTGATGAACGCCTACCACCTGGGCTCGAGGAGGGTGTTGATGAGGGTGATGATGAGGTGGCTGAGAGGTTGGCTAAGGTTGCCAAGGAGGTGAACATTTTTGCAGATGATGCCTTAGAGGTGGAAACAACTATCCCTACCTCTACCCCAACTGCAACCTCATCCCAGGCAGCTTCCCCAACCCCTCCTACAACCCCATCCCATACTTACCAACATATGGTAGAAAAGTTGGAGAGGTTGGAAGCAGCACAATCATCGATGGAAGCAAAGCAAATATCGATGGAAGGTCAATTTAAATGTATCGTTGAGAATCATAGTTCCATAATGGACCAGATGGCTTTGATCGTGACTTTGTTATAAGCACCGTCGAGACCACCATCTGATGAGAATCAGTTGTCCACGGCCAGGTCAGACCAAATGGCTAAGATTGTGTCTTTGTTAGAAGCACATTCGAGACCACCATCTGATGAGAATCAATTGTCCATGGTCATGTCGGACTAGAAGGCTAAGATCATGTCTTTGTTAGAAGCACGTTTGAGACCACCATCGTATGATGAAGCCGATCTAGCTACCGGAAGGTTACGAAGTTGAAGTAGATTCGTCCACCCTGTGGAGGAAGAGTGTCCTCCAATACATCTTCAGGATATCTACACCAACCCAACCAAGAAACCGCGACACTCGAACCCAGGTAACAAACCTTTTCTACTCGACCCTTTGAAGAATCCAGACGAAAGACATTTGAGGACATTGTAATGATGGGTATTGGGGAGGATCCCCAATGACAAGAACGTTGATGTGAAGATGGGGCATTACGGTCCATCGTGGTTCTTGATGATGAATACAATCAGATTTTGGCTCAACGATGACCTAAGTATTAAAAAAATAAAAATCAAATTTCAATATTTTATAGGTGTAACTCAATAGACACTTGATTCTTCACATGTTAGTTCGATGAGTTAGAACCTTTGGCTCGATGGGTGCAACAATCGAGTTCGATTAGAGTTCGATAGTTTTCAAATTTATTAATTTTCTTGGGAATTTTGTTTGCTCGATGGGATCGATGGGTCTGACAATCGAGTTTGATGGGCTCGATAGGTACTCCATATAAACTCGATAGGACTTCTATAAGCTCAATACAAACTTGATGAATACTCGACAATGCTTGTATGACCATATTTGAAGATAGTATTTCTGAATATCAACATGTTGATTTTTAACAACATATTGACACGGCTTAGCATATGATGAGGAGGCAGTTCATTACCTTCCCAGGTCCATACTGGAAAAATGTTGTGGTTATAAGCTACTTTTTCTGTCAATGGATCCCAAGCGTATGACTTATATAACAAGAATCCAGGGAAGTTTAGTTGGGATGCAACGTGTTTGTCATTCCTCACCGGGATGGACTATCAGGTCATGCCTTCTTGGAAGGGAAATGACTATGTGTACTGGTGCCAGAGCTAGAAGAACAAACATTGGGTTGCGGTCGAGCTATCAATTCCCGATTGGATGTTGACGGTTTACGATGATGATCAAACGATCATTTCTGAGGTAGAGTTGGAGAATTTAATGAGGCCCTGGTGTCACCTCGTTCCCTCTTTGAAGAAGGCTTCCTTGCTATTCAAGGATGACCAAAAACTAAAGTCCGTAAAAGGACGTAAACTGCCGGAGTTCGAATGGCACCGTCTGAGAAAGGAGGAGGTCCCCCAAACCTGAAATTGGTAAATCGTGATTACTTAGCTTGTTTAATGCTTTTTTCAGATATGCTTACGGTTAATTCTAATAATTTTGCAGTGAAGATTGTGGCATCTACGCTATCAAGTACATAGAGCATTGTCTTGCAAATATTCCCCTCGCCACCATCATAAACCAGAACATGCATACCTTCAGGGACAACTGGGTCGTCGACCTTTTCTACCAGAATGCCAGACCTTGAAAACGAACATTTTTTTTGTAATTTATAAGAATGTGGACCTGTTTTTTAATTTTTGTAATTTATTAGAAGTACAGAAACAGAACAATTTCCAATTCAAATGTGTCCCTGTTTTCCCTGTTTCCGACGAAGCTCAATAGTAGCAATAATAGTTCAACACATTCTATACGAGTACGATAGGTACTCGACTGTTTAAAAATGCTCAATAGGCCTCCTAATATTATGATCATTTCTGAGGCAAATATAGTAGCGATATCGGTTCAATAGGTTCGATAGTCACTCGATTGTTGTGCTCGATAGGCTCGATTTGAGTGTGGAGAACTGTGGCCTCTATGGGTTTGGTAGATTCTCTCTAAGAGCTCGATATGATGCGAAAAAAGGACCTCGATATGATGGTATTCTTGAAACTACTTTCCCTCCATAACTGCCTTTATTTATTGACAAGTGCTATTTTTAGCAGGACGGTTACTTTTGAGGATATTTTTGACGGTTCGGAACTCGGACATGTTATAGGACGAAGAACTGTAATCTTGATTAACTCGATATACGGCCGATAATTTAGATTTTTTGAAAAACACAACTATTCTTTCCCTCCAAACGTCACTTCAGTTATGATAGTCTTGCACAATGGGCGGTTCAATGTGACCTCGATATAATGAAGCAAGAGAGTGCGCTTTGTTGGGATTGATGGGCTCGATATGAGCTTGATATTACCTCATTCCACTTCGCTTGCCACCGCCTTCTTCCCTCAACCTCATTGTCCTTTGTATTCAAGTCCTACAATGATGCGTAATGATGATATCGCCGAGGTCTCACCTCTTGATGACCTCTTCTGCTTGTGCGGTTACCCCACACAATGACTGTGTATCGGAATCTCGATCGGGGTGGTGCAAATGAACTGATATTGTGGGACACCAGATCACCACCGATGCACCTTTTATGTGCATGATGCCGTGTCTCCAATACGGTCTCCCCCAAAGCACTCGAGGAGCTCAAGCAGACCCTGACGGAACTCCATGGAATGGTAGCCGACGTAGAGTGTCATTGGGCCACCGTCCAAGACACGGTGGTAGATCTCCTCGTTGACAGTGGTCTATTTTTATTATCTCTTTCTTTATTTTTGAGTTACAAGTTGTTATAAGTTAATGTCCACTGATATTTCCTTATTTTATTTGCATAGTTTCCACCCCAAAGAAATCAACACCCACACCCCCCTTCCTGGACCACACCTGCCCCAATTGTAGGGCGACCGGCCTCGTCGAGACACCCATCCCTGGCCACACGCCCTCCCGGGTGGACCAGGAAAATGGTGAAGTTGTTTTAGTTAATGTTTTAGTTAATGCTATTTTTGGTTTGTGTTTGTGTATGTGTTAGTTTCAAACTTTTACAAGATATTTTTTGGTTAATGTGTTGTACATATGTTTTGAATGTTGAAGTTACAAGCACTTATGTTGTTTAATGTGATTTTTGTTAATATTCGAATGTTGTGAATGGTGTGACTATTTGTATCTTCCTTATGTAAATGTCGTAGTCAAACTCGTTGGACAAGCAACCATCGAGCTATGTCGAGCTCGTATCGAGTCTATTGAGCAAAACACTTAAAGCATTCAACCTTAACAATGTACGTTAAGTCGTAGGGCATCAGTCACTGTTGAGAAACCATCGAGCCTATGGAGAACCCAAAACCCTAAAAAATCACCTATAGAATTGTTGGTTACGTCACAGAGCATCAATTACTACCGAGCTACCATCGAGGTCGTATCGAGGTACAAGGACATGACAGATCTGAAAGAAAATCAACCTCGTGGGATGAATATATGTCAAATTTGTATCGAGCCTATCGAGCAAAACACTTAAAGCATTCTACCTTAGCAATATGCATTAAGTCATAGAACATCGGTCACCGTCGAGCAACCATCAAACCTATCGAGGTACAAGGCCAGGACAGACTTGAATGTACATCAACCTCGTAGGAGAACAATCATCGATATGTGTCGAGTTTTTATTGAGCCAATCGAGGACAATATTAAAGAATTCAACCTTAAGAATGCTTGTTAAGTCATAAAGCATCAATCATCGTTGAGCTACCATCAAACTCGCATTGAGGTACAAGGACAAGACATATCTGAACGAACATCAACCTCATAGGAGAACAACCATCGATCTATGTCGAGCTCGCATTGAGCCTATCGAGGACAACATTAACGAATTCAACCTTCTTTGTGTTCGTTAAGTCATACAACATCGATCATTGTCGAGCTACCATCGAGTTCATATCGAGCCTATCGAGGACAACATTAACGAATTCAACCTTCTTTATGTTCGTTAAGTCATATAGCATCGATCATCATCGAGCTTCCATCGATCTCGTATTGAGGTACATGGAGAGAACATTTTAAACGAACATCAACCTCATAGGAGAACAACATTAAATAATTCAACGTTAGAGAATGTAAACTCGAGCTACTTCGAGTTACTATCAAGCTTACATCGAGATTATCGAGCACATTATAGAATTCAACATTAAAGAACTCAACCATAAGAATGTAAACTCGATCATCGTCGAGCTACTCTCGAGCTTACATCGAGTTTATTGAGCACACCAATAAAAGAAGGTAAACTTTATAGTCTAACTTTACATCCCCTCTTATTTTGTCCACTTCCACCTCATCTACTACACTTGCACGATTTGACCACAACTCCCCCTAGAAATAGTAGTCGCTTTCTCTTTATCCTTCCTCCTTTTTCATCTTGGGATGACCAACTGGATATTTTTCAACAGGCACTTTCACTTGCATATTTTTATGTCATCGGGAGCAGTCCATTCATCCTCGTTACCACAAGGGTAAATTGTTTCTTTATATGTCTCCCTCCATGACTCAGTGGCGTAAAATGGGGAACACAGAGAGTAGATATTGACCTCTCGATCAAGAGCTGTAGCAACCGCATGAACAGAAGGTATTCCACTGATTTGAAATATGCCACAAGAAGACTCGTCGGTTGGACTTGTCGGATTAGAACTTGTCAATCTCATCAAATTATCCTCACCATCACCATCCTGATGTTACACATGAGATTCAAACTTATTAAGGTTGTGGACTGTCAAGAACCTTGCTTTATCAACTATTCTAGATAGATTACACTCCATGAGATGTGACAATTTGGTTGTGCTCACCTCGACAATGGCTTGTCGTTTAGGAAACCATGTTTGGAGTGTGAACCGAATGTACTCCACAAAAGTCGCGATTGGCCGTGTCCTTGCCTTCCGGGTTTTGTTGTTTAGCCTTTCAGCGTAATTGCTGGTCATTAAATTTTTCCGATTCCCAGGAAAGTAAGAACGAGTCCACTTATCAAAACCAATGTCTTCAAGATATTATGCTAGGGTAGGGTCAATTTCCTTTATCGTGTCAATGTGCTTGTGGAAATCTGACTTTCGGAATGCGTATGCCACACACCACATCTTTTCATGACTGTGACCCGTCTTGACTTTGCAATCACATTCACAAATATGTGGTGGTAGCATGCACCGTGATGGGCATCTAGAAATACAATCTTCAAAGTATGAACAATACTAGTATGCCTGTCTGATATGAAAGCTAGGTTCTCGACTTCCCAATGACTTCTTTCAATTTATTCATGAAATACGTCCAAGAGTTGTGATTCTCACTGTCCATGAGTGCAAACACAATAGGATACAAGTGGCCATTTTCATCCAATGCTACGACACATAACATGTGACCACCGTATATGGTCTTCAAGAATGTGCTATTGACACATATCACCAGACGACACTATCTAAATCCCCTTCTTGAAGGTCCAAGAGAGAAGAAGGAATATAGGAAGTGACCATCTTCTGTGAGAAAATGAGTGATTATGCCTGAATTCTTTTGGTCCAACATGTACAGATACGTAGGTAACTTTGAATAAGATTCCTCAGGTGTCCCCCTAACATACGTAAGTGCCTTTTCTCCGCATCTCCATGCCTTTTAATAACTCATATTTATGCGGTATTGTTCCTTCATATACTCCCTTATTTCTTTTGCCAAGTAGCTAGTACCGTCACTAGCATATTTGTTCTTGATTATGTGGCCAACTACCCAAGGGGCTACTTGTCGGTGGTCTTTCTACCTGAGTTCCAAGGTGCAGTATGTACATTATGGAAGATAGTATGCTCAAATATTGGTGAATGCACTTGTTTTTTACCCCTCAATCTCCAACCACAATTAGGATCCTTGCAGGTGATATACCACACCTCTTTACCAGACCTTTTCACTACAAACTCAAAATTACTCTTCATTGTAAAGAGAGCAGCTTTGATTTTCAATTCACAAATGCGTTCGGAAGTCATACCAAGTTGGAATTCTCCAGATGATTCGCCGACAGAGAACGTATGAGTGTGGCTAGAATCCAATATACCTTCTTTTGTTAACATTGGAGCACTCCAACTTCTGTTATCTTCTGGTGAAATGAATTGAGAACTCTGTCTTGTGTTATTTTCCGTTCTACTTGGACGATTGTTTCTTGTCCCAGGTGTTTGGTCTCCTAGAGTTCCGGGTTGTGGGTGTCTCATTGTCAGGGGCTATAAGCGTGGGAGTGACAAGTCTCCTCCACTCTCTCTTTCAGAATCTTCTTTCCAATTTTCGTCTTCGTCACTTAAGTTCACAGCAGGATCGACATTCATATAGGGCTCGTACTCAATGAATTTGTGGGGGACATCAACTCCAGGAGCAACTATCTCACCTCTGGTGGCCATGGAATATGTTTATGGAACAAAAGTCCCAACCTGACTTCTAACTTCTTTATTAAAGTTGGATTTGGGTGATGTTTCTACATGTACATTCTTATTAGTCAGAGACACACATAAATGGATCATGTACTACAATATTTCAGAGACAAAGAAACGAACGTCAAAATTGTCTTTGATTTTCAGTAGGTTTATATGGCTGCCCATGTGTTTTGTAAGGGGCCTCCAGTATGAGATCATACTTCAACTTATCAACATCAAACGCCTTATGTAAAAATTCCAAGCAATTGCAAGTACGTTACATCCTTTTCTTTCGTGATCCCTTTACTTTTGTCATCCTTGAAAAGACAATCTCTACCGTCTATTTACTAAACAACATTGTACACAACTAATACGTGAACTGTCGAACCTGAAACGAGAAAAAACAAAGAAAAAGTCACAACAGTGGAATCCAGAATACTAATCATAACCGAATGAGCATTTATCAAATAGATATCAAGTGCAATTGAACCAAGTATAACCATCGAGCATACACATCGACCCGCACTATGTATCGCTTACCGTCGAGTACCATCGAACTCGATTCGACTCTAAAACAATTGAAAATATCGAGCACATCTATTGTGCATCCTCGAGTACGGTCAGCCCTCATCTTCAACCATCAAAAATTGTCATTCATTGAGCTCTATCAAGCACAACTACCCTACAAAAGGCAGGTTCAAACAAACCTTGAACGAACCAACAAAACACATCAAAACATTGACAAATCAGTTCGAAAATGGAAAGAACATGCAACAAAGTAACACTCACATAAATTTTTAACAATTTCACTTACACATTTTCTTTGTTGACCGGTTTCTCCTACAAGAATACTAAAACAAGTTGTGCATTCCAGTGAGGGTTTAACAGACTCAGTGAGAGACAATCTTAGCTTGATATTGGCTACTATGGGCTCGATCAGGTCTTCACTCCCAACTGAAACTCTGAATTGGATACGCCTGAAAGAGAGAAAGAAAGAGAGAAAGAGGTTGTTCAATGTTAAGTCATAGGGAATGGTCCCACGGTTTAGGCAGTGGTATTTTGGGGGAGAAGTGGAAATAAACATATTTTTTAGAAGATGTCAAAGTGGTTTTTTTCGATTTTGAGCCACTTTGAGCATAGAAAGTCAAATTTTCCTTCTCAAGTTCATTTATTATGTAATTGGAAATACCTAAAGACAATTAACATGACCAACTAATTACCATACGGTTACATACATGATCATGACTAAGTAATTATCATCTAGCTAAATACCACTATTGTGATGATGTCATGTAAGTGAATATTATTTGTTCTTTCCAACTTTTATGCAAAGTTTTTGCACTTATGAGAATGAAAGCCGTGTAATGATATGTTTAATAATTGGTAATCATCAATTTTACCAATTTTAATTGTCGATCTCCTTTTGCTAAATAAAATTTTGAGGTGGTTATCTTGTGATGTTAAATCACAATGTTTTTTTTATGTTTGATAAATCATGGACATAATTTTACCAACCTTAATTGTGGACAAGATTTATTATATAAATTCTCTTATAACTAATGATTTTGTAAATCAATTTATTTTTTGCCCAAACGGTAATATAAATTGATTTATGAATTTATATTATGTGCATGTTATTAACCGTACCAACTTAGATTAATATTTATGCCAAAACGATTATGTAGTAACTGAAATAATTTTGGATATTCAATGTTAATTTCAGTTTGTTAACTGTTAGAATAAAGTTAATTAATGTTATTATGTTGTTTGTTTCTCACGTGGTTTATGTAGTTAGTGAAAGTAAGCATCATGTTTATTTTAAAAATAATACAACATTGAATACATGTCATGTGACATCTCAAGTATCTGGAATTGAACCTCTTAATGGAACTAATTTTCTCACTTGGAGTTGGAAGTAGCAAATAGAAATATGTCTTGGTGTTTTGGTTTCCAAGTAGTTGAGAGTATTTTGAGACAACTTACGTTATTTT
The DNA here is from genome assembly GCA_963682175.1 of Triglochin maritima. Lineage (NCBI taxonomy): Eukaryota > Viridiplantae > Streptophyta > Magnoliopsida > Alismatales > Juncaginaceae > Triglochin > Triglochin maritima. The sequence goes on along the minus strand of OY821780.1, from coordinate 26,934,967 downwards.
GTGATAGTTAGGTTGTTGTTTTCTTATCTAAAAACAACAAGTCAAGTGGTGCATCCAAGTGGATTGACATCAAGTATCTTGTTGTTAGAGACAAAGTCAAAATTGGTACTATTATAATACAACAAACAAGAACACGAGCAATGTTAGTTGATTCACTAACAAAGGCTCTGCCACAGTCTCTTTAGAGAGCATGTTCCCGGCATGGGTTTGGTAAATGTGATGTAATGTATTGTCATTAATGATTAATGTGTGACATTATTTGTTGAAGCTTCAATGATGAATTTGACTTTGATTTCTGAAAGTTTGCTAATTACTTATTATGTACGATCTTATTTTATTGAAGCACACAAATTTATGGACCTAATGAATTATGTTGACCAAGTTTGGAAACCAAATACCATACCTGATGGGGTCAAATGATGATGCTAGTTATTTGACTACATTGGTTTAGTTTGATGATTCTAACTAAATAAGGTATATGTTTAATGAATTAATATTGGCCAATTTTAGTATGTGCTTTACAAATGGAACTAATGAAATTGATGTTACAACAAAGTGGGAGAATGTTATGATTATGTGGCTTATATTATTCCATTAATTAATTAAAGTCATGCATATCAATTATATGTGTTAGTGGATAGTTATTTTGATGGAAGAAACTACCCCACACAAAATATATAAATAAAGGTTTTTGGTCCCAATTGTTTCCCTAGTTATTATTCCACCATCCTCTTCCTAAATTTCTCTCAAACTGAAGAGGGTCATCGATCATCAATTCTAGGGAAAAACAATTGAAGATCAATTCCCTAAAATTCCGTACACGTCAAAGTTTAATAATGGTTTTATTACCCAATTGTAAGTACCTCTTGTCTTTGTTATTTTATATTGAATTTATGAATGATCTTGGGTTTTATGTTGAGTTCTTAATGTTTTCAACACTTATTTCTAAAATAAATTACAAATTACATTTCTGAATTCTGTGAGTAACCGTGGACGGTGTTTTAATTAAGATATTGTCGGTAATGATTGGGGAGGATTCAAATAACAAGGTGAGTATTTTAATTAGTATCTTATATCTTCTTGGCTTACTTATTCAAAAAAATATAGTGCTTGTCAATGGTAACTACAAAAACCATTGAGAGTGTCCTCACATAGGATGTGGGTATTTGGAAATCAATAATAATTGTTTCTAAAAAACAATATTACCTTCGGGCATTTTTAATATGTAGATCACCACACAAGTATTTTTAGTAACTCTTGAGGGTGTTTCAATGAGGATATTATCGCTAATGGTTGGTGAATATTAAAAAGAACCAAGTAGTATATATTTCCAAACATTATAGTGGTATCCTATGTCTTATTGGGTTAGTCGTTTGAAAAGCATATAGTAGTTATCAGGTGTAACAACAAAAACTTCTTAGGGTATTCCCCCAAGGTATTTCAACTGAGTCAAATATGAAGGCATGCACATCCAGCCAATCGTTGTCGTCGTTTACTTCTGTTCGCCGCCTTTCTTCTTATCACAAATGCCTAGTGATCCCTAGGGAAAAACAATGGTATTGGATCTAGACCCCTCCTTTCCGTGCTTCCTAGATTTTTCATCGGTCTCCCGTTCATCTCTAATTTAGAATATAAACTTTTCTAGAGAGTCTTCCGCTGTGATGTTCGCTGAATAGTATGCCAAGGCTTCGATTCCACTCGCTGAAGAATGCATTTTCTTTGCAAAACTTGTATCTGGTGGGGAATACCTAAGGATTCGGTTTGAGCAAACAATAAGGGTTCCAGGCTTCATTCAAGGATGACTTGGTCTCAGTTAGTTCAAGGATGCCTTTCTCATTCATCGACAATAGGCTTTCCTTTATCGGTTGATGATTGGGGGACAAACTGACATCTCGGATGGAGAACTGATCTACCCTTTGAACCATAGACATGATCTCTTACATCAGAGGAGGGGAGGTCCAGTGTGGGTTTGGTCCTCCAAGGCCTTTCCGAGATCTCTTCAACCTGCTCATGGCTAGATCAATCGGTTTCGGGTCAAATAGGAAGAACCCAAAGATTCCACCTCTGGAAAGCACCTACACCTAATGGCTTAAGCCCTTGGTTCTGTTCCCGGGATGGAAGATGCTTCTGAGAGTGAAGTGCTCGGTAACTGTTTGTAATGATCACAACAGATGAACTGACAGGTATGGGAAAAGGAGACATACTACCTCGATATGTGTGTACGCAAAAATGGCTTCCTTCCTGGCGAATGATCTCAGACATGAAGAGAAGAATCCATTCCTTACTCTGAGAAGTCTTCGACTTAATGTAGGACATGTGGAACTCTCCGTGTACTTAATTCCGAGAAGAGAAGGACGTGCGACAAACTCAATGGCTTTTCCCTTGCTCCTTTTTGAAAGGAAGGAATCTGGTTTGCTTCGTCAGAGAGAGAGTGTCCCCGGGGAGAAAGCGCCATGGGTAATAGGTGCAAGGGAGATTATGTATATAAGCAATCCACGCAATTCATGTGCAACCCTCCCCACTTATTTCTGGGTTGCTTATTCAGGATCGAGAAATGTGACGACATAGGAACCATGGGTCCCAGGAGGAAGAAGACTTCAGTTCGTTCTAATTACCGACATATCTATGATTCTTTTCCCCAGATGAAGCAGTAGGCATGAGAGCCTTTCATCTCGTACTGTTCACACTCCCCAGTCTTCATTGTCGAGAGCTGGAGTTTCACTGATACTAGTGTGAAAAAAAGACTTCAATCGATCTTAGCTTGGACATGCCAACAACCAATACTGAGTCCTTTCTCTGGGACAACTAATAAAAACTCATAAGGCTTTTTTTCCTTATATGAGATTGCTCAACTAGTAGCTGGTACTCACGGTTGCCGTCACTAGCTGGTACTAATCAATTGGATCTTCAGCAATTGGAAGTAAACAATGCCAAAATCTATAAATAACTCCCAAGATGGAAGTTATACTATCGATGTTGTATCCATGCCTGTTCAAAATTTGAATCATAGTATTTATTCTTTTGGACCAAATCCGGAGAGTGGGTCTTTAAGTGATAAGTGATGATTGGTACTTGGTCTTTCGCCCATCGAGTAGGGACGAAAGTTGGCCTTAGTGATCCGACGGTGCAACAATGGTTCTGCCTGACCCTATAGAAGCAGGCATATGTTGTCAGTGAAGATTTTGTGTGAAGCCTTGGAGACGACGTACCTGGCTCGAGTTGAGCCAGAGTTGTTGCCGTCAGCAACGCAATAACTTGCTTGTTGTAGTAACGACTTTAGAGAAATCATCCAAAGGGATATATTTTTATAGGAAGAAGGATACTACTTCAGATAGTGACCCACCCTTCATTTACAAGAGAAAGCTCTATGGATATGGATCTTTATAGCAAATAATATGTTATTCTGCATTCGTAGCGAAGCAAAGACGAATGAGTGATGAGAATTTTATTTATACCGCAAGTGCACGGTGTCAATGAAGACGTGACAAGTACGGGTCGAACACAAGGAGGGAGAGATTTCGTTATTTTTGTTATTTCGATTGTGGGAGAGAAAGGAGAGAAGAATTAATTTGAGTTTTTGGTATTTTTGATTTAATTATCTAAAGTACGAAACAAAAGCAATTAGAACTAAAACAAGAAATAAGAAGAGAAATCCGTTGGGTGGAGGTTTAGATTTAGGTTTAGATTGGAGAATGGAGAAACTTGAAATAAATCATGTTAGTTATGAAGCATTACAAGATAAATGATTTAACATAAACTCAAGTAATCAAAATATACTAATCACGAACTTAAAACAATAACATGCATTCATCTTCTCTACCCCTAATTCCATCACCTCCACCCTTTGGAAAGAGTTAGAAACTCATGGAGGGAGGAAGAAGAAGGGATCCTAGAGACATTAAAATAAAATAAAAACAAGAATTAAAAGAACAGAATTTTATTACTAATGATCCAAGACCAAAGGTTCAAAGATGTGTTACATTCGTCCTACAGGGCTATTTATAGCCGATACAGGGGATACCAATACATAAAAGGATAGTACACGCGTCGACCCGACACTGGACAAAAATCGGGCACACAGATCAATGACTGGGCGGCGGAAACGCCGCATATTGAAGGTGTTGTGCGGCGAAAACGCCGCACAATCATGTCTGCTCGGGTCCGGATTTTGGTCATGTGTTTATGGTATGATTTGATCTTTATTTACGCGTCTGGATGATTCTTTCCATTGTCTTGAACTCCGGATTATTCCTTCCATTGTTGGGGATTTATTTTTGACTTTTCTTTTGACTTTTCCAACAAAATAACTTGATCCTTTTCTTTTGCAATCAGGTCCTTCGCATTTTGCAATTAAGCCCTTGACCTTTTTGTGATTAGCTCCTTGAATGCTTTTATGCTTGGATTCATTTCCATTCGGAACCCGATAAACTTGAACTCGGTCTTTATGATAGAAATGAATCTTTTGCACGCGTTTATGCTCGGAATGTGGGTAATTTGCATTCAGGTCCCTGTATTCTGTAAATACGACTAAACACATACCTTAGTAGCATTTATTGATATAAAAGTAATCTAAATGAAAGACATATGATGCAATGTATGCAATGCATCAAATACCCCCACACCTAGATTTTGCTAGTCCCTAGCAAAGCAGAATATAAGAAAATGAAAGCAGGGAAATCCTAACTCACTTTCGTAGGAATCACGGTTGCACTTAGCATGTGCAACAAGCCGTTAAACCTCTTTGTTTCCAAGGAGGAGGAGTGTTGTCTCCTGAGGGTTTTCAGCGGATATACCCACAAAATCCTAAATCAACATTTCATTAATAGTTCTCAATATCCCTACCTCAACTTTATACATCTCACTAAGAATTTTTGCATGCTCATTATATAAATCTAACTCATTAAAAATATGACTTGGTCTTTGTTCCTCCAACATTCACACCACTAACCCTTCTACACATGTTTATCACTTGAATTATTTTACACGCCTCCTCTGGTGGTGAAGTATCATTTGGATCAACCATGGCATGGATCATTCCTTTAGCTTTGGGCCTTGAGTATCTTAAAGTATTTATTTATTTTTATCCTTTTTCCGTGATTCAACACATTTGCTTTTCTTTTTGACACTTATACCCTTTTTGCATTCGTGTAGCGAGTTTGGTCGATAATCCCGAGCTGGAAGACTCAAGTTACCGGGTTTCAAGATACCCCTACGGACCAGTGACTCGAAGGCTTGGGCTTTTGTAATCATTTTGCAAAATGTGCTTTCCTCACTTTATTCCTTTATTTTTACTTTTATTTTCCTCAAGGCTTAATTGCTATTAGAAGTCCACACTTCCCGGTGTATTTTCCTCAATCTCTGCTTTTTATCAACCACTTCAAGGATTTGATTCATCCAATTTAAGTGCATACATGTCTTACATGGCAATGTGTTATTTCTTTGGAACTTAGATTTATGTCACAATTTCTACAAGCAGAACTATATAATACGGAACAAAAAAACTCAATGCAATTTGTACTCGGGTTTTGGTAGTTCAATCTTAAGCTATGTCATGAAACATTGATTTTTTTTTATTTTTTTTATTTTTTTAAGAAGAAAACAAACAAATAGATATATACATAGATAAACACCCCCCCACACCTAAATCATGCATTGTCCTCAATGTATGCATAGATAAAATAAATGCACTTATTACCTGAGTCGGCTTGCGGTAGAGGGGTTGAATTTGCTCAGAGTCAACCGTAATCAGAACTGGATTGAATGACACCATATTGGTGCATGTATCCAGTTGAATTGTTCCCCATGTTGCAATGAGCGTCCTGAGTTACAGGTTCCACACCCCTCACATAAATTGGTTCTCTTATTTGCTCGAGTGACGGTGGGTGTGTAGATGAATTCCTTCCCTTTTTCTTACTTCCTTTTTGATTTTGTGACGATTCAGAAATATTATAGATACGCGATTTCATCACAACATCACTTTGATTGCATGTTATTTCTGGCTCATTATCAATATGAAAGATATTAAATTCAGCTTTTAAGTTCCCAAAAGATAATTGCATGAGCCCATTTCGACAGTTTATCAATGCTTCGGAAGTGGCCAAAAAGGGTCTGCCTAGAATTACAGGGATTTGTCGATTAGGATTTACAATAGGTGCGGTATCTAGTACGACAAAATCGACTGGGTAAATGAAGTCACCAACCTTGATCAAAACATCCTCTATTACACCTCTTGGTTTCTTAACAGAACAATCAGCGAATTGGAGGGTTGTCCTAGAGGGTTTCAGTGGACCAAGGTTGAGTTGCTCGTAGACATAAAATGGGAGCAAGTTAACGCTTGCACCAAGGTCTAGAAGGGCTTTATTGAAAAACGTATCTCCTATTGAACATGAAATTGTGGGACACCCCGGGTCCTTATATTTTATAGGAGATGTGTTAGAAAGAATTGAGCATATGTTTGCAGTTAAAAATGCCTTCTTTGGTACATTCGTTTTTCTCTTCTTAGTGCACAAATCTTTTAAGAATTTAGCATAAGCAGGTATTTGTTGAATCATGTCTAAGAGTGGAATGTTTACCTTAACTTGCTTAAATACTTCCAAGATTTTCTCTATTTGTGCACTAGAGTTCTTTTTTAGTCTATTGGGAAATGGGGCTTTAGGCACATAGACTCGCTCAGGTTCAGGTTGAGCTACAGGTTCAGGTTGGGTAGGTGGATTGGGCTTTTCAATTTGGACGTCGGGTTCTATGGTCAAGTCATATGTGGGTGCTTGATGGCTAGATTGATTAGTCATTCTAGGATTTACCACATTATTGTCAATTTGTCTTCCGGACCGTAATGATACTACAGCATTGATTTGTTGGAACGGTCCTTCCTCATTAACCATTTGAACCGGTCTAGGGTTGTTATTTCCTGAAGGTGGTTGATAAGATTGATATTGATTATTAGTTCTGGGGTTCACCTCAGGTTGACTAGGAAATTGGCCCTTTTCTCTTTCACCTATTAACTGTGCTAATTGGCTGACCTGTGTCTCTATCCTTTGGAATGATTGGTTGGTTGTTTGTATAAAAGTTGTCATTAAATTTTCTAATTTTGTCAACCTAACCTCATGATTTCCATTATTACCCCCAGATGATGTATTATTTTGGTTATATGGGGTTGGTTGTTGTCTAGGAGGTTGTCCTTGTTGGGTCCACGAAAAATTGGGATGATTACGCCAACCTGGGTTATAGGTTGATGCGTAAGGATCATTTCTAGAATTGTTAAATGTGGCATTAACATGTTCCAGGTTCACACAGTCCTCCATTAAATGACCAGTCTGACCACATCTAGAGCAAGGGGTAGGGGATGCTTGTCGGGTTTGGTTTTGCAGTTCTAGACTTTCCATTCTACGCATTAGGGTAGCTAGTTTTGCCTCGGCCGCTATGTTGGAGTCTATAGCTAAGACACCTGGTCGGGGTTGACTCGCTATTCTAGATCCAATACTCGGGTTGATGGGTGTTCTAGCATTGTCCCATTGCATACTATTTTCAGCTAAATCCTCAAGAAAAGTCCAGGCATCATTTTCATTTTTGGACATAAAATTCCCTTGGCTCACAGATTCTAGCATAACCCTAGATGTGGGTGTCAATCCCTCATAGATAATTTGGCACAATTGCCACTTCGGAATTCCGTGATGAGGGCATTGGGTCAAGACACTCTTAAATCTCTCAAGATAGGAATAGAACGGCTCGCTCTCAGACTGAACGAATGCAACAATTTCATTCCTAATCTTCATAATCTTATGGTTGGGGAAATATTTTTTTAGGAAAACTTGAACAAATTCGGCCCAACTTCTAATAGATCTTTCGGCTAGACTATATAGCCATTTCTTAGCGTCGTCCTTCAGTGCTAGAGGCACGAATTTCAGACGCACTGCCTCTTCAGGGATATGCTGGTATTGCATAAGAGAGCAGATTTCTTCAAATTCTCTAAGGAAGAGATATGGATCTTCCCTCGAGGTGAACTTAGGCAACATACTCATGTATTGTGCCTTAAGTTCGAAGTCGCGACCCGGTATGGTGGGCATAACGATGCACGATGGCTGAGCAGCCATCGTTGGGTAGCACCGATCCCTCAGAGTTATAGGTTGCGCAACAGGCGGGTCCACTACGTTCTCACCCATTAGATCCGGGTGAGGTGGTGCAACAGGTGGATTGGGGTTAAGTTCCAGACTGGAATCTAGATGAACTCGTGAGAGACGATTACTCAAGTCCCGAATCCAAATCTGAGTGCACCGGGTTGAATCAATTTTTGAATTCAAATTCGAAATTTAAATTCCAAATTTAATTTCAAGAATTAATTACAATTTTTTTTTAATTTTCGTTTTTTTTATGTTTTTTTTTTCAAAAGGGAAACAAACAATAGAATGGGGCAAGATGAGAAAGGAATCCTAATCTAGAGAATTTAGGTGAGAAGAGAAAGAAGACTCAGATGAGAAAGGAAACTTAACTCTAAAGATAGAAAAGAGGGTTGGTCAGAAATTTCCTAAGAAAGCACGGTTCAAACAATCCTAGACCTAGTGTCACTTAAATCTAGACGACTCCTAACTGGTTGAGTCGAATTGATTCGCTTGATTCACCTCCCTCACTAATCAAACCAAATTGGCCAGGTAGTGTATAGCTAGTGGGGGCGCTTCCGACAGAGTCGGTGCCAATTAGACAACCACTTCGCTTGGAAGACTTTCGTCAACACAAAAACACTTCCTAGACACCAAATTGAATTCGATCGGCTTCAGGTCATAGCAAGTCAAACCAATTCTTCTCCTTAATTGAGTCCGAGTCCTTAGGGGCCAATGTCTAATTGATTTTAAATTTTAAGGCTTGGGTGACACTTTAGGATTGTGATTTGTGGGCCACGGAAGGGTGATGAAATCCCCACCGTATCTTTTCCTACGGAGTTGCCCTTAAGATAGTTTAACTTAGATCTAACAAAGATAGTCAAACAATGGTCTTTTTAATGGGGGCAATTGCAATGTTGTATGCAAATTAAATTATATGCTTAAATGCAATCGTTAAAAACCGCGATACGTACCTTGCCTCCAGCACTCTTCAACAGAAATTGATTTGCAAGAATTTAGCAAGAATAATGCAAACAAAACATTATATGATGCATGCACTAAGGTCTTTCTAATTTTGCGAATTTTAGGTCAGAGTTGAAATATTGCCAATTATGGAATTTAAGCTTAACACGTGCAATTCTAATAATAGGAAATTTTCTGAAACTAGAAATTACGAGGAAAAAGGCAACGAAGGTTACCTACGCAATGCTCAGTCGGGTTCGCCGCCCGCTCTCGAAATTTCAGTAGCTTTACGCGTCCACCCAGAGATGAGTCGCGTCCCAGAAAAAGTTGAAGCCCAGAAGCTCCAAGTGTGCGGCGGATTCGCCGCAAGTTGTTCTTCAGGTGCGGCGATTTCGCCGCTCGTTTAGCTCAAATGGTGCTCGGATTTCGCCGTGCACTCTGTTGTCTCCTGAAACACAAATCCAAATACTTATATCGCGCACAAGATAAACAGGATAAAATCGAAATACAAAAACAACAAAATCTGCGTCGCCTCCCCGGCAACGGCGCCAAAAACTTGATGAGAATTTTATTTATACCGCAAGTGCACGGTGTCAATGAAGACGTGGCAAGTACGGGTCGAACACAAGGAGGGAGAGATTTCGTTATTTTTGTTATTTCGATTGTGGGAGAGAAAGGAGAGAAGAATTAATTTGAGTTTTTGGTATTTTTGATTTAATTATCTAAAGTACGAAACAAAAGCAATTAGAACTAAAACAAGAAATAAGAAGAGAAATCCGTTGGGTGGAGGTTTAGATTTAGGTTTAGATTGGAGAATGGAGAAACTTGAAATAAATCATGTTAGTTATGAAGCATTACAAGATAAATGATTTAACATAAACTCAAGTAATCAAAATATACTAATCACGAACTTAAAACAATAACATGCATTCATCTTCTCTACCCCTAATTCCATCACCTCCACCCTTTGGAAAGAGTTAGAAACTCATGGAGGGAGGAAGAAGAAGGGATCCTAGAGACATTAAAATAAAATAAAAACAAGAATTAAAAGAACAGAATTTTATTACTAATGATCCAAGACCAAAGGTTCAAAGATGTGTTACATTCGTCCTACAGGGCTATTTATAGCCGATACAGGGGATACCAATACATAAAAGGATAGTACACGCGTCGACCCGACACTGGACAAAAATCGGGCACACAGATCAATGACTGGGCGGCGGAAACGCCGCATATTGAAGGTGTTGTGCGGCGAAAACGCCGCACAATCATGTCTGCTCGGGTCCGGATTTTGGTCATGTGTTTATGGTATGATTTGATCTTTATTTACGCGTCTGGATGATTCTTTCCATTGTCTTGAACTCCGGATTATTCCTTCCATTGTTGGGGATTTATTTTTGACTTTTCTTTTGACTTTTCCAACAAAATAACTTGATCCTTTTCTTTTGCAATCAGGTCCTTCGCATTTTGCAATTAAGCCCTTGACCTTTTTGTGATTAGCTCCTTGAATGCTTTTATGCTTGGATTCATTTCCATTCGGAACCCGATAAACTTGAACTCGGTCTTTATGATAGAAATGAATCTTTTGCACGCGTTTATGCTCGGAATGTGGGTAATTTGCATTCAGGTCCCTGTATTATGTAAATACGACTAAACACATACCTTAGTAGCATTTATTGATATAAAAGTAATCTAAATGAAAGACATATGATGCAATGTATGCAATGCATCAATGAGTTAGGGCGAGAACGAGTTAGCTAATAATGAGAGTTCTGGTAAAGCGGACAACCTGTAATGGGGAAACCACTCTTGGCTTGACTTCTTCCACCCAGGCAATCAAGGACCTAGTGTGTGTTGGAACGAAGTAACACGATTATCTACAGTAGTCAGTCCATCTCCATCAGCCAGCTGGTGGGAGCGAGAAGACATTGCTTGCTCTGAGCCATCTTGTTAAAGAAGGGGGGCTAGGATCCCTCTCGACTTTGGATCTTTGCACCCAAAAGTCTATCTGTACAAATGATGACGACCAGTATTCAGAGTGTTCCTTGAGAGTTTAATCAATTGCTTCGACTTCGATGTGCTACGTTTTAATAGAACTGATCACTTTCTACAAAATTATGTTGTGCACTTTGTTTAGATGCACGACCACTGGACCTCCATCTCTCAATTTGAGATTCACTAAAGTAAGGATAATGAAACTGGGTCAACAATATCCACAAGAAGACTTTGGGCCCCCTAATCTCAAAAGAGGAGAATGAGTAGTGAAGCGATTAGAAACTGCCACTTCTTGGGACACGGAATTTCATTTCACCAGAATCGGTTGATTCATTCAGGAGTATGGGAAATTGACTACCAACAAGTGGTGCTGGCCTCATGAGAAGGGACAAGCTTCTTTATTTGGTAATTCTACCTCCATCTGTCTTCTTAGCCGTTTTACAATCGTCAAGGATTGGTAAATCGGCGGATCCATTTGTACTAGGACTACTAAATCAACCGTGATAGGCAGACGACTTGAGTTGCGTTTCTGATAAATTCTCTGATTCTTTCCCCCTAGATGAAGCAACAAGAATGGGGGCCTTTCAGCTCGTACTTCTCACACTCCCTAATCTTCATTTCTGAGAGTCGGAGTTCCGCTGATACCAGTGTGAAAAAAGACCTCAACCGATGTTAGCTCGGACATGCCAACAACAAATACTGAGTCCTTTCCTTGGGACAACTAATAAAAACTCATAGGGCTGCTGAGTACAAGGCATCCGCGATAAGAAGTAAGGTGTCGGACAAAAGTCAATGACGACAACTGTGAGTTTTCTTATGCACCCACACTCAGAGTCTTCTACGGTCAGTTTGGGAAGTTGCTCCATCATGTCTCGATGAAATCCATGGAGCAATTTTGAGATAGCAAGCAATAGCTCCCACTTCGACCGAGGAGAAGCTTCCTGTGTCTCCCGGTTGGTTAGAACAAATGAGACGCAAAACATGATGCTCCAGGAGAGGAAGGAGACTTCCGCAAGCGCAAAAGCCGAAGAAGAACATGCAAGCTAGACAGAATACAAGTCGCGATCATAGGAGCAGAGTGATTGGTTCAATTATATTACCGCAAGTGCACGGCGTCGGTGAAGACGCAGCAAGTATGGGTTTTCTATGAGGAGGGCGTGCGAGTCAAAGTTCACAATACTCGAGTGGGAAAGGAAAAGAGAGATATGAGATCGAATTACACTATGACACGTAGTAAATCAGAAAACAAACGAGAAAAATAAACCCCTTAGGGTTAGAGAAAGAATGCGGAAATGAGAATATGTGTATGTGTGTGTGTTCATTGATGCTCATCACAACATGTAATACATGGAATCCATAAAAACCAAATCCATCTTTGTCTCCACATGAAATAAGATAAAACATATCATTAAAACATACAAGACAATAGTTGAGATGAGGCTAACATGAAATGCATAATGACCAAACCCCATTATATCTCCAAATGAAATAAGATTTAACACAATCATTAAAACATACAAGATATTAATTAGGATGAGGTCAACATGAGCACATGCACACACATGTCATGTTTCCTCTTTTTCCACTCCATCGTTATCCTCACCTCAACATTCCCCATAAAATAGGTCAACTAATCTAAGCATGTGCTAAGCATCACTCAATAACATTAACACATCAAAGATAAGAGTGAAAATTCTATTAGATAGTTATGGAACTAATTTGAGGTTCAAAGGTTAGGTTTAACACACACACTTAATACATCACATAATCACATCACATTCTTCTCCAACCCCAAATGGGGTTGGACTACTCCCTACTCATCTCTAAACTCAAGAAACCATAAAAAAACCGAAAACCATAATGTAAATGTAGAATACTAGATTAAAATGAAAATTACAAGGTTGCTCCTCTTCTCCTCTACACTACTAATTAAGAAACTAAAATCTGCTGTAATAAACAAGAAACTAAAACCTACTCTACTAAACAAGAAAGGAAACTACGCTAAGGAGGAGATGGAGGAAGAAGAAGAAAGGAGGGTTTACAAGTCTATTTATAGAAGAAATAAGGGTTTGGATGGATCTGGAATTAATTCGACGGCTGTGATCACTTTCTCTCCGGTGCACCCAAATGATCAAGATGAGGCCACAAGAGTAGTTGGGGGCCAAATTGAAGCAATTAGATCCACCACTGGCGGATTAAAACCCGCCACTAGCAGATTGAGCATACATTAAAATCTGCAATTTGAGCCCGTTTGTCTTTAATTGCCCAAATGCTGCTCAAGATCATGGTTTTGAAGGATTTTTGGACTGAATTTTTTTCGTGCGTTCTAGTCATTCCTGATTTGCTGATGGGTCCTCATGCATGACAAACAGGTCCTCTCGGCTTCATTTGAGTCTTTTCTTATTGCATTTCAGTCCTTTTCTCTTCCTTTCTCTTCATTATTAATTAACACCTGAAACACCACAAACAAAAACTCAACTCGCACAAAATTGGGGTAAAATAAAGGATATATAACATGAATGTGATGTATGATATGTTACTAATCAAATAACCCATACTTACCTTTTTCTAGTCCCGAGCAAAACAAAGAAAAAGAAAAATGAAAGAAAGGAAAAGCATACAAAAATGGGAAATTTCTAACTCAATTTTGTAGGAATCACAGTTGCACTTAGCATGTATAACAAGCCGTTAAACCTTCTTTTTGCCAAAGAGGAGTGTTGTCTCCTGAGGGTTTTCAGCAGATATACCCACAAAATCTGAACATTGATGCATTATTCAACGTAGCAACACTACTCGTCGGACCTACTTTTGTTGATCATGGACACGGTAATCCAACAGGCCAACTCTTTATATGTATCCAATCGACACACCTAGACTAGGGAACTATTTGTTGAAGTTAATTAAGTACTTAAGTGAAAGACATGGGCAACATTAACATCGTCAAGTGATACATCGTGCAAAGTCCATTAAGGTTCTTATTTGTATTATTTTTTTATTTGTTACTAGTTGGTGTTTAATTCTGCCAAGGTCGGGTTTCGTGTATCATTGCCTATGAGGACATACTATCACGTACACTTTCCCCCAAATCTCCACATAGGGCGATCCCTACCACTCGTGAAACGTGAGTTCGATCGATGCATCCCAAGTCAGATGACTTGAAAACACCAGGCACTAAGTCTCCTCAGACCTAATTTCCCGAGTGATAGGAGTCGTTCGAGAAGAAAGAACATCATACTTAATTATTATTTTGTTATCTACATGGGAACCAAAACCCCGTCACTTAAGGTTTCAAAAAAAGAGTTTAAGAGTCTCTGACTACGACAATCTTCCTTATACTAACATGCACATTTTTTTTTGACTCACTAGGTGATTGACATCATATTATGCATACATTTGTGTCTTATATCCGTTATCTTTCACCTAAACAATGCTGCATAACGAGTTTTATGTTTGAGTTTCAGGAATAAACATGATTGAGGAGAAGATGCATAAAATGACTTAAAAGCAAGGAAAAAGGACTAAGTTGCAAGACTTATGGACTGAGATGAAAGAGAGAAGGACCCGGATGTAAAACCAAAAGGATCAATGAGCAAATCAAGAAGCTCCACACCTTAATGAGGAGTATTTTGGCAATTAAATCCCGGCCCAACCATCAACAACCAAATCGGGTTCATCAAACACCAAGAAATCAAGCCAGAACGGAGGCACCAAAATCCAGACTCGATCCAACACTTATAGACCGCCAATCTGTGGTCCAAATCGGTCCAAAGGTGACATGTTTTGGTCGGGTGGTGTATTATGTTGTGTTTAGTCCATATTTGGTATGCATTTTAGTCCCATACCGGGGGATTATCCCGGATTAGCTTTTTTCTATGACTATATATATAACTCCTCCATTTCTATTCAACCCATTGCTTGGTGGCATTCTCTCCACTTGGAAAGCCTTGGAGCAAAAACTCAAGGTGGAGAAGAATGCTACTAGTAATGTAAGTCATTTAATAAAATAATTTTTCATTGTTTTGTTCTCATGTTGTTTCTTTTTTATGCATGCTTAGCTTAGTCTTATCTCTTTGATCTTAGGCTAAAGTAGTTAGAATGTCTCCTTTCTTCTTTAGTTTAATTGCTAGAATAATGTGTAGTGAGTAGATTCATCCCCTTTGGGGGGTGGAGATGATGTTCATATATATTGTGAAGTTTGGATGTTTGATGAATTTTTGATTGTGTAGACTTGCATGTTTTGTATGTTCATTGGGGGTATTTTAATCACCTACATATTGGGGAATTTTGATGGGTTTTGACATAAGATTTATACACTTCCCATGCTTAGTTTTCTCATGTTTATTGACTGAAATTTCCTGTTGAATATGCTACGTGTTAGTTATGTGTTTGTATTTGTGTTTGCTTGTTTGATTGATTGAAGAGACTTTGTTTTTATGGGTTTTGCCATAACATTTGGACACCTCCCATGCTTACCTTTGTTCTTCACATAAGTTTATGGTTATTGATGAGTCTTGTCATATCTTTAGACACTTCTCATGCTGAGCAAAATCTTATGTTAATCAAGTAGTAATTGCCGATACGTTGTGTGAATGGATTGATAGGTTTTGCCATATCTTTAGACACTTCCTATGCATGAAGATACACACACGAGACACACACATACATGTTTACATGCATCTTTCATCACTTATTTCACTTCATATGTGCACAAACTCCACCCCATAGGGGTTTCTTTTTCTGATTTCCAATCTTTTGTTGCTTTCTTTCACATTTCTTACTTCCCAGTAAAGTGTAGTTTAGCTTTAGCGTAATCACATCTTTTCTCCCTTTATTCACCACTTGATTTTTGACAAACTAGACGCTACTCACCTCCCTACGGATCGACCCGTACTTGCCACCGCTTCATCGCGGCCGTGCACTTGCGATTATTAATAAAACGTTTAAACACTAGGTTCAGGGTGGACTTCTTTATTTGTTTGAGTGTTGGAACCCTATGATTACTCTCCCCCAAGAGAAAACTGTGGTGCATCCTTACGACTATATAATACCTAAAACCGGTGTACTAGATATCCTCATGCATCATGTTCAACTCAATTCTGGGAGCTTCCTTTTTACTTTAACTCTCAATGGTTTTTGCACATGCTAAACACACGCAAAACCCACAAAAAATTTCTTTTGCAAACATATTAAGATTTTGAAAGAAATGAAAATTTTAAAGCACTAAGAAAGCAAAAAAAGGCAAGTCACCCAATGATAATAGTGCCGCAGATATATCAATGTGAATTGCAGCACACTAACGTTACCCTAACAATACACATAAAAGAAAATAAAAAACATAGTGAAAAAGACTTGATTTTACATATATACATATGTAAAGCACCCCCACACTTATTTCATTCATTGTCCACAATGTATAATAAATATGGCCTACTTGACATGCATAAGTAGAAACGATCTCACCAAAGTTTAAGCACATAAAGAAAATTCCTTACACTTTGGACGTATGAAATGAAGGGAGAGAAACAAACAACCACATTAGAATGGATGGGTCCCAAAATGGGAACCCATCACCGCACTAGTTCGCAAGGCTGGGGCCGGAAACAAGACAATATTCATGTGGTATCTCATCATTATTTTTTCATTTTGTCTTTTTTTGGTTTTGATAATTAAAAATATTTACAAAAAGAGTATGCTCCCATTACATGAGTTCAATGCACCTGGAATGGGAGCATGAGACCATGTGTGGCTGAGATACTCATGTCGGACCCACATGGGTCTCACTAATAGATATGTTGAAAGGTTTGTGATCCCAACATTGAGGAATGTGGGTCAAAAAGTCAAACTCAAAGAGCTCGAACCTTCCCAATGGTTCATTTGAGAGCAGGAATGGGAATTGCTCTTTTCCCGTTCCTGTATTATAAGCAAGATCATCTATCTATACTCTCCAACCAATCGGTTGGTGTGTCAGAACGTCGTCAAGAACCTAGTTATGTTTGCCCAACATGCCAGACAAGCAGATAGTGGGTCTTTCACCCAAGATATCCTTTAAGGACCTCCCAATACCCTCATCAGGTCTTACAAAAATAGGGATGTTAGGGAGTTGTTGCTCCACCAAAGGTGGGTCCTTGAGGGACACAACATGAAGATCATATGGCTCAAGGACGACGGGACAAAAAGTTAAGACAGAATCTTATGCCAACTCAAAATCAAGCTGGTCCATGTTATTCTCAATTTGGATCGAATCGTCCACCAAGTAATCGTGAATTGAAACCCCAAATCTCTCAGACTGACTAGGAGTTTGACTTCGAAATATTGTGCTTTGAATTTGTGGATGTAGTGGTGGTTCGATATCAGAAGATGAATCCTCATGTTGATGAGAAAGGTCACCCTCCTCACATTCACTTAATTGTTGTGTCATTTGAGGCACTTGCATTTCTAGAGTTTGCAAGAAATTCAAGGTGGTTTCCATGAACGTTTGGAGGATTTCTTCTAAGGAATCAAGTATGGGGTCAACAATGAGGTTCATGTCTTAGTCATTAAAATGTGGGACTTGGGTATTTATATGTGGAGATTCATATTGGACCACATGTTGAGATTGGTATGGAGTTTGGAATTGAACTGGAAGATCATGTTGGGTGTTTAATCTTTTATATTTACCGCAAGTGAAAAATGTCGGTGAAGATGTGGCAAATACAGGTCGTGTCCATGAGGAGGTGTGTCAACTCTGGTTTGTTCGAAGGCCCATCAAGTAAAGTGTTCTACTCTAAACAAGCAAGCATACATTCACATTTATCAACACATTTCAAAATAAAGCATTCATTTCCATTCTTTATTGCATGTATAAACATCATCTCCACCCCCACAGGGGGATCGAGCTACTCACACATTATTAGACTAACATGCATATTAAGCAACTAAAACATGCTAATTAATTCTATGATTAAAACAAACAAAGTTAACTAAGCATGCAAGAATTGAAAAGAGACAATATGAAAAAAATAACAAAACATCACTCACATTACAAGTAGTCTCTCTCCACCAGAGTTTTGCTCCAAGGCTTTACTCCTAGTAGAGAGGATGGCCACCAAGAGAGGAGATGTATTACAAAGGAGGAGAAAGAGTTCTATTTATAGCAATAGAAAAAGGTAACCCGGGACAATCCCCGGTATGAACTAAATACCATAAATGGACTAAATGCATACTAATACAACACCCGACTAAGTCCTATCAGGTTTGGATCCAAATAGACCGCCAATTGGCGGTCTGGGTTGGGTTGATCGGGTCCGGTTTTGGATGGCTTGATTCTGGCTTGGTTTGTTGATGTTTGATGAACCCGATTTGGTTGTTGATGGTTAGGCCCAGATATAATTTCCAAAGTAGTCCTCATGATGGTATGGAGCATCTTGATTTGGTCATTAATCCTTTTTGTTTTATATCCGGGTCCTTGTCTCTTGCATCTCAGTCGATAAGTCTTGCAATTCAGTCATTTTCCTTGCTTTTAATCCTTTTTGAGTCTCTTCTCCTGAAACATGTTTATTCCTGAAACTTAAACATAAAACTCGTTACATAACATAATTTAAGTGAAAGATAACAGATATAACACACAAATGTATGCATGATATGATGTCAATCAAATACCCCCACACCTAACTTTTGCTAGTCCCAAGCAAAACAAAGAATTAGAAAAATGAAAGAATGGAAAAAGCACACGTAATTCAAGGAAATCCTAAGTCACTTTCGTAGGAATCACGGTTGCACTTAGCATGTAAAACAAGCCATTAAACCTCCCAATCGCCAAGGAGGTGTGTTGTCTCCTGAGGGTTTTTAGTAGATACACCCACAAAATCCGAACATAGATGCATTATTCAACCTAGCAACACGACTCGCTGGACTCATTTTCGTCGATCATTGGACACAGTTATTCTACGGGCCGACTCTATATATGTAATCAGTCCACACACCTAGCCTAATGAACCATTCGTGCAAGTTAATTAAGGACTTAAGTTAAAGGCAAGAGCAACCTTAACATCCTCAAGTGACAAAACTGTAAAGTTCATTAAGGTTCTTATTTACATTACTATTTCCTTTTCTTTTCCTTTTTTGTTTTTTTTGTTGTTGTTGTTGTGGGTGTGTACATCTCTCAGGGTTAGGTTTCGTGCATCATTGCCTATGAGAACTTACACTATCATGTACACTTTTCCCCACATCTCCACTTAGGGTTATCTCCCTACCCACCGTGTAATGGGTGTTTGGTCGGTGCTTCCCAAATCAAATGATTCGAAAGCACCATGCACTAAGTCCCTTCGGACCTAATTTGCCGTGTGATAGGAGTCATGCGAGAAGAGAGAACACGTCTTATTTATTTCTTATCTACATGGGAACCAAAACCCCTACACTTAAAGTTTCACAACAAGATTTTAAGGGTCCCTGACTACGACAAACTTCCTTATTTTTACAGTCACGAATTATTCAACTCACTAGGTTCAGGGTGGACTTCTTTGTTTATTTGACTACTGAAACCCTATGATTACACGCCCCTTGAGGGAAAATTGGGGTGTATCCTTACGACTACAAAAGACCTAACGCCGGTGTACTAGATATCCTAATGCATCATGTTCAAGTCAATTTTGTTAGCTTCCTTTTTACTTTGCCTCTCAACGGTTTTGCAAATGCTAACACATGCAAAACCCACAAAACATTTTATGATGCAAACACATGAAGATTTTGAAAGAAATAGAAAATTTTATATCACCATGCAAGCAAAAGAAGGCAAGTCACTCAAGGATCATGGCAAACGGATATATTGATATTAAATGCAACACACTAACATGACCCTAACAATACAAAAAAAGAAAACAAATACAAAAGGATAAAGACTCGACTATGTACACACGTAAAACACACCCCCACACTTACTTCATACATTGTCCTCAATGAATGTGAGTATGATACTGCATGGATTTTTGCATGAAAAAGAAAAGATCTCACCAACATGAAGCACAAGGAAAGTTTCATAGTCATGTTGATGGTCATAAACCCGAACTCCCAAAAACCTGTGAGATACATAAGAAAGGAGACAAATACGTCAAACAAATGTGGCCTAAATACTCAAGGGCCAAGCCACAACAAGCACTGCTCACTTGTGGTCTTTTATGTATTTTTTTCTTTTAAACGAGATATATACTGGTCAAGGAACATAAAATAAGAACATTGAGTCATGCGGACCAGATATTTACCAAGATTGGTCCGCTTCATTGGTACTGTGAGGTATCATGAGGGGTGAAAGGTCAAAACTGAATGGCTCGAACCCCTCGTGATAGTGGTTGGGCGTACGCAACGTAAATGGGTGGAGTTGCGTTGCCTCATTAGGGTTTAGTTAATCGTTGAACAAAACCCTCCAACCAATAGGTGGGTGCATCAGAATGAGTTCCTCTGGCTCATTTGTATGATGTGACATACCTGTCGCAATAAGAATGGGGCTTCTCCCCAAGTCATCCAACAAGGACCACCCAACCTCCTTTATATTATCAAGCATAAGCTCAATCACAGGTGGGTCCTTGTTGGAGTCAAGATGAAGCTCAAAGGGCTCAACGGCCATGGGACATGGGGGTAAAGAGACCTTCTAGTATGTGCATATGATGAGGTGTGTCCCCCTCACTAATAGTCTGAACTAAATCATCCAACAACACACTCCCTTTGTATGTTCATGTTTGATGTCAGCTCACTCTGTTGCATTGCAAAGACAGGCAATGAGTTCTCACTTGGCACACAAACATTCTCAACAGGTTGCATTGATATTGGGTGTGTTTGTTGATTTTATGGTACTTTCTCTAATTGGCAGATGAGGTTGAGATTTAAAGGTTGGTCCAAGGTCTCCTAATGCCTACCAGAGTTGAACACATGAAACTCGACACTCATGTTACAGAATGAGAGCTTCATGAGACCATTTCTACAATTAATTAAGGCGTTGGAGTTTGCCAAAAATGGTCTACCCAAAATCAAAGGTATTTGATAGTGGGTGTTCGCAACAGGATTGGTATCGAGGACGACAAAATCTACTGGAAATATAAAATCTCCAACTTTGATGAGCATGTCCACAATAATCCCCTTTGGGACACGAATGGATCTATCCACCAATTGGAGGGTGAACTTAGTTGGTTTCAATTCTCGCAAGTTCATCTGCTAATAAAAGAAAATGGGTGGAGGTTGACCGTTGATCCTAAATCAAGCAATACATTACTCATGCTAGTGTCCCCTATCATACACTGAATAGTCGGACAACTAGGGTCTATGTACTTTGTGTATGTAGGATTGGACAAAAGTGAGCTCACACTCGCAGCTAAGAATGCTTTCTTAGGAACATTGGTCTTCCTCTTTGTTGTGCAGAGATCCTTCAACACTTTGGCATATTGAGGTATTTGTTGGATGACATCCAACAAGGGGATGTTAACCTTTACTTGTCTGAAGACCTCTAATATCTTATCCGTTGTGTCACTCTGCTTTTTGGTTAACCTACTAGGATATGGAGCTTTTGGTAGGTAAGTTTTCTGTCGTGCCTGAGAAGGAGGCGTTGGTATATTACCCTCAGCCTCAGCCTCTTTCTCACAATCATTCCCAACGGGGGGCTGCACAGATGGTGGTGGCGTCAAGGAAATGTGATTGTCACCCGGTTTTCCATTCCTTAAGGTTACAATGGTATTAACATGGTGAACATGTTCCTCCACATGGTTCACTTGCCGCCCCAAGGTACCAAACTGTCATTTTGCAAGTGTGGTTGTCGGTACATGCGGGATTAGCCTCAGACTGGCTAGGCAGAGTCCCTCGCCCTCTCACGTACAGATTGAGTCAATCGACCCATTTGAAGCTCACGAGATTTCATGGTCTGTTGATTCGAAGTGAGAACTTGACTTGTGGATGACATGAAGTTTTTCATTGAGTTCTCAAGTTCACGAGTCAAGTTCTCAAGCTAATTAAATTGGGTTTTCATGTTGTTAGAATTTAGGAAACTCGGTGGGTTGGTGATTTGAGCTTGGGGTGGTTCAAAAGACTGTGAATGCATGGGAGGTTGGTGTGGTCTGTTAGATGGTCTAGAGAAGTTTGAAGGATCACCCTGGACATTGTTTTGGTTCCATGAAAAGTTAGGGTGGTTCCTCCATTCGAGAATATATGATGACGAGTATGGGTCATTCCTGGATCTATCATAGATGGCATTGACATGTTCCATCTCAGGAGGAATGGATAAACACTCGCCTCCTACATGACCTATCCTACCACATAAATAACAAGGAGCCAGACCAAATGCAGACAAATGAGACACACATTGTTGGTTTTGGAGCTCAATCGAATCCATACGGCGCATTAAGGCCGCCATGCGTGCCTTGGTGGCCGTAGTGGTATCAACAGCAAATGCCGGACCCGATCTAGTCGAGTTTGTGTTTGTGATCCTCGCTCCTATGCTAGATCATGCTGGTGGTTCCCTCATACACTCCGACTACATGGTTTTCTCAGCGAGGTCTTCTAGGAAAGCCCATGCCTCCCTTTCATCCTTTCCTAAGAACTCTCCTTGACACATGGATTCAAGGAGTGTTCGGGATGGGATGTGAAGACCCTCGTAGACAATCTAACAAAGGCACCACAACTTGATGCCATGGTGAGGGCATGAGGATAGTAGCTCATTGAACCTCTCTAACTATGCATGAAATGATCGGTCTCATGTTGATAAAACGAATTAATTTTGTTCCTCAATTTTTGAGCCCAATGATTTAGAATGTACTTCTTAAGGACTGCAGATTGAAATTCATCCCAAGTCCTAAAGGCATTTCCCTGGTTGTTGTACAACCACTTCTTGGCATCATCCTTTAGTGCAAAGGGGACACGCCTAAGATGGATGGAGTCTGTGCTAAGTTGTTGCAGCTTGAACATAGCACAAACCTCATTAAATTTCCTGAGAAACATTCACATTTATCAACACATTTCAAAATAAAATATTCATTTCCATTCTTTATTGCATGTATAAACATCATCTCCACCGCCCAAAGGGGGATGAAACTACTCACACATTATTAGAATAACGTGCATATTAAGGAAACAAAACATGTTAATTAATTCTATGATTAAAACAAACAAAGTTAACTAAGCATGCAAGAATTGAAAAGAGACAATATGAAAAACTAACAAAACATCTTTTATTACTCACTCACATTACAAGTAGCCTCTCTCCACCAGAGTTTTTCTGCAAGGCTTTACTCCTGGTAGAGAGGATGGCCACCAAGAGAGGAGATATATTACAAAGGAGGAGAAATAGTTCTATTTATAGTCATAGAAAAGGTAACTCGGGACAATCCACTGGTATGGGACTAAAAGCATACCATAAATTGACTAAATACATACTAACACAACACCCGGCTAAGTCTTATCGGATTTGGATCCAAATGGACCTCCAATTGTCTGTCTAGAACAGCCAATTGGCGGTCTGAGTTGGGTTGATCGGGTCCGGTTTTGGGTTGCTTGATTTTGGCTCGATTTGTTATTGTTCGATGAACCCGATTTAGTTGTTGATGGTTAGGCCCGGATTTAATTGCCAAAACACTCCTCATGATGGTGTGGAGCATCTTGATTTTCTCATTGGCCTTTTTTGTTTTACATCCGGGTCCTTCTCTCTTGCATCTCAGTCCATAAGTCTTGCAATTCAGTCCTTTTCCTTGCTTTTAAGTCCTTTTTGAGTCTCTTCTCCTCAACCCTGTTTATTCCTGAAACTTAAACATAAAACTCATTACGTAGCATTGTTTAGGTGAAAGGTAATGGATATAAGACACAAATGTATGCATGATATGATAATCATTGGGGATGAAATGACATGCATGAGTGAAATTCATCTTGGTAATCCCATGAAAAGTTTTGGTGCTCACTCCGTGATGGGTTATATGCATTGGCACATGGGTCATAATGTGGAAAATAATAGTTGTTCCAAGATGATTCTCGAGGAGAACAAGCACACTCATCGGAAAAATGACCGCTTCACCCACACCGAGCACATGATGATTTATAAAAATGGTTCATATGTGCAAGCACTAGTGCAGAATAATCTTTACTCGTCGCCCAATAGACGTCGGCTGTTATAACAGACGACGTCTAGTTGGACGAAGATAACATAGACGTCGGTCGTTACCAAGGCCGACGTCTATATGGTACTATAGACGTCGGCTATTGGAATGCTGATTTAATCCGACGTCTATACACTATAGACGTCGACTTATAGACGTCGGGTGTTAGAATCCCTGTGAATCCGACGTCTATAGGGTGTAGACGTCGACTTATAGACGTCGGCTGTTAATTTGGTAGTGAATTAATTTGGTAGAAATCATTCGAGCTCCAGTTTCTAATAGTTTTGGTTTCTCTTTATTTTTCTACAGGATATTCCTTCATATGTATGCTTTAGTGTGTTTTTTAATACTAAATGAGGATTTTTCGTTGATGTTTTATTTGTGTAGGTTGCTTTGTAACAGTGGTATAACATTGGAACCCTAATTGAAAATCTTTGGTTTTTAAATTTTTGCTATGCCTCGCTTGTATGTTATATCCGAGCCTAGCCTTTTATGTTTAAAGTTATAGATTAAAATTTAGTTACATGTTTATTTAGTTAAATGTTTATTTATGCTTAAGATATTCTTTTATCTAGAAAGTTTTATGTTTAACTCATTAACCCCCTTAAACAACTTGGCCTTTAATAACCCAAAGCAAAAGATTAGACAATATTTGCTAAGTCATTCATCATATAGGATTTGCATTCATCATATTTATTATTTATTTACGATTTCTGTCGTAGATTGCTGGCGTAAGGTACGTACTATCTTTCACTCATCATTCATTAGAAAACACGCATTAGTTAGTAAGACTTGCATTATAACAAGAGTGAGGTGAGTGTTTGTTTGGTGTGTTGTTTGTTAGATTAAGGTATGAAAACACTTAGGGGGCAGTCACCTATAGGAGATGAGGTTGGGGATTTCATCACCCTTTCCTTAGCCCAAAAACCACTTAATAAAAGAGCCTTAATAAAATCAATTAAACGTTGTCCCTTAGGATATTCGGACGCATTAAGGAGAGGAAAATGTTTAAGACCATTATGGCCTGAATGTCATTGCCTATCTAGTCTCCCTGAGATTTTAGGAACCTCCGGGTTCTTGATTTCCTACAGATTAGTGGTCCTCGATGTTGAAGACTGTTTCGGCCTGAACGTCGTTGCCCATCTAGTCTCCCTGAGATAGTAGGGACCTCTGGGTTCTTGATTTCCTACAGACTAGTGGTCCTCGGTGGGACCTCGAAGTTAGGCGTCGTCTATTACTAAGGACCTATAGTGGACTTTAGGCTGTTTTGGCCTTGATTGCTTAGTTAGGTTTCTAATCTTCCTTATTCCCACACTAGATTAAGGACTTCATCTCCTCTCCTCTGAGTCATTCTTTTCTCATCTTAATGTCTCCTAATATTCTCATCTACGAACACATTCTTTTAAATTGAAATTTTATTTATTGTCTCCAATAATAACTAACATTTTTGTTAATGTTTAGATTGAAATGGATTGAGAGTGGATTGTTTCAAACAGATTGAGTGATGAGTATGAGAACAGAGTGAATATGTTCTTAGAGGTTGCCAAAAAACATTCCAAGAAAATGAAAGACATCGACATGGCGTATTGTCCGTGCAATAAGTGTCATAATATGTCAGTGCTGACTTTTCGGAAAATGAAAGATCATTTGTTTGAGAAAGGTTTCGACCCAAATTACAGACGGTGGATATGGCACGGCAAAAATGAATCATTTAGTCGTTCCAAGACTGATGGGGAAGACGTTAGTGAGGAAGATCACTTAGAGGAAATGGTTCAGGATATGGCTGAAACGTTTTCGTCCAACCTCGATTTACTTGGTAATTTGTTGAGTGACAATGAGAAGCCATTGTATAAGAATTGTACCAAATTCACTAGATTGTTTGCGGTGTTGAAGTTGTACAATTTAAAAGCTGGAAATGGTTGGGCCGATGTCAGTTTCACATCAATGTTGAAGTTAGTGAAAGAGATGCTTCCAGATGATAATGAGTTGCTAGATAGAACTTATGATGCAAAGAAAGTGTTCTGCCCTATGGGAATGGAATATAGGAAGATACACGCATGCCCGAACGATTGTATATTGTATAGGGGTGAGTTTGAAAACTTACAATCCTGCCCCAGGTGTAATGTTTCAAGATACAAAATGAAACGTAGTGGACCAAACCACAAAATGAAATGTAGTCAAGCCCCCAGAGCAAAGGGTCAAACAGCCAATCTCCGATCAACATTAATTCACTTCCAAGTTGGTGCAAAATGTTGTATCAATGTATGGTAGGTAGGGAAGCACAATCCTTAAGTACCTAGGAGTTGGAGGGGGATAAAGGGTTGCCTCCTGCTTTGTACGTCACCAAAGAGGATATCATGCAGTTCATGGCGATGGATTCATTGTGTATCATGATTATCGACGTGCAAGTGAAGTAATTGTTTTTTTGTATACAATGAAAAGTATTGAATAATTTTATCAAAACTGTAATAAAGTATAATTTTTATACTTGTAGACATCTTTACGACGCTAGAAGGTCAATCTTTCCCGAGGATCAAGTATTTGGATTTATCAGTCCATCTACATATATATACGGGAATGACGATAAATCGGGTCAGCTTGGGACATTCTTTAAAGAAGAAGACAAAGATATTATCTGCTCCCTTATCATGAGGTAAACTTTGTAATTCAAAGTGAAATTTTATTTTGTAATAAGCTTCTATATATATATATATATATATATATATATATATATATATATATATATATATATATATATATATATATATATATATATATATATATATATATATATAACAGGGCTCATTGGATGCTTGTCGTTGTATGCCCCACGACTAATTCACCATATTGGTTTGATCCGTTGGGGTTGAATAAACCAAGGGACTTAATAAAGAAACTTCTAAATATCTAAGTTCGTTTAGTCGCGAAAAAAGTAATTCGTGGATTTTTATTAGTATTATTGAATGATATGTTAACTTGTGCTACTCAGGGCAATTAAGGTTTACAGAGCTTTAGGTGGTAGGAGAACAACCATAAAAACAGGAATAACATGGCATGGAATGAGAGTACGTTCGATCTCATTTTTGTTAATTAACTTAGGAACATATATTTAGCGAATTTCTATGTTTGTAGTACCAGAAGCAGGTTGGAAATACGGAATGTGGTTACTACGTGATGAGATACATGGAGTAAATCCTCGATGTGTCAACTCAAGACGTATGTCTAACCGAGGTAATGTAGATTGTTATTCAATTCTATATTCAATTGTAGTTTCAATATTTAGTTATTAATATTCAACACACTTGTATTTTTTGATAGGTTTTCCCAAAAAGTAGTGATCCCTTCTCGTAACAGGAGCTCGATGAAACTCGCGACCGATGGGCTCGCTATTTTATCAGAAACATGTTGACGAACTAAGAGGTTCTCCTGCCACTAGTATTTTTTGTAATTTAGTTAACAAGTGCAGTTGTATTACAAACCTACACTTTATGCCTTAATATAATCGCCTTAATTTTAGAATGAATTAATTGCAAGTGTGTTGCATACACAAGTGTGTATGCTTGTGTATGCTTGTATGTTTGTGCATGTATGGTTGTTTGTTTGTGTTTGTGTATGTATGCTTGTGTGTTTGTGCTTGTATGTACATGTGGATGAAATTGAGTATTTGTGAACAAATTTATAGGTGAACGAATTTGGTGCAGTTGTATGTACACGAATACGATGACTAAAAACAACTTCGTCGGATGCTATTTTTTTGTCCAGGTTTAGGAATAGACGTCGGCTGTTGTAATTAGCCGACGTTTATTCCGTAGAAGAAAGGCATAGACGTCGGCTGTGGTATGAATCTGACGTATATGCTTTAGGAATAGACGTTGTCTCTTATTCAACTGACGTATATGCTTTAGGAATAGACGTCGTCGCTTATTGAACCGACGTCTATATCTAACGAATAGACGTCGGTCCATATAACGATCGACGTCTATATGTTAAAGAATAGACGTCGTCTTATATATACAGCCGACATATATTCTTTAGGTATAGACGTCGGTCTATATGAAGGCCGACGTCTATGTATAGACGACGCACACATAGACGTCAGATCTGGGAGTGCTTATATCCGACGTATATATCCCCGTACATCCGACGTATATTCCATTTTCTATAGTAGTGAAGTGTTAATTTTCAACAAAAATGTGGCAATTGTTTTTAAGATTTGGAATCAAAAGAGATGGTATATCATAAATACAACAAGTTCCAAATATGATGAACAAAAGCACAAAACATAATTATGATGTGACGTGTAGAAACACCTCACCAGACAATCAAATATGTGATTCAGGGGTAATCACCTCACCAACCTCCATTGCAAGCAAGGATTCTCAATTTTATCCCTTTGGGTCCGATGTTGACGTCAAATAAGAATCAAAAAAATGCTCCAATTTTTTCCTGGGACTTTAACAAATCAACTAATCCTATAGGCTCAAGAAACAACACAAAAAATCGTGAAATAACGGAAATAAATGCGAACCAAACAAAGCAACGATCCTCGGCAATAATGCCAAAAACTTGATGGATCATTTTAATAAACGCAAGTGCACGACGTCGGTGAAGATGTGGCAAGTACGGGTCGGTCCACATGGATCGTGATTGTTTGGTTCACAACTAATTCCGTAATCGAATCCGCTAAAAGGATGGAGAATAGAATTGATTTATCCTAATCTACACTACACTACAATTAACTAAATGCAACCTAGCTAACACTTAGAAGATGAGGACTATGGATTAGGCATAGATTAAGATGATGTATGTAGTTGACATTAAGCATAAGCGGTGTCATTAGTGTCATTAAAGCATGGAAGGTGTCCAAAGATTATTGAAAACATCCATCATACATTAACATCTAATTCCAAGTTAGTGATGGGAGCATGGAAGATGTCTAATGATTATGGCAAACATCCATCAAACATTCACACAACCCATTATTAAGGTCAAACATGTATTCTAAAAAACATTTAAGGCAATGCACTTAGATATGAGCATGAATCGTGAAACCATTTAAGAAACGACATTTCATCAAAATACCTAATGAGCTCTTACCTTAAAGAAGTAAATATACACATTAGAGTCTTAACCACCACATTCAATGTAAAAACAACACACAACCACACTTAACCTATACTAACATCATCCCCACCTCCTAAGAGGTGGTTTAACCACACATTACATGAGAAGTAGTAGAGAAGGAAGTGAGTGAAGATACTTACCAAATACAAGTTGCAACAATACAAAAGAGAAATCAAAAGCTTGAACATTAAATCAATTCCTAACCTATTCTTACCTACTCTAATGGTGGAAAAAAGGAATAAATAGAAGAGAAAGGAAAGGGAAGAGAGGTTACCCTCCCCTTATATAGGATTAAGGTACTAGATCTTCATGAACTCAATACAATAGTCAAGATGATTTCCCAAATTTTTCATCACTATTTTGTGAATCTGTCCTGGCGTGGGGGCATATATTGGAGATATGGGTGTAGATGTAGATTCCTCTCATCGAGCTGGACTATTTTGTTGGCTTTTTGGCCTTAATCTATGTTTTGATGATTTAATTAACCTAATCTTAATTATGATCATGTAGAGTAGCACACATATTGCATTGCATATATATTGCTTTGTGCTAACCTCTACAGGTGATCAAGACTCAAGGAAGAAAGGAAAACACGTCAAGACATGTAATCAAGCTCATTTGAAGACATGTATTTTGTATTTATTTGAGTCTTTGGGAACTTGTGTATTTTGAGCATACTTGAGCTAAAATCACCTTAAACACACACTAGGTTCCTCATAGAAGTCACACACGAAATTTCACATTATTTGGACTTCAATAGATCACCCAAACTTAGATCAGAAAACACTAAACCTGAACCCTAACTGTCTGCCCACATTCGGTCAACCGCAACAGGCCGTTCGGTCGACCAGATGATCAAGTATTCTGTTTTGTGTTTCCCTGTCTAGTTTCGGTTGGCCGCACCTTCTCTTTCGGTCGATCGTTTGAACTTAATTTTCCGACCGTTATTATTGTCGTATATACCCAACGGTCGTATTCGTATTAAACCAAAAATACCCCAAAAACATTTCATGTATCGGTCGACCGAGGACCAAGATCGGTCGACCGTTTATTCATCTCTTGACAAACCCAAATCTCCTGGACAAAAACGGTCGACCGCTAGACATGTTTCGGTCGACCGAATATCTATTTGTTTGTCAACCCCAAAGTGCCTGGTACAAATCGGTCGACCGTTTCCCTTTAGGTGTTCGACCGATCACTTAAGTGTACCTAAGTCGTAGCGTTGGGCGGTCGACCGTTGCTTAACCGGTCGACCGAACTTAGTGCAAAACTGCTTAACGGTCGACCGTTCATCCCGATCCGGTCGACCGATTTCATCCAGAATTGGGTCCTGCAGGTTCTGTTTTGTGTAATCACACATCAACTCATACCCAATCAATCCCAATGACTCTATTCTCTCTAATGCCTATATAAGGAGTTGTAAAACACATTTTAATACAACTCTCCCACTACAAACTTGTCCAAAACATTAGAGAGAATCTCAAACACTCAAAGCTTCAAATCTTCCACACTTTAGTCATAATTCCAATCCTACTCAAGTGTGCTCAAGATTTAGAGAGTGTTGCTCCACTCAATTGTTTGTCAAAGGAAGCAAGGACTTCGGTGAAAGCCCGAAGTGTCCCTCTCGGATTGTGAGAGGAAGAATTCAAGCAAGCGAGGTTGTTCGCGGTGCTTGTGGTGTAAAGGCGTTCTCTCCCGGCCCGGAACGGGGAGTGGATAATGAAGACGCGAGCGGAGTTCGAAGTGTCGAGCGGAGCTTGCAAGAGAGGACGTAGGCGGTGGCCGAACCTCTGTAAAAACCCCCGGTGTCCATTGTGGTTTGCTTATTTCATACTTGCTCGTTTTGTTGTTTAAATTCCGCTGCATATAACTCGATTGATAAAACGAGTAGGTGATTAGCGTAAAAGTGATTAGTGGATCCATAACCCACACGATCCTACATATTTGACCACGTCGGTCAAGGAGGGTGGTCAACCTGACATTGTACCTCCTTAATATCCAATGTTATAGCCTTTTTTTCCAGTAGTGCCAATTCGATGTAATTTGAACTTCAGTAGGCTCGTGGAGAGACCTTTTAAGTCCATGACTCATTTCCAGCAGGATTAGAGTCCAATTGACTTTCTATTTGGTACATAATCCTTTATTCTAGCCCAGTTATCTTTATTCCGGAAATACATGTAAACATACTCGAGTAGCACTAGTAGAGGGTCAAATTAAACAAATATATCATCCATATCACACATAATCACATCACCTTGTTCTCTACCCCAATGACGATGGACTACTCCCTACTCATCTCTAAACTCAAGAAAACATAAAAACAACCCAAAACGATAATGAAAATGTAGAAAACTAGATTAAAATGAAAGATTACAAGGTTTGCTCCTCCCCTCCTCCTCTACACTACTAATTAAGACACTAAAACCTACTCTAATAAACAAGAAACTAAAACCTACTCTACAAAACAAGAAAGGAAACTAAACTAAGGAGGATAGGGAGGAAAAAGAAGAAAGGAGACATTACAAGTCTATGTATAGAAGAAATAAGGGTTTAGATGGATCTTGAAGCAATCTAACGGCTGTAATCACTTTCTCTATAGTCTGGTGCACCCAAATGATCAAGACAAAGCCATTGGAGAAATTGGGTCCAAAATGAAGCAATTTGATCCGCCACTGGTGGATTGATTGTTTCGGATCCGGTCCATTTTTCTCCAGCAACTTAAATGTTGTTTTTTGCAAGTGGGGTACACTCCTGGTCCGCTGGTCGAGCCCATTTGTCTTTAATTGCCCAAATACTCCTCAAGATCATGGTTTTGAATGATTTTTGCGTACAAATTTTTTTTCATACGTTCAGGTATATCTTGATTTTATCTAGGTTCTACCTGATTTGCAGATGGGTCCTTATGCATGACAAACAAATCCTCTTGACTTCATTTGAGTTATTTCTTCTTGCATTTCAGTCCTTTACTCTTCCATTCTCTTGTTTATGACCTAAACACCACAAATAAACACTCGAGTAGCACAAAATTGAGGTAAAACAAAGAATATATAGCATGAATGTGATGTATGATATGCTACTAATCACAGAGCTATGGACTTTGGCACTTATAGCTAATCGAGGAGGCAAGCTGGTCTCAGGTTGTCCTTCCTATTCTATTTTGGATTGCTCCTAGAGGGTTGGCTACCAGGCTCTCTAACTGGACCTTGAATTGCATTGAATGAAAAGTGACTCGCTTGGCATCACATCTCCATACGGTTCCAGGAGTGCCTAGTCTTGCGTCCATCTTTCAAGCGCTCTACTACTAAGCTTTCTCGGACGGATAAAGAAAAGAAGACTTATTGCTTTCCAATGATGATGACTGGAGCTTGATCCCGATCATAACCGAAAAGGCATAGACTTACTAGATACTTAACTAGCTTTAGTAGTTAAGGTGAACGAACACAAAAAACATAAGTTAGCCTAGTTTTTCATTAAGAAGGAGAGAAGAGAGAGGCAGAGAGTAGCATCGAAGTCTTCGAGGCCCTCAAGCAAGACAAAATCGCCGCTGGATCTTCCTGACACATAATGCTAGTGTAGAAATATATCTTGGAGTCAATCCATTCTATCAGTGCAGTAAGGGAAGTTCCATAGAAGAAGAGCTACTTATTTACCGACATATCTATGATTTATTTCCTAACAAGGAACTTGGATTCATCCCACATCATCTGGATTCTTCTACTAGGATCAACCTCCAGGTTATAAGATATGCCCAACCTCTCCACAATCTTCTAGTCACCTACCCGGTAACCTAATCCAGAGCACTCAAGGAGGAAGATTAGTCGTGCAACACTCCATGGCTTCACCTAGCAGCATAGTCTAGAGTGCTGAGTGGACGTCCACTGTGGACCTACGTGCTGATGTTGACCCTTGGTCTTCGACTCACTTGCTTGGTTGATTGGGTATTCCTACCCTGAGATACATATGTCGTCAGTACGAATCCAACCACCTCAGAGTACATGTTTCATGCCATTGATGGAACGACGAATACCTAAAAATCACACCATTTTTTAAGCCATTGATTCTTTTTTCCCTTGAGTTGAGGGTACGATGCCTATTGAAATCACAAAAGATGCAAAACCGGATCCGTGTCAAATGGAAAGTGTTTTGCATTGGCCGATTCCTGAAATAAGAACAACCCCACCATTCAAGGTGCGACATTGCTGGAGAACAAGATGAGCAAAGCGAGCGAGCAAACTTTGCTTCTGTCCTTTGTGACATCCTCAATATAATTGTTTCTAAAAAAGAAATATTATCTTTGGGTATATTAATTATATAGATCACCACATAAGTACATATATTTCATGTCTTGCTTTTTGACAAACTACTATTAGATACCCAGTTATTCTCAATTTCCAAACATACTAATAAATACCTAGTTGTTCTCCATTTCCATGTTTCCTAACAACATTGCATTGTGTGTTAAGATGATGCAACTTATGTTGTCCGATTACCCATTCGGCAGCCTATAATTCCATATGGTATGATGAGTAGTTTTGAGAATTCTATATGAACCAATAGGAACAAAAGGTTGTAGGATCGTGTGGGTTATCGGTCCACTAATCACTTTTAATCTAATCCCTAATTAATCAAACAATAAACGCAGTGGAAACAATTTAAAGACTAGTAGGGAAATAACATGCAAACCACAAAAGACGCGTAACTGAGTGGGATTCACTCTCTAATTGAGCACACTTTGAGTAGGATGAGTGTATGATCAAGTGTGTGAAGTTTAGGCTTAAAGAGTGTAGAATTGGGAGCTTTGAGGATTGAAGTTTCTCTCTAATGTATTGGGACAATTGGAGTTGGAGAGTTGTGTTAACAACAAGTCTTGATCCTCTATTTATAAGCTCCTAAGGTTTTCTAGCCGTTGGGGATAGATTTGATTGGGTTTTGTGCAAGATACACAAAGCAGAAAATCGGGCTGCAAATCTGTCCAGAACCGGTCGACCGAAACTAGTAAACCGGTCGACCGTTAACATGATTTCAAAGAGAACGGTCGAACAAAAGAATATTCGGTCGGACAAACGAGCTAGAACTTAACTCTACTTAAGTTAAACGGTCGAACAAAAGTATGGGGCGGTCGACCGTTCAGGGGATTCGGTTGAGATAAAGGTGCACCGGTCGAACGAAGAATGAGTCGACCGATAGCAGGGAATTTTGTTTCTTGAAGAGATGTTCAACCGGTCGACCGAAACAAGGTCGTCGTTCGACCGGTTACCGAATGTATTTTGGGGTTAAGTTTGTTTTATACAAATACGACCGTTATATGAATACGACAAGAAAAACGGCCATATTAAAATCCAGGATCGGTCGACCGAAAAGGTAAAACCGGTCGACCGGAAGAGTTCGGTAAAATCACTGTGGAGAGTCTGTTATAAACCGGTCGAACTGAGAACTGGTTCGGTCGACCGGTTCACACAGGAAAACTGGGTTTAAGTTTATAAGTGATTTCCGACTAAAGTTTGGGTGATCTAATGAAGTCCAAATAATGTGCAATTTTGTGTGTGACTTCTATAGGGAACCTATTGTGTATGTGATATGTTTTTAACTCTTGTATGCTCAATGTACACATGTTCCTAAGACTCAAAATAAAATCAAGATTACAAGTCTTCATTTAGCTTTATTACAAATCTTGACTTGATTTCCTTCCTTCCACGAGTCTTGATCACCTGTAGAGGTTAGCACAATACTATATATGTGCAATGCAATATGTGTGCTACTCTACATCATCATAATTAAGATTAGGTTAATTAAATCATCAAAACCTAGATTAAGGCCAAAAAGCCAACAATCTCCCCCTTTTTGATGATGGCAACCTATATCTTAATTCTATCTAAATACATGGAATTTGTATATGTAAACTATGCATATTAATGCTTCCCCTATGGATGTGCATAGTTTTTGTTCAATTGTATGCCAAATTCCAAGTTACCCCCTTAATTATCTCTCCCCCTTTGACATCCATCAAAAATAATAATTATTTAAGACTTTAAGCTTAGAATTTGGATGTCTTGTAATGAAGTTGCTCCCCCTAAATTTTGCACTTCATTACTCTAATAAAAGATATAACAATTAAGCTCCCCCTATCAATAAGGCTAAATGGAAACAATGAGTATGATTCAAGTTAAGTTCATTTAAGTTTCAACTTAAGCCTTATTCTAACATCCATTTAAAATTTGACATTTAGAATCAATGGATGTGATAAATGATTTGCAATGAATAGGGATAATGATTTTCAATGAATTGAACTATATGATATGTCAATTAAGCATGTGAAGCTAGATTAGAGCTAATTTAACATGAATTGTATAGATAGGAATTTATACCAATGTTGAATTCGAATTTAGCTCCAATCTCATTTGGTGATGCAACCGGATTTGAATTTGACTCTTGAGCTCACTCGGTCACCACCAATCTCCTTCTCAAGTACCTACAAGTGTAGATTTAGGTACCCAAACTACTTTGGGTCCTTGAACATTAGCTTTTGGGATCCAAACCATTTTGGTTTTGGGTGCCCACACACTTGAGGAACTATGGTTAATGAACATATGCTTACCATTTAAAGTAGTGTGAGATACATGGTTTTTCAATTTAAAATTGTAACCTAAACCATGTTTTTGCAAAGATTGCCTTTGACTACCTAATAGCATGTTAAGCATATGAGTTCCATTAGTGAATCTTTCTAAGTCTTTTCTTAATTGCAAGTTAGAAGCTTGAAGATTTAGTTGATCACAATCTATAGGTGTTGCTCTTAATTTTTCAAGATTTGATGCATTCTTTTCAAATTTAGCAATCACCTCATTCTTCTCATTTATGCATGTATCAATTTGGCTTTGAAGATCTTTGATTAACTTTCTAGCATTCTTGTTTTTATCACATATGATCTCATATTGTTTAACTAAATCATGGAATGCATTTTGAAGTTCATCATAAGAATAAGTTTCTTCTTTAGAACTTGAACTATCACTAGCATATGATTTAGATGAGCAAGAATGTGATCTACTAGAGTAAGAGTTAGAGGATACCTCACTTTCTTCATCTTGAATTGCCATGAAGCATGAGTGAGCCACTTCTCTTCTACTTTGCAAGGAAGAAGACGATGATGATGGTGATGAAGAATCATCCCATGTAGCCTTGTGTGCTTCCTCCTTCCTTTCTCTTCTCTTGCTCTTCTCCTTTTCTTTTCTCCTCTCCCTTCTCTCCTTTTTCTTCTCCCCTTCTCTTCTCTCATTTTCACTCTCCTCCCTCTCTTTTTCTTTTTCTCTTTTCTCACTTCTTCTACCTCTTCTTTCATTCTTTTCTCCTTTATCCCTCTTGAGGTATTTGAAGAAGTCTTGGGCAAGGACCTCAATGTCCTCTTCTTCCACCCTCCTTGGCTCATCAAACTTTGCATGTAATGCCACCACGGAGTTTTTCTTTGAAGCTTCCTTCTCTCTTCGATGACTCAATTGGAGCTCATAGGCCATGAGATTTCCAATGAGTTCCTCCATCTTTAATTTTGAAAGATCGTGCGATTCTTCGATTGCCACGACCTTGTCTTCCCAATCGTTGCTCAATGACCGGAGGAATTTTCGAGTCATCTCTCCTTCATTTATCCTTCTTCCAAGAATCAAAAGAGAGTTAGTGATATCGGTGAAGCGAGTGTTCATGTCGCTTATGTTCTCACCGATTTGCATAGAAAATATTTCATATTTATGCATGAGGAGACTTATCCTAGTTTCTTTGGTTTTGCTATCACCCTCATGATGCATTTGTAACCTATGCCATATTTCATTTGCACTTTCACATCCCCTAATTCTATTGTATTCTCCCTCATTAAGGCCACAATAAAGAATATTCATAATTTTTGAATTCATTTCAATTTCTTTCATTTGAGCCCTAGATAGAGAATCTAAATCATCTTCATTTGGGGGTATATATGGATTTTGAATAAACTTCCAATACTTAAGGTCATTTGATATTAAAAAGATTTTCATTCTATTTTTCCAATAATCATAATTTGACCCATTAAGCAAAGGAGGCCTTGTGGTGCATAAACCCTCTAAGTGATTAGATGTGCTAGCCATGCTAAAAATACGATTAAGTATAGAATTTAGCTAGCAAGGCTCTGATACCAAATGTAGGATCGTGTGGGTTATGGGTCCACTAATCACTTTTAATCTAATCCCTAATTAATCAAACAATAAACGCAGCGGAAACAATTTAAAGACTAGTAGGGAAATAACATGCAAACCACAAAAGACGCGTCGGTTTTTATAGAGGTTCGGCACCCCACCCGGGTCCTAGTCCTCTCTTGTAAGCTCCGCTCGACTCCGCGAGCTCCGCCTACGTCTTCACTAACCACTCCCCGTTCCGGGCCGGGAGAGAACGCCTTTACACCACAAGCAACGCGAACAACCCTCGCTTGCTTGAATTCTTCCTCTCACAATCCGAGAGGGACAATTCGGGCTTTCACCGAAGTCCTTGCTTCTTTTGACAACTCTTGTAACTGAGTGGGATTCACTCTCTAATTGAGCACACTTTGAGTAGGATGAGTGTATGATCAAGTGTGTGAAGTTTAGGCTTAAAGAGTGTAGAATTGGGAGCTTTGAGGATTGAAGTTTCTCTCTAATGTATTGGGACAATTGGAGTTGGAGAGTTGTGTTAACAACAAGTCTTGATCCTCTATTTATAAGCTCCTAAGGTTTTCTAGCCGTTGGGGATAGATTTGATTGGGTTTTGTGCAAAGATACACAAAGCAGAAAATCGGGCTACAAATCTGTCCAGAACCGG
This sequence comes from Triglochin maritima, assembly GCA_963682175.1. Taxonomy (NCBI): domain Eukaryota; kingdom Viridiplantae; phylum Streptophyta; class Magnoliopsida; order Alismatales; family Juncaginaceae; genus Triglochin; species Triglochin maritima. The sequence continues at coordinate 26,896,878 of OY821780.1, read as the reverse complement.
TCGACCGAAACTAGTAAACCGGTCGACCGTTAACATGATTTCAAAGAGAACGGTCGAACAAAAGAATATTCGGTCGGACAAACGAGCTAGAACTTAACTCTACTTAAGTTAAACGGTCGAACAAAAGTATGGGGCGGTCGACCGTTCAGGGGATTCGGTTGAGATAAAGGTGCACCGGTCGAACAAAGAATGAGTCGACCGATAGCAGGGAATTTTGTTTCTTGAAGAGATGTTCAACCGGTCGACCGAAACAAGGTCGTCGTTCGACCGGTTACCGAATGTATTTTGGGGTTAAGTTTGTTTTATACGAATACGACCGTTATAGGAATACGACAAGAAAAACGGCCATATTAAAATCCGGGATTGGTCGACCGAAAAGGTAAAACCGGTCGACCGGAAGAGTTCGGTAAAATCACTGTGGAGAGTCTGTTATAAACCGGTCGAACTGAGAACTGGTTCGGTCGACCGGTTCACACAGGAAAACTGGGTTTAAGTTTATAAGTGATTTCCGACTAAAGTTTGGGTGATCTAATGAAGTCCAAATAATGTGAAATTTTGTGTGTGACTTCTATAGGGAACCTATTGTGTATGTGATATGTTTTTAACTCTTGTATGCTCAATGTACACATGTTCCTAAGACTCAAAATAAAATCAAGATTACAAGTCTTCATTTAGCTTTATTACAAATCTTGACTTGATTTCCTTCCTTCCACGAGTCTTGATCACCTGTAGAGGTTAGCACAATACTATATATGTGCAATGCAATATGTGTGCTACTCTACATCATCATAATTAAGATTAGGTTAATTAAAGCATCAAAACCTAGATTAAGGCCAAAAAGCCAACAAAGGTGATTTAGTACTTGAGAATTAAAGAATAGAAACTTTAAGTGCAAATAGAGTCACTACTAGAATCGATGCCTTTGCCGATGGCATTTCCATCGGCAAAAGGCTTCCATTCCGTTGGCAATAGGGGTTCCTAATGGCATTTCCGTCAGCATTGGTTCGGCGGCACTAGCTGTGTCGGCACAAAATTTGTCGGCTCAACCAAATTTTCGTGACTAAAAAGGCATGCATATAAAAGTTGCCGACAAAATGTCCGTTTGCACGAAATTGTATATCCGATGGAAATGACGTCGGCAAGAAATTGTGTATCCAACAGATATTCCATCGACAGGAAATTGTATACCCGACGGATATTCTGTCAACAATAAATTTGCAGGTTACTATTGCTATTTCCGCCGGCAATAGTACCTCCTACTACAAAAAAAATTGTTAGTAAGTAAAGACAACCCATATCGTGTTTATATATACAACCTGCCATAAATATTCACTTCCATCAATCTATTCACAATAATATTGAATCGAATCTAAAACTCATTTGAAAAGTCAATATATATCATTCATAAGTCATACGAAAGACAAGACATGCATATAATTCACATACATTCATAAATCACACTAAATAATAAGATAAAACCAACAAAAGTGTACCAACTAAGGCTCGAAAGAAGTTGAATCTATCGATGAGTCATCGTCATCCTGGAAAGACATATCGATGTCATCACTCTATAAAAGAAAATGGATTTCGATTAGTTGAACAATCACAAACATATATATTATTTTAGTAAATTGAAGAAACCAACTACAAATTAATCGTACATATACATGATCTCCTCTAATCTGAGCCATCATCAACTTTGCGACTTGAGCCTTCAACTTCTCATGCTCCTCCTGAAATACATTTTAATATTGTTTTTAATATATTGTACATGTAAAATAATCCTACCAAGTTAGTATACACTTACAAGCAATACAGATTGTGAAACTTTGGTTCGAAGATGTTCAATATGAGCGTTGCTATGTCGACCTGTTGAAGTCTTGCCTATCCTGTAGGCTCCAATGCCAGCTCCACGCACTTGATCAGTCTTCTCTTTTCCTAATATTTCTTAAATCGCCTCCTCCTCGATCATATCATGAGCCTTAACCTTTGAACGTACACTCACCTCGCTCTTGGGTTAATGTTTGTTGTGTCAATTTTTGGCTAGCTAATTCTTGTATATAACCTACATTTTTCAAACATGTAACAATATTCAAATGATAAAAGTAAAACTTTTTTTTTGTCTTTAAAAGTTCAAACTTACCATTCGTGGTTCATTCGTCACGGAGCCATCTTTTCAAGTTTGGTGAGAGATCTCGTGATTTCATTTTTATCCATCTAATTATTTAATCAAAAGACAACAATTCTAAATAAGGATGCAATCATTATTAATCTAAAGATCCAAACAATTAATAAGTTAAACGACATTTATAAAAATACTTATTGAAACACAAAACTTACATGAAATTTAGTTTTGTTTGCGAAGGTTTTAGATCTAGTCATATGGTTCATCTTCTTACAACCACAATCGATTTTGTTCGTTAAGGAATTTTTCTACAACGAACGAAAAAAATTTAAACATAAGAATTGATATTACACATAAACAAATAAAATGTTGGAAGAATAAAAAAATATACATTTGTGGTTTTGATGTTCCATTCATCACACTGCATTAGAAATTGGTCTATGCGAAACCCTCAGATCTCCCTTGGAAGACAAATAAGCAAGTCACTTTTCATTTGTCTAAAATGGGGTGTAACATTTATTTTTCACTGAATAACGGTAATCTCTCAAGAAACCACCGAGTTCACACAATTACCGAAATGAAATCAATTCTACAAATAACATACAATCATTTGTTAAGACATTTTAGGGTTCAAGTATGAATTCTAAAACATGATAAATAATAAACCGTAACGTACCAGAAGAATATCTCACGAGTCGACAAATGATTGACGACTCTGATGTGCCATCTTGACATTCAGTGGCCACAAATCAGGTTGTTTGGCCAACAGTGCCAAAGTTGTGTTTAACATCTCCCCATAAGGCCCAACCAGAACAAAATCTCGTTCCATTGAATTTGGAACTGATGACCGGTAGAGGGAATAAGATCAACACTTGTTTGTATCCATTTGTAGAAGTTTCATTAGTCCCACACCGGGGGGTTATTCTTAGTTGCCTTTTTAGGTCTATAAATAGAACTCTTCTTCCTCCTTTATAAACTACTCTTTGCTTGTTGGTCATTCCCTCTACTTACGCTCAAGTGGAGAGATGTTACTTGTAATGTGAGTCATGAATAAAATAAATCTTTGTTAATTTCATGTTATCTCTTTTAATTCTTGCATGTTTAGCTTAATTTTGTTTTATTAATCTTAGTATAATTAGTTAGAATATTTTCTCTTCTTAATATAAATGTTAGCTTAATGAGTAGTGAGTAATCTCATCCCCCTTTGGGGGGTGGAGATGATGCATATTTATATTTTGTGGCTTTGATGTTTGACGAATTTTGATTGTGTAGACTTGAATGTTTGTATGTTCATCGGGTTTGTTGTAATCATCTACATGTTGGGGGATTGTTTATGGGGTTTTCCATAAGATTTAGACACTTCTTATGCTTGGTTTCGTCAAGTTTATTGGTTGAAATCTCCTATTGGGTATGCTACATGTTAGTCGTGTGTTTGTATTAGTGTTTGCTTACTCGGTTGATTGAAAAAAATTTGTTTTGATGAGTTTTTCCATAAGATTCAGACACCTCAAATGCTTAGCTTCGTTCTTCACATGAGTTTTTGGTTTTTGATGAGTTTTGCCATAACTTTAGACACTTCTCATGTTGATCCTCGTCTCATGATAATCGAGTAATAATTAATTATATGTTGTGTGAATGGAGTGATAGGTCTTGCCAAATCTTTAGACACTTCCTATGCATGAAGACACACACATACATGCGTGCATTCATCATTCAGCACTTCTCTCACCTCATTTAGTTCACACTCCACCCCTTAGGGGTTCATTCATATTTCGTTCCATATTATTTGCTGAATTTCTTTAGTTTTCATTTGCATCATAATCTATTTTGTTTTGCATTCTTAGTATAATCGTCTTTTCAGTAGTAGCGTAATAATCTCTTATTTCACTGTTATTTCCCACTTGATTTCGCTCGCTCGAAGGTTGGTAACGCTCCCTGCGGATCAACCTGTACTTGCCCCATGTTCACCGACGACCATGCACTTGCGGTTATTTAGTAAAACGTTAACACTCATCCAAATAACTTGAGCAAAATGTCAACACTCGTCTACCAAGTACCCTTCCATGATAGAGCCTTCATGTTTACATTTGTTTCAAACATAACATTTCAACGTTAGCAAATAACCATCTATAGGATACATCCATCTGTAAAATACTGGTCCACCTACTAAAATTTCATCAACTAAGTGTAAAAATAGATGCATCATGATGGTTACAAATCCCAGAGGAAAGAACACTCGAGTTAACAAAGAGTAACGACTATTTCACCCTTCAACCTTTTCATTTCTTGTACATCAATTACTTTACTACATATCCTCTTGAAAAATGGAGTGACACAATTACGATACAAATATCTTCATCTAATGCTTTTAGAAGAGCAAAGGGGAAGGATCTATTGCATAAGTGTGTGACAATCGTGGCCCTTCAACCAGAAATCATTCTTTCCTTCAACTAGACTTGTGCCTTGATATTGGACGAAAATCCATCAGGAACCTTTAGGTCATGCAACACCTTGAAAAATATATTTTTCTGTTGATTCGACAAGACGAATGCAGATTCTTGACACTTGTCGTTACTTGAGTCTCCCAGATGTAATCCTTTCTGAAATACCAATTTCTTGTAGGTCCATCTGAGTGTTATCATCATCTTTTGATTTCTCCATTTTCAACACAGTATTTAATATTTTGTTACATACATTCTTCTCTGTATGCATAACATCTATATTATGCTGAAGGACAAGATTCTACCAATATGGGAGTTGAAAAAAATAGATTCACCTCATAAAGAACTTTCACTTCTTCTACATCTTTTCTCCTCTTGTTATGCCCGGATACAAATGGTTTACCAAACTAGTTACTTTTGAAACCGGCGAGCTGCTGCAACACTTCAATTACTGATAACACAAACGGTGCACGACGAAACTCTTGATTTCCATAAAAAATTCCTATCACGGCGGCACCAACGATGATTTTTTGGAAGTCATCTTCTGTGTCCTATGAATTATTCTTTCCATCCATGCTTCAATCGAATACTATATGTATCCTTACTACAAGCCGGACAAGCAAATTTTCCTTTTATACTCCACGTAGAAAGATTAACGTATGTAGGAAAGTCATTTACTACCTGTCCACATTACAACCGCATGCATCTTAAAATTATTTCTCAAATCGGCATCATATGTGGTAACTCTATCATTCCACAAAAATATTTCCAACTCCTCAATTAACGGTTGTAGGTATACATCGATGTCATTTCGCAGTGCTTGAGGATCAGGAATTAACAAAGACATGATAAAATAAGGTTGTTTCATGCACAACAAGGTGGTAGATTATAACGCATCAAAATCACTGACCATGAATTGTTACTTGATGTCATTGTATCAAAATGACTAACCCGTCACTTGCCAAACCCAACCTAATATTTCTTGGTTTTGTAACAAAATCTAAATATGTTTTGTGTGCTTCCACGCAAGCGCATCAGCAGGATGACGAAGGAACCCATCAACTTTTCACTCTTCAAAATACCACCTCATTTTTTGCCATGTCCTTATTCATGTACAACCTACACAATCTTGTAATCAATGGGAAATGCGTCAGAACCTTGGCTGTCTTTTTTTAATCACGTCGTCTTCATCCACTTCTTCTTGTGACCATCTCGACATCCCACGTCGGTCACAAATTTCTTTCTTTGCATCTTTTTCCAATACAACATGCAATATTTAAGAGAAGTATCAATTTTCTTACAACAAAGCCCGGCCTAACTCTTGAGCGACTTTCTTTGTGTCTTAATATGATGACGGAATTTTCTTTGAAGTTGATGTGAATGTTGATTGGAATTTTCGAGATCTTCTAGGTGGTTTCCCCATGACGTATCCACGTAGGATATTCCAGCATCAAACCTTTTAGGAGAACATTGTCACGAACTTGAGGTCGATGAAGAAGTGACTAATTTCTATAATTCTTGTAGGGGCAAAAGGATAGTGTCACCCAATCTTTCCAAATTCGCATTTGCGAATTTAAAAACTCATTCAACCCTTTTATGCATTCAAGTGTGAATCTGTTATCTATCTGTAACCAAGAATTGTCTGGTAAGTTAGACATCCTATACAAGTTACACATACTATTATGTATCAATTCATATACATTAAAAAATAAAGTTTGTTGAAAATTTCAGCATGACCTCTCCTTAAATTTTTAATAGGAAAAGAATTCAAACCTACATTTAAAATACAACCTCAACCCATCTCAAATTCTAACCCTATTATGAGTTGTGATATCCACACTTAAAAATTGTCATCATGATTTAATATAAGAATAATTATTGTGATCAAATCCAGTGTTGGGCCAATACTATTAGCAATCGTGGAATTGCTTGTATTAGTTTTATTTTATTTTGTACATTATGTACATGTAAGATAATTACATGTTAATTACTTCACACAATCCTTGATCAAAAATTACAATTTTTACAATTAGTTAGAGATGAAACATCCACCATGAGACTGTGTATAACACAGACCAAGCTGAACTTGACACACCAACATTGAACATCTCTTTGAATTGTTTCGCTTGAAGTTCAAATTGGAAGCTTTTGCCTCTAATTATCTTCTGATTTCTACTAATTTATATTTTTTGTGGTTTCAAAGATCCCAAAGTATATACAATATTGTTTGTGGTCCACAAAACACACTTTGTCTATTACTCATATTAATTTGACTTAAATGCAACATATTCCAGAACAACCTCACAAATTTAAGAATTGACTACAAAAAATACAAGGTCAAACTAAGAAGATTATCTCTTACAACATACAAATCCATCCATTGGATTACAAACAACTTCAACCAAGAATATTTCATCAAGATACCTAACTAAGTAGACAAGACGACGATAACAGCTTCTCTTGATAAAATCGAGTGACACTTTTGTCTTCAATTACATCTCTATTTATTTTCATTTCTCTTTCTCTTCGTTTCTTTTTGTAAGTTACTATCTGTACATACCATTACTCGTATAAAAAACAACGTCTATGAAACACACAAAATATGGACATGCATGATACCAACCAAAAGTCCAAGATTTAATGTAGAAAAAAAAGATTGCCAAAATGACATAGACGGTTCTAGTTCGTTATACAAGATCCCTATTATACAAAAGCACGTGGTCTGCTTAAGACCCCAAAAATCTTGCCTTGAGTTATTATTCCTATTAGCATACAGTAGATGTGAGGATGTGCATATTTACTGTTACAGAAGTTGGTTACCTAGGTCAACATATTTTGACAACAAATTAACATAAGTTGAATGCAGCATTTTTTTTGAGATGGTAGTCAGTGGAGATTGCCTGAGAAGTGTTTTGTTGATCAAGTATTGAATTTCTAGTTACCAAACACATTTAATTTGATTGTTTTATGGACTCTCTGTGATATCCTGAATTTTTTAGTTGAGGTAATAATCAAATATCTTAATGGGCTAATTAGGATTGTTGGATGATTGTGTGGTTTTAGGAGAAGATGAAATTTTGAGAAGAATATAGAGAAGAAAAAGATGGAGATTTTGAGGTAAGTACTGATTCGTTATTTTTCAGTTTCATATTAGTTCTCTCTCTTTTGATATCCGTAGTTGCATGCATGCTGAGTATTGATGTTGAATTCATGGATATGCATATGATTGCATGGTGGTGTTTCGGTCGACATGTCCTGTGGCTGTGTGTATGTTTCTGGCAGAGCAACTTAGGAAAGAGCTGCCTAACGGACAGCGTGGAGCCACCCGAGAGAGGAAAGGGATGCCTGTCATTAGTGTGGAGCTACCAGGTGTGCGTCTGACTGATTGATAGATTTCAGAAGCACAGGATGTGGTCGAATCCGAATGGGGGTTCCAGATTGTTATGCATTTATTTTATTTGTGATGCATGTCTCTTGATTGTGCTTATTGACTGAATGTCATATTCCGTATTATTTTCCACATGATTATGATTCTGATTGATTGATGGTTGGAACTTGCGGGCTGTCGAGCTCACAATTTGTTGATTATATTTTTCAGATTAATTATGGGCCTATCAGATGGATTTAAATATCAGAGTGCACAGCGGTCAGGATCTTGGATCGTATCTTAACGCACCGGGTTCGGGCGGGTGAGCAGTTGTCCGGGCTCGGGGCGTTACAAATGGTATCAGAGCAATACGATCCTCGGAATTAGTCGGGATTTGGATTTGAAATAAAAAAATTGATTGAATTGGAATTTGAGAAATTCGATTTAGAAGTATTGACTATTGATTTAGATGTGAATTTTTGACTTGGTTGGATTTGCTACCAAATTATTAATAAATAATGAAAGATGAATTTATAGATATTTGGACTTGAGTTCAAATGTGAATTTGGATTTGGTTGGATTGATTATCTAAATTATGAGCGATAAGTGGTGTTAGGTTTTTAGATTTGATTAATAATGAGTTGAAAAATTTGTATTGATTTGTTCGGATTGAGACAGTATTGAGATCAAATTTCGAGGACGAAATTTCTTTTAAGGAGGGTAGAATGTAATATCCTGAATTTTTTAGTTGAGGTAATATTCAAATATCTTAGTGGGCTAATTAGGATTGTTGGATGATTGTGTGGTTTTAGGAGAAGATGAAATTTTGAGAAGAATATAGAGAAGAAAAAGATGGAGATTTTGAGGAAAGTACTGATTCGTTATTTTTCAGTTTCATATCATGTCTGTCTGTCTTGATATCCGTAGTTGCATGCATGCTGAGTATTGATGTTGAATTCATGGATATGCATATGATTGCATGGTGGTGTTTCGGTCGACATGTCCTGTGACTGTGTGTATGTTTCTGGCAGAGCAACTTAGGAAAGAGCTGCCTAACGGACAGCGTGGAGCCACCCGAGAGAGGAAATGGCTGCCTGTCGTTAGTGTGGAGCTACCAGGTGTGCGTCTGACTGATTGATAGATTTCAGAAGCACAGGATGTGGTCGAATCCGAATGGGGGTTCCAGATTGTTATGCATGTATTTTATTTGTGATGCATGTCTCTTGATTGTGCTTATTGACTGAATGTCATATTCCGTATTATTTTCCACATGATTATGATTCTGATTGATTGACGGTTGGAACTTGCGGGCTGTCGAGCTCACAATTTGTTGATTATATTTTTCAGATTAATTATGGGCCTATCAAATGGATTTAAATATCAGAGTGCGCAGCGGTCAGAATCTTGGATCGTATCTTAACGCACCAGGTTCGGGCGGGTGAGCAGTTGTCCGGGCTCGGGGCGTTACACTCTCAAACTTGTAGATTACTTTTGTCAAGTTCTCCTTAATTTCCACACACAAAGATTAGTCGGTAATAAATAAAAAAAGATCTAATCTTGAACCACCTGATCGCTGACCTTCCAGCAGTGAACGACGTCTCCAACCTGGAGGATGATGCCGGAGCACTCGAGGCCGGGGTAGAGGTTGGCGCCCTTGTGGTGCGGGTAGGAGTTCCTCTGGAGGGTGTCGGCGCGGTTGAGCCCGGCAGCTACGACATGAATGAGGACCTCGCCGGGGCCGAAGACGGGGCCGACACAGAGAAGGAGCCGACGATAGTGGTGCGGCGCGAGAATGGCGTTGGAAACGGAGAAGTAGCCGACGACAGCTGCGCGACAACGGCGATGGTCAAGCCACACAGTGACGTCAGAGGGACACAGAGACGGGGCCGAGGACAGTGGTGCGGCATGAGGTCGTTGACGAGTGGTTTGGGGTGGTTTGAAACAGCGGTTAGGGTTTTCGTCAGGAGGAAGTGGATTTCGTCGGGTCGGGTAAAGCAGAGATTTTGGCTTAATATCAACATCGGCCCGATGGAAATTCGGTCGGCCGGATGGTCCGCATGTGTTGCGCACGTGCACCATTTTTCGGTGGGGTGCCAAAGAAGCCTTGGACCGACGGAATTTCCGTCGACACGGTGGACCGACGGAAATGTTGTCGTGTTAGTCGGGTAAGGCTATACTTGTAGTAGTGAGTGTAATTAACTTGGTCTACCGTTTGAACCAATAAATAGGAAACAACTACATCATGCAACCTTATATATTGGTGTAAATTCTGAATAGTCACTAAAACTGCCCCAACCAAATAAGAAGTAATTATCATATATTCATGCCAATGTATTCAGGGCATTGTAGTAGTGGATAACTACACAAAACATTGACGATATTTTCATCCATTGACGTGGGAACATTCAAACAGCAAACAACATGTTCATTGACGATATTCACATATATCGATGTGGGTATATTCAAACAACAAAAAACATCGACTTTATTCCTATCTTTTGATGTCGGTATTACTAAACCCTTGGCGGTACCATACATGAGACATTATTCACTCCAAAAAAACTTGGAAAATGAACGATAATCGATTGGAGCCATTAAACTGTATATCTTTAAAAATACAAATCATTTAATTGTATCTCCAACGAACTTGAAGCAAGAGTTTATCAACCGAAAGAAGTATAACAAAAAAAACATATTCAAATCACCACAATCTACATCCTAAATTAAATACCCACTTAACATGTAACGTCCCGAAACAGCGGAAGATTTAAAATTTCAAAATAACCAACATAACAGACAACTCACGCGGGAACGTCACTAATATATAAATATATAAATCCGGGTGCACCCAAAATACAAGGAGTTTTCCAAAAGAAATACAACTACAATACTGATACAATGGAATAGAATACAAGTAGTCGTACGGTCTAGCAACTGCCGAAGAGGATCCGACTCCAAAGCGCTCCGTCCTCGGTCACCACCCACCCGGACCTACTGCGGTCCTGAAAAAGATGCAACAACAATGCCTGAGTTTCCAGAAGGAAACCCCGTATGCCAACTCACCTATATGCATGCATCACATAATGAACCTATCATACTAGTAGCATGTCATGGCATCAACAGAAATGGAAAACAGTTCCCCCGAAGGGTAAAACAGGACATCAGTCCGACAATCAATCATCGGGTCTCCCGAAGAGACCTACTGCAGGCACATGCAGTCTAGCAGCCCGCGACATCGCACCGCCCACACGCGGCTACACTACTCAAGGGTTCGGCAGGGAGCATCTGTCACGTCTACGCGCCGATAGAAACAGATCTGTAAATCTCAGTGGTCGGGGCCACAGGGACCAACGGGGCCGTCGCCCGGAAGGTATAACAACATCATCTCGGTAGGTGCCCAGCCGAGGAAAACAACATAGCCGGCACAGCCTCGGCCCAACAATCATCATCGCCGGCACAACCTCGGCGGCATAACCGGCACAGCATCGGTGGTCCATCACAACAGTCCGGCACAGCATCGGACAGATCCAGACCGAAGTCTGTCAGGTCATCGGGCTCCTCGAGCCGCGAACACCAACCACGCCGCTATAAAAGCAGGGCAGCGACCTCCGTAGCCCGTGGGCCGGTAGTCACCTCACCCAACGCCAGTTGCGTGCCCGCACAACATCAACACTGGGATCCACGATCCCTCAGGCCTGCTATACTACAAAGTGCCAACAATCATCTCAAAAGTCACGGTCCATACATGGACGTGACGCGTCCCGAACACCCACACTCTTCCCAACGGCGGTCCCTAGGCAGGCACGCATCACGCACCCACCGTCACCTCTCGGCTCACGCACAAGGCGAGGACACGGGTTTCCGTGGACTAAGTTGGCGTTCAAAAAGGGAACCAGGAATTCTGTCCTGGGCCCAAACGGTCGACCGTAAGAGGTAATTCGGTCGACCGTTTCCAGGAAGGAATCAGTCGACCGTCCCTAACACGGTCTACCGCTGCGCACAGAACACAATCCCCCAACGGTCTACCGAAGGTCTAAAACCGGTCGACCGAACGAGGTCAAAATCCGGAGTCTGGTCAACATTACAATCCAGTCTATCGGTCGACCGACTCAGGTCCCGGTCGACCGAAAGCTAACAGTACATCTTCTACATCATTTTAATCCATCGGTCGACCGACTCAGGGGTCTCGGTCGACCGAACTTACAGGGTCAACTTAATATTTCTACGTCATATAACGGTCGACCGAACTCAAGCCTACGTCCGAACAACATGCAATATACACAAGCAAACTTATGTTCCGGTCGACCGAACACGAGGCCTCGGTCGACCGAAACGCAACAGGCAGTACAAATTTACATGCAATCGGTCGACCGCCCAAGGGCCGGTCGACCGTCCGGTCGTCTTCAACCTCGCTCCAGCCGAGGTTTCTTCGCCCAAACGCGACGTCGGAGAGTTCTCCGACCTCCTCCGACCGACCAACACGACCCTCTCATGAGTGTCAACAACAAAACCACACTAGAGAGCGGCATACCTCAAAAGAAACGACGAAAACGCCGGAGCTCCGCTCGCGCACGTCGCCTCCGGTGATCTCCTCGCGCACGCCCTCCGCACGCCTCACTCCGCTGGAAGCTCCCGAGCACCCTCTGGTCGCAAGAAGGAGAGGAACGAATGAGGGTGGAAGAGAAAAGAGAAATGAGAGAGGAAGAGAGAGAAAAAAAATATAACCCATCTCCACGCTACAGTGCCCTACGCACACCCATCACCCTCTCCCTCACGCGCACAGTACTCGCCTCCTTCCGCTTCCCCATGCATACCACGCCTCCCCATGCCAAGCCAACCCTAATCCTCCTCTAATCCAAGTTTAACCCTAACAAGGGTTTGGGTTCTTACAATCCACCCAACTTAAAAGGATTTCGTCCCGAAATCAAAGCAACTACTCACCGAAAAGCTCTGGATACTGCCTTCTGACATCCTCCTCGATCTCCCAAGTGGCCTCACGCTCGCTGTGATGCTGCCACCTGACCTTCACCATCGGAATGGTCCTCCTCCTGAGCTGATGATCTATGCGATCGACAATCTCAACTGGTCTCTCCTCGAGCGACAAGTCCTGCTGAATCTCTGGCACTGCTATCTCAATAACGTGCGACGGATCTGCCACATACTTCCTCAGCATCGACACATGGAAGACATTATGCAGACCCGAAAACTGCGGCGGCAATGCAATCCGGTAGGCAACCTCTCCAACGCGGTCGAGGATCTCAAACGGTCCAACATATCTCGGACTGAGCTTCCCCTTCTTCCCAAACCTCATCACACCTCTGGCTGGGGAAATCTTCAGAAACACATGGTCGCCCACCTCGAAACTCAGCACTCGTCTGCGTCGATCTGCATAACTCTTCTGCCTGCTCTGCGCTGTGGCCAGTCTCCTCCTGATCACATCCACCTTCTCTGCATACAACTGCACGATCTCTGGCCCAACTAACTGCCTCTCGCCCACATCACTCCAGCATACCGGTGATCTGCAAGGCCTCCCGTACAATGCCTCGTACGGTGCCATCCCAATACTCGAGTGGTAGCTGTTGTTGTAGGCGAACTCTATCAGCGGCAAGTGCTCATCCCAGTGCCCTGCCCAATCCAGTGTGCATGCTCTCAGCATATCCTCCAGGGTCTGAATCGTCCTCTCTGACTGACCATCGGTCTGCGGATGAAACGCTGTACTGAATCTCAGACGCGTCCCCAAAGCCTGCTGCAGACTCCCCTAAAATCTGGAAGTGAAACGAGGATCTCGATCGGAGATGATGCTCACTGGCACTCCATGTAACCTGACTACCTCCTCCACGTACAACCTAGCCAGACCCTCCAAAGGCAACGTGGTCCTGATCGCTAAGAAATGCGCCGACTTGGTCAGTCGATCGACTATCACCCAAATCGCGTCGTGGAATCTCCTCGTCTTCGGCAATCCTGTGACAAAATCCATCGTCACGTGCTCCCACTTCCACTCAGGAAGCTCAAAACTCTGCATCGGTCCTGCCGGCCTCTGATGCTCAATCTTCACCTGCTGGCAGACTAAGCATCGCTCCACAAACTCTGCAATATCCCTCTTCATGCCCTTCCACCAGAAGTTCCGCTGCAGGTCCTTATACATCTTTGTGCTCCCCGGATGAATGGTGTATCTAGCTCTGTGTGCCTCCTCCATGATGTCATCTCTCAGCTCATCAACCTTCGGCACCCAGATCCGACTCCTGAACCTCAGACCACCATCAACCCCCACACTGAAATCTGATCCATCTCTGGAAGCCAACTGTAGCAGACCAGCTAACTCCTCATCCCCTTGCTGAGCCTGAACCAACCGTGAGACAGTCTGCGGCTCCACCCGAAGCCCAGCAATCACTGCTCCCTCTGTACCCTCTGTGAACGGTCTCCACTCTGACAAGGCCTCGAGTAGCCTCCACTCCTGGATGCACAGACTCGCAACAGAAACCTCCACCTTCCTGCTCAGCGCGTCTGCAACCGAATTCGCCTTCCCCGGATGATAGGAAATGGTGAAGTCGTAGTCCTTAATGAACTCAAGCCATCTGCGCTGCCTCATATTCAGCTCCTTCTGCGAGAACAAGTACTTCAGACTCTGATGATCGGTGAAGACCTCGAACTGCTCGCCATACAGATAGTACCGCCAGGTCTTCAACGCGTGAACTACTGCTGCTAACTCCAGATCGTGAGTCGGGTAGTTCTTCTCGTGCACCTTCAGCTGTCTCGAAGCATACGCGACCACCTTCCCATGCTGCATCAGAACACAACCCAAGCCTATCCCTGATGCATCGCTGTATATCACATAGCCTCCACTGCCACTCGGTAGCGTCAGAATCGGCGCTGTCGTCAGACGCCTCTTCAGCTCCTGAAAGCTGTCCTCGCACTTCTGGGACCAAACGAACTTGACGCCCTTCTGCGTCAATGCTGTCAGCGGCGATGCAAGTCTGGAGAAATCCTGGATAAACCGCTTGTAATACCCTGCCAGACCTACGAAACTCCTGATCTCCGTCACGCTCGTCGGGGCTCTCCACTGTGTCACTGCCTCGACCTTCGCCGGATCCACTGAAATCCCATCTGCTGACACAATATGCCCCAGAAAAGCCACCTGATCCAACCAAAACTCACACTTCGCGTACTTGGCATAAAGCTGCTGATCCCTCAAGATGCCAAGCACAATCCTCAGGTGCTCTCGATGCTGCTCCCTGTCAGGCGAGTATATCAAAATGTCGTCTACGAATACAACGACAAATCTGTCAAGGTACGGCTGGAAGGTCCTATTCATCAGATCCATGAATGCTGCAGGTGCATTCGTCAGTACAAATGGCATCACCAAGAACTCGTAGTGGCCGTACCGCGTCCTGAAGGCTGTCTTTTGAACATCTGCCTCCCTGATCCGCAACTGGTGATAACCCGAACGCAGATCGATCTTCGAGAACACTCTCGCCGTCTGCAACTGATCAAACAAATCATCAATCCTGGGTAAAGGGTACCGGTTCCGAACGGTAACCTTATTCAGCATCCTGTAGTCAATGCACATCCGCAACGATCCATCCTTCTTCTTCACGAAGAGCACAGGCGCTCCCCATGGAGAAACACTCGGTCGAATGAACCCGGACTCCATCAACTCCTGCAACTGCTTCTTCAGCTCTGTCAACTCAGTAGGTGCCATCCGATAAGGTGCCTTCGACTGAGGTGTCGTACCCGCAACCAACTCGATGCTGAACTCGACCTCTCTGTGCGGCGGTAACGCTGGAATCTCTGCTGGAAACACATCCGGAAATTCCTGCACGATCTCTATGTCCTCCAGCCTCCTCGTCTCAGGATCAGGAACTACCAGCGTGGCCACAAACGCTCTGCATCCCTGCTGTATCAGTCTCTGTGCCTTAACCGCAGACACAATCAGACGACCCCCTCTGCTCCTCGCACCTCTGATCAGAACATCTGGCATGCCCTCCATCAGAATCAGGATCTTCTTCTCACGGCAAAAGACCCGCACGTCGTACTGTGACAGCCAGTCCATCCCCAGTATGACGTTGAAGTCCACCATCGGTAACAAGACCAGATCTGCCAGAAAATCGTGGTCTCCCGAAGAAACTGTGGTGCCGGGGAAAAAGCTCCCCACAGTGCCCACCTCACCCATGGGCGTGCTGACCTCCAAAACATCAGTCAGCAGCACAGGGGTCCGACCCAACTCGCCAGCAAACTTCTCCGAAATGAAGGAGTGAGTGGCGCCGCAATCAAACAACACACGCGCTACTGAACCAGAAACTGAAAGCGTACCTTCCACGACGGTGTTGGAGTCCCTCGCCTCCTCAGCCTGAATAGTGAAGACTCGCCCGGTCTTCCTGCCCTGGCCCGGTGAAACAACTGATCTGCTGCCTCCGCCTCTGCCTACTGCCGGTGGTCCTGGCCTCCTGCTCGGCTCACCCTGCCTCTGAGGACAATCACGGACGAAATGCCCCATCTGACCACAACCCATGCATGCTCCAGTCCGACGAGGACACTCCTGTCCTGGATGGAACCTCCCGCAGTAAGTGCACGCTCCTGACTGACGTGCTCCTCCTCCATCGAACCTGGGCCTCTTGCCCGGGTTCCCTGCACCACGACCAGCTACTCTGCTGCCGGTGCTCACTGACGCCTTCCGCGCCTCCTGAATACACTCCCTCTGGTCCTGTTCGATGATCGTAGCATGCTTCACCGCATCTGCAAGGGTCCGCGGCATGCTGTTGATCACCCGAGAACGAAGCGGCTGCCTCAGTCCCTTCACGAACTTCCTCGCTCGCTGCTCTGGGGTCACACAAATCTCAGGGCAGTAACGCTCCAAAGCGTTGAACCTGCTGATGTAGCTCGTCAGTGTCATGTCCTTCTGCTCTAGCGACATGAACTCCTCCCTCTTCTGATCTCTGACATGCTGGGGGAAGTACTGCTCGTGAAACACCTCCAAGAACTCCTCCCAGCTCACATCCACACGATCATCAAACAGAACTGTGGACGTAGATCTCCACCAGTTGGCGGCCTCGCCATCGAACACATAGGTGGCCAGCTCCACCATCCTCTCAGGTGCTACACCAATAGCGCGGAAGATCTTCTCCATCCTGAAGACCCAGTCCTCTGCAACCTCTGGGGCCCTCCTGCCATCGAAAGTCGGGGGGTGCTGACGCATGAACCGATCGTGCTCAGCCCCCACTCCGCCCTGGGCGCTCTGAGCTGCCTGACGCTCCAGAAACTCGCCCAACCTGTCCCACTGAGCACCCAAAGTGTCGTCACTGGGATCACGATCGCGTGGAGAACTCCTCACGCGCCTAGGTGCCATCTGTCACCACAACAATCAACAGATAAGCAACAATGCATGCATGAGCTACGAAATTAATGCATGCCTCTAGCACTACTCCTAAGGGTGGTTCTTTAGACGAAGACACAGGAATCAACCGCTCTGATACCAAGTTGTAACGTCCCGAAACAGCGGAAGATTTAAAATTTCAAAATAACCAACATAACAGACAACTCACGCGGGAACGTCACTAATATATAAATATATAAATCCGGGTGCACCCAAAATACAAGGAGTTTTCCAAAAGAAATACAACTACAATACTGATACAATGGAATAGAATACAAGTAGTCGTACGGTCTAGCAACTGCCGAAGAGGATCCGACTCCAAAGCGCTCCGTCCTCGGTCACCACCCACCCGGACCTACTGCGGTCCTGAAAAAGATGCAACAACAATGCCTGAGTTTCCAGAAGGAAACCCCGTATGCCAACTCACCTATATGCATGCATCACATAATGAACCTATCATACTAGTAGCATGTCATGGCATCAACAGAAATGGAAAACAGTTCCCCCGAAGGGTAAAACAGGACATCAGTCCGACAATCAATCATCGGGTCTCCCGAAGAGACCTACTGCAGGCACATGAAGTCTAGCAGCCCGCGACATCGCACCCCCCACACGCGGCTACACTACTCAAGGGTTCGGCAGGGAGCCTCTGTCACGTCTACGCGCCGATAGAAACAGATCTGTAAATCTCAGTGGTCGGGGCCACAGGGACCAACGGGGCCGTCGCCCGGAAGGTATAACAACATCATCTCGGTAGGTGCCCAGCCGAGGAAAACAACATAGCCGGCACAACCTCGGCCCAACAATCATCATCGCCGGCACAACCTCGGCGGCATCACCGGCACAGCATCGGTGGTCCATCACAACAGTCCGGCACAGCATCGGACAGATCCAGACCGAAGTCTGCCAGGTCATCGGGCTCCTCGAGCCGCGAACACCAACCACGCCGCTATAAAAGCAGGGCAGCGACCTCCGTAGCCCGTGGGCCGGTAGTCACCTCACCCAACGCCAGTTGCGTGCCCGCACAACATCAACACTGGGATCCGCGATCCCTCAGGCCTGCTATACTACAAAGTGCCAACAATCATCTCAAAAGTCACGGTCCATACATGGACGTGACGCGTCCCGAACACCCACACTCTTCCCAACGGCGGTCCCTGGGCAGGCACGCATCACGCGCCCACCGTCACCTCCCGGCTCACGCACAAGGCGAGGACACGGGTTTCCGTGGACTAAGTTGGCGTTCAAAAAGGGAACCAGGAATTCTGTCCTGGGCCCAAACGGTCGACCGTAAGAGGTAATTCGGTCGACCGTTTCCAGGAAGGAATCGGTCGACCGTCCCTAACACGGTCTACCGCTGCGCACAGAACACAATCCCCCAACGGTCTACCGAAGGTCTAAAACCGGTCGACCGAACGAGGTCAAAATCCGGAGTCTGGTCAACATTACAATCCAGTCTATCGGTCGACCGACTCAGGTCCCGGTCGACCGAAAGCTAACAGTACATCATCTACATCATTTTAATCCATCGGTCGACCGACTCAGGGGTCTCGGTCGACCGAACTTACAGGGTCAACTTAATATTTCTACGTCATATAACGGTCGACCGAACTCAAGCCTACGTCCGAACAACATGCAATATACACAAGCAAACTTATGTTCCGGTCGACCGAACACGAGGCCTCGGTCGACCGAAACGCAACAGGCAGTACAAATTTACATGCAATCGGTCGACCGCCCAAGGGCCGGTCGACCGTCCGGTCGTCTTCAACCTCGCTCCAGCCGAGGTTTCTTCGCCCAAACGCGACGTCGGAGAGGCCTCCGACCTCCTCTGACCGACCAACACGACCCTCTCATGAGTGTCAACAACAAAACCACACTAGAGAGCGGCATACCTCAAAAGAAACGACGAAAACGCCGGAGCTCCGCTCGCGCACGTCGCCTCCGGTGATCTCCTCGCGCACGCCCTACGCACGCCTCACTCCGCTGGAAGCTCCCGAGCACCCTCTGGTCGCAAGAAGGAGAGGAACGAATGAGGGTGGAAGAGAAAAGAGAAATGAGAGAGGAAGAGAGAGAAAACACAATATAACCCATCTCCACGCTACAGTGCCCTACGCACACCCATCACCCTCTCCCTCACGCGCACAGTACTCGCCTCCTTCCCCTTCCCCATGCATACCACGCCTCCCCATGCCAAGCCAACCCTAATCCTCCTCTAATCCAAGTTTAACCCTAACAAGGGTTTGGGTTCTTACATAACATACATAACTAATTACGTAAACGTACACATATATAAATATTCATTCAACTAGTGTACCTTGGTTTGATTTAATTTTTTTACAAAAAAACACTTTCAATAATATACGTGTGTTTAGATTAGAGTTTGTGTACAATATTTATCATTTTGCGGCATCACTCTAAAGTTCAAAATTGGAAATAGATATTATTTAGGATAAATAGTGTCCTTAACCAGTAAAATAAACTACAAACATTTCACCAAAAAACAAAAGCTTAAGAAAAATGTTTTTTTGCTTGCATGACACTGCAGGACACCATAATTTTGGTTTCTGTCAGCATTCCATAGTTAATTCAATTATTGCCACTTAAAAACATGTCTAATACCCACACTGTCGTTACATTTTTGGATTTACCACTCCGTTAAATCTAGTGACATTCCGTTGACGGAGTTAGTATTCCGTTGATGGAGTTAGTAAAATAAATATTTTAATAATAATATTTATAAATTTTACCTTGCACAATCTAGTAACATATTTTAAATCTTTTCTTGATCCTCCTCTATCATCCTCCTCCTCTCTCTCTCTCTCTCTCTCTCAATTCTTTTCTCTCTCCTCTCTCCTTTTTCCCTCTTTAATCTTTATACTCTCTTCTCACTCAATAACCAGGGGCGGACCTCCCTTGGGCCCATGGGACACATCTTTGAAAGAAAAAAATACTACTATTTATAAGGCATTTTAAAAAAAATTGAAAACTCCAAATCACACAATCTCTCATCTTCTCCAACATTCTTTTAGCCCAAACCTTGAAATCAAAGATTGGTTACAAGTTTTGCGGGGTTTCCAACACAAATGTAACAAATCTTTCTTGTATTTGGTTTGATTTAAGCATTTGTTTTGGTTTGGGTTTGAGTTAGTGATAAGTTAGAGTTGGCTTGGCCAACAAAGATTTTGATAGAAAGTGTTGGGAGATTGACATTTTGTATGGTGGTTCCCAACGCGGTGGACAAAATCTTTGTTAAGTTTTGGATTTTGCATGTTTTACTTGTATTTATGCATTCTTAGAATTGGATTCTAAAAATAATTGTAAAATTAGATTGAAGAAATATATTAGAAAATTGTAGGTGGTAATTAGGAGATATATGATGTAGTACGATAACTTTTAGGTGGGAATTGTAGTTTTGTGTGGTACGGGTTTCGGGATTTCAGTGGAAAATACGATAACTTGATTGGTTTTGTGGTATAGTTTGGGGGTTGAGGTGGAAAAGTTGGGAACTTCATTGGTTTTGATTGATTTTAACCAGAGGGGTTGGTGAAAATTTTGAGGCTTTAATGTGCGGCGTTGCCATTAGATAAGCCATGGATGTAGTTGTGCATGTATAGTCTAGAATCTTTACATATTATTTGATGAGTTTCTTTTAGTAGTAAACCATTGCGTCAGGTTTCTGTATTTTGTAGGTTACTTTGACATATTATTACATGGAATCTAATTCCTATTTTGTGCCAATAATAATGGAAAATGTTTTGTTTTTCAATCCATTTAACAGAAGAAGGAAGAAGAGGAAAATGCAAGAGAGAGAGCTGAATGATTTGTTCAAGGTAGCTAGCCGAACGTTCCAGTTAGTAAAAAAACTTGTCTTGATTTCTTAAGGTTTCTCTTGGTTTATTTTCTGTTACTTTATTTTTGCATATTTTGATCAATGCCTGGTATGAACATATTTTGTTCCGTGAAGGTTTGGGTGTTCATCCAAAGTCTATTTTATGTTAGTTGGGACTAAGAAATGGATCATTGGGACTAAGAAATGCTTGAGAAAGGTGTTGAGCAAAAGGAGAACAAGCAAACAAGCCAACCAATATTGTTTGTTTTCTACCTTTCTCATCCAATTGTACCTTGATAAAATTTTATAAATCTTTATAACTTGGAGTATATACAAGAATCAATTAATCTTAATGCATATGTACTGTATCCCACAAATTGAAGTGATAAAAAATGAGCATCCAATCATAACCGATTTTTCAACATAGCCCCATACGTCAATCAGCCAATTGCTGCAATAATTTAAAGTCTTTGGTGATGATGACCTATGATACTCATGCATTACCTTGATATATTATTCCAGTTTTATACGAGAGTACCGAAGATGCTGTAGTATTGTGATCCCATTGAAGTTCATTTCAAGTACGGTGGTTTATTCATATATTCTCGCCATCCACGTCACTTTTGTCCAAAACTTCCTGAAGTTCGTAAGTATTGAGCGGGAGACATTTGTATAAAACAATCCAAGCAAAACTATAACAATCCATAGACAACAAGTAGACTTAGAAACTAACATTTAAAGTAACATATTTATTTTATAGTCCCCTAGTATAAGGGGGCTACTATTCGTCGCTGGAAAACTACCTAAATCGTCCCAACAATTATCTTTTTGCCTTTAACAAATCACTTAATACTCATTTTGTCCAGTGTCTTTAAATAAAGTTTTTGACTCAGTTTTACTCACATTCCCAGTAACAACACCACGAAAATGTCTGGCGAAGAGTCTGAATCCAGTGAGGTAACGAAGGCGAAGCATCGGGATGTCAACCAGGATCACCTTAATGTAACATAACTGACGCAACATGCGATCAGGTAAATAAGGCTCTGTGATATCCCTATAGCGAATAACACCCATAAATGTAGTCCTCAGCACGACTACAACAAGCTCAGGATCATACGACAACCACTCCACCTAAACGTTTATACGTTACTAATAATAAAGTTGAAATTTAAATAAACGTTAATGATATATACATTATATACCTGCGATGCAGTCATCTGATCTAGCCGTCTACGAATAGAAAGGAGTCGTCACTCGCTCTTATCCTCAGCCCGGACAGCCCACACACGCGAACGAGGATGACCACTCTCAATGATCTTCCACTCCCGATGCGGACGGAAAGCAGAAAAATACTCATATATCCAAGCCTGCACCAGTGTAAGACATCCTATAATGCCAGAACAATCAACACCACTCGATATACCCAGCTGACGATACAGATATGCCAACGTCACCAACCCCAATGAGTACATACCAATGGTATCTGGCTCCCTCGCCTCCAATAGGTCGCGTGGTCTGACTCTGCAACCGCTCTTCTCGACAAATAGGACGCAGCATAGCAGTAAGAAGAGGTAGGCAGTTATCTGCGTATCCTCAGTCCGTGGTGGTCATCCACGTCTGCAACAGTCGGCCACAACATCAATGATAACAACACCTCCACTCCAAAATGAGCTATCCTGCCCAAGACCCTCGAGGCTGACCCCAGCAACTTTGATACAAAAAACTTCATCTCAGAAGGCGGCGCCTGCTCACTGACCATATGACACTCAACAGGAATGTGCAGAATCTGGAAGACGTCATGCAACATGATCGTCATCTCTCCGAACGGCAAGTGGAAAGTGTTGGTGTCAGGCTGCCACCGCTCCACGAAAGCCGAAATCAACGACATGTCAAGGCAGGAAAACATATTGTACGGCAAGTGACCCAATCCACTATCACTACTGGTCGCCGTCATATCATCAGTCATCACTGAACGCCAAGCCTGCAATGTAATACAGGCTCTGTGCCGATTATGTCACTTCAGAACCTTCCGATACTCACCCTCCCAGATGCGTCTGGCGATGTGGCCTCCGGAACTCGGAATGACGCTGCCATCTAGAGGACCATCGGGCATCATATCCGTCACGATCCAAGAATCGTCCTTTTTGATGATGGCAACCTATATCTTAATTCTATCTAAATACCAATCTCCCCCTTTTTGATGATGGCAACCTATATCTTAATTCTATCTAAATACATGGAATTTGTATATGTAAACTATGCATATTAATGCTCCCCCTATGGATGTGCATAGTTTTTGTTCAATTTTATGCCAAATTCCAAGTTACCCCCTTAATTATCTCTCCCCCTTTGACATCCATCAAAAATAATAATTATTTAAGACTTTAAGCTTAGAATTTGGATGTCTTGTAATGAAGTTGCTCCCCCTAAATTTTGCACTTCATTACTCTAAAAGATATAACATTTAAGCTCCCCCTATCAATAAGGCTAAATGGAAACAATGAGTATGATGAAATTAAGTTCATTTAAGTTTCAACTTAAGCCTTATTCTAACATCCATTTAAAAATTGACATTTAGAATCAATGGATGTGATAAATGATTTGCAATGAATAGGGTAAATGATTTTCAATGAATTGAACTATATGATATGTCAATTAAGCATGTGAAACTAGATTAGAGCTAATTTTCAGAAAATTTCAAAGATAGAAATTTATACCAAACTTGAATCTTGAATAGCTCCAATCTTGATTTGGTGATGCAACCGGGTTCGAATTCGACGCTTTGGCTCACCCGGTCACCACCAATCTCCTCCTCAAGTACCTACAAGTGTAGATTTTGGTACCCAACCTACTTTGGGTCCTTGAACATTAGCTCTTGGGATCCAAACCATTTTGGTTTTGGGTGCCCACACACTTGAGGAACTATGGTTAATGAACATATGCTTACCATTTAGAGTAGTGTGAGATACATGGTTTTTCAATTTAAAATTGTAACCTAAACCATGTTTTTGCAAAGATTGCCTTTGACTACCTAATAGCATGTTAAGCATATGAGTTCCATTAGTGAATCTTTCTAAATCTTTTCTCAATTGCAAGTTTGAAGCTTGAAGATTTAGTTGATCACAATCTATAGGTGTTGCTCTTAATTTTTCAAGATTTGATGCGTTCTTTTCAAATTTAGTAATCACCTCATTCTTCTCATTTATGCATGTATCAATTTGGCTTTGAAGATCTTTGATTAACTTTCTAGCATTCTTGTTTTTATCACATATGATCTCATATTGTTTAACTAAATCATGGAATGCATTTTGAAGTTCATCATAAGAATAAGTTTCTTCTTTAGAACATGAACTATCACTAGCATATGATTTAGATGAGCAAGAATGTGATCTACTAGAGTAAGAGTTAGAGGATACCTCACTTCCTTCATCTTGAATTGCCATGAAGCATGAGTGAGCCACTTCTCTTCTACTTTGCAAGGAAGAATACGATGATGATGGAGATGAAGAATCATCCCATGTAGCCTTGTGTGCTTCCTCCTTCCTTTCTCTTCTCTTGCTCTTCTCCTTTTCTTTTCTCCTCTCCCTTCTCTCCTTTTTCTTCTCCCCTTCTCTTCTCTCATTTTCACTCTCCTCCCTCTCTTTTTCTTTTTCTCTTTTCTCATTTCTTCTACCTCTTCTTTCATTCTTTTCTCCCTTATCCCTCTTGAGGTATTTGAAGAAGTCTTTGGCTAGGACTTCTATGTCCTCATCTTCTACACTCCTCCTTGGTTCATCTAAATTTGCATGTAATGCCAAGGTGGATGTTTTCTTGGTGGCTTCCTTCTCCTTCCGATGATTTATTTGAAGTTCATAGGCCATCAAGTTTCCAATGAGCTCCTCCATCTTTAATTTTGAGAGATCGTGTGATTCTTCGATTGCCACGACCTTGTCTTCCCAATCGTTGTTCAATGACCGGAGGAATTTTCGAGTCATCTCTCCTTCATTTATCCGTCTTCCAAGAATCAAAAGAGGGTTAGTAATATCGGTGAAGCGAGTGTTCATGTCGCTTATGTTCTCACCGATTTGCATAGAAAATATCTCATATTTATGCATAAGGAGACTTATCCTAGTTTCTTTGGTTTTGCTATCACCCTCATGATGCATTTGTAACCTATGCCATATTTGATTTGCACTTTCACATCCCCTAATTCTATTGTATTCTCCCTCATTAAGGCCACAATAAAGAATATTCATAATTTTTGAATTCATTTCAATTTCTTTCATTTGAGCCCTAGATAGAGAATCTAAATCATCTTCATTTGGGGGTATGTATGGATTTTGAATAAACTTCCAATACTTAAGGTCATTTGATATTAAAAAGATTTTCATTCTATTTTTCCAATAATCATAATTTGACCCATTAAGCAAAGGAGGCCTTGTGGTGCATAAACCCTCTAAGTGATTAGATGTGCTAGCCATGCTAAAAATACGATTAAGTATAGAATTTAGCTAACAAGGCTCTGATACCAAATGTAGGATCGTGTGGGTTATGGGTCCACTAATCACTTTTAATCTAATCCCTAATTTTCTACTTGATTAAGCAAACAAATGCGCAGCGGAATAAACAAACAAGTAGAGAAAGAAAGACAATGCAAACCACAAAGAGACTCGGCGTTTTTATAGAGGTTCGGCACCCCACCCGGGTCCTAGTCCTCTCTTGTAGACTCCGCTCGACTCCGCGAGCTCCGCCTACGTCTTCACTAACCACTCCCCGTTCCGGGCCGGGAGAGAACGCCTTTACACCACAAGCAACGCGAACAACCCTCGCTTGCTTGAATTCTTCCTCTCACAATCCGAGAGGGACACTTCGGGCTTTCACCGAAGTCCTTGCTTCTTTTGACAACTCTTGTAACTTGAGTGGGATTCACTCTCTAATTGAGCACACTTTGAGTAGGATGAGTATATGATCAAATGTGTGAAGTTTAGGCTTAAAGAGTGTAGAATTGGGAGCTTTGAGGATTGAGGTTTCTCTCTAATGTATTGGGACAATTGGAGTTGGAGAGTTGTGTTAACAACAAGTCTTGATCCTCTATTTATAAGCTCCTAAGGTTTTCTAGCCGTTGGGGATAGATTTGATTGGGTTTTGTGCAAGATACACAAAGCAGAAAATCGGGCTGCAAATCTGTCCAGAACCGGTCGACCGAAACTACTACACCGGTCGACCGTTCACTTGATTTCAAGGAGAACGGTCGAACAAAAGAATATTCGGTCGGACAAACGAGCTAGAACTTAACTCTACTTAAGTGAATCGGTCGAACCAAAGTATGGAGCGGTCGACCGAAAAGGGGATTCGGTTGAGACAAAGGTCAATCGGTCGAACGAGAAATGTGTCGACCGATAGCAGGGAATTTGGTTTCTGAAAATGTGTTCAACCGGTCGACCGAAACAAGGTCTTCGTTCGACCGGTTACCGAATGTATTTTGGGGTTAAGTTTGTTTTATACGAATACGACCGTTATAGGAATACGACAAGAAAAACGGCCATATTAAAATCCGGGATCGGTCGACCGAAAAGGTAGAACCGGTCGACCGGTAGAGTTCGGTAAAATCACTGTGGAGAGTCTGTTATAAACCGGTCGAACTGAGAACTGGTTCGGTCGACCGGTTCACACATGAAATCTGGGTTTAAGTTTATAAGTGATTTCCGACTAAGGTTTGGGTGATCTAATGAAGTCCAAATGAGGTGAAATTTTGTGTGTGACTTCTCTAAGGAACCTAGTGTGTTTGTGATATGTTTTTAACTCTTGTATGCTCAATTTACACATGTTCCTAAGACTCAAAATAAATCAAGATTACATGTCTTCGATTTAGCTTTAATTACATGTCTTGACTTCATTTCCTTCTTTCTTGAGTCTTGATCACCTGTAGAGGTTAGCACAATACAATATATATGCAATGCAATATGTGTGCTACTCTACATCATCATAATTAAGATTAGGTTAATTAAATCATCAAAACATAGATTAAGGCCAAAAAGCCAACACTCACCCCTCTTCTTCTTCTTTTGAGTTCAGGCGTCTGCAGTGCACGAACTCGAATCACCGGTCACAAACTGACCACCTCGACCCTTCCTAACGACACACTCAGCTGAAGTACTACAATGTCACCCCGTCCTCAACCATACTTTTTTATCGCCTCCTCCTGTGGCTCCAAACCATACCGGCCCCCATCGTCACTCTTGTTGTGACTCATCACCTCATCTGAATCATCCTCGTCGTCGAAAAAATCCTCAGGTGTCTGACGACGACGTAAAAGATTTCTCTCTCCCAACTGAAGCAGAAATACCCCGTCTACATGGATGACGAGGACCTAACTCATCTACTAAACTACGTACCGCAGATTTCCCTTTTCCTCCACGGTAACCCGATGACTATTAAGTCAATTTTAAAAATAAAATTTTGTTAATGGATTTACTAAAATAATTAAACTAATTATTAACTTAACAATCAATTTATTTAGCAATTATCACAAATTATAATCAATAATCCTTTACTAAAATAATTAAACTAATTATTAACTTAATAATCCATTTATTTAGCAATTATCACAAATTATAATCAATAATGGATTTACTAAACTAATTTAACTAATTATTAACTTAATAATCAATTTATTTAGCAATTATCACAATTTATAATCAATTTAAATAATTTAAAAAAAATTGGGTTGTCTGCCGGAGACGCCCCATCCTAAGGGGAGGCGGCTCCGGCCGCGAACGCCCGACCCAAAAAATATGTTAAAAAAAGAACTAAACAAGACATTTACCAGATTTGAGTAATCTGGGGCGTCCGCTGGTTCTTTTTCCGGCCTCCGAGACATTCTTTCTGGTAAATATGAGAGTAATATGAAGAGAAAGTGATGTTATGAGAGTGAAATGAAGAGTTATATAGGTAGAAAGGGTAGAAGGGTAAAATGATAATTCGTACGGGCGATTTAAGTAGTTTTCTGATGATGAATAGAAGTTCAGTAATATAACTTCATTTATTTTCATCCAAAATTTAATAAAAGGAATTTTGAAGATGACTGAACTTTACTTTTGATGTTCTCTAAATTTCAACTCAAATATCTATCTATATTCTATATTGAAGTGGCCCTGAATAGATGCTTTTAATATTAATGTTTCGGCTTTAGAATTTGAAGTCGTAACCTATTCGACTTGCAATGACATAAATTACAATTGTTATTTAAATATTATAACTTTTTGCCTCCCAAGTTAGATTGTTCATATATGCTTAAGAAAGAAGTTAATATATTTCAATCGTTTGATGTTGCTCTCCAGCTTATAGGTAAATCACTTGATGTTTTATAGCTTAAGTCAAATACTAGCAGTGTTTGGAAGATGAGATATTTTTTTCACATATACCATCAAAAATATTTTGCCAAAAAATGATATTTATGTTAATCTCTACCTTGGCACCAAATTCATTTAATTTCTCTACCTTTTGTACAATATCATTTACACCGACACATTTCTTTTCTACCTTGTCACCAAATTCAACTTATTCATTTAATTTCTCAATGTGTTTTAAATTGCATATTGACGTTAATCTAGGCATAGAAAAGGAGATCAACCAAGTTAAAAATTTGATGTCCACCAAGAATCACAACAGAACGGTAGATATGGACCACATTGTAGGAGCCTCATTTGATTAGCTGAAGTAGGTGTTAATTGAGCAAAGCCAAGGCGCTCAAAGAACTCAATTTCCTTAGGAAATTCCAATCTCAACCACTGAATCGAGGAGAGTAGGTATGAGATATGGTTATTTTTCTATTTATGTTGATTGGTTATATAACATACCGTCCTTTGAAAAATTCCGGTCCACCCTACAACAAATAGGCCAGTTCCGTCAAAAGCAACTTGCAAAACTTCTTCGCCGCCAAAATCAGATTTGTGAGGTGCATGACCGCTTGATCAATAATTCTCAATCAATTTTGGTAGCTCTGGTACATTCTATATGTAACATTCCCGAATAGTGGAAAATTTAAAATTTTAACGATAAATGATCACTAAGATTAAGACCATCAAGAGTGGGGACATTACTCATAAAAATACTCAAATATAACTAGTGCACCATATTACAAAAGAGGTTGTAAGAAGTATGATTATATCTGGGAACAAGAAGATACAAAAGATATAGATACGTGTAATTATAACGACCTAAAAGTAGACTCGAGGATCTGGTCTTAAATTGCAATCTCCCTCAGTCACCACCCGCCAGAACCTACCGCGGTTCTGAAAAATAAACATAACAAAAATGCCTGAGTTCCCATAAGGAAACTCCATATGTCCAACTCACCTATATGCACCTATCATACTAGTATAGCATGGCATGATAGAAAGCAATAAAACAACATTCCGTCCAAGGGTAAAACCGGACATCCGTCCCACAACTGTCACCACCGCCACATAGGCCGCATGGTCCACCATTATCATTGGGTCTCCGTGGAGACCTACCGTAGGCAACACACCCCACACTCGGCTATAATAGCTAGAGGGATCGGTGAGAAGCGTTCGCACTTCCGTGTCGGTAGAATCAGATCAGAAAACATCGTGGTCCACCACCACACCGACGGAGCCATCACTCAGGTCAGTCCATCTCACTCAGTAGGTGCCCTGCTGAGCTATCCCGCCGCCACAACCACATAGGTTGTGCGGTCCTCCCTGCCACCACACAGGTCGCACAGGGGCCCTCCTGCCACCACATAGGCCGCACGGGCTCATGAAATCACCGCCTATCAAGGCAAGTCGAAGATATCCACCACCCAGAGGGCCAAAGAATCGACAGATCCGGACCGAAGTCCGTGGGGTCATCATGCTCCTCGTGTAGACACCAACTCCGCCGCTATAAAAGCAGGGCAACAACCTCTGTAGCCATCAAGGTCGGTAGTCACTTCACCCAACGGAAGTTGCGTGCCCACTGAAGGCATTGGAATACGCGATCCCACAGGCTACTACTCTAATCAGAGTCAAAGCATAACACTACGCCACAGTCTATAACCAGAGGTGGCATGTCTGGAGTATCCACACTCTTCCACTCGGTAGTCCCTGGGCAGACACGATCAACGCACCCACCATCACCTCCTGGCTCACGTACAAGGCGAGCACACGGGTTTCCATGGACAGAGTTGACACTCTACAAGGACAGGAACCAGGAGGATACTTGAAAGGAATGTGTTCTAAAAGATTTACTTTTATATATCAATTATTATGAATTGGATGTGAAAATATTTTGTTCCTTGATTAATGTATTTGTCTTTTGGAAGTGTTGAGGAAGAGGCTCTTGGTCCTTAGCTGTAGAGCTCTAAAAGATAATGGTTTACATAAATCAAAAGTTATTCACAATCATGGTAATTAACATGAAACATTAATTACCGAGATAAGATTGCCTTGTTGGTCATCGATTATTGTAGCTCTACAAATATTTGACGACACGAGTATATAAACGAGGAAAATTGTTACTTTTATATATTGAATAGACCTAACAAGTGAAACATTATAGATTTGTGTTATGTGTCATTAATATTTTCACTGTGTCTTGAATCCAAAAATATGAGACTTATGTCTTTTCACAAAAGAAGTGTTCAATTTGATTATTATCAAAAGCTATCAATGAGCATAGTGATAAAGACAATAATTGTTTGAGCTCAACTTGTGTTGGAAAAGATAGCTAGTCGAAAGATTATCATTGCCCCTCTTAATTTGAGTGATGATATTAGTGGGCCCCTTGATGAAGCATAATTATAATGTGCATAATGTGACTTGAGTTAAGTTACATATTTAGAATTAGCTTGAAACATCAAGAAATGAATATATAATACAATGGTGACACATTTCTACTTTGTATATATTCTTAATATCATGATGCAAGCGATAAAGACAAGTGATACCTCCGCATCACTAAATTGATCGTGTTTAGTTCGAGTGAATAAAACATCTATGCTAATTGGGTAACTAAAATGTGTAGCTAGATACTGGTTTTAGTTTTTGATATTAAGTGTTTAATATCGCTGCCAATATAGCTTTGATCCTCCTATAGGTCACACCACAAAACTGGGACATAAGAAAGTTGATTTTGTATTCATATGGTGTATCGGGTTTCATGTGAAATGGGATAAACGTGGTGAGTCGATAAAATCAATATGTCATGAAAATTGACATAATTAGAATCATGAATAAATTCATATGAGATGTATGTATTATGTGGTGTAATAGTTTGACATTGCATAAGATAATATGTTACATAATATATGAATTTGCTAAAACCCCATGGATCAAATTTTGTTGGATGTAAATCCAAAATTTTACAAAGGCAAAAATCGGGTCAAAATGGTAGACCGTTTTGAAATCGATTGACCGGGTTCTTCGGAATTGTCGAAAGGATAAAGACCGGGCGTAATACGCGGTCGACCAAAAGTCTCTAGGAACCAGTGGTGATATAACGGTCGACCGGTATAGGGACACGGTCTACCGAAATTTTCCAGGAGAAATTTTGGTAAGTAAATGGTCGACCCAAGTGAGACGTGTTTCGACCAAAATTTTCCAGTGACTTTTTGTTGTGAATATTCGGTCGACCGTCTAACTCACGGTCCGACCAAACTTATCAAAGAAATAACCATTTGGTCGACCGAGTGGTGATTCTGGTTGACCGTTTGGCACGATTTCTGCCAGAATTATTGAGAGAATAATGTTGATCATGGGTTGGATTTGTTCCAATTATGACCAAACATTTTTAAGGATGTTTATGTGTAAATTTGTGATTGGTTTTAGGGAGAGAAAAGCAAGAGATCATTAGTTAGTGGGTAACCCATGATGTGGGTGTTGGGAGAGCCTATAAATAGGTCTCCTCTCCCTACTTGTTTGTGTGTGTGCAAACAATTCTCTCCCTAACCACCTCATTAATCCATCCGAAAATTCTCTTTATTATTCATGTTTTTAGAGATTAAATTCTCAGGAGCTTTAGAGGGGTTATTAGCTAGATTCTGAGCTTAATTAGAGATTGATTGGCTAGCTCATTTCTCTCTACTTTTTGTTTAGAGTTTGGTAAACACTTGGAGGCGAATCAACCGGCGATTCGACGTGTGAAGCAACTCCAGATCTCCATAAATATTTAGAGAACTTTTGGGTATGATCTTCTTACATTTGTTTTAATATATATATATATAGATATATGATATTAGAATAAATGTAAACCAATGTGCATGAAATTGTTGAAAATATGGAAATCGTCTTGTATCATGTATAAGTTTTTTAAAATATAGACATACATTGGGGCATGAAATCTACAGTTGTATCAGAGATTTTAGTACATATTTTCAATGATTAGACTATATAATTAATTTTAGTTTACCATCTCCAATCGAAACAATTCATGTTTGTTTTCTCTTTCGAGTTTTTCGATTGTTTTGTTGATATAATTTTATTAATTCTTCCGATAGTTTTAAATGTTTTAAAACATGTCATATGAATGTTAGAATTAAGATTTGGACTTATGTCTAATACGTAATTTTTTGAATTAAATGATTATTTTAGAAGGAAACGACAAAACCATAGGGACAAATAAATTTACTTAAAGTTTTTCTTTTGGGAATTTAAATAAACTGTGGTTCAAATGATTTGTATTTTGAACTATGAATGCATAAATCATTTTTAATGGATTTCAAATGATTTTGGAATTCTTTGATTAAGAGATGAAGGATAAACTAAATCGTGTAATATATAGTATATGTATATGTTTTGCACTAGTTCTCTTTTGCAAGGACAAGTGAGTTTATATGTTCCATCGAAGCCATGTGTGAATGAATGATGTGTATATTGTTATTATTGTTATTCAATCACACGAGCTTATGTATATGTAAAATCCAATTATTTATGTATACGCATGTTTATATTTTGGAATATCTACATCCATGGTGAAGGACGAAGGCGCAAAGGTCAAGGATACGGGAACATATAAACTCACACCAACATGTGTGTGAATGAATCTAATTTATGTTTGTGTGCTTGACATGTATCTGATTGTATGAATGAATGTTAGGATGTGTATAGATGTAAATATGCTAGATGTAAATATGCATGATCACCTAAAATTCTAAAATCACAGATATATGTTTAATTGTCCAACTAAAACTTGAGTATTTTTCTTTCTTATTTCATGCACTAGCACCATCGATCGAGGGATATTCTGATCGTCCTTAGCGGGAGATAACTTCCTCCATCTTTGGGAATAGTGGGAGAAATAAGGTTATCTATTGTTGTGCCATAAATAGATGCCCGAGGTGAGATTCACCCTTAGTTGACACTGAGTGTATTTATTTGTGAATACAATGGATAAACATATCTCGTATCAAATGAAATAATTTTTTAACAAGACCTGGAGCCCTCGCTTGGTTTTGAGAAAAAAAAGTTTTCCTTAGGAGTGGTCAAATTCCCTTTTAATTAAAACCACAAGAGTCCTAAGAGTTTGAAAATGCAAAAAATTGCAAAATTTTCGAAATGGTTATGATTAGGAAAACTTTTATTACCTTGATTTTATAATATATTTGAAATCCCTTAGCTAGTTTATATTATAATTGATAGGATCTTGAATTACTGCATTTATGGACGTATTTATTTTGTTGCAGTATTGATTTTCAAACATAAAATTGACATTAAATCTCATATAATTTATTTTGTAGAAATGTCGAATATTCAACCAAGTGTGCGATCTATGATTGAAAAACATCCTTTGGCAAATGATGGGTCAAACTTCATAAGCTGGCAACTCAAGCTCAATATCGTGTTTGTAAAGCCCCGAAACAGCGGAAAAATTAAAACTTTAAACAGATAAAGAATCAACACTGGGGTCGTCACCAAACCACGAGTACATATATAATATAATATGATACTGTACGATACAAGAGTCAAGGATAATTACAACCCAACACAAAACATATACAACACATGTACAAGGGAAAATCATCCACCTCGAAGAACAAAAGGAGACAGGATCTGGTCTGGGTGCTCCTGTCCGCAGTCACCACCTCCTACTGACGCGTACGACCTGACAAAAAACATGAATATGCCTGAGTTTCCCGTGGGAAACCCCGTATGCCAAACCACTAAAATATGAACATAATATGCGAAATGAAACATGGAATGAAAATGCAGTAAGAACACATCAATCTCCCGTGCACACCAGGCACCGCCGGAAAACATCGGCCTCGGGTCTCAAGGGTCCTCTCACCCCAACCCCACAACATGTGCACACAAGGCACCGCCGGTCAGAGTCTCGGCCACAACACGTGCACACTGGGCACCCGCTCCGTAGAGCCACAACAACGTGCACACAAGGCACCCGCTCCTCAGAGCCACAACAACAACGTGCACACACGGCACCCGCTCCTCAGAGCCACAACAACCACGTGCACACACGGCACCGCTCCTCAGAGCCACAACAACAACCCTCCTCTCAGGCCGGCAATGTCTGTACCGTCGCCTCAAAAAAAGGCCGGAGACCCGTTGCCCTCGAGACGGATCCAACGACACACGGCACAAGCATCCATATGCAAAACAGTGCCCAAACGGTCGAACAGAAGAACCCAAACGGTCGACCGAACACCACAACTATTCCTCAGAAAAACCGAAATACCGTCCAACCGGTCGACCGACTCTCAAAACACGGTCGACCAAAATCCAACAGGGAAAAATCCTCTCTCGCTCAAAAAGCACCAACGGTCGAACGACCCTCAGATCACGGTCGACCGAAAACAACCAGGGAAATCCCCCAACAAAACCGCACTACACGGTCGACCGAAACCACACTCCCGGTCGACCGGCCAATAAGTTAACTTAAGTTTCGGTCGGACGAAGTCAACGAGCGGTCGACCGTTTAGATGGTCAACGCCCCCAACCGACCTACAACAGTGCTTTCGGTCGACCGGCAAAGGGGACCCGTTCGACCGAAAACACACAGAGCATAAATCCCCTGGTAAAACGCACCACCGGTCGACCACTCGAAGAGTATCGTTCGACCGGTGCAAGGGTTTTCGCCCAAAACACACTACGACCGGTCGACCGTGCCAACCCGCCGGTCGACCGTTGCAGAGCAGAAAAGCTGTTGCAAGGTTCTCGACGAGCCTTCCGGCCTACCGTCGTCCACACCAACCCTCGCAAAAGCTACAAGGAGGTCTACACTACTGCTTGGCATACCTTAAGGCTTGAAGAAGCCTTTGAAGAACCCACGAAGTTGCCTCCACAAGCGCTTCTCCTCTTTCTCCGGCGAATCCAACCGAGCAACGATCGACTCCTCTCCGGAGACCGTCTGATCTTCGCCTCGCCTCTGAAAACCACGACTCGAGCTCCTCCACCCACGGAAGATCTGATCAGAGAGAGGGAGAGGGTTTGAGCGGGAGAGAGAGAGAAAACGAGAGAGAGAGAGACAAGTGAGAGAGAGAGAAGAGTTTCCAACGTTTATACTCCTCCTCCTTCAATCTCCACCATCCACCTCACATCTCCCCAAGCAATCCCAGCCCTCCATCTAAGACACAATTAAAACCCAATTAGCAAGGGGGTTAGGATGTAACAATCCACCCTCCTTAAAGAATTTCGTCCTCGAAATTAGAACCAAATCCTCACCGAACAACTCCGGATACTTCTTCCGGACCTCATCCTCGATCTCCCAAGTGGCTTCACGCTCGCTATGGTGCTGCCACCTGACCTTCACCATCGGAATGGTTCTCCTCCTGACCCGGTGCTCCATCCGGTCTACAATCTCCACGGGCCTCTCCTCGAGAGATAAGTCCTGACCGATCTCCGGAACACAGATCTCAATCACATGCGACGGATCGGCAACGTATTTCCTCAACATAGAAACGTGGAAAACGTTGTGAATACCCGAAAGCTGCGGCGGCAAAGCAATACGGTAGGCAACCTCTCCGACACGATCAAGAATCTCAAACGGTCCGACGTACCTCGGACTGAGCTTCCCTTTCGTCCCAAATCTCATCACTCCACGAGCTGGTGAAATCCTCAGGAAAACGTGATCGCCCACCTCAAATCTCAACTCTCGTCTACGCCTATCTGCGTAACTCTTCTGTCTGCTCTGAGCCGTCGCTAACCTCTGTCTGATCACGCCAACCTTCTCAGCATACATCTAAGAAATCTCTGGTCCAACCAACTGCCTCTCGCCTACCTCACTCCAGCATACCGGCGATCTACAAGGCCGACCGTACAGAGCCTCGTACGGTGCCATCCCAATGCTCGAATGGTAGCTATTGTTGTAGGCGAACTCGATCAACGGCAGGTGTTCATCCCAAAATCCTGCCCAATCCAGAGTACACGCTCTCAACAAATCCTCTAGCGTCTGGATAGTCCTCTCTAACTGCCCGTCTGTCTGTGGATGAAAAGTTGTGCTGAACTTCAACTGAGTCCCCAAAGCCTTCTGCAGACTACCCCAAAATCTGGAGGTAAACCTCGGATCACGATCAGAGATAATACTCACAGGCACACCATGTAACCAGACTATCGCCTCGATGTACAGCTTCGCCAAACCCTCCAAGGGTAAGGTGGTCCTGATTGCCAGAAAATGCGCCGACTTGGTCAGTCGATCAACCATGACCCAAATCGCGTCGTAAGATCTCCTCGTCTTCGGGAACCAGGTGACGAAATTCATCGTCACGTGCTCCCACTTCCACTCTGGCAGATCTATACTCTGCAACTGCCCTGCTGGCCGCTGGTGCTCAATCCTCATTTGCTGACAAACCAAGCGCCTGGACACGAAGTCTGCTATATCTCGCTTCATCCCCTTCCACCAGAAACTCCGCTGTAAATCTTTATACATCTTGGTACTCCCTGGGTGAATGGAATATCTGGCTCTATGTGCCTCCTCCATGATAGTATCCCTTAGATCACCTGCTCTCGGTACCCAGATCCGACCTCTGAACCTCAAGCCCCCATCGACTCCGACACTGAAGTCTGATCCACCCTTAGAAGCTAACTGCATCAGACTGGCCAGCTCATCATCTGCTCTCTGAGCCTGAACAACTCCCGAAAATGTCTGCGGCTCCACTCGAAGTCCCGCAATCACTGCCCCCTCAGAGTCCTCCGTACAAGGTCTCCACTCCGTGAAGGCCTCAAGCAACCTCCACTCCTGAATGCATAAGCTGGCAGCTGATAACTCCACCTTCCTACTCAAGGCATCCGCGACAGAATTCGCCTTCCTCGGATGATACGAAATGGTGAAGTCATAATCCTTTATGAACTCTAACCATCTGCACTGCCTCATATTCAACTCTTTCTGCGAGAAGAGATACTTTAGACTCTGGTGATCTGTGAAAACCTCAAACTGCTCTCCATATAGGTAATGCCTCCAGGTCTTCAGCGCGTGAACCACTGCTGCCAACTCCATATCATGAGTCGGATAATTCTTCTCATGAACCTTCAACTGCCTCGAAGCATAAGCGACCACTTTCCCGTGCTGCATCAACACGCAACCCAGACTAATGCCAGAAGCGTCACTGTAAATCACATAGCCTCCGCTACCACTCGGTAACGTCAAAATCGGTGCTGTAGTCAGTCGCCTCTTCAGCTCCTGGAAACTGTCCTTGCACTTCTGGGACCAAACGAACTTGACACCCATCTGTGTCAAAGCCGTCAGTGGGGAAGCAAGTCTGGAAAAGTCCTGAATAAACCGGCGATAATAACCTGCTAAGCCCACAAAACTCCTAATCTCTGACACACTGGTCGGAGCTCTCCACTGAGTCACAGCCTCGACCTTCTCTGGATCCACAGAAATCCCGTCTGCTGACACTACATGTCCCAGAAAGGCCACCCGATCTAGCCAGAAATCACACTTCTTGTACTTAGCATAGAGCTGCTGGTCTGTCAGAATGCTAAGAACAATCCTCAGGTGCTCCCGATGCTGCTCTCTGTCTGGCGAGTATACTAGTATATCATCCACGAAGACAATCACAAACCTGTCGAGATACGCCTGAAAAGTCCGATTCATCAGATCCATAAACGCTGCAGGTGCATTCGTCAATCCAAACGACATCACCAAAAACTTATAATGCCCGTACCTCGTCCTGAACGCTGTCTTCTGGACATCTGCATCCCGAATCCTCAACTGATGGTAACCGGGTTGCAGATCAATCTTCGAAAAGACCCTCACTGACTGCAACTGATCGAAAAGGTCCTCGATCCTGGGTAAAGGATACCGATTCCTAATGGTAACCTTATTCAGCATCCGATAATCAATACACATCCTCAGCGAGCCATCCCTCTTCTTCACGAAGAGCACTGGAGCTCCCCAGGGTGAAACACTGGGCCTGATCAAACCTGAATCTAGCAGATCCTGCAACTGCTTTTTCAGCTCAGCTAACTCCGCAGGCGCCATCCTATATGGAGCCTTCGATTGTGGTGTAGTCTCTGCTACCAGATCGATACCAAACTCGATCTCTCTGTGAGGCTGTAACCTGGTGATCTCATCAGAAAATACCTCAGGAAAATCCTGAACAACCTCGATATCTTCCAACTTCTTCACCTCCAAATCTGGCACCACCAGCGTCGCTAAGAACGCTCTACAACCCTGGTGAATCATCCTCTGAGCCTTCACTGCCGAAACCAAAATCCGACCATCTCCACTCTTAGTCCCCCTGATCAGCAAATCAGGAAGACCTTCCCTCGAGATCAGAATCTTCTTCTCTCGGCACAAGACTCGAACATCGTACTAGGACAGCCAATCCATTCCAAGTATGACATCGAAGTCTACCATCGGTAATAAGACCAGGTCTGCCGGGAACTCCTGGTCTCCCGAAGCAACCGTGGCGCCGGGGAGGAAGCTCCCCACAATGCCCACCAAACCCAAGGGTGTGCTGACTTCCAACGTGGCAGTCAACAACGCAGGGGTACGGCCTAACACGCTCGCAAACTGTTCAGAGATGAACGAGTGTGTAGCCCCGCAGTCGAAAAGCACTCTAGCAATCAACCCATCAACATAAAGCGTACCTTCCACCACAGCGCTGACGTCTCTAGCCTCCTCCGCCTGAATGGTGAAGACACGTCCCACACTCTTCCCCTGCTGGGAGGGTGCAACTGGTCGACTCGGTCCAGCTCCGCTAGTTGAGGAGGAACCCGGTCGTCCACTAGGTCCACCTGACCTACTCGGCCAGAAACGAATGAAGTGACCCGTCTGGCCACAACCATGGCATGCACCTGATCGAGCCCCACACCCGCGCCCGGGGTGGACCCTACCACACTGCCTGCACTGCCCCGACTGCTGTGATCCACCCCTATCAATCTGGGGCCTCTTGCCCGGATTTCCCGAAATCTGATCTCCAGGTCGCACACTGGCCTTCGTCTGCACCTTCCTGGCCTCTACCGTCTCCTGGTAGTCCTGATCCATGATCGTCGCAAACTTCACTGCATCAGCTAAAGTCTGCGGCATACTAGTGGTCATACGAGACCTGAACTGCGGCCTCAACCCTCGGATAAACTTCCGAGCTCTCTGCTCCGGTGTCACATAAGTATCCGGGCAGTAACGCTCCAGGGCGTCAAACCTGCTAATATAAGCCGCCAGCGTCATCTCTCGCTGCTCGAGTGCCAGGAACTCCTCCTTCTTCCTATCCCGCGCATGCTGGGGAAAATACTGATGGTTGAACTCCGCGAGGAATTCCTCCCAGCCCACCTCCTCGCTGTCCTCAAACACAACAGCCGACGTGGACCTCCACCAGTTGGCCGCCTCACCGTCCAACACATAGGTGGCCAGATCCACCTGCCTCTCAGAAGGACACCCAATCACTCTGAAGATCTTCCGGATCTTGAAGACCCAATCCTCAGCTGCCTCCGGCTCACCACTGCCGTCGAAGGAAGGAGGGTGTTGTCGCATAAACCGATCCAGCACTGCCCCTGCCTGCTCGGCCTGTGCAGACTGGCGCTCAAGAAACTCGCCCAGCCTACCAAGAGTCCCCTGAAGGGTCCTCCTCTCTGTCCTCCCTACCAGTCTCCTCACTGGCGCCCCTATAACGTGAAGGTGGCCTCACACGTCTCGGAGGCATCTACACAAGAGGACAGAAAATGACAATGAATTAATGATTATGAATGAATGCATGATGAATGAAAACTAAATGCAAGACCTCTAAGGTGGTTTCATTGGACAAGCACACCGGGACCGAAAGCTCTGATACCAAATTGTAACGCCCCAAAACAGCGGAAAAATTAAAACTTTAAACAGATAAAGAATCAACACTGGGGTCGTCACCAAACCACGAGTACATATATAATATAATATGATACTGTACGATACAAGAGTCAAGGATGATTACAACCCAACACAAAACATATACAACACATGTACAAGGGAAAATCATCCACCTCGAAGAACAAAAGGAGACAGGATCTGGTCTGGGTGCTCCTGTCCGCAGTCACCACCTCCTACTGACGCGTACGACCTGACATAAAACATGAATATGCCTGAGTTTCCCGTGGGAAACCCCGTATGCGAAACCCCTAAAATATGAACATAATATGCGAAATGAAACATGGAATGAAAATGCAGTAAGAACACATCAATCTCCCGTGCACACCAGGCACCGCCGGAAAACATCGGCCTCGGGTCTCAAGGGTCCTCTCACCCCAACCCCACAACATGTACACACAAGGCACTGCCGGTCAGAGTCTCGGCCACAACACGTGCACACAAGGCACCCGCTCCGTAGAGCCACAACAACGTGCACACAAGGCACCCGCTCCTCAGAGCCACAACAACAACGTGCACACACGGCACCCGCTCCTCAGAGCCACAACAACCACGTGCACACACGGCACCGCTCCTCAGAGCCACAACAACAACCCTCCTCTCAGGCCGGCAATGTCTGTACCGTCGCCCCAAAAAAAGGCCGGAGACCCGTTGCCCTCGAGACGGATCCAACGACACACGGCACAAGCATCCATATGCAAAACAGTGCCCAAACGGTCGAACGGAAGAACCCAAACGGTCGACCGAACACCACAACTATTCCTCAGAAAAACCGAAATACCGTCCAACCGGTCGACCGACTCTCAAAACACGGTCGACCGAAATCCAACAGGGAAAAATCCTCTCTCGCTCAAAAAGAACCAACGGTCGAACGACCCTCAGATCACGGTCGACCGAAAACAACCAGGGAAATCCCCCAACAAAACCGCACTACACGGTCGACCGAAACCACACTCCCGGTCGACCGGCCAATAAGTTAACTTAAGTTTCGGTAGGACGAAGTCAACGAGCGGTCGACCGTTTAGATGGTCAACGCCCCCAACCGACCTACAACAGTGCTTTCGGTCGACCGGCAAAGGGGACCCGTTCGACCGAAAACACACAGAGCATAAATCCCCTGGTAAAACGCACCACCGGTCGACCACTCGAAGAGTATCGTTCGACCGGTGCAAGGGTTTTCGCCCAAAACACACTACGACCGGTCGACCGTGCCAACCCGCCGGTCGACCGTTGCAGAGCAGAAAAGCTGCTGCAAGGTTCTCGACGAGCCTTCCGGCCTACCGTCGTCCACACCAACCCTCGCAAAGGCTACAAGGAGGTCTACACTACTGCTTGGCATACCTTAAGGCTTGAAGAAGCCTTTGAAGAACCCACGAAGTTGCCTCCACAAGCGCTTCTCCTCTTTCTCCGGCGAATCCAACCGAGCAACGATCGACTCCTCTCCGGAGACCGTCTGATCTTCGCCTCGCCTCTGAAAACCACGACTCGAGCTCCTCCACCCACGGAAGATCTGATCAGAGAGAGGGAGAGGGTTTGAGCGGGAGAGAGAGAGAAAACGAGAGAGAGAGAGACAAGTGAGAGAGAGAGAAGAGTTTCCAACGTTTATACTCCTCCTCCTTCAATCTCCACCATCCACCTCACATCTCCCCAAGCAATCCCAGCCCTCCATCTAAGACACAATTAAAACCCAATTAGCAAGGGGGTTAGGATGTAACAATCCACCCTCCTTAAAGAATTTCGTCCTCGAAATTAGAACCAAATCCTCACCGAACAACTCCGGATACTTCTTCCGGACCTCATCCTCGATCTCCCAAGTGGCTTCACGCTCGCTATGGTGCTGCCACCTGACCTTCACCATCGGAATGGTTCTCCTCCTGACCCGGTGCTCCATCCGGTCTACAATCTCCACGGGCCTCTCCTCGAGAGATAAGTCCTGACCGATCTCCGGAACACAGATCTCAATCACATGCGACGGATCGGCAACGTATTTCCTCAACATAGAAACGTGGAAAACGTTGTGAATACCCGAAAGCTGCGGCGGCAAAGCAATACGGTAGGCAACCTCTCCGACACGATCAAGAATCTCAAACGGTCCGACGTACCTCGGACTGAGCTTCCCTTTCGTCCCAAATCTCATCACTCCACGAGCTGGTGAAATCCTCAGGAAAACGTGATCGCCCACCTCAAATCTCAACTCTCGTCTACGCCTATCTGCGTAACTCTTCTGTCTGCTCTGAGCCGTCGCTAACCTCTGTCTGATCACGCCAACCTTCTCAGCATACATCTAAGAAATCTCTGGTCCAACCAACTGCCTCTCGCCTACCTCACTCCAGCATACCGGCGATCTACAAGGCCGACCGTACAGAGCCTCGTACGGTGCCATCCCAATGCTCGAATGGTAGCTATTGTTGTAGGCGAACTCGATCAACGGCAGGTGTTCATCCCAAAATCCTGCCCAATCCAGAGTACACGCTCTCAACAAATCCTCTAGCGTCTGGATAGTCCTCTCTAACTGCCCGTCTGTCTGTGGATGAAAAGTTGTGCTGAACTTCAACTGAGTCCCCATAGCCTTCTGCAGACTACCCCAAAATCTGGAGGTAAACCTCGGATCACGATCAGAGATAATACTCACAGGCACACCATGTAACCGGACTATCGCCTCGATGTACAGCTTCGCCAAACCCTCCAAGGGTAAGGTGGTCCTGATTGCCAGAAAATGCGCCGACTTGGTCAGTCGATCAACCATGACCCAAATCGCGTCGTAAGATCTCCTCGTCTTCGGGAACCCGGTGACGAAATCCATCGTCACGTGCTCCCACTTCCACTCTGGCAGATCTATACTCTGCAACTGCCCTGCTGGCCGCTGGTGCTCAATCCTCATTTGCTGACAAACCAAGCACCTGGACACGAAGTCTGCTATATCTCGCTTCATCCCCTTCCACCAGAAACTCCGCTGTAAATCTTTATACATCTTGGTACTCCCTGGGTGAATGGAATATCTGGCTCTATGTGCCTCCTCCATGATAGTATCCCTCAGATCACCTGCTCTCGGTACCCAGATCCGACCTCTGAACCTCAAGCCCCCATCGACTCCGACACTGAAGTCTGATCCGCCCTTAGAAGCTAACTGCATCAGACTGGCCAGCTCATCATCTGCTCTCTGAGCCTGAACAACTCCCGAAAATGTCTGCGGCTCCACTCGAAGTCCCGCAATCACTGCCCCCTCAGAGTCCTCCGTACAAGGTCTCCACTCCGTGAAGGCCTCAAGCAACCTCCACTCCTGAATGCATAAGCCGGCAGCTGATAACTCCACCTTCCTACTCAAGGCATTCGCGACAGAATTCGCCTTCCCCGGATGATACGAAATGGTGAAGTCATAATCCTTTACGAACTCTAACCATCTGCACTGCCTCATATTCAACTCTTTCTGCGAGAAGGGATACTTCAGACTCTGGTGATCTGTGAAAACCTCAAACTGCTCTCCATATAGGTAATGCCTCCAGGTCTTCAGCGCGTGAACCACTGCTGCCAACTCCATATCATGAGTCGGATAATTCTTCTCATGAACCTTCAACTGCCTCGAAGCATAAGCGACCACTTTCCCGTGCTGCATCAACACGCAACCCAGACTAATGCCAGAAGCGTCACTGTAAATCACATAGCCTCCGCTACCACTCGGTAACGTCAAAATCGGTGCTGTAGTCAGTCGCCTCTTCAGCTCCTGGAAACTGTCCTTGCACTTCTGGGACCAAACGAACTTGACACCCATCTGTGTCAAAGCCGTCAGTGGGGAAGCAAGTCTGGAAAAGTCCTGAATAAACCGGCGATAATAACCTGCTAAGCCCACAAAACTCCTAATCTCTGACACACTGGTCGGAGCTCTCCACTGAGTCACAACCTCGAGCTTCTCTGGATCCACAGAAATCCCGTCTGCTGACACTACATGTCCCAGAAAGGCCACCCGATCTAGCCAGAAATCACACTTCTTGTACTTAGCATAGAGCTGCTGGTCTGTCAGAATGCTAAGAACAATCCTCAGGTGCTCCCGATGCTGCTCTCTGTCTGGCGAGTATACTAGTATATCATCCACGAAGACAATCACAAACCTGTCGAGATACGGCTGAAAAGTCCGATTCATCAGATCCATAAACGCTGCAGGTGCATTCGTCAATCCAAACGACATCACCAAAAACTTATAATGCCCGTACCTCGTCCTGAACGCTGTCTTCTGGACATCTGCATCCCGAATCCTCAACTGATGGTAACCGGGTTGCAGATCAATCTTCGAAAAGACCCTCACTGACTGCAACTGATCGAAAAGGTCCTCGATCCTGGGTAAAGGATACCGATTCCTAATGGTAACCTTATTCAGCATCCGATAATCAAT
Organism: Triglochin maritima; assembly: GCA_963682175.1. Classification (NCBI taxonomy): domain Eukaryota; kingdom Viridiplantae; phylum Streptophyta; class Magnoliopsida; order Alismatales; family Juncaginaceae; genus Triglochin; species Triglochin maritima. The sequence continues at coordinate 26,852,084 of OY821780.1, read as the reverse complement.
ACACATCCTCAGCGAGCCATCCCTCTTCTTCACGAAGAGCACTGGAGCTCCCCAGGGTGAAACACTGGGCCTGATCAAACCTGAATCTAGCAGATCCTGCAACTGCTTTTTCAGCTCAGCTAACTCCGCAGGCGCCATCCTATATGGAGCCTTCGATTGTGGTGTAGTCTCTGCTACCAGATCGATACCAAACTCGATCTCTCTGTGAGGCGGTAACCCGGTGATCTCATCAGAAAATACCTCAGGAAAATCCTGAACAACCTCGATATTTTCCAACTTCTTCACCTCCAAATCTGGCACCACCAGCGTCGCTAAGAACGCTCTACAACCCTGGTGAATCATCCTCTGAGCCTTCACTGCCGAAACCAAAATCCGACCATCTCCACTCTTAGTCCCCCTGATCAGCAAATCAGGAAGACCTTTTCTCGAGATCAGAATCTTCTTCTCTCGGCACAAGACTCGAACATCGTACTAGGACAGCCAATCCATTCCAAGTATGACATCGAAGTCTACCATCGGTAATAAGACCAGGTCTGCCGGGAACTCCTGGTCTCCCGAAGCAACCGTGGCGCCGGGGAGGAAGCTCCCCACAATGCCCACCAAACCCAAGGGTGTGCTGACTTCCAACGTGGCAGTCAACATCGCAGGGGTACGGCCTAACACGCTCGCAAACTGCTCAGAGATGAATGAGTGTGTAGCCCCGCAGTCGAAAAGCACTCTAGCAATCAACCCATCAACATAAAGCGTACCTTCCACCACAGCGCTGACGTCTCTAGCCTCCTCCGCCTGAATGGTGAAGACACGTCCCACACTCTTCCCCTGCTGGGAGGGTGCAACTGGTCGACTCGGTCCAGCTCCGCTAGTTGAGGAGGAACCCGGTCGTCCACTAGGTCCACCTGACCTACTCGGCCAGAAACGAATGAAGTGACCCGTCTGGCCACAACCATGGCATGCACCTGATCGAGCCCCACACCCGCGCCCGGGGTGGACCCTACCACACTGCCTGCACTGCCCCGACTGCTGTGATCCACCCCTATCAATCTGGGGCCTCTTGCCCGGATTTCCCGAAATCTGATCTCCAGGTCGCACACTGGCCTTCGTCTGCACCTTCCTGGCCTCTACCGTCTCCTGGTAGTCCTGATCCATGATCGTCGCAAACTTCACTGCATCAGCTAAAGTCTGCGGCATATTAGTGGTCATACGAGACCTGAACTGCGGCCTCAACCCTCGGATAAACTTCCGAGCTCTCTGCTCCGGTGTCACATAAGTATCCGGGTAGTAACGCTCCAGGGCGTCAAACCTGCTAATATAAGCCGCCAGCGTCATCTCTCGCTGCTCGAGTGCCAGGAACTCCTCCTTCTTCCTATCCCGCGCATGCTGGGGAAAATACTGATGGTTGAACTCCACGAGGAATTCCTCCCAGCCCACCTCCTCGCTGTCCTCAAACACAACAGCCGACGTGGACCTCCACCAGTTGGCCGCATCACCGTCCAACACATAGGTGGCCAGATCCACCTGCCTCTCAGAAGGACACCCAATCGCTCTGAAGATCTTCCGGATCTTGAAGACCCAATCCTCAGCTGCCTCCGGCACACCACTGCCGTCGAAGGAAGGAGGGTGTTGTCGCATAAACCGATCCAGCACTGCCCCTGCCTGCTTGGCCTGTGCAGACTGGCGCTCAAGAAACTCGCCCAGCCTACCAAGAGTCCCCTGAAGGGTCCTCCTCTCTGTCCTCCCTACCAGTCTCCTCACTGGCGCCCCTATAACGTGAAGGTGGCCTCACACGTCTCGGAGGCATCTACACAAGAGGACAGAAAATGACAATGAATTAATGATTATGAATGAATGCATGATGAATGAAAACTAAATGCAAGACCTCTAAGGTGGTTTCATTGGACAAGCACACCGGGACCGAAAGCTCTGATACCAAATTGTAACGCCCCAAAACAGCGGAAAAATTAAAACTTTAAACAGATAAAGAATCAACACTGGGGTCGTCACCAAACCACGAGTACATATATAATATAATATGATACTGTACGATACAAGAGTCAAGGATGATTACAACCCAACACAAAACATATACAACACATGTACAAGGGAAAATCATCCACCTCGAAGAACAAAAGGAGACAGGATCTGGTCTGGGTGCTCCTGTCCGCAGTCACCACCTCCTACTGACGCGTACGACCTGACATAAAACATGAATATGCCTGAGTTTCCCGTGGGAAACCCCGTATGCCAAACCCCTAAAATATGAACATAATATGCGAAATGAAACATGGAATGAAAATGCAGTAAGAACACATCAATCTCCCGTGCACACCAGGCACCGCCGGAAAACATCGGCCTCGGGTCTCAAGGGTCCTCTCACCCCAACCCCACAACATGTACACACAAGGCACCACCGGTCAGAGTCTCGGCCACAACACGTGCACACAAGGCACCCGCTCCGTAGAGCCACAACAACGTGCACACAAGGCACCCGCTCCTCAGAGCCACAACAACAACGTGCACACACGGCACCCGCTCCTCAGAGCAACAACAACCACGTGCACACACAGCACCGCTCCTCAGAGCCACAACAACAACCCTCCTCTCAGGCCGGCAATGTCTGTACCGTCGCCCCAAAAAAAGGCCGGAGACCCGTTGCCCTCGAGACGGATCCAACGACACACGGCACAAGCATCCATATGCAAAACAGTGCCCAAACGGTCGAACGGAAGAACCCAAACGGTCGACCGAACACCACAACTATTCCTCAGAAAAACCGAAATAACGTCCAACCGGTCGACCGACTCTCAAAACACGGTCGACCGAAATCCAACAGGGAAAAATCCTCTCTCACTCAAAAAGCACCAACGGTCGAACGACCCTCAGATCACGGTCGACCGAAAACAACCAGGGAAATCCCCCAACAAAACCGCACTACACGGTCGACCGAAACCACACTCCCGGTCGACCGGCCAATAAGTTAACTTAAGTTTCGGTCGGACGAAGTCAACGAGCGGTCGACCGTTTAGATGGTCAACGCCCCCAACCGACCTACAACAGTGCTTTCGGTCGACTGGCAAAGGGGACCCGTTCGACCGAAAACACACAGAGCATAAATCCCCTGGTAAAACGCACCACCGGTCGACCACTCGAAGAGTATCGTTCGACCGGTGCAAGGGTTTTCGCCCAAAACACACTACGACCGGTCGACCGTTGCATAGCAGAAAAACTGCTGCAAGGTTCTCGACGAGCCTTCCGGCCTACCGTCGTCCACACCAACCCTCGCAAAGACTAAAAGGAGGTCTACACTACTGCTTGGCATACCTTAAGGCTTGAAGAAGCCTTTGAAGAACCCACGAAGTCGCCTCCACAAGTGCTTCTCCTCCTTCTCCGGCGAATCCAACCGAGCAACGATCGACTCCTCTCCGGAGACCGTCTGATCTTCGCCTCGCCTCTGAAAACCACGGCTCGAGCTCCTCCACCCACGGAAGATCTGATCAGAGAGAGGGAGAGGGTTTGAGCGGGAGAGAGAGAGAAAATGAGAGAGAGAGAGAGACAAGTGAGAGAGAGAAGAGTTTCCAACCTTTATACTCCTCCTCCTTCAATCTCCACCATCCACCTTACATCTCCCCAAGCAATCCCAGCCCTCCATCTAAAACACAATTAAAACCCAATTAGCAAGGGGGTTAGGATGTAACAGTGTTGAAGTTTCAGAAACTTTCTCATATTTTAGATGGTGAAATCCCAAAATTAAATGAGAAGGCAACCGATAACGAGGAAGAGGCTAAAGAGAAGTGGGAAGACCAAGAGAACCAAGTTCACGGTCTAATGTTGGCCTCCATGTGTGACTCACTTCAAGAAAAATACTTCGATTCAAAATCCAAGAAGACCATGGAAGCTTTAACAAAGATGTTCATGGATAGTGCTAGAAAAGAGCGTTATTAGACAACCATCGCACTCACAAGGTGCCACATGGCGGAGGGAACATCGGTATCCATGCATTTTCTCACAATGCAAGGATACCATGAGAAGTTGTCGAAGCTCTCTTCCCCGATGCCCAATGACATTGTGGAAGATTTGATTCTTGCTGGATTTGATACATTCCGATGTATGTGGTCCAATGAGTACAAGTGCAAGAGACGGTTTTAGGTACTTCCTTACATTCACAGATGACTATAGTTGTTACGGTTATATTTATCTAATGAGAAACAAAAGTGAATCATTTGACAAGTTCAAGGAATTCAAGAATGAAGTAGAGAATGAACTCAACAAGAAAATCAAGTCTCTACAAGCCAATCGTGGAGGTGAGTACTTAAGTACCGAATGTGATTCGTTCCTAAAAGAGTGAGGTATTGTACCACAACTCACTCTACCCAGAACACCTCAATTGAATGGGGGTATCCATAAGGAGAAATCGGACATTGCTCGAGATGGTTCGATCAATGATGAGTCAAGCTGAATTGCCACCTTACTTTTGGAGTTATGCACTAGAAGCGGCGGCTTACACACTAAATATCTTCCATCCAAATCCGTTGAGAAATGCCTTATGAGCAATGGAGTGGTAAAACACCTAAGCTCAATTTTCTCAAGATTTGGGGTTGTGAGGCCTACGTCAAAAGATTGATGTCGACCAAACTTCAATCAAAAGTGGATAAGCACTTCTTTATAGGTTATCCTCGTGCACGAAACCTGACCGTGGGAGAATGAAGCTCCAACTAATAAAAAGAAAAAGAAAAAAAAATGAGAAAAGAAACAAAAAGAAAAAAAATGGTAATAAGAACCTTAATGGACTTTACACTTTGTAGCACTTGAGGATGTTGAGGTTGTCCATGTCTTTCACTTAATTCCTTATTTAACTTGCACGAATGGTTTATTAGGCTAGGTGTGGACTGATTACCTATATAGAGTCGGCCCGTAGGATTACCGCGTCCATTGATCGACAAAATATTTCCAACGAGTCGAGGTCTAGATGGAATAATGCATCTTGTTCGGATTTTGTGGGTATATCCGCTGAAAACCCTCAGGAGACAACACTCCTCCTCCTTGGCAACAAGGAGGTTTAACGGCTTGTTGCACGTGATAAGTGCAACCGTGATTCCTACGAAAATGAGTTAGGATTTCTTGTTTCTCGTTTGTTTTTCTCTTTCTTTGTTTTGCTCGGGACTAGCAAAAACTTTGGTGTGGGGGTATTTGATTGACATCATTTCATGCTCATATTCGTATCTTATATCCATTATCTTACATCTAAGCAATGCTATGTGACGAGTTTTATGTTTGAATTTCAGAAATAAAGAGGTTTGAAGAGAAGAGCCATGAAAAGACCCAAAAGCAAGAAAAAGGACTTAATCGTGAGACCTGGGGACTAAGATGCAAGGGAGAAGTACCTGATCGTAAGACCAAAGGACCTAAGAGCAAAACAGGAAATTCCACACGATCATGGGGAGTATTTTGGCAATTCGATTCGGGTCGGAGCTCCAACAGACCAAGTAGATGCATCCAAGACCCAGAAATACTTCAAGCAAAGCCCACAAAGAAAACCAGACGGATCTAAAGCTTATAGACCGCCAATTGGCGGTCTGGAACCGGTCCATATAGCCCAGGATCCGTTTAGTTTTCTGTAGCACGTGTATTAGTGTATGCTTAGTCTATTTTTGGTATTGGTTTAGTCCCACATTGGGGAATTGTCCCGGATTAGCTTTTTCCATGCTTATAAATAGAACTCTTCACCTCCCATTGTATCCACCTCTCTCTTTGGTGGCATATTCCCTACTAAGAGTGAAGCCTTGAAGCAAAACTCTAGTGGAGGAAAGGCTGCTTGTAATCTGAGTGAGTTCATAATAGAAGTTTTCATTAGCTTGTTAATTCTTGCTTAGTTAATGTGTTTTCTTTGGTGCTTGTTTTGTTTTATGCTTCTTTAATATTTCTTGCTTGATTAGTATAGTTTTATTTCAGTATAATGCTTCATTTTATTAGAGTAGTTAGTTTAAATATGTGTGAGTAGTTCCATCCCCTTTGGGGGTGGAGTAGGTGTGTGTACATGTTATGTAGATGGTTTGAATGCTTAATATGAATGTTTTGTGTTGATATTAGTATGCTTGCTTGAATTATTAAGAACCTTACTTGATGGTTTTTGCCATAGCTTAGGTACATTCCATGCTTGTCTAAGTGTCTTAATAACAACCTTGCATTGCTCATATTATGCACATAAGTTAGTGTTGTAATGATAGGTCTTGCCATAGTTAGGTACTTCTTATGCATTAACAACACTAACTACTTGAGCTTATTGTATGCATTTCATATCAGACTTATTTCATGTGCACACACTCCACCCCTGAGGGGTTTTCATTCCTGTGATTTTATCTTTTGCATTAATTGATTAGCTTAGTTGTTTAGTTCATTTCAGCTTGTTTGTTTACTAGTTTAGCTTAGTGTAGTGTAGTGTAATACATCTTTCTTCCCTTTCTTCACCTCTCTCCTTCGCACAAACCAAGTGTCGACACACCTCCCAGTGGACGACCCGTATTTGCCACCGCTTCAACGCGGCCGTGCACTTGCGGTTAATATAAAACGATCAATCAAGTTTTTTGCGCCGTTGCCGGGGAGGTGTTCTGTCCAGACCTTGGTTTGGACGATTCGAGGGGTTTTTGATTTTTTGTTTCCAGTTTTCTTAGTTTCAGGGAACCATCGGATCAAGGGGAGATTACTGGACAAGTTTGAGGACCAGAAGCTCCAAACGGACCGCCAATCAGCGGTTGGAGACCGCCAATTGGCGGCCTGGTGAGGGTTTCCTGCTTCAAAATTTGTTCTGGTAGTTAGTGCTGTAATTGGTGTTATCTAGGAGCCATATTTTGCATGCTGTGACTTCTCTTTTTCTCCCAGATCTATAATCACTCCCCCATTAATCAACTTAGACTCCTTGCCATCTAGGTCATGCATCATGTGTAGACCTTGCATGCATTTGCCTTTTCTTTTCTTTACATTTTGTTGTTGATTGCTGGTGTGAGATACGTGCACCAAAATCTCTCATTCATGCATGTTTCGATCATGCATTAGTTAGTAAGGTGCATCAGGACAAGAGTGAGAGAGCGTTTGATTGGAGCGATTGATTGCTAGATCTATGATTAAATCACTATTAAGGAGGGGCTGTCCCATAAAAGATAAGGTGGGGGATTTCATCACCCTTCCCTTGGCCCCAAAAACCACTTTTAATAAAGTCTTAACTAAAAGCAAGTAGACATTGGCCCTAGGATTGCGGGCACACTAGGAGAGTAATCTAGTTGAGACCGTCATGACCTGATCGGCGTTGCCTACCTTGTCGATAGTAGGAGGTACTGGATCTCCGGATCTGGTATCACTTGCTGGGCATTGTGGTCCTCGTTGTAGGGAGGTGAGCCGTGTCGAGGCTAGTGACCTCGAAGTTAGGCGTCGTCTAGCCTAAGGACCCATTGCCTTACATTGTTTGAGCCGTGCTTGCTAGTTAGGCTTCTTCCTGATCCCACTACCCACGCTAGCTCTAGGGATTCTTCCCTCCTCACCTGAGTCCTCTTCTCATCTATTCTCTACGTTTAGTCTCCTCCTCTAGTACACCTTCTGTTGTGTGTTGTTTAGAGTCGAGTCGAGCATTTTTGGTGAGAGCGCTCGACTTGAGAGAGTGCATTCTTCTGAGATGGACGGTCTTGGTGATCGACCATCTCCGCCTCGTGCTCCTTTGGAGCAAGAGGCCGAGTCGTCTCGTGGTGGCGAGGGAGACCGGGTTCCATACATGGAGTACCTCGGTCCGCTTCCGCCACCACGTAGACCTCCTTCTCCTCCTCCTCCTCCTCCTCTGACTCGAGAGGAAGGGAGATTCGGTCAGGATCAAGTTCTTGGTGCACCACCACCTTTAGCTCGACATGATAGACCGATGACTTTGTGGGAGCGGACCCATCCTGTTCGGGCCGCGCAACCTTCTTGCACAGATTGTTTATGAGGGCATCAACTACAACACTTGAACATTGTTGGAGTCGATGTGTCAGGGTGACTTCCAAATGAAACCCATCGAGGAGGCATGTGACACTTTTGAGTCTATGGCTGAGCGTACCTTCGAGTGGGACACCATGAGAGAGCCACCAGCCGCCAGGTCTTCTGGTCGAGCTGGATCATATCATGTTGAGTCGACTATCACGTCTGAGGCGAAAATGGCTGCTCTCATGCGTAGGATAGAGAGTTTGGAGATGGACCGAGCTCCTGTAGCTCAGGTCGCTACTCCCGGGTGTACTAGGTGTGGACTGTCGGGAAATGATGACTTGGAGTGCGCTTACGCTCCAAGGGATACTAAGCATGCAAATGCGATGTATCAACAAAGGCCCCGAAACGACCCGTACAGTCATTCCTACAACCCGGGATGGCGTAACCATCCTAACTTCTCTTGGGGGTCTAGTGGAGGCCACGGTCAGAGCTCGCACGCTCAACCTCAACCTCCACCTTATCAACCTCCACGCCCATTGGCGACCTACCAACCCCCACATCAAAGGTCTCAGCACCAAAATTACCAACCTGGTCAGGCCTCTTCGTCGGGTTATTCTAACCAGACTCCGTCACCTCAATGGGTTGACCCCAAGGACCCTTCTAGTGATTCGACCCTTCAAGCGTTCATGCAGAGCATGCAAAGTACAGTCAAGGCTTTGGAAATGCAAGTTAGCCAGTTGGCTCATCAATTCCATGAACGCGAGAAGGGTCAGTTCCCGAGTCAACCTGTGGTTAATCCCAGGGGTTAGCCTGCTCATACCAGGCAAAATGTACACAATGTTGAAAGTGACCCTTCCCAACATGTCAATGTTGTTCATACCTTGAGATCGGGAAGGGTCGTTGACAACAATGTGAAAATGCCGGAATCCAACCCTGTTGGCGAGACTTCCGAGGAGAGTCTTGAGCCTGTCAAGGAACCTAATTCTGAGACTCCTCCTCGTGATTCTTATGTCCCCAAGGCACCATTCCCTCATCGGTTGACTAAAAAACGTGATGAGCATTGGGATAAGATCGTTGAGGTACTTAGGCAAGTAAAGGTGAACATCCCGTTGTTGGACGTTGTTCAACAAATGCCACCGTATGCCAAGTTCCTCAAGGACCTTTGCACCACCAAGAGAAAAACAAATGTGCCCAAAAAGGCCTTTTTCGCCGCCAATGTGAGCTCCATATTGACACAGCCCATGCACGTCAAGTACAAGGACCCTGGTTGTCCAACTGTCTCTTGCATGATTGGGAATGTGACAATCTCTCAAGCTTTATTGGATTTTGGGGCATCTGTGAATCTCTTGCCTTACTCTGTCTATGTCAACCTTGGAATTGGCGATCTTAAACCAACGAGGACAACCGTCCAGTTGGCTGACATATCCATCAAGATTCCACGAGGGAGTGTGGAGGATGTCCTTATAAAAGTGGGTGAGTTCGTATTTCCAGTTGATTTCATCATCTTGGATACCGAACCCGTGTCCAACCCACAAGGATAGATTCCTGTGATCCTTGGGAGGCCATTTTTTGCGACATCTAATGCTTTGATCAATTGTCGCAATGGCTTGATGATGTTGTCTTTTGGAAACCTCACGGCGGATTTCCACATCTTCACTCTTGGTAAGCAACCCGGGCTCTTCGACGACACTGTCGGAGCCAATTTCATCCAGGACACGGATGAGCCCGATTCATTAGGCATGTTCGACTCACATCGACATATTATTGAGGTGCCTAATGACCAGGTTGCGAGTGAATAGGATCTTGAGGAATCCGCCAGCATATCTCTGGCCGAGGAGACACATCTGGGTGCTTGCTCCTCTTACCCCGTGACCCTTGAGCCACTTGAAAGTAACTCTGAATCCGACAAGGACCCACCTCTGGTCAAGCTTAAACCGATCCCCGATAACCTGAAGTACATCTTTTTAGGGGATAATGAGACATTGCCACTCATTATTGCTTCTGATCTTGAAAAAGATCAAGAGGTTGCCCTCAAAAGAGTACTCTTTGAAAACAAAGAGGCCATCGGGTGGTCCTTGAAGGATATCAAGGGAATTAGCCCTGGTATTGTTCAGCATCGGATCCACATGGAAGAGGATTCTAGGCCCCGTAGGGACCCACAACGAAGATTGAATCTTGTACTGAAAGAAGCCATCTGAAAGGAGTTTCTTAAGTGCTTGGATCATGGCATAATCTATCCTATCTCTGATAGTTCGTGGGTGAGTCCTGTCCATGTGGTTCCCAAGAAGTCAGGCGTGACGGTTGTGGAGAATAAGCATAATGAGCTTATCCCGACACGCCTGCAAACTGGCTGGACAGTTTGCGTTGATTATCGCAAGCTCAATGCGGCAACGCAGAAAGATCATTTCCCGTTGCCATTCATTGATCAGATGTTGGAAAGGTTGGCCGGACATGAGTATTATTGTTTTCTTGATGGATACTCCGGTTACAACCAAATTCCCATCGCCCCCGAGGATCAAGAGAAAACCACATTTACTTGTCCCTTTGGCACGTTTGCCTACCGTCGCATGCCCTTTGGGTTATGTAATGCGCCGGCAACGTTTCAAAGGTGTATGATCAGCATCTTCTCCGATATTGTTGAGCGTTTCCTTGAGATCTTCATGGACGACTTTTCCATATTTGGTGCTTCCTTTGATGAGTGCCTTCATCACTTGAGCCTTGTCCTCAAGCGATGCTGTGAGAAGAACCTCGCTCTCAATTGGGAGAAATGTCACTTCATGGTGAAGCGAGGGATTGTACTTGGACATGTGGTCTCAAGTAGGGGAATTGAGGTCGACCCCGCCAAAGTGGGTATCATTGCTAATCTCCCACCGCCACGTAATGTAAACGATATCCGCGCCTTTTTGGGGCATGCTGGATTCTATCGGCGGTTCATGCGGGATTTTAGCAAAATTGCTCAACCTCTCACCGCCTTGTTGGCTAAGGATGCCATTTTTGAGTTCACACCGGATTGCCACCATGCCTTTTTGACCTTGAAGAAAGAGTTGACTTCAGCTCCCATTATTAAGGCACCGGTGTGGACTGAACCCTTTGAGTTAATGTGTGATGCATCTGACTTCGCTGTGGGAGCAGTGCTTGGGCAACGATTGGACAAATTGCCTCATGTGATCTACTATGCCAGTAGAACACTCAATGATGCCCAATTGAACTACACTGTGACCAAGAAGGAATTCTTAGCAATCATATTTGCTTTGGAGAAATTCCGGTCGTACTTGATTGGCTCCCACGTGATTATCTATTCTGATCACACAGCCATCAAACACGTCATGGCGAAAAAGATGCAAAATCCCGACTCTTGAGATGGATCTTGTTGTTACAAGAATTCGATCTCGAGATTCTGGACAAAAAAAGGTGTGAAAATGTTGTAGCTGACCACTTGTCTCGTCTAGAGACGACCAACACACATGACCAAATCATTGATGATAAATTTCCTGACGAGCAGTTGTTCACGATCGAAGATAACCCTTGGTTTGCCGACATCGTGAACTATCTCGTGACCGAGCAACTTCCTGTGGGTTGGTCAAAATCTGACCAATCCAAATTTAGATCTTATGTCAGATTCTTCCACTGGGACGACCCCTACCTATTCAAATACTGCTCTGACCAAATTTTCAGGCGGTGCGTCCCAGATACCGAGTTCCAAAGTGTACTCCACTTCTGCCATTCCAAGGCATGTGGAGGACACTTTGGAGCAAAGAAAACTGCTACCAAGGTGCTCCAATCTGGATTCTACTGGCCCTCTCTTTTCAAAGATGCTTACGACTTTTGTAAGCAATGTGATAGGTGTCAGTGCCTTGGCAGGATTGGTCGACGTGACATGATGCCTTTGCAAAATGTCCTTGTTGTCGACATCTTCGATGTGTGGGGCATCGATTTCATGGGTCCCTTCCCGAACTCGTTTGGGAATGTTTACATTCTGGTAGTCGTTGGCTATTTGTCTAAGTGGGTTGAGGCTATACCCACAAAGACCAATGACAACAAGGTGGTCACCAAATTCTAGAGGGACATTTTTGCGTGATTTGGTACTCCTCGTACCATAATCAGCGATAGGGGTACCCACTTCTGTAATCGCTCCTTTGAAGCGCTTATGAGGAAATATTCGATCACCCACAAGCTTGCGACCCCATACCATCCGCAAACTAGTGGGCAGGTCGAAATCTCTAACCGTCAATTAAAGTAAATTCTTGAGAAGACGGTTAGTTCCTCGAGGAAGGATTGGTCTACCAAGTTGAATGACGCGTTGTGGGCTTTCCGCACCGCGTACAAGACCAATTTGGGTATGTCCCCATATCGGGTAGTGTACGGAAAGGCTTGCCACCTACCGTCGAGCTTGAGCATCGTGCTTTCTGGGCGATGAAGAACCTGAATATGGATCTTGATCAAGCGGGAGTACAACGTAAGCTTGACATTTTGGAATTGGAAGAGCTACGCAATGATGCGTACGAGAATGCCAAAATTCATAAGTCCCGAGCCAAGATGTTTCATGATCGCATGATTATGCGAAAGGTGTTTACGGCCGGGCAGAAGGTGTTGCTCTACAATTCCCGGCTTCATCTATTTGCGGGTAAGCTCCGCAGTCGCTGGTCTGGCCTGTTTATTGTCCAAACCGTCTATCCTCATGGAGCGGTTGAGATCTTGAACCCAGGGAATGGGGACGTGTTCAAAGTTAATGGACAACGCCTTAAACCCTGCTTGGAGGGGGCACCAGCCGAAGTCGAGGAGGTCATGTTCCTTCATGAACCTCCCTCGCACTCAACCATTCATGCTCCTACATGAGTGGTTGAGCGTTCATGTGTATATATGTTAAAAAAGAAAAAAAAGAAAAGAAAAAAAAACAAGAGAAGACTCCTTCAGTGAGCATCGATTGTTGTGGGCCCCAACCCTTAAGTATTTGGGCCCCATTTCTTTCACGTATTTGTATCCCTTCCTTAGTATCTCACAGGTTTTGAGGGAATTTGGGTTGTGTCCATCAACATAGCCATAATCTTCCCTGTGTCCTTCACATTGGTGAGATCTATTCTTTTTCATGCATAAATCCATGTAGTATCTTGCTCGCATTCATTGAGGACAATGCATGTACTAGGTGTGGGGGGGTGTTTTACGTGTGTACATTGTTGAGTCTTTTCTTTTGATTTTGTTTTCTTTTGTTTGCATTGTTAGGGTCATGATAGTGTGCTGCATTTAATATCGATATATCTGCTTGCCATGATCCTTGGGTGACTTGTCTTCTTTTGCTTGCCTAGTGCTTCAAAATTTTCACATTTCTTTCAAAATATTCATGTGTGTGCGAAAGAAAATGTTTTGTGGGTTTTGCGTGTGTTTAGCATGTGCAAAACCGTTGAGAGGCAAAGTAAAAAGAAAGCTCCCAAAATTGTCTTGAACTCGATGCATTAGGATATTTAGTACAGTGGCTTTAGGATTTATCGAGTCGTTAGGATGCACCCCAGTTTTTCTTTGGGGGTGAGTAATCATAGGGTTTCAGTGCTCAAACATTTAAAGAAGTCCACCCTGAACCTAGTGAGTCAATAATTCGTGTATGTTAACTTAAGGAAGTTTGTTGTAGTCAAGGACCCTTTAAATCTTGTTGTGAGACATTAAGTGTAGGGGTCTTGGTTAATGTGTAGATAAGAAATAAGTGAGTAGGTGTTCTCTCTTCTCGCACGGCTCCTACCACTCGGGAAAGTAGGTCTGAAGGGACTTTGTGACTGGTGCTTTTGAGTCATCTGACTTGGGATGCGCCGATCGAACTCTCGTTACACGGGTGGTAGGGATTGCCCTATGTGGAGATTTGGGGAAAGGTGTACGTGATAGTGTAAGTCCTCATGGGCAATCATGCACGAAACCTGACCGTGGGAGAATGAAGCTCCAACTAATAAAAAGAAAAAGAAAAAAAAATGAGAAAAGAAACAAAAAGAAAAAAAATGGTAATAAGAACCTTAATGGACTTTACACTTTGTAGCACTTGAGGATGTTGAGGTTGTCCATGTCTTTCACTTAATTCCTTATTTAACTTGCACGAATGGTTTATTAGGCTAGGTGTGGACTGATTACCTATATAGAGTCGGCCCGTAGGATTACCGCGTCCATTGATCGACAAAATATTTCCAACGAGTCGAGGTCTAGATGGAATAATGCATCTTGTTCGGATTTTGTGGGTATATCCGCTGAAAACCCTCAGGAGACAACACTCCTCCTCCTTGGCAACAAGGAGGTTTAACGGCTTGTTGCACGTGATAAGTGCAACCGTGATTCCTACGAAAATGAGTTAGGATTTCTTGTTTCTCGTTTGTTTTTCTCTTTCTTTGTTTTGCTCGGGACTAGCAAAAACTTAGGTGTGGGGGTATTTGATTGACATCATTTCATGCTCATATTCGTATCTTATATCCATTATCTTACATCTAAGCAATGCTATGTGACGAGTTTTATGTTTGAATTTCAGAAATAAAGAGGTTTGAAGAGAAGAGCCATGAAAAGACCCAAAAGCAAGAAAAAGGACTTAATCGTGAGACCTGGGGACTAAGATGCAAGGGAGAAGTACCTGATCGTAAGACCAAAGGACCTAAGAGCAAAACAGGAAATTCCACACGATCATGGGGAGTATTTTGGCAATTCGATTCGGGTCGGAGCTCCAACAGACCAAGTAGATGCATCCAAGACCCAGAAATACTTCAAGCAAAGCCCACAAAGAAAACCAGACGGATCTAAAGCTTATAGACCGCCAATTGGCGGTCTGGAACCGGTCCATATAGCCCAGGATCCGTTTAGTTTTCTGTAGCACGTGTATTAGTGTATGCTTAGTCTATTTTTGGTATTGGTTTAGTCCCACATTGGGGGATTGTCCCGGATTAGCTTTTTCCATGCTTATAAATAGAACTCTTCACCTCCCATTGTATCCATCTCTCTCTTTGGTGGCATATTCCCTACTAAGAGTGAAGCCTTGAAGCAAAACTCTAGTGGAGGAAAGGCTGCTTGTAATCTGAGTGAGTTCATAATAGAAGTTTTCATTAGCTTGTTAATTCTTGCTTAGTTAATGTGTTTTCTTTGGTGCTTGTTTTGTTTTATGCTTCTTTAATATTTCTTGCTTGATTAGTATAGTTTTATTTCAGTATAATGCTTCATTTTATTAGAGTAGTTAGTTTAAATATGTGTGAGTAGTTCCATCCCCTTTGGGGGTGGAGTAGGTGTGTGTACATGTTATGTAGATGGTTTGAATGCTTAATATGAATGTTTTGTGTTGATATTAGTATGCTTGCTTGAATTATTAAGAACCTTACTTGATGGTTTCTGCCATAGCTTAGGTACATTCCATGCTTGTCTAAGTGTCTTAATAACAACCTTGCATTGCTCATATTATGCACATAAGTTAGTGTTGTAATGATAGGACTTGCCATAGTTAGGTACTTCTTATGCATTAACAACACTAACTACTTGAGCTTCTTGTATGCATTTCATATCACACTTATTTCATGTGCACACACACACACTCCATCCCTGAGGGGTTTTCATTCCTGTGATTTTATCTTTTGCATTAGTTGATTAGCTTAGTTGTTTAGTTCATTTCAGCTTGTTTGTTTACTAGTTTAGCTTAGTGTAGTGTAGTGTAATACATCTTTCTTCCCTTTCTTCACCTCTCGCCTTCACACAAACCAAGTGTCGACACACCTCCCAGTGGAAGACCCGTATTTGCCACCGCTTCAACGCGGCCGTGCACTTGCGGTTAATATAAAACGATCAATCACCTAACGAGTAAAACATTATGGAATTGTGTTTCGTGTCATTAATGTTTTAATGTGTCTTGGATCCTAAGATACGAGACTTATATATTTTCACTCAAGAAGTGCTTAATTTGATTATTGTCAAAAGCTATCAATGAGTATAGTGATAAAGGCAATAGTTGGTTGAACATGACTTGTGCTGGAAAAGATAGCTAGTCAAATGATTATCGTTGCCCATCTTAATTGAGTGATGATATTAGTGGGCCTCTTGATAAAGCAAAATTATAATGCGCACAATGTAACTTGAGTTAAGTTACATAGTGATAATTAGGTTAGAGAGATCAAGAAATAAATATAATACAAAGGTGACACATTTCTACTTTGTATGTATTCTTAATATCTTGTGGCAACGGACGGACACAAGTGGTGCACTTACATAACTAAATGGATCGTATTTTAGTTCGAGTGGAACAAAGACATTTATGCTAATTCGGTAACTATAATGTGTAGCTAGATACCGCTTATAGTTTGAGATATTAAGTGTTAAATATCGCTGCCGATTTAGCTTAGATCCTCCTATAGGGTCACACCACAAAACTGGGAAATAAGAAGCTTGATTTTGAGTTCATATGATGTGTCGGGTTTCATGTGAAAAATGGACACATGTGGTGAAAAAATAAAATCAATATGTCATGAGAATTGACATAATTAGAATCATAATGAATTCGTATGAGGTGTGTATATTATGAGATGTAATAATTTAATATTACATAGGATAATATATTACATAAGATATGAATTTGCTAAACACCCCCCAAAAGATCAGATTTTGTTGGAAATAAATCCAAAATTTGACAAAGGCAAAATCGGGGTCAAACACGGTAAACCATTTAGGGTTTGGTCGACCGAGGTGTCTTCAGAACGGTCAACCGAACAAGGAACGGGTAAACACAATTGGTTGACCAAAATTATCTGGAGTGCCTAGACAATTGTGTTCGGTCAACTGAGCGTGAACGGTGAACCGAGAGAAAATATCTTGGCATATTTTTGGTAGACCGAAGGAGACACGGTCGTCCAATGAATGTTCGCCAGGAGAAATTTTGGTGGGTCAACGGACGACCGAGCAAGACGCGGATCGTCTGAATTTTTCCATAGAATTTTTCTCATGCATATTCGGTCGACCGTCTAGCTCACGGTTCACCAAACATGTGTTATAACCGAATGGTTCGGTTAACCGAGAAAATTTCTTGGTCATCCGAACAGTGCGATTTTTGCCTGAATTATTAAGAGAATAATTAGATCATGGGTTGGATTAATTCCAGATTTAATTAAACGTCTTTTAGGATGCTTATGTGACAATTTGAGAATAGTTTTAGGAGAGAATAAGCAAGAGATCATGACTAAAGAATAGTTCTTGATAATGATGTTTTGGGAGCCTATAAAAGGACCCCTCATCCTACTTGTTTAGGTTAATGCAAAAATTCTTTCTCTCATTAATCTCTGCCTTAATCACCACGAAAATCTCTTAATAGTTTTAAGTTTTGGAGATAGAAATCTCTGGAGCTTAAAGAAGGGTTATTAGCTAGATTCTAAGTCTAATTAGAGATTGATTGACTAGCTCATTTCTCTCTAATCTTGTTTAGAGTTTGGTGAACACTTGGAGGCGAATCGGCAGGCGATGCGACGAGCAACGGAACTCCGGATCTTCTGAAAGGTTTTAGAGAACCTTTGTGTATGGTCCTCTATTCTTTGATTATTTTAATATGTATAAGAATGCATGATATTAGAATAAACAAATACATGTACGTTAAATAAATAAAAATATGAAATCGATTTTTTATGTTTGTATTAAAATTTTAAAATATATACATACATAGGGACACGAAATCCTACAATGGTATCAGAGATTTTAGTTCATATTTTCAATGATTAGACTATATAATTAATTTTGGTTTACCATCTGCAATCGAAACATATCATGTTCTATGTCTTTTTCGAGTTTTCTGATAGTTTTGTTGATTTAATTCTAATTGATTCTTTTGATAGTTTTAAATGTTTTGAAACACATCATGTGAATGTTAGAATTAAAATTTAGACTTATGTCTAATATATAAAATTTTCGTTTTTAATCTAAATGATTATTTTATAAGTAATCGACAAAACGAAAATGGCATATGTTTATCATTTGTTAAATTTTTATTTTTGGAAATTACATAAACAGCGGTTCAAATGTTTTTTGTTTTGAACCATGGATGCATAAAATCATTTTTAATGGATTTCAAATGATTTTAGAATTGTTTGATTTAGAGATGCATGATAAACTAAATCGAGTAATATATGGTATTTGTACATGCGTTGCTCGAGTTCTCTAATGCAGAGATATGTGAGTTTGTATATTCCGATGAAGTCATGTGTGAATGAATGAATGAATGTGTTTTGTATTATTATTCAATCACAGGGGTTTATGTATATGTGAAAGCCAAATTTCTGTTTCTATGTATATGCATGCATATGAAAGGATTTTTAAATAGGACGTGCACTAGACAATTTTCAAAATTGAGAGATGCATGTTTATATTTTTGCAATATCAACATCCATGGTGCAAGAGGAAGATGCTGAAGAAGAGCAAGGATCAAGGACGCGGGAACATATAAACTCACACATTGTGTGTGTGAATGTATATATTTATGTTTGTGTGCTTGACATGTATCTGATTGTATGGATGAATGTAAGGATGTGTATAGATGATAAATATGCATGATCACCTAAATTCTAAAATCACACATAAATGTTTAAATTGTCTAACAAAAAATTAAGAGTATTTTTCTTTCTTATTTCATCCACTAGCAGCCATCGATCGAGGGATATTCTGCTCGCCCTTAGCGGGAGATAGCTTCCTCCATCTTTGGGAATAGTGGGAGATATAAGGTTGTCTGTTGTTGTGCCATGAATAGATGTACGAGGTGCGATTCACCCTTAGTGGACACCAAGTATATTTGTTTGTGAATACAATGGATAAACGTATCTCGTATCAAATGAAATAAGTTTTCTTAACAAGACCTGGAGCCCTAGCTCGGTTTTGAGAAAGAGAGTTTTCTTACGTGGATCGGTCCAATTCCCTCTTGATTTAAACGACAAGAGTCATAAGAGTTTGAAAATGCAAATGTTGTGATATTTCGAAATGGTTATGATTAGAAAAAATATTTTCTTACCTTGATTTTATAATATATCCGATAGCCCTTAGCTAGTTTACATTATAATTGATAGGATCTTGATTGAAGCATTTATGGACAATTTTTTTATTTGCGGTATTGATT
This sequence comes from Triglochin maritima, assembly GCA_963682175.1. Classification (NCBI taxonomy): domain Eukaryota; kingdom Viridiplantae; phylum Streptophyta; class Magnoliopsida; order Alismatales; family Juncaginaceae; genus Triglochin; species Triglochin maritima. The sequence goes on along the minus strand of OY821780.1, from coordinate 26,833,051 downwards.
TTTTAAAAAAATAAAATTGACATTAAATCCCATTTAATTTATTTTGTAGAAATGTCGAATATTCAACCTATTGTGCGATCTATGATTCAAAAACATCATTTGGCAAATGATGGCTCAAACTTCATAAGCTGGCAACTCAAGCTCAATATCGTGTTGAAGTTTGAGAAACTATCTCATATTTTGGTTGGTGAAATCCCAAAATTAAATAAGAAGGCAACCGATAGCGAGAGAGAGGAAAAAACCAAGTGGGAAGACCAAGAGAACCAGGTTCACGGTCTAATGGTTACCTCCATGGGTGACTCGTTTCAAGCGAAATACTTGGATTCAAAACCCAAGAAGACCATGGAAGCTTTAACAAAGATGTTCATGGATAGTGCTAGAAAAGAGCGCTATAAGACAACCATAGCACTCACTGTAGGATTTCGTGTCCCTATGGATGTGTATATTTTAAACTTTTTAATACAGCCATACATGATCGTTTTCATATTTTCATCAATTTTATGTACATTGTTTTGTGTTTATTCTAATATCATGCAAACCTACATATATTAAAATGAACAAACAAGAGGTGATCATACCCAAAGGTTCTCTAAAACCTTTTCCAAGATCCGGAGTTCTGTTGCCCGTCGAATCGCCCGCCGATTCACCTCCAAGTGTTCACCAAACTCTAAACAAGATTAGAGAGACATGAGCTAGCCAATTCAATCTCTAAATCAAGCTTAGAATCAAGCTAATAACCCCTCCAAAGGTCCACGAGATTTAATCTCCAAAAGCTCTGACTAATTAAGAAAATTTTGTAGTGATTAGGGGAGAAATTAGGGCGAGAGAGAATTTGCATTAAAACTTATGAAACAAGTATGGTCAAAGGTCCTATTTATACCCTCACATATCACCCATATCATGAACTATTCTCTAGCCATGATCTCTTATTTTTCTCTCCCTAAAACCAATCACAATTTACCACATAATCATCCTAAAAAACGTTTGACCAAATCAGGAATTAATCCAACCCATGATCTGAATTATGCTCCTAATAATTCTGGCAAAACCGTACCAAACGGTCGAACGAAAATTCCAGTTGGTTGACCGAATAGTTAAGTTTTATAAGTTCGGTCGGACCACGGTTGACCGAATATTCACGAGAAAATTTTCCTGGAAAATTTCGGTCGTACCACGTCTCACTCCGGTCGACCGTGTACTTACCAAAATTTCTCCTCGTAAATTTCGGTCGATCATGCCCTTGTATCGGTCGATTGCTATATCACAGAGACAACTCTTGGAGATTTTTGGTCGACCGCGTACTCACGTCCGGTCAACCGATCCTTTTATCACAATATGTCCTGATAATTTTGGTCGACCACTCGCGTTCCGATCTCTGATCGGTCGACCATTTCTAAGAAATCGGTCGACCGATCCCAAAACGGTTGACCATTTTGACCCGGATTTTGCTTTTGTCAAATTTTGGATTTACTTCCAACAAAAATTGATCTTTTGGGGTTTTTAGCAAATCCATATCACATGTAATATATTATCCTATGTAATGTTAAATCATTACACCCCATAATACATACATCTTATATGAATTTATTCTTGATTATAATTATGTCGATTTTCGTGACATATTGATTTTATTGATACACCACATGTGTCCCTTTTCACATGAAACCCGACACATCATAATATTTTAAAATCAAGCTTCGCATTGTTTCCCAGTTTTATGGTGTGACCTATAGAAGGATCTAAGTTAAATTGACAGTGATATTAAACACTTAATATCTCAAAATATAAGCGGTATCTAGCTACACATTAAAGTTACCCAATTAGCATAGATGTTTTGTTCCACTCGAACTAAACACGATCCATTTAGTGATGTAAGTGCACCACTTGTGTATATCCCTTGCCTCATGATATTAAGAATATATACAAAGTAGAAATGTGTAACCTTTGTATTATATTCTTTTCTTGATCTCTTTAAGTTAATTATAACTATGTAACTTAACTCAAGTCACATTGTGCACATTATAATTTTGCTTTATCAAGGGGTCTACTAATATCATCACTCAATTAAGAGCGGCAATGATAATCGTTTGACTAGCTATCTTTTCCATCACAAGACATGTTCAACCAACTATTGCATTTATCAATATACTCATTGATAGCTTTTGACAATAATCAAATCAAGCACTTCTTGAGTGAGAAGATATAAGTCTCATATCTTACTGATTGATTCGTTTTATATTAACCGCAAGTGCACGACCGCGTTGAAGCGGTGGCAAATACGGGTCGTCCACTGGGACGTGTGTCGACGTTTGGTTTGTGCGAAGGCGAGTGGTAAAGAAAGGAGAGAAAAGTTTATTACACTAAACTACACTAAGATGCAAAAGGAAATGAAGATAAGCAATAAAACTAAACCCCATAGGGGGTAGAGAAATAATGTGCGTGTGTTCAATTAAGCTCCTCACAACATGTAGTGCATGAAATCATAAAACTACATCCAACTTTGCCTCCACATGAATTAAGATAAGACTACATCATTAAAAAATACAAGACAATAATTGAAATGAAGCTAAATGAACTCATGTATAAAGACTAGATCCTACTATGCCTCCACATGAATTAAGATAACCCGATATCATTAAAACATACAAGACATTAACTTCATCCATATCCTAACATTATCATTCCCCATAAAATAGGTCCACTAATAAAAGCATAAGCTAAACTTCATTCAAGAGCATTAGCATATCAAAGATAAGAGTGAAAACCCATTAGATGTTTTGGAAATCATATAAAGCTCAAGGGATAAAGATAACACACACTTAATACACTACATGATCATATCACATATTACTCCACCCCCCAAATGGGGATGGAACTACTCACACATATTTAAACTAACTACTATAACAAAATGAACCATTATCCTAAAATGAAACTACACTAATCAAGCAAGAAAAATTAAAGAAGCATAAAACAAAACAAACAAGCAAGCATGCATATAAAAGGAAATTAAACTAAGAGAGAAACAACACAATTAAAGGAAAAACATTTATTATTAACTCACTCAATACAAGTAGGCCTTCCTCCACCAGAGTTTTGCTTCAAGGCTTCACTCTTAGTAAGGAAGATGGCGACCAAAGAGGGAGATGGATACAATGGAAGGTGAAGAGTTCTATTTATAAGCATAGAAAAAGCTAATCCGGGACAATCCCCCGATGTGGGACTAAACAAATACCAGAAATAGAATAAACACACTCTAATACACATGCGCGCCAAAGATTAGCGGATCCGGAGCTAAACAGACCGCCAATTGGCGGTCTATTAGTTCTGGATCGGGCACATTTTTGTTGTGGGCTTGTCTTGATGTATTTGTTGGTCTTGGATGCATCTACTTCGCTTGTTGGAGCTCCGACCCGAATAGAATTGCCAAAATACTCCCCATGATGGTGTGGAGTTTTCTATTTTTCCCTTTGGTCCTTCGGTCTTACGTTCAGGTCCTTCTCCCTTGCATCTTAGTCCTCAGGTCTCACAATTAAGTCCGTTTTCCCTGCTTTTTGGTCCTTAATTTCATGCTTCATCTCTTCAAACCTATTTATTTCTGAAATTCAAACATAAAACTCATCACGTAGCATTGCTTAGGTGTAAGATAATGGATATAAGATACAAATATAAGCATGAAATGATGTCAATCAAATACCCCCACACCTAAGTTTTTGCTAGTCCCGAGCAAAACAAAGAAAGAGAAAAACAAATGAGAAACAGGAAATCCTAACTCACTTTCGTAGGAATCACGATTGCACTTAGCACGTGCAACAAGCCGTTAAACCTCCTTGTTGCCAAGGAGGAGGAGTGTTGTCTCCTGAGGGTTTTCAGCGGATATACCCACAAAATCCGAACAAGATGCATTATTCAATCTAGACACTCGACTCGTTGGACAAATTTTGTCGATCATTGGACGTGGTAATCCTACGGGCCGACTCTATATAGGTAATCAGTCCACACACCTAATCTAATGAACCATTCGTGCAAGTTAAATAATGAATTAAGTGAAAGACATGGACAACCTAAACCTCCTCAAGTGATACAAAGTGTAAGGTCCATTAAGGTTCTTATTTGCATTTTTTTTCTTTTTCTTTTTGTTTCTTTTTTCTTTTTTTCTTTTCTTTTTATTAGTTTGAGCTTCATTCTCCCAGGGTCAGGTTTCGTGCATCATTGCCCATGAGGACTTACACTATCACGTACACCTTTCCCCAAATCTCCACATAGGGCAATCCCTACAACCCGCGTAACAAGAGTTCGGTCGGCACATCCCAAGTCAGATGACTCGAAAGCACCAGGCACAAAGTCCCCTCAGACCTACTTTCCCGAGTGATAGGAGTCGTACGGGTAGAGAGAACACCTAGTCACTTATTTCTTATCAACACATGAACCAAAACCCCTACACTTAATGTCTCACCACAAGATTTAAAGGGTCCTTGACAACAACAAACTTCCTTAAGTTAACAGACACGAATTATTGACTCATTAGGTTCAGGGTGGACTTCTTTAAATGTTTGAGCACTGAAACCCTATGATTACTCACCCCCAAGGGAAAACTGGGGTGCATCCTAATGACTCGATGAATCCTAAGGCCACTGTACTAGATATCCTAATGCATCAAGTTCAAGACAATTTTGTGAGCTTTCTTTTTACTTTGCCTCTCAACGGTTTTGCATATGCTAAACACACGCAAAACCCACAAAACATTTTCTTTCGCAAACACATGAAGATTTTGAAAGAAATGTGAAAATTTTGAAGCACTAGGCAAGCAAAAGAAGACAAGTCACCCAAGGATCATGACAAGCGTATATATCGATATTAAATGCAGCACACTAACATGACCCTATCAATACACACAAAAGAAAACAAAATCAAAGGAAAAGACTCAACTATGTACACACGTAAAACACCCCCCACACCTGCTTCATGCATTGTCCTCGATGAATGCGAGCAAGACACTACATGGATTTATGCATGAAAAAGGAGAGATCTCACCAACATGAAGTACAAAGGGAAGTTCAAGGTCATGTTGATGGACACAAACCCGAATTCCCTCAAAACCTGTGAGATGCTAAAGAAAGGATACAAATACGTGAAAGAAATGGAGCCCAAATACTCAAGGGTTGGGGCCCACAACAATCAATGGTCGCTCATGGATTTTTTTTTTTCTTCTTCTTTTTTCTTTTCTATACAAACATGAAAGCTCAACCACTCATGCAGGAGCATGAATGGTTGAGTGCGAGAGAGGTTCATGATGGAACATGACCTTTTCGACTTCGGCTGGTGCCCCCTCCAAGTAGGGTTTGAGGCGTTGTCCATTAACATTGAACGCGTCCCCATTCCCTGGGTTCAAGATGTCAACCGCTCCATGAGGATAGACGGTTTGGACAATAAAAGGACCATACCAGCGACTGCAGAGCTTACCCGCAAAAAGATGAAGCCGGGAGTTGTAGAGCAACACCTTCTGCTCGGCCGTAAACACCTTTCGCATAATCATGTGATCGTGAAACATCTTGGCTCGGGACTTATGAATTTTGGCATTCTCGTATGCATCATTGCGTAGCTCTTCCAATTCCACAATGTTGAGCTTACGTTGTACTCCTGCTTGATCAATATCCATATTCAGGTTCTTGATCGCCCAGAAAGCACGATGCTCAAGCTCGACGGGTAGGTGGCAAGCCTTGCCGTACACTACCCGATATGGGGACATACCCAAATTGGTCTTGTACGCGGTGCGGAAGGCCCACAATGCGTCATTCAACTTATTAGACGAATCCTTCCTCGAGGAACTAACCGTCTTCTCAAGAATTTGTTTGAATTGACGGTTAGAGATTTCGACCTGCCCACTAGTTTGCGGATGGTATAGCGTCGCAAGCTTGTGGGTGATCGAATACTTCCTCATAAGTGCTTCAAATGAGCGATTACAGAAGTGGGTACCCCTATCGCTGATTATGGTACGAGGAGTACCAAATTGCGCAAAAATGTCTTTCAAGAATTTGGTGACCACCTTGTTGTCATTGGTCTTTGTGGGTATAGCCTCAACCCACTTAGACACATAGTCAACGGCCACCAGAATGTAAACATTCCCGAACGAGTTCGGGAAGGGACCCATGAAATCGATGCCCCATACATCGAAGATGTCGACAACAAGGACACTTTGCAAAGGCATCACGTCACGTCGACCAATCCTGCCAAGGCGCTGATACCTATCACATTGCTTACAAAAGTCGTAAGCATTCTTGAAATGAGAGGGCCAGTAGAATCCAGATTGGAGCACGTTGGCAGATGTTTTCTTGGCTCCAAAGTGTCCTCCACATGCCTTGGAGTGGCAGAAATGGAGCACATTTTGGAACTCGGTATCTGGGATGCACCACCTAAAAATTTGGTCAGAGCAGTATTTGAATAGGTAGGGGTCGTCCCAGTGGAAGAATCTGACATAAGATCTAAATTTGGTTTTGTCAATTTTGACCAACCCACAGGAAGTTGCTCGGTCACGAGGTATTTCACGATGTCAGCAAACCAAGGGTTATCTTCGATCGTGAACAACTGCTCGTCAGGAAATTTGTCATCAATAATTTGGTCCTGTGGGTTGGTCGTCTTTAGACGAGACAGGTGGTCAGCTACAACATTCTCACACCCTTTTTGTCCTGAATCTCGAGATCAAATTCTTGTAATAACAAAAACCATCTCAAGAGTCGGGATTTTGCATCTTTCTTCGCCATGAGGTGCTTGATGGTTGTGTGATCAGAATAGATAATCACGTGGGAGCCAATCAAGTACGACCTGAATTTCTCCAAAGCAAATATGATCGCTAAGAATTCCTTCTCGATCACAGTGTAGTTCAATTGGGCATCATTTAGAGTTCTACTGGCGTAGTAGATCACATGAGGCAATTTGTCCAATCGTTGCCCAAGCACTGCTCCCACAGCGAAGTCAGATGCATCACACATTAACTCAAAGGGTTCAGTCCACACCGGTGCCTTAATAATGGGAGTTGAAGTCAACTCTTTCTTCAAGGTCAAAAAGGCATGGTGGCAATCTGGTGTGAACTCAAAAATGGCATCCATAGCCAACAAGGCGGTGCGAGGTCGAGTAATTTTGCTAAAATCCCGAATGAACCGCCCATAGAGTCCAGCATGCCCCAAAAAGGCGCGGATATCCTTCACATTACGTGGCAGTGGGAGATTAGCAATAAGACCCACTTTGGCGGGATCGACCTCAATTCCCCTACTTGAGACCACATGTCCAAGTACAATCCCTTGCTTCACCATGAAGTGACATTTCTCCTAATTGAGAGCGAGGTTCTTCTCACGACATCGCTTGAGGACAAGACTCAAGTGATGAAGACACTCATCAAAGGAAGCGCCAAATATGGAAAAGTCGTCCATGAAGATCTCAAGGAAACGCTCAACCATATCGGAGAAGATGTTGATCATACACCTTTGAAACGTTGCCGGCGCATTACATAACCCAAAGGGCATGCGACGGTAGGCAAACATGTCAAAGGGACAAGCAAATGTGTTTTTCTCTTGATCCTCGGGAATAAAACTCAACTGGATCCGGACATTTTGGACCGCTAATTGGCGGTCTGGAACCGCCAATTGGCGGTCTGGATTAGTCCAGATCCACCAAGATTTGTCCTGGACTTGTATTAATGTTCGTTGAGGCTATTTTTGGTGTTGGTTTAGTCCCACATCGGGGGATTGTCCCGGATTAGCTTTTTCCATGCCTATAAATAGAACTCTTCACCTCCTATTGTAATGACTCCATATTTTAAGTGGCTATTCTTCCTACTAGAAGTGAGGCCTTGAAGCACACTAAAGTAGGAGGATGTTACTTTTAATGTGAGTCATTTTATCAATAAAGTTTTGTGTTTCTTTCATTGTTTGTTTTATGCTTCTTTTATTGTTTGTGCATGTTTTAGTTTAATCGTCTTTTATTTCTAGCTTAGTTTTAATATGTTTTCTTTGCTTAGTTTAATAATTAGTGTAATGTTTAGTGAGTAGTTCCATCCCCTTTGGGGGGTGGAGTAGATGTACATACATGCATTAGAGAATGGGATGAATGCTTTATTTTTGATGTGTTGATAAAACATGAATGTATGCTTGCTTGTTTAGGATAGAATTTATAACTTGATGAGTTTTGCCAAAATGATTAGACACCTCTCATGCTTGTTTAGGTTCTTAAATAAACAACTTCCATATGTAAATGTTAATCAACTAAGTTGGTGAATAGATTGATAGGTTTTGCCATAACATTTAGACACTTCCTATGCTTGATAAACACCACCTTCATGTGCTTAAAGAATGTATTCTACACCCACCTCTTTGCATGTGTGCACTCACTCCACCCCTTAGGGGGTTTTCCATTTCTGTATTCCAACATTCCTCCTTTGTTCTTAGCTTAGTTGTTAGTTCATTGATTGTTTCTTTCGTTCGCATTTCATACTTCTTAGCGTAGTTTTGTGTAGAGTAGCTTAATAAATCTTTCTCCCCCAATCTTTGCCACTTGATTTCTGATAAACAAGAGGCTGCTCACCTCCCTGAGGACGACCCGTACTTGCCACCGCTTCATCGCGGCCGTGCACTTGCGGTTTTAATTAAAACGTTCAACAAGTTTTTGGCGCCGTTGCCGGGGAGATGCCAGTCCAGACTCTTGTTTGGATGATTCGAGTGGATTTAATTTGTGTTTTGTAGTTGTTCTTTGTTTCAGGAGACTTGGAGTCGGCAGGAGGAACATCTGGAGAAGTTTTGAAGCAAGTTGGGCACTGTAGACCGCCAATCAGCGGCCTGAGACCGCCAATTGGCGGTCTGGTAAGCTCAGCTCGCTCTCTTATTTCTTTGGTCTGTTTACTTTATCTGCTATAATGGTCTGGGACTTAATTTGGCATGTTTTGACTTATAGTTTGTTCCCAGATCAATAATCAAACCTCCCTAAAGCAACTTGGACCCTAAAACTCAAAGCAAAAGATTAGGCATTCTTTTTGTTTAGGCCATGCATCATGTATGTGACTTAGGCATTTAGATTGTCTTTTATCTTAGCTTTATTTTCTGTTGCTGAGAGCTGGCGTGAGGTACGCACCTTCTACTCTCATTCATGCATTTCGTATGAACATGCATTAGTTAGTAGGAAGTGCATTGCAACAAGTGTGAGTTGAGCGTTGTTTGGAGAGTTGATTGCTAGATTTAGGACTCCAAAACGCTACTAAGGAGGGGTTGTCCCGTAAAAGATAAGGTGGGGGATTTCATCACCCTTTCCTTCGCCCCAAAAACCACACTAATCAAGAGCCTAATTTTAAAATCAAGTAGACATTGGCCCTAAGGATCTTGGACGCATTAGGAGAGTGATCCGGTCCCGACCGTCATGACCTGATCGGCGTTGCCCACTTTGTCGATAGGAGAGACGAGATCTCCGGATCTTGACTCACTTGCTGGGCTTTGTGGTCCTCGTCGTAGGGAGGTGAGGCGTGTTGAGGCCGTGTGACCTCGCAGTTAGGCGTCGTCTAGTTGTAAGGACCTATAGCGACCTTAGGATTGTTTGAGCCTTGTTTGCTTGTGTGCTTCTACCTGTACCCATCCATCGTAGCTTAAGGACTTCTTCCCTTCTCTCCTGAGTCATTTTTTCTCTCCTGTGTTCCCCCGTATTCTCCCCTACGTACATTCTTTGAAAAAAAAAGAAAAAAAAAGAGTTGTGGTTTGTGTGTGCACCTTTGTGCATGCTTTCGTGGACACGAGACGAGAGTGGTCGTTTGACGAGGAGCGTTGTCAATCCGGCTTCGGTCATCGATTTCTCGACACCTCCCTCCTCTCGTGTCGCACGTAGTTCGGGTCCAATGGCTGCTAATTTCCGTGATGAGGAGCAGTTGCTGAACCCACCTGCTCCACCAGTGCTTCCAGTTGTCGTTCCCATACCTCTTCGTGATCGATGCTACCCGAGCCGTACAGCCCTACCCTCATGCATCGTATTACCAGAGGCTAATGGGAACCATTTTGAGGTTAAGCCTCAATTCATTTCCATGCTCCCTCATTTCACTGGGAAAGGTGACCCCTATATCTTTCTCAGGGAATTTGAGGAGGTTTGTGCTATGTTCAAGCTGCAACAACTTAGCACAGACTCCATCCATCTTAGGCTCGTTCCTTTTGCACTAAAGGATGACGCCAAGAAGTGGTTGTACAAAAACCAAGCGAATTCCTTTAGGACTTGGGATGAGTTTCAATCTGCATTCCTCAAGAAGTACTTTCCTAATCATCGGACTCAAAAATTGAGGAACGAAATCAATTCATTCTATCAACATGAGACCGAACCATTTCATGCATATCTTGAGAGGTTCAAAGAGCTACTATCCTCGTGCCCTCACCATGGCATTGAGTTGTGGCGTCTTTGTCAGATTGTGTATGAGGGTCTTCACATCCCGTCCAGAACGCTCCTTGAGTCCATGTGTGAAGGAGAGTTCTTGGGAAAGGATGAAAGGGAGGCATGGGCCTTCCTAGAAGACCTCGCTGAGAAAACCATGCAATGGGAGAGTGTGAGGGAACCACCTGCATCATCTAGTATAGGAGCGAGGATCGCGAATGCAAACTCAACTAGATCGGGTTCCGCATTTGCTATCGATACCACTACGGCCACCGAGGCACGCATGGCGGCCTTAATGCGCCGTATGGATTCGATTGAGCTCCAAAACCAACAAAGTGCACCTCACATGTCCACATCTGGTCGAGTTCCCTGCCATTCATGTGGTAGGGTAGGTCATGTAGAAAGTGAGTGTGAGTCCATTCCTCCTGAGATGGAGCGTGTCAACGCCATCTATGACAGAGCTAGGAATGACCCATCCTCATCATCTTATAATCCTGGATGGAGGAACCACCCCAATTTTTCATGGAACCACACTAATGCCTCGGGTGGTCCTTCAAACTCCTCTAGACCACCTTACCAATCACACCAACCTCCCATGCATGCACAATCTTATCAGCAACCCCAAGTTCCAAGCACCAACCTACCAGGTTACCAAATTCTAACAACTTCGAAACCCGGTTTAATTCGCTTGAGAACTTGACTCGTGGACTTGAGAACTCTATGAAAAAATTTATGCCGTCCACAAGTCAAGTTCTCACTTCAAATCAGCAGACCATCAAATCTCTAGAGCTTCAGATGGGCCAATTGGCTCAGTCTTAACATGAAAGAGAGAGAGGGTCTTTTCCTAGCCAGCCTGAGGTTAACCCCCGTATGTACCAACAACAACACATGCAAAATGAGAATGTGGTACCTCGGGGGAGGCAAGTGAACCATGTGGAGGAACCTGTTCACCATGTCAATTCCATTGTGACCTTAAGTAATGGAAAATAGGTTGACAATCACATCTCCTTGCCACAACAACCACCATCTATGCAGCCCCTCAGTGGGAATGGTGGTGAAGAAGATGCTGAGGGTGAGGGTAATACACCAAAGCTTTCTTCTCAGGCACAGCAGAAAACCTACCTGCCAAAAGCTCCCTATCCAAGTAGGTTAAACAAAAAGCAGAGTGACAACATGGACAAGATATTAGAGGTGTTTAAGCAAGTAAAGGTTAACATCCCATTGTTGGATGTCATCCAACAAATACCTCAATATGCCAAAGTGTTGAAGGATCTCTGCACAACCAAGAGGAAGACCAATGTTCCTAAGAAAGCATTCTTGGCTGCAAATATCAGCTCACTTTTGTCCAATCCTACCTACACAAAATACAAGGACCCTGGGTGTCCTACTATTCAGTGTACGATAGGGGACACTAGATTGAGCAATGTTTTGCTTGATTTAGGATCAACGGTCAACCTCCTCCCATTCTCTGTTTATCAACAGTTGAACTTGGGAGAATTGAAACCAACGAAGATCACCCTCCAATTGGCGGATAGATCCATTCGTATTCCCATGGGGATTATCGAGGATGTGCTTATCAAAGTTGGAGATTTTATATTTCCAGTCGATTTTGTTGTCCTCGATACCAATCCTGTTGCGAACACCCACTCTCAAATACCTTTGATTTTGGGTAGACCATTTCTGGCAACCTCCAATGCCTTGATTAATTGCAGAAATGGTCTCATGAAGCTCTCATTCGGTAACATGAGTGCCGAGTTTCATGTGTTCAACTCTGGTAAGGAACAGGAACCCATGGATGAACCTTTAAATCTAAATCTCATCCGCCAATTGGAGAAAGCACCTCAAAATCAACGAACACCCCTAACCCCAATGCAACCCGTTGAGAATGTTCGTGGGCCCACAGAAAACTCATTGCCTATCTTCGCAATGCAACAGAGTGAGCTGGCCTCGAACATGAATGTCCAAAGGGAGTGTTCGTTGCATGATTTAGTTGAGAGTACTAGTGAGAGTGAGACACCTCATCATATGCCTATACCAGAAGGTGTCTCTACCTCATGTCCCATGGCCATTGAGCCATTTGAGCTTCATATTGACTCCAACAAGGACCCACCTTTGACCGAGCTTATGCTTGATGATCTGAATGATGGTGGGAGGTCCTTGTTGGATGAATTGGGGAGAAGCCCTATTTTTAGTGATGCAGGTCTGCTGCATCCATCGAATGAGCTTGAGGAACTCATTCCGATGCACCCGCCTATTGGTTGGAGGGTTTTGTTCGATGAGCAATTAAACCCTAGTGAGGCAACACAACTTCAATCATTCATGTTGCCCACACCCAACCAATATCATGAGGGGTTCGAGCCTTTCAGCTTTGACCTTTCACCCCTCATGACACCTCAGAGTACCAGTGAAGTTTGCCCATCTCGGCAAGTCTCTGGTCCTCAAAACTTGATGTTCTCATTTGATGTTCCTTGACCAAATGATTATGAGAATATCTTGGTTGATGTATATATCTTTATTAAAAAAAAGTGTGTAATAAAAGACTCCTTCAGTGAGCATCGATTGTTGTGGGCCCCAACCCTTGTGTACTTGGGCCCAATCTCTTCACGTATTTATCTCCCTTCTTCAGCTTATCACAGGTTTTGAGGGAATTTGGGTTTGTGTCCATCAACATGACCCTGAACGTCCCTTTGTACTTCATGTTGGTGAGATCTTTCCTTTTTCATGCATGTATCCATGTAGTATCTTGTTCACATTCATTGAGGACAATGCATGAAGTAGGTGTGGGGGGGGTGTTTTACTTGTGTACATAGTCGAGTCTTTTTCCTTTGGTTTTATTTTCTTTTGTTTGTACTGCTAGGGTCATGTTAGTGTGCCGCATTTAACATTGATATATCTGCTTGCCATGATCCTTGGGTGACTTGTCTTCTTTTGCTTGCCGAGTGCTTTAAAATTTTCACATTTCTTTCAAAATCTTCATGTGTTTGCGAAAGAAAATGTTTTGTGGGTTTTGTGTGTGTTTAGCATGTGCAAAACCGTTGAGAGGCAAAGTAAAAAGAAAGCTCCCAAAATTGTCTTGAACTTGATGCATTAGGATTTCTAGTTTACTGGCTTTAGGTCTTGTCGAGTCGTTAGGATGCACCCTGGTTTTCCCTCGGGGGGCGTGTAATCATTGGGTTTCAGCACTCAAACATTTAAAGAAGTCCACCCTGAACCTAGTGAGTCAAATAATTCGTGTCTGTTAGTATAAGGAAGTTTGTCGTAGTCAAGGGCCCTTAATCTCTTTTTGTGAAACTTAAGTGTAGGGGTTTTGGTTCCCATGTAGATAAATGAATAATTGGTGTTCTCTCTTCTCGCACGGCTCCTATCACTCGGGAAAGTAGGTCTGAGGGGACTTTGTGCCTGGTGCTTTCGAGTCATCTGACTTGGGATGCGCCGACCGAACCCCCGTTACACGGGCGGTAGGGATCGCCCTATGTGGAGATTTGGGGGAAGGTGTACGTGATAGTGTAAGTCCTCATGGGCAATGATGCACGAAACCTGACCCTGGGAGAATCAAACACCAACCAATAAAATGCTCCAAAGAAAAAGAAAAAAAAGAAAAAAAAAGAAAAAAAAGAGTCAAATAAGAACCAAAATGGACTTTACACACTGTATCACATTCAGAAGTTAAGGTTGCCCATGTCTTTCACTTAAGTCCTTAACTAACTCTCACGAATAACTCATTAGGCTAAGTGTGTGGACCGATTACATATATAGAGTCGACCCGTAGTATTACCGCGTCCCATGATCGACAAAATAAGTCAAACGAGTCGTGTAGCTAGATTGATTAATGCATCTTGTTCGGATTTTGTGGGTATATTCGCTGAAAACCCTCAGGAGACAACACTCCTCCTCCTTGGCAACAGGGAGGTTTAACGGCTTGTTGCACGTGCTAAGTGCAACCGTGATTCCTACGAAAGTGAGTTAGGATTTCTTGTTTTTCGCATGTTTTTCTCTTTCTTTGTTTTGCTCGGGACTAGCAAAAGTTAGGTGTGGGGGTATTTGATTGACATCATTTCATGCTCATATTTGTATCTTATATCCATTATCTTTCACCTAAACAATGCTATGTCACGAGTTTTATGTTTAGTTTTCAGGAATAAATAGGTTTGAAGAGATGAAACATAAAAGGACCCAAAAGCTGGGAAAAAAGACTAGATTGTGAGATCTGGGGACCAAGACGCAAGGGAGAAGGACCTGAACGCAAGACAGAGGGACCTAAGAGCAAAACAGAATACTTCACACCATCATGGGGAGTATTTTAGCAATTGGATTCGGGTCGGAGCTCCAACAAACGAAGTAGATGCATCAAAGACCACCAAAAGCACAAAGAAAATCCCAGAATAAAACTCAACTCGATCCGGACATTTTGGACCGCTAATTGGCGGTCTCGAACCGCCAATTGGCGGTCTGGATTAGTCCAGATCCACCAAGATTTGTCCTGGACTTGTATTAATGTTCGTTGAGGCTATTTTTGGTGTTGGTTTAGTCCCACATCGGGGGATTGTCCCGGATTAGCTTTTTCCATGCTTATAAATAGAACTCTTCACCTCCTATTGTAATGACTCCATATTTTAAGTGGTTATTCTTCCTACTAGAAGTGAGGCCTTGAAGCACACTAAAGTAGGAGGATGTTACTTTTAATGTGAGTCATTTTATCAATAAGGTTTTGTGTTTCTTTCATTGTTTGTTTTATGCTTCTTTTATTGTTTGTGCATGTTTTAGTTTAATCGTCTTTTATTTCTAGCTTAGTTTTAATATGTTTTCTTTGCTTAGTTTAATAATTAGTGTAATGTTTAGTGAGTAGTTCCATCCCCTTTGGGGGGTGGAGTAGATGTACATACATGCATTAGAGAATGGGATGAATGCTTTATTTTTGATGTGTTGATAAAACATGAATGTATGCTTGCTTGTTTAGGATAGAATTTATAACTTGATGAGTTTTGCCAAAATGATTAGACACCTCTCATGCTTGTTTAGGTTCTTAAATAAACAACTTGCATATGTAAATGTTAATCAACTAAGTTGGTGAATAGATTGATAGGTTTTGCCATAACATTTAGACACTTCCTATGCTTGATAAACACCACCTTCATGTGCTTAAAGAATGTATTCTACACCCACCTCTTTGCATGTGTGCACTCACTTCACCCCTTAGGGGTTTTTCCATTTCTGTATTCCAGCATTCCTCCTTTGTTCTTAGCTTAGTTGTTAGTTCATTGATTGTTTCTTTCGTTCGCATTTCATACTTCTTAGCGCAGTTTTGTGTAGAGTTGCTTAATAAATCTTTCTCCCCCAATCTTTGCCACTTGATTTCTGATAAATAAGAGGCTGCTCACCTCCCTGAGGACGACCCGTACTTGCCACCGCTTCATCGCGGCAGTGCACTTGCGGTTTTAATTAAAACGTTCAACATCTATACACATCCTAACATTCATCCATGCAATGACATATATATATCAAGCACACAAACATAAATAAATCCATTCACACACACATCATGTGAGTTTATATGTTCCCGCGTCCTTGATCCTTGATCCTTGTGCTTCTTCAGCGTCTTCCTCTTGTACCATGGATGTTGATATTGCAAAAATATAAACATGCATCTCTCAATTTTGAAAATTGTCTAGTGCAAGTCCTATGTAAAAATCCTCTCATATGCATGCATATACATAGAAATAGAAATTTGACTTTTACATACAGAAGCCCCTGTGATTGAATAATAATAACATACATATTCATTCACACATGGCTTCAACGGAACATATAAACTCACGTATCCCTGCATAAGAGAACTCGAGCAACACATGTACATATACTATATATTACTCGTTTAGTTTATCAAGAATCTCTAAATCAAACAATTCTAAAATCATTTGAAATCCATTAAAATGATTTTATGCATCTATAGTTCAAAACATAAAACATTTGAACCGTTGTTTATCCAATTTCCAAAAATTAAAAAAAATTAAAGAAAGATAAACATATGCCTTTTTCAGTTTTGTTGATTCCTTATAAAATAATCATTTAATTAAAAACGAAAATTCTATAAATTAGACATAAGTCTATATTTTAATTCTAACATTCACATGATGTGTTTCAAAACATTTAAAACAATCCAAAGAATCAATTAGAATTAAATCAACAAAACTATCGGAAAACTCGAAAAAGACATACAACATGAATAGTTTCGATTGTAGATGGTAAACTAAAATTAATTATATAGTCTAATCATTGAAAATATGAACTAAAATCCCTGATACCACTGTAGGATTTCGTGTCCCTATGTA
Organism: Triglochin maritima; assembly: GCA_963682175.1. Classification (NCBI taxonomy): domain Eukaryota; kingdom Viridiplantae; phylum Streptophyta; class Magnoliopsida; order Alismatales; family Juncaginaceae; genus Triglochin; species Triglochin maritima. The sequence continues at coordinate 26,816,330 of OY821780.1, read as the reverse complement.
TGTATATATTTTAAAATAATTAATACAACATACAAGATCGATTTCATATTTTCAACAATTTTTATGTACATTACTTTGTGTTTATTCATATATCATGCAATCCTACATATATTAAAATAAATCACAAAGAGAGAATCATACCTAAAGGTTCTCTAAAACCTTTTTGAAGATCCAGAGTCGCATTGCCCGTTGAATCGTCCCGGATTTGCCTCCGAGTGTTCACCAAACTCTAAACAACATTAGAGAGAAAGGAGCTAGTCAATCAATCTCTAATAAGGCTTAGAATCTAGCTAATAACCCCTCTTTGAGCTCCTGAGATTTCTATCTCCTAAACTCAAAATTAATAAGAGATTTTCGTGGTGATTAGAGCAGAGATTAAAACTCAAAATTAATAAGAGATTTTCGTGGTAATTAGAGGAGAGATTAATGAGTGAAATAATTTTTGCATTAGTATTAAACAAGTAGGAGGAGGTGCCCTTTTATAGGCTACCAAAACATCATTATCAAGAGTTATTCTTTAGCCATGATCCATTGTTTATTCTCTCCTAAAATTAATCTCTAATTTCCACATAAGAACCCTAAAAAACGTTTTAATTAAATCTGGAATTAATCCACCCATGATCTAATTAATCTCTTAATAATTCAGGTAGAATCGTTATGTTCGGTGGACCGAGTATTACTCGGTCAACCGAACCGTTCAGTTTTAACCTGTGTTCGGCGCACCGTGAGCGAGACGGTCGACCGATCCCGCATGAGAAAAATTCCCTGGAATAATCGGACGAACCACCTTTTTTACTCGGTCTACCGTTGACCTACCCGAATTTCTCCTAGGACATAGTCTACAGATGACCGTGTCACCTTCGTTCTACCAAAAATACTACTTCCCGGTAGACCGTGCACACTCGGTTAACCGACCCCGATTGTCCAGGCACTGTAGACAATTTCGGTCAATCAATCGTGCTTACCCGTTCCCCATTCGGTTAACCGATCCGAAGATACCTCGGTCGACCGAACCTTGAATGGTTCACCGTGTGTGACCCCGATTTTGCCTTTGTCAAATTTTGGATTTATTTCCAACAAATTTGATCTTTTGGGGTTTTTAGCAAATTCACATCTTAGGTAATATATTATCCTATGTAATATTAAATTGTTACACCCCATAATATATACACCTCATATGAATCTATTATGATTGTAATTATGTTAATTCTCATGACATATTGATTTTATTCATTCACCACATGTGTCCCTTTTTTCACATGAAACCCGACACATCATATGAACTCAAAATCAAGTCACTTGTTTCCCAGTTTTGTGGTGTGACCTATAGGAGGATCTAACCCAAATTGACAACGATATTAAACACTTAATATCTCAAACTATAAGTGATTGACATCATTTCATGCTTATATTTGTATCTTATATTGATTATCTTACACCTAAGCAATCCTACGTGGCGAGTTTTATGTTTGAAATTCAGAAATATAGAGGTTTGAAGAGAAGAGCCATGAAAGGACCCAAAAGCAGGAAAAAGGACTTAATTGTGAGACCTGGGGACTAAGATGCAAGGGAGAAGGACCTGAACGTAATACCGAAGGACCTAAGAGCAAAAGAGAAAACTCCACACCATCATGGGGAGTATTTTGGCAATTCGATTCAGGTCGGAGCTCCAACAAGTGAAGTAGATGAATCCAAGACCAACAAATACATCAAGCAAAGCCCAACATGAAAACCAAACGGATATGGAACCTATAGACCGCCAATTGGCCGTCCAGATAGCTCTGGATCTGCTTAGCTTTCGGGAGCACGTGTATTAGTGTATGCTTAGTCTATTTTTGGTATTTGTATAGTCCCACATCGGGGAATTGTCCCGGATGAGCTTTGTCCATGCTTATAAATAGAACTCTTCACCTTCCATTGTATCCATCTCTCTCTTGGTGGCCTTCTTCCCAACTAAGAGTAAAGCCTTGAAGCAAAACTCTGGTGGAGGAAGGGCTACTTGTAATTTGGAGTGAGTAATAATAGAAGTTTTGTAGTTAATTGTTGTTTGCTTTAGTTTTTACATTGCTTAGTTAATTTCAATTTACATGTCTTGCATGTTTCTTTAGTCTCATGTTGTTTTAGTTTCTTTAATGTTTCTTGCTTGCTTAGATTAATTTCATTTCAGTATTATGTTTCATTTTGTTAATGTAGTTAGTGTAATGAGTAGTGAGTAGATTCATCCCCATTTGGTGGGTGGAGAAATATGTGATATAATCATGTAGTGTATTAAGTGTGTGTTATCTTAATCCCTTGAGCTTTATATGATTTCCATAACCATCTAATGGGTTTTCACTCTTATCTTTGATATGCTAATGCTCTTGAATGAAGCTTAGCCTATGTTATGATTAGTGGACCTATTTTATGGGGAATGATAAGGTTAGGATATGGATGGAATTAATATTGGAAACACAATTTGTAGTGTATGTACTCTTGTTGCCTTTACCTTGGTTAATGTCTTGTATGTTTTAATGATATAGTCTTATCTTAATTCATGTGGAGGCATAGTAGGGTCTAGTCTTTATACATGAGTTCATTTAGCTTCATTCCAATTATTGTCTTGTATGTTTTAATGATGTGATCTAATCTTACTTCATGTGGAGGCAAAGTTGGATTTAGTTTTATGATTTCATGCACTACATATTGTGGGAGCTTAATGAACACACACACACACACTTCTTTAAGTTCACATTATTTCTCTACCACCTTTGGGTTTAGTTTCTTGCTTCTTTTCCATTTCCACTTGCACCTTAGTGTAGTTTAGGGTAACCAATCTTTCTCTCCTTTCTTTACCACTCACCTTCGCACAAACCAAACGCCGACACACCTCCCAGTGGACGACCCGTATTTGCCACCGCTTCAACGAGGTCGTGCACTTGCGGTTTAAATAAAACGTTCAATCAATAAGTTGTATCTAGCTACACATTATAGTTACCCAATTAGCATTGATGTCTTTGTTCCACCCAAACCAAAACACGATCCATTTAGTAATGTAAGTGCATCACTTGTGTCCGTCCCTTGCCTCATGATATTAAGAATATATACAAAGTAGAAATGTGTCATCTTTGTATGATATTCATTTCCTGATCTCTCTAAGCTAATTATAACTATGTAATTAACTCAAGTTACATTGTGCACATTATAATTTTGCTTTATCAAGGGGCCCACTAATATCATCACTCAATTAAGAGGGGCAATGATAATCGTTTGACTAGCTATCTTTTCCAGCACAAGTCATGTTCAACCAACTATTGTCTTTATCACTATACTCATTGATAGTTTTTGACAATAATCAAATTAACCATTTCTTTAGTGAAAAGATATAAGTCTCATATCTTAGGATCCAAGACACAGTAAACATTAATGACACGAAACATAATTCTATAATGTTTTACTTGTTAGGTCTATTCAATATATAAAAGTAATCTTTTCCTCTTTTATATACTCGTCTCGTCAATTATTTGTAGAGCTACAACAATCGATGACCAACACGACAATCTTATCTCGGTGATTAATGTTCCATGTTAATTACCATGATTGTGAATAACTTTTGATTTATGTAAACCATTATCTTTTAGAGCTCTACGGTTAAGGACCAAGTGTTTCTTCCTTAACACTTCCAAAAGACGAATACCATAATCAAGGAAAAAAATGTTTGCACATGCAATTCATAATAATTGGCATATAAAAGTAAAACTTTTAGAACACATTCCTTTCACACCCAACCTCGTCCAAGCTCCGACGAGCACCTCGAAGAGGACGACGATAAGTCAGACGGTGAGGAGCTCCGACGATGACGCAACGACGATACGACGAAGGTCGCACATCCACTTGTTAGGGTCTATATGGTCATTACGCTGCTTTTATGATTTTATAGTCTCATTTATTCTTATTTGCTCTATATCTTGTTGGGGTCATTGACTCGTGTTTTTGGGGTAAATTGCATTTACCCCTTGTCTCATGAGACTGTTAGATTGTGAGAGGTTCAGGGAGTCGATCGTTCGACCATGTTGTTATGAGTGGTCGTTGGAGCGTTGCTCAAAGAACTCGGGCGTGTGGTTGAGTAATGGGGATGGCGTGTAAGGCACGTATGAGTAGATGTTAGGGTGTTTCCATTGTTACGGCGATCCAGGATGGTTACCAGTGTTGTTACGAGTGACCGTTGGAGCTTGACTCGTGAGCTCAGGCGTTGTGGTTGGGCTCCCAGAGCCGGACGCAGGACTGGTAAGCTCGCCAGCATTGTTACGGGTGACCGCTGGAGCTGGGCTCGTGGGGTCGAGCACGTGGCTGGAGTAGGACGTTGCCTTGTGGCCCGGATGCGTGGTCTTGTCGAGGGTGCATGCTCAGCATGGCTGGGCGCGTGGTCACCTTGGGACGTGTGACGGTTCTGCCATGGGAGCGGGTTGAGTGTTGCCTTGTGGATCAGATGTGTGGTGGGGTCGAGGTGCACGCTCGGCTTTACTGGATGCGTGGTCACCTTGGGACACGAGACCACTGTGAATCGTCAGGGACAGCTAGACCTTGTAGGGAGTCGGGTTGGAGTGGTGTACTGAGTCTTGATTTGAGACTCAGGCGTGACTTATGCATGTGCAGGTAGGGCGCGGTTGGATGTTGTAGGTGACCTGGGCTTGGGACACGTGGACTGGATCGGTTGAGCTCAGTTGTCAGGTATTTTCTTGCTCCTTTTGGTAGTCATGTAGTGGGAGTTCAGATATTCTTGTATTTCTCTTCCGTATTTTACTCTGACATTGTCATTTTGTTATATTTTTATTGAGGCCTCGACTTGACTATGTTGTAGTTAATGTCCTATTTTCGCTTGGTTTTAATTTGTATTGACCACTGTATCCCGAGTGCGGATTAAGGGCGTTACATGAAGTAATCCTGCATTTTATACAGTAGAAACTATGATTAAGAAGTAGATTGAAAGGGCCGAGGATTGATGACAACTTTTTGAAACATAATATTGTTCCTCTTACACCACAAGTTGCAGTTGTGATATTTGAGATTTTACTCGAGGAAGTCCGTTTTTTGTTGCTTTATTCCAGTTTAAATATTTTGGGTCGAAGCTTTATAAACTGCATTTTATTTGGTGATTTATTTTCAACACACCATCATCGTCAGTGAAATTCCAATAGATGTGTAGTCTGGTTATCCTTTTATTTATTTTGGATTTATTGCGTGTGAAGATGTTGATCATGAGAGATTAGTTGCTAGAATTAGTTGGTGTATTTTTCTTGGGTATGCTTTTAGCACTGGAGGATATAGATTGTGGTTTCTTGATCATTTTTTGCCCAATTTGATGCTTTAGGTAAAATGATATTTGGTGAGTCTGCTATTATGTCTTTCGGGAAAGGTTCTACTTTTTTCATCTTATTTGACACACAAGATCGTGTACACAAGGACATGTATAGTTTGCGATTGGGTATGTGTTTATTGATTTTCAGATTGAAGAGAAATTTGTGGTCGATCCACCAACAGTAGATGATCTAGTATTTTGCATCGAGAGATATTCGATGTTTTACCAGACTACCACATGAAGTCGATTCTACTCTTGGGCATGCGTCATTTGTAGATGATGGTTCCTTCGATGTGAAATAGACCAGGAGATTTTCCGAGCCATATTTCGTGTATGATTCAACTATGTGTCATGTAGTCGCTAATAAAGAGTTCCAACAAGTTCGTAAAAATATTGTTTCTTGTTTATCTTCTATTGCATTTCTGATTTTTTGCACATGTTCAATTTTTTCTCAGTCCACTAATATGATTTGGTTATTGAGGTGCCTCCATCGTACAATACGTGTTTATTTGAGATGTCATAATGAAAATTTGACTTTCTATGCTGAAAGTGGCCTAAAATTGAAAAAGAAGCTCCCACATTGACATCCTCTGAAAAATATGTTTATCTTTTCATTTCTTCCCAAAATACCCCTGCATAAACCGTGGGACCATTCCCTTTCAATCCTTTACTTTCACCCTCTTTCTCATTCTTTCTTTCTCTCTTTCAGGCGTATCGAGCTCAACTCTTTCAGTTGGGAGTGAAGACCAGATCAAGCCCATAGTAGCCAATGTTGAGTTGAGACTGTCCCCTTCGGACTCCCAGCGGACCCCCACCGGAATGCAGTAGTTATTTTAATGTTCTTGAAGGACAAACCGGTCAACAAAGAGTGGGTAAAGAGGATGAATGGACTGCTCTTGATGACTTACAGAATGTGCAAGTGAAAGTTCCTTGCAAAGAAAAATCTAGTTGGTCGTCCAAAGAAGAAAAAAGTAGGAAGGATAAAGAGAAAATGTTTGTCTTCTCTAGGGGAAGTTGTGGTGAAATCGTTCAAGTGCAGTAGATGCGGTGGAAGTGGACAAAATAAGAGGGGATGTAAAGTTAGACTATAAAATTATTATTCTACTTCAAAATTTATTAAATTATCTTGTTCTGAATAGGTACTCGATAGACCTCGATATAAGCTCTATATAGATCGATGCTCGTTTCCCATAACGTTGAGTTTGTTTGGATATGTTATGTTCTTGCACTCGATCGAGAGCGATGGAAGCTTGACAATGCTCAATGCCTTATGACTTAACATGGAACCACCTCAAGTTGAATTTTTTAATGCTACGTTTGATAGTGCTCGATATGAGCTTGATATAGATCGATGGTCGTTTTCCTATGATTTTGAGTTTGTTTGGATCTATTTTGTTTTGTTCTTGTACTCGATCGAAGTGATGGAAGCTCAACACTGCTCGATGCTTTATCACTTAACATGGAACCACCTTAAATTGATTTTGTAATGTTTCGTTCAATAGTGCTTGATATGAGCTCGATATAGATCCATGGTCGTTTTCCTATGACGTTGAGTTTGTTTGGATATGTTTTGTTCTTGTACTCAATCAAGCGTGATGGAAGCTCGACAGTACTCGATGCTTTATGACTTAACTTGGAACCACCTTAAGTTCATTTTTTAATGTTGTGTTCGATAATGCGTGATTGATCGTTTTATATTAACCGCAAGTGCACGGCCGCGTTGAAGCGGTAGCAAATACGGGTCGTCCACTGGGAGGTGTGTCGACACTTGGTTTGTTCGAAGGCGAGAGGTAAAAGAAGGAGAGAAAGATGTCTTACACTAATCTAAACTACAAAGCTGAAATGAAATGGAGAAGAAACGATAAAACTAAACCCCAAAGGGGGTAGAGAAATAATGTGAACATAAAAGAGTGTGTATGTGTGTGTTCATTAAGCTCCTCACAACATGTAGTGCATGAAATCATAAAACTACATCCAACTTTGCCTCCACAATAATTAAGATAAGACTACATCATTAAAACATACAAGACAATAATTGGAAAGAAGCTAAATGAACTCAAGTATAAAGACTAGACCCTACTATGCCTCCACATGAATTAAGATAAGACTACATCTTTAAAACATACAAGACATTAGCTAAGGTAAAGGCAACAAGAGCACATACACTACAAATTGTGTTTCCAATATTAATTCCTATCATATCCTAACCTTTTCATTCCCCATAAAATAGATCCACTAATCAAAGCATATGCTAAGCTTCATTCAAGAGCATTAGCATATCAAAGATAAGAGTGGAGACCCATTAGATGGTTATGGAAATCATTTAAAGCTCAAGGGATTAAGATAACACACACTTAATACACTACATGATTATATCACATATTTCTCCACCCCCCAAATGTGGATGGAACTACTCACTACTCATTACACTAACTATATTAACAAAAGAAAGCATAATACTGAAATGAAAGTTAACTAAGAAGGCAAGAAGTATTAAAGAAACTTAAAAGGAAAGGAAAGACTAAACAAACATGCACAAATTAAAAGACAAGATTAAAAGAAACTAGAAGAATTATTTTATTAACAAATGACTCACATTGAAGGTAGCATTCTTCTCCACTTTGAGTTTTTGATTCAAGGCTCACTCCTTAGTAGAGAGAATGCCACCAAGCAATGGGTAATTACAATGGAAGGTGAAGAGTTCTATTTATAAGCATAGAAAAAGCTAATCGGGGACAATCCCCCGATGTGGGACTAAACCAATACCAAAAATAGCCTAAACGAACATTAATACAAGTCCAGGAGAAATGTGGGCGGATCCTGAGTAATATGGACCGCCAATTAGCTGTCCAAGACCGCCAATTGGCGGTCAAAAACCTTCGGATCGCGTTGGAATTTGTTGTGGGCTTTTCTTTCTGGTATTGTTGGTCTTTGATGCGGTTACTTGACTTGTTGGAGCTCCGACCCGAATGGAATTGGTAAAATACTCCCCATGATGGTGTGGAGTATTCTGTTTTGCTCTTAGGTCCTTATGTCTTACATTCAGGTCCTTCTCCCTTGCATCTTAGTCCCCAGATCTCACAATTCAGTCCTTTTTCCCAGCTTTTGGGTCCTTTTACGCTTCATCTCTTCAAACCTATTTATTCCTGAAAACTAAACATAAAACTCGTAACATAGCATTGTTTCGGTGAAAGATAATGGATATAAGATACAAATATAAACATGAAATGATGTCAATCAATGCGTGATATGAGCTCGATATAGATCGATGGTCGACACTTAAAGACTTGAAATGGAAGAAATTCATTTAAATCTGTTTTAATGTTGCACTCGATAGTACCCGATGGACGCACTATATAGCTCGATGGTCATTTTCCTATCGAGGAAGAGTTCGTTTTCCAATGACTTCAAACAACATTCAAACATTAACCAAAAAAAAGATTCAAACAGATTAAAGCAAATGCAACATTAACCAGCGAACATTAACAACATTATCCAAAAGTTTGTAACATTAGCATTAACCAAAAGTTTGTAACATCAACAGTTTGTAAGATTAACATTAACAACATTAACCAGAAGTTTTTAACATCAACATTAACAACATTAACATTTACAACATTAACATTTACAACATTAACCAAAAAAGAGGAAATATCTAAACCATGCACATTAAACCAAAAATAATGAAATTTGAATTCTTTAAATTACTTACATCGTCAGTGAGCCATGATTTGATTGCCTTCATCGCTAAGAACCACTGTGGACCGTAACTCCCCGACTTCACATCAATGTTCTTCTAATTGGGGATGTTCCTAAATACCCACCGTTCCAATGTCCTTAGTTGTCTGCAGTCTAGCTTCTTCAAAGGGTCGAGCACTAAAGGCTAGTCATCTAGGTTCAAAGGTCGTGGTTTCTTTGTTGGGTCGGTGTAGATATCTTGAAGGTATTTTGGGGGACACCTCTTCCTCGATGGGGTGGACGGATCTACTTCAACTTCGTAACCGTCGAGTAGATCGTCTTCATCATCAGAGCATAGGTTCGAAGGTGCTTCTAACAAAGACATGATCTTAGCCATGTAGTCGAGCATGGACAACTGATTCTCATCAAAGCGTGGTCTCGAATGTGCTTCTAACAAATACACAATCTTAGCCATTTGGTCCATCATGGACAACTGATTCTCATCAGATGGTGGCCTCAAAGGTTCTTCTAACAAAGACACCATCTTAGCCATTTGGTTTGTCATGAACAACTGATTCTCAATGACACTCTTCAGTTGACCTTCCATTGATAGTTGTTTTGCTCCCATCGACTGTTGTGTTGCTTCCACCCTCTCCAACCTTTCTACCAAAAGCTTGTAATCATGAGATGGGCCTGAAGCAGGGCTGGTACTGCATTTGAGGTTGCGGCGGGGGTAGAGTTAAGGATAGTGATTGATCGTTTTATATTTCTACCGCAAGTGCACGGCCGCGTTGAAGCGGTGGCAAATACGGGTCGTCCACTGGGAGGTGTGTCGACACTTGGTTTATTCGAAGGCGAGAGGTAAAAAGAAGGGAGAAAGATGTATTACACTAATCTAAACTACAAAGCTGAAATGAAATGGAGAAGAAACGATAAAACTAAGACCCATAGGGGGTAGAGAAATAATGTGAACATAAAGAAGTGTGTGTGTGTGTGTTCATTAAGCTCCTCACAACATGTAGTGCATGAAATCATAAAACTACATCCAACTTTGCCTCAACATGAATTAAGATAAGACTACATCATTAAAACATACAAGACAATAATTGGAATGATACTAAATGAACTCATGTATAAAGACTAGACCCTACTATGCCTCCACATGAATTAAGATGACTACATCATTAAAACATACAAGACATTAGCTAAGGAAAAGGCAACAAGAGTACATACACTACAAATTGTGTTTCCAACATTAACTTCATCCATATCCTAACCTTATCATTCCCCATAAAATAGGTCCACTAATCAAAGCATAAGCTAAGCTTCATTCAAGAGCATTAGCATATCAAAGATAAGAGTGGAGACCCATTAGATGGTTATGGAAATCATATAAAGCTCAAGGGATAAAAATAACACACACTTAATACACTACATGATTATTTCACATATTTCTCCACCCCCCAAATGGGGATGGAACTACTCACTACTCATTACACTAACTATATTAACAGAAGCAAGCATAATACTGAAATGAAACTATACTAATCAAGCAAGAAACATTAAAGAAGCATAAAACAAAACAAGCATCAAAGCAAAAGCATTAAAGGAATTTAACTAAGCAAGAATTAACAAACTAATGAAAACTTTTATTATGAACTCACTCAGATTACAAGCAGCCCTTCCTCCACTAGAGTTTTGCTTCAAGGCTTCACTCTTAGTAGGGAAGGAGGCCACCAAGAGAGAGATACATACAAAGGGAGGTGAAGAGTTCTATTTATAAGCATGGAAAAAGCTAATCCGGGACAATCCCCCGATGTGGGACTAAACCAATACCTAAAATAGCCTAAACGAACACTAATACAAGTCCAGGAGAAGTTGGGGCGGATCTTGCATGATCCAGACCGCCAATTGGCGGTTCCAGACCGCCAATTGGCGGCCTATAAAGCCCAGATCCGTCTGGGTCTTCTGGTGGGCTTTCCTTGGTGTGTTTCTTGGTCTTGGATGCATCTAACTTGTTTAGTGGAGCTCCGACCCGAATCGAATTGACAAAATACTCCTCATGATGGTGTGGAGTTTCCTGTTTTGCTCTTAGGTCCTTCTGTCTTACGATCAGGTCCTTCTCCCTTGCATCTTGGTCCCCAGGTCTCACAATTAGGTCCTTTTTCCTGCTTTTGGGTCCTTTCATGGCTCTTCTCTTCAAACCTCTTTATTTCTGAAAACTAAACATAAAACTCGTCATGTAGCATTGCTTAGGTGTAAGATAATGGATATAAGGTACAAATATAAGCATGAAATGATGTCAATCAGATAGCTGATTCCTCCTCTCCGTCATCATCTACAAAAATGTCCGCCTCTTTAGCAACCCTAGACACTCTCTCATCCACCTCATCATCACCCTTATCAACATCCTCCTCAAGCCCGGTGGTAGGGGATCATCACCTTCTGTAAGGTTGTTGTAATATTCAGCCTCTGATGTATGGTGCGCCAAATAAGGTTACACGATCAACTGCAACAAATATAAAACATTATGTTAGTTTACAATATAAGTAAACCTACAGTATTGAGGTCATGTCCAGCTCCTATCGAACCCATTGAGCAAACTAAATGTTCCAGTAACTAACAACAAATCTAAACTATCGAGGTCTATCGAACTCCTATCGAGCCTATCGAGCAAACAAACCACTTCAGTAAATAAAAACTAATCTAAACTATCGAGGTCATATCGAGTGTGTATTGAACTGATCAAGCAAACTAAATACTCTGGTAACTAACAAGAAAAGCTATCGAGGTATGTCAAACTCATATCTAGCTTATCGAGCAAATTAAATACTTCAGTAACTAACAACAAATCTTAACTATCGATGTCTACCAACTCCTATCGAACCAATCGAGCAAACTAAATACTCGGTAAATAAAAACATGACTTTACAACAATGAAGATGAAATTACACTTCTTTTTAAAGAAAACATCCGCGCAACATCAGCCTTCTAAGGGACATTTTTCTCATTGCATACTGAGTGGCAAGCTGCTGAACGACCTCGTACGCCCAATACTGTAACGTAGGGGCATAATCATATGTACTGTATTCGGCCTCTTGTTTGTTGCCCCTTCACTTCCTTCTTCTTGTCATAGTATTTTTTCTGCTTAATCATGTCTTTTTTGACATGATGTTAGTAGTTTCTTGTAAGATGATTTCCCCCATGGATACTTGAAGAAGTAATCCAGGTCCTCAACCATCTTGACCATATCCGCCCAGATGACTAGCTTGCCCTCTCGGGTATATAAAACACCTTTGATATAGATGCGTAATCCCAACTTCTAGACGTCATCAACATCTCTATAGCTTTTCAATGCCGCCTCCAACTGGGTTATTTGAATTTTTGGATCTCCATTGAAATAGTCCTTTATTAGGTGGTAACTAGTAAAGTGAGCCTGCAACTCAACCTCTGACGGTACAGTGTTGAAGTTGAAACAGTTGACCAGTGCAAATTCGTATCTACTGAATCTACAGGTCTTAGAGTCCAAATAGAAATCAACCTCATCATCTCTACTACTGTGGATCTTGTGCAATAGTAACTGATGTGCAAGAGCACCGGAGAACTGTAGATCACCCGCTTCGAATAATTGTTTGAAGGGGAATTCCTTTGCCCTTTCCATCAACCCATACTACTGAAACTTATCTTTTATTTCATTTGTAGGCTTACTGCCCCTATATGTCACACGGCCTAGGGAATTATCCTTAATTGAAACTATTAACTTCGGTATCAACAAAGAAAAAACAACCAGTTAGAAAACATGGGAAAATTACAAAAAAATTTAACCATTGTCTCCTATCAAGGATACGATCGAGTTCATATCGAGAACTTATCAGACCCATCAAGCAAACAAAAATATTCCAATAAATAACAAATCTAAACTATCGAGTGTCTATGGAACCCATCGAGCAAACTAAATATTCCCGTGAATAATAACAAATCTAAACTATCTAGGTCAAATCCAACATAACATCAAGCACAAAATCGAATCCTATCGAGCTCACATGCAAACGGAATCGAGCCCATTGAGCACAATAATCAAGTTCCTATCGAATCTATCGAGCTTCGTCGGAAACACAGAAAAATAGTATGGCTTCCATCCCTGGCACAAAGCTCCAATCTAATCCTATCGATCTCACATGTTGAAGAAATCAAGACCCTCAAGCACAATAATCAAGTACCTATTGAACTACAATTGGATCTATCAAGCCTCATCAGAAACACAGAAAACGGTTAGGCTTCCAACTCAGGCCACAAAACTCAGATCAGTTTCAATAAATGGAGGTAATCAAATACATTTTTGATAGAAACAATAATCTAACCTTAAAAACTATATCAAAAACCTAAACAAAATAAACAAAACGTGCCCTAAAACTGACATTCGTCGTCGCCTTTATTGTTGTAGTCGTTCTCCAATCTGGGTTTGACAGGTCCAACTCTAGGTTCAATTGAGGGGTCGAGTGCGAGAGAGAAGGGATTCGCAAAAGAGAGATGAGAGAGAGAGAGTGGATGCGTGAGAGAGAGAGAGAGAGAGCCTTTGTAATGTGAGGAGAGCGAGAGGAATGTTATTAGATTGCTGAAGGACACAGTTTAGGTAGTGGGCTCCAGGATGGAAGATCTTGTAGTTGACCCGGCGGCAATGCGAGCTTTCAAAGAAGTATGGAATTAGAAGTCATAGTGCACTAGAGAAGCTAGGGGAATAGTTGTAATGAGTTTCTTTACTCATTGGCTTGTAGGCTGGGCATGTAGTTAGCATGTTCCGTGGATGTTATTAGAAAGTTTTGTACGTTATAAATCATAGTTTACTTATTAATATAACTCGAGGCTAAGCCTCCCTTTTGCTTTGCAAAAAAAGAGGCTTTGTAATTGTCAAGAGAGAGAGAGAGAGAGAGAGAGAGAATGATTTCCTTATTTAAAGGGTAGGGGTATTTAGGAGAAATGAAAAAATAAGCATATTTTTCAGAGGACGTCTATGTGGTGACGTTTTTTCAATTTTGGACAACTTTGAGTATAGAAAGTCAAATTTTCATATCATAATAGGCGGAGATTCAATACTGGTGTTATGTTTCTCAGGAGTAGTGCTGCTATTTCAGAAGAAGTTTTACATTTTACCGTGGCTTTATCCATGATTAAGGTGGAGTTCATGAAAACGACCGAGGGTATTGAAGAACTTTTGTACTTCAAGAATTCGTACACAAAGGTTTGTCCAAGTCAGATGACAGTTGCTATGATTTGCATTGATCAATTTGCTATTTCAGGCAAAACGTTCACCAAACTAGTTAGTTCAATCAAGTTTAGAGGATATTTGGACTTGGTTATAATTTTGAGCTCTAGGTAGATGGAGTTTTGGTGAGACAGGTGACGTTCAAAGTGTTAGGATCGATGACCCTCTAATTCTATATAACTAAACGCAGAATTAAAATTAAATAGACAGGATAGAAGAAAGCAAACCACAAAATCGACTCTAGAGATTTTTATAGATGTTCAATCACAACCACTATGATCTAGTCCTCCCATCGAGTTCCGGTCGATCCCTTGATCCCTACTCGAGTATTCAATATCTGATCTCCTTTCCAGACCGAGATCAATACATTTACACCACGAGTCTTGCAACACTCTTGCCTTGCTCAATTTATCCTCTCATAACCCGAGAGGGAGCTTCCACGAAGCCTTACAACTCTTTGCGATTCTTGGATATTGAATTTGGAATCACAAACACACTCTAAATTTGAGCACACTTGGATATTATATTGGAATTGATACACAAGTGGTGAAGATTAGGCTTTGAGTGTTGGAAATGGGAGCTTGGAAGTATTTGAAATTTGGACACAAATGATAGGAGTATAAAGAAGCGTCTTCTTGTGTAAAACTTATGAATGAACTCCAATATATAAGTTTTCAAGGTCTACTAGCCGTTTGGGAGAGTTTGTGAGATATGGACCAAAGAAAGATATGATTTGACTTAAGCTCGGGTAGAAATCTGGATGAATTCGCTCGACCGTTAAAGAAATGGTTCTCCAAAATAAAGAGTTGACTTGGTCAAAATTAAGCTTTCGGTTGACCGAATAAAGTTCAGATAACCAATCACCAACTTCTAGTAACTTTTATCAAATTCCCTCTGATTTAATTTTGGTTGACCAAATTGGGTTCGATTGGCCGATCCAAAATAATAGTAAGGATCGATTCAATCGACTCTATTACAAGATTTTGGTCGTCCTGATCAATAGTTTGTCTTTTAGTGCCGACGATTAGAAATTAAATATATGGTGTAAGTCCAACGACTATATTGACACGTGGAAAGAGTCATTACGCGTCAAAGGCCAAAATGTAAACGGTTGACCGATAGGAGATCGGTCGTCCAAAAATGAGCAGGGCAAATGGGCTCTAAGACAAAATACGAATATGACCCTTAGAGTATATTCCAAAACTGGTCCAAGGGGATTCGGTCGACCAAATCACAATCTGTTGTCTGAGTGAACAATTCCAGAGAGGATTGTAACGACTACTAATGAGATGATTTTGGTCATCCATTAGATGTTCGGTTGTCTGAGCAGGCTGAGACAGAATCCTAGTGCTAAAGTTTACATTCAATCTTATGGACTCAATAAATTAAGAATTATAAGTCTTTGTTCAAAATTTTATTATAATCTTGAGTCTTTGTCCCAATGTTTCTCCTCTTGATGATTTTGATCAACCTATTAAGATAATTTGTAAATGTGCAATGCATGTAATCATGTTTGCCCACTTTGATTGAATAGATTGATTGATTAAGATTAGTTTGATTCATCATCAAAATTAACATATATCAAGGCCTAAAATCCAATTCAAAGTTTATTAATGTGTAAGAAAGTATTTTCAAGTCAAGGTTGAGTTTTCCGGTGCAACCAGATGGATTTCAAGTCAAGATGGAGATTGTCAGGAATGTGTTTTTGAATACGTTACTAATTCTGTTTTCCATTGTTTGGTCAATTTCAATTCCTATTTTCATGTAATCATATTAGGTTGTATTTGGTTATCAATAAACCTCCCATAGGTTTGTTACTATGATGATCTCATTAGTACGAGAGGAGTATAGATTAATAGGACTCTCTTTAGAGAGTTTACATAGCTAGGGTTCGTGATTGGGTGATTATTTTTTCTCAGAGGAATTTTTCCATCCAGAATCATCAATCTAGCTCCGGCTTACTTACACTCAAATTAGAGAAAGAAATTTCTCTACGTTTGGAATACCAAGGGATTTTTTCAAGGGGTAAGTAAACTTAACTTGAAAAATCCAAAGCCGATCCAACCAAATTAGTATCAATTGAGTTAGTTTTCGATTTTAGTTGTCATACAATGTATTTCTAGCAAAATCGAATGTTAGAAGTGAAGAAAGAAAGAAAATATAAATTATTTAATTATTTCCCAACGAGGGATGAGGGGAATGTTTCACTCCTATGTGCAATGAACAATGAAGATGAGGGCTTATTTATTTTATTGATATACGAAGACTGAAGCCTCCTAAAATGTTATAATTTTTCCCCATCATCTTCCCCCTTTATTCCCCCATCTCAAGTGCACCATGAGTAGTAAAATATACAGAAGAGACATGTTCCTAAACAACACATTATTTACATTTCTTCAAACACACGATGGAAAGCAAAACATGGGACTTAGTGATCCGAAATAACAAATCACGGGTTTCGTGCCTTGGTATACCTGTCTGAGAGGTTTAGGGTTCAGGGTCTAGACCTGGGACTTGAGTCGTAGCCGGTCCGATACGCAAGACCCATTTCAGGCCTTGTACGCCGGGCCTACGTCGGCCACACGCCAGCACACTGCATGTTATTGTACCCCAATGGCTATAATAGTCGTTGGATTTTTTATTTATTTACCAAAATACCCCCCCCCCCTTTTCTATATAAACCCCCTCAACTACTCTCATTTTCTTCACACCAAATTCCTACTCTTCTTCCAAAACTCTCCAAATCTTCTCTACTATTTCTCTAATTGTTATGATTTTGGTGGAAACGGGTCGAATTTGAGCTAAAGCGTGAAGCTTAAACCTACAAGAAAACCACTAACCACCCGATTTCGCGACTCCTATGCTCTTCATTTCTCAAGTTTTTTCTAGTCTTTTCTAGTAGTTAATTTTAGTTCATCAATCATCTTCGTGACTTTCTTATTTATAAAAAGAATTCACTTTTTTTGCATATTTAATAATTTTCATGTCTTTAACATCTATTTCTGAAGATAATGTTAAGCCCCCTCCTCTTAATCCACCTAGACCTAAGGGTAAATGTACTAGAAAAAGAACTAGCAAAGTGTGGGAAGATTTTGATGAAGGGCAAGATAGTGAGGGTAAGGCAATTGTTACTTGTAAATAATGTGGTAAAGAACTTACGTCTAAGTTAAGTGAACGAACCAATCATCTAACTAGACATTTAATTTCATGTAAACGTAATCATGCATCATCGGTAGTGGATTCTGGTTAATCGGTTTTAGACACAACTAGTGAAACTTTAAATTTTAGAAAATATTGTCCAATTAAAGGTAGAAATATAATTGTTGATTTCATAAGTAAAGATGAACTATCACTACTGCAAAATAGGCTTTACTCGTCGCCCAATAGATGTCGGCCTTTATGACCACCGACGTCTAGTAGGGAGGGGACAGAATAGACGTCGGCCTTTAGGGAGACCGACGTCTATATTGTACTATAGACGTCGGGTGTAAGAATACCAAGTTTGGCCGACGTCTATTGTGTATAGACGTCGACCTATAGACGTCGGGTGTGATAGTACCTTGTGTATCCGACATCTATAGGGTATAGACGTCGACCTATAGACGTCGGAGGTTATAGTAGACCGACGTCTATACGCCATGCATATAGACGTCGAGGTATAGACGTCGGCGTTATATAATATTTGACGTCTATAGGTCTTAAAGAAATCTGACAGACCCGTTTTCTCTCATTCTTTTCATACGAAACCCACCCAAACCCTAGCCGTCCTGTTGAGAATTAAATTTTATACCGCAAGTGCACGGTGTCAATGAAGACGTGGCAAATACGGGTCGAACACAAGGAGGGAGAGATATTGTTATTTTTTTGGATTTTCGATTAGAGAGAGAGAGAACAATAATAAGGTTGGTTTTGAGATTTTTGGGTTTTAATTATCTAAAGCAAGAAACATGAACAAATAAAACTAAAACAAGAACAAAGATGGTGAATTCCGTTGGGTGGAGGTTTAGATATCGGGTTTAGATTAGAGAATTCTGAAACTTATAATAAATCATATTAGTTATAAAGCATTACATGATAAATGATTTAACATAAACTCAAGTAATCAAAACATACTAATACGAAATTAAAATAATAACATCTTCTCTTCTCATCACCCTAAATCCGTCACCCCCACCCTTTGGAAAGAGTTAGAAACTCATAGATGGAGGGAGGGAGAAGGGGTCCTAGAGAAACTAAGAAAAGAAAATTAAAAACATAAAATAAAAGAAACAGAATTTTATTGCTAAATTATGGAACAAAAGGAAGAACTCCTCACAACATCGTTCTCGGGGCTATTTATAGCCGATACAAGGGACCTAAGCATGAAATAAGAAAGTACACGCGTCAACACGCAACCGGTAAAATTTTTAGAGCATTAATCTAATTTGGTGCGGCGGATTCGCCGCAATTTGCTCTTGAGGTGCGGCGGATTCGCCGCAATTTGCTCCGAATCGACCCGGATTTTTCCTGTGTGTTTATTGTTGGCTTTTTGGCCTTAATCCATATTTTGATGATGTAATTCAACCTAATCTTAATTAGGACATGTAGATTAGCACATGTAGTATAATGGTATATATGTTGTATTGTGCTAACATCTACAGGTGATCAAGACTCAAGAAAGAAGAAAAATCAAGTCAAGACATGTAATTAAGCTGGATTGAAGACATGTATTTTACTTTTCTTTGAGTCTTAGGAACAAATGTGAATTGAGCATAACTTAAGCTAATATCCATGCATTCACACACTAGGTTCCTTAGAGAAGTCACACACAAAATTTCAGATCAATCGGACTTCGATAGGTCATCCAAAACATAGTCGGAAAATCACTAAAACTAAACCTTAAATCCTGTCCGAAAACGTTCGACCGATTGGACCTTTTGTTCGACCGGTTTCAGTAGATTTAGAGTTTTTACATGACCATTTTGTTCGACCGAACCATCCATTTGTTCAACCGATCCATTAGTTTTTGTAAGGTTTTGTTCGACCGGTTCAACTTTAGGTCGACCGGTTGGAGACAGTTTTTGCTGAATTTGAATTCTGTTTTGTGTATCTCTTACACAAATCAATCAAATCTTTCCCCAACGGCTAGGAATCTCTTAGAGCTTATAAATAGAGGTTCACACTTAGTTTTCCACAAGATTTCACAACTCCAAAGTGTCAAACTTATAGTGAGATTTTCCACAACCTCAAAGCTCCAAATTAGTCATCCAAAGCCTAATTTCCACATCCTTCATCAATCATCATACTAGCAATTGTTGTGCTCAATTAGAGAGTGAGTTCCACTCAAGTTACCATTGTTGTAAAGTGAGCAAGGGTCTTGGTGAAAGCCCAAGACAAAGAAGCAAGGATTTCGGTGAAAGCCCGAAGTGATTCTCTCGGTTTGTGAGAGGTGGTGCCAAGCTCGGCGAGGGTTGTTCGCGAGCTTGAAGACTTGTAAAAGGCGTTGCTCCCGGCCCGGAACGGGGAGGCATAGTGAAGACGCAAGAGGAGCTCGAACGGGGATTCGAGAGGGGCTTGCAAGAGAGGACGTAGGCGCGGCCGAACCTCTGTAAATCCGACGCGTCTTTGTGTGGTTTGCATTGTCTTTCTTTCTCTACTTGTTTGTTTATTCCGCTGCGCATTTGATTGCTTAATCAAGTAGAGAATTGTGGATTAGCTTAAAAAGTGATTAGTGGACCCATAACCCACACGATCCAATCCTACATTTGGTATCAGAGCCTCGTTCGTTAATTTTGTTCTTAACCGATAAATTAACATGACTCTTAATGCATCCACACCTCTAGAATCTTGTAAACCACCATATTTTGATGGAAATAATTTTGTTTCATGGAAATCTAAAATGTCATCATTTATTAAATCCATGAATGCTAACTTGTGGTTTATGATTCAAACTCCATATGAATCACCTAGATATCATATTAGTAAATGGAGTTTAGAAGATGAGAAAAATGCATCCCTAAATGCAAAAGCTATGAATGTCTTATTTTGTGCATTAGGAGATGAACATTTTAATCTTGTTTGCTCATGTGATAGTGCTCATCATATATGGCAAACATTAGAAAAGAATTTTGGTGAAGGAGATTCACCAACCGGGAAAAAGGGAGAAGCCACTCCAATGGATGTAGCTCAAGTTAGATGTGAAGAAATCAATTCAACATCTTGTTCAACATCAAGCTCATCCGATGGAGAAAGTGAAGATGAGGTATCTTCTAGTCACTCTTCAAGTTGTTGTTCAAGTGGAAAATCATCGCCTTCACATAAACTACAAAATGCATTTCTGAAAATGGTAGAAAAATGTAAAGAGCTTCATGAATCAAATAAATTAGCAAACAAGCAAATAGATGAGCTTAAATGTCAAAATGCATCTATGTTAGATGATAAAGTTGATTTGCTTGCTAAAATTGATGCTCTTACTTTAGAAAATGCATGCTTGAAGAATGAGTGCTTAAATGATAAATCTACCTCATCTAATGCAATTGAAAGTCATATGCTTGAAAATGACAAAATTGACTTGCTAAAGAAACTAGATAAATCATATCTTGAAAGCAAGCAAACTTTAAATGACTTAAATTGCATGAATGAAAAAGTTGCAAATTTAGAGATTCA
Organism: Triglochin maritima; assembly: GCA_963682175.1. Lineage (NCBI taxonomy): Eukaryota > Viridiplantae > Streptophyta > Magnoliopsida > Alismatales > Juncaginaceae > Triglochin > Triglochin maritima. The sequence continues at coordinate 26,795,409 of OY821780.1, read as the reverse complement.
CATGCTTAACATGAATGAAAAGCATAATTCTATGATTAAAAATCTAAATTGCTTAAATGAATCTCTAGCAACTAAAAACAGTGAACTTAATGTCTTAAATGAAAATTTGTCAAATAAATTGCATAAGTTCACACATGGCAATAAAAACAATTTTTATGTTAAAAACTTTCCTATTCAAATTAATGTTAAACATAATTTTGCCATGAAAAAGAAAGTAAGTGTAGAGGTACCAAAATCAACTTGGATTTGGGTACCAAAAGCTAAACTTAATGGACCCAAGCAAAAATGGGTACCAAAATCTACACTTGTAGGAGCTTGAGGAAGAGATTGGTGGTGACCGGGTGAGCCAAAGCGTCGAATTCGAATCCGGTTGCATCACCAAATCAAGATTGGAGCTATTCAAGATTCAAGTTTGGTATAAAAATTTCTATCTCTAAAATTTCTGAAAAATAGCTCTAATCTAGTTAATATGCTTAATTGTCATATCCTTAGAGTTTAATTCATTGCAAACCATATACCCTATTCATTGCAAATCTTTTACCACATCCATTGATTTTAAATGTCAAATTTTAAATGGATGTTAGAATAAGGCTTAAATAGAAACTTAATTGAACTTAACTTTAATCATACTCATAGTTTCCATCTAGCCTTATTGATAGGGGGAGCTTAATAGTTATATCTTTTATTAGAGTAATGAAGTGCAAAATTTAGGGGGAGCAACTTCATTACAATGACATCCTATTTGAACTTGAATAGTTATATAAATGTCAATGAGGGAGAAATTTCATTTCATATCTTAGATTGATTATTGTTTTTGATGGATGTCAAAGGGGGAGAAGTAATAGATTAGGGTAACTTAAAATATGCATGAAATTGTCAATAAAAACTATGCAATAGATTTAAAGAAACATTTTGAAGCATAGTTTGCATAATATATTTCAAGTATTAAGTTAGTTTAAGATATAGGTTGTCATCATCAAAAAGGGGGAGATTGTTGGCTTTTTGGCCTTAATCCATATTTTGATGATGTAATTCAACCTAATCTTAATTAGGACATGTAGATTAGCACATGTAGTATAATGGTATATATGTTGTATTGTGCTAACATCTACAGGTGATCAAGACTCAAGAAAGAAGAAAAATCAAGTCAAGACATGTAATTAAGCTGGATTGAAGACATGTATTTTACTTTTCTTTGAGTCTTAGGAACAAATGTGAATTGAGCATAACTTAAGCTAATATCCATGCATTCACACACTAGGTTCCTTAGAGAAGTCACACACAAAATTTCAGATCAATCGGACTTCGATAGGTCATCCAAAACATAGTCGGAAAATCACTAAAACTAAACCTTAAATCCTGTCCGAAAACGTTCGACCGATTGGACCTTTTGTTCGACCGATTTCAGTAGATTTAGAGTTTTTACATGACCATTTTGTTCGACCGAACCATCCATTTGTTCAACCGATCCATTAGTTTTTGTAAGGTTTTGTTCGACCGGTTCAACTTTAGGTCGACCGGTTGGAGACAGTTTTTGCTGCATTTGAATTCTGTTTTGTGTATCTCTTACACAAATCAATCAAATCTTTCCCCAACGGCTAGGAATCTCTTAGAGCTTATAAATAGAGGTTCACACTTAGTTTTCCACAAGATTTCACAACTCCAAAGTGTCAAACTTATAGTGAGATTTTCCACAACCTCAAAGCTCCAAATTAGTCATCCAAAGCCTAATTTCCACATCCTTCATCAATCATCATACTAGCAATTGTTGTGCTCAATTAGAGAGTGAGTTCCACTCAAGTTACCATTGTTGTAAAGTGAGCAAGGGTCTTGGTGAAAGCCCAAGACAAAGAAGCAAGGATTTCGGTGAAAGCCCGAAGTGATTCTCTCGGTTTGTGAGAGGTGGTGCCAAGCTCGGCGAGGGTTGTTCGCGAGCTTGAAGACTTGTAAAAGGTGTTGCTCCCGGCCCGGAATGGGGAGGCATAGTGAAGACGCAAGAGGAGCTCGAACGGGGATTCGAGAGGGGCTTGCAAGAGAGGACGTAGGCGCGGCCGAACCTCTGTAAATCCGACGCGTCTTTGTGTGGTTTGCATTGTCTTTCTTTCTCTACTTGTTTGTTTATTCCGCTGCGCATTTGATTGCTTAATCAAGTAGAGAATTGTGGATTAGCTTAAAAAGTGATTAGTGGACCCATAACCCACACGATCCAATCCTACATTTATGGTATGATTTCAATGTCATTTGCGCGTCTGGATTGATTCTTGCATATCTTTGGAGATCCGAATTAATTTCTTCATATATTTGGAGATCCACATTGATTTTTCTTTATATTTTCTCCATAATAATAAAAGCTACTCGTGATTTGCAATTAGGTCCTTGACTTTTTGCAATTAAGTCCCCGGCTACTTTTGTGCTTAAGTCCTTGTTCTTTTCGTAATTAGGTCTTGAATGCTTTTATGCTTGGATACATTTCCATTTGAAACCCGATAAACTTGAACTTGGTCTTTATGATAGAAACGAGTCTTTTGTACGCGTTTATATTCGGGTTGTGGCTAATTTGCATTCAGGTCCCTGTATTCTGTAAATAAGACTAAACACATACCTTAGTAGCATTTATTGATATAAAAGTAATCTAAATGAAAGACATATGATGCAATGTATGCAATGCATCACGTCCCGCGACCCAACGCTCCTCCGCGACCGATCTCCGACCCATCCGCACCGTCTTCGGCACCGCAGCGAGCTCCCAAGCTCTCCTCCACTTCTCCGGCCCTCTTCTCCTTCTTCCTCCGTCTTCCTCCGGCTTTCTCCACTTGTAAGTTTTAAGTTCGTTTTTGTTGTTTAAGTTCGTCTTCCTCCGTCCTCCATTTTTCTCCACATATTCTATCTAAGTTAGCCTTCATCTCGTGTCGTTTGCAGCCGTCACCGCACCATCTCGTGTCTCCGAACCACAAAGAGCTCCTCCGGCATCACATCTTGTTTAAGTTCGTCTTCCTCCGTCCTCCTCTGGTTTGTCACCGCATCATCTCTGTAGAAAAATTAATAAGTGAAAAATATAGGTGGAATGAGTCAAATGTAGTTTGAAATCATATCAAAACAGATCTTAACATGCATATTTGGTATTGATTCCGACTGAAAGTGTATTATCGAGGTTGCATTGAAGTCTAATTAAGATTTATCTTTGTTCATCGGCATATTCGAACCAATGCAATATTAAAATTTCGAGGTTTTACGATAGGTCCATCTAAATGAGAACTTAAATGTTGCAAACTGAACTTAGATTGGTTTGGTTTTCTAGCTTAGATTTGTAATGTGAATGTGAATGTGATGTAATGACTTGGATTGGATTGGATTGGTTTGGTTTGATTTCAGGATTTGAAGAATTTTACATATCAAATTTTAAGTGGAGGTTCTGCCGAAATTTCAATAAAATTTTATTCCCAATTATTATTAATAACATGATAGTTTGTGTTTAAAATGTTTTTCTGTCAATTCAAGTAATTATTTTTAATACTTGCTTTTAATATCATGTATGTTTATTGCCTTAATTTTTTGAATTTTTAATATTATGATAATAACTCATTGCCCCCCTTAAACAACTTGGCCTTTAATAACCCAAAGCAAAAGATTAGACAATATTTGCTAAGTCATTCATCATATAGGATTTGCATGCATTGTATTTTTCTATTATTTACGATTTCTGTCGTAGATTGCTGGCGTAAGGTACGTACTATCTTTCACTCATCATTCATTACAAAGCACGCATTAGTTAGTAGGACTTGCATTGAAACAAGAGTGAGGTGAGTGTTTGTTTGGTGTGTTGTTTGTTAGATTAAGGTATGAAAAACACTTAGGGGGTAGTCACCTATAGGAGATGAGGTGGGAGATTTCATCACCCTTTTCTTGGCCCAAAAACCACTTAATAAAAGAGCCTTAACAAAATCAATTACGTTGGCCCCTAGGATTTTCGGACGCATTAAGGAGAGGAAACCGTTTAAGACCGTTATGGCCTGAATGTCGTTGCCCATCTAGTCTCCCTGAGATTTTAGGAACCTCCGGGTTCTTGATTTCCTATAGATTAGTGGTCCTCGATGTTTAAGACTGTTTCGGGGTGAACGTCGTTGCACATCTAGTCTCCCTGAGATATTAGGGACCTCCGGGTTTTTATTAGTATTATTGAATGATATTTTGACTTGTGCTACTCAGGGCAATTAAGGTTTACAGAGCTTTAGGTGGTAGGAGAACAACCACAAAAGCAGGAATAACATGGCATGGAATGAGAGTACGTTCCATCCCATTGTTGTTAATTAAGTTAGGAACAAATATTTAGCGAATTTCTATGTTTGTAGTACCGGAAACAGGTTGGAAATACGGAATGTGGTTACTACGTGATGAGATACATGGAGGAAATCCTCAATGTGGTAACTCAAGACGTATGTCTAACCGAGGTAATGTAGATTGTTATTCAATTGTATATTCAATTGTAGTTTCAATATTTAGTTATTAATATTCAACACACTTGTATTTTTTTGATAGGTTTTCCCAAAAAGTAGTGATCCCTTCTCGCAACAGGAGCTCGATGAAACTCGCGACCGATGGGCTCGCTATTTCATCAGAAACATGTTGACGAACTAAGAGGTTCTCCTGCCAATAGTATTTTTTGTAATTTAGTTAACAAGTGCACTTGTATTACAAACCTACACTTTATGCCTTAATATAATTACCTTAATTTTAGAATGAATTAATTGCAAGTGTGTTGAATGTCAATTGTGTATGCTTTGTATGTTTGTGCTTGTATGGTTGTATGTTTGTGCATGTATGCTTGTGTGTTTGTGCTTGTATGTATATGTGGATGAAATTTTGAGTATTTGTGAACAAATTTATAGGTGAACGAATTTGGTGCAGTTGTATGTACACGAATACGACGAATAAAAACAATTTCGTCGGATGCTATTTATTTTTTTTGTCCAGGTTTAGGAATACACGATGGTTGTTTATATTACCCGACTTGTATTCCTGTAAAGAAAGGAATAGACGTCGGTCGTTTGTTGAATCCGACGTATATACTTTAAGGATAGACGTCGTATGTTATTCCACCGATGTCTATACCTAAAGAATAGACATCGTATGTTGGTGTACCGACGTCTATACCTAAAGAATAGCCGTCGGGTGTTGTATAGGCCGACGTCTATACGTTAACGAATATACGTTGGCTTCTAAGTCTAGCCGACGTCTATTCGTTAGGTATAGACGTCGGCTATACCATAGACGACGTCTATGTATAGACGACGGACACATAGACGTCGGATTGGGGAGTGCTTTTATCCGACGTATATAGCCCCGTACATCCGACGTATATTCCATTTTCTGTAGTAGTGTATCATTTAGCACATGTGAATCTTAAGTCTTTACGAATGTAATTCTCTACCATAATCTGCAATTTTAAACCATTTTGTAGGAAAGCACTTGAAAATGTTGCATTTGATAAATTCGCTAAATAAAAATAATGCATGATTAGTTATTTTTCATCAATGAACAATAAGGTAGCATTAACTAGTAATGTTTGGACCGGCTCAATAATTACCCTTACTGTTGTGTAATTGTTCATTATCTACATGACTTATGATGTTTAAATAAAAAATCATTTCTTTTTTACCTATTTTGTATGGACACACTACCAATGTTATATTTGATTATATTAAATATGTCATAGTAGCTGATAATATTGAAAATAAAATTTGTGCAATTACATTTGATAATGCTACTAATAATAGTTCATCAATAAAAATACTTATAAATTATTGTCACCCACCTGTATATAGTTTACGTTTTCGTATCAGATGTGTTTGTCATACATTGAATTTGGTAGTACAAGATGGACTTGAAATAATTAAATCATACTTCGAAAATGTTAGGAATGCAATTGTTTATGTAGGTTGCGTAGTACATCTAGATATCAGGAATTTAGAAAATTTTCTACATATAATAATGTTAAACCAACGAAATTTATATTAGATGTCCCCTATAGATGGAATTCTACATATTAAATGTTAAAATGTTATCATCCTTATAATCTTGCAATTACAATCTTTTATAATATTGAAAAACAAATGAGTATGTGTTAACCCCCGTAGATTGGGATAATTGTAAAATTATGTTAGATTTAAAAAAAAATCACATTCACTACTATATTAAGTGGACAATATTACCTCACCTCTAACTTTCTATCTATGAATTATTTTCAATTACTAGAGTACTTACAAAATATAAGGCAAATGCTGATTTTATTGAAATTTTAAATGTAATGGAGGATAAGTTTAATAAATATTGGAATTCTCCTCCATTTAGTTTTTGTTTAGTTTTTATTATGGATTCTAAATTTAAAATTAGTGGTGTACAGGTTTTCTTGGTAGATTTTTTTGCAAATATGAATTATGAAAATTTCCAAAAACATGTAGATAATTGTAAATCTTTGTTAAACAAATATTTTGAAAAATATAAAAGACTACATAATGTAAATCAAATGGTTTCAAATGTTGCTAGTTCATCATCACAACCACTTGCCACTGCAATGGATCCAGATGATGACGACTCCTAATGGAATTGGTTAAGTCAAAATAAATTAAAATTATTGCAAAATGAAACACAAAATGAATTATCTGGATATTTAAACATTGAAATGTACTTAACTACTACTGAGTTAAAAAAATTGATGTTTTATACTGCTGAAGAAAAAACTCAAGTATGTTTCCACTAGTCTCCTTAATAACACGAGACTTATTATGTCATCCGATGTCAACTGTGACGTCGAAATCCGCATTTAGTGTAGGTAAACGTGTTTTGACTGACAAAAGGCAAAGCTTGTTTGACAAGTCAATCAAAATGAGCATATGCCTAAATAATTGGACGGACGTTGCGAACAAAATGCAAAACGTGAATCTTCACGACATCGATGAAGATTGAAGACGAATTAGGTAAATAATTTTGTTTAAGAAGTTTTTTTTCCTAATAACTTTTAGGTTTTTTCATTACTCCTTAGGTTTAACTAGCCTCTGATCTTTTTTTAATATGTAGTCAATTATGTATTTATATTGTTTCTCAATTTGAGTCAACTATTAATAACTAAATGGGTTACTTTCGGGAAAAATAATTTGTATTTGTATTTGTTAATTCAATTATGAATGTACGCTTACTTCAAATTTTAAAAAAAGACAAAAATATCAAAACCAACCTATAGAACAAAAAATTCAAAATTCTCATTCTTTTTCCTTTTTCCGTTCAATCAAAACGGAATAATAAATACTAATTTCATTTCTATAAGGTTGAATAAATAAAAATTCGATTGACCATTTTATTTGGTGAAATTGCTATGCTCAGTGACTCGTTGGTTTTTTCTTTAGAGTTAGGATTAAAAAAGGGAACTACTAAACGTCGCCCCAAAACTACTTAAATCGCCCCTTGAAATTACCAAATTGTCCTTAACAATAAATTTAATACCCATATCGTCCCGTGTCTTTAAACAAAGTTTTTGACTCAGTTTTACTAACATTCCTAGTACCAACACCACGAAAATGTCTGGTGAAACACCTAGATCAGGCGAAGTAACGAAGGCGGATTTTTTTTCCGACTCGAGCGTCTGGCTAAGACGCTTGTACTATCGTGGAGGCGTCTGGCTAAGACGCCTCCACCATGGTTGAGGCGTCTTAGCCAGACGCCTCCACGATGGTCAAGGCGTCTTAGCTAGACACCTATACCATGGTCTAGGCGTCTGGCTAAGACGCCTCAACCATGGTGGAGGCGTCTTAGCCAGACGCCTCCACGATGATACATGCGTCTTAGCCAGACGTCCCGTTTTTTTTAATTTTTTTGTCAAATTAAAATTATACGGTGTGTTATCTCAAATTATTTGACGTTTCTTTGCAAGTTTTCGGTGGTAACCTGTCGGATTACAATGAGTTTTTTGCAAGTGATGAAGATTCAAAAAAATTCCAGATCCAACATTTTTTAAGATCCAAAATCCCCCGGCGGTAAAACATCCTGACTTACAAATACCACCTTGACAGGTCGTTCGGGGGTCTCGCCGGTGAGGTGGCGGGGGTGGCAAGGGGGCGGCGCCCCCTGGAAATTTTTTGGATTTTGAAATTGTTGGATCTGGAATTTTTTTAATTTTCGGTGTACCGAAGGGGTATCGGTCATCCGAATATAGTAATTATTAACTTATTAATTAATTAATTTAACAATTATCTAAATTTATAATCAATTATCTTTTTAATAAAAAAATAATAAAAAATTACGAGCGTCCGACGGAGCCGTCCCACGTAGGAGGGGGCGTCTGTGCCGTCCCATGGGCGGGGCGTCTGGATAAAACGCCTCCCCCATGGGAGAGGCGTCTTACCCAGACGCCCACCTCCTACGTGGGGCGGCTCCGTCGGACGTCCGTAAATTTTTTTTATTTTTTATTATTTTTTTATTAAAAAGATGTTAAATATTTACCAGATTCGAGTACACTGGGGCGTCCGTTGACTCATTACTGACATCCAAAACATTATTTTTTATGATTATAAGAGGAAGATGAAGAGAGATGTGTGATAGGAGGGTAAAATGTCGCGTTATAGCAGTAGAAATGAGAGAAGGACAAAATGGTAATTTCAAGAGACGATTTAAGTAATTTTGAAACGATGTTTAGCAATTCAGTTAAAAAATGACACCTCCGGATCAAGTCCAGCTCGGGTAGCCGTGTCGTGCCAAGGGGGGCAGCTGTCATGCCGTGCCGGCACGACAAAGCTGGCTAGCACGAGTGCCAGGTTTAGATAATGTATATTCAAAATCCAACACATCATTAAAGTTTCCTCGAAACATGGAAAGCAGAATTCTCAAAATGGTTTCCAGATTCAGACTTATTATGTTCCCTCTCATCCTGCTCTTAAAAGGCATAATCCAAAGGCCGAGGTAACAAACTTACAACTTTTGGAACACCCAGGCTATCAATAAAACAGATACACATTCATGTGCAGAACTTAGCAAACTCATTACATTATATACATATTTACATCGGGCAGCGTCATGTTTAGCTGCACTCCTCGCACACCGGAGCGGAATATTTCTGAAAATAACTTGACCACGTTAACATCAACCCGATGCTCCTAATCTTTTAGAAGCTACAATTCTCTTTAGGGATGATGCTAATCTGAACACAAGTAATAGAGTCGTCCATTTTCGATTAATCTTCCCATGAGCTGGAAGAAATCCAGAGACAGCAGCAGTAAGATCGCCTGGCGACCTGATCCCAAGACTGTCAGGTGGGAAGTAGGAATCGGAGGCAAGAAATAAAGAATGGTCCTCAGCAAATTTGCCGCTGGGCTCAGCATCGAAGAACAAAGAATCAGGATTGTAACCATCACGGCATTGAAAACTACTGAATGCAGATTCCATGTCTCTAGATAGCATAAGACTGCTATCAGTCCGTGAACAGTCTGTCAAGAAAGGAGAGAATATTTGCTGCTGAAAAGTTGGGCTGCAAGAAACCAGGCATATGAGCTTTCTGCGAACTAGAGGTCTCATTAGAGAAATCCACTCCAAATGAAGGTGATTCCGAGGAGTCCAAATGAGTCGGAACGTCTGGACATTCCCTGGGTAATGCCTTTTCAAGAATGTGTACTTTCTCTCCATGTTCAAATGCAAGTTTCACAAGGTTGAGTGCATCTGTCTGATATGAAGTTAGTTACAGAGGGGTGCTGGGCAGAAAAAAGGGAAATACACCCATGTAGGAAAATGAAAATCAAGAGATATACCTTTTGCATATCTGATAGTTCGGCAACAGAAAGGTATTGCTGTTCCAAAAATATGCCCTTCAATTCTCCAATGACATTGAACACTACTCCAATCTTATTCTGGTCATCTTGGTAATTAACATACAACTGTTTGTTTAATACGCATGTCCGAGCATGTTCTTCAGTCACCTCCCACATTTTTGCGGACATACCATTTCCCAAAATCTGGAAAAGAACAAACTCACATTATACAGGGAATTCTAAACGAACATAAGACAATGCCAAGATTAAACATCAGTTACTGCTTTTGTCTATGTACTAATAATCTCCTCCGCTGTGGGGGAACATGAACTTGCCTAGAGTTATCCAAGAACGTATTAACATTTTAGTGCAAAACAATGAAAATGGATTGACCAATTGACATTACACATGTAAAATGGCAACATCAATCTAATATTCGAAGGCTGTCATTTTTGTCCTAATAAAGTATAATATAACATCCTAAAGTTTGCATAGTCCAAGCATAACAAAGAAACCATGGAAGGATGATAAATAGTGGAACGTGAAAACATAGAAATGATCAAGGCAAAGAAGTTAATATGACCAGTAAAATAAGACCACAAACACAAACACTCCGCATGTGTAGGCTGATCTAAAGCTAGACTGGGCAATAAAAGTAAAAATCAAGAATTATTGATTAAGTATACTACTTTTGAAGTTCCACAGGTAAATAAGAGTTGATAGCTATAGAAGAAATTTCATAGATAAAAACAGAGAAAAGAAGAGCTCATACTTCAATGGAAAATGTAATAAACTCCGAGAGCTTGATTCTAGATTTCTAGCTCTGAGCACAAAATAAATTCAACATAAATCATGAACTCAGAAAAGCAACAACAAACTTACTATAAAAAATCTCAGATTAGTTAATTAATAAAACAGTTGTTCAGGGAAGAGGAAATACGTTTCGAAGTTTTGTTGTGTCCATAGAAAGCAATCTTAAAAAGTCCTTCACTGTTTTGATTTTCTCTCGACTCAAACGCTTATGAAAGGCACCATCTTTACCGATCTTCTCCAGACGCCAAACTTCATCATCCAATTTTGGGGGATGATGTTTCTTGTACACTGTGAACATGAAACATGTATTCAAAAGTTCAAGCATGTAAGAACAAACTGGAAACCACGAAAAACAACGATATTAAAAAACCAAATGTAACACAACAAGTGGTATGGATGCAACAAACACCAAAAGGCCCAAAAGATGATACCCAAGGTTGAAAGCAAGAGTCAAACAATCAGCCCCTAAAGACTTCTGATATTCAGGGATTCAGTACATCAATGTTTGAGCACAATTTTTACGACAAATAAAAATTAGTATTGCAACATATGAGTGCACAAAAACAACTGAAGATTGCTGATGCTAAGTGCAACTAGTGCATCTCTTTGTCATATGAAAGCAAAAAATTCCCGCAAAATCTGTTACTATTGCAGTAATAATGTTGAGTATTCTCCACTAAGAACATAATGTCTTGTACTTATTCATGCAAGACGTTGATATTTCTAGGTCATCAATGAAACATGTTGGACCATACATACATGAGATAACCATGATTCTTGTTAGGACATTTAAGAATATGAAGTATCTCTAAATTAATTATTTTTTCCTATTTACATCTAATAGTATCACGAGAAGAACTTGAATGAGCAGGGCACAGACATACCTTGAGCTTGCCTTGTAAATAATTTTAAGTTTTCAACAAACATATGTTCGTTGTTTGAGTTTTGTATTGCCAATATTATGCTCTAATTTCATAAAACCCCTAACACTAACGAAAAAAATAAAAGTACAACATTGTCCTATTATCATAAGAAGAAACAACAAGGACTAACAAACTGACATCTTGTTTCCACAGAAGAAAAGCATTACTGACATATCATGCTTCAATAGAAATAAATGATTAACCATTATACAGTTTCTACGCTATTGTCTTGTTTCAATGAACACTTCAAGAACAAAAACAACTACCAATTAACACATCTTGTTTTCACAAAATGAAAAACATACACCATTAGATTTTAACCGAATGAGTTCTCACTTTCAAGAACTAATGGATCTCGGAAAACAATTTTAGAACATCCCACCAACGAGGATGGAGCTCCAAAAAAATACCAGCGAAGTCAACAGACCTCTAAAGAACTTCTAGTGTGCTTTTTGCACATAGTGGAGCTGTGAGGTGGCCAATGTGTTAAAGATAAGTTACACAATGAGCTAAGCTCTGACATTTATAAAGTTCAAAAGAATTAATCTCATTACAATGAAATTGGATTAAGGCCTCTTAAGAGGTAATCAAGTTACCTACACAACTTCATTACATGTTGATTACAATACCAAAGTCAAACAAACAATGAAATGAAATCAAAAGTGTAATTATATTACCTTTCACCTTTGATTACAGTAAACCTAACATCACCTTTCCAAGTTAATATCCTCGGATGATTTTAAGACCAACTGAACAAGGTTAACTGGGATTGCAACATAGTACACAAATATCAACTTTGGGCAATCTTATGGCCTAAAAACGAGCATAAGAACATCCCCATCTCCATGTGACAATAGTGCACCAAAAGGACCAGTATGGATGTACTAGGACACATTTCACGTATCTATGCACGTTACAATGCGACACGAGTTGTACTCTTGCATTACTACACTGTGGTTCATATGCAATGTTATTTTTAGGCAAATCCTGATATATGAACTCATACATCTCACAAATAAAAGCAAAGCAAAGGAAACAAAAAATTGATACTGTATCGTCTCCTTTGATGAATGGTGTGCAGTCATCTAATAAACTAGTTTTCAATTATAACTCCTGACAAGTAAGGAAAAAGTACAAAATCAATATTGAAGCAATGTTTGAGTTAATGATCAAGTGTCAAGTGTCAATCATGTAGCACTACTACTTAATTGATAATACTTCAATTGCATGCATATCTCGTATTGCTATGCAAAATGATGTTATATAATACATACTTGAAATAAGAGAGAAAAATTAAGTACTCACATTCTCCACGATGATCTTTAACCACAAATTGTTCTGTCAATGCTTCCTTTATTCTTGTTCCATTAAAATGACCACTATCAACTCTTGCCCCTAGTCTAAACTTTCTACACCTTGTCCAGCTTGAATTATCGGTGAATGCCAATTCACTTACTACACAAGTGCCTTGGTCAAGAGTATGCACGGTATCCCCTACAAGGAGTACACGTTTCCCTTCCCTCTCTTTAACAATATTGCTCCTGAATTCAACAAATGTCCAATCATTCTCTTCATTTCCATCAAAATCACCTTCCAGAACTACTACTTCCACTTTTAAAGATGATTCAGGACCACATTTGACAATATCTCCTGTTAGATCATCAACCAACGCTATAGATAATGGCACATTATCCACGCCTTCAATTTTAGTTCCTGTGAAGATGGGAAGAGAAAGCATAGACATAAATCTTAATCGCAAGCTCCTTGAAGATGATGGATATATTTGTTTCCCGCACTGCCTGCAAAATTCCAATTGGATTTATGATACACTCGCTTGGACAAAGGATTTAACTGCATGTTCGGTAATATACAAAGCAAATCATAATGGAGACTTCTCACCTTTTCATGCTATGCAAATGTTTGGCGAATGCCACTTCAACTTCCTCTTTCACCTAATAAAGAACAAGGAAATTGATACAACAATAACAACAACAACAAAGTCTTTCATCCCAAACTAGTTGGGGTAGGCTAATAAGAAAATTAATACTGCTAAGAAGAGATCATTTTCAAAAGTAAGCGGCATAATTAAAAGCCAAATCAATTATGAACTTGCTTAGAAATCTCCTACAACTCCATGCTATCAATATTACCAAGTACTCATATTCATGATTGTGATTATTGATATTCTAATTCAAAATAGGGATACACATGGCTTCAAAAACATAAATTTCTAATAGGGAGCATTTCCTTTTGAGGTTACTGCACAACCTCTGCTATGCGATCAAAGACTCACCATACACCCTGCTCTATAAGTGGTATGCATTGGTTGTTTCAATGGATGTTTCCATTGAAGTTTCCAGGTAAGCCGACTGCTACAGAACTATAGAGTTTCCGCCAAATCTTGTGTTCTAATAAGCATACTATGGTCCTAATATATGCTTTTTAATTGATGACATATATCTCAATGTAACACTCTATATTAAAAAAACATATCCATGATATAATCCCTTTCTTTCATCTTTTTCCCACCTCAGATAGTACTAGAGCTCATGTTAACATAGCAATAGACCCTAGCTCACCTCTATTGGTGTCCACATAGACATCACCACTAAAGGGGGCAAAAGAAGCCCTAAAACCATCAAGAAGCTTTTTTTCAGCCTCATCTCCTTTTCCTTCCATTCATTCAACAATAGTCACCATGCCACCCACAACCACCACTACTGCTATTGCTCCTATTGTTGTTGCTATTGCCTGTTTGTGTGACGTGGCTAGATTTTTTTCCTATGGTGCCTCCCACGTCACTTTTGTGTTCAAATCTCTCTGGACAGAGTAATCACTGTAAAACGCCACGTTTTCTTTTATCTCGCCAGTTTGTGTTACATGGCTAGGTTTTTTCGTCCTAGTGTGTCTTCGGTCTCCCACACCGCTTTTGTGGTTTGTCCTTTAAGGCAGGAAAAGTCATTGTGAAACATCATGTCTTCTACCTCACATGACAGATGGATCAGGGGTTGTATGACACATGGATGTTAGATAGTAGGTTATGTAGGCTTTCGTTTCCCTATGTATGTATATATTTTAAAAAATTTAACACAACATACAAGATCGATTTTCATATTTTCAACATTTTTTATGTAAATAACTTTGTGTTTATTCTAATAACATGCAACCCTACATTTATTAAAATAAACCACAAAAGTAGAATCACACCTAAAGATTCTCTAAATTCTTTTGAAGATCCGGAATTGCGTTGTCCGTTGCGTCATCCACGGATTTGCCTCCGAGTGTTCACCAAACTCTAAACAAGATTAGAGAGAAAGAAGCTAGTCAATCAATCTCTAATAAGGCTTAGAATTTAGCTAATAACCCATCTTCGAGCTCCTGAGATTTCTATCTCCTAAACTCAAAATTAATAAGAGATTTTCGTGGTGATTAGATGAGAGATTCATGAGAGAAAATAATTTTTGCATTAGTATTAAACAAGTAGGATGAGGTGTCCTTTCATAGGCTACCAAAACATCATTATCAAGAGCTATTATTTAGCCATGACCCATTGTTTATTCTCTCCTAAAATTAATCTCTAATTTTCACATAAGCACCATAAAAAACGTTTTAATTAAATCTGGAATTAATCCACCCATGATCTAATTAATCTCTTAATATTCAGGCAGAATCGTTCTGTTCGGTGGACCGAGTATTACTCGGTCAACTGAACCGTTCGGTTTTAACACGTGTTCGGTGCACCGTGAGCGAGACGGTCGACCGATCCCGCATGAGAAAAATTCCCTGGAATATTTGGACGAACCACGTCTTTTACTCGGTCTACCGTTGACCTACCAGAATTTCTCCTGGGACATAGTCTACGGATGACTGTGTCACCTTCGGTCTACCGAAAATACTACTTGCTGGTTGACCGTGCATACTCGGTTAACCGAATCCGATTGTCTAGGCACTCTAGACAATTTCGGTCAAACAATTGTGCTAACCCGTTCCGCATTCGGTTAACCGATCCGAAGATACCTCGGTTGAGCGAACCTTGAACGGTTCACCGTTTTTGACTCCGATTTTGCATTTGTCAAATTTTGGATTTATTTCCAACAAAACTTGATCTTTTAGGGTTTTTAGCAAATTCACATCTTATGTAATATATTATCTTATGTAATATTAAATTATTACACCTCCATAATATATACACCTCATATGAATTTATTATGATTCTAATTATGTCAATTCTCATGACATATTGATTTTAATTAATTAACCACATGTTTCCTATTTTCACATGAAACCCGACACATCATATGAACTTAAAATCAAGCATCTTGTTTCTCAGTTTTGTGGTGTGATCTATAGGAGGATATAAGTCAAATTGGCAGGGATATTAAACACTTAATACTCAAACTATAAGTGGTATCTAACTACACATTATAGTTACCCAATTAACATAGATGTTTTTGTTCCATCCGAACCAAAACACGATCCATTTAGTGATGTAAGTGCACCACTTGTGTCTGTCCCTTGCCTGATGATATTAAGAATATATAAAAAGTAGAAATGTGTCATCTTTGTATTATATTAATTTCTTGATCTCTCTAAGCTAATTATAACTATGTAACTTAACATAAGTTAAATTATGCACATTATAATTTTACATTATCAAATGGCCTAATAATATCATCAATCAATTAAAAGGGGGCAATGATAATAGTTTGACTAGCTATCTTTTCCAGCACAAGTCATGCTCAACCAACTATTGTTTTTATCACTACATTCATTGATAGTTTTTGACAATAATCAAATTAAACACTTCTTGAGTGAAAAGATATAAGTCTCATATCTTAGGATCCAAGACACAGTAAAAACATTAATGACACAAAACACAATTCAATAATGTTTTATTTGTTAGGTATATTGAATATATAAAAATAATCTTTTCTTTTTTTATATACTCGTGTCGTCAATTATTTGTAAAGCTTCAACAATCGATGACTAACACGACAATCTTATCTCGGTAATTAATGTTTCATGTTAATTACCATGATTGTGAATAACTTTTGATTTATGTAAATCATTATCTTTTAGAGCTCTACGGTTAAGGACCAAGTGTCTCTTGCTTAACACTTCCAAAAGACGAATACCATAATGAAGGAACAAAATGCTTGCACATTCAATTCATAATAATTGACATATAAAAGAAAAAAAATTTAGAACGCATTCCTTTCAGGTTAGGCATGTCATATTAAATTATAACGACACCATTGCCTTAAAGCCTCTACACACTAGAGCATAACTCCTATAAAAGTATGCAGCCTAATGCCACTAACTTGGAGAAAGTCGTATGAGAAGTCAAAATGTTTAAATTATGTGTAAAAAATCCGATACACCATTAAAGTATTTTATCTAAATAATTATGAGTTTTCATAGTATAACTCTTGTTGCATCCTATATATTTAAACCATCATGTTTTGTCCTTCCTAGTGTAAAATAATACTTCGGGCATGCTTAGTAGGAGATACTCTCAGACTCTCAGTATATGGAAATGACCATGGGCATGATCTTACAGATACACGACCGTGGCATTTGATCTGCCACTGCCCTTCTTACCATGTGAAAATATTTTCACTTCGATAGAGATTACAATATGACAGAAAGTGGGAAATTAAAATGCAATGAATTTGTTGCTGTTTCTCGTAACCATTATCCTCAACAAGTCAAATAAACTTAGCCCCTTAGGAACAATAAACCTCCTTGTGTACTTTAGAAAGTATTTGAAATGTATTTTGCTTCCACAATTCCCACAATATTTGTCCTGGACTATCTCCCCAAGAATCTATCACTAAGAAATAGATGGCTTTAATATTTTTCATTCTCACTTAAGTCACTTATGAACAATAAACCTCCTTGCGTACTTTGGAAAGTTTTTGAAACTTATTTTGCTTCTGCAATCCCCACAATATTTGTCCACGACTATCTCCCCAAGAATCTATTGCTGAGAAATAGATGACTTTAATATTTTTCATTTTTTCGTTTTAGTGGTTCTAGAGGGCACCTCTAACATTTTGTCATACAAATTTCCTATGTAGGGATTAGGGAACAGAACATGCGTACCACTGCGTAAGGTGGACCCATCACTATTTCCACAAATGTAATGCTTTGTATTGGTATTTGATCTATCTTAAAGAAGCGTTGTGGCCTAGTACCATGAATACCAAAGCTTGGATTTCATAAAATAGCATCTTCTTACAACTCTTCGCAGCAAAGGCTCAAGTGTAGACAGAAAATTCTGAATGGTGTTCCTCCTCATAGCCTCTCTGACCAACCTACATTCGAAAAAAGTTCTTTTTTTATTTTACACAATTAGAATCATCAAGGACATAAATATACATCAATTGAATGACATGAAATATATCTTGGTAAAACAACACAATGTCAGTGAAAAGAACATCAGATGGATCTAAGAAACACAACCATGCCAATCATGGATACTATTGTACATAAACTGAACAGTATCAATGTATATATTGGCAAAACAATACAATTAGATGCTTCTTAGTGACAGTCGGGAAAGAAGAAAAAAAGGCAAAAAAGTAATATAATAATTTAAAATTTGCAAGTACAAGGGTAAACACGTCCATTCAAAGAAATAAAACACACAAGAAGTCGATAATGCCAAATGAGAGCAGAGCTTATATTGTTCTTCAAGTGCTACTGAAGTATCCATATGAATGTGATCCAGTAGAAAAAGTGAAAGCAAACTTCTTTATCTTCAAGTGATTAAATAAGATCGATCTACACCGACAATCAACTTATAATGGGATGGTAAAATGTCAAGATTAATCTTTTATTTTCAAAGGCCATAAGTTAAATAATTTATTATACAAAAACTAAACCCTCGAAACCCAATTTGTCAGTACCATTAAAAAGTGAAAGACAAGAAGTCAGCAAATAGTTATCCATATTTTCTCTGTTCCAGAGAGGTTCCCAAATTCCCTATTTTCTGTAAAAGAAACCAACAAATGTAGAAGAAAATACAGCAAGCAGCGAAGCAATGCCCAATCAACAGATTCAGGAGGAATCTTCTGGGTAACTACTATTTGATTGATTAAGATGTCTCTTGCTTGCTTTTTTGCGCTACGGTCTCTTAACTGTTTGATTGTTACATACAAGTGTTTGTGATTCTATGGTGAAATAATCAAATAAATAATAGATTAAATGATAATTTTTAATTTCAGATTATTTGTCACAAGTGGCAAATAATGGTCAGATTATTAATTGTTGGATATTGCGGTAGCATAATAAATTATGAACTTGGGAGACCCCATAATCAATCTTTTCCCCCTTCAGATATTTTGATTGAACAAAACAGCAGCAATTCAACTAAACATGAAGAAAAAACCAACTTCTTGTTGATAAATCTGCTAATGACCTCAACAAAAAAAGTCACATCAAATTACTCGATCCACACATATTATTTGAACATGAAGCCTGATAATAGTAGTTAAATCCAACAATCAAATCAATTTACCCACATAACTTAGCTTACTTTCACACATACTTCCGTTACAGTCCAAGCCTCATGGGATATAAATAGATAATATAAGAAACCAGGATGGGTTGACATACTTTACCATCATTTACCTCAAATCCTGAACGAATAATGTTTGGAAATGGCTTTCTGAGTGCCTAGGTTCTTATAAAGTTCTATCATAGTATATTTAAACAACTCTAGTGCATCAAAAGAGGAAACTTCGAAAAGGCAAACCACCACTACCAAGTAAAGTCGAGGTTGTGGAGTGAAAGTGAAAGTCATCCAGAGTAAAGGTAATTAAGGGTGAAAGGTCTTGAGGACGTTAGATCGGAAACGGTGGATGGTCATTCTTGTGATAGACACATGCGGCTCCTTTACCCACATGCCCTCTGGTGGTCGATATGGACAGCAAGGTACCGGGCGATTGTTCAGAATATTGAGATCTCGGTGGCTTGTGTCTGGTCTACTTCATTGAGATGGTTGATGGAACGGTGACAGGTTAGCGGGAGATTGGATCCTTCAGACATATCGTGTCTGAGGAGTGCAGGTCAATACCCCGTGATTGTTTGAGCTTGTGGTGTTATTAATGTAGCGTGAGGTTTATTTTGGCCCGGTTTTTCACTGGTGTTGGTGGCCTGCTGCGTCTGTGCGGTAGACCAACTAATTGTTTTTATGTACAGTTTTCCTCATTTATAATATAGTTAATCTTACAAGTCAAAAAAAGTACAAAAATACAACGTTAGTTGTAAGGGTAACTATGATGTGTTGACGTAGACTAGATTAAACGATAAAAGAATTCAGATTGTGTTAAAACTTAAAAATGGCAAATAAAGCTCAGCTTACTATGTGTTGGAATTTGTGGTGGCAAAATGAACTCGGTTGACAGCATAATAAATATTTTCTCTGTTCAGATATTTCAATCAAAATAATTGAAAATTGCAGTAATTCAACTAAACAACCAAAAATCAACTTAATGTCAATTAAATCAAACCTAAGAACCTCAAAACCAAAAACAAAAACCAATCAAATTACCCAAATCCAGGTAGACGACGTTCAAACATGTGGCCTTAATGAAAGCAGATAAATCCATGACAAATGATTTATTCACAGAACTTGTCGTATCCTGACACATGGTTCTGTTACGGTCCATATCATACAGTCCCGCATGCATTATATAGGTAACTGAGATGGTTGATACAACAACTAACTATTGGAGATTAATTCTCTAGGTTCTTATCAAGAAGATTAGTTTTCTAGGTTCTTATTAATTGGTATCATAGTGAATCCTCACAACTCTGATGCAAGTCTGAAATAGCACACTTGAAAAAGACTAACCACCACCATTTCCAAGTTAAGTCACAGTGTTGAAGTGAAATGCTTCAAAGTGAGGTTGTCGAGAACATTAAATCGAAAGCATGACGGATTGTTAGGTTCATACTAGACAAATCCTTCCACATTAGCTAGAAGGGTAACGGCAATGGGTCGATATAGCCTAGGCATTATTGTCTCAACAACTGACTTTTGGGAATGACTTTAACACCCTATTTGTGCACTTGGAAAATGAAAGAAAATGTTTTTCGGTCAAAGGACAATTAACAAAAAATCAAGTAGAATTCAGCTTCCCTTTAACCAACATTTTTTTGTTTGTGCATGTCCGGGGGATTTACTTTTAATATAAAACTTAAATTATTTGACTAGTTCCTCAACCAAATAACAACAACAAAAAAACCCTAAAACCCCGAAAAGAGAACGAATAAAGGAGAAGCAGAGAACGAACTCTCGGAAGGCAGCTCCCTTCTGCCTCTTCTCCCCGGAGTCATCGGACCCCTTGCTGTCCTCCTCCTGCTGCTGCTGCCGCTTCGGCGACATCACCTCCAATCCTCGCTTCTCCCTTTCTCAATTTCTGTCAGTGTCACTGCTGTTTTTTGGTTTCTTTCTAGTTTGGTTTGTGGCACCGAGAGGGGGCACTGTGGATGAGAGAGAAGGGAGAGAACCCAATGTGGGGCCCACCGGAAGCGTGTTGCGAGGTGAAGGCGTGGAACTGACGTCTTGCTTGCTTTTCTTTCCGCGTATTTTGGTTACCCGTTGTTTTTTCCAAGCAGCGTATGTTATATCATTTTCTTAACTTAAATCTAGACCTGGTACTGTATCGTGCCAGCCCGAGAGTCGTACCGGATCTGTGCCCGGATCCGAGAGTGGCTGGGTCAGGTTTTCTTCGTTGGGTACTTGGGTCGGGTCGGGTTTTGATTTATTGATTGTTTTTTTAAAGTTTAAGTAGGTAGACAATTGAATAAACAAAAACACAATTTATTTTTCCCATAATAAGTAATTTATTTATTAGAAATTGTTAACTCAATTCGAGAAACATGATTAAAAAAACTTGGGTAATGAAGAGAGGAGAAGTCGTGAAATCAGCGGTCAGGAGTCTGCTTGTAATTTTAGGCTTCAGGTTTTACCTTAAACTCGACTCGTCTCCACCAAAATCAGTGCAATTAAAAAAAGATTAGAGAAAATTTAGAAGATTGGAGAGATTTGTGTGAAAATAATGAGAGGAGTTGGGGGTTTGTATAGGATAGAGAGGGTAGTTTAGTAATTTAAAAAAAATAAACACCAACGGCACTGGCACTTAAGTCAGCATGACGTCAGCTCCAACGGCTCTGGTGTCGTGCCAAAACGGCACGGCCCAACACCCAGGTCTACTTAAATCCCATCATTTAATTTGTCTAATCTTTGGGTCCATTGGTAGACTCGAAAAGTTATATTTGAGTCCTACCAAATACTTATATAGTTTTTTTTTGTGTCCGATATGAATTTTTGGCTTTTGAAAATTTGTGATTAGAACTAGATGTTGTACGTTTGTGTTTGTTTTGATAATGTAATCCTACCTAGCTTTTAGTTACCAAAGTTTTGGAAAAAGTTATTGGAAGTTGGTGTTCTGTTAACCAAACTTTATTCGATTATCCGAACCATTTATATAGACCAAGCTTATCTTTTTGTTTCAGACAATCGTTCGACAATCGGTCGACCAAACCTGTGCAGATTTCTACCTGAACTCAGTTAAATCTTCTTTGTCATTGGTCCAAATTTCACCAACTCTCCTTAACACCTTTATTTACTTTAAATTATAAAAGTCTCATTTAAGAGACACAAACATATCACACAACTTGCTCAAATCATTAATACTCTTTGTGCTCTCGGGTTCTCAAACTTTCAAAGCTCCAACAACTCTCAAACTTCATTCAATTCACTCCAAGCCCAATTCAAATTATTTGAGTGTATTCAAGTTAGAGTTCAATCACTTTCGTCAGATTATATAGTATTGTAAAGCTTCGAGGAAGCTCCCTCTCGGGTTGTGAAAGGAGAATCAAGTAATGTGAGGGTATTTGCAACCCTCTTGGGTTGTGAGAGGAGAATCAAGTAATGTGAGGGTATTTGCAAGACTCAGATTGTAAGAAGGTTTATCTTCCACCTGGAACGAAGAGATTAGTGAATACTCGAGTAGGAATCGGAGGATTGATCGAAACTCGAGGAAAGGACTAGATCACGGTAGTGTAATCGAACCTCTGTAAAATCTCTAGAGTCGACATGTGGTTTACAATTTCCTCACTCCCTTTTAGTTCCCCATATTGTATGGTGCCTTTTTGGTTGATTTGTTCTTGCATTTTCCTTTACCTTTGGCGATCTTTTTACTTCCACCATAAATGGCTAGGACATTCTTCTCCCTGCCTTTGTCTATATCAACTTCAGCAGTTTTGAGAGCGTTATGAAGCTCCTCAAAACTCACCCCATGCTCATGGTAATGCATGATGAAGTCCTTGTAGGACGGGGCTAGAGGGTCAAGAATCAGATCATCTCCAATGTCCTTGGGCCCCGAAAAAGAGAGTTTTTCTAACTTCTCAAGATATCCTTGCATTGTGAGAAAATGCATGGACCCAGATGTTTCATCCGCTATGTGGCACCTTGTGAGCTATGGTGGTCTTATAGTGCTATCCATAAACATCATACAAAGAGCTTCCATGGTCTTCTTGAGGTTTGAGTCCAAGTATTTCACTTGAAGCGAGTCACCCATGGAGGCAAGCATGAGACCGTGAACTTGGTTCTTTTGGCCTTCCCACTTTGCTACAGTTCACACTCAACATCGTTTGCCTTCTCACTTAATTTTGGGATTTCATCATCCAAAATATGAGACAATTTTTCAAACTTTAACACAATGCTGAGCTTGATTTTCCAACTATTGAAGTTGGAGTGATCATTGGCTAGCGGATGTTTCTCAATCATGGATCGCACAATAGGTTGAATGTTGGACATGCTACAAAACAATTTATAAGGTTTTATGTTTATAAAATTTGTATTACAAATAAACAAATATGTCCATAATTGTAGTCATCCAAGATCCTATCATTTATGTCATAAACTCAATGTAAGAATTTTTTTCTAATCATAACCATTTTAAGACTTTTGTGTTTTTCAAGCTCTTATGATTCTTGTCGTTTTAATTAAGAGGGAATTTGTTGAATCCTCCTAAGAAAAACTTTCTTTCTCAAAACCGAATGAGGGCTCAAATTTTATTAAGAAACCTTATTTCATTTAATACGAGAAATGATTGTCTATTGTATCCATGAACAAAAACATTTGGTGTTCAATAAGGGTGAAACTCATTTTATGTATTTATTGATGGCCTAACAATGACTATCCTGATATCTCCCACTATTTTCAAAGATTGAGGAAAATATCTCCCCTAAGGGCGAGCGGAATATTTATCGATCGATGACTTCAAGTGGATGAAATAAGAAAGAAAGATCTTCTTAATATTTAGTTTGGAGAATTAAACAATTCATATGTGACACTAGAATTTAGGTAATCATATATGTATCCATTCATACATATCCTAATCATTCAATCACATACAAACCACGTACATAAACATAAAATAAATTCATTCATTGGTGTGAGTTTATATGTTCCCATGTCTTTGACCTTCACTTTTTCTTCTTGCACCATAGATGTAAAATATTGCACAATATTTAAACATGCATCTCCCAATTTGAATATTATCAAAATTAAATTGGCTAGTGCAAATTCTATTTAAAAGTCATCTATTATGCATGCATACAAAATAAAATATTTTTACATGTACATCAAGTCTTGTGATTAATTAATAAAAAACAACTTTATTTATTACACAAATGAACTACATATCATGCATTCACATATGACTTTGATGGGAACATATAAACTCACTTATCCATGCAAAAAAGAATAAGTGCAACAATTTGTACATATGCTAGTTTATACTATTTAGTTGATCCTTCATCTCTCAATTAAATAATTCAAGAATCATTTGAAATCTTCTAAAGTAATTCAACCATTCAAAGTTCAAGATATAAAAATATTTTAACCAAAGTTTACCATTCACGTCTTTTGTTTTTGTTAATTCCAAGTAAAATAATCATTTAAACAAAACGAATATTCCACACAATTAGACATAAGTCTATAAACCCGATTCCTATATTCATATGACGTGTTTTAAAACATTTAAAACTCTCAAGAGAATAATTGGAATCAAAATTGACGAATCATTCCTAAATAAGGCATTAAAAATAACTAAAATAATTTAATTACTCAAATTAAAGGATCTTAATTGTACATCATTTTACAATATTCTAAGAATGTCTTATTTATAAATTCCGAATTAAAACAATTAAAACGAAATTATTTGTGCCTCCGAATCTTATCTAAATCGAAGACCGATTGCTGGATTTTCCAGAACAGTCATGTTTTCACGATTTTTGTTTCACTTTAAAGATCAAAATAAATCCATTGATCTTAGTGATTAACTTATCTTCTAACATTACAAACTAATGTAGAAAAATAAGAAACACAAAAATCTAAGATTCCAACTTGATGCATCTATCAAAATGCCAAAAAGGGCTAAAAATGGCAAATACATAAACTACTTAATTGAGAGATGGTAATTAAACATTATTAAATAACCTAATTATTGAAAATATGAAGAAAAGCTCTGATACCACTTTAGGATTTCGTCCTTATGCTTGGGTATATATTTTTTATACACAAACAATATCGTTTGTTTCATATTTACTCAATAATTATGTTAAAACTGCTTAAATCATTTTAATAGAATGTATTCTACATAATATAAAATGTATAAATTAGATCATACCTAAAAGGATTGTCAAACCCTTTTCGATAATCCGGAATCGAGTTGCACTTGAATCGCCCTAGTAGTTCTCTCCAAGTGTTCACCAAACTCTAAACAAAGATTAAAGTGATTGAAGCTAGCCAATCAACTCTAATGCAAGGTTAGAACCTAGCTAATAACCGTTTTATGCCAACAAGAATTTAATCTCCAACAATTAATTAAGAGTTTGATGGAGGGAAGGAAGGAGAAAATATGGAGACTAGAAGAATTTATATTAATTAACAAAATGGAGGATGAGAGACATATTTACGGGGCATTCTCTAAACCACATAATGTGTAAAACCACCTACAGATGATCAATGTTAATTTCTCATCTCCACCAATCATATTTTGACCCATTATCCTCTAACCAAACACATAGGTTGAATCCATCCATTAATTTAGCAACCACCTCTAAATTAATAAATTAATAAAAGCAAAATGCAGGGTAAAAAGGTCGACCGAACTGTCTAACCGGTCGATCGTTACATTATCATGAGAAGTCTCTGATAATTTGGTCGGACTGAGTTTCATGTCGGTCGACCGCTCCCTTACCAAGAAAGCTCCTAAAAATTTCGGTCAACGAAGTACTACGTCAGTCGACCCCTCCCTTACCAGGAAAGCTCATGATAATTTCGGTCGCACTGCATGTACAACCGATCGACCATTTCCGATTTGAAAAGAATTCGGTCGACCGGTTCCCGAAAAATGGTCAGTTGTTTCCCTCTGTTTTTGCCTTTACAAATTTTGGACTGATATCCAATATAATATGAGCTTTGGAGTTTTAGCAAATTCATATGTTGTAATATTTAGGATCACATTATATTATGTAATATATTATCATATATAATGTCAAATATCATACCCCATAACATATATATATCTCATATAAATTTATTTGTTATTTTAACTATGTCGTTATTACGACATATTAATTTTATCATTTTACCATATGTATATTATTTCATATCACATGAAATTTAATACATCTCATAAAATATAAAATTATATTTCTTGTTTTTCAGTTTTGTGGTGTGACCTATAGGAGGATCTAAGTTATGTTGGCAATGATATAAACACTTTATATCGTAAACTATATAAACGATATCTAGCTACACATTATAGTTACCCAAATAACAAAGATGTTTTTATTCGTTGAACAGAACACGATCGATTTAGTGATATGAAGTAATATCACTTGTATCTATCATTTGTCTCATGATATTAGGAATATTATACCAAGTAGGAATGTGTCATCTTTGTATTATATATTCATTTTTTGATCTTTTAAGATAATTATAAATATGTAACTATACATAATTTACATTGTGTGCACATTATAATTTCGTTTTATCAAGTAGCCCAATAATATTATCACTCAAGTCAAGATGAGAAATGATAATCTTTTGACATATGAGATTTTCCGGCACATCATATATAACCAAGTAATATTTTTATCACTATACGTAATGATAGTTTTTGATAATAATCAAATTATACATTTCTCATGTGAAAAGATATAGGTCTCATTGTTGGCTTTTTGGCATTAATCTATGTTTTGATGATTTAATCAACCTAATCTTAATTATGATCAAGTAGAGTAGCACACATGTTGCATTGCATATATATTGCTTTGTGCTAACCTCTACAGGTGATCAAGACTCAAGGAAGAAAGGAAATCAAGTCAATACATGTAATCAAGCTCATTTGAAGACATGTATTTTGTATTTCTTTGAGTCTTTAGGAACTTTGTGTAATTGAGCATACTTGAGCTAAAAACTACTCAACCACACACTAGGTTCCCTATAGAAGTCACACACGAATTTTCACATTATTTGGACTTCAATAGATCACTCAAACTTAGACCGGAAAACACTAAACCTGAACCCAAACTGTCAGCCCACATTCGGTTGACCAAAACAGACCGTTCGGTCGACCGAGTGATCAATTATTCTGTTAGTGTTTAAACTGCCTAAGTTTGGTCGACCGTCCAGACCTTTTCGGTCGACCGAGTCCCATGTATTTTCCGGCTGTTTGTTTTGTCGTATATACCCAACGGTCGCATTCGTATCAACCAAAAATACCCGAAATACATTTCATGTATCGGTCGACCGAGGACCTTGTTCGGTTGACCGAATTTATGTCTCTTGACAAACCCGAATCTCCTGTTGGAATTCGGTCGACTGAAGATCTTGGTTCGGTCGACCGAATAGAACTTTGTTTGTCAACCCCAAACTGCCTAGCGTGAATCGGTCGACCAAACCCTATTCGGTGTTCGACCGATCACTTAAGTGTACCTTAGTCTCAGTGTTGGGCGATCGACCGTTCCTTAACCGGTCGACCGAACTGGGTACAAAACTGCCAAACGGTTGTCCTACTATCTCTTGTGTGATTGGTGATGTGTCCATACATCGAACTTTATTGGACCTTGGTGCATCTGTTAATCTTCTGTCATATTCTGTCTACATCCACCTCGGTGTTGGAGACCTCAAACAAACAAAAATCACTCTTCAATTGGCTGATAGGTCTATGAAGAAACCGAGGGGTGTGGTGGAAGATGTGTTGATCAAAGTGGGAGAGTTCATTTATTCAGTCGACTTCTTTGTTTTGGATACTGAACCTGTGCCAAACCCACTTGGACAAATTCCTGTTATTCCGGGGTGACCATTTATAGTGACTTTCAATGCCTTGATCAATTGGCGCAATGGTTTAATGCGCTTGACTTATGGGTTACTTCTGGGCCACATGCTCTTCATTCTGTATCTGCTGAGGACCCCATGTGGGTTAAGAATCAACCACTTGATACCCTACATTTCAAACAACCAGACAGAGGTTCACCTCTCGTTCATGCCTCCTATCTTGCTCACTCTCAAGAGGCATCAAACGACCACAACGCTTATAAGGGTATCAGGTGGTCTAGCAATTCTACTTTGTATGTTGCGAGCTCATGCAGGTGCATTTTTGGCTCGAGAGATGGCGGGTTGCCATTTGATGTCCCTTGACATATGAAGATGGGAGCCCATTTTTGTACATAGTTAAAAAAAAAGAAAAAAGAAGAAAAAAGAAGAAGAAGACTCATTCAGTGAACATTGATTGTTGTGGGCCCCAACCCTTGTGTATTTGGGCCTCATTTCTTTCACGTATTTGTATCCCTTCTTTAGCATCTCAAAGGTTTTGAGGAAATTCGGGTTTGTGTCCATCAACATGACCTTGAACTTCCCTTTGTACTTCATGTTGGTGAGATCTTTTCTTTTTCATGCATAAATCCATGTAGTTTCATGCTCCCATTCATTGAGGACAATGCATAAAGTTGGTGTGGGTGGTATTTTGCGTGTGTACATAGTCAAGTCTTTTTCCGTTGATTTTATTTCTTTTATGTGTATTGTTAGGGGGTGTTTTCACGTTTGTACATAGTTTGTGCGTCTTTTTATTTTTATTTCATTTTCTTTTGGTTGTACTTCTAGGGTCATGTTAATGTGCCGCATTTAATATCAATATATCTGCTTGTCGTGATCCTTGGGTGACTTGTCTTCTTTTGCTTGCCTAGTGCTTTAAAATTTTCACATTTCTTTCAAAATCTTCATGTGTTTGCGAAAGAAAATGTTTTGTGGATTTTGCATGTGTTTAGCATATGCAAAACCATTGTGAGGCAAAGTAAAAAGAAAGCTCCCAAAATTGTCTTGAACTTGATGCATTAGGATATCTAGTATAGTGGCTTTAGGACTTATCTAGTCGTTAAGATGTACCCCGGTTTTCCCTCGGGGGGCTAGTAATCATAGGGTTTCAGTACTCAAACAATTAAAGAAGTCCACCCTGAACCTAGTGAGTCAATAATTCGTCTTTGTTAATTTAAGGAAGTTTGTTGTTGTCAAGGACCCCTTTAAATCTTGTTGTGAGACATTAAGTGTAGGGATTTTTGTTCATGTGTAGATAAGAAATAAGTGAGTAGGTGTTCTCTCTTCTCGCACGGCTCCTATCACTCGGGAAAGTAGGTCTGAGGGGACTTTGTGCCTGGTGCTTTCGAGTCATCTGACTTGGGATGCGCCGACCAAATTCTCGTTACACGGGTGGTAGGGATTGCCCTATGTGGAGATTTGGGGAAAGGTGTACATGATAGTGTAAGTCCTCATAGGCAATGATGCATGAAACCTGACCCTGGGAGAATGAAGTTCCAACTAATAAAAAGAAAAAAAAGGTAATGCAAATAAGAACCATAATGGACTTTACACTTTGTATCACTTGAGGATGTTGAGGTTGTCCATGTCTTTCACGTAAGCCCTTATTTAACTTGCATGAATGGTTTATTAGGCTAGGTGTATGGACTGAATACCTATATAGAGTCGGCCCGTATGATTACCGCATCCAATAATCGATAAAAATGAGTCCATCGAGTCGAGTTTCTAGATTGAATAATGCATCTATGTTAGGATTTTGTGGGTATATCCGCTGAAAACCGTCAGGAGACAACACTCCTCCTCCTTCGCGACAAGGAGGTTTAATGGGTTGTTGCACGTGCTAAGTGCAACCGTGATTCCTACGAAAGTGAGTTAGGTTTTCCCTGTTTCTCATATGTTTTTTCCCTTCTTTCATTTTTCTCTTTCTTTGTTTTGCTCGGGACTAGCAAAAGTTAGGTGTGGGGTATTTGATTGACATCATTTCATGCATATCTTTGTGTCTTATATCTATTATCTTTCACCCAAACAATGCTATGTAACGAGTTTAATGTTTAGTTTTCAGGAATAAGTAGGTTTGAGAAGGAGAGACTCTAAAAGGACCTAAAAGGAGGAAAAATGACTGAGTTGAGAGACTCGAGGACTAAGATGCAAGATCAAAGGACCTGAATGCAAGATAGAAGGATCAATGAGCAAACAAGAATACTCCACACCATCATGGGGAGTATTTTGGCAATTCTATTCGGGTCGGAGCCAAGAAGCGAAGTAGATGCATCAAAGACCAACAAATACATCCAGAAAATCCCCGAAGAAAATCCAGAGCGATCCGAACACAGTAAACCGCTAATTGGCGGTCTCTTTTGGTCCAGATCCGCTAAGATTTATGTGGGGAGTGTATTAGAGTGTGTTTAGTCTATTTTTGGTATTTGTTTAGTCCTATACCGGGGGATTGTCCCGGATTACCTTTTTCTATGGCTATAAATAGAACTCTCCATCCTCTCTTGTACCCCATCTCTCTCTTGGTGGCCATCCTCTCTACTAGGAGTTCAAGCCTTGAAGCAAAAACCCTGGTGGAGAGAGGCTACTTGTAATTGAGTGAGTAATAATAGATGTTTTTCGTTAGTTATGTTGTTTGTTTCTTAGTTTAATTTCCTTTTCATATACTTGCATGCTTCTTTTGTTTTATGTCCTTTTAGTTTCTTTAATATTTCTTGTTTGCTTAGTTTAGTTTCATTTTAGTAGAATGTTTCATTTCAATGTAGGTTGTAGTGTAATGATAAGTGAGTAGTTTCATCCCTATTTGGGGGTGGAGAAATGTGTGATATGATCGTGTGGTGTATTAGGTGTGTGTTATCTTAATCCTTTGAGCCTTATATGATTTCCATAACCATCTAATGGGATTTCACTCTTGTTTTTGATATGTTAATGCTCTTGAATGAAGCTTAGCTTATGCTTAGATTAGTGGACCTATTTTATGGGGAATGATAATGTGAAGATATGGATGGAATTGATGAAGGAAACATGATTTGTAGTTACATGTACTCTTGTTGCCTTTACCTTGGTTAATGCCTTGTATGTTTTAATGATAATGTGCTATCTTATTTCATGTGGAGGTATAGTAGGGTCTAGTCTTTATACATGAGTTCATTTAGCTTCATTCCAATTATTGTCTTGCATGTTTTAATGATATTGTGTTATCTTAATTCATGTGGAGGCAAAGTTGGATGTAATTTTATGATTTTCATGCACTACATATTGTCATGAGATTGAACACACACACACACACATCTTTGTATTCACACTCTTTTCTCTACCCCCTTTGGGGTTTAGCTTTATTGCTTATTTTCCATTTACTTTCGCATTGTAGTGTAGATCATAACTCTTTTCTCTCCTTTCTTTCCCACTCACCTTCGCACAAACTAAAGTCGACACACCTCCCTGTGGATCGACCCGTATTTGCCACCACTTCAACGCGGCCGTGCACTTGCGGTTAATTAAAACATATCAATCATGTATCTTACACCAACTCATACTCAATTAACTCTAACGGCTATATTCTCTCTAATGCTTATAAATAGAGTTGTAAAACACATTTTAATACAACTCTCTCACACATATTTGCCTCATACATTAGAGAGAAGATCCAAACACTCCAAGCCTCAAACCTTCCACACTTTAGTCGTAAATCCAATCTCACTCAAGTGTGCTCAAGTTTAGAGAGTGTTGTTCCACTCAAGATTTCGTTTGTAAAGAAGCAAGGACTTCAGTGAAAGCCCAAAGTGTTTCTCTCGGATTGTGAGAGAAGAAAGTCAAGCTCACGAGGGTGTTCGTGGAGCTTGTTTTGTAAAGGCGTTCTCTCCCAGCCCGGAACGGGGAGTGGATAGTGAAGACGCAAGCGGAGCTTGAAGTGTCGAGCGGAGCTTGCAAGAGAGGACGTAGGCGGTGGCTGAACCTCTGTAAAAACCCTCGAGTCTGTTGTGGTTTGCATTATTCCTTCCTTACTTGCTTGTTTGTTTAAATTCCGCTGCGCATAACTTGATCGATCAAACAAGTGGGTAATTAGCTTAAAAGTGATTAGAATTAGAGACCCTCACGATCCTACACTCATATCTTAGGATTCAAATACACAATGAAAACTTTAATGACACAAATACAATTCCAAAATGCTTAATTTACTAGGTCTATTCAATATATAAAAGTAAACATTTTCTCTTTTATATACTCATGTTGTTAAATACTTGTAGAACTATAATATCTTTTAACCAATATGACAATATTATCTCGGTAATTAATGTCTCATGTTAATCACCATGATTGTGAATTAATTTTGATTTATGTAAATCATTATCTTGTAGACATCTACGGTTAAGGACCAAGAATCTCTTTCTTAACTCTCCTAAAAGACGAATACATTAATCAAGGAACAAAATGTCTATACATTCAATTCATAACAAAAGACATATAAAATAATACTTTCAAAACACACATTCTTTTCAATTTTCACCCTTTGAGTCTTAGATCCACAGTACAAGTATTGACTCTAGGGGCATCATACGATACATCATTGATTTAGTTGTCTGACTCGAGACATACCTAAATATAGTCATTTAATTCCTTTGGTCTATTTTGTCTCTAACCCTGGTTTCTTGTGAGCTTTTTAATGGACCTTGATTCTTCAACATATATCAATTCTTACACTCTCTTGCTCAAAACTCTCATGCTTCCACAATCTCATACTTCACTTACTTGGAAACAATCAATATACACTTCATTCAAGGTTTTAAGACTTCGGATCTACAAGTCACATTCGGGTTGTGGGAGGAGATTGATTCCACGAGGGCAATCTAGACTCAGAGTCTCCTTAATGTTGGTCTCTGCCTGTGCACATATATCAGATAGTAGACACACGTACTAGGTTCAAGGTTTGAGCGAGACTAGATTGCGTGGAGATCAAACCTCTATGCATTGGGACTCTTTTTAGTGGTTTTCCTGTCTTTTACTTAATTGCATTTCAATTATGCAAGTTTATTGATAGATTACTTCTCAACAACCAATGTAGTCTAAATTGGTGTTCTTTACTCATTAATGAACTTTGTTTTCTATATTATGACTGAGCATGTTGAAAACGATTATCACTTTGATCGGGAAAAAGGTGGCTTCAAGCGTGTTGATCACCAAGTTTTAGGGTTGTAAATGGGGGAGGTTTAACCCACAAACCCACCCCGCCCTGCCTAATGCAGGTAGCGGACAAAAAAAACGTGACCCGCCAACCCGCCACCAACATAACCCGCCTAATAAGCTAGGCGGGTTGCAGTTTTCTCGCAACCCACCCCGCATAACCCGCATAGTTTGAGATATTCATAATTCTTGTATAAGGTCTTCTGTTGTTGTGACACAATTCCACATCCCAATACTTTTTTTGGAGTTTTTTGTTGGTTTTGGGTATTGTCCTTTTGTGTAGTTAACTTAATTTTGGTCGACTTTGTGGTTTTGTTTAATATTCTTCAAGATGTAACGATATTTGTATGTGAAACACCAAAAATACTTTATTTTTAATGAAGGAAAATGTCTAATAAGTTCAATCTTAAGGTCGGTCATATTTCATTTGGTCCATGTTCCGTGTTATTATTTAAAAGAAGCTATACAACATCATTAAATGTGTGTGTAAGCAAATTTTATTATAAAGTAACTACACTACATCATTAAATTGAAAATGCCCCGCCTAAGCCGCATAACCCTCCCCACCTATTCCACCCTTAGGCGGGGTGGGTAGTGGGTTTTTTTTATTTTTGTCCCGCCCCGCCAACCCGCTTAACTTATGCGGAGCGGGTAGCGGTAGGGCAAAAACCCGCCCCACCCCGCTTACACTCCTACCGAGTTTGTTCCTTTTACATTTCAACTTGCAGGTATATATGTAACGTCCTCAGAACAGCGGAAAATTTAAAATTTAAAACGTACAATCAAGTGAGGACATTACGAAAAGACATACACACAGGTGCACCAATATAATATATATATATATATATATGATCGAGTTTACAAAAGAATGTGATTACATCAAAAGCTCGTAAATAGAAAATATACATATGTAATCACAACCACCTCAGAAGGAAGGAAAGCAGGATCCGGTCCCGAGCGCCTCCTCCGCAGTCACCAACCTCCTAACGCCGCTCTCGGCCTGAAAAGCAACATGACTATGCCTGAGTTTCTATAAGGAAACCCCGTATGCCAAACCCTAACACATGAATAGACAATGAATACGAAAAACCATAGAAAGACACAAGCTCAACCACTGAAAACCACCAACAATTGCCTCATTCACCGGAGCCACGATTTTGCCTCATATACCGGTGCCACGGTTTGCCTCAATGTTACCGGAGCCACGGTTTTTCATCGCTCGCCGGAGCCACGACTTTGCCTCATTCGCCGGAGCCACGACAATAACAATCACAACCCTCCTTAACGTGTGACCACTGATCGCTATAGGGTCGGCATGTCCTTCCGTCGCCCCAAAAGGGTCGGAGAACCCGTTGCCTTCTAGCCAATCAACGGCAACAACCAAACACCAAATTGTGTAAAAACAGTCGAACAAAAGTAGTCCTTCGGTCGACCGAATCCTCACCTAGAGAACTAGCCCAACCAAAAAACCCGCTCATCGGTCGAATGGCAAAAGGAACCCGGTCGACCGAAAAACACCAGTAAGAAAACCATTTTCGCAAACCACGATAAAACGGTCGGACGACCCAAAACTTCCGGTCGATCGAAAACCTCCAGTAGAACTCACCAACAATCCACACTATTCGGTCGACCGAAACAATACATCTAGTCGACCGACCATTAAGTTAATAGGTGGTCGACCGTTTGGATGGTCAACGCCCCAGCCGACCTACGATAGTACTTTCGGTCGACCGGCAAAGGGGTCCCGTCCGACGGAAAGCACCCAGAGCCTCCATCTCTCGCTCAAATTGCACAACCGGTCGACCACCCCAAAGGTATCGTTCGACCGGTGCGAGGGATATTGCCCAAAATACACTATAACCGGTCGACCGAACCCAAACTACCGGTCGACCGTTTATAGTGTAGAAAACGGTTGTGCAGGTCCGACGAGCCAATCAGCCTACCGTCGACCGCTCCCACCCCCACACTAATAATAGGTGAGCGTAAAAGCAAGCTTGACATACCTTAAGGCTTGAAGAAGCCCTTGAAGAACCAACGGCGAGCGTCTCCACGCAACTCGTCGCAACCAGAGCTTCCCCAACGAACCCCACACGAACGACGATCTACGCTCCTCCACTGATTCCGACTGCGACCTTGTGCTCTCCGATCTCCACGCGACGCCATCTCTTCACTTGTTGCTGAGAGAAACGAGTCGAGATAGAGAGAGAGAGTGAGTTAGTGAGTGAGATGAGATGAGATTGAGAGAGAGAGAGAGAGAGAAAAACCAAGCCTTTATATACTCCTCCCACAATCGATCTCAGCCGTCCATCTCAATCCTCCTGTAATCCACCTCCTAATCACAATTAAAACATTAAGCAAGGTTAGGATATAACAATTCATCCTCTTTAAAAGAATTTCACCCACGAAATTAAATACAACGCCTACCAAACAACTTCGGATACAACTTCCGGACCTCTTCCTCAACCTCCTAAGTAGCCTCTCACTCAGAGTGATGCTTCCACCTGACCTTGACCATCGGAATAGTCCTCCTCCTGAGCTGGTGCTCCATCCGATCCACAATCTCTACCGGTCTCTCCTCAAGAGACAAATCCTGCTGGATCTCTAGAACCTCAATCTGGATCACATGAGAATGATCTGCTACGTACTTCCTCAGCATCGAAATGTGGAAGACGTTATGAAGACCCGAAAACTGTGGCGACAGCGCAATCCGGTAGGCGAACTCTCCAACTCGGTCTAATATCTCAAACAGCCCAATATACCTCAGGCTGAGTTTCCCCTTCTTCCTGAATCTCATCACCCCACGCGATGCTGATATCTTCAGAAAGACATGATCTCCAACCTCAAAAATCAGCACACGCCTACGCCGATCCGCGTAGCTCTTCTGCCTGCTCTGAGCTGTCGCTAGTCTTTGCCTGATCACGTCAACTTTCTCAGCATACATCTGCACAATCTCAGGCTCGACTAACTGTCTCTCGCCTACCTCACTCCAGCATACCGGTGACCTGCAAGGTTTCCCGTACAAAGCCTCGTACGACGTCATCCCAATACTCGCATGGTAGCTGTTGTTGTAGGCGAATTCAATCAATGGTAAGTGCTCATCTCATTGCCCTGCCCAATCCAGAGTGCAAGCTCTCAGCAAGTCCTTTAATGTCTGAATAGTCCTTTCGGACTGCCCGTCTGTCTATGGATGAAACTTGTACTGAACTTCAGCCGAGTTCCCAGAGCCTGCTGCAAACTTCCCGAAAATGTGGAGGTGAACCTCGGATCTCGATTCGAAATGATACTCACTAGCACCCCATGCAGTCTGACAACCTCCTCGATATACAGCCTCGCCAGACCCTCCAAAGGTAGAGTAGTCCGGATAGCCAGAAAATGTGCCGACTTGGTCAGTCGATCGACTACAACCCAAATCGTGTCATGGAAGCTCTTCGTCTTCGGCTACCTGGTGACGAAGTCCATCGTCACATGCTCGCATTTCCACTCAACTAGCTCTGTACTCTGCATCGATCCCGCTGGTCTCTGGTGCTCGATCTTAACCTGCTTGCAAACCAAGCACCTAGCCACAAAATCAGCAACATCACGCTTCATCCCTCTCCACCAGAAGTTCCGTTGCAGATCCTTATACATCTTCATACTCCCCGGGTGAATGGAATATCTCGCTTGGTGTGCCTCCTCCATGATGACATTCCTCAGCTCATCAAACTTTGGCACCCAAATCCGACTCCTGAACCTCAGACCTCCATCTACTCCCACCGTGAAGTCTGATCCATCCCTAGCAGCTGATTGTAGCAGACTCGTCAATTCTTCATCCCCGTGCTGAGCCTGAACAACTCGACTGACAGTCTGTGGTTCCACTCGAAGCCCCACAATCACTGCCCCCACTGAGCTCTCTTTGAACGGCCTCCACTCTAACAATGTCTTGAGTAGACTCCACTCCCGAATGCACAAACTCGCAGATGACACCTCTACTTTCCTGCTCAGTGCGTCTGCAACTAAATTCGCCTTCCCCGGATGATAGGAGATGGTGAAATCAAAATCTTTAATCAGCTCGAGACATCTGCGTTGTCTCATATTCAGCTCATTCTCTGAAAACAAGTACTTCAGACTCTGTTGATCAGGTAAGACTTCAAACTGCTCACAATACAAATAGTGACGCTAGATCTTCAGAGCATGAACCACCACTGCCAACTCTAAATCGTGAGTGGGGTAATTCTTCTCGTGCACCCTTAGCTGCATCAGTACGCATCCCAAACCAACGCCTGAAGCGTCGCTGTAAAGCACGAAACCTCCGCTGCACTGGGAAGATTCAGAACTGGAGCAGTCGTCAACCAACTATTCAGTTCCTGGAAGCTATCCTTGCACTTCTGAGACCAAACAAACTTCACTCCTTTCTGTGTTAGCGCTGTCAGAGGTGAAGCCAGTCTCGAGAAGTCTTTGATGAACCGACGGTAATAACCCGCCCATCCAAGAAAACTCCTAATCTCAGTCACACTCGTCGGGGCTCTCCACTGTGTCACTGCCTCGACCCTTGCTGGATCCACTGATATCCCAGCTCCCGATACTATGTGCCCCAAACATGCCACACTATGAAGCCAGAACTCACACTTCGGAAACTTGGCGTACAACTGCTGATCTCTCAGAATGCCAAGTACAATCCTCAGATGCTCCCGGTGCTGCTCTATATCTGGTGAATAAACCAAGATATCGTCCACGAAGACAATCACGTAACGGTCGATGTACCGACTGAATGTCCTATTCATTAAATCCATAAAAGCTGCAGGCACGTTCGACAACCCGAACATCCTATTTATCTATGCCAAATTCTATCTCTCTGGGTGGCGGCAAAGCAGTGATCTCTGAAAATACATCTAGAAAATTCTGGACCACCTCAATCTCCTCTAAAGTCTTCACCTCAGGATCTGAAACTAATAAAGTGGTCACAAAAGCTCTGCAACCCTGCTGAATCAACTTCTGAGCTCTAACTGCAGAAACCACCAACCGACCTCCTCTGTCATTCATCCCCCTTATCAGCAGATCAAGCAAACCATGACTCGGAATCAGAATCTTCTTATCCCGGCATAAGACTCGAACATCGTACTAGGACATCCAATCCAACCCAAGTATAACATCAAAGCCTACCATCGGTAGTAAGACCATGTCAACCGGAAATTCCTGGTCTCCCGAAGCAATCGTGGCGTCGGGAAGAAATCTCCCCACAGTGCCCCAGTGGTGTGCTGACTTCCAAAGTGGCAGTCAACATCGTAGGGGTAAGGCCTAACACACTCCCAAACTACTCAGAGATAAACGAGTGTGTGCCCCCAGAGTCGAACCATACCCTAGCTACCAAATCATCAATGAGTAGCGTACCTTCCACCACCGTGCTGGCATCTCGAGCCTTCTCTTCCTCGATGGTGAACACGCGTCCGACTCGCTTCCCCTGCTGGGGTGGTGCTGCTAAACGACTCAGTCCAGCTCCACCAGCTGTGGATGATCCCGGTCGAATAATAGGACCACCTGGCCTACTTGGGCAAGAACGAATAAAGTGACCCAGCTGGCCACAACCATGACAAGGACCAGAACGAGGCCTGCAATCGCGTCCCGGATGAACCCCACCACACTGCATGCACTGCCCAGCTTGCGGTGCTCCACCTCCGTCAACCCGGGGCCTCTTGCCCGGATTCCCTAACAACTGACTTCCCGGACGCACTCCGACCTTCACCTGCGACCTCCTATCCTCCATGATCTCCTGGCTATCCTGATCCATGATGGTCGCAAACTTCACAGCGTCAGCTAACGTCAATGGCATGCTCGTGGTGACACGGCCCCGGAATCGCAGCCTCAGACCACGCACGAACTTCCGAGCCCTCTACTCTTGTGTCACGTAGATCTCTAGACAATATCGCTCTAAATCGTGAAATTTACCGATGTAGACCGCCAAAGACATGCCCATCTGCTCTAAAGCTAGAAACTCCTCCCTCATCCTGTCACGAGCGTGCTGTGGGAAATACTGCTGGTTGAATTCCGCAAGGAAATCCTCCCTCTTCCTCGCCACGACCATCGAAGGATTGGGATGCTGACGCAAGAACCGATCCAGTACCGCACCTGCTCCTCCCTGCTAAGCCTGGGCAGATTGGCGCTCTAGAAACTCTACCAGTCTACCCAGCGTGTCGTGGAGCGTCTTCCACTCCTCCTCCCTACTCCCCTCACCTACCTCATCATTGGTACTATGGTCTCGGGGAGAAGGTCTCACGCGTCTCAGTGCCATCTACACAAGAGACACAAAACATGAATCAAAACAATGCATGCATGCTCAACTCAATTCTAAGGGTGGTTTCTTTGGACGAAGACACCGAAACTGACAGCTCTGATACGAAGTTGTTACGTCCTCAGAACAGAGGAAAATTTAAAATTTAAAACGTACAATCAAGTGAGGACATTACGAAAAGACATACACACAGGTGCACCAACATATAATATATAGGATCCTTATACACAAACGCGGGCGTCCGTGACGCGCATGACATGGCACTTCAACTGTGTTGAGTCAGCGTCCAGTCAGCTTGACACGTGGACGTCGCCCTACGCGCCTTTTTTATTTTAAAATCGACGGTTCCTTGTAAACGACGGTTCGTTTCCAAATTAAACGATTAGACAACGCGCAGACAATAGTGTGGCGGCGGTTCGAGTCTCGAGGAAGGAAACGAATAGACCCATCAAAAATGAAGGAAAGGAATAGTTCATCTTTGTGTCTGTAACTGTGAACAGAGAAATCCGAACAGCTGTTCCTCTACGTGTGTTTTGTTGGATCGTGTGGGTTATGGGTCCACTAATCACTTTTAAACTAATTACCTACTCGTTTTATCGATCGAGTTATATGCAGCGGACTTTAAACCGACCGAAACTGGACAGGGAAACACAAACTGGATTACTTGATCATCCGGTCGACCGAACGGCATGTTACGGTCGACCGTTTTGGTTCAGACAGCTAAAGTTCAGGTTTGGTGTTTTCCGGTCTAAGTTTGGGTGATCTATGGAAGTCCAAATAGTGTGAATTTTTGTGTGTGACTTCTATAGGGAACCTAGTGTGTGTTTAAGTTGATTTTATCTCAAGTATGCTCAAAATGCACAAGTTCCTAAAGACTCAAAGAAATACAAAATACATGTCTTCAAATGAGCTTGATTACATGTGTTGACTTGTTTTCCTTTCTTCCTTGAGTCTTGATCACCTGTAGAGGTTAGCACAAAACAATATATATGCAATGCAATATGTGTGCTACTCTACATGATCATAATTAAGATTAGGTTAATTAAATCATCAAAACATAGATTAAGGCCAAAAAGCCAACAATCTCCCCCTTTTTGATGATGGCAACCTATATCTTAACTATATCTAAATACATGGAATTTGTATTTGTAAACTATGCATATTAATGCTCCCCTTATGGATGTGCATAGATTTTGTTCAATTTTATGTCAAATTCCAAGTTACCCCCTTAATTATCTCTCCCCCTTTGACATCCATCAAAAACAAAAATAATTATGACTTTAAACATAGAATTTGGATGTCTTGTAATGAAGTTGCTCCCCCTAAATTTTGCACTTCATTACACTAATAAAAGATATAACATTTAAGCTCCTCCTATCAATAAGGTTAGATGAAAACTATGAAAAAGATTCAAGTTTATTTCATTTAAATTTCAACTTAGGCCTTATTCTAACATCCATTTAAAATTTGACATTTATAATCAATGGATGTGATAAATGATTTGCAATGAATAGGATTAATGATTTGCAATGAATTAAACTCTAAATGTATGACATTTTAAAAGTAACGGTGTTATAATAGAGTTAAAGAGTTTTGCAGGTCTCACTCTTAATTGCTCGCATTTTATATTTTCATTAAACGAGGGTAATAGTCTTTAATAGTTTGCTCGCATTTTCATTAAAAAAATGTTCTTTTCGACATCTCATTATTATTTTTGATTTTCGGTGTTGTTTGACAAGATACGAAACTTTCCGAAAGTTTAGATTTTGGAATTTGTCATATTATTATAAGATATGAAACAAATATAAATCCGATTTGATATATACCATAAAGTTATGATTGTAGTGGAGATTTGTAAACATTTACGAATTCGAGGGCACATTAATATTGACTCATAGTTCAAAAGGCAAATTATAATTTATCCATTATATAAAAAACCATCAAAAGCTATGAGGACCAGGTTTGTACACAAACCGGTATATATTAGGGAAACCGGACCAATCCGGTCATGGTCAGATCTAAATCCTTATTTATTTTTCTTAATTATATGTATTTATTTTCACATTTTTCTTTATTGAATTGGTGATGTATCATTATGTTTCTATCACTGAATTGACCCCACAGTAATACTAATTTAACTACAAATTAATCTTAACCCATAAATTCATACAACAACAACAAAAACTAACCTTAAACAACAGTTTTAAAAATAAAATAATAATTATTCAAATAATCTAGGTTCCAACCAAACCTGTATGTATGTGGTCTACCAGTGTTAGAGCACCACTAACGGTGCATTTTTGCACCACTAACGGAGATGACCGGTCATGCAAATCTTAACCCCAGGTCATCCCTAGTTGTCAACGCCCAGGTCGTCGACCCGGGCATTGAAACGTCCGGGTTGATGACCCGGTGGTTGAATATTTTAATATATTTTTGTTTTGTTTTTGTTTTGATTTTTTGATTGTTTTGTTTGATTTTTTTATTTGGAAAATACGTTTTATAGTTGTTTTGATTTTTTAGAATTTATTTTATTTTTTTCCAAGATGGACCCCGAAATGATGTGGAGGAGAAAGATAAATTGTTGTGGGTTGTGGTTATGATGTGAATAGTGTAGGAAAGAGAAAAAAAATGGGTTGGGGAGAGAGAAAACTCATGACCAGGTCGTTTGGGGTCATGGTTAGTGATTACGTTAGACTCTCACCCTCTCCTTCCTCTCTCCTCATCTTCTTCTTCAAATCCCTAGCACCCAAATCCCCACACCTCACATTCTCTTCTCTTCTCTTTTTCCCTCCAAGCTCCGGCGACGGGAATGTCCAACGTGCTTCTCCGGTGAGGTCATCCGTGCGTAGGCGCGGAGGGGAGGTGTCCCCTTCTCAGGTCTTCTTCTCCCGTCGTTTCGGGTTCGAGGTACGCCACCCATCTGTTTTATTTTGGGTTCCACGAGATTGGGTGAAGAGAGGAAGATGGTGGGAGTGGCCGGCCGACCGCCAGAGGGCCAGATTCCGGCAGCCATTGGGCTGAATTTGGGTTTGGTCGGTGAGGAGGAAGATGGGTTGGGGTAAATTGCGAATAAACCCCAGATTTGGTTAATATGTGGTGGAATATAAAAGTTGGGTTATTTGTATAGAAAATTTTGGATGTTTGAATATTTGATTGGATAAGTTAATTTGGGTAATTGCAAAATAAATCATTAACTTAGTTGTATTTGATTTGCTATTTAACTATTGGATCAATTTCAGAATAAATCCGAAAGTTATTATTTTTTGGATAAATAGTCAATAAGTGGATAAATTAACTTGGAAACTCTGTATTTAATTATATTTTTTTATTAATAAATAAATGAGATCATTGCTGGAAGAACCCTGGATTTATTGGTATTTAAATAAATAATGAATATTTGGGTTAATTGCTGAATAAATCTTGGACTTTCTATAATTGTGGAAAAATGATTTTGTTTGGGGAAATTGCCCCATTTCCTTGGAGTTCCAATATATTTGTAGAAAATTCTATTAATTGTGAAATTTATTGTTTTTCCCATGAGTTTATATTTATTGCTCTATGTTATGATTTGTTGAGGTCGCGTGACCCGTAAGTTTAAGGTAAATTGCGGTTACCCTTGTCTTGTGAGACGATGAGATTTTGAGAGGTTCGGGGAACCGCTCGTTCACCCACGTTGTGACGAGGGGTTGTTGAAGCGTTGCTCACGGACTCGGGCGTGTGGTTGGGTAGCGAGGTGGGCGTTTGAGGCACATATGACTAGACATTAGGGTGTTTCCTTTGTTGGGCAGTCCGAGATGGTTTATTAGCGTTGTTACGAGTGACAGCTGGAGCTGGGCTCACGGGCTTGGGCGTTGGGGTTGGATTCCCGGAGTCGTATTTTTTCCCTTATGTTGTTGTGGTTCGGAATAGTCCACCCACATTGTGACAAGTGACTGTTAGGGAGCGTTGCTCACGGGCTTCGGCGTGGGGTCGACTTCCGAAACTGGATGCAGAACTTGTCAACTAACCAACGTTGTGACGGGTGGCCGTTTGAGAGCGTTGCTAAATGGCTCCGGCGCGTGGTTGGAGTAAGGTGTTGCCTTGTGGGTCGTATAAGCTGTCTTGCTGAGGGTGCACGCTCGACCTGGCGGGACGCGTGGTCACCTTGGGACGTGTGATAGTTCTGCTGTGAGAGCGGGTTGAATGTTGCTTTGTGGATTGGATGCGTGGTGGGATCAAGGTGCACACTCGGCTTCGCTAGACGGGTGGTCGCCTTGGGGCACGAGACCAGTGTGAGTCGTCAGGGACGACTAGACTTTGTACGACGTCGGGTTGGGGTGGTGTACTGAGTCTTGATTTGAGACTCAGACGTGACTTGTACTTGTGTAGGTGGGACGCGGTTGGCGATTGAGGGTGACTTGGGCTTGGGACGCGTGGACTGAATCAGTTGAGCTCAGTTGTCATGTATTTTTCCTGCTCCTCTTAGTAGTTATGTAGTAAGAGTTCAGATATTCTTGTATTTTCCTTCCGCATTTTACTCTGACGTTATCACTTTATTATATTTTATTTCGGCATCGACTTGATGGTTTTTAGTTAATGTTTCTTTTTCGCTTGATTTTAATTTGTATTGACTGTTGTGTCCCGAGTGCGGATTATGGACGTTACAACAAGACTCATAGGATCCGAGTCTCGGTTAAGTTATGAACGAGCGTACAATCATGTTGATTTCTTATTCACTTATTGGTGGCAGATAATTCAATCTCATTTTGCAAAAAAATATATATCTTTATACCCTAAAAGAATTGTTTGTCACTTTTGTTGTGTTTTAAGTTACTTTTATATTTAGTACCTTATTTTAATGACATGTATAATATATAGCATTACATTATATAAATATATTATTATGTTAGTATAGTTCAGTTTATTTTATAAAACAATATTAGAACAATATATTATATTTCTATATCATTATTATATGCAAAATATTGTTCGCCTAGTTATAACCACATGCTAGAATTTTCACGTAAGAGAGAGTTTCCTTGACCAACTTCTACAGTGTGACACCACGGGGATTCATACAAGTACAAACGTAAAGTAATGGAAAATGATTAGTGGCCGCTGTTTAGGGCGTTCGTTAAGGACGCTGCTGAGTTGGTGTGATCCATGTCAGCAAAATTTATTATCATTTTTTTTTTCTATTCCCGATGCGTTTCCAATCACATTAAATCCGCCTCAAATCAGCCTGTCCTCCCTCGTTTTGGCGCTCCTACGCAGGATACACTTCTGATGGATTTTCTTCCTCCTTTTGTCTCCGTTTTGGCGCACTGTCAACCCTTTTCCTTCCTTCTTTGTACTCAAATGGAGCAGACCTCAAACGTTCCGAAGGAGCAGATGTTTTTTCGTTCTTTCGAAGACGACAAAACATTTTACGTTGCCTATGCTGATTCATGTGGTTTTGGTGTTAAGATAAGACAATCTCATTACGATCATGGTGTTGTGATACGTGCCACACTGACTTGCTCCAAGGAGAGCCACGCTCCAGCAAACCAAGGAGAAGGGAAACTAAAGCATAGGTTATCCGGTAGGGTCCAGTGCACTGCTCGGATCAGGGTCTCTGGAAACCCAGCAAGAAGGTACAACATTA
The DNA here is from genome assembly GCA_963682175.1 of Triglochin maritima. Taxonomy (NCBI): domain Eukaryota; kingdom Viridiplantae; phylum Streptophyta; class Magnoliopsida; order Alismatales; family Juncaginaceae; genus Triglochin; species Triglochin maritima. The sequence continues at coordinate 26,750,414 of OY821780.1, read as the reverse complement.
ACTATGTTGATCTTCAACATAACCACGCCATGCTTGAGGACGCTCAAATGCGTTTCCTTCGACAAAAACAATCTGTCCCTGATGCCGCCAGAGCACGCATATCGTGCAATGATTCTACTGGGATATCGGCTGCTAAGACCATGCAATCTTTTGTGGTCAAGGCCGGAGGTCATGACAAATTGACTTTCAACGAGCGGGACCTAAGGTGTGTGTTATTTTCTGCGTAATTTAATTGAAGTTAAACATTTTGCCCGGTCTTAAAAATTGCTTTGTGCAGGAACGTTGTAAACGAAGTCAGAAATTTGAAGATGGGACCGGATGATGCACAAGCTCTTCAGAATTATTTCATCAGGATGTAGAAAATTGATTCTATGTTTTTTATGTAATAGATATGGATGACGAAGGAAGACTACAAAACGTGTTCTGGGCTGACTGTCGTTCTAGAGCTGCGTACTCATACTTTGGAGACGCAATATGTTTCGACACAACCTACATTACCAACAAATACGACACGCCTTTAGCCCCATTTGTAGGAGTAAATCACCATTTCGAATCGGTTTTGCTCGGTTGCGCTTTGCTGTCTTCTGAGACCAGTGAAAATTACATCTGGTTGTTCCAAACTTGGTTGTCATGCATGAACGGTACATATATACTTAGGGTTGGTCCGATTTAAGTCCCGTGTCTGTCCGGTTTAAATTGTATGTATGCCCGGAATAAGTTGTGGTTCTGTCCAGACAAAGTGGTGTGTAAGTCCGGAATAAGATGTGGTTCTGTCCAGACGAAATGGTGTGTAAGTGGTGTGTAAGTGCCAGTCTTTCCGGAATAAGGTTTGAGTGTCTGTCCAGAATAAGTAATATGTTTGTCCGGAAGTTATGAGTGTGTCCGGAAAAAGTTGCTTGTCAGTCGCGAATAAGGTGGGTGTGTATCCAGAATAAGATGTATGTCTTTCCGATTTAAGTTTTGAGTGTGTTCAGAATAAGTTCTGGTTCTATCCTGATAAAGTTGTTTGTCTGTCCGGAATAAGGTCGTGCTCTGTCCGGAATAAGATGTATGTCTGTCCAGTTTATGTTTTAAGTGTGTCCAGAATAAGTTCTGGTTCTATCCAGACGAAGTTCCTTGTCTGTCCGGAATAAGGTCCTTCTCTGTCCGGAATAAGATGTATGTCTGTCCGGTTTAAGTTTTGAGTGTGTCCACAATAAGTTCTGGTTCTATCCAGATGAAGTTGCTTGTCTGTCCGGAATACGGTCCTGCTCTGTCCAGAATAAGATGTATGTTTGTCCGGTTGAAGTTTTAAGTGTGTCCAGAATAAGTTTTGGTTCTATCCAGACGAAGTTGCTTGTCTGTCCAGAATACGGTCCTGCTCTGTCCGGAATAAGATGTATGTCTGTCCGGTTTAAGTTGTGAGTGTGTCCAGAATAAGTTCTGGTTCTATTTAGATGAAGTTGTTTTTCTGTCCGGAATAAGGTCCTTCTCTGTCCGGAATAAGATCTATGTCTGTCCGGTTTAAGTTATGAGTGTGTCCAGAATAAGTTCTGGCTCTATCCAGACGATGTGGTGTGTTTGTTCGGAACAAGTTGGGTGTCTGTCCGGAATAAGTTGGGTGTATGTCCGGAATAAGTTGTATGTCTGTCCTGATTAAGTCGTGTGGCTGTTCTGAATACTTTGTGGTTTTGTCCGTAATAAGTTGTGTGTTTTTCCGGATTAAGTTTTCAAAGTAGTTTTTCGTACCTTTGAATATATGACTCACTCATTTAAAATTGCCCCCGTCCATGCAGATATAAGTCCCCCAGCGATCATAACAGATCAATGTGGCGTCATTACTGCTGCTGTGAGGAATGTCTTCCCAGACGCGAGACACAAATTTTGTATATGGCACATAATGAACAAAGCTCCCGTGAAGTTGCCGACGCAGTATCGGAAACACATCCTATTTGATCTCAAATTGATTGTATTCGATTCCAAAACCCCACCAGAATTTGAGCGTAATTTGCAGGGTTTTCTTGGTGATTTTGACCTCCATTACCATAGTTGGCTCCAATCGATTTATGCAATCCGAGAGTCCTGGATACCTGCATTTGTTGGAGATTGTTTCTTCGCAGGAATGACATCTACTCAGAGAAGCGAGGGTATGAACGCCTTTTTCGACAAGTACCCGACATCTAAGACCACACTTACGTTGTTCCTTGGACAATACGAACTCACGCTCCGCCACAAGTATGAGAAGGAAGCTCAATCCGATTTCGATTGTCTTCATAAGAGTCCCCAATTGGTTTCAATGTATCCATTCGAGAGGCAGTTCAGCGAGTTGTATACGGCAGGGGTCTTCAAGAAAGTACAATTACAAATTGGGAAGAAGATATACTCCGATATTACGGAGGAGTTGAATAGACACATTCCATTACAAAGTATCTGAACGTGTATTATGTGGTGAGCAAGTACTGTCGAAACGTTTCTTAGTACAAATCAGATCTTCGAACTTCACATGTGATTGTGGAATGTTTGAGCACATTGGTCTTTTATGTTGCCAAATTTTTGTTGTCATTGCACGCTTAGATCCTAATGCATTGTTCCCGGAGTCTTACATCGTTAATCGATGGCGGAGGATATTCGAAGGAGCCATCGAGACAAGATGTACCTAGAAGATGGCATAATGGAGAAGGATGTGCTTCGTCGTCACGACGACATAATGGGTCGTCTCGTTTGGATCGCACAGGAAGCTTTCATTTCACACGCAAGGTATCTTGAGGCCGATAAGTATATTGAATTGCTTAAGGTACGTATGCAAAGTACCCAATTCTCTATTGACCTTGCTGAACCTTGGACGGCGGGTACATCTGTTCTCAATCCAGATAAGATAAGACGTCCAGGCAGACCGCCGACTAGACGACGGATTTCTTTAGCTGGGAAGATAGTTAGAAGAAGCCACAAAAAGCACGACAAACAAGAAAAGAGAAAGTTCAAGGAGAAGGTTACATCGTTGTTGCACCCAGTCGCACCGAAACCAGGGGATCAAGATTTCGGTGATTGGGAGATGAATATGTATTACGAAGAACTTCCTCCTTAATTCAAAATTTCCTGTTATTTTCCGTCTCTTGTAAAACTTATAAGTTGTGAAATGTGCTGGTCTGTCCGGTTTAAGTGTAAAATGTGCCAAATGCATCATTTCTATGTGGTTGGTGTGTCCGGATTACGTTCTGGATCTATCCGGATTAAGTGGTTTTTGTGTCCAGATAAAGGTTCTGGTCTGTCCGAATTAATGTCCTGGTATGTCCGGTTTACGTTCTAGCTTGTACCAATTATGTTGTTAGTGTGTCCAGATTATGGTTCTAGTATGTCCGGATTACGTTCTGGATCTGTCCGGATTGAGGTCCTGGTCTGTCCGGATTATGTGGCTTTTGTGTTCAGATTAAGGTCCTGGTCTGTCCGGAATATGGTCCTGCTTTGTTCGGTTTAAGTGTAAAATGTGTCAAATGCATCAATTTTATGTTCTTCGTGTGTCCAGATTATGGTTCTAGTCTGTCCGGATTACGTTCTGGATCTGTCCGGATTAAGGTCCTGGTCTGTCTGGATTATGTGCTTTTTGTGTCGAGATTAAGGTCCTGGTTTGTCCGGTTTAAGTGGTTTTTGTGTCCAGATTAAGTAGTTTTTGTGTCCGGATTAAGGTCCTGGTCTGTCCGGATTAAGGTCCTGGTCTGTCCGGTTTAAGTTCTAGCCTGTACCAATTATGTTGTTCGTGTGTCCAAATTATGGTTCTAGTCTGTCAGGATTACGTTCTGGATCTGTCCGGAATATGGTCCTCGTCTGTCCGATTTAATTGTAAAATGTGTCAAATGCATCAATTTTATGTGGTTTGTGTGTCCGGTTTACGTTCTAGCCTGTCCGAATTACATTCCGGATAAAATGGAGTTTGTAATATGTACAACCAGAAAATAACAAAATCCAAAAATGGGTCTTCAGATTTCCACACACAAATGGGGGTCCCTAAGTAACCAGACCGCCAATTTTCCCCTGATGCAGTGAATGGTCTTCTGGTGCTTCTCCTTCGTTGGGTCAAGCTCTAGCATTAAGCACCTGATCTAGTATAAAACATACGCTCCACAATCGTTGCTCCCAGGTGATTGTCGTTGGCTTTGCTTCCTGAGGATTCTCAATGGCCAATCAACCTTTAGCACTTCCCTTCAATATTTAGCCACCTCTGCTGCTGCGCATTCACACTCCTGATTCCGGACAGACACACTCCTGATTCTGGACAACCACACAACGTATTCCGGACAGAAACCCAACTAAATAAGCAGTCACAACTACTCCGGACAAACAATCTTCGTATTCCGGACAAACCGACGCCTGATTCCGGACAACCACACAACGTATTCCAGACAGACACACATCTTATTCCCGACAGACTAAACTATTTATTCCAGAAAGACACACATCGTATTCTGGACAGACACTCCTGATTCCGGACAACCACACAACGTATTCCGGACAGAAACCCAACTAAATAAGCAGTCACAACTATTCCGAATAGACCTACGTCTGATTCCGGATAGCCACACAACGTATTCGGGACAGACATACTTCTTATTCCCGACAGGCCGAACTACTTATTCCGGACAGACAGACATCGTATTCTGGACATACACACGACGTATTCCAGACAGACACACAACGTATTTAGGACAAAATTGCTTACTTGTAGTATTCCTACACAACCATCGACGCAGCCCTGCTTCATAATGAAGTTCCCAGCCAATCCCCTTTCCTGCAATTCTAAGCTGGCTTCCTCCAGACCTCGAACCAGTGCGACGTGAACTGCACGTGCCCATGCATATCTGTTGATGCGTTTGAAGTCCCTCAAATGCTTCACGAACCACATTTTGGTTCGAAGTATTCCATCGAAGAACAAAAAATGGTTGGAGATGAAACAAATAAGGAGTCGAACGTACTCCTAGGGGTCGCCAATCACACTGGTTGCAGTCAGATGCCCTAATAGTTTAGTGTTGTCAAGGTTCACCCCGTCTCGCTTTTGTACGTCCGTCGGTTCCATAACAACTGTCTTACCACACACTCTTAGCCCCAGAATTAGGGCAACGTCTTCAGCTGTAAGGGGGACTACCCCTGATCCTATTCTCAGACTCCCCTTCCTTCGCGTCGTAGTGTTCGACGAACCAATCGTGTATTTCATTGTCCGTTGGAATGTTAGGAAAATGTAGGAAGTGACCGAAAGCGGTCCCCCAGAAGACCTCCTTTTCGACGTCCTTCATCCTACCGAACTGCTTTTGAATCGCCATCCAACCACACTTCGTTTCCCGGAAGTAGTACATCCTTCCCTAAAACAAACAAAAACGGAAAAGGAAGTTCGTAAATAACAAATTCACCCACGAAAAAAACCCTAAATCGACCCACCTGATCAGCCACAACTTCAGGAGCGACATTATTACTCGGTGAATCCATTTCTCGTTTTGTTGTGAAACACACGTAGAGGAATGGTTGTTCGGATGTCTCTGTTCACAGTTACAGACACAAAGATGAAGTATTCCTTTCCTTCCTTTTCGATGGGTCTATTCGTTTCCTTCCTTGAGACTCGAACCGTCGCCACACTATTGTCTGCGCTGTCTAATCGTTTAATTTGGAAATGAACCGTCGTTCGCAAGGAACCGTCGATTTTAAAATATAAAAAAAGGCACGTAGGGCGACGTCCACGTGTCAAGCTGACTGGACGCTGACTCAACAGAGTTGAAGTGCCATGTCATGTGCGTCACGGACGCCCGCGTCCGTGTATAAGGATCCTATATATTATATGTTGGTGCACCTGTGTGTATGTCTTTTCGTAATGTCCTCACTTGATTGTACGTTTTAAATTTTAAATTTTCCGCTGTTCTGAGGACGTTACAACTTGGTATCAGAGCTGTCAGTTTCGGTGTCTTCGTCCAAAGAAACCACCCTTAGAGTTGAGTTGAGCATGCATGCATTGTTTTGATTCATGTTTTGTGTCTCTTGTGTAGATGGCACCGAGACGCGTGAGACCTTCTCCCTGAGACCGTAGTACCAGTGATGAGGTAGGTGAGGGGAGTAGGGAGGAGGAGTGGAAGACGCTCCAGGGCACGCTGGGTAGATTGGGCGAGTTTCTAGAGCGCCAATCTACTCAGGCTGAGCAGGGAGGAGCAAGTGCGGTACTGGATCGGTTCTTGCGTCAGCATCCCCCATCCTTCGAACCAATCATGTATTTCATTGTCCGTTGGAATGTTAGGAAATTGTAGGAAGTGACCGAAAGCGGTCCCCCAGAAGACCTCCTTTTCGACGTCTTTCATCCTGCCAAACTGCTTTTGAATCACCGTCCAACCACACTTCGTTTCCCGGAATTAGTACGTGCTTCCCAAAAACAAACAAAAAAGGAAAAGAAAGTTCGTAAATAACAAATCCACCCACGAAAAAACCTAAATCGACCCACCTGATCAGCCACAACTTCGGGAGCGACAATATTACTCGGTGAATCCATTTCTCGTTTTGTTGTGAAACACACATAGAGGAACGGTTGTTCGGATTTCCGTGTTCATAGTTACAGACACAAAGATGAATTATTCCTTTCCTTCCTTTTCGATGGGTCTATTCGTTTCCTTCCTTGAGACTCGAACCGTCGCCACACTATTGTATGTTTGCTTTCTAATCGTTTAATTTGGAAATGAACCGTCGTTCGCAAGGAACCATCGATTTAAAAAAAAGGCGCGTAGGGCGACGTCAACGTGTCAAGCTGACTGGACGCTGACTCAACACAGTTGAAATGGCATGTCATGCGCGTCACGGACGCCCGCGTCCGTGCATAAGGATCCTAAAGTAATCAGCCAAGTCGACAAACTCCAATAATTGGTTGTTGGGAAAAGTAGGAGTCGAATTTGTCCATGAATTCTTCATTCGTGCCTCTCTCACTTTACCATCCGACCATGATCTGGTGGGATGCACAATCATGCAGTTTTTTGTTAGTACGATTGTGCAATAATGTAATTATAAATATAAAAGTCAACATGTAAGATAATTGTTATCAATATTGTAAAATACAAAGTCAAATTCTTAAAAAATATAATATGGCTTGTATTATCGTAATATGGGTCATGTGCGTCAATGAACATGAACTTCATTTAACATTTAGTTAGTTTTATTAAGATGACATGTAATTTATAAATATCGTAAAATCAATTGACTTTTTATTGGAAATACAACTCATATGGTAACTGTGTCGTTGGGTATCTCATACAGTTAGATCATAAGAAACACATGTACTTTGTCCTAGGGCTGTGCAGATTTCGGTACGGTTTAGCTCATTTCTCTCTAATTCTTGTTTAGATTTTGGTGAACACTTGGAGGTAAATTGACGAGCGATTTGACGGGCAACGGAACTCCGAATCTTCGTAAAGGTTTAGAGAACCTTTGAGTATGATCATCTCTTATTTGTTTATTTTAGTATATGTAGGTTTGCATGATATTAGAATAAACACAAAATAATGTACATAAAATTATTGAAAATATGAAATCGATCATGTATGCTTGTATTAATTTTTTTAAAATATAGGCATACATAGGGACACGAAATCCAACAGTTGTATCAGAGATTTTTGTTCATATTTTCAATGATTAGACTATATAATTAATTTTAGTTTAACATCTCCAACCGAAATAATTCATGTTTGATGTCTTTTTCGAGTTTTCCCACAGTTTTGTTGATTTAATTCTAATTGATTCTTTTGATAGTTTTAAATGTTTTGAAACACATCATATAAATGTTAGAATTAATATTTAGACTTATGTCTAATATATAAAATTTTCGTTTTTATTAAATGATTATTTTATAAGGAATCGACAAAACGAAAAAGACATGTTTATTTTTCCTTAAAAATTTTCTTTTGAAAATTGGATAAACTGCGTTTCGAATGTTTTGTATTTTGAACTATGGAAGTATATAATCATTTTTTTATGGATTTCAAATGATTTTGGAATTGTTTGATTTATAGATGAAGGATAAACTAAATCGTGTAACTTATATTATATGTACATGTGTTGCTCGAGTTCTCTTTTGCGGGGATATGTGAGTTTGTATGTTCCGACGAAGCCATGTGTGAATGAATAAATGTGCGTATGTTATTATTATTCAATCACAGGGGCTTATGTATATGTAAAAGCCAATTATTTATGTATATGCATGCATATGAGAGGATTTTTACATATGATTCGCACTAGACAATTTTGAATTGTGAGATGCATGTTTATATTTTGCAATATCTACATCCATGGTGCAAGAGGAAGTTGTGGTGAATGTTCAAAGCTCAAGGACGTGGGAACATATAAACTCATACCAATGTGTGTGTGAATGGATTTATTTTGTGTTCGTGTGCTTGACATGTATGTGATTGTATGAATGAATGTTAGGATGTGTATAGAGATAAATATGCATGATCACCTAAATTCTAAAATCACATATAAATGTTTAATTGTCTAACCAAAAATTAATCAAGAGATGGCAATCAAATGCAAATCAAAATCTAAACTAACCAACAAACAAAACTAAGGAACGCAAAAAACGTCGAGAGATTCACCTCAAGGTCGGGGAGCTCGCGACCGCTGTCGAGGTTGCAGCAGAGGAGATCACGGATGGCTGTAGTGGCGGAGGAGATCACGGGTGGCTGCGGACGTCGTGGAGGTGTGGAAGGGTCGGTCGGTCGAAGAACGGCTAGGGTTTGGTCTGATTTTTGTCGGGATGAAAGATAAAAGATGAAGGGGGTTTTTCGTGACTTAAAGACCTATAAACGTCAGTTGTATTATCTAACCGACGTCTATACCCCTAGACGTCGAGATATACACGTTGGTTTCAATGGGAATTTAAATAACCGACGTCTATTTTACCTAATAGACGTCCGCTGTTAATACAGTCGACGTCTATTTGCCGACGAATATATCGTATTCTGCACTAGTGTTAAGAGTATTTTTCTTTCTTATTTCATCCACTAGAAGCCATCGATCGAGGAATATTCTGCTCGCCCTTAGCGAGAGATAACTTCCTCAATCATTGGGCATAGTGGGAGATCATGTATGCTTGTATTAAAATTTCAAATTATACGCATACATAGGGACACAAAATCCTAACAAACTCACCATCGGCTGATGGGCCGCCGACTTTCATTGTCAGATGTCGGACTTGCCGACTACCGTGTAAGGGTGGCGGCATGGCTTACAACCCTGTGCGGCCGAGTTTTGTGTGGACACGAGACTGGACAGTTGAACTGTGGAACGAGACTGCTGGACTGTTGGAAGCATCTTAAGACCCGTGTACTCACTAGTATACTGCAGACCCTAACAAATGTCGTGAAGTGTACAATGATCCTAGACAAGGACCACCAGTTGTAGGGAGAGCCCAGCCGACTTATTGTGCCACCAGAGCAGGGAAGGAGAGCTGGACGATCTTCTCTATCCAGGCTGACATAGTGGTGGAAGGTACACTTTCTGTAGATGGGCATGCTGCTAGAGTATTGTTTGATTGTGGCGCTACGTATTCCCTCATTTTACAGATGTTTGCGGGCATTTTGGGTCATGCCCCAGTGAAGCCAACTACTAGTTTAGAAGTCACCACACCCATGGGAGAAGTGGGCATAGTGGGGAGCTTCCTACCCGGTACCACAGTTGTCTCGGGAGATGATTGACATCATTTCATGCTTACATTTGTATCTTATATCCATTATCTTTCACCTAAACAATGCTACGTATTGAGCTTTATGTTTGAATTTCAGAAATAAAGAGGTTTGAAGAGAAGAAGCATGAAAGGACCTAAAAGAAGGAAAAAGGAATGAGTGAGAGACTCGAGGATTAAGATGCAAGATCGAAGGACCTGAATGAAAAATAGAAGGACCAATGAGCAAACGAGAATACTCCACACCATCATGGGGAGTATTTTGGCAATTCTATTCGGGTCGGAGATCCAACAAGCGAGGTAGATGCATCATAGACCAACAATCCATCCAGAAAAGCCCAGAACAAAAACCATGCAGATCCAAACCCTGTAGATCGCCAATTGGCGGTCCGGGTTGGCCCGAGTCCGATAAGATTTCTGTGGAGCGTGTATTAGAGTGTGTTTAGGTTATTTTTGGTATTTGTTTAGTCCCATACTGGGGGATTGTCCCGGATTACCTTTTTCTATTGATATAAATAGAACTCTCCCCCCTCTCTTGTACCACATCTCTCTCTTTGTGACCATCTTCCCTACTAAGAGTGAAGCCTTGAAGCAAAACTCTGGTGGAGGAATGGCTTCTTGTAATTTGGAGTGAGTAATAAAATAAGTTTTGTAGTTAATTGTTGTTTGCTTTAGTTTTTGCATTGCTTAGTCAATTTCGTTATTTCAATTGTTGTCAAATTCAGTAGTATGTTTTCTTTCCTTAATATGCTTGTTAGTTTAGTTATGTGTGAGTAGTTTGACCCCCTATTGGGGGTGGGGCAATGTTTATACATGATATGTAGATGGAATGAATGCATAACCATTTGTGTATGTAAAAAATAATAGTATACTTGTTTGATTAAAAAGAATACTTGATGGTTTTTTTATGTTTAGTTGGATTTTCATTCTCTCAGGGTTAGGTTTCGTGCATCATTGCCTATGAGGACTTACACTATCACGTACACCTTTCCCCAAATCTCCACATAGGGCAATCCCTACCACCTATGTAACGGGAGTTCGGTCGGCGCATCCCAAGTCAGATGACTCGAAAGCACCAAGCACAAAGTCCCCTCAGACCTACTTTCCCGAGTGATAGGAGCCGTGCGAGAAGATAGAACACCTACTCACTTATTTCTTATCTACACATGAACCAAAACCCCTACACTTAATGTCTCACAACAAGATTTAAAGGGTCCTTGACTACAACAAACTTCCTTAAATTAACAGACACGAATTATTGACTCACTAGGTTCAGGGTGAACTTCTTTAAATGATTGAGCACTGAAACCCTATGATTACTCACCCCCGAGGGAAACCTAGGGTGCATCCTAACGACTAGATAACTCTTAAAGCCACTGTACTAGATATCCTAATGCATCAAGTTCAAGACAATTTTGGGTGATTTCTTTTTACTTTGCCTCTCAACGGTTTTGCACAAGCTAAACACACACAAAACCCACAAAACATTTTCTTTCACAAACACATGAAGATTTTGAAAGAAATGTGAAAAGTTTGAAGCACTAGGCAAGCAAAAGAAGACAAGTCACTCATGGATCATGGCAAACAGATATATCGATATTAAATACAGCACATTAACATGACCCTATCAAAACACACAAAAGAAAAAAATCAAAGGAAAAAAACTCGACTATGTACACACGTAAAACACCCCCCACACCTACTTCATGCATTGTCCTGAATGAATGTGAGCAAGATACTACATGGATTTATGCATGAAAAAAGGAAGATCTCACCAACATGAAGCGCAACAGGAAGTTCATGGTTGTAGTGATGTACACAAACCCGAATTCCCTCAAAACCTGTGAGATGCTAAAGAAGGGATACAAATACGTGAAAGAAGGGGGGCCCAAATACTCAAGGGTTGGAGCCCACAACAATCGATACTCACTAAACGAGTCATTTTTTTCAAATTTAACTTTATACAAACATGAAAGCTCAACCATTCATGCAGGAGCATGAATGATTGAGTGCGAGAGAGGTTCATAAAGGAACATGACCTCCTCGACTTCGACTGATGCCCCCTCCAAGTAAGGTTTGAGGCGTTGTCCATTAACTTTGAACACGTCCCCATTCCCTAGGTTCAAGATGTCAACCGCTCCATGAGGAAACACGGTTTGTACAATAAAAAGGCCAGACCAGCGACTGCGGAGCTTACCCGCAAACAAATGAAGTCGGGAATTGTATAGCAACACTTTATGCCCTGCTGTAAACACCTTTCACATAATCATACGATCGTGAAACAACTTGGCTCGGGACTTATGAATTTTGGCATTTTCATACGCATCATTGCGTAACTCTTCCAACTCCACAATGTCGAGTTTACGCTGCACCCCTGCTTGATCAAGGTCCATATTCAGGTTCTTGATCTCCCAGAAAGCACGATGCTCAAGCTCGACGGGTAGGTGGCAAGCCTTGTCGTACACTACCCGATATGGGGACATACCCAAATTGGTCTTGTACATGGTGCAGAAGGCCTACAACGCGTCATTCAACTTAGTTGACCAATCCTTCCTCGAGAAATTAACCGTCTTCTCAAGAATTTGCTTTAATTGACGGTTACAGACTTCGACCTGCCCACTAGTTTGCGGATGCTATGGGGTCGCAAGTTTGTGGGTGATCGAATATTTCGTCATAAGCGCTTCAAAGGAGAGATTACAGAAGTGGGTACCCCTATCGCTGATTATGGTACGAGGAGTACCAAATCGCGCAAAAATGTCCCTTAAGAATTTGGTGACCACCTTGTTGTCATTGGTTTTTGTGGGTATAGCCTCAACCCATTTAGACACATAGTCAACGACCACCAGAATGTAAACATTCCCGAACGAGTTCGGGAAGGGACCCATAAAGTCGATGCCCCACACGTCGAAGATGTCGACAACAAGGACATTTTGCAAAGGCATCATGTCACGTCGACTAATCCGGCCAAGGCGCTGACACCTATCACATTGCTTACAAAAGTCGTAAGCATCTTTTAAAAGAGAAGGCCAGTAGAATCCAGATTGGAGCACCTAGGCGGTCGTTTTCTTTGCTCCAAAGTGTCCTCCACATGCCATAGAGTGGCAGAAATGGAGCACACTTTGGAACTCGATATCTAGGACGCACCGCCTGAAAATTTGGTCAGAGCAGTATTTGAATAGGTAGGGGTCGTCCCAGTGAAAGAATCTGACATAAGATCTAAATTTGGTTTGGTCAGATTTTGACCAACCCACAGGAAGTTGCTCTGTCACGAGGTAGTTCACGATGTCAGCAAACCAAGGGTTATCTTCGATCATGAACAACTGCTCGTCAGGAAATTTGTCATCAATAATTTGGTATTGTGGGTTGGTCATCTCTAGACGAGACAGGTGGTCTGCTACAACATTTTCACACCTTTTTTTGTCCCGAATCTCGAGATCGAATTCTTGTAACAACAAGATCCATCTCAAGAGTCGGGATTTTGCATCTTTCTTCGCCATGAGGTGCTTGATGGCTGTGTGATCAGAATAAATAATCACGTGGGAGCCAATCAAGTACGACCGGAATTTCTCCAAAGCAAATATTATCGCTAAGAATTCCTTCTCGGTCACAGTGTAGTTCAATTGGGCATCATTGAGTGTTCTACTGACATAGTAGATCACATGAGGCAATTTGTCCAATCGTTGCCCAAGCACTGCTCCTACAACGAAGTCAGATGCATCACACCTTAACTCAAAGGGTTCAGTCCACACCGGTGCCTTAATTATGCGAGCTGAATTTAACTCTTTCTTCAAGGTCAAAAAGGCATGGTGGAAATCCAGTGTGAACTCAAAAATGGCATCCTTAGCCAACAAGGTGGTGAGAGGTCGAGCAATTTTTCAAAAATCCCGAATGAACCTCCAATAGAATCCAGCATGCCCCAAAAAGGCGCGGATATCCTTCACACTACGTGGCGGTGGGAGATTAGCAATATTACCCACTTTGGCGGGATCGACCTCAATTCCCCTCTTTGAGACCACATGTCCAAGTACAATCCCTCGCTTCACCATGAAGTGACATTTCTCCCAATTGAGAGCGAGGTTCTTCTCACGGCATCGCTTGAGGACAAGACTCAAGTGACAAAGACACTCATCAAAGGAAGCGCCAAATATGGAAAAGTCGTCCATGAAAATCTCAAGGAAACGCTCTACCATATTGGAGAAGATGCTGATCATACACCTTTGAAACTTTGCCGGCGCATTACATAACCCAAAGGGCATGCGACGGTAGGCAAACGTGCCAAAGGGACAAGTAAATGTGGTTTTCTCTTGATCCTCGGGGGCGATTGGAATTTGGTTGTAACCGGAGTATCCATCAAGAAAACAATAATACTCATGTCCGGCCAACCTTTCCAACATCTGATCAATGAATGGCAACGGGAAATGATCTTTCCGCGTTGCCGCATTGAGCTTGCGATAATCAACGCAGACTCGCCAGCCAGTTTGCAGGCGTGTCGGGATAAGCTCATTATGGTCATTCTCAACAACCGTCATGCCTGACTTCTTGGGAACCACATGGACAAGACTCACCCATGAACTATCAGAGATAGGATAGATTAAGCCATGATCCAAGCACTTAAGAACCTCCTTTCGGACGACGTCTTTTAGTACAGGATTCAATCTTCGTTGTGGGTCCCTACGGGGCCTAGAATCCTCTTCCATGTGGATCCGATGTTGAACAATACCAGGGCTAATTCCCTTGATATCCTTCAAGGACCACCCGATAGCCTCTTTGTTTTCGAAGAGCACTTTTTTGAGGGCGACCTCTTGATCTTTTGCAAGATCAGAAACAATAATGAGTGGCAATGTCTCATTATCGCCTAAAAAGATGTACTTAAGGTTATCGGGGAGCAGTTTAAGCTCGACCAAAGGTGGGTCATTGTCGGATTCAGAGTTACTTTCAAGTGCCACGGGGTAAGAGGAGCAAGCACCCAGATGTGCCTCCTCATCCAAAGATTCACTGGCGGATTCCTCAAGATCCTCTTCACTCGCAACCTGGTCATTAGGCACCTAAATAATATGTCAATGTGAGTCGAACATGCCTAATGACTCGGGCTCATCCGTGTCCTGGATGAAATTGGCTCCGACAGTATCGTCGAAGAGCCCGGGTTGCTTACCAAGAGTAAAGATGTTGAAATCCGTTGTGAGGTTTCCAAAAGACAACATCATCAAGCCATCGCGACAATTGATCAAAGCATTAGATGTCTCAAGAAACGGCCTCCCAAGGATCACAGGAATCTGTCCTTGTGGGTTAGACACGGGTTCAGTATCCAAGATGATGAAATCAACTGGAAATACGAACTCACCCACTTTAATAAGTACATCCTCCACACTCCCTCGTGGAATCTTGACGGATCTGTCAGCCAACTGGAGGGTTGTCCTTGTTGGTTTAAGATCGCATTCAAAGGTTGACATAGACAGAGTAGGGAAGGAGGTTCACAGATGCTCCCAAATCCAATAAAGCTTGAGAGATTGTCACATTACCGATCATGCAAGAGACAATTGGACAACCTGGGTCCTCGTATTTGAGTTGCATGGGTTGTGTCAATATCGAGCTCACATTGGCGGCCAAAAATGCCTTTTTGGGAACATTTGTTCTTCTCTTTATGGTGCAAAGGTCCTTGAGGAACTTGGCATACGGTGGCATTTGTTGAAAAACGTCCAACAACGGGATGTTCACCTTTACTTGCCTAAGTACCTCAACGATTTTGTCTCAATACTCATCACGTTTTTTAGTCAACCTATGAGGGCATGGTGCCTTGGGGACATACCAATCACGAGGAGGAGTCTCAGAATTAGGTTCCTTGATAGACTCAAGACCCTCCTCGGAAGTCTCGCCAACAGGGTTGGCTTCAGGCATTTCCACATTGTTGTCAACAACCCTTCCCGATCTCAAGGTATGGACAACATTGGCATGTTGGGAATGGTCACTTTCAACATTGTGTACATTCTGCCTAGCATGAGCAGGTTGACCCCTGGGATTTACCACAAGTTGACTCGGGAACTGACCCTTCTCGCGTTCATGGAACTGATGAGCCAACTGGCTAACTTGTATTTCCAAAGCTTTGACTGTACTTTGCATGCTCTGCATGAACGCTTGAAGGTTCAGATCACTAGAAGGGTCCTTGGGGTCAACCCGCTGGGGTAGTGGAGTCTGGTTGGAATAACCCGACGATGAGGCCTGAGCAGGTTGGTAATTATGGTGTTGAGACCTTTGATGTGGGGGTTGGTAGGTTGCCGATGGATGTGGAGGTTGATAAGGTGGAGGTCGAGGTTGAGAGTGCGAGCTCTGACCGTGACCCCCACTAGGCCCCCAAGAGAAGTTAGGATGGTTACGCCATCCCGGGTTGTAGGAGTGACTGCACGGGTCGTTACAGGACCTCTGTTGATACATTGCATTTGCATGCTCAGTATCCCTTGGAGCGTAAGCGCATTCCAAGTCATCATGGCCCGTAAGTCCACACCTACTACACCCAAGAGTAGTGACCTGAGCTACAAGAGCTCGGTCCAACTCTAAACTCTCAATACTACGCATGAGAGCAGCCAATTTCGCCTCAGACGCGATAGTTGACTCAACTTGATATGATCCAGCCCGACCACAAGACCTGGCGGCTGGTGGCTCTCTCATGGTGTCCCACTCAAAGGTACGTTCAACCATTAACTCAAAAGTGTCCCACGCCTCATTGATGGGTTTCATTTGGAAATCACCCCGACACATTGACTCCAACAATGTGCGGGTGTTGTAGTTGAGGCCCTCATAAACAATCTGGCACAGCTGCCATAGCTCAAGTCCATGATGAGGGCACTGCTGGAGAGGGTCCTTGAACCTCTCAAAGAAAGCATGAAAAGATTAGGTCTCAGTCGAATCCATTTGATGTATCTGGTGCCGTATCTGTTGAATTTTCCTTTGAGGGAAAAATCTCTTCAGAAATACGGTCACAAAGTGATCCCAAGACCGAATAGAGCTCGCCGGGAGGCTGTACATCCATTTATTCGCGTTATCCTTCAACGCGAAAGAAATCATCCTCAACCGGACTGAATCCTCATCAAACTGTTGAAGCTTGAACATAGAGCATACTTCCTCAAATTCACATATAAAAATATACGGATCCTCCTTATTGGCAGGGAAGGTAGGAAGTATGCTCACATATTGAGATTTTAGCTCATAGTTGTTCCCGCGAGCTGGGGGAAGAACTATGCAAGAAGGCTGCGCGGCCCGAACAGGATGGGTCCGCTCCCATAAAGTCATCGGTTTATCCTGTCGAGCTAAAGGTGGTGGTGCACCAAGAACTCGATCCTGACCGAATCCCTCTTCCTCTCGAGTCAGAGGAGGAGAAGGAGGTCTACGTGGTGGTGGGAGCGGACCGAGGTAATCTATGTATGGAACTCGGTCTCCCCCGTCACCACGAGAAGACTCAGCCT
Source organism: Triglochin maritima (assembly GCA_963682175.1). Classification (NCBI taxonomy): domain Eukaryota; kingdom Viridiplantae; phylum Streptophyta; class Magnoliopsida; order Alismatales; family Juncaginaceae; genus Triglochin; species Triglochin maritima. The sequence continues at coordinate 26,733,281 of OY821780.1, read as the reverse complement.
CACGCTCTAAAGGAGCACGAGGCGGAGATGGCCGATCACCAAGACCGTCCATCTCAGAAAAATGCACTCTCTCAAGTCGAGCGCTCTCACCAGAACGAGCCCAACCTCGCATAAAATGCTCAACTCGACTCTAAAATAACACACAACAGATGGTGTACTAGAGGAGGAGACTACTCATAGAAATCAGATGAGGAGAGGACTCATATGAGGAGGAAAGAATCCTAGAGCTAGCGTGGGTAGTGGGTGAAGGTAGAAGCCTAATCTAGGAAGCACGACTCAAACAATGTAAGGCAATGGGTCCTTAGGCTAGACGATGCCTAACTTCGAGGTCACTAGCCTTGACACGCCTCACCTCCCTACAATGAAGACCACAATGCCCAGCAAGTGATACCAGATCTGGAGATCCAGTACCTCCTACTATCGACAAGGTAGGCAACGCCGATCAGGCCATGACGGTCTCAACTAGATTACTCTCCTAGTGCGTCCGCAATCCTTAGGGCCAATGTCTACTTGCTTTTAGAATTAAGGCTTTTATTACGAGTGATTTTTGGGGCCAAGGAAAGGGTGATGAAATCCCCCACCTTATCTTTTATGGGACAACCCCTCCTTAGTAGCGTTTTGATCTTAAATCTAGCAATCAACACTCCAATCAAACGTTCAACTCACTCTTGTCCCGATGCACCTTACTAACTATTGCATGATCGAAACATGCATGAATCAGAGATTTGGGTGCACGTACCTCATGCCAGCAATCAACAACAAAATGTAAAGCGAAGAAAAGACAAATGCATGCAAGGTCTACAAATGATGCTTGACCTAGATGGCAAGAAGTCTAATCTTTTGCTTAGAGTTTTATGGTCCAAGTTGATTAAAGGGGATTGTTTTTTAATCTAGGAGCAAACTAGAAGTCACAACATGCAAGATGGTGCTCCCAGATAACTACAATGAAATAAACAACAACCAGAACAAAATTGAGAGAAAGCTAAGCTCACCAGGCCGCCAATTGGCGGTCCCAGACCGCTGATTGGCAGTCACTGTTGAGTGTTTTGCTCTCAAATTTCTCTAGTCGCTTCCCCTTGATCCTCAGGATCCCTGTAAAAAATCAAAACTATAAAATAAAAATTAAAACCCCTCGAATCGTCCAAACCAAAGTCTGGACAGAGCACCTCCCCAGCACCAGCGCCAAAAACTTGATTGAAACGTTTTAATTAACCGCAAGTGCACAGCCGCGTTGAAGCGGTGGCAAATACGGGTCGATCCACAGGGAGGTGTGTCGACTTTAGTTTGTTCGAAGGCGAGTGGGAAAGAAAGGAGAGAAAGATTGATTACACTAAACTACACTAAAATGCAAAAGGAAATGGATGATAAGCAATAAAACTAAGCCCCATAGGGGGTAGAGAAAAGAGTGTGAATACAAAGATATGTGTATGTGTGTGTGTTCAATCAAGCTCATTACAACATGCAGTGCATGAAAATCATAAAACTAAATCCAACTTTGCCTCCACATGAAATAAGATAACCCAATATCATTAAAACATACAAGATAATAATTGGAATAAAGCTAAATGAACTCATTTATAAAGACCACACCCCACTATGCCTCCACATGAAATAAGATAGGACATTATCATTAAAACATACAAGACATTAACCAAGGTAAAGGCAACAAAAGCACATGCAACTACAAGTCATGTTTCTTTTATCAATTCCATCCATATCCTCACATTATCATTCCCTATAAAATAGGTCCACTAACCTAAGCATAAGCTAAGCTTCATTCAAGAGCATTAGCATATCAAAGACAAGAGTGATCCCATTAGATGGTTATGGAAATCATATAAGGCTCAAGGTCCACCACCAAGATTTTTGGCAAAGCTAGTCTTGCTACCGATGGAGGACTTCGATGTTATACTGGGGATAGACTAGTTGTCACAGTACGATATTTGGGTCCTTTGCCATGAGAAGAAGAACTTGATTCCGAGGAAGAACCATACTGACGTGCTGATCAGGGGGACGGGAAATAGAGGAGGCCAGATCATTATTTCTGCAGTAAAGTCTCAGAAGTGGATGCACCAGGGTTGCAGAGCATTCTTGGCTATGCTGGTTGTTCCAGATTCTGAGGCGAGGAGATTGGAGGACATAGAGGTAGTGCAGGACTTCCCAGAGGTCTTTTCAGCTGATGTAATAGGCCTACCGCCACGCCGAGAGATCGAGTTTGGCATCGAGTTGGTAGCTGGTACCAATCTGCAGTCGAAGGCTCCATATCGAATGGTACCTGCAAAGCTGGCTGAGGTGAAGAAACAGTTGCAGGAGTTGTTGGATACTTGGTTCATCCGACATAATGTCTCACCCTGGGAGCACCAGTGCTATTCGTGAAGAAGAAGGATGAGTCGTTACGGATGTGCATCAACTATAGAATGCCGAACAAAGTTAATCCCAGGAGCCAGTACCCTTTACCCAAAATATAGGACTTCTTCAAACAGTTGCAGATAACGAAAGTTTTCTTCAAGATCGATCTGCGATCAGGTTATCACCAGCTGAGGATTAAGGAGGACGTTCAGAAGACATCTTTCAAGACTTGATACAGACACTATGAGTGATTGACATCATTTCATGCATTCATTTGTGACTTATATCCATTATCTTGAACCTAAACAATGCTACGTAACGAGTTTTATGTTTGAGTTTCAGGAAATAAACATGATTGAGGAAAATAGGCATAAAACGACCTAAAAGCAAGAAAAAGACTAAGTTGCAAGACTTATGGACTAAGATGCACAAGAGAGGGACCTGAATGTAAAACCGAAGGGTCAATGTGAAAATCAAGAAACTCTACACCATCACGAGGAGTATTTTGGAAATTAGATTCGGGCCAACACATCAATAACCAAACCGAGTGCACACCATGTGAAGAATTGAAGAACTTAAGAACATATCCGAAAATGGGTCGGATCCGAGAAAAAGTGACCGCCAATTGGCGGTCCAAGACCGCTAATTAGTGATCCGTTTGTCTTCGAATCCGACCCGGTTTCTCTAGGACATGAGTTATGTGTTTATGTGTATTCTGGGAAGATTTCATTAGTCCCATACCAGGGGATTATCCCCGGTTACCTTTTTTCATGCCTATAAATAGAACCCTTCCTCATTTGTATTCACCTATTGCTTGGTGGTATTCTCTCTATGTGGAGTAAAGCATTGAAGCAAAAACTCAAGGTGGAGAAGAATGTCACTTGTAATGTGAGTCATGTAAATAAAATAATTCTTCATAGTTTTGTTAGTTTTATATTGTCTTTATTTTGATGCTTGTATGTTTAGTTTGTTTGTTTTCGTTATCATAGTATAATTAGAATGTCTTCCTTTCTTTATATGGATGTTAGATTAATGATTAGTGAGTAGTTCCATCCCCCTTTGGGGTTGGAGATAATGTTCATTTATGCAATAAAGAATGGATTAGAATGCTTTATTTTGGAATGTGTTGATAAATGTGAATGTATGCTTGCTTGTTTAGAGTAGAACACTTTACTTGATGGATTTTGCCACAACTATTAGACACCTCCCATGCTTGTTTAGGTTCTGAAATAACCAACTTGTGTATGTGAATGTTAATCAACTAGGTTAGTGATTGGATTGATAGGTTTTGCCATAACCTCTAGACACTTCCTATACATGAAAACACAACTTACATTTGTGCCTATTGAATGTATTCTTCACCATCTTATTACATATGTGCACACACTCCACCCCTTTGGGGTTTTTGTTACCGAATTCCATCTTCCTTTTGTTAGTTGTTTATCTTACTTTTAGTAGTCTTGTGCTTTGATCTTTCTCCTTTGTTAGTTTCTAGTTTAGTGTAGCTTAGGTTGGCATAATCACATATCTTCTCCCCTATTTTCCACTTGATTTCTGAAGAACCAGAGTCGGCACACCTCCTTGTGGATTCGACCCGTACTTGCCACGTCTTTACCAACGCCGTGCACTTGTAGTATTAAAACGATTAAACATTGAGTTCATAGTGATGCCATTTGGTTTAACGAATGCACCAGCAACATTCGTGGACCTGATAAGCAGAACGTTCAAGTCATACCTCGAAAATTTTGTCATAGTCTTCGTGGATGACATTTTTGAAAGGAATGTGTTCTAAAAGTTTTACTTTTATATGTCAATTATTATGAATTGGATGTGCAAACATTTTGTTCCTTGATTATGATATTCGTCTTTTGGAAGTGTTAAGGAAGAGGTGTGCGTTCTTAACCGTAGAGCTCTAAAAGATAATGGTTTACATAAATCAAAAGTTATTCACAATCATGACAATTAACATGGAACATTAATCACCGAGATAAGATTGTCGTGTTGGTCATAGATTGTTGTAGGTCTACAAATAATTGAAGACATGAGTATATAAAAGAGGAAAAGATTGCTTTTATATATTGAATAGACTTAACAAGTAAAACATTATGGAATTGTGTTTCGTGTCATTAATGTTTTTACTCTGTCTTGGATCCTAAGATATGAGACTTATATCTTTTCACTCAAGAAGTGCTTAATTTGATTATTGTCAAAAGCTATCAATGAGTATAGTGATAAAAGAAATAATTGGTTGAACATGACTTGTGCTGGAAAATATATCTAGTCAAACGATTATTATTGCCCCTCTTAATTGAGTGATGATATTAGTGGGCCCCTTGATAAAGCAAAATTATAATGTGCACAATATCACTTGAGTTAAGTTACATAGTTATAATTAACTTAAAGAGATCAAGAAATGAATATAATACAAATGTGATACATTTCTACTTTGTATATATTCTTAATATCACGAGGCAAGAGACGGACACAAGTGGTGCACTTACATTACTAAATGGATTTTTTTTGTTCAAAGCGAACAAAGACATCTATGCTAATTGGGTAACTATAATGTGTAGCTAGATACCGCTTATACTTTGGGATATTAAGTGTTTAATATCGCTGCCAATTCGGCTTAGATCCGCCTATAGGTCACACCACAAAATTGGGAATCAAGAAGCTTGATTTTGAGTTCATATGATGTGTTGGGATTCATGTGAAAAGGGGCACATGTGGTGAATGAATAAAATCAATATGTTATGAGAATTGACATAATTAGAATCATAATAAATTTATATGAGATGTGTTTATTATGGGGGTGTAATAATTTAATATTACATAGGATAATATATTACATAAGATATGAATTTGCTAAGACCCCCAAAAGATCAAATTTTGTTGGAAATAAATCCAAAATTTGACAAAGGGAAAATCAGGGTTAAACCCGATAAACCGATTAGGGTTTGGTCGACAGAGGTGTCTTCGGAACGGTCAACCGAACGGGGAACGGGTAAACACAATTGGTTGACCGTTCCGAAGACACCTCGGCCTGTCTGGAGAGCCTGGACAATTGGGTTCGGTCAACCGAGTGAAAATATCCAGGAGATATCTTGGGATATTTTCGGTAGACCGAAGGTGACACGGTCGTCCGATGAATATTCGACAGGAGAAATTTTGGTGGATCGACGGTCTACAGGAACAAGACGCTGATCATCCGAATTTTTGCAGAGAATTTTTCTCAAGTATACACGGTCGACCATCTAGCTCACGGTCCACTGAATATGTGTTAAAACCGAATGGTTCGGTTAACCAAGAAGAATTCTTGATCAACCGAACAGTACGATTTTTGCCGGAATTATTAAAAGAATAATTAGATTATGGGTTGGATTAATTCCAGATTTGATCAAACATTTTGCTTATGTGGCAATTTGAGATTAATTTTATTAGAGAATAAGCAAGAGATCGTGACTAAAGAATAGTTCTTGATAAAGATGTTTTGGGAGCCTATAAATGGACCCCTCATCCTACTTGTTTAGGTTAATGCATAAATTCTCTCTCATTAATCTCTCCCTTAATCACCACGAAAATCTCTTAATAGTTTATAGTTTTGGAGATAGAAATCCCAGGAGCTTAAATAGGGGTTATTACCCAGATTCTAGCTTAATTAGAGATTGATTGGCTAGCTCCTTTCTCTCTAATATTGTTTAGAGTTTGATGAACACTTGGAGGCAAATCGGCGGGCGATTCGACGAGCAACGAAACTCCGGATATTCTGTAAGGTTTTAGAGAACCTTTGTGTAAGAACCTTTTTTATTTTAATATGTGTAGGAATGCTTGATATTAGAATAAAAAAATACATGTATCTAAAATCAATGATTAGACTATATAAATAATTTTAGTTTACCATCTACAATCGAAACAATTCATATTTTGTATTTTTCGAGTTTTCCGATAGTTTTGTTGATTTAATTCTAATTGATTCTTTTGATAGTTTTAAATGTTTTGAAACACATCATGTGAATGTAATAATTAAAATTTAGACTTATGTCTAATATATAATTTTTTTGTTTTTAATTAAATGATTATTTGATTGGCTAGCTCATTTCTCTCTAATCTTGTTTAAAGTTCGGTGAACACTTGGAGGCGAATCGGCGGGCGATACGACGAGCAACGGAACTCCGGATCTTCTCAAAGGTTTTAGAGAACTTTTGTGTATGATCCTTTATTCTTTGTTTATTTTAATATGTATAGGAATTCATGATATTAGAATAAACAAATACATGTACGTAAAATCAATAAAAATATGAAATCGATCTTCTATGTTTGTATTAAACATTTAAAATATATACATACATAGGGACATGAAATCCTACAGTGGTATCAGAGCTTTTAGTTCATATTGTCAATGATTAGACTATATAATTAATTTTGGTTTACCATCTGCAATCGAAACATATCATGTTCTGTCTTTTTCAAGTTTTCCAATAGTTTTGTTGATTTAATTTTAATTGATTCTTTTGATAGTTTTAAATGTTTTGAAACACGTCATGTGAATGTTAGAATTAAAATTTAGACTTATGTCTAATATATAAAATTTTCGTTTTTAATCTAAATGATTATTTTATAAGGAATCGACAAAACGAAAATGGCATATGTTTATCTTTTGTTAAATTTTTATTTTTGGAAATTAGATAAACAGTGGTTCAAATGTTTTTTTGTTTTGAACTATGGATGCATAAAATCATTTTTAATGGATTTCAAATGATTTTAGAATTGTTTGATTTAGAGACGCATGATAAACTAAATCGAGTAATATATGGTATATGTACATGCGTTGCTCGAGTTCTCTAATGCAGGGATATGTGAGTTTGTTTGTTCCGATGAAGTCATGTGTGAATGAATGAATGAATGAATGTGTTTTGTATTATTATTCAATCACAGGGGTTATGTATACGTGAAAGCCAAATATCTATTTCTATGTATATGCATGCATATGAGAGGATTTTTAAATAGGACGTGCACTAGACAATTTTCAAAATTAAGAGATGCATGTTTATATTTTTTCAATATCAACATCCATGGTGCAAGAGGAAGATGTTGAAGAAGAGCAAGGATCAAGGATGCGGGAACATACAAACTCACACATTGTGTGTGTGAATGGATATATTTATGTTTGTGTGCTTGACATGTATGTGATTGTATGGATGAATGTAAGGATTGTATAGATAATAAATATGCATGATCACCTAATTTCTAAAATCACATATAAATGTTTAAATTGTCCAACAAAAAATTAAGAGTATTTTTCTTTCTTATTTTATCCACTAGCAGCCATCGATCGAGGGATATTCTGCTCGCCCCTATCGGGAGATAACTTCCTCCATCTTTGGGAATAGTGGGAGATATAAGGTTGTCTATTGTTGTGCCATGAATAGATGTACGAGGTGCGATTCACCCTTAGTGGACACCGAGTATACTTGTTTGTGAATACAATTGATAAACGTATCTCGTATCAAATGAAATACATTTTCTTAACAATACCCGGAGACCTAGGTCGGTTTTGAGAAAGGGAGTTTTTTTACGAGGATTGGTCAAATTCCCTCTTCATTAAAACGACAAGAGTCATAAGAGTTTGAAAATGCAAATGTTGCGATATTTCGAAATGGTTATGATTAGAAAATGATTTCTTACCTTGATTTTATAATATATCTGATAGCCTTAGCTAGTTTTTTATAATTGATAGGATCTTGAATTGCTGCATTTATGGACAAATTTTTCTTTGCGGTATTAAAACATAAAATTGACATTAAATCCATATAATTTATTTTGTAGAAATGTCGAATATTCAATCTTTTGTGCGATCTATGATTGAAAAACATCCTTTGGCAAATGATGCTCAAACTTCATAAGCTGGCAACTCAAGCTCAATATCGTGTTAAAGTTTGAGAAACTATCTCATATTTTGGATGGTGAAATCCCAAAATTAATTGAGAAGACAACCGTTAGCGAGAAAGAGGCAAAAACCAAGTGGGAAGACCAAGAGAACCACTTTCACGGTCTAATGTTGGCCTCTATGGGTGACTCGCTTCAAGCGAAATACGTGGATTCAAAACCCAAGAAAACCATGGAAGCTTTAATAAAGATGTTCATGGATAGTGCTAGAAAATAGCGCTATAAGACCACCATCGCACTCACAAGGTGCCACTTGGCGGAGGGAACTTCGGTATCCATGTATTTTCTCACGATGGAAGGATACCTTGAGATGTTGTCGAAACTCTCTTCCCCGATGCCCGATGACATTGCGGAAGATTTGATTCTTGGCTCTCTAGCCCCGTCCTACAAGGACTTCATTATGCACTATCATGTACATGAGAAAGGGGTGAGTCTTGAGGAACTTCACAACGCTCTCAAAAAGGATGAAGTTGACATGGGCAACGGTCGGGACAAGCACGTCCTAGCCGTCCATGGAGGGAGCAAGAAGATCACCAAATGTAAAGGCAAATTAACCAAAAATACGTCAATCAAGAGCAAGGGAGTAGGAGGTGCTCGTGTGAGCGCCTCAAGGGGAAATTCTTCGAAATCTCTGACTCCCAACTGTTGGCTTTTTGGCCTTAATCTATGTTTTGATGATTTATTCAATCTAATCTTAATTATAATCATGTAGAGTAGCACACATATTGCATTGCATATATATATTGCTTTGTGCTAACCTCTACAGGTGATCAAGACTCAAGGAAGAAAGGAAATCAAGTCAAGACATGTAATCAAGCTCATTTGAAGACATGTATTTTGTATTTCTTTGAGTATTTAGGAACCTTGTGTAATTGAGCATACTTGAGCTAAAAACTACTCAACCACACACTAGGTTCCCTATAGAAGTCACACACAAAATTTCACATAATTTGGACTTCAATAGATCATCCAAACTAGAACCGGAAAACACCTAAACAAAACTTGAACTGCCTGGACCAAAACGGTCGACCGTTGAAAGCTTTCCGTTCGACCGTTTACACATTTTTTCAGACCGTTTGTTTTGTCGTATTATACCCAACGGTCGTATTCGTATTATTCCCAAATACCCCAAATTTCCAAACATCCGGTCGACCGAAACTTTCCTAACGGTCGACCGAACCAACACAATTTGGTCTCCCAGAAGTGCCTCGACTAATTCGGTCGACCGATCTCCTGAGCCCGTTCGACCGTTAACTTAAGTTAACTTAAGTGAAAGCTGAAATTTGACCAAACGGTCGAACGGAATACCCAATTCGGTCGACCGTTTTTAGGCAGAATTGGGTCCTGCAGATTTCTGTTTTGTGTATCACACATCAACTCACACCCAATCAACCCCAACGGCTCTATTCTCTCTAAGGCTTATAAATAGAGTTGTAAAACATATTTTAACACAACTCTCCCACTACAAACTTGTCCCAAACTTTAGAGAGAATCCCAAACACTCAAAGCTACAAACCTTCCACACTTAGTGATCATTTCTTAATCCTACTCAAGTGTGATCAAGATTTAGAGAGTGTTGCTCCACTCAAGTTCTCATTGGTTGTCAAAAGAGTAAAGGCTCCGGTGAAAGCCCGAAGCATCCTTCTCGGATTGTGAGAAGAAGATTCCAAGCTCGGCGAGGGTTGTTCACGAGTTTGACGGTTGTAAAGGCGTTCTCTCCCGGCCCGGAACGGGGAGTGGTTAGTGAAGTCGTGAGCGGAGCTCGGTGATCCAAGCGGAGCTTGCAAGAGAGGACTAGGACCCGGGTGGGGTGCCGAACCTCTATAAAAATGGCGAGTCGATTTGTGGTTTGCATATTCCTACACTTGCTTGTTTTAGTTTAAATTCCGCTGCATTTCTTTGATTGCTTAAACAAGTAGGTAATTAGGTGATTAGCATTAATTGTGGACCCATAAACCCACACGATCCCACACCAACATGGAGTGCTTTCACTACGGTGAAAAGGGACACATCCGACCAAATTGCCCCACGTACAAGGAAGACCTTGACAATGGAGTGATTGAGAGTAAGCGCCCCAAAAAGGCCAAAGGTATATTTGTTATTGAGATAAATATAGCCACCTTTATCCATGATTGGGTAATTGATACTGGATCTTGTGCTCACATAATTTCTAATGTGCAGCTACTAAAGGATAGGAAGAAACTCATGAAGAACGAGATGATTTTGAAGGTCGGAAATGGTGCAAACGTTGCTGCGATTGCACAAGGTTCTGTGGAGCTTCAATTATCTAGTGGTTTAAATTTATGTTTAAAGAACGTTTATTATGTACATTCGATTAGCAAGAATATTATTTTTGTATCATGTTTGGATATGGATAATTTTAATATAAATATTTCAAATTCTTCCTTGTCTATATCGAAGAAGGGTATTTTCTCTACAAATGCATTCGTGAGGAATGATCTCTATTTGCTTGAATTGAATAATAAACAAATCTTAACATCAATAACAAAGCTCAGTGGAATGAGGTATCCGAAAGAAGGAATATGACATTACTCGACATGGTTCAATCAATGATGAGTCAAGCTGAATTGCCGTTTTACTTTTGGAGTTATGCACTAGAAGTTGCGGCTTACACACTAAATAATGTTCCATCCAAATTCGTAGAGAAAACACCTTATGAGCTATGGAGTGGTAAAACACCTAAGCTCAATTTTCTCAAGATTTGGGGTTGCGAGGCCTACGTCAAGAGATTGATGTTGACCAAACTTCAACCAAAAGCAGATAAGTGCTTCTTTATAGGTTATCCTCGTGAGACAAGAGGATACTACTTTTGGCATATAACCTCCAATCGAGTGATTGTAGAGAGGGATGCCGTATTTCTAGAAAAGGAATTTCTGGAAAGAATAAAAAGTAGTGGGAGTAGACTTGTGCTTGAGGAGACTCAAGATATTCTAAAAGAACATGATATGAATGATGACATTCAAGATCATGAAGGCCCAACCGAGGTTCCTTTGGTTAGTGAGAGCGTGAGTGAAAGACGCTCGCAAGCAATTGTGAGAGAAACTCAATCTTCCCTACCTAGTGTGCGTTCGAGAATCGAACACGAACCAATTCCGCAAGAAATTATGGAAGAAGTTCGAGAAGTACACGTAGAACCAAAATAACTTAGAAGGTCATCAAGGGAAAGGAAGAAACCCGATGTGTATGTGGGACTTCATGAGATCATGGTACTAGATACCAATGATCCCTCGACCTTTCAAGAAGCAATGGAAAGAGAGGACTCCAAACTATGGTTTAAGGCCATGGAATCCGAAATAGAATCCATGTATGATAATCAAGTGTGGAACTTGGTTGACCTTCCTCAAGGGAAAAAGGCCATTCAAAATAAATGGGTTTTCAAGAGGAAGATGGACATGGATGGGAACTTGACAACCTACAAAACGAGGCTTGTAGCAAAATGTTTCACTCAAGTTCAAGGAATTGACTATGATGAAACTTTTTCACAAGTTTCCATGTTCAAGTCTATTCGGATTATGCTCGTTATTGCCGCATTTCAAGATTATGAGATATGGCAAATGGATGTCAAAATGGCGTTCCTTAATTGGAACTTGGAGGAGGATGTGTACATGGTACAAGCTCAAGGCTTTGAAGATCCAAAGAATAGCAAGAAAGTATGCAAGCTTCAAAGATCCATTTATGGATTGAAGCAAGCATCAAGGAGTTGGAACAAACACTTTGACAAAGAAGTCAAAAAGATTGACTTTGTCCAAAGTAAGGAAGAGCCTTGTATATACAAAAAGGTTAGTGGGAGCCACATAGTATTCTTGATCTTATATGTCGATGACATACTCCCCATGGGAAATCATATACCTTTGCTTGAGCAAACGAGAAGTTCATTGAAATTTGCATTTTCGATGAAAGATATGGGTGAGGTTCAATACATCTTGGGAATCAAGATATATAGAGATAGATCCCGTAGACTCATTGACCTAAGGCAACGTACATACATTGACAAGGTCTTGGAAAGGTTCAGCATGAACAACTCCTAAAAAGGCAGTGTGCCAATGAGTATGGGTGTGCAACTCAAGAAGTCTCAGCGTGCTGAATCAGGTAAAGACTTGGAGTACATGAAAGATATCCATTATGCTTCGGCAATAGGATCGATCATGTACGCGATGACTTGCACAAGATCCTCCTATAGGTCACACCACAAAATTGGGAAACAAGAAGCTTGATTTTGAGTTCATATGATGTGTCGGGTTTCATGTGAAAAAGGGACACATGTGGTGAATGAATAAAATCAATATGTCATGAAAATTGACATAATTAGAATCATAATAAATTCATATGAGGTGTGTATATTTTGGTGGTGTAATAATTTAATATTACATAGGATAATATATTGCATAAGATATTAATTTGCTAAAAACCACAAAAGATCAAATTTTGTTGGAAATAAATCCAAAATTTGACAAAGGCAAAATCAGGGTCAAACCCGGTAAACCGTTTAGGGTTTGGTCGACCGAGGTGTCTTCGGTACGGTCAACCGAACGGGGAACGGGTAAACACAATTGGTTGACCGAAATTGTCTGGAGTGCCTGGACAATTGGGTTTGGTCAACCGACCGTGAACGGTCAACCGAGAGAAAATATCCAGGAGATATCTTGGGATATTTTCGGTAGACCAAAGGTGACACTATCGTCCAATTAATATTCGCCAGGAGAACTTTTGGTGGGTCGACGGTCGACCGGAGCAAGACACGGATCGTCCGAATTTTCGCAGAAAATTTTTCTCAGGCATATTCGGTCGACCGTCTAGCTCACGGTCCACCGAACATGTGCTAAAATCGAATGGTTCGGTTAACTGAGAAGAATTCTCGGTCAACCGAAAAGTACGATTTTTGCCTGATTATTAAGAGAATAATTAGATCATGGGTTGCATTAATTCCAGATTTGATCAAACGTTTTTTAGTATTCTTATGTGGCAATTTGAGAATAATTTTAGGAGAGAATAAGCAAGGGATCATGACTAAAGAATAGTTCTTGATAAGAATGTTTTGGGAGCCTATAAAAGGATCCATCATCCTACTTGTTTAGGTTAATGCATAAATTCTCTCTCTCATTAATCTCTCCCTTAATCACCACAAAAATCTCTTAATAGTTTTATGTTTTGGAGATAGAAATCTCAGGAGCTTAAAGAGGGGTTATTAGCTAGATTCTAAGCTTAATTAGAGATTGATTGTCTATCTCCTTTCTCTCTAATCTTGTTTAGAGTTTGGTGAACACTTGGAGGCGAATCGGCGGGCGGTTCGATGAGCAATGGAACTCTGGATCTTCTGAAAGGTTTTAGAGAACCTTTGGATATGATCCTCTATACTTTGTTTATTTTAATATGTGTAGGAATGCATGATATTAGAATAAACAAATACATGTACGTAAAATCAATGAAAATATATAATCGATCTTGTATGTTTGTATTAAATTTTGAAAAATATATACATACATAGGGACACAAAATCCTACAATTTTTGTCTACTCTCCGGATAGAGAGCATCACAGGGAGCATTTGAGGACAATACTTGGAATTTTGAGGGATCGTAAGTTTTATGCTAACTACTCAAAGTATGAGTTTTGGCTGGACCAGGTAGCATTTATGGGGCACATTGTGTCCAAGGACGGAATCTCGGTGGACCCAGTAAAGGTGGAGGTTGTGACAAAATAGAAGGCCTCAACGAGCATGATTGAGATCAGGAGCTTTATGGGGGCCTGCAGGCTATTACCGTAGTTTCGTCAATGACTTCTCCAAGCTTGCTTCACCACTAACGACGCTGAGACGGAAAGGCGTCACGTTCGTTTTGTCTCAAAAGTGTGAGGACAACTTCCAGGAGTTGAAGAGACGGTTGACGACTGCACCGATTTTGACTCTTCCGAGTGGTAGCGGTGGATGATCATCTACAGCGACGCATCAGGGATTGCTTGGGTTGAGTGTTCATGCAACATGAGAAGGTGGTGGCGTATGCTTCTAGGCAACTAAAGGTGAACGAGAAGAACTACCCTACACATAACATGGAGCTAGTAGCAGTGGTTCATGCGTCGAAAATCTGGAGACACTATCTGTACGGAGAGCAGTTTGAGGTCTTCACAGAGCATCAAAGTTTGATGTATCTGTTCTCGTAGAAGTAGGTAAATATGAGACAACGTAGATGGCTCGAGTTTATCGAGGACTACGACTTCACCATTTCTTATCACCCAGGGAAGACAAATTTTGTTGCAGATGCCCTCAGCAAAAATGTGGAGGTTTCAGTGGCCAACATGTGCATTCAGGAGTGGAAGATGATTGAGGCATGGGTAGAGTGGAAACCTTTTGCTAAGGAGTCTGAGAGGGTTGTGACTTCCTGACTGAGAGTGGAGCCTCATAGTCTCGAGGATCGTACATGATCAGAGTGGACATGAAGAGTTGCCCAACCTGATGCAGTTGGCTGCGAAGGAATGATCTATTTTCAGTATAGGGTAGATGGGCGTCAGTGGTTCAGTAACCGTAATTGGGTGTCGAAAGGGACATATTTGAGGACGGAAATCATGGAGGAAGCACCTAGATCCTGATACTCTATCCATCCAGAGAGCACGAAGATGTTCAATGACCTATAACGGAACTTCTGGTGGAAGGGTACAAAGAGGGATATAATGGAATTTGTATCTAGATGCTTGGTCTGTCAGCAGGTGAAGATTGAGGACTAGGGACCAATATGGCCGATGCAGAGGATCGAGCTGCCAGAGTGGAAGTGGGAGCATGTGACGATGAATTTTGTCACAGGTCTGACGAAGTCAAAGAGATTTCATGACGCGGTTTGGGTCATCGTCGATCGACTAACCAAGTTAGCACACTTGTTAGTGATCAGGACCACGTTGCCTCTGGAGGGGCTAGCCAAGTTGTACATCGAGGAGATAGTCAAATTGGACGGAGTACCAATGAACATCATCTCTTATTGAGACCCCAGGTTTATATCCAGGTTTTGGGGGAGTTTGGAGAATGCCTTGGGAGCGCAATTGATGTTCAAGTACAACCATTCACCCGCAAGCAGACGGTCAATCAGAAAGGACTATCCAGACATTGAAGGATATGCTGAGAGCTTACACTCTGGATTAAGCAGAACATTAGGATGATCACTTACCGTTAATTAAGTTCGCCTACAACAACAATTTCCACACAAGCATTGGGATGACACCTTATGAAGCATTGTACGGGAGGCCTTGTAGATCACCAGTTTGCTGGAGCGAGGTAGGTGAGAGGTAGTTGGTTGGTCCAGAGATAGTGCAGATGTATGCAGATAAGGTTGATGTGATCAGGAAGAGTCTAGAATCAGCGTAGAGTAGGCAGAAGAGCTACACAGATAAGCCTAGACGGGAGTTGAGATTTAAGGTCGACGACCTTGTATTTATGAAGATCTTCCTAGCCAAGGGAGTAATGAGGTTTAGTAAGAAGGTAAACTCAGTCCGAGGTATGTCAGACCATTTGAGATTCTGAACCGCATTGGAGAGGTTGCCTACCGGATTGCTTTGCCGTCGTAGTTTTTGGGTCTTCACAATGTTTTCCATGTTTCGATGCTGAGGAAGTATATGACAGACCTATCCCACACCATCGAGATCGAGGTTCCAGAGATTCAGTAGGACATATCATTGGAGGAGAAGCCTATAGAGATTGTGGATCACATGGAGCACCAACTCAGGAGGATGACCATTCCGATTGTGAAGTTGTGTTGACAACACTATAGCGTTCGCGAGGTCACCTAGGAGATTAAGGAGGAAGTCCGAAAGAAGTACCTGAAGCTTTTTGGTAAGTTGTCTGTTTCCAATTTCACCGACGAAATTTCTTTAAGGATGGTGGAATGTTAATGGTTTTAATCTAATCTATGTGGTTAATCATGTTTTGGGAGGAAATTAAGAAAGGTGGATTATTGGTTTGGATTTGGGTGGCTTAAGCTTGTCTAGTGTTTTGGTTAATGCTAATGTTTGCTTTGACTTATGGGAGGTATGGGGGGTATGGGTTGAGGTATGGGTAGAGTGTAGGAGGTATGGTTGACCATACTTGGGTTGGGTTTTGTGTGTGTTTGTTTGGAAGAAAACACACAATACTCTTCTCCACCCAACTCTCTCCCTTCTCTCATTCAACTCCCCCCTCCAAGGCCTGCTAGAGTTGCTGGCTACCGGTGGTGAACGACGGCGCAAGGAGGAGGCACGACAAGGCGTGGCCGGCGATGGACGTGTGCTTGGAGGCGTGACGAGCATGGATCTTGGTGCAACTAGGTGACCGACAACTTGGTGGCTGCCAGAGGTGCTAGGCGGCAAGGGAGGTGGCTGTTGACGACGATCAGAGCTCTGACAAACTCCGACGAGCTCGAAAAAGGTATGCCAACTTTACATTTTAACTCACACAAGGTGTGAGGGGGACTCACCGTCGGCCGGTCGGAGTCCACATGCCATATCGGGCACGTGATAAAGTGTGTGTACTAATGGTGGCTGGTTGTTAGGGTCAGCTAGGTGGCTCCAGAGCTCCGATGAGCTCCGGTCAGGTTGGGTCTAGTCAGCTGGGGCAACCTCTGCCCGGACCATGCACGCATGGTTGCCTCGGTTCCATCTCGGGTGCGTTGGGCGTGCGATCTCTGATCAAATGTCTGTTGCGGCTTGATCCCGGGGGTGGCTAGCTCTTGACGACTTGGGGTGGGACCATGGGAGGTGACTGACCAACATGGTTGGGGGTGGGGTTGTCTGGCCTTGTGCATGGAGTGTGCATGCGTTGCTGACCAGGTTGATTGGTCGGGCGCTGCACACACACCTTTGGCGCAGTGCTGCTGATCTAACCACCTCGCCTTGGCTCGCTCATGGCCACACATTACAGTATTGGTCGAGGATATGAGGTCGGCGGGCACACGATTGGTTGGTGGTTATTCTTGGGTGCATGCATGTGTATTATTATTTCGTGTATTATGATGCCTTATGACCAAAGTTGCATGACATAGCTAGCTATGTCCTTAATGTTATGCCTTGTATAAATTGTTACATATGCAAATGTTATGATTATGTTATTATTGCATGCATATGTGCATGCATGTTATATTATTGTTGACGTTATGATGCGTATGGGTTTATGGTGGACGCTCATAACATGGTCATCGCATTAGATGTAATTATGTATGTCATATATTTACGTGTTGCATCAGACGGCTTGCATATGCATTCTTGAATTTATATAGAATCTGGGCACTTATATTGTGGGGGGCGACGAGCCTATTTGTAAACACCTATATGTAGAGAGGTCTGTTGGAATAGAGTTTGAAAAAGAAACATTACACACTTTTTACATTAAACTACACCGACGGATACAATATCATACACCGATGGATAGATCTGTCTGACCATTAGTAAGGATATCACCGAAGAATACCCTTAGCAATATCGACGGACATGTACCGTCAATGTAGGGTTATATTAGTAACCCCTCGACTGACTATCTTCATTTCTCGCAAAGACAACTTCCCAGACCTAATTGCCGCTGTGCCATTCTGCTGCTCATCGACGCCACTTTCACCGCCACCTCCTCCTGTGTGGTAACCCTCCATTCTCACTCTAATCACTTGCTGCCATTCTGTCGCTCCGACCCCTCCAAATCACCGCCCACCCCAGCCTCAGCCAACCTCGACCAACCCACACCCCTAGTCCCACCCACCACCACCCCCACTCCCAGTCCCACCACGACATCCACCATCCCTAGCCCCACCCATCACCACCTCCACAGTCACAAAACCACCCTCCTGACCCAACCCCCACCACCACAACCACCATCTAATTAGTTTTGTTTTTAATGATTATTATGTTTTTAATCAATTTATTAGAATGTAATTGTTATTTGTATGATTAAAGTGGTGATTTGTATGATAATTAGTTTAGATTTGTATGATAATTAGTTTAAATTAGTTTAAATTTGTAGGATTAAAGTGGTGATTTATATGAAAGTTATATTTTAATTGGTTATTTTGATTAATTAGATCTATTTTGTGATTTTATTATAGTTCGTATGATTAACTTGATTTTGTATATTGAGTTTGTGTGATTAACTTAATTTTGTATATTTTAAATAGTTTGACATGATTAACTTTGTTATAGTTAGATTGATTAGGTGAATTAACATATATAGTCTTTAATGAAAGACTATTGGATTTGTTTGTGAGTTTGTGTTGTCGGTGACAGATGAATGTCAATTGTATTTAGAATTAAGTTTTAGGATTGTATTAGGATTTGGTTTTACGATTGTATTTAGGATTGGATTTAAGGTTTAAGATTTAGTTTTAGGGTTGTATTTGATTTAAGATTGGACTAGGATTGTATTGTATTTGATTGGATTGTATTTAGGATTTGATTGGATTTAGGATTGGATTGTAGTAATTAGATTAGTATGTTTATGTTGTAGTTATTTTGTATTTTTAGTTTGTATGATGGATGTCAATATTGGATTTCAATTGGATTAAGTAGACTTGGATGTTAGATTAGATTTGGATATGTTAGTTGGATTTGTTAGTAATTTAAGATTTAGGATTTGATTAAGGATTGGATTGTATGATTTAGGTTTGATAAATTGGCGATATTGTGATGCTTGTCATTCAAAAGTGGATACTTTTTCTTGTCAATATAAGTGTTCGGAAAATTTTCAATATCGAAAATATAGGGGAGGTTCTTCCAAAATTTAGTTAAATTTTCAATTAAATTTAAATGTGTTTGCGGTTTAATTATATTGGTTAATTAATTTAGTTAGATTGATTTGGAGGAGTTGCATATGTTCATTAGATTTAGTTTGATTGCTGGGAATTTTAAGCATGTTTTGTTTAACCTGTTTTGTTTCAAATGAATAGATTTCTTAGTAATTTAAGATTTAGGATTTGATTTAAGAATGGATTAAGTATTTAGGATTGGATTGTATGATTTAAGTTTGATGAATTGACGATATTGTGATGCTTGTCATTCAAAAGTGGGCACTTTTTCTTGTCAATACAGGTCTTCGGATTTTTTTTGATATCGAACATATACAAGATGTTCTGCCACAATTTAGTTAAATTTTCAATTAAATTTAAATGTCTTTGGGGTTTAGTTATATTGAGGTGGATCTTATTTTGATTGTTAGATTGATAAATTGATTTAGTTATATTGAGTTGGATCTTATTGAGTTAGATTTAGTTAAAATGATAGGAATTTTTAACATGTTATGTTTAACATGTGTTTGTTTCAAATGAATAGAATCATGGTGTTAGGTAAAAGTTGGATGTATGGCAAAAGAATTACTCTAACTTCCACGAATAATCTGAATTCATTTGTAAACCTTGCCTTCAGTCCTCACAACCAATATATTCATGACGGGAAAATCTTTTGCCCATGCAAGAAGTGTTGTAACAACAAGTGGGCGACCAGAGGCGTCGTCGTCGATGATATCATCTTAAATGGCTTTGCTGGTAATTATGAGGAGTGAGTTTTTCATGGGGAAAGTATTGCAAGTTCAAGTGCTTCAGTTGTCACGACAACGACAATACGACCCACATAGATTGAGGGAGACAATGTTAGGTGGAGACGTCGACGACGTCAGGCGGATGATACCCCACAGATAGCCGATACTAGGAATGTTCCTAGCACTTTGCCATCTGCAGCCGATATTAGGAATGTTCCTAGTACGAGTAGGTCTAGTGGATACACACAACTTTTGAATGACTGGAGCTCTACTGTAGCATGAGATAGAGTTCACACTGGAAGGTGTACCTATAGGAAAATACGTTGAACGCTTCCAGAATTTTATTTGGACGATAGCCAGGAGAACACAGGTATTGCCTCCTTGTTATTTAGACTGGAGATTGATGGCAAAGAAAGGTAAGGATGTGGCATGACAACAATTGATGGTAATATTACATACGTACTTAAGTAATATTAGTATTGATTTTTAATTGAAAACTAATTGTATTTTTTTCCATAGTCACACTGGACAGTTCCAGAGGGGTTCAGAGCGAAAATTATGACGTCTCTGAACACCAAATGTAAAGAAAATAAGTACCAGTTATACTTTGGGGCTGGTGGATCTAGAGTCTAGAGAGGCAAGGCTGGCTGCTAGACAACTGCATATTTCCACAGAGGATTCGTCTACTCTCTTGGAGTTTTGGTCTAGCGAGACGTTTAAGGTAAATTTATAATAATTTTAGTTCAATTATAATCCATGACTGAAAAAACTAACAATTTTGTTATTTTGGTAATACAGAAGAAGAGCGAGACTAATAAGAAAAACATAGCTAATTTAGTCATACCACACCAGTGTGGTACCAAATCGGCGGCGCAACAAAGGGAGAATATGGTGAGATATTATTAATATTTTTTGAATTTCTTATATATTCATTATTTTTCAAAATAAACTGAAGCAATTGTTATTTTCAACGCTATTGCAGTTTGCAAAAAATCCGGATGCTCCTGAGCCCAATCGTACAGATATGTACATCCAGCTGCATGACAAGACACTACCCGAATCTGCGGCCGTTATTGTAAGTTTAATATTAATGTTTGTTTTCAATTAGTTAATGTTATTTGATATATTTATTTGTGAATTTATGATAATTTTTTCTTTTAGAAACAATTAGAGGCTCTACGAGGACTGGGTGAGACGAACTCTCAGGGCTTTATCAATGTGGCGGCTGTCGCCCAGGATCCAGTCAGGGACTCTTCTCGGTGACGGGCACATACATGTGAGCATGTACTCTAGTCTCGTTACCTCAACCGACATGTATGGACCGTGCGGAATGCCATCCCTAGTAGAGACTGACGTGAGAGTGCAGGTTCAGAAAGATCAGAAGATGTAGAACGAGCTAATGGAGATGAAAAACAAGCTCACTAACATGTAATCGATGGTCGAGTTTCTGATGGTGAAGGGAGGTTTTAATCCCAAGGTATTGTATTTGTATTTTAATCGGTTGTTTTACATTTACTAAGTTAGTTTATATGCATTATAATCTTAATGTCTAATATTTAAATCGTGTAGGATTTTAATGTAACATCCATTTGCACACCACCTCCGCCGTCAAGCGAGGTAATGATGACGGTCCATCGGGCGGAGCAGGCACTGGAGATTTGATAGCTTAGTCTTTCTAGATGTTGTCAATACTAAGTTTTTTGAGTACTTCTACTTTTGAATTGTTAAACGTTACTTTCAATGAAACTACAACTTTCACTTTTAGTTTATATGTTTGGTGATGTATGAATGTTTGAATTGCGATTTATAAATCTTTGGTGATGATTGGGATATGAGTTATGAATGTTTGAGTTGTGATGAATGAATTGTGAATGAGGATTGAATTCAATTGCGATGATATTTTTGTTTAAGCAGGGAAAATCAGAACCTGAAAAATGCAAACAAACTCTTTTGGGTTCTGGATAGGACCTACACCGATGGGTGCCCGTCGGTGTAGGTCATGGCATTTTTTATGGTCGGTATACACCGACGGATGTGATTCGTTGGTTTCAGTAATGACGGACGTACACCGACGGAACATTTCCGTCGGTGGAGATTACATATATTACGCACCGACGATCCATATCAATCTGTGTATATCTCAATCTGTCAGAGTCTATATTTGTCAGTCTATTGTACATTGACGGATACGTCCATCGATGATGAACATAGACAAAAAGTCCGTCGGTGCTTTACTGTTTGTGTTGTCCGAGGCGACGAAACAAGCCAAAAAAATATGGCGGGAATTTTCACGCCAAAATGAACATTGATGACCTCTTTCCATTGGAGTTGAACAACGCTGATGTATGTTCCACCGACGGACAATTTCCATCGGTATAGAAGAACACCGACGTTTGTTCCACCGATGGGTATGAGTCCGTATTTCAATTATATTACAATTTTTTTCTCATACGCAACTTTACTACAATTTCCTTCCCAACTACCATTTCCTTCCTCAAGTTATCCCTAGAACTACCAATTTTTTGAGGTTATGAAGGGAGTTCAAGTCATTGTTAGGCTGAAGATGACAAAAAACAAATGAAGTGGAAGATTCTGATGATGAAGTTGAGATTTATTCACAACATTGCACACAACCAAGCTCAACTTCACCATCACAAACCAAAAAAGCATGGTCTACTGTAGAAGATGAAGCTCTCACTTCTTCATTAATGAATATTAGTTGGAATGCAGTTGTTGGTACCAATAAAAGGGGGGGGGGTCAGATTTAGACAAAGATAGAAACCTCATATGGTATGGCACGGCAAGCCAACCTTAATATCATTGTTGAAAGGAAAAAAATATCTATGTTGAAAGGTCGGTGGAGAAGAATAGTAGATGCTCTTGAGAATTTTGATGTATTCTTTCCATGAATACTCGGTGCCACTAGTAGTCTTGGAATATGTATATTACAAAAATGAGCAGAGGTCATGCGAATGTTAGCATACATCACATCAATTGATACAATCCATGACTACTTACGACTTAGTGAAGGAACAACCAAAATCAACCCGTAAAATTAAAATTCACTGAAGGTGTCATTGCCCAATTTGACGATGAATATTTGAGAAGGCCCACACCAATGGACTTCAAAAGGCTACTTCACATCGGTAAGCATCGTGGATTTCCTGGCATAATAGGAAGCATTAATTGCATGCTTTGGTAATGGAAAAACTATCCAACTACATGGAAAGCACAATATCAAAGGCGAAGTGGCAAAGGAACACTTGTCCTCGAGGTTGTAGCATCCCAAGATCTAGGGATTTGCATTCTTTCTTCGACATTCTAGGTTCGTATAATGACCTTAATGTGCTTCATTGATCTCCAACTTTGATGATATTTTAGAAGGAGGTCATTAGCTATAAATAACTTGATCAATGGTCATCATTTTAATATGGGATACTATGTCATGCATATATGGTATTTATCTACAATGAGCCACAATCACCTAATCAATCATTCTTCCACAAACTCCTAAAGATAGATTGTTCGCTCAATACCAAGAAGCAACACGCAAGGATGTAGAGCCGCATTTGGTGTGCTTCAATCGTCATTTGCAGTCAAAAGTCATCTCTTGCGGAATGTCAACATGCTGAACAAAATTATGATGACTTGCATTATAATGGAAATACAATAGTAAAGGATGTATGAGAATCATATGCTCACTAAGCTGATGCAACTGAATTTGTTTAAGTTCGACCTCAACACAAGTATCAAAAGAACAACATGTGATGAACCATTTGACTACTCCTCGATCGTATTATCAATATTAATATATGCTAGGATAATAGAGATCGAATTCGTAACCGAGAGACACATTTGACTCTCAAAGTGGATTTGGTTTAGAATATTTGGCTACACTGTGGGTGAAGCAAAAATCAAAAGTATCTATATTATTTATTGTAATTTTGATATGTTTAGTTTATCAAATTGTTATGATCAACTTGGAGTTAATAGATTAATTATTTCACAAACGTTTGTCGAACAATCATTTTTGAAAAAATTAAAAGGAAATTTTATTAATAGTTACAATTAATACATGAAGACATAAATAATGATATATACTTATTTGTAAAAAGTAAAAAATAAGTTGAAGGAAAAACAATTTTGATTGAAATCAATTTTTTATATAAGATAGTATGGTTGAGAAGATGAAAGCAGATAAGATTGTGGTTAATGTTGTGCAGTGGAACTTATAACGTGACAGTGAGAGAAAACTATGGTATTTATGAAATGTTGCTGTGTTGCACCCGTACACTTGTTTGACAAAAGAGGTGGACAAAGTCAATTCCAAAACGACAACAGATATAGGTGTCTATTTTCCGCTTAAGGGTTTATGTATACAATTTTTTTTGTTAAACTTAATTTTTTTTCAGTACCAAACTTACGTGGGTAAAAAATTCATTGCACCATTTTATATGGGTATGGAAGAAAGAAATCTTAGTGGAAGAGTGATATATGACGTGTCGGTCTGGGCCACTCCGGGTTGAAAAATCAAAACCAATCCAAAGACGATCTTCGAATTGGGTTGAGCCGTTCAACTAATTCCACCCCATCCCTAATCTAATTAATAATGAATCATATTGAAAGTTACACGACCAGAGAAGTTTAATTAGAAGTTCAGCCGAATTCAAATCCTGGATTGATGGTACTGCAGTTCGAGCACCTTACCTTTAAAAGAAGTCAAAAGCTAACTGTGAGATCTTGAGCCTAATCCTAATCCTAATTGGATTTTGTTGTTGTTTAGGTGGTGATTAGGAGGAGATGAGATGGATGACTTGGATTGAAGATGGTTGGATGGAGGGTTGAGATGGAGTGGAGATGAGATGAGTGGTGGAGATGGAATGGAAGGAAATAGATGGTGAGGATTTAGTTGGAGAAGATATTTGGGGGAGTCTTCTCTCTCCCTCTCTCTCTCGTTGCTCTCTCTCCCTCACAGCTCTCCGTTTCAGTTCCCCCTCCCTCCCTCTGTTGGTGGGCGCCGGCGTGGAGGCGCGGAGCTCCGGCGAGGCAGAGGCGGTGGTCGGTGTTGGTTTAGCTCGTAGAGGTGAGTGTGTGTTTCGAACCTTCTCGTTTCTTTGGTTTCCCCTACCTTGACCTAACTCGGGGCTGTGGCGTGGTCGTAGAGGTTGCTGGAGGTGGTGTTGTGGCTGTGGATCGTCGAGGAGGTGATTGATCGTCGTTTGGACGCAAGGTTCGTCGACGGATCGTGTTTTGGGGAGACGGGCTCGTGGAGGCGTCGTCGCGGTTCTTCAAAGGCTTCTTCAAGCCTTCTGGTATGTCAAGCTCGCTTACTTAATTATCGTGAGTAGATGGAAGTCGACAGTAGGCCTTTCGGCTCGTCGCAAGTAAACATGCATCAGATTTCACTGCCTGATCGGTTGACCGGTTGGTGCAAACGGTCGACCGTTCGTGAAGAGAATTCGGGTTATGCCTCAAATCGGTCGAACGATGCCCTAGGGGCGGTCGACCGATTGAGCATTGGAGGCAAGCCTGGTGAGATTCGGTCGAACGGGTCCCCTTTGCCGTTCGACAGTGTGCACTGTCTTAAGTCGGTTGGGAGCGTTGACCATCTAAACGGTCGACCGCTTGTTGACTTCGTCCGACCGTGACTTAAGTGAGAATAGTGGTCGGTTCGACCGAAGGTGGTTTCGGTCGACCGGGCTTGTGTGCTGAGCGTGGGGAACGCTCTCGAGGAATTCGGTCGACCGAGGAAGGCTCGGCGTTCGACCGGATTCGTGGTGCGAGTGAGGGATTATTCCCTGGTGGGATTCGGTCGACCGAGAGTGCTCGGGTGTTCGACCGAATTCGTTGTGGAGTTGTGGGTTTTGTCCCTGGTGACTTTCGGTCGAACATGGCCCCTTTGCCGTTCGACCGATTGGTCGTTTTGTTCGGTGAACCTGGGAGTTGACCATCTAAACGGTCGACTGTCCATTGACTTTGGTTCGACCGAACAAGTGCGGTGGGTGGGAATCGGTCGACCGATGGAGTGCCGGTCGATGCGATTGCCCTGTATTTGCTTGATTCGGTCGAGCGGGACTTTTGGTTCGGTCGACCGTTTGTGTCCAGTTTTGCACTATGGAGGTATTGTTGTTGTGGTCGTCCGTGTGGGGCGAGTGTGGTGCCGATGTTCTTCCGGCAAGTGTGCTAGGGTGCACGAGAGTTGCGGTGGTTGGTTGAAATAGACCTGGAGCCCCGTGACGGTGCGAGAGCTTGGGATTGGCTGAAATAGGCCTGAGGCCCAGCTTAGAATTGTGGTGTTGCGGCGGTTGGTTGAAAGAGACCTGGAGCCCGTGACTGTGTGAGAGCTGCGGTTGGTTGAAAATAGACCTGGAGCCCAGCTAGTCTGTACGGGGTTGGTTGAGATTAGACCTGGAGCCCCGTAGTGCGTTCATGTTGGCTGAAAGAGGTCTGGAGCCTGAGCAGGGACCGCGTGCAGGGGTTAGTTGAAAATAGACCTGGAGCCCTTATACGTTTGGGTTGGTTGAAAATAGACCTGAAGCTCTTGGTCGTGTCGTGGCAGCTGCGGTTGGTTGAGATTAGACCTGGAGCCCAGCTTGACGACGAGTGTGTGATACGGTGGTTGGGTGAAAGAGCCCTGGAGCCCAGCCTATTTTGAGATGCTTTCTTGTTTAGTAGAATTGCATGCTAGGGCGTCTTTCAGTTCATGTATTGTAGAGTTTGCCATACGGGGTTTCCTCAGGAAACTCAGGCATTGTTGCATGTTTACTTTCAGGCCGTAAGCGGCGATAGGGGGTGGTGACCGAGGAGAGGAGCACCACTACCGGATCCAGCTTTCTCTCAGTTGAGGTCGAGTGATTACTGCTTCCATTTGTATAGTCTTTTGATGTAATCACAACTATTGAAATACTCTGATGTTCATATATATATATTATATATGTTGGTGCACCTGTGTTTAGTATTTGTGTAATATCCTCTGTTGATTGTGTGTTATTAAAATTTTAAATTTTCCGCTGTGTTGAGGATGTTACAACTTGGTATCAGAGAGGTCGGTTCCAGTGTCCTTATCCAAAGAAACCACACTTAGAGTTTTAGAGTCTGCATTAGTTCATGCATTCATGGTTTTGATGTGTGTTGTTTCTTTGTGTATAGATGCCTCCGAGACGCTTGAGACCTCCCCCACGGGACCGTAGCACCAGCAGTGAGACTGGGGGCGCAGACTGGGCAGAGGAGCGGCGGATGCTCTATGACACGGTGGGGCGACTGGGAGTGATGTTGGATCGCCAGTCAGGCAGAGGAGAGCCAACAGCGGCAGAAGCGATGCTCGACCGCTTTATGAGACAGCACCCGCCTACCTTTGATGGTAGAGGAGAGTCTGAGGCTGCGGAGGACTGGGTCCTGAAGATTCAGGAGATCCTTCAGGCGATTGTGTGCCCGCCTGAGAGGCAGACATGCTTGGCAGCGTATGTGTTGGGCGGAGATGCGTCCAACTGGTGGAGAACCACATCTGCAGTGGTGTTTGAGGGCAGGACTGAGGTCAGCTGGGAGGAATTCCTGCGGGAGTTCAACGAGCAGTATTTCCCAGAGCATGTCAGAGATGGGAGGAGAGAGGAGTTTATGACTCTCGAGCAGGGAGATGCGACCCTGGCTCAGTATACCCGGAGGTTCAACGCACTGGAGCGTTACTGTCCGGAGATTTGTGTGACGCCGCTGCAGAGGGCGAGGAAATTTATACGGGGGATGAGGAAGCACCTCCGTACTCAGGTGACATATAGTATGCCACAGACGCTGGCCGATGCCGTGCGGTTTGGGACGATCATTGATCAGGATTACCATCAGAATTATGTTGAGGTCAGGAGAACACCGGGGAAGGTCAGTGGACGTCTGGGTGCTCCGCTAGCAGGGAACCCGGGCAAGAGGCCCCAGATCGGAGGAGGTGGATCACGCCAGCCTGAGGCGTGCAGAGGTTGTGGCCGAGTTCACTCCAGAGAGTGCTGGGGCCGTGGAGTGTGCCACGGGTGTTACAAGCCAGGCCATTTTATGCGAGATTGTCCGAGTGGGCGAGGCGGGTCCAGCAGGCATTCAGGGCCGCCAGCAGCAGGCAGAGGAGGAGGTCGCCGACCTTTTGCGCCGCCACAGCAGGGTCAGAGGACTAGACGGGTCTTTACCATCCAGGCAGATGAGGCGAGAGACGCCAGCACGGTGGTGGAAGGTACACTCTTTGTTGCTGGGTTGAGTGCGAGAGTGTTGTTTGATTGTGGGGTCACACACTCGTTCATTTCAGAGCGATTTGCGAGTGTGTTGGGTCGTACCCCTGCGATGTTGACTGCCACGTTGGAAGTCAGCACACCCTTGGGTCTGGTGGGCATTGTGGGGAGCTTCCTTCCCAGCGCCGCGATTGTTTCGGAGATCAGGAGTTTCCGGCTGACCTGATCTTGTTGCCGATGGAGGACTTCAACGTCATACTGGGGATGGATTGGCTATCCTAGTACGATGTGCGAGTGTTGTGCCGGGAGAAGATCCTGATCCCAAGGAAGGGTCTACCCGATGTGTTGATCAGGGGGACGAAAGATAGAGGAGGCAGAGTGGTCGTCTCAGCAGTGAGGGCACAGAAGTTGTTGCAGCAGGGTTGCAGAGCTTTCGTGGCCACTCTAGTAGTTCCAGATCCAGAGGCGAGGAGATTGGAGGACATTGAGATAGTCTGGGAGTTCCCAGAGGTCTTTGCAGATGATGTCTCCGGGTTGCCGCCTCAGAGAGAGATTGAGTTTGGGATCGATTTGGTAGCTGGGACTACGCCGCAGTCGAAGGCGCCGTATCGGATGGCACCTGCTGAGCTGGCAGAGCTGAAGAAGCAGTTGCAGGATCTGATGGATACGTGACTTATCCACCCTAGTGTCTCACCTTGGGGAGCGCCGGTACTCTTCGTGAAGAAGAAGGATGGATCGCTGCGGATGTGTATTGACTATCGGATGCTGAACAAGGTTACTGTCAGGAATCGGTATCCCTTGCCCAGGATTGAGGACCTGTTTGACCAGTTGCAGTCAGCACAGGTGTTCTCGAAGAGTGATCTGCGATCCGGTTATCATCAGCTGAGGATCAGAGAGGCAGATGTGCAGAAGACAACTTTCAGGATGAGGTACGGGCATTACGAGTTTTTGGTGATGTCGTTCGGGTTGACGAACGCGTCTGCAGCGTTTATGGATTTGATGAACCAGACATTCAGTCAGTACCTCGACCGGTTCGTGATTGTCTTCGTGGATGATATTTTGGTTTACTCGCCAGATGTAGAGCAGCAACGAGAGCACTTGAGAGTTGTACTTGGCATTTTTAGGGATCATCAGTTGTATGCCAAATTTTCGAAGTCCGAGATCTGGCTGAGCAATGTCGCCTTTCTGGGACACATCATATCGGGAACGGGGATTTCGGTAGATCCAGCGAAAGTCGAGGCGGTGACGCAGTGGAGAGCCCCGATTAGCGTAGCGGAGGTCAGGAGTTTTGTGGGATTGGCGGGGTACTATCGTCGTTTTATTCAGGATTTCTCCAGGTTGCCGATCGAGTTCGTGTGGTCCCAGAAGTGCGAGGACAGTTTCCAGGAAGTGAAGAGTCGGCTGACGACTGCTCCAATTCTGACACTTCCCAGTGGCAGTGGTGGATTTGTGATTTACAGTGATGCGTCAGGCGTTGGGCTGGGATGCGTACTCTTGCAGCACGGGCAGGTGGTTGCATACGCTTTGAGACAGCTGAAGGTGCACGAGAGGAACTACCCCACTCATAATTTGGAGTTGGCGGCAGTCGTGCACGCTTTGAAGACTTGGAGGCATTACTTGTACGGCGAGCAGTTCGAGGTTTTCACAGATCATCAGAGCCTGAAGTATCTGTTTTCGCAGAAGGAGCTGAATATGAGGCAGCGGAGATGACTTGAGTTGATTAAGGATTATGATTTCACCATGTCGTACCATCCGGGGAAGGCGAATTCGGTTGCTGATGCTTTGAGCAGGAAGGTGGAGGTGACCGCAGCAGGTCTTTGTATTGAGGAGTGGAAGCTACTTGAGGCGTTGACCGAGTGGAGACCGTTCACCGTTGAGTCACGAGGTGTAGTGATTGCCAGGCTGAGAGTGGAGCCTCAATTGGTCTTGAGTATTGTTCAGGCTCAGAGTGCTGATGATGAGTTAGCTGAGTTGTTATAGTTAGCTGCCAGAGATGGGTCCGACTTCAGTATTGGAGTTGATGGTGGACTGAGGTTCAGAGGTCGTGTCTGGGTGTCGAAGGGAGGCGATCTGAGGAAAGACATTCTAGAGGTGGCACACAGATCCCGTTATTCGATCCACCCGGGCAGTACGAAGATGTATAGAGATCTTCAGAGGAATTTCTGGTGGAAGAGGATGAAGACGGAGATCGTAGAGTTCGTTGACAGATGTCTGATTTGTCAACAGGTGAAGATTGAGCACCAGAGACCTGCAGGGCCGATGCAGAGGATCGACCTTCCAGAGTGGAAGTGGGAGCACGTGACGATGGATTTTGTCACCGGGCTGCCGAGGACGAGAGGATTCCATGACGCGATTTGGGTTATAGTCGATCGACTGACCAAGTCGGCGCATTTCTTAGCTATTCGGACCACTTTACCTCTAGAGGGTCTAGCTAAGTTGTACATTGAGGAGATTGTCAGACTTCATGGAGTACCCATGAGTATTATTTCAGATCGAGATCCGAGGTTCACTTCCAGATTCTGGGGGAGTTTGCAGCAGGCCTTGGGGACTCGGTTGAAGTTCAGTACGACATTTCATCCACAGACAGACGGTTAGTCTGAGAGGACCATCCAGACGTTAGAGGATATGTTGCGAGCTTGTCCTCTGGATTGGGCAGGTCATTGGGACGAGCATTTGCCGTTGATCGAGTTTGCCTACAACAACAGGTACCATTCGAGCATTGTGATGGCACCGTACGAGGCCCTGTAGATCACCGGTATGCTGGAGTGATGTAGGCGAGAGACAGCTAGTTGGTCCTGAGATTGTGCGGATGTACTCTGAGAAGGTAGATGTGATCAGGCAGAGACTAGCGACAGCTCAGAGCAGGCAGAAGAGCTACGCGGATAGGCGTAGGCGAGAGCTGAGGTTTGAGGTAGGTGACCATGTCTTCCTGAGGATTTCGCCATCCCGAGGAGTGATGATGTTCGGGAAGAAGGGGAAGCTCAGTCCGAGGTATGTCGGACCGTTTGAGATTCTCGATCGGGTTGGAGAGGTTGCCTACAGAGTTGCGCTGCCACCGCAGTTTTCTGGTCTTCACAACGTCTTCCATGTTTCGATGTTGAGGAAGTACGTAGCAGATCCTTCTCATGTGATTCGGTTGGAGGTTCCAGAGATCCGTCAGGATTTATCTCTTGAGGAGAGACCGGTGGAGATTGTGGATCGTATGGAACATCAGTTGAGGAGGAGGACCATTCCGATGGTGAAGGTCAGGTGGCAGCACCACAGCGAGCGAGAGGCCACTTGGGAGATCGAGGAGGAGGTCCGGAAGGAGTTCCCGGAGTTGTTTGGTGAGCTTCGGTCTTAATTTCGAGGACGAAATTCTTTTAGGAGGGTGGATTGTGAGATATTGAGCCTAACCTTATTCCTAATCCTAATTGGATTTTGTTGTTGTTTAGGTGGTGATTAGGAGGAGATGAGATGGATGGCTTGGATTGAAGATGGTTGGATGGAGGGTTGAGATGGAGTGGAGATGAGATGAGTGGTGGAGATGGAATGGAAGGAAATAGATGGTGAGGATTTAGTTGGAGAAGATATTTGGGGGAGTCTTCTCTCTCCCTCTCTCTCTCGTTGCTCTCTCTCCCTCACAGCTCTCCCTCTCAGTTCCCCCTCCCTCTCTCTATTGGTGGGCGCCGGCGTGGAGGCGCGGAGCTCCGGCGAGGCAGAGGCGGTGGTCGGTGTTGGTTTAGCTCGTAGAGGTGAGTGTGTGTTTCGAACCTTCTCGTTTCTTTGGTTTCCCCTACCTTGACCTAACTCGGGGCTGTGGCGTGGTCGTAGAGGTTGCTGGAGGTGGTGTTGTGGCTGTGGATCGTCGAGGAGGTGATTGATCGTCGTTTGGACGCGAGGTTCGTCGACGGATCGTGTTTTGGGGAGACGGGCTCGTGGAGGCGTCGTCGTGGTTCTTCAAAGGCTTCTTCAAGCCTTCCGGTATGTCAAGCTCGCTCACTTAATTATTGTGAGTAGTTGGAAGTCGACGGTAGGCCTTTCGGCTCGTCGTAAGTAAACATGCATCAGATTTCACTGCCTGATCGGTCGACCGGTTGGTGCAAACGGTCGACCGTTCGTGAAGAGAATTCGGGTTCTGCCTCAAATCGGTCGAACGATGCCCTAGGGGCGGTCGACCGATTGAGCATTGGAGGCAAGCCTGGTGAGATTCGGTCGAACGGGTCCCCTTTACCGTTCGACCGTGTGCACGGTCTTAAGTCGGTTGGGAGCGTTGACCATCTAAACGGTCGACCGCTTGTTGACTTCGTCCGACCATGACTTAAGTGAGAATAGTGGTCGGTTCGACCGAAGGTGGTTTCGGTCGACCGGACTTGTGTGCTGAGCGTGGGGAACGCTCTGGAGGAATTCGGTCAACCGAGGAAGGCTCGGCGTTCGACCGGATTCGTGGTGCGAGTGAGGGATTATTCCCTGGTGGGATTCGATCGACCGAGAGTGCTCGGGTGTTCGACCAAATTCGTTGGGGAGTTGTGGGTTTTGTCCCTAGTGACTTTCGGTTGAACAGGGCCCCTTTGCCGTTCGACCGATTGGTCGTTTTGTTCGGTGAACCTGGGAGTTGACCATCTAAATAGTCGACCGTCCCTTGACTTTGGTTCGACCGAATGAGTGCGGTGGGTGGGGATCGGTCGACCGATGGAGTGTCGGTCGATGTGATTGCCCTGTATTTGCTTAATTCGGTCGACCGGGACTTTTGGTTCGGTCGACCGTTTGTGTCCAGTTTTGCACTATGGAGGTGCTGTTGTTGTGGTCGTCCGTGTGGGGCGAGTGTGGTGCCGATGTTCTTCCGGCAAGTGTGCTAGGGTGCACGAGAGTTGCGGTGGTTGGGTTAAATAGACCTGGAGCCCCGTGACGGTGCGAGAGCTTGGGATTGGCTGAAATAGGCCTGATGCCCAGCTTAGAATTGTGGTGTTGCGGCGGTTGGTTGAAAGAGACCTGGAGCCCCGTGACTGTCTGAGAGCTGCGGTTGGTTGAAAATAGACCTGGAGCCCAGCTAGTCTGTACGGGGTTGGTTGAGATTAGACCTGGAGCCCCGTAGTGCGTTCAGGTTGGCTGAAAGAGGCATGGAGCCTGAGCAGGGACCGCGTGTAGGGGTTGGTTGAAAATAGACCTGGAGCCCTTGGTCGTGTCGTGGTAGCTGCGTTTGGTTGAGATTAGACCTGGAGCCCAGCTTGACGACGAGTGTGTGATACGGTGGTTGGGTGAAAGGGCCCTGGAGCCCCGTGACTGTGGTGTGTATTGTGGTTGGGTGTAAGAGCCCTGGAGCCCAGCCTATTTTGAGATGCTTTCTTGTTTAGTAGAATTGCATGCTAGGGTGTCTTTCAGTTCATGTGTTGTAGAGTTTGGCATACGGGGTTTCCTCAGGAAACTCAGGCATTGTTGCATGTTTACTTTCAGGCCGTGAGCGGCGATAGGGGGTGGTGACCGAGGAGAGGAGCACCGCTACCGGATCCAGCTTTCTCTCAGTTGAGGTCGAGTGATTACTGCTTCCATTTGTATAGTCTTTTGATGTAATCACAACTTTTGAAATACTCTGATGTTCATATATATATATTATATATGTTGGTGCACCTGTGTTTTGTATTTGCGTAATATCCTCTGTTGATTGTGTGTTATTAAAATTTTAAATTTTCCGCTGTATTGAGTCCATAACCCCTGATTAGGGAGTAATTCCGGGTTTAGTGGGGGTTTTGTATGGGGAAGAGGAGGTGAATAGTGGGTTGCGTGATGGGTGAGGGGTGTAGGGGGGCTGGGTGCTGTTGGTGTTGGTTTTGGTGTAGAGGATACCAACATCTCTCTCTCCCTCATTTCTTTCTCTTCCATCTCTCTCTCTCTCTCTCATTTCACTTCTTCTTTTCTCTTTTCCGGTGTCTAGAGGAGGAAGGGTCTACTCCGGCGTGAGGCGCACGGAGGTGGACGTGTGCGAGGCTCGTGGACGTGGGGCGAGGAGTGCTCGAGCGAGGTGTTGAGGTTGTGGTGACGTTGAGCGAACTCCGGCGTGCTCCGTCGTCTTCTTGAGGTATGTCGGCATCTAGTGTGGTTTTGTTGTTTCCCCACGTTGGTGGGAAGTTGAGGTCCGCGGGAGGTTGGAGACCTCACCGGCGACGAGAAAACGACGTAAAATCTTTGGCTGACGCAAGGTTGTTGTCGACCAACGGTCGACCGGTGCCTTCGGGCGATCGACCGATTTTAATGTTTTGCCTCGCTTTAACCAACACCGGTCGGACGATGCCCTTGTGGAGGTAGACTGATTGCTTGTGTGCTGGTGGTGGGAGCGGACTGAGGTAATCCATGTATGGAACCCGGTCTCCCTCGCCACCACGAGACGACTCGGCCTCTTGCTCCAAAGGAGCACGAGGCGGAGATGGTCGATCACCAAGACCGTCCATCTCAGAAATATGCACTCTCTCTAGTCAAGCGCTCTCACCAGAACGAGCCCAACCTTGCATAAAAATGCTCGACTCGACTCTAATCAACACACAACAGAAAGTGTACTCAGAGGAGGAGACTACACGTAGAGAATAGATGAGGAGAAGACTCAGATGAGGAGGGAAGAATCCCTAGAGCTAGCGTGGGTAAAGGGTGAGGATAGAAGCCTAACTAGCAAGCACGGCTCAAACAACTTACGGCTATGGGTCCTTAGTGTAGGATCTAATTGCCCTAAATATTAGTCTTAAGGGGGGGTTTATAGACTAATTACTCACTACTAACTATTTGTGCAATAACAAGATAACCAATAAAAATAGTGAGATGAAAAGGCAAACCAAACACCGGATGTATAGAGGTTTGGATCCAAGCACCGGATCCTAGTCCTCTCTTACGAATTGCTCTTCCTTGAGCAACTTCGTGATCTTCACTAATTTGATCTTCTTTCCGGGCAAAGATCGAGCATTTACAATTCAAGTTTGCGAACACCCTCGCCAAGCTTGGACCTCCTTCTCACAACCCGAGAAGAGCTTCACTCCGAAAGCTTGTACAACTCCTTTGTAGTAGACTTTGTGTAACCTACTCTTGAGCACTTGAATTTGATGATAAATGCAATTTAATGATTGATCAAGAGAGTGGTTGAGACCATTAAAGAGAGTAAGAGCACTTGGAAGGTTTTAGCACAATAAGAGCTTAGAGATTGGATTGGTGTCTTGGAAAAGATGATCTAAGCTCTATATATAAGCCTCTTAAGTATTCTAGCCGTTTGAGAATGATTTGATTGGGTTTTGTGTAAGATACACAAACCAGAAATTCGGGAAGCAATTCTGTCAATGTTCGGTCGACCGGTAAGAAAGAAACGGTCGACCGGTAACGTGAATAGTAGTCAAACAGTCAGACAAACTAGGAACTGTCGAACTAACTGGGATGGAACTTAAGTGCACCGGTCGAACTAAACTAGGACACGGTCGATCGATGTGAAATGTTCGGTAGAGACAAAGTGTGTTCGGTCGAACCAAGGTGGTATCGACCGATAGCAGGAAGCATGATACGAAAGATCAATGGACAAACGGTCGACCGGTAAATACGAATTGTTCGACCGGTAAGCTATGTATTTGAGGGTAAGTGAAAGTATGTGTATACGACCGTTGTATAATACGACAAGTATAACGGTCACAAAAGAAGACAAAAATAGAAATCAAACGGTCGAACAGAAAAGGACTTTCGGTCGACCGGTTTGCACTAAGGCACGTGTCTTCCAGCACATATGAACAGTTGATCGGTCGACCAAAAACCTTAAGTTACTCTAATGAAACGGTCGAACCAGAACACAGTTCGGTCGACCGAACAGGTTCAGAAAATAGTTTTTTTAGATTGAACGGTCGAACCAGATGGTCGATCGGTCGACCGGTTGAGTGCAGAAATCCTGGATATGGTTTGATTGATTTCTAAAGAAGTTTTGTATGGAATTTGAAGGTTTAGTTCTACTTCTATGGAATCCTAAAGAGTCATGATATGCAATGCATCAAGATTTAAGTGCTCAAGTTACATTTAAATCCTAATGACAATAATGTAAACATATCTACTCTTCAACTTCATTTCTCGTTAAACTTGTCACCTGAAATGTTAGTACAAAACGATATATGTGTATTGTGCAAGAGTGATATGAACGAATTACATGTGTTTAAGTTATATGTTGATTAATCATAAAAACGGATAAGCAATCATTAGCCAAAAAGCCAACACTTAGGCTAGACGACGCCAAACTTCGAGGTCACTAGCCTCGACACGCCTCACCTCCCTACAACGAGGACCACAATGCCCAGCAAGTGATACCAGATCCAGAGATCCAGTACCTCCTACTATCAACAAGGTAGGCAACACTGGTAAGGTCATGACGGTCTCAACTAGATTACTCTCCTAGTGCGTCCGCAATCCTTAGGGCAATGTCTACTTGCTTTTAGTTAATGCTTGATTAAGAGTGATTTTTGGGGCTAAGGAAAGGGTGATGAAATCCCCCACCTTATCTTTTATGGGACAACCCCTCCTTAGTAGCGTTTTGATCCTAAATATAGCAATCAATCGCTCCAATCAAACACTCAACTCACTCTTGTCCTGATGTAATTCCTACTAACTAATGCATGGGCATACAAGATGCATGAATGAGTGTAGGAAATGCGTACCTCACGCCAGCGTTCAACAACTGAAGATCAAGCTAAAAGAAAAGACGATTATATGCCTAAGTCAAGTGCATGATGCGTGACCTAAACAAGTAGGAACGTCTAGTCTTTTGTTTTGGATTTTAAGACCAAGTTGATTAATAGGGGAGTGATTAATGATCTGGGAGCAAACTAGAAGTCACAACATGCAAAATAGGGCTCCCAGATAACGAAAATGAAGAACAAAACTACCAGAAGAAAAATGGAAGGAAGAAGACCTCACCAGGACACCAATTGGCGGTCCCAGACCGCTGATTGGCAGTACCTTTTGATGTTCAGGTGCTCCCACTTCTCCAGTATCCTCCCCGTCCGCTTTAGGATCCCTGAAACTAAGAAAAACTGTAAACAAAAAATTAAAAACCACTCGAATCGTCCAAACCAAGGTTTGGACAGAGCACCTCCCTGGCAACGGCGCCAAAAACTTGATTGATCGTTTTATTTAAACCGCAAGTGCACGGCCGCGTTGAAGCGGTGACAAATACGGGTCGTCCACTGGGAGGTGTGTCGACTATTGGTTTGTGCGAAGGCGAGTGGTAAAGAAAGGAGAGAGAGGTTGATTACACTAACTACACTAGAATGCAAAAGGAAATGAAAGATAAGCAATAAAAACTAAACCCCAATGGGGGTAGAGAAATAATGTGAATATAAAGAAGTGTGTGTGTGTGTGTTCATTAAGCTCCTCATAATATGTAGTGCATGACATCATAAAACTACATCCAACTTTGCCTCCACATGAATTAAGATAAAACTACATCATTAAAACATACAAGACAATAATTGGAATGAAGCTAAATGAACTCATGTATAAAGACTAGACCCTACTATGCCTCCACATGAATTAAGATAACCCAATATCATTAAAGCATACAAGACATAACCAAGGTAAAAGCAACAAGAGTACATACACTACAACTTGTGTTTTCAATATTAACTTCATCCATATCCTAACTTATCATTCCCCATAAAATAGGTCCACTAATCAAAACATAAGCTAAGTTTCATTCAAGAACATTAGCATATCAAAGATAAGAGTGAAAACTCATTAGATGGTTATGGAAATCATATAAAGCTCCAAAGGATAAAGATAACACACACTTAACACACTACATGATCATATCACATATTACTCCACCCCCCAAATGGGGATGGAACTACTCACTACTCATTACATTAACTATATTAACAAAATGAAGCATAATACTGAAATGAAATTAATCTAAGCAAGCAAGAAACATTAAAGAGACTAAAAGAACATGAGACTAAAGAAACATGCAAGACATGTAAATTGAAATTAACTAAGCAATGTAAAAACTAAAGCAAACAACAATTAACTACAAAACTTCTATTATTACTCACTCCAAATTACAAGCAGCCCTTCCTCCACTAGAGTTTTGCTTCAAGGCTTCACTCTTAGTAGGGAATAAGGTCACCAAGAGAGAGATATGGATACAATGGAAGGTGAAGAGTTCTATTTATAGTCAAAGAAAAAGGCAATCCGGGACAATCCCCCGATGTGGGACTAAACAGATACCAAAAATAGCCTAAACATCCTCTAATACATGTGCTGGAGAAATTTGGGCGATCCAGATCAATTAGCCGGACGTATGTTATGATTCCGGCTTGTAGTTGTGTCGTCCGATGTTGTGCCGGATGTATGTTGTACCGCCGATGTTGTTCTGGTGATGATCCCCGATTGGGCACCTATCTTGGGATGTTGACCGACCGGGCCACGGCTCCGTCGAGGTGGTATAGACCACGTGGTTCTTTGCGTGGAAGTGCGGACGCTCCTCACCGATCCCTTTGGCTCGAGTAGTCACGTGTGAGGGGTGCGTTGCGTACTGTCCGTAAAACTGTATGTGCCTACGGTAGGTTTCCGAGGGAGACTCGTTGTTGTTGCTGGACTGATGTCCTTGTGGACCTTGTTGAGGGTACTTGTGTTGTTGGACTGATGTCCCGTTTACCCTTGGAAGGATTTGATGCATTACAGATGTGATATGACATACTACTAGTATGATAGGTTCATTTACCGTATTGTTGCATTCATATAGGCGAGCTTGGCATACGGAGTTTCCTAAAGGAAAACTCAGGCATCGTTGTTTGATTCATGTTTCAAGACCGCAGTAGTTTATGTCGGGCGATGACAGCGGGCACACACATTTTGGGGTCAGGATCCTCTTCGGACTCTTCGAGGTCGTCATGATTATTTGTACCTTCTTTTGTAGTATTGTTGTAATCACATCTTTTGACAAACTCTGCTGTATTATTGGTGCACCGATTGTTGATTTATATAAGTAACATTCTCATTGATGAGTTTTATTTGATTTTCTCTTCATGGTTTAAATTTTTAAATTTCCACTATTTCGGGATGTTACATTCAATATATTGTAGTTTCCCATTGTGCGAGAGACTATAATCCTATAATGCTGCAAAATGACAAGACTCAAATAATCAATGCGTCTATACAGGAACATTTTAATTCAAGTCGTCTTTAGCCTCTTTTTTGAAGCAAGTAAGACTCAGCTCGATAGAAGTTACTAAACTACATTGTCTCATTCATCAAAATCAATAAATAATTAATGTTAATTTCGACAAATTTTGATAACCTTTTCAGAAAAACTTATTACCAAGTACCTCATTACGAGTTTGAATTAGTCAACATGAATAATTTGTAAAAGAATGAGTATTTTAAAGAACAATTAGAATGTGATTATCAAATGCAGCCACATTTCAACTCTAATTACTTAAACAATGATATTAAGTGAATGAGTTGTTGAACCGGACCTCCATTTGATCCCCCATGTTGACAAGCAGGGCATTTGGGACAATAGGAACTCTAACCCAAGCTCCATCTTTAAGAACCTGAAGACCTTCCTTTTCTTCATCTTGCAAAACAACCGTGATTGCCGAACCATCTGCATGGGGTTTGATCCCAAACACAAGATCAGGTCTACTACAACGTGGGTAATAGTTAAATCTCGCAAATGATTGCGATTTCTCCCCAAGTTGGTTAATGAAGTACGACTCGTCCAAGTTCAACAACTTAGCCAATGATTTGAAGATGAAATTCACCACTTCCCTTAGCTTCTTTGTGTATTCATTTAAGGTCACCCTACAAATAAAAAGTTGAAAATAAAAGATAGATACTTCAAATTTTTAGCAAGAACATGAAAGTTAAACTAAGATTTGGAATGAATGAAGAATTAGACAGAAACATTTTCCATCTACTTATGCAAGCATAAATAGCTCACGTCTTTTTCTCTCTCTACACAATACTATAATATTAGGACACAATTTCAAAATATTTGTAACATTTCTTTGAGTTCATCAGATATTTGTTTCATACATTCAATCTCAAAGGCAATTTAGGTAAAGCATTTCAAAATTGATCCAAATGTGTAAGAATAAAAATTGGTTCTACATGTATTGATTTTATGATCATGCACAAGATCTTTTGGCAAGATCACCTACAATAAAAGCTATGAAGGAAGAAAAGGGAAATGCAAGTTCCATTCTGTTTTGGATTCATTAAATTGCGATAAACAATTGTCTGCGGTGGTCACCTGAAGGAGTCTGGAGTCTCGGGCCACAACTCCAATTTTCTATCCTCTTCAGGTTCAACTAGCAAATAAAGCCGATCTGACCAGTCCAAAATCTGCTCATCTGATATCACTCGGTCATTTCCATAACCTTCAAGTCCAGTACTAAAGTACTTTTGCTTCACTTCCTTGGATTGATGGAAGAACAACTTAGTTGCTCTCCTCACCTCATCTAATAAGGAAGCGGGTATCCCATGCCCAATTGCCTATGAATCGTAGAAATGAACATCAATCATTAAAATCTGTCAATGGACTTCGAAAAATCAAGATGTCATGCTTGAGGGGGATTTCCTGTAATTTTCAAACATGAGATTGTTTTCAAAAGCTGCACTGAAATGGAACCTTTTTAAGTATAATACAAAGAGAGATAAACTAAGTTGATATATATCTGGGCATTTGATCCCGTACCATATTGTAGTTCAGAATACCATATCAATCCATTGACATTCAGTGGATGCATTTAAGGCCTTAAATTTTAGTAGAATCATCTTTGTAATCTATTGTTGAAGAGTGACATTAATTCAACATAGGAACATTTTTCGTATCAAGAGCATTGAAAAAAGGCGAGTCACAGAGGTAAATTAGTCGGACAGTCCATCATTTGGAGTCCAGCAAAAGAAGGAATTAATCTGGACTCAGGATCAATTTGGTGGTTGTCCGCCGACATCGACTCAGACCTTGACAATATGGATACCGATGAAAAACAGTTCGCTGGTTAGACTATTTCGGTTATGTTCAACCAATGTTTACACATAGTTTGAATACCCCTTCTGGTTAGGTCCTGATAATATTTTTTAGGTAGATTGTTAAGAGAGATTAAGGGTTTTGTCTCATTAGATTTCCTCGAGAACCTTTATCTCTCGTATAACCTCACCACCGATGGAGCCATTTACATTGTGCCCCTACTTCGATTTTAGTTGTCAATTCTTCATTAATCAGTTAGGTCACGAAACATGACCGAAAAATTACAAAGTATATGTTCTTTTGACTAACAAATTACGTAATAATATTTGAACAGAACAAAAGCGTAAATGGTTAACTTACCTGAAAGAAGCCCCAACAGTTGAGGGAGGACATGAGTTTGGTCTGTTCGGACGCGTCATCAGATTTGAAGAGTTTGGAGAAGTCAACGACGGGAACGTCGGAAGAAAGTGGGTCAACGGCGGGCCGGTTGGATTCTTTCTGGATGAAGCGTTGGGGTGGAGTGTAGTCTCCGTTCTCTGCAACATCTTGAACTCTTCGATGGTCTTGCTTGGCTTCCTCCTCCATAGCAGTCAATGCAATGCTCTATGCGGTCGTGCTTGTTTAGTTAATTTGATCTTTGGGTATTTTTTGCGCCACCCGGAAACAATAGGTTTTTTTGCTTGTACGCCACCCGGAAACAATACAATTGCTGAAACGTTACTTGTAAAACCGAAATTGTTTGAATGTCACTCGAGAAACCTTATTTGTTTGTACTTGTTGCACCACCACCCCCATATCCCTCTCTCTTATCTCCCTCCCTCCCCCCCCCCCCCCCCCCCCCCCCCCCCCCCCAACCCAAAACCCATCTCCTTCCTCCCCACTCTCTTCTCTTTCCTCACCCAATTCACCGAACCCAACCGTCCCCATAGCGTCGACGACGACGGCAAGGTACGCCACCCACCTCCGTAGTTGGGTCTATGGAGTCAGGAGAGAGGAGATTGGGCGGCGGAGCAGGCAGGTGCACGCCGGAGAGGCGTCAGAGGTGCACAACAGCGATTGGCGGTGGCCATCGGCCGCCGTTGCCGTGGTCGACCGCCCTAGGGCAGGGTCCTCGACGGCGACGACCGGTAAGCGAGCGGTTGGTTGGGTGAAGAGGTTAGTCGGTGGGGATAAGGTTTGGGTAATTTGCATATTAACCATGGGTTTTAGTGTATTTGGTTAGTTAAAAGTTAATTGGAATAATTACGTAATAAAGTAGTAAGTTAATTGTATTTGTATAATTAATAAGTAATTGGGAGATTTCGGAATAAACCCTAGATTTAATTGTATTTGGTTAAATAATTAATAACTGAATAAATTGTATTTGTTTAATTAATTAATAATTGGAATAATTCCTAGAAAAACCATTGATTTATTTGTATTTGAATAAATAATGAATAATTGAGTAAATTGCTGGATACACCTTGAACTTTTCATAATTGTGAGAAATAATTTAATTTAGGGAAAATTGCTCTGTTTCCCTGAACCTTTCAGATATGTGAAGTAAATTACATTAGTTGGGTAATTTACTGTTTTTTCCGTTGAGCTTATGAGAATTTTGGTGGAATTACACTTATGCCCATGTACTCTTTTAGTTGTGGATTTTAGGGCTATATTTTACCTTGCAGCTTTTATGTTTCTCTAGTCTTGTTTATGCTTATTACTTCTTGTTTATGTTAGAGTTGTTTGACCCATGCGTTTGGGGGTAAATTGCGTTTACCATTTGCCTTGTGAGAGGTTCGTGGAACTGGTTGTCCACCAACGTTGTGATGAGTGGCCGTTGGAGAGTGTTGCTCATGAACTCAGGTGTGGGGTGGTAGTAAGATAGCGTGTGAGGCATCTATGACTAGATGTTAGGGCTTTTCCCCTTTGTTGTGGCGGTTTGGGAAGGGTCCACCCACGTTGTGACGAGTGACCGTTTGAGAGTGTTGCTCATGGGCTCGGGCGTGTGGTCGGCTCCTGAAGCCGGATGCGGGACTGGTCAGCTCATCAGCGTTGTGACGAGTGACCGTTAGGGAGCGTTGCTCACGGGCTCGGGCGCGTGATTAGAGTATGGCATTGCCTTGTGAGCCAGAATCGTGGTCTTATTGAGGGTGCACGTTAGGCCTGGTTGGGACACGTGGTCGCCTTGGGACGTGTGACAGTGCCGTGACAACGGGTTGAGTATTATCTTGTAGATTAGATGCGCGGTGGGGTCGAGGTACACGCTCAGCTTTGTTGGGACACGTGGTCGCCTTGGGACACGAGACCAGTGTGAGCCGTTTGGACGGCGTGACCTAGTTTTGTAAGTCGTGTCGATGGCATGACCTAGTTTTGTGTCGTCAGGGACGGCTAGACCTTGTTCAGTGTCGAGTTGGGGCCTTGATTCACTCAGGCATGATTTGTGTATGTGTGCAGGTAAGACGCAATATGTGGCTGGAGGAGATTTGGTTTGGGAAGCGTGGACTGGATTTGTTGAGCTCAATTGTCATGTATTTTCTTACTTCTCTTAGTTGTCATGTAGTAGGAATTTTAGAATTTCTTGTATTTCCCTTTCGTATTGTACTCTGATCTTGGCTTTATGTTATGTTTTTAATTGAGGCCTCAACTTAATTATTGTTCGTTAATGTCATTTTTTCACTTGTTATAGTTGTGGTTTATTAGAGGCGCTATAGTATTTCACTTCAGCAAAAACTCATGTCATTTCGTCACGAACATCGTTAATTTTAGGGTTTTTTGATTTGATGTAACTCCAAATTAAAACAACTGAATTATAAGAATGACACTCTTCTTTACCTATTTCCTTACATGTCACCATGAAATCCTTATTAGTGCATAGGTGCCATTATTTTTCTTGTCGTGTCATTCCGTTAGTGTTCGACTATTAGCATGTAATCATGTTATTAGATTAATGTTAATCTACCCGAAACTCACCCTATAACTTTTT
Organism: Triglochin maritima; assembly: GCA_963682175.1. Lineage (NCBI taxonomy): Eukaryota > Viridiplantae > Streptophyta > Magnoliopsida > Alismatales > Juncaginaceae > Triglochin > Triglochin maritima. The sequence continues at coordinate 26,689,366 of OY821780.1, read as the reverse complement.
CCTACCATTTCACTTAGCCTCGAAGTATATTAATGAAGTAAACGATTACATCCTACCAAATTTTTTGAAAAGAAGTGTGCGGGGCATACTACTGCATACCCGGCCTCTCCCTACTACTCATGTACGTAGGACCTGATGAACATAGTAGGTAAAGACAAAGAAGTTTCCTTCATATACAACGAGTCAATCAAACAGAAAAAACACTAATTCCTAACTCCACATGATCTGGAAATCATGCTCCTCCTCAGCATCCTTCGCAAGGTTCTTCACTCTATCCCATAGGCAGCGAATGATGTCTTTGATGGCATCTACAATGACCTTTGGCAATATCTTTTCTCCCTCAAAGATTTGGCGATTCCGTTCAAGCCAGCACTCGTGTATCATGGCATTGAAGGCCCAACGCCTTACCACTTTTCCAAGCCGGCTACCACGTGCATGTGCTAGTCGTATCGCTTCTCCTTCTAACGAACGTGCATATCGGTCATTGATTTTCAGTAAGTGTAGAAGGGCTACCCAAACCTCCTTGATGAACATACACCCCCAGAAAAGGTGCTCCAAGGCCTCCTCGTCCCTCTTACAAAGGCTACAAATCGGGTCATGCTTTGCGCCGCGTTGATTCATAAGTTTCTTTGTGAGTAACCGACCCCTCAAAGCCCTCCAAGCCGTGAGTGCGTGCTTCGGGATAGCATGGTTATGCCACACCATACCAGCCCACACAACCTTCATTCCTGGTGGCTTTACCCATGTCCACACTTCTCTTATACCAAGAATGGTTCCCTTGCCATCTATCCTCTTTGGCTGGTCGACGCCTCCATGGATTTGGGTGTTTGCTATCCTCGAATGAATTTCCTCCATCAATGTAGATCTTGGGGGGGGGGGGGGGGGGGCAGCATCCACATTCCGTCTTTTATAAAGTATGAGACTTTTATGTCCCAAGGCACTCCCAACTCATAATGTAATCGGTCACCCCAACTTTCACATTGGAATGACTGTCCACACCAAGGATATTGGAAGAAGCGGATGTCTTCACCATTTCCCACCTCATACCGGATATGTCGTCTCGCTATGTCCCGCACTCTAAGGAGCCCCTTCCAAGCCTAAGAGGAGGTGGGTGGGGGACGTGCTAGCCAGATTGATCGGTTCCTCAAGTATTTCCGGCGCACACACTTGACCCAAAGTGATTGTTCGTCCGCCACCACAAGCCAAAATAGACGCAAAAGGCCCACATCATTCCAGTCCAATAGGCATTTGAGACCAAGGCCACCTTCTTCCTTTGGTGTGCATATATCTCTCCATGCTACCGCAACCCACTTTCTTGGACCTGCCCAAATGAAGTGACACATGAGACTCTCAATCTCTTGTAAGGTTTTCCGGGGCATGAGGAAAGCGGAGGTCCAATAAACACTGAGGGACACAAGCACACTCCTTACAAGTTCCACCCTTCCAGCAATGGATAAGAAGTTTTGCTACCATGTGCTCAGTCGTGCTTTAACCTTATTCACAAGTGTCGTGCAATGGGTTTTCCTCATCCTCCCCGAGAACAACGGCAACCCAAGATAGGTGACGGGGAAATCCTTTCGCTCCATCCGAAGGTGTGCTGCAATCCATGCGCCATACCGTGCTTCACCTCCCATGAAAAATTGGATTTTTGACACACTAAAGCTCAGCCCCGAACAAGACGTGAAGTCCTCGAGGACACCTTGAATTGCCCTTGCATTTGCCTTTGTTGCTTGTGCAAATAGGAGGACATCATCAGCAAAATGAAGATGCGATACAACAATATCCCCACAAGTGAGTGGCTGAATGTGCCCATCTATAACCGCCTTCTTAACCATCTCGCTCAGAACTTCCATACACATAACAAATAGGTAGGGAGCCAAAGGGTCACCTTGTCTCAATCCATTTCTGGCCACGAAGCTTGAGGAGTTTGCACCATTTACCGTCACCACAAACGAAGCCCGAACACAATTCTCCACTTAGCCGGGAAAGCAAAGCGCTCCAAAACTCCATCCAAGAAAGTCCATGAGATGGAGTCATATGCTTTCCGTATATCAAGTTTGATACACATTCTTCCTTTTCCTTTGTCGAGGTGGAGGTTGTGACATAGCTCATGTGCAAGGAGAATGTTGTCCCCAATCTGCCGACCTTTGACAAACGCACTTTGGTTTTCTCCAATAAGGCGTGGCAGCAACTTCTTTAGACGATTTGCAAGCACCTTTGAAATAAATTTATACGTCATATTGCACAAAGCTATGGGTCTATAGTCTTCTACTGAAACCGGTGCCTTCTTCTTTGGGATGAGCGTAAGTGATGTAAAGTTCCATTTGCCCAGCACCTTTCCGCTGTCCAGACAGGAGTGTATGGCCTTGAACATGTCTTTTTTTATGAGCTCCCATGCAGCTTTGAAGAATTTAGCATTGAACCCATCGGGTCCCGGCGCTTTATCAACGTTTGCGTTCAACACTACATCCTCCAACTCTTTCATGTCAAGGTCATGTAGAAGCTCCGGCCCCTCCTCCAGACGGAGGTGTGGTAAGGAGAGGGAGGGGAATGTGTATTACCTGCAAATCATTAGCAAACAAGTGAGCATAAAAGCGCCGAAAGGCGTCACGGATCGCACCCTCTTCTTCAATGATGGTGGCACCCTCACACACTCGTCTTACTTGGTTGGTGGCTCTCCTCACTCGAAGGTGTGCATGGAAAAACCTAGTGTTCCGGTCCCCCTCTTTTAACCACTTCACCCTTGATTTTTGTCGGGTGATAGACTCCTCCCAAGCAAGAGTTCGGGCAAGGGAGTCCTTTGCAGCCCCTTCGGCGCGGGAGAGGTCAGCATCAAGGGGGTTTTCAAGACATTTTTCCTCACTTCCTCGAGTCCACTATTTGGTCGTTCCAAAGAACCAAAATTCGGCCGGAGTCCATAACCAAACTATTTGATATCCAACCACTAGGCCAAATCGCTCTTTTGAAGCGCTCAATCTTCTTAAGCTTCACTTTATGTTCGACAAGGCAAACCACATCCGGGTTCACCTCCTTTATACGACCCCTAATCATAAGTGCACGGTCGGGTCCATTTGCACCGTGCACATTCCACACTAGGATATTCATGGGTTTAAGGTGTGGGGTGACCCCCTTGACCTCCACATAGGAAAGTTTTACTACTTATCTTCCTACCGGAGCGCCGAAGAGTGAGGCACGGGGAACAAGCTTGCTGCCCAGGAGTCACTCTACTTCCTTGGTCTTCCATCATCGAACTCGCTTCACTTCTAAAGAGGTCAAATTTTCCCCCATTTTGCACGTTGCTAGTCTTTGGGACTACCTTTCCTCGAGCCACCCTCGAAGGAGATGTCCAGTCCTTCTCCTTATGCATCAACGAGGCTAGCCCACTTGGTTCACATTCCTCCACCTTGGTTTGTCCCCTACATTCATCCAGCCCACTATTATTGTGCGTGATTTCTTCCTTTCCCATAACAATTGTATGGTGTGCATGGCTTGAACTCGCATCACATGTGCTTCTAATTGTCTCCAACCCATGTGATGCATTGCATACATTGCATCATATGTCTTTCATTTAGATTAATTTTATATCAATAAATGCTACTAAGGTATGTGTTTAGTCTTATTTACAGAATACAGGGACCTGAATGCAAATTACCCATATCCCGAGCATAAATGCGTGCAAGAGACTCATTCCTGGCATAAAGACCAAGTTCAAGATTATCGGGTTTCAAATGGAAATGCATCCAAGCATAAAAGCATTCAAGACCTAATTACAAAAAGGACAAGGACTTAAGCACAAAAGTAGACAAGGACTTAATTGCAAAAAGCCAAGGACCTAATTGCAAATTACGAGTAGCTTTTATTATTATGGAGAAAATCTAAAGAAAATCAATGTGGATCTCCAAATATATAAAGAAATAAAGTCAGAGCTCAAAAGAAAGGAAAGAATCAATCCAGATGCGCAAAGGATATTGAAATCATACCATAAACACACAGGAAAAATCCGGATTAAATCGGAGCTAAAAAGGTGGCGCATCCGCCGCACCTTATGTACAAAATGCGGCAAATCCACCGCACCAAATTATACTCATGCTCTAAAAATTTTACCGGTTGCGTGTTGACGCGTGTACTTTCCTATTTTATACCTAAGTCCCTTGTATCGGCTATAAATAGCCCTGAAACGATGTTGTGAGAGTCCTTAGCTTATGTTCTAGTTTTTATTCCTTAGTTTAATAAATTTCTGTTCTTTTATTTCTTGTTTTTAGTTTTCTTTTGTAATTCCTCTAGGACCCCTTCTTCTCCTTTCCATCCATGAGTTTCTAACTCTTTCCAAAGGGTGGAGGTGACGGATTTAGGGTGAAGAGAAGAAGAATAAAAGTTATTATTTTAATTTCGTGTTAGTATATTTTGATTACTTGAGTTTATGTTAAATCATTTATCATGTAATGCTTTATAACTAATATGATTTATTATAAGTTTCTGAATTCTCTAATCTAAACCCAATACCTAAACCTCCACCCAACGGAATTCACCATCTTTGTTCTTGCTTTAGTTTTATTTGTTCATGTTTCATGCTTTAGGAAATTAAAAATCAAAAATCTCAAAACCCAATTTATTTCTTCTCTCCTTCTTCCCCTTAATCGAAAATCACACAAATAACAAGATCTCTCCCTCCTTGTGTTCGACCCGTATTTGCCACGTCTTCATTGACGCCGTGCACTTGCGGTATAAATTTAATTCCCATCACCATGCAAGCAAACCACTTCTCTATACTCACTCTCTTCACCTTGAAAGGCCCTCACTAAGTGTCCCCCACTCAAAACCACTCCATTTCCACGTGAGTCAAGTGCTTCCAAAGCCCCACTACCACATTTTGAATTTTTCCCACTATCTTCAGCTAGGACCTCCTCCACTAATGAGACCCCAATCATTTCCACCTGGTCTCCCCCTTCATTCTTTGCAAGAGGGCTGCTCCTCTCCTTATTGGCCCAGCTTTTTGTAGAGAACTCACCTATCTCCTCATTGGTTGGTCCAGAAATAGACCTAGCACTTTTCCCACCCAATTCTCTTTGCCCTATTTGTCCACCAATGAGGTCTCCCCCTTGTAATCCCAAGCTACAAACCGTTGGACTCCTTGGAGAGAGATCCAACTTGTCTTGAGACATGAAATGTCTTATACCACTAAACCTCTCCTCATGTGCACCTCCCAAACGGATTTGTTCCTTGCTTAGTGGATTTCTTCCTAATGCATCTTACGCCACCTCACCCGCCTTTCCACATGACACCTCCACACTCGTGTCTATCTCCACCTCAGCTGCACCAACTTCCACCTCATCATCCCTTCCACCCTCTCCTCCCTTTCCTCCCTCACCACCAGCCCCCTCCCTCTCTTCGTGAGCCTCACTCACCCTCACCAAACCATCTACCCTATCCCCATTTCCACACCCACTCCCACTCGCCTCTCCCTCCACTCTCTCCTCACAACCTTCATGTCTCCCCCCTTTCCACGAGTAACCACCACCCATTTTTCAGCAACGTGAGGTTTTGAAGCAAGCACCTTTGAGGGTAACTTCCGTCTTGGACATTTCTCCTCCTCGTGACCAAACTCAAGACAATCCTTGCAATAACCGGGGTGCCACTCGTATTCCACGAAAACTCTATGTGTTGCACCATCCTCTACTTGAACATCTACCCAACTAGGGTATAAGAAATCAGGACTTACCTCAATACACACCCGAGCAAAAGCTAATCTCCTTCCATAAGCCGTGTTGTCATCCATGTAGAGTGGTCTCCCGAGGACACTTGCAATATTACTCAATGTTCTTTGCGACCAAAATCAAAGGTCAAGCTCCGGAAAACGAACCCATATAGGAACCGTTGTGATATGTGCTTTCTCCAATGTCATCTCTGGGAGCCATTCTTGAACCACAAGTGGAGCTCCTCTAACAAAATATGGCCCTCCTTGGAGGACTTTCTTCCTATCTTCTCCAAGAGAAAAACGAAATAGCAAGAATCCTTGCCCCCTCCTAATGACTTCCAAGCTTCCAGCAAGAGCCCATAGCTTTTGGAGGTGCTTCTCCAATGTTGGTAGATGAGGTCTGAAACCGATGAAGTGACCTACCAAAACCGTATCCCATCTTTTCAATGCCTCTACTACTTCCATCTTTGAGCAAACAGCCACCTTCTCCCCTCCTTTAACAACAAGTTGAATGAAGTCTAGGGTCGTGGATGCCCTCGACTTTGCTGAGAAGAGGTCAGACCACTTCTTTAGGGGAGCTTTAGCACTCCCTAGAGGTGGCGCATCATCAAGCTCTTCCAAAGCTGCGGAAGAGCTTTCCTTTGAGACGAAATGGAGATCCTTTTCTATGCCACAATCTCCATCTTGTTGTTGCAAACGTGTAGAGGTTGTCTTTGTCTCCATTTTGGTGAAGAAATCAGGGATTTTGGTGAAGAAATGGGGTCGGAAACCCTAGAGAAGCCAAGGCTCCCCATGCGCACCACTCACTCGCTCTCCTCTCATTCTTTGGTTGACTCTCCTCTCCTTTCACTTACTTCCTCATTAATCCCTTCTCCAAATACCAACCCACTTCATCTCTCCCCTCTTCTCCAACAACATCTCCTCTCTTCAACCTCTCCCTTCCTTCCTTACTGAAAGGACATCCAACTCCTCTAACTCTAAGGTTTGTAGTCAAAGCTCTTATGGAGTGTCAGATTCTTGTGGAGGTACGATCACACCACTGCGATCTAATCCTCTCCTAAAGTTTTGGTCGATCCCCCGATATCTACTCGAGTATTCACTATCCGATCTTCGTTCCGAGTTGAAATCAACGTCTTTACACCGCGAGCCTTGCGAACACCTTCTCCTTGATCGATTTTCTCATCTCACAACCTGAGAGGGAGATTCCACGAAGTTTTACAACACTTTGTGATTCTTGGATATGGAAATGGAAGTATGATCAAACACTCTATACGTGAGAACACTTGGATATGAGATTCGAATTTATACACAAGTGGTTAAGATTAAGCTTAAAGTGTGGTGGTGCTTTGAAACTTGAAGAACTTGAGAGCACACAGAGTATGAATGATTTTGACAAGTTGTGTGTATGTTTGTGTCTCTTAAATGAGATTTTTATAGGCTTCAAAGAAAAGAAAGCCGTTAGGGAGACTTGGTGAATTGGGACCACTAAGAGAGGAGAACAGCTCGGATAAAAATCTACACAAGTTCGATTGTCCATTTGCAGAATGGTTGTCCGGAACACAAAGATTGACTTGGTCAAAATAATGACTTTGGATAATCGAACAAGGTTCAGTTAACAGATCACCAACTTTCAATAACCAGATTAGTCGACTAGTTCCGCCGCTGCAACCCTGCATGGGGGTATGTTTGGTATATATCCTAGCCCTAATTCACCCCCTTTAGCCTCCTTATATCTAATCCTTATATACTTTAGGGTTTAGGACTTTTGCAATGATCTCTTGAGAGAGTGAGAGATTTTGAGTGTGTGACAGCACGATTTCAAATAAGGGATTCTTTTTAGGAATCCAAGTTGTGTTTTCTTCTTCTAGTTATAAGCTCTCTTAGTTTCTTCGACCTGTGAGTTTTCCTTTTCTCCTATTGAAGTATTCTCAAAATCTCAAAAGGTGTTGAGTTGGAATCCAATTCTAAGGATTAGATTCTTTGGTTTGGTTATATGTAAATCTTGTCATTTGTGGTTTGGTTGTCCTGATGTGTTTGTTATTTCTAACTTGTGCCCTATTTTGTGGTATGTGTTTGAAATGTTCAATTCCTAAATGATTGAGGATGCCAAACCCTAATATGAAACCCTTGCATCCTCTTCCCATCTCAATTTGTGTGACGGGGCCCAGTAATGACATCTTTGATCTCTTGTGAGGAAAGAGTAGTAAGATTTTGGTCGTTGAGATGCATAGTCGAAGTCAAATGGTGTCAAGACGTGTAGAGGTAAGTAAACATTCATTTGTTAGTGTTTCGTTTTAGGTTGGTTTGTACACATGGATTTGTTGGCCTGGGATTTTGTGGTTACAAACTTGCAAATGAGGTTGCATATTATGGGAAAGTGGTTAAGGTTTCGGTTGGGTGAGAATGAGATTTTGGGGATGATTAATAAATAGGTGCTTGGGGAAAGTCATCACATATGGTGGGGCCGAGAACCAACGATAGGAAAGTTTTAAAGGTGGGAGGACAAAAAACGTCCAACTCGGTAACAAATTAGTAAACGACGTCAATGACAACCAAACAGAGTTATTGGGTGAATTGCCTCATCAACTGAGAGAAGAGGGGGGAGGGAAGAGGAGAGGAATATGGAGAATCCTTCTTGCTTTCTATTTCATTATTGTTGTATTTATATCTCGTTACAAGGGTTTGTTATCTCAGTCCTTATCAGGAGTTGCCATATGTAAAGTAAATGCTAGGCCACTAAGAAATCTCAACATAATTTGCTATCACCACTATTGAATCCCAACCAAATTATTCTTTCTTATCCTCCACATTATTTACATATCTTTTGTGGCTTCGACAAGATCAACTAGTTCTAAGCTGGATCGTCTCCTCTATTAAGGCAATTCGGTCGACGACCAGAGAATTCCTAACGTCTACTGATGGGAAGATTCGGTTATCCGTTAGGTGTTCGGTTGACCGAACTTGGCCGAGACAGAATCCTAATGCTCAATTTTACATACAATCCTATGGATTCAAAAAATGAAAAACTACAAGTCTTTTCCTTGAACTTTGATTACAAGTCTTCATTCTTGATGTTTTGTCCCAATGGTCGTTCTCTTGATTATCTTGATCAACTTATTAAGGAGATTTCAAGTATACAAGTATATATGCAATGCATGAAATCATGTTTGCCCACTTTGATTGATTAAGTTGATCGATTACGATTAGTTTGATTAATTATCAAAGTCAATATGGATTAAGGACTAAAAGCCAACAAAAGTTTCCCAACCATTTCAGCTTTCTCATTCACAAAATTTTCAGCCATAATGTCTGACTGAAAATGTACACTTGTTATATCGAGAATCAAGTTAATTATGATTTGAAGTCGAATCAACTCGTGGAAGTTGACTTGATGAGTCTCGAGTCCAAGTGTGTATGCACCGGAATGGACTTCCAGAATAGGGTTTGATTCAAAATTTGAATTTTCAAAATTGATATGAGAATTCAGTTAAACCCCTTAAAAACTTTTCCAATTACATAATTATCAGTTTTGAAAAGATGCTAAATCTATTAAGATATCTATAGTATTATATAACTGGTTCTATTTTTAGTGGTCCTTTAATTCAATCCACACCATCCGTTTCAAGTTAAACTGAATCTGAATCGGATTTCCTCATCCTTTTCCTGGTCACTATATCACACGTAAACCCTTAGATATCCTAAAGGTTTTAAATGGACATTCATGGAGTGTTTTAGAACTTTCCTTTACCAAATTTCCAAGAACAATATATAGTTGTGCTTTTATTGTTGTGGGTGATTTTTAAATTAATATGCAATTTCTTGCTTTATTATCTTTGTTCTATTTGTAGCAGGAGATTGGATGGAGAAAGTGGATGTTTCAACGACTAAGTCTGAATGTAACTATCCAATTGTTCAATTCTTCCCGATGAAGAAAAAGTGCACATCGGAGGTTGGTTTTAGTAACTAATTTTGAATTTTGGAAGCCCATTATCTGGATTTACGATTCGACATTTTTCATTAAGGATTACCCTACTGCTTCAAATGGGGACGGATTTCAAGTGACAATCTGCAGGCGTCCCTTCCGGTACCAAAAATAAGGTCATGTTCAATTGAGCGTCACTTCATATTTGGTTTGTTTGAAACTGAATGTTATTTGTGGTAAGTTGACGATGAATGTGTTTCTAAAAAAAATTGTGTTTCAATTTTGAACACTTAAAGGTCGAGTTCGTATTATTCCCTATGATTGTTGGATTTTTCCCATCATATGGTTGGAAAGATTAAAATATCCTTTAAACTTTCATATTTATTTTAAGTCCAATTTACTCTTCCTAGAATTTAATGTTTAAACATTTTTCTTGGCATTATTTTGTTGAAAACTTCCGAAACATATCATATCCATCTAAGAACTTTTTTCTTTTAAAAACATTCAGGTTTCATTTTGTTGTAATCATACAATTTACTGTTTTTATTCTCACATCAACTTTCTTGCTCTGACCCCACCTCTTTTTTGTATATCCTCATTCAATTGTAGGAATTGGATGATGTAGGTTATTGCATAATATTGGCCAAAGTTGTTGTTGTTAGTTTCTTCGTTCAATAATTTTGAAAGTAATGTGTTCTAAACGTTTTACTTTTATATGTCAATTATTATGAATTGAATGTGCAATCATTTTGTTCCTTGATTATTGTATTCGTCTTTTGGAAGTGTTGAGGAAGAGACTCTTGTAACCGTAAAGCTCTAAAAGATAATGGTTAATATAAATCAAAAGTTATTCACAATCATGGTAATTAACATGGAACATTAATTACCGAGATAAGATTGTCGTGTTGGTCATCGATTATTGTAGCTCTACAAATATTTGACGACACGAGTATATAGAGGAAAAGATTACTTTTATATATTGAATAGACCCAACAAGTAAAACATTATGGAATTGTGTTATGTGTCATTAATGTTTTACTGTGTCTTGGATCCTAAGATATGAGACTTATATCTTTTCACATAAGAAGTGTTTAATTTGATTATTGTCAAAAGCTATCAATGAGTAAAGTGATAAAGACAATAGTTGGTTGAACGTGACTTATGTTGGAAAATATAGCTAGTCAAAACATTATCATTTCCCCTCTTAATTGAGTGATGATATTAATCGGTCATTGGTAAAGCAAAATTATTATGTGCACAATGTGACTTGAGTTAAGTTATATACTTATAATTAGCTTAAAGAGATCAAGAAATGAATATAATACAAATGTGATACATTTCTACTTCGTATATATTCTTAATGTCATGAGGCAAAGGATAGACACAATTGGTGCACTAACATCAGTAAATGGACCGTGTTTAGTTCGAGTGGAACAAGACATCTATGCTAATTGGGTAACTATAATGTCTAGCTAGATACCGCTTATAGTTTGAGACATTGAGTGTTTAATATCACTGCCAATTTAGCTTAGATCCTCCTATAGGTCACACCACAAAACTGGAAAACAAGAAGTGTATTTTGAGTTCATATGATGTGTTGGGTTTCATGTGAAAAGGGACACATGTGGTGAATCAATAAAATCAATATATCACAAAATTGACATAATCAGAATCATGAATAAATTCGGTCGGTGCGGTTTTGCCAGAATTATTAAGAGAATAATTAGATCATGGGCTGGATTAATTCCAGATTTGGTCAAACGGTTTTGAGGATGATTATGTGGCAAATTGTGATTGGTTTTAGGGAGAGAAAAATAAGAGATCATAGTTCATGATGTGGGTGATTTGTGAGGGTATAAATAGGACCTCTCACCCTTTCATAAGTGTTAATGTCAATTCTCTCTCCCTAATCTCTCTACTAATCATCACGAAATTCTCTTAATTAGTCATAGCTTTGGGAGATCAAGTCTCGTGGAGCTTTGGAGGGGTTATTAGCTGGATTCTAAGCTTGATTTAGAGATTGAATTGGCTAACTCATTTCTCTCTAATCTTGTTTAGAGTTTGGTGAACACTTGGAGGCGAATCGGTAGACGATTCGATGAGCAACGGAACTCCGGATCTTCGAAAAGTTTTTAGAGAACCCTTGGGTATGATCCTCTCTTGGTTATTTATTTTAATATATGTAGGTTTGTATGTTATTAGAATAAACACAAAACAATTTACATAAAATTGCTGAAAATATAAAATTCATCATGTATGCTTGTATTAAAAAAAATATACACATACATATGGACACAAAATCCTACAGATTTTCTATGCTAGGCTTTACATCTACTCATATTTATGTTGTAGATATCCAAGTTCCTCTTCTTCTTGGGTTCATTTCAGGTTCCATTCCAATGTCTTTTTATAGGTCATAAGTTATTTTAATAGTGTATGTGCTTCCTTCGTTAGGTTTATGGTGTTCTATTTTGCTCACATTTATTATTTTCTACTAATGCATTCTGTATTGTTCTTTGGTGTATTGCTGAAGAGGCCATCTATAGTGTTATAGTGGCCTTTTTTTCGCAACTGAAATGTTCAATATCTTAAACTAAATTGGGGATTATGGGGATTCTGTTTGTTGTGGGTGGAATGGTTTTCCTCGAATCAAAATGTTCCATATCCATGTTGTGATTTAGTTGTAGACTCCTTTAAAAGTGAACTACAAGTTTGAGCCAATTGTTGTTTTGTTGTGATCCAAGAAATTATAACTTTATTCACGTACAAGATATTAACCACCACTTAGATGTGACGTTATGCCCCTTGCATTAAAGGCTTTTAAACTAAACAATGGAAAATGGCTCTACATCAACAAAGTATGTATCAAAGGTTAGGTTACATACCCCATGGAGATAAGATCCTTCTACTTATGCATTTTGCTATTTTACGTGCAGCATTGATCTTATTAAACTTCGACAGTTTCCTTCCAACTTCAAAAGTTTAAATTTAACCAACGAAAAATATATTTTTGATTTGAGATTCAAATGACTTCTCTTAACTCATAAGTCTACTAACTCTACTATTCAAAGTCGTTATGATACATCGTTTCATATGTCCATAATAATATTACCCATTATTCTATAAAAATAATATTAGTACCCTCTTTTGAATTGCATGAAAATAATGTTGACAAGATGAAAGATATGATTGAGGCAAACCTATGGAAGTACTCACTTACTATCAAAGTGAAAACAAAATCACAAGTGTCTCATCTCGAAGCTTCACTCATTCAATGTTATTGAAGTGGAACAGAAATTCGGATAGACGAAACTCCAATAAGATAGATGAAAGTCTATCGTAATTTGACTTGACTTGCTATTGTAGCGACACTTATTTTGCTTTTATGTTACTGTAATGTTGTAACGCCCATGATCTATACTCGGGACATATCAATCAATCACGACTAAAACAAGCAAAAAAAAAGACATTAACAAGAATATGATCAAGTCGAGACCTCAATTAAAACATAACAAGTGACAATGTCAGATTACAAAGTAGAAGAAAAATACAAGAAGTTAAAATCCTACTACATCGATACTACGAGAGATAAGGAAAATACATTAGCTGAGCTCACGATCCACTTCTCGCGTTCCAAGCACAAGTCACCTCCTGCCGCCTACTTCGTTCCACTTGCACACGTATAAGCCATGCTTGAGTCTTGAAACAAGACTCCGTACACCACTCCAACCCGACATTGTATAAGGTCTAGCCGTCCCTGACGGCTGACACTGGTCTTGTGTCCCAAGGCGATCACGCGTCCAGCGTAGCCGAGCGTGCATCTCGACCTCACCGAGCATCCAATCCACAAGGAACGCTCAACCACCCTTTCGCTGAAGAACTGTCACACGACCCAAGACAACCAAGAGTCCATCCAGACCGAGCGTGCACCCTCGACAAAACTGCACATCCGGCGTACAAGACAACGCCCTACTCCAACCATACGCCCGAGCCGCGAGCCCAACTCCAACGGTCACTCATAACAACGCATGTGAGCTGACCAGTTCCGCGTCTGACTCCGGGAATCCAACCATGCGCCCGAGATCACGAGTCCAACTCTAACGGTCACTCGTAAACACTAATAAACCATCCCGGACAGCCCCAACAAGAGAAACACCTTAACCTCTAGTCATTCGTGCCTCAAATGTCATCCTCACTACCCGACCACACGCCTGAGTCCGTGAGCAACGCTCCGATGACCACTTGTCACAATGTGGGGGGAAACGATTCCACAAACTTCACACAAAGCAAGGGTAAATGCAATTTACCCCAAAAGTACAGGTCATATAAACCCAACAATTCATAACACAAGTTCTACTAAGGCAACAACAATGATAGAGCAATATACATAAACATATAAGCAACATAAAGAGACTATGACTTTAAAACCCACCATCGAGGATACAAGGGCACATGCGTAATTCTACTAAAGTTTACTTATAAATCACAAACATCATCAATTCAGGGGAAAGTAGTAAATTACACAACTAATGTTTTACTACAATATCTGAAAAGTCCAGGGTTTTTCCCACAAGTATTCCAATTCTTAATTAATTACACAAATACAATCAATTCCGGGGTTTTAAGGCAATTAATCCAGTTATTCATAGTTTAATCAAATCATTAAATCACAAGACTTATTTTGCAATTACAGCAAATTAACTTATTCCACTAATATTCAAAAAAATCCAAGAGTTTCTTTGTAATTAATCAAATTATTTCATTCAACTAAAAACAACTAAACTTCGTAGCCCTCTTTGCAACTAACCCAAATCAAAAACCATAACCAAAACCCAACCAAAGCCCAAACCCTAGCCGCCGCCACCCCCAACGCCGGAGTTGTAGAGGAGAGGAAAGGAGAGAAGGGTGAGGGAGAGAGATAGGTTTAGGGTTAAGAGTTATTGATTTTGGAAGAGGGGGTTGACAATCACCCCACCAAAATGAAATTTTGTCCGCAAAATAAAGACAAGCTACACACTGAAAAGATTTGGGTACTTGTCCCGCACCTCTGTCTTCATCTCCCACATAGCCTCTCGTGTTGTGTGATACTGTCATCATACCTTAACCATCGGGATGACCCTCTTACACAAATGGTGCTCCTTCCGAATGACTATCTCCACTGGTCGCTTCTCTAACGAAAATCAGGCTGCACTCCAGGCATATCCGCCTCCCACACATGCGAAGGGTTGGCAACATATTTCCTGAATATCGATACATGGAAGACGTTGTGCAATCCCAAAAACTATGGTGGCATGGCAATCTGATACGTAGCAGCACCAACTTAGTCAAGAATCACAAACGACACTATGCATCTCAGACTCGGCTTCCCTTTGTGCCCAAACAACATAACTCCCTTAGCGGGAGCGATTCTCAAGAACACATGATCTCCCACTGCAAAAATCAACTATCATCGGCGTTGATCGGCATAACTTTTCTGTTTACTCTGCACTGTGACCAATCTCTGTCTGATAACATCCACCCTCTGTGCGTACTGATGGACAATCTCGGGTCCGACTAACTCTCTCACCCACCTCGCCCCAACACGAGGGCGATCTGCACGGTCGTCTGTATAATGCCTCATAGGGTGTCATCCCTATACTAGCATGAAAGCAATTGTTTTATGCGAACTAAATCAACGATAGATGCTTTTCCCAATTGTCTACCTAGTCCAAGTTACACGCTTTCAACACGTCCTCGAGCATTTGTATTGTACTCTCTGATTGACCATCTGTCTAAGAGTGAAAAGTTGTACTGAACTTTAGCTTCGTCCACATTGCCCCCTGTAGTGACCCCTAGAATCATGACGTGAAACGTGCGTCTCCGTCTGAAATGATGGATACTGACACTGTGAGAACCCAAACATTTTAAGAAAAATTAAAGACTAATTGGATGATTGTGTGATTTTGGGTAGATTTGAGGTGGGAATGCAAATTTTCCCAAGCTTTCCACATGTGTGGTGGGGGAAAGAGTTGAGATGCAGTGGAGTTGGATGGCTTATAAAAGGTGAGGAGAGGAGTTTTGTTGGTGGAAATCAGAAGAATTAGAAGAGGAGAAATCAGAGAAGAAGTAAACGTGAGGAGAAGGATTGAGTGAGTGGTGACAAAGATGGTAGTGAAGAGATGAAGTGAGTTGAGAGAAGATGGAATTTTGAGAAAAAGATGAAGATTTTGAGGCAAGTACTGATTCGTTATTATTCAGTTTCATGTCATGCATGTCTCTCTTGATATTCGTAGTTGCATGCATGCTGAGTATCGATATTGAATTCATTGATATGCATATGATTGCATGGTGGTGTTTCGATCGACATATCCCGTGGCTGTGTATGTGTCTGACTGGGACACTTAGGAAAGAGCTACCTAGCGGGTAGCGTTGAGCCACCCGAGAGAGGAAATGACTGCATGTCGTTAGTGTGGAGCTACCAGGTATGTGTTTGACTGATTGATAGATTTCAGAAGCACAGGATGTGGTCAAATCTGAATGGGGGTTCCAGATTGTTATGCAAGCATATTAATTGTGATACATGTCTCTTGATTGTGCTCATTGACTGAATGTCATATTCAGTATTATTTTCCACATGATTATGATTCTGATTAATTGACGGTTGGTACTTGCGGGCTGTCGAGCTCACAAATTATTGATTATATTTTTCAAATTATTTATACACATATCAGATGGATTTTATATCAGAGTGCGCAGCGGTCAAGATAGTGGATCGTACTGATGTACCAGGTTCGGGAGGGTAAGCATTTGTCCGGACTCGGGGCGTTACAGATACTCCATGCAACCTGACTATCTCATCTACATATATTTGCGCCAAGCTGCTCAGCGGCAACGTCATCTATATCGCCAGAAAGCCGCTGACTTGGTCATTCGATCGACGATCACCCAGATCGTATCGTGGAAACGCCTCGTCTTCGGTAGTCCCGTCACAAAATACATGGTCATGTGCTCCCACTTCCACTCTGGAAGCTCAATCCTCTACAACATGCCTGTAGGCCTCTGGTGCTCGATCTTCACTTGTTGACAGATCAAACACCGGGAGACGAACTCCACGATATAATTCTTCCAACCCCACCACCAGTAATGTCTCTGAAGATCCCTATAAATCTCCGTACTTCCCGAATGGATCGTATATCGAGCATGATGAGCCTCCTCTATGACCTCTCTCCGCAGGTCTGCTACCATCGGCACTCGCAGTCTGCTCCGGAACCTAATGCCCCATCTTGTGTTATCCTGAAATCTGACCACTCAGTCTCTACTGATTGCATCAAGGCGGCCCTCTCTGGATCCTCTGCATATGCTCGGGCAATGCGCTCCATTATGTCAGGTGATTGACATCATTTCATGCTTATATTTGTATCTTATATCCATTATCTTACACCTAAGCAATGTTACGTGATGAGTTTTATATTTGAATTTCAGAAATAAATAGGTTTGAAGAGATGAAGCATGAAAGAACCCAAAAGCAGGGGAAAAAGACTTAATTGTGAAACCTGGGAACTAATATGCAAGGGAGAAGGACCTGAACGTAAGACCGAAGGACCAACTGCTCCCTATGCGCGGGGCAGGCACGTGCCCTATGAGCTAGTTGTCGACACTCAAGGCATCCTCAATCACCATGTCGCACTCTCGTCTCGGGTATAAATGGCAACAACGTCCACAAACATCACTGCACTGCCTTCAGCTGACCACTGTTTTTCTCAGGATTAGGGGTGAGCTTCGGTCCGGGACCGGACCGAAGACCGAACTTTTCGGAAGACCGGGCCGAATAAGTTCGGTTCGGCCCGGTTCGGTCCAAAACCTGAATTCAACCCTTAAAATTTTGGTCTTCGACTGGACCGAACCGGACCGGACCAGACTGAAGACCGAATTCCCGTGGTCTCCCGGACCGAAGGTCGGACCGAAAAAGTTCGGTTCGGTCCGGACACCCGGACCGAACCGAATTTTGCTCACCCCTACTCAGGATGACCCCCGAATGTGCTCCTGCTCTGGTTCCTGTCGCAGCGACTACCGTCTCCACCCCTACTTAATCAATCTGTACTGACGCAAAATTCCCTGCTCTCCTGGGTGCGACTTAGGTACCCGCTCTAAGGTCATCGCACTATGATATGTGTTATCTAGTGTTTTCCCGCAGCATGCTAGTAAGCAACGCTCGCCGGAACGATTGTCGAAGTTCTTCAGGGAACTGAATCGCCTTTTGCTCGGGTGTACTGAATATCTCTGCACAATATCTCTGGAGAAAACTGAACTTGTAAATGTATTGATACAAGCTCAGATCTCCTTGCTGAAGTGTCATAAACTCACACGATCACTAATGTGCTGTGGAAAAAACTTCTTCCTAAATTCCCCAGTAAGTTCTCCAAACTAATCCGAGTCACGCCTCCAAAGACCACCGTTACGGTCGTTCTCCACCAATTGATTGCCAGCCCACTGAAAATGTAAGTGTCCAATCCTACCTACCACTCAGACATGCAAACGATCACCTCAAATATCTGCTGATTCCTGAAAATCTAGTCATCCGCTGTCTCTGGGTATGTTCTCCCAACAAAAGTCGGTGGGTGTTGACGAATAAAGTGATCAACAATCTCGCCCTTGTCCTCATACCAGGGTCTCCTGACGTGCTCCTCCATCAACACGCCTAAGCCCTTTAACTGGTCACGTATTGCTCGTTGGTCCTCCTAAGAACTAGGTGGGGAGGGGTCCACCGCCTCAAATGGACACCTCAATGAGGCGGCATCTGCCCACCGAAACACAAAATCTCAAAAACACAAACTACAGGATTGTGCTAAAAAATTCTTAACATGGGTTGTACGTGAATAAATTGAAATGAGCTCTGATACCAAATTGTAATGCCTCTAATCTGCACTCAGGACACAACAATTAATCACGACTAAAATAAGTGAAAAATGGACATTAACAATAATACGATAAAGTCGATGCCTCAATTAAAAAATAACAAGTGACAATATCAGAGTATAATGCAGAAGGAAAATACAATATACTGAAAGCCTACATCAATCATGTAAGACAAAAGGACCAAATAGCAAACTGAGAAATTCTACACCATCATGAGGGGTATTTTGACAATTATATTCGGACCCAAATTCAAACAACCGATCAGGGTGCACCGCACGTGGAGAATTGAAGTCATTAAGAAGGACCTCGAAACCATGTCGAATCAAACCAATTCTGCCATCTAATTGGCAGTCCATTTTGATCGAGATGCAGACTGGGTTCTCGTGATTGTATATTATTTTGTTCATGTCTATTTTAGGCATGTTTCAATAGTCTCACACCAGAAAATTGTCCACAGTTGTTTTTTTCATGTTTGTAGATAAAACTCGTCTTCTTCTTCTTTTGTAAATGTACACATTGTTTGATGGTCATTCTCTCTATATGAAGTAAGTCTTTGGAGCAAACTCAAGTGGAGTGAATGCTACTTGTAATGGAAATAAAATAATTCTTGTTAGTTTCATGTTGTCTCTTTTAATGTGTGCATGTTTAGCTTAATTTTATTTTCTTAATCTTAGTATAATTAGTTAGAATATCTTAATTCCTTAATATAATTATTAGCTTAATGTGTAGTGAGTAGTTTTATTCCCTTTTAGAGGTGGAGATGATGTGTATTCATGTACGGAGAATGTGAATAAGCGTTATCTTATACAAGATGTGATGAATGTGAATATACATTAATTTGTATGGATTAACAAAAAAATTGCCTTGTTATTGACATTTATATCCTTGAAGTCTCAAAGTGTAAATGAACCTGCAGTATATAACAATGTGCTTCCTCAAATCAATCCGGAAACAAAGACAGAAAATGAAAGGCAACACCAAAGGTTAAACACAAGCAAAAGTTGAAATAAGATAGAACCACAATTGTAACATCCTCAAGCAGCGGAAAATTTTAAAATTTATAAACACTCAATCAACAGAGGATATTACGCAATAAAAGGGACACAGGTGCACCAACATATATATAATATATATCCGAACATCAGAGTATACAAAAGTTGTGATTACATCAAAAGCATATACAAAGGAAGCAGTAATCACACGACCTCAACTGAGAGAAAGCTGGATCCAGTAGCAGCGCTCCTCTCCTCGGTCACCACCCCCTAACGCCGATCACGGCCTGAAAGTAAACATGCAACAATGCCTGAGTTTCCAGAAGGAAACCCCGTATGCCAAACTCTAAATGTACGAAATAAAAGCATCCTAGCATGCAATTCTACAACCCAAGAAAAGCATCACAACACGCCCAACACCAGGGCTCTCTCAAACTCAACCACAGGACACACTACTGGTACGGGGCTCCAGGTCTAATCTCAACCAACCGCCGCACCCACCACAGTCACGGGGCTCCAGGTCTAATCTCAACCAACCGCCGCACCCACCACAGTCACGGGGCTCCAGGTCTAATCTCAACCAACCGCCGCGACACACTCGTCGCCAAGCTGGGCTCCAGGTCTAATCTCAACCAACCGCAGCTACCACGACACGACCAAGGGCTCCAGGTCTATTTTCAACCAACCCAAACGTCTAAGGGCTCCAGGTCTATTTTCAACCAACCCCTACACGCGGTCCTTGCTCAGGCTCCAGGTCTAATTTCAACCAACCCGAACGCACTACGGAGCTCCAGGTCTAATTTCAACCAACTCCGTACAGACTAGCTGGGCTCCAGGTCTATTTTCAACCAACCGCAGCTCTCACACAGTTACGGGGCTCCAGGTCTATTTTCAACCAACCACCGCAACCCTCGTGCACCTCGCACACTTGCCGGAAGAACATCGGCACCACGACTCGCCCCACACGGGCAACCACGACCATAACACCTCCATAGTGCAAAACAGGACACAAACGGTCGACCAAACCAAAAGTCCCGGTCGACCGAATCAAGCAAATACAGGGCAATCCACTTCGACCGGCACTCCATCGGTCGACCGATTCCCAACACCACACTCGTTCGGTCGAACCCAAATCAAGGGACGGTCGACCGTTTAGATGGTCAAATCCCGGTTCAACGAACAAAACGACCAATCGGTCGACCGAGAAAGGGGGCCCGGTCGACCGAAAGTCACCAGGGAAAGATCCCTCAAATCCACAACGAATTCGGTCGAACGCCGAGCACACCTCGGTCGACCGAATCTGTCCAGGAAAATGTCCCTCACTCGCGCCATGAATTCGGTCGAACGCCGAGCACATCTCGGTCGACCGAATTCCTCCAGAGCGTTCCCCACGCTCAGCGCACAAGTCCGGTCGACCGAACCCTCATTCGGTCGAACCGAACACTATGCTCACTGAAGTCACGGTCGGACGAAAATCAACGAGCGGTCGACCGTTTAGATGGTCTAAGCCCCCAACCGACTTAAGACAGTGCACACGGTCGACCGGCAAAGGGGACCCGGTCGACCGAAACTCACCAGGCTTGCCTCCAATGCACAATCGGTCGACCGCCCCACAGGCATCATTCGACCGATTTGAGGCAGGGCCCGAATTCTCTTCACGAACGGTCGACCGTTTGCACAAACCGGTCGACCGATCAGGCAGTGAAATCTGTTGCATGTTTACTCGCGACGAGCCGAACGACCTACCGTCGACTTCCAAATACTCACGGTAATTAAGTGAGCGAGCTTGACATACCTAAAGGTCCGAAGAGACCTTTGAAGAACCGCGACGACGCCTCCACGAGCACGTCTCCCCAAATCACGATCCGTCGACGACTCTCGCGTCCAAACGACGATCAATCACCTTCTCGACGATCCGCAGCCACAACTCTACCTCCGGCAACCTCCAACTACCACCCACGACCACAAAACTCGAGTGAGATCGAAGGAGAGGGAAAAACCAACTCAAAAAGGAAGGAAAACACACCCGACCCCACTCACATCAAGCCACCAACTCCCCGGAGCCGATCTTCACCTTGCCGGAGATCTCCACCACCTTCCTCGCCGGATCACACCTCTGAGGTAGAGAGAGAGTGAGCAAAGGGAGAGAGAGTCGCGAGTTAAGAGAGAGAGAGAGAGAGAGCTCACCATATAAATATCTCCTCCTCCTCCAATCTCAACCATCCAATCCAATCCAATCCATCTCCACCACTCATCTCATCCCCTCTCCATCTCAACCCTCCATCCATCCATCTTCAATCTAAGCCATCCATTCCATCTCCTCTCAATCCCAGCCGTCCATCTCCATCTCCCCCTAATCTCCACCTAAACAAGATTAAGGCACAATTAGGATTAGGATTAGGCTAGAATCCTACAACAATAGCTCAAGTGTAAAGGTATTACAACTCAAGAGAACAAAAAAATAGTATACCCCAAATAAATTCCAAAGTTAGAACAATTTCGCAAATGCTTGATCTCTGCTTGATCTCACTTTTTTTAAAATACCAACATGCAGACAAAAATAATTTGAAATCTGAAATAAACGCAAACCCAAAACCGACATGCAAGTGAAACAAAGAACTTGCATGCAAAGGAAAGAAGAAGAAGAAGAGATCTTACCGTAAATTGAACATGAAAGGGTTGCAAAGATAGGCTTTAGTAAGATTTGGAAAGTAGCCGGCGACATTGAACCATAGTAGGTGTGAATGGCAGTGGTAGTGGTTCGGTTGTTGGATGTTGGGGATGGGGCGATGGTTTTTGGGTTTCAGATTGGAAGATATAGGTGAGGTGGAGAGTGAAAGGGGTGAATGAATGGAGGGCTGAGATAGGGTAATTTGCAGGAGTGTGTAGTAGACGAAGGGCTAAATAATTCCATAATTTTTATAAATAAAACAATTTCAAAATTATAAATTTAGAATTAAAATAATAGAAAATCGAATTCTACCCGCATCGCGGTTCACACCTGCGATCCATGATTTTTTTTATTTCTTTTTATTGAAATTATTTGTAATCTTTTTTTATATCTTTTTTTCAAAATATGCTTTCTAATTGTTATTATTTATTCAAAAAAATTAAATTTGTTTTTAATTTTTCCCAGAATGGACCACCAAATCACGTGGATAACTGAGCGTATTGAAAAATTAGGTTATTTTATACCAAAAAAACAAATTTTCTTATCTATAATAATAAATTATTTACAACTGAATATTAAACAAACACTAAAACTAATTAAAAACAAAACATTGGTGACTTTATCAAAAATCCGTAAGGTGTACACTTTCGTTACAAACTTTTTTGGAGGTCGATGTAGTAAAAAATTAAAAACACAATTTTTTTTAAAAATAGTAAAAATTAAAAACATATTTTGAAAAACAAATATATTAAAAAACAGATTAAAAATAAATTTAAAAAAAAATTATCCACGTGATTTTGAATTAGATTTTGGAAAAAAATTCAAATAAATTCAATTTTTTTTAAAAATACTAACAATTAGAAACACATATTTTAAAAAAAATTATTTAAAAAAAGATTACAATAATTTCAATAAAAAAGAAAAACAGAAATAAATAAAATAAAAAGAGTCACGGATTTTAGTTGTAGTGTTTTATGTTTTGATATTTTTAAAATCATTTTTAATTTGTTTTTTAGTGTATTTGTTTTTTAAAATATGTTTTCTAATTGTTATTAATTTTTAAATTTTTTTAATTGTGATTTTTTTGGTGCATCGACTAATGAGTGTAATGAGTGTACACCAACGGATTTTTGTGAACCTAACTAATTTTCTGTTTTAATTAGTTTTAATATTTTTTTAATATTTAGTTGTAAATAATTTATTAATCTGGATAAGAAAATTTGCTTTTTATTGTATAAAATAACTTAACTTTTCAACCCACTCTGTTATCCACGTGATTTGGAAGTAGATTCCGGAAAATATTTCTAAAAAAATTAAAAAAATTAAAAAAATAATGGCAATTAGAAAACATATTTTCAAAGACAAATATATTAAAAAACAGATTAAAAATAAATTTTAAAAAATCAAAAACAGAAATCAAAAACAATAAAATAAAAAGAGAGTCACAGATTTTAGTTGTAGTGTTTTATGTTTTGATTTTTTTAAAATCATTTTCAATTTGTTTTTTAGTATATTTGTTTCGCAAAATATGTTTTTAATTGTTATTATTTTTAAAAAACATTAATTGTGTTTTTAATTTTTGTTGCATCGACCTCCCAAAATGTTTGTAATGAGTATACATCCTACGGATTTTTGATTACGTTACCAATTTTTTGTTTTAATTAGTTTTAGTGTTTGTTTAATATTCAGTTGTAAATAATTAATTATTCTGAATAAGAAATTTTGTTTTTTATTGTATAAAATAACTAACTTTTCAATACGTTCTGTTATCCACGTGATTTGGAGGTCAATTCTGGAAAAAAATTAAAATAATTTTAATTTTTTTAAAAAATAATAACAATTAGAAAACACATTTGAAAAAGAAGATTTAAAAAAGATTACAAATAATTTCAATAAAAAAGAAAACATAAATAAAAATAAAAATTAAAGTAAAAAAGTCACGGATCGCGGGTGTGAACTGGCGAGTAGAATTTGAATTTTTTTTATTTTAATCCTAAGTTTATAATTTTAGAATTTTTTATTATTATAAAAATTACGGAAATAATTCAGTATTTTTGAAAAAAAATAATCATGGTGGGAAATTAGGTCTGATATCCTTGATATTAATAATTAAATAAATCGTTTGACATGAAAACAACATGACTCGACCCGGGTCAAAAGTTGGGAAGGGAGGCGCTACTCAACCCGAAGCACTCCCCAGAACAGTTCCTCCTGAAGGTTTCTCCTTCCGAGCGACAACCAACGCAACCCCAGATGGACGCCGGCGCCGTCGACGAGCTCTCGGTGGGCTGCGTGCTCTCCCTCAAGACCACCACCGGTGAAGCCATCGAGGGCCGCGTCGTCTGCTTCGACCCCTCCTCCAACATCCTCGTCATCCATATCCTTCCAACCCCAATTTCCTCCTTTCCGTTTTTCCCCTAATTTTTCGTTTCCTTGACTTTCGTCGTTGCGGTTCGCACAAGAGGGATCGGCGTCGAATGGCGGCGGCGTCAATCTCCGCCTGATTAAGGCCGGGTACGTTAAGGATTTCGCGGTGCTGGGGCGGGCCGAGGACCCGCTCGATGTTGACGATTGCTGCCTTGATTTTGCTACTCTGAGGGCTAGGGAAGAGTCCGCGTTGCGGTATTTCTGGATTTTCTTTTGTTTTTATAGTTTGCTTCTATGTGTGGAGTCGAGTTGAATTTTGTTTGAATATGTTCAGTTGAGTGCACTTTAATTCTACAATTGCACTCATTCTCACTCTCTTCGAGTTTATTTTATCTGACATAACACATGCAACATGCATATGCCACAACAAATTAGTGTGCCTTTGCCCGTGGACTAAGATAAGTATGCTAATTTTCATCCTATGTTTCAGGTAGACGGACTGCATATTAAGAGTGCGCTTGAAATGGGGGATTAAGGTTAAAAGATTTCAGGAGTAACTATTAAGGGAGTAGGTTTTAAGGTGGTAATAATTTTCCCCATTATATTTCCTCTAATTTAAGTGCACTGCCCACACAAAAATCTAAACTTGTATTTTGTGGTTTTGCAAGTAGTGGTGGAATTAATAGACACAAACAAGAGGATCGAGGATTGGATTCCTATCTCTCGGTCGACTAGGAAATTGTCAAATGATTGACACAAATATGTAAAACAAGTCTAGTCAAGTGGATTTTTCCATTGGACTAAAGTGAATTCTGACTATTTAACCCCCGTACTATGTTTTTTCTTTCAATGGCTAGTCAAATGGTCAATGATAAGAGATTACACAGAAGTTACTCCTTTTTCTATCTTAGGAAGTGATTGTTGTTGGAGGTATCATCTACTAATCTACTCCTAATAATTGGGTTCTAGTATGTGTATTCCATAGCATTAATTTTCTGACTCTTGGGCAATTAATACTGGAGTTAGTCTTTCAAGTTGGGTGTGAATGCGGTATTGTAAAAAAATATCATGCATGTAATTTACATATATGTTGAAATGAGCTTAGAGTGACACTGAAGGAAGGCATCGTAAGTACAGAAAGCCATCGTATGTCAGACCAGAGTGTTAGGAGTGAAACTTCGGTAGCAGGATTTCCTGCAAACAAAGTCATAGGGAAACTAGAGGCTACCTTGATTATTTTTTTCAAATCACTAAATCGGTAACATATTTACTATAGATTAGTGCTGTTTGTAGCCCCCCAAGGAACTTGGCTCATAGGATGTAGGTGAGTTGTAGCTGAGATCTTAGTCCACGGTGCTCACTGCTTGTGTTGACTTGGACATGTATTAATCTCACGGTTCTTTGAATTTAGCATTGTTCTCCACTGATAGAGAAACAAAATGTCTTGATGTCTGTTAGTTGAGCAATTGACCCTTTTTTTCTACATTATATAGCTGATAAACTGACTTTCAGGCAAGCTGAGATTGAGGCTGAGCGGATTGGTGTCGGTGTGACAGCTGAAGCTCAGAACATTTTCGATGCATTGTCAAAGACGTAAGCTTATTCCTGCAGTTCTCGGTTTGTCCTTTTTCTAATAAGAAGAGACTGAACAAATGGTTATAGGTTCTAGTGGTGTTGATCTTTACAAATTATTTTATTATTTTGATTGTCATTTCAACGATAAAAATCATAAAATGGCAGTCAACTTTTTTCTTAAGCAATAGATTAATTTTTTAGGCTTTTAGTAGAATTGTTTTATAAGGTTTTGAAAATTGGTGATGCAAATCATGATAGAATAAAAATTACTACTTGGAGATTTTGCAAACTAAGAAAGATATGCAAAATAGCTTTTATTTGTTATATTCCTTCATTTTTCGTGTTATGAATTAGACTAAGATTTTACTTGAAAACTATGCAAACTGAAACACAATATATGAAGGAATCTCGAGATGGTGATGTATGCAATTAAACTAGGTATGTTAATCATGAAGTCCATAATTTTGTTTTTGATTTTTTACTTTTTATTCTAAACCATCTGCATTTGGAAGCATCTTATGTTCTTTCTTTGATTTTTTTAAATGTCATGCTCTTCATGGTTTAGGCAACTGCAGATTTGGCTGATTTTTTCTATAGTTAGTTTTATGTTTGAAAGTACCCATAAAAGAAGTTGGAAGTGTGAGGACTAATGTGATCTATTTTCTTTCTTTCTTTTCCCTAACTTCCTACAATTAGTAAGGCAATGGATAATATCATCTTATGTACAGTTTTGTCAGTCATGTACTCAAATTCTAGGATTTCCTGCAGAACAGTATTTTGTTATGGTACTCCAGTTTCCTACTTCTAGAATATTACCAGCAAGCTGATAGCACATTGAAGGGAAGTACTCTTAACTAGTAAAAATCACAGGAATTATCCCTTAGGAAAAAGACATATTAAGTAATTATTCAACCTCGCCCACTTAATCCGCAGAACTATCAATTGGCCACGATAATATGATTTCACTTTTGAAGAATCGCCAAATTGTCGACCAACCCAAGTGGTAAGGATTTTCTTAGGGTAGGGGCATGTTGAATGCTTAGGTCAATTTCCATAATAACTAGCCAATAAATGTCAGCAACAACACATATTAGATCGACTACTTTAATAATTTGAGATATCAAGGTAACTTTGACTTGATAGTTGAAGATACTTATATGGTATGTACCCTAAAAATTATACTACTCCATATAGGACCAAACTTCATTTTTTAGTAGAAAAAATATTGTATCACCTTGACACCTTCCAGGCTTCAACTTCTGCATTATGAAAAGGGTAGCACACTCACCCCGTCTTTAACACCTATTTAGGTGGTTAGTTCTGCAGTTGTAGCCGATGAATTTTTTTGCAAGGGTTTCTAACCCTTCGCTTTTCTTTTAGATAAACTATCCTGGATCTGAGATGACTTAAAACCTGCACCAGCTCGATTGCAACCTTAGTAGCACTCAAGAGAACTCCAATTGTCTTATACCATGGACTCAACAAATTTCCGTATCAAGCTCCCATATTCTTCTTCCTAGATGTTCTCAGCATTCTTGGATCCCATTGTGCACTCTTATTTCAAGTATTGTTTTATACCTAGTTATTCAAGGGTGTGCTTGCTGTTCACTGTTTGCTATCCTTCACAGTACTGTTGTGCACCCGATCTTTGTCAAGGTTTGGTTTGTGGCAAACATGTTTCATCTTTCTTTACGAAATATCACCCACTTACTAGTCTGACAATCTAAATGACATTTCTATTAACAAATGCTGTGCGTATTGACAAGGACCATGGCAAAGAATTCCAAGTCCAACCATCACTGATAAATGATGTCTAGGTCACTATGCATGTACACCTGAATATCATTGTATATGACATTAATTTTTCATGCAATTCCTGCACATACTATTGCTTGATTGTAAGGATATGATGGGAACACCAGATATCACCAATAAGCAGAGGGAGCTTAATATGAACAATGTTTCCTATAGGTAATCTTTGCAATAAATATTTAAGATGTTGGTGGTGGACCGATGGTATTACTATAAAGTATTTTTTTTCTTTTGATGCACTTTATATTATGATATTTACTGCACTTTTGTTTTGAATGCGGAACTCCTGAAAACAATGTGACAAGAATCATAAATTTGTTTAATTTAGAAAGAATCCTCTAGTTCAATTATGTTGACACAGTCATTTCAATTTTATATGAGATTGCAATTAGAAGAACCAGTGTTCTTAAAACCGGACCGGACCGGCCGGTTCAACCGGTTGAACCTTGCACCGGAGGCCTGTCCGGTCCGGTTCACCTCCCAAACCCGTTTTTGGGCTGAACCGGCGGTTCAACCACCGGTTTAGAGAGAAAAATCTGATTTTTTTTGTTTTTTTTAATATTTATAATATGATTTGAATATTTTGAATATTTTTTTACTTAATAAATAATTAAATGTAATTATTATATCTATAATATATATTTATGACGTCATGCTAACGTCACCAGTTCGATTCCGGTCCGACCCCGGTCGAACCTTTGACGTTGCCGGTTCGATGTCCGGTTCGGTTCTGAAAACCTTGAGAAGAACATTTTTCAGGAATAAAGTGAATTAAACCATCTTAACTGGATAGATGTATCTTGATAACGAACATAAAGAAGAGATGTATTGTTGAGTTTTTTTAGTATAACCACGGGATTTAATTTTTCTATTTAGAGAACATATTTTTGCTAGGATTATTGATTGCATTATTTGACTCTCACGAGCATTCTATTTTTACACTCTCTGTGCAGCCTCCCTGTTCGATGGGACAAAACTGCAATAGTTGTTATGAATGAAGTACGTGTGACTAGTCCTTACCTAGCTGAGAATGTAATTGGAGGAACTGCAGCTGCCAATGATAGAGTGAAGAAAGTGGTAAGCAGTTTAATACGACAGCTTGCATGAATAATCAGTTAGGCCAATTAATAACTTGTGTACAATCACTAATTGCTTTTGTTACATGTAGCTCGACTTCGAAAGGAAGAGATTACAAGCTCGGGTTCCAGGCCAGTAGGAACGTTGACAAGATTTGCATTCTATTTATGGAATAGAACGTCTGCTTGCTTGGTTCTTCAAACAATTTTCTGCTATGCCCCTATTTTTCAGTACTGAATCAGAAGATAAATAAATTCCCTTTCATAGTTTCGAACAATTGTTTGGTTGCAATTGATACATGATTTATTTATCTTTGAAGGCTAATCCCACTCTGTAATGTTTAGGATGAAATTTTAAGTTATCTTTGAAGGCTAATCTTTGTGCTAGGGTTTCCGTCATTTTCAGTTAACTTGTCACAAGCTTGTGCCTGCAAACGGGTCATACAGGAACTTGAACTTTAGTTTAGTTTGTCATGGACTATGTTTATCGTAACTGGCATCTTGATTAGTAAAATACCACTTAAATATTGATTAGTGGCACATAGATACGGACGACCAGGGGTGCATGAGTCGGGTTTGTTCGATTTTGGGTGTAACCCGAACCCAACCCGACCTAGTCAGTTTTGGGTTTATCTAGAACTGAACCTGACTCAACCAAACTCATAACCGGACCAACACAACATAGGAAATTCGGTTTGGGTCGGCTTGGTTTCGGTTTCGACCCACATTCTAGTAAGTCATGTTGATCTTATTTAGTTCCTTTTGTAGAAAGCAATATAAATTGAAATTTGTAATTTTAAGAGAAGAAAATATAAACAACGCATTATTCAGTGAACAACAACTCAAGTTTTGGCTTGCGTCGGGGTAGAGTTTTAATCAAAAGGTTAATGCAACAAACAAACCTAATTTGGTTCCACTTCAAACCTCTAATAAAGGGTAAGAATTTAATGGCACAACACAAGGCAGTATGTCCAAGATTCCATCAAACAACCCAAATCTAGCGTCCGGTTTCCTAAATAGTTGCTTACAAGATTTCGTAATAATCGGTTGTTAAACGTTTTATTAATTAACTGTAACTGCACGACTTTGGTGAAGACGTGTCAAATACAGGTCGATCCACATGAAGGTGTGTTGACTCTGGTTCTTCCGAAGGCAAGTGGGAAAGAAGGAGAAGAAGTTGTTGATTTTGCTAACTACATTAAACTACGAATGAACTAACAATTAAACTAAACTCCCATGGAGTGAAGGTGAGTAGGTATGTGTGTGTGAGTGATTATTCATTTCAATTAGGAACAATTGTAGTTTGTGTGGCATACAAGTAGAAGCTAGTGTAGAATCTAAGTGTAGGATACACAACACATGACAAACCATGAACATGCATATCTCACATGAAGTTGGGGTTGATTTTAGATTATATGACATGCAATGAATACCTAGTGCGGTCATTAGAGCATCAATCAATCATATATAAAACCTAAATCATTCATGTGAATGTGCACCAAACATGGATCCATATATAACAAGTCATTCCCATCAAACCATTACAAGCAACAAGATAAACTCTAAAGCTAGCATGAGATAAGTACCTAGTGTGGACATTATCACATCTAATACAAGTTTAAGCATGCTACAAGTATAGATCTACATTAAGCATATAAAATTGCACAAATAAAAAAACACATCACTAGCACATAATCTACATCACCTTCACCCCGAACAAGAGATGAAACTACTCACTACTCATTAAGAAAAATGAAATCAAACTAAGCATGCAAGAATTGAAAAGAGATAATATAAAACTAACAAAATATTCTTTATTGCTCACTCACTTACAAGTAGCATCTCTCCACTAGAGTTTTGCTCCAAGGCTTTACTCCTAGTAGAGAGAATGATACCGACGAATGGGTAAATACGAAGGAGGAGGAAGAGTTCTATTTATAGTCATAGAAAAAGGTAACCGGGGACAATCCCCCGGTATGAGACTAAACACATATTATAAATGGACATAAAATAACATAATCAAACACCCGACTAAACCATGAATCGTTTGGAGCAATTTGGATCGCCAATTGGCGGTCTGGATTAGGTTGATGGGGTCTGGATTTCGGTGCCTCGGTTCGGGCTTGATTTCTTGATGTTTGATGAACCCGATTTGGTTGTTGATTGTTAGGCCTGGATATAATTGTCAAAATACTCCTCATGATGGTGTGAAGCTTCTTGATTTGCTCATTGCTCATTTTGGTTTTACATTCGGGTATTCTCTATTGCATCTCAGTCCATAAGTCTTGCAACTTAGTCATTTTCCATGCTTGTAAGTCATTTTTGAGTCTCTTCTTCTCAAACATGTTTATTCCTGAAACTCAAACATAAAACTCGTTACGTAGCATTGCTTATGCTAAAAATAAAGGATAT
This sequence comes from Triglochin maritima, assembly GCA_963682175.1. NCBI lineage: Eukaryota > Viridiplantae > Streptophyta > Magnoliopsida > Alismatales > Juncaginaceae > Triglochin > Triglochin maritima. The sequence continues at coordinate 26,657,949 of OY821780.1, read as the reverse complement.
AAGACAAAAATATATGCACGATTTGATGTCAAAAATATATTACAATTTTATCTCTTAAATACCCCCACCACCTTCAAAAACATCTCAATACTACGTCATCAATACATCCCAAACAAAACCACCAAATCTCCCACATTCCAACACCAAATACTCCAAATTTCAACACCAAATATCAAACATTCCAACACCACCGACAACCCACCCTCTCCCCTAAGACCACCTCCCCCGCCGTCCAAGTCCATGTAGGATCTAATAGGCCCTAATATTAGTCTAAAGAAGGGGGGTGAATAGACTAATTAAGTTCTTTTAAGAATAATGCAAATTAAAAGCTAGAACAATAAAAATGAGGGAGAGATAAGCAAACCACAACAAAGATGTATAGAGGTTTAAATCCAATCATCAGATTCTAGTCATCTCTTACGAATTACTCTTCCTCATGTAACTTCGTGTCCTCCACTAGTCTAATCTCCGTTGCGGGATGAGATCAAGCCTTTACACTACAAGCTTTGCCAACACCCTCGCCTAGCTTGGACCACCTTCTCACAATCCGAGAAGAGCTTCACTCCAGAAGCTAGTGCAACTCTTGAAGGAAAATTTCAGCAAACTAATATTGGACACTTGAAATGAATGATGCAATCAATGAGCTAGTTTCAAGTGGGAAGATTTGGGCACAAAGATGTTTAGAGCAAGTTTGAGAGTAGTAAGAAGATTTGAGCTTGGAGAAAGATTGGTGATATAAGAAGTGTGTTCTCAGCTCTATTTATAAGCTCTAAACTTAATCTAGTCGTTGGGATTAAAATAGTAAAGAGTTGTGTAAGAATATACAAAACAAGGAATGACAGGACACAAATTTGTACACAACGGTCAACCGGATCGGAACAATCGGTCGACCGGTTAGTTAAAAAAATAGATGATTGTTCGAACAAAGGTGCAGACGTTCGAACCAACTAGGCTAGAACTTAAGTGAACGGTCGAACAGATGGAAGGTTTGGTCGACCGTTTGGGTAATTTGGTCAGGATGAAACGGTACAAATTGAGATAACGGTCGACTGCAATGGATAATTGGTTCGACCAAAATCGTCTAGTAAGTCTGCTACTGGAGAGTTTCATTAACCGGTCGACTGTTTGAAGGTCTTGGTCGACCGATAGATCAAATACGAGAAGATGGGTTAGGTGAGTATGTGTATACGACTGTTGGTATAATACGACAAGTATAACCGTCATATTTAAGACAAATACGGAAATAAATCGGTCGAACAAAATGAACTTTGGGTCAACTGGTTTCTACTCTAACCAGGACATGTGTCAAAACAAGATTGGTGAGCGAGATCAGTGTCAGTCGAACAAGGTAATAAAGGTTGACAACGAGCAATGGTCGAACAGGGAAAGGTGTACGGTCGACCGATTGGAACTGTGAAAGCACACAGTGAAATCGGTTGAACTAAATGAATGTTTGGTCGACCGTTTGAGAAAAGACAACACTGTCTGTTGAATTCCGGTCGAATCAGATGGCCTACCGGTCGACCGGTAAAACCCAGAAAGCATGTTTTAAGGGAATTTCTATGTTTCGTAAATTTCCTATTGAAGTCAAATTGATATGGACTTAATTGTAAGACTTCTATAGGCTAGGGATCATGCAATGCAATTCATCAATGATTTCAAGTGCCAAGTTACATTATAGCCTAAGTACAAGAAATATAAACATATCTACTCTTCATTCTTCATTTCTTGTCTTGATTAATACTTGGTTCCTGAAATGTTAGAAATACAATATATGTTGTTGGCTTTTTGGCATTAATATATATTATTTTTGATGATTAATAAAACTAATCTTAATCAATCGACCTAATCAATCAAAGTGAGCAAACACGATTACATGCATTGCATACATACTTGTATACTTGCAATCATCTTAATAGGTTGATCAAGACAATCATGGAAAGAAGCATTGTGACAGATACATCAAGACTCAAGATTTGTAATCAAAGATTTGGACCAAGACATATAATTTTGTATTTATTGAGTACATAAGGTTTAATGTAAACTTGAGCACTAGGATTCTGTCCCGTGAAGATTCGGTAAACCGAACCCCTCACGGTCAACCGAAACAATTCTAGTTTGGTCCACCGAACACCTATCGATTACCCGAATACTTCCCATGAGTAAACCTTAGGTGTTATCCCGAATTACCCCGACGGAAGACCAAAACACCTTCGGTCGATCGAATAGCCCTGGACCGGTTTTGGGCTTTGCTCCAACGATCGCATTTGAATCAAGTCCCTATAGCCCAATTGACTTGTCCTAATTCGGACGACCGAATACCTATAGGCCAACCAAGTCCTTCATGGCTTTAGTGCCCACCAGCTATTTACACGTGGCACTTCACAGTTGTACCCAACTTAACTGTCAGCGCAAAACCCACGCTAACTTCGGTTTACCGAAGTATAAACGGTCAACCGAACAAAAGTAGATCAGATCCCAACCAATCTTACTGTCCACGTTGGAAAGGTGAACCGAATGGAATTCGGTTAACTGAACTTAATTAGGGCTAACTTGATAATAGTTACTGGAAGTTGGTGCATAGTGATCCGAACCCTAGTCGGTCAACCGTATTCTTAATTCAGACCAATCCTTCGGACTACCATTGTGTTAACGATCGACCGAACCTGGATAGAAATCTGCCCGAGCTTAACTCACATCTTGCTTCTCATTGGTCCATTTCCCCACCAACTCCTAAACAGCTAGTAGAGCTTGAAGGCTTTCAAATAGGACCTCATTTGTTGGTTTGAGCTTCTTGAACACTCTCTATCTATCCAATACTCAAAGCCAAATCATCTTCATCTTCAAACTCTCAATCCTCAACACTCAAGCCAAAACTTCACAACTTGCATATCCAATTCCATATCAATATTCAAGTGTGCTCAAGTATAGAGTGTTAGTTAGATTGTGATTCCATCTCCATATTCAACAATCATCAAAGAGTTGTAAAGCTTTGAGGAAGCTCCCTCTCAGGTTGTGAGAGGAGCACGAGCGAAGCAAGGTTGTTTGCGAGGCTTGGTGGTTGTAAACAACGTTGATCTCGGCCCGAAATTGAGATCGGTTAGTGGAACCGTAACCGAGGCTCGGGGGATCGAGCGAGGCTTGGGAGGAGGACTAGGATCGGGGTGCGGTGCCGAACCTCTCTAAACTCCGGTGTCGATGAATTTATGGTTTGCAGTTGTCTCTTCCCTTAATCCATCAATTAGTATTTTAATTCCGCAATTAGCTAGTGGTTAGAGGGTCACAGATCCTAACAATTGGTATCAGAGCTTTAGGTTGCTAAATTCATTTAGTTAATCGTAATTTAGCATGACATCTACATCTAATCATTGTGAAGGATTACCCACATCTAAGTCACCTTTGCTTAATGAGGTAAGTTATGACTATTGGAAGAAAAGAATGAGGATTTATTTGCATTCAAATGACTTGAAATATTGGACGTTCATCTTAAACCCATACACACCTCCTAATGACGATCAGATTGTATCCTTAACTAAACCCAAAATTAAGGAAGCGGAGATGCATTCCCGCATCATGAACATCTTGTATTGTGGGTTAAATGAAGGGGAATACGATATGGTAAGAGGTTGTGAAAGTGCATATGATATATGGCATACATTACAAATGCACATTGAGGGTTCAAATAGATTGAAAGAAACTATGATTAATTTAATCATGCATAAATATGAACTCTTTCGTATGCAATCCGGTAAGAACACAAGTGATTAGTAGCATATCATGCATCATATTCATGCTATATATCCTTTTTACCCCAATAATGTGCTACCCGAGTTGTTGTTTGTAGTGTTTCAGGAGTTAGGCAATAAAGAAGAGGAAGTGAGCAACACGGACCTAGATGTAACAAGTATGGACTTATTTGGAAGGTTTTGGACCTATTTGTAATGCACAAGGACTGGATCGCAAATCAGGAAGGACCCAAGTGCAAACCCGGAGGGACCTGATTGTGAAGTGCAAAATATGGTGACACATGACTTGAATCAAATCAGTATTTCGCCAATTAAACTCAAAGTGATTCGAGCCAGAAGACAAGGACTTCACCCCACGTGACAAATGAAGAAATAAAGTGGGACACAAAATTTCAGACCGATCGGATCCATTTGATCCGCCATTGGCGGATCAAAATGGTTCAAATGATCTCCAATTTTGGTTGCGATTCGGGTTGTCAGGTTAGAACATTCCTGGGTTATGAGATGTGATTTAGAGTCGTCTGATTATTCACAAATTAATCATAACCATATATTAGTTTATAAATACCATTGTAATCCCTCATCTCCACCTTATTCCTCCTTCTCCCATTAGAGTAGGTTTTAGTTTCCTGTTTTACTAGTGTAAATAAGGGGGTTGGAGAGGAGCAAACTTTGTATTTTTGTTTCTTAATCTTGTTTTGTTCTTGTTCTTTACTTTAGTGTCTTTACTTTGATGTAATTTCTTTTATATTGTTGTTTGTTTAATCTTATTTTGCTTCATTTCTATTTTGGGTTTATGTTGTTTTTATACTTTCTTTAGTGTAAAGATGAGTAGAGAGTAGTCCATCCCCATTGGAGGGTGGAGAAGAATGTGATTTGGTCATGTGATGGATTAGTATGTGTTAATCTTAATCCTTTGAGCTTTACATGATTTTTATAACCATCTAATGAGATTTCACTCTTATCTTTGATGTGCTAATGCTCTTGAATGAAGCTTAGCACATGCTTAGATTAGTGGACCTATTTTATGGGGAATGATGAGGTTAGGATAATGATGGAGTGGAAGAGGGGAACAAGGCATGTGCATGCATGTGCTCATGTTGGCTTTATCCAAATTAATGTCTTGTATGTTTTACTGATTGTGATAAATCTTATTTCATGTGGAGACGCAGTTGTATTTGAGTCATTATGCATGTGAACATATTTGCTTCATTTTAATTATTGTCTTGTATGTTTTAATGATAAGGTTTTATCTTATTTCATGTGGAGGTAAAGTTGGATTTGAGTTTTATGGATTTCATGTATGACATGTTTTGATGAGCACAAATAAACACACTACACCACACATCTTCATTTTCATGTTCTTTCTCTACCCCCTAAGGGGTCTAGTTTTATTGCTTATTTTCCTATTTCTTTCGCATTGTAGTGTAGTTTCGACCATCATCTCCTTTTCCTTTCCCACTCAAGAATTGCAAACTTTACTTTTTCAATCCTCTTAAACATTAACATTTGGTTCTAATCTAGGATTGTAACATGCTTAAACAATAATATACATCATTGCTTTTAGGCCTTAGTGGTAGGGGGAGCATATAATATTATATCATCTAATTGAGGGGGAGAATTATGTAATCCTAAACCTTTGCATCATATTCTTGTATTGTTTGCATTTGATTGATGTCAAATGGGGAGAATGAAAAGGATTGAGCTTCAATTTACTCATACTATGCATATTGTTAGGGATAGTATCTTATACATGCATAGTTTACATATGTGAAGGGGGAGCAATCATATAGAAAAGGGGAGAACATAAATTGAAACTCAAGTATTAAGATATAGATTTGCCGTCATAAAAAAAGGAGATTGTTGGCCTTAATGTATATTAATTTTGATGATTAATCAAACTAATCTTAATCAATCAACATAATCAATCAAAGTGAGCAAACACGATTACATGCATTGCATACATACTTGTATACTAGCAATCATCTTAATAGGTTGATGAAGACAGTCAAGGAAAGAAGCATTGAGACAAATACATCAAGACTTAAGACTTGTAATCAAAGCTTTGGACCAAGATATATAATTTTGTATTTATTCAGTAAATCAGGTTTAATGTAAACTTGAGCACTAGGATTCCGACCCGTCAAGATTCGGTAAATTGAACCCCTCACGGTCAATCGAAACCTTTCTAGTTCGGTCAACCAAACACCTATCGGTTACCCGAAACTTCCCATCAGTAAACCTTAGGTGTTATTTGGAATTACCTCTACGGAAGACCGAACCACCTTCGGTCGACCGAATAGCCCTGGACCAGTTTTGGACTTTGCTCCAACGGTCGCATTTGAATCAAGTCCGTAGAGTCCAATTGTTTTGTCCTAATTCGGACGACCGAATACCTATCGGTCAACCGAGTCCTTCTTGGCTTTAGGTGCCCACCGACTATTTACACGTGGCACTTGACCGTTGTACCCAACCTAACTATTACCGCAAAACCCGCACTCACTTCGGTCTACGAAAGTATACACGATCAACCGAACATGAGTAGATCAGAGCCCAACCAATCTTACTATCTACCTTGGAATGGTGAACCGAATGGAATTCAGTTATGCGAACACAAGTAAGGCTAAATTGATAATAGTTACTGGAAGTTGGTGAACAGTGATCCGAACCCTATTCGGTCAACTGTATTCTTAATTCAGATCAGTCCTTCGGACTACCGTTCTGTTAACGATCAACCGAATCTACATAGAAATCTGCCCGAGCTTAAGTCACATCTTGCTTCTCATTGGTCCATTTCCCCACCAACTCCCAAATGGCTAATAGAGCTTGAAGGCTTATAAATAGGACCCTATTTGTTGTTTTTGAGCTTCTTGAACAGTCTCTATCTATTCAATACTCAAAGCCAAATCCTTTTCATCTTCAGGCTCTCAATCGTCAACACTCAAGCCAAAACTTCACCACTTGCATATCCAATTCCATATCAATATCCAAGTGTGCTCAAGTATAGAGTGTTAGATTGTGATTCCATCTCCATATTCAAGAATCACCAAAGAGTTGTAAAGCTTCGAGGAAGCTCCCTCTCGGGTTGTGAGAGGAGACACGAGCAAGGCGAGGTTGTTCGCGAGGCTCGGTGGTTGTAAACGGCGTTGATCTCGGCCCGGAATGAAGATCGGTTAGTGGAACTGTAACCGAGGCTCGGGGGATCGAGCGAGGCTTGTGAGGAGGACTAGGACCGAGGTGTGGTGCCGAACCTCTCTAAACTCCAGTGTCGACGAATTTATGGTTTGCAATTGTCTCTTCCCTTAATCCTTCAATTAGTATTTTAATTCCGCAATTAGCTAGTCTTTAGAGGGCCATAGATACCAACATATGCATGCAATGATATTTATAGATTACATGTGTTTATTTATATGTTAGTTAATCATGAAAATCGATTAGCGATTATTTAGCCAAAAAGCCAACAATCTCCCCATTTTTTATGATGAAAACTTATCAATCTAAATACATGTTCTTTTCAAGTTTTATCAATACTAGGCTCCCCTATCTCATAGCTCCCCTATCTCAGTTGCATGTGTTTATTTCTCCTCCTTTGGCATTATCAAAAAAATACTTGTGAATAGATAGTGATATTTATTGATGAGATGATATAACATAAGTGCAAATTTGCCAAAAAGAAACAATGTCTAGTGAGGAAGCACGTCTAGTGAATCTCAAAATCCTTTAGGCATTCACACAAGTAATAGCAAAAAAAGGCATCAAAATGTCATAAACAAAAGCATAACAAAATATCCAACCAAATTTAGAGTAAGCACGACATAAGCACAAAAAAGGTTCAAGACGACTTAAGAAGAAAACGAAGACAATACCCAAAACAAACATAGCATCACAAAATCAACCGAGTTGCCGATCACGAAAGTAAGAAGTGATGGAATCAAGAGATGCTTCAATACGATTCAGTTGAGCAAAAGAGGAAGTAGCCATCGACTAGAGTTCATCAAAGTAAGCAGAGATGGACGCCTCAAATGCATCAGGACGGTCAGAAATTTGTTGATACGCATAAGCGTCGAAAGAATTAGTGGCCGACCAATTGCCACCAGTAGCCCATGCAGCTTTGTCCTCTTCAGCCCACGAGTCATCCAACACTCGCGGAGCTTGACTTGGCAGTCACCTCGGATAACCAAAGGCTTCTCCTTCTTCTTCATCATCTTCCTCTTGGTCAGAATCATCGGAGGAGGAAGGGTGCATTATGTTTGAACTTTTAGAGCAGCATATCCACCATTTCTTCAACTTTATGACCAATTAATTAAGTTTGTGGATGGTCTGTGTAGATATGAATACCAAAGCATTCCATACCTAGGGCTAAGGCATTCACTTCAGGTGTAATCTTGTACTGAGTCCCATTAATCATAGTAGTCATTATGTGGCACTTGGGGTCTTCTCTTAGATTGCAATAAAATTGTTGTACAAGGAAAAGGTAGTAGGGTTTGGATGGTAGTCTAGTTTGGCTATAGGTGAGCTTATTTGCATCTCAATGTCCTTTAAGAGAGAATTCAGTAAAATCCGCTACCTCAACCTTACGGCAAGGAATGAACAGAGCAATCGAGAAAGTTTTGTCCCAAGCCTCCTGAGCATCATCATCAATGGGATAGAATGGGTGCGTTGGAGTAGCCAATGAAGGGAATGTGTTCTAAAAGTTTTACTTTTAAATGTCAATTATTATGAATTGAATGAGAAATCATTTTGTTCCTTGTTTATGTTATTCGTCTTTTAGAAGTGTTAAGGAAGAGACTCTTGGTCCTTAACTGTAGAGCTCTAAAAGATATTGGTTTACATAAAACAAAAGATATTCGCAATCATAGTAATTAACATGGGACATTAATTACCGAGTTAAGATGGTCGTGTTGGTCATAGATCATTGTAGCTCTACAAATGACTGACAACACGGGTACACAAAAGAGGAAAATATTACTTTTGTATACTGAATCGACCTAATAAGTAAAATATTATAGGAATGTGTTTCTGTGTCATTAATATTTTACTGTGTCCTTGGTCCTTTGATATGAGGCTTATATCCGATCGCTTAAGGAGTGCTTAATTAGACTAGTGTCTTAAGCTATCAATGAACGTAGTGCAAATGCATTAGTTGGTTAAGTATGACTTTTGTTGGAGAAGATAGTTAGTCAAAAGATTATCATTGCCCCTCTTAATTGAGTGATGATATTAGTGGGCCCCTTGATAAAGCAAAGTTATAATGTGCACAATGTGATTTGAGTTAAGTCACATATTTATAACTAGCTTAAAGAGATCAAGAAATGAATACTAATACAAAGATGACACAATACTACTTTGTGTGTGTTCTTAATATCATGAGGCAAGGGACGGACACAAGTGGTGCACTCCATCACTAAATGGATCGGGTTTTGGTTCGAGTGGAATTAAGACATCTAACTAATTGGGAGCTATAATGTGTAGCTAGATACCACTTATAGCTTGCGATATTAAGCTCTTAATATCACTGCCAACTTAGTCTAGATCCTCCTATAGGTCACACCGCAAAAACCGGGAAACAAGAAGCTTGATTTTTGGTTCATATGATGTGTCGGGTTTCTTATAGAAAATATGACACATGTGGTGAACAAGTAAAACTAATTATGTTGTATATAACATAATTAGAATCATGATAAATTCATATGAGATGCATATATTATGGGGTGCAAGAATTTATTATTGCATAGGATAATATATTGCATAAGTTGTGAATTTGCTAAAACCCCCTAAAGTTCAAATTTTGTTGGAAATAAATCCAAAATTTGAAAAGGCAAAATCGGGTAAAAGTTCGGTAATCCGTTTATGGTTCGGTCGACCGAAGGTTCTGTGGATCAGTCAACCAAACGTGGAACGGATGGTCATAGTTAATTGACCGAACTTGACTAAAGTGCCTGGAGTTCTGGTACGGTATACCGAACCAGAAACGGTCGACCGAACAATGTCCTGTTCCGATATTTTCGGTTAACCGAATGGCACTCGGTTTTAGACGAGAATTCGTCCGATCGGTTAAGGAGAATTTTTCTCCTTAAGAATCGGTCATCCGTCTAGTTCACGGTAATACGAACGTGACATATTCGGTTAACCGAATATGTCTCGGTAAACCGAAGCTCGATCGATTTTCTGCCTTTGATAATTAAGAGATTAAATTGATTAATGGTTGGATTAGCTCCAAACTTGGTCAAAAGTTTTGTGGATGCATGTAATGCATTATGGAATTAGTTTGTGAGAGAAAATGTCAAGAGAACATGGCTTAAGAATAGCCATGATTGAGAGTAAGATTGGAGCCTATAAATAGGTCATTATTCTCCTTAATTATGTTAGATGTTTTCTAATTATTTTCTCTCCTAATTCACCACAAAAGCCACGAAAATCTCTTAGTTTTCTAAGTCTTCGGAAGGAGAAATCTCAGAGATTAAGGAAGGGGTTTGTAGCTAGATTCTAAGCTAGTTTGGAGATTGATTGACTAGCTTCTTTCTCTCCAACCTTGTTTAGGGTTTTGGTGAACACTCGGAGGCATCCGGCGCAACGAGAAGCGACGATCGTCTTCCTCAACGTCTCTGGAACATCAAGAAGTTTTAGAGAACTTCTAGGTATGAATTTCGGAGTCCCTTGTGTTTGTTTTAATAAATTTTTGAAACTAGTTATTGAAACAAACTGATGCATGCATGAAATAAATCATAGAAAAATTGTAATTGATCCTTATTGTACATAAAAATTCCGAAAAAATATATGTGCAATTAAACTAGAAATCCTACAGCCAAGGGATGCTGCGTATTTGAGGATGAGGGAGTGTGATCGTGGTGCCTCTTAGTTTGATGTTCAGTGGCTATAACTCCGGGCTCGACTAGAGCCTTGCGGGAGACCAATTTCTTGCGTTCATTGAGGAAGGGAGGGGTGGAGAAATGAAAAAGAGAGTAGGAATGGGTAGAATAAGTTGAGGAGAGGCGAAAGGAGGTGGAAGGAGGCAAGATGTTCGACCAGAAGAGGGAGATGGTCGACCGAAAGATGAGGGTCGGCATCTAGTGTTAAAAGGTGGGGAGGGTAAAAGTGAAAAAGAGGACTCCATTTTGCCGTAAAAGAAGCAGAAAAAGCATTATCGGTCGACCGGTCAGGTACAATGGTCGACCAGAAGGTTAAAACATTTCAAAAAAAAAAATCAATCGATTTGGGTGAAAGTTCGACCGAAAGAGCAAATAGTCCACCGATACGAGAAAGTTCAAACAACCTCGAAACGTTCAGTTGAGCAAGGAGGCAGACCGGCCGACTGAACATAATAAGCATACACTGCCTCAAAATGTTCCGTCGAACAAGAAAGTATACCGGTCGACCGAATGGGTAAGGAAGAGTGAAACACAAACTTCCTGGCAATGTTCAGTCGGACAAGAATGTAGAATCGGTTGACCAAAAAGTAAAGAGAGTGTAAGACTGGATGAACATCCGGTCGAACAAAGCGTAAAAAAATAGCAAAGCCGGTTGACCTAACCAAACACGGTTCGACCGATCACTTAAGTAAAATTAAGAATCAGATCAAACAGGGAACTAGTCTAACGGAACACCTATTCTGGTCGACCGAAAAGAACCAGAAGAAGGAAAAACAACTCAAAACACATCAAACAACCAAGATACTTAATAAAAGACCCAATTAAGATGCAATTTTCGAAAATATGGCATGAGATAACAAAGTTATAAACCATTTATGTTGCACAAGCCTAGATTGAGTCTTATATGATGGAATTGATCATTTGTAGGGACGAAAAATGTTTTTGATAGGATTGTTTAATTTAGAGACAACATTCCAGAATATGAAGGTTGTTACAGAGGGATGATGAATGTTACTAGTGAAATGAGATATGATGATCTCTGTGAAAAAGTCTGTCGAGTTCGTGGTTTTCAAAAGAAGCGTTTGATTTGATGTTCACATGCAAGTGGCCACCGTATGATTAGTATACCTATGCTGATGTATTTGATGATCAGAGAATGGAAATGATGTTATCGTCTTTTGATAGCACGAATACCGCTATATTATTTGTTCAGAAACAACCTAAACATTATCCTACTATGCACACAAGTTAGTTGATTGAGGATTGTCAAATGATACCACTGACATCTAGCCAATATGAAGTAAGTCATTCGTGCTTAGTTCCTAACTCTGTATTTGAGTCATCTCATCACATACCAATAGATATCGGTAATTATGAACCAGGAAAAATAGAGTTAGAATCCGAGGATAGATTGGTTGAAGAGGCAGAAAATAATGAGACAGATGGTGGTGAGACAGAATGTCAGATTTATGGTCAGGAGATAGACATTGTTGATGTAGATCCAACACCATTTGCAGAGCTATAGAACATGTTCGTTGTATGGAAAACGCGGTCAATTGATAACCTGATAATAACGTACATGAAGCCGTCATTAATGATGAATTGTCGTCATTGCCATCACTACCAGAGTTGAGGCAGTTGCCAAACATAGACCCTAGTGAGAATTGGATTCGAGATTCAGTGATTGAGAATGTTGAACACTAAATTGATGTACAAAATGAAGTTGCTAACTCTTAAGATGGACATGATTATTGGTTGCATAGAACTTTTGCTACAAAAGAAGATTTTCTAAATCATTTAAGAGAATGACATCTGCGAAAAAGTGTTCAATTGAAAGTGTTAGTGTTTGGGAAGAAGTTATTTATAGCTTGTTGTCAGAAGAAAGATTGCGGTTGGAGAATACATGCCTCTTACAATTCAAGAATACATGCGATTGGAGAATACATGTCTCTAGCAACGCAACAAATCCCCAACTGTAGTTAAGTCATATAGAGATATCCTCTAGAAGAAGCAATTATCTGAGATAGACTTTATTGCCACTTTTATCTCCAAGAATTCCAGAACCTAACTAAAACAAGATATATGGTCTAGTGTGTTGAAGGACTTGCTCATCCGCCCCATCTGGCCCTACGACATGGTAATTATGTTGCAACCATTGAAACGTCACATATCCACCATTCATTGTAGTCGTTGCCTACTCTTCGTCAACACCCAATATGTTCATGCAAACCTCACACCAATCGTGATCTAAGGTGGCACAAACAACTAGTCCGTCGATGGGGAGACCAGTAAGAATATCAACATCTTGCAATGTGTTCGTCATCTCAGCATGTTTATGTTGGATTTCATCCCATGCTTATGTGTATATTTAAAAAAAAATTATACATGCAAGCAAGATCGTTTTCATATTTTTCAACAATTTTATGTATAAAACTTCCTAATTGTATTTCAATATATATAATATACTATTTAATATTTAAATACATAGATTGTATCATACCTAGGGATACCAAATCCCTTTTACCAATCGGAAGTCGGGTTGCACGTCGGATTGCCTCGCAATCACCTCCAAGTGTTCACCAAGCTCTAAACAAGATTAGAGAGATTGAAGCTAGTCGATCAATCTCTAATACGATGTTAGAATGTAGCTAATAACTCATTCTATGCTCCAAAGAAAATTAGGGTAGATCAGACCCAATTGATCCGCCATTGGCAAATCCAATGGTTCCAATTGGTCCCCAATTTCTCCCGTAGCTATCTTGATTATATAGATAAACTAGACTATAGGGAAAGTTATTAAAGCCGTCAGATTGCTTCCAAATCCATCCAAGCTTTTATTTCTTCTATAAATAGACTTGTAATGTCTCATTTCTTCTTCTTCCTTCTCTCCTCCTTAGGTTAGTTTCCTTTCTTGTTTAGTAGAGTGGGTTTTATTTCTTATTTATTAAAGTATATTTTAGTTTCTTACTTAGTAGTTTAGTGGAGGAGAAGATGAGCAAACCTTGTAATCTTTCATTTCAAAATAGTTTAATTATTGTTCTTTACATTGATGTCTTCTATTTGATGCAATTTCCTTTATTGCTTGATCTTTGCTTAATCTAGTTTTCTACATTTTCATTATGGTTTTGTGTTGTTTTTATGTTTTCTTGAGTCTAGAGATGGGTAGGGAGTAGTTCATCCCCATTGGGGGGGGGGGGGGGGGGGGGGGGTGGAGAAGAAGGTGACGTGATTATGTGATTTATTAAGTGTGTGTTTGTTAATCCTAACCATTGAACCCCACATGAGTTCTATAACCATTGAATGAGATTTTCACTCTTATCTTTGATGTACTAATGCTCTTAAGTGATGCTTAGCACATTCTTAGATTAGTGGACTTATTTAATGGGGAATGATGAGGTGAAGATAAGTATGGAGTGGATAAAGAGGAAACATGACATGTGCATCCATGTGCTCATGTTGACCTCATCCTAATTAATGTCTTGTATGTTTTAATGATTGTGTTAAATCTTATTTCATGTGGAGACATAGTGGGGTTTGGTCATTATGCATTTCATGTTAGCCTCATCTCAATTATTGTCCTGTATGTTTTAATGATAATGTTTTATCTTATTTCATGTGTAGACAAAGTTGGATTTGGTTTTTATGGATTTCATATATTACATGTTTAGATGAGCATCAATGAACACACACGTACACATATTCTCATTTCCGCATTCTTTCTCTACCTCTTAAGGGGTTTATTTTTATCATTTGTTTTCTGATTTAGTACGCATCATACTGTAATTTTGATCTCATATCTCTCTTTTCCTTTCCCACTCAAGTATTGTGGACTCCGACTCGCACGCGCTCCACGTGGACACGACTCGTACTTGTCGTGTCTTAACCGACGTCGTGCACTTGCGGTTATTATAATAGAATCAATCAAGTTTTTGGCGTCGTTGCCAAGAGTGTCGTTTTCATAGTCGAGTTCACCATTTTGGTGGGATTTTTTTGTTTTTACCTTTTCTTTTCACTTTTGGTTACTAGAAGGGGTTACAAGTGGACAGGGTGACCTAAAGGAGGTTAGAAACGTGCTGGTAAAGTCTGGGGACCAGAATCCCCAGACTATCCGCCAATAGTGGATTTGGATCCGCCAATGGCGGCTCTGGTGAGTTATTTGTGATTTTGTTTTTACAGTAGCTTCCTTTGCCTATTTCTAGTTGTTTACTTCTACTGTTTATGCCATGTTTGCTCTGTTTAAGTGTTAGTAATTAATTTGGCTTGCATGACTCGTTTTTAAGACAACTTGGACCCCATCTAAAACTCAAAGAAAAAAACTAGATTAATTATCATCTAGGTCTTTTATTTTCTTTACATTTGCGTTGTTGATTGCTGGCATGAGGTACGTACACTCGTTCTCTCATTCATGCATGGTTAGAGCATGCATTAGTTAGTAAGGTGCATCAAGACAAGACACTAATGCAGAAACGACCATATACGTCAGATATATAGGGGTATACGACGAATTTTGGCGATATATACGACCATCGTATATTTCCTCGACGCCTATGCCTTGGTATATAGACATCGGTTATATATGACCGACGTCCATTATACCTTTAAATAACCCAAAAATGTAAATTACAACCTATACAGTAATCCAGCCCAAATGGCCCAAGTATCAATCTTTTGACCATTAACAAATACATCAAGCCCAAGAATCGATCTCATTCAGCAATAAAGGAGTGGTGGAGTACATCAACCACACCAACAATTCCCCCCCCCCCCCCCGATATGGGACTAAACTGGATAGCCATATAGACGTCGGATGTCCAAACAACTGACGTCTATATCGCACAATAGACATCAGATATCCGATGTCTATTATGCAACGCCTATTGTGCATTCTACACTAGTGAGAGTGGGGCGAGTGATTGATTGGTGTGTTGATTTCTAGCTTAGGATTCCAAACAACCTAAGAGGGGTCGTCCTATACAAGATAAGGTGTGGGATTTCATCACCCTTTTCTTAGTCCCCAAAATCACTCCTGATTAAGACCCTTAATCTGAAATCAACTAGACATTGATCCCTAAAGACCTCGGGCGCATTAGGAGAATCCGGTCGCGACTGTCATAGCTTGATCGACGTCGCCCACTCTATCGATAGTAGGAGAGACAAGATCTCTGGATCTTGGCTCACTTTTGTGGTCTTCGTCATAGGGAGGTGAGGTGTGTTAAGGCCGCGTGACCTCACAGTTATGCATTGTCTAGCTATAAGTACCTATAGTGATCTTAGGTTGTTTGAGTCATGTTTGCAATATTACGCTTCTACCCTCACCTTTACCCACACTAGCTCTAGAGATTCTTCCCTGCTCCTCTAAGTCATCTTCTTCTCACCTATTTCTACATTCTAGTCTCCTCCCCTTTACACTCTCTATAAGCATCTTTGGGTCAAGTTGACCACTTTTTTTGCGAGCTTGGCTTCGTGGTGGTGAGAGTGGTCGACTCAAGAGTACTGTGTCGAAATGGATGGTTACATGGACGACCATCCATTTCAATTTTGGGACTAGGACTATTTTCCCTAGGATTTTGGACTCATGCCTCCTGGGGTGCCTCACACTAACACGCAGTATACTTGAGACAATCTTAATTGTGAGGGTGAACAATCATCAGATTGGGGTAATATAAGAGAGGCACCAACTGCTAGCCACCATCTAGTTGTGTCTGATCATATATTGGTCAACAAACTGAGACATTACAAGAAACTTTGTCCTCTTTCATGAAGTCGGTAGAGTGTTCGTATGTTCCTCCTGAACCTGAATATGATGATGTTTATTCCCAAAGTACTCATTATGACCTGTACGCATTCACATCTTACATAAGGAGGACATATTCATGGGGAAACTTTAGAAATCCTGAGTATCATACTTCATGCCCACTCCAGTATCCTCCTACCGAATACCCAGAATTCTACCAACACCATACTACCAATCATTGGACTTATTCTCAGCACATAAACACTCTACGCCAAAATCTCCAAAATTCTGACTTGAGAGCCTCACAGTTGACCCCAAACTTGATTCCTTGAAATAAACTCTTCAATTGTTCATGGAAACCACTCAAAATTCCTTGCAAAATCTGGCAATGCAAGTGAGTCAGATGACGCAACAATTAAGAGAACGTGAGGAGGGTGGCCTTTCTTGTCAACATGAGGATTCATCTTTTGATAACGAACCACCACCACATC
The DNA here is from genome assembly GCA_963682175.1 of Triglochin maritima. NCBI lineage: Eukaryota > Viridiplantae > Streptophyta > Magnoliopsida > Alismatales > Juncaginaceae > Triglochin > Triglochin maritima. The sequence goes on along the minus strand of OY821780.1, from coordinate 26,641,109 downwards.
CACAAATTCAAAGCAAAATCTGTCAAAGTCATACTCCTAGTCAGTCTGAGGGACTTGGGGTTTCAATTCACGATCACTTGGTAGGGGATACGATTCAAATTAAGAATAACATAGACCAGCTTCATTATGAGTCGGCACAGGATTGTGTCTTATCATTTTCTCTTGTGGCCCTTGATCCACATGATCGTAATGTTGTGCCTTTTAAGGACTCACCTTTGGTGGAGCAAGAGTTCCCTAGTACCCCTAATTTCATACGACCTGGTGAGAGTTTGCCTCCTCATCATAACTTGGTGGGGGCAAGAGCTCCCTATGACTCCTAATATCATACAACCTGGTGAGAGTTTGCGTCCAAACAACTACATTGCCAATGAGGGTATTGGGAGTTCCTTAGAGGATACCTTCGGTAAAAGACCTACTTTTTGTTCGCTTGGGTAAAAGACCTACTTTTTGTTCGCTTAGTGCATCGGGCAAGGATAATGACGTTGTTGGTCTCGTTCCGACGCACCACCTTTTTGGTTGGAGAGTTTGTATTGACAATCATAACTTCAATATCGTAACGGGAGAAACTCTTCTTCCGTTGCTCAATCACGACCTAACTCTTGAGAGGTTTGAGCTCTTTAAGTTTGATCCTTTGAATCACATGCCGTTGTCGTGAACCTCTCCTTGCATCTTGTGCACTTTGTGAGGGGAATAGGAACATGACACCACCCGCACATGAGTAAGTTGGCCCCGCGTGGTGTCATGTTCCCATTCCAAGTGCGTTGACCGACTTTTGATGTTCTCATTTTATGTCCCTTGATAAATGACGATGAGAACTCACTTTTGTACATAGTTATATTTTAAAAAAAGACAAAAAAAATTCCAAGAGTGAGCATATGCTATTGTGGGATCCAACCCTTGTGTATTTGGAGCTCATTTGTTTCACGTATTTGTATTCCTTCTTACATATCTCACAGGTTTTGATGGGAATTCGGGTTTGTGTCCATCAACATGACCACGAAAATTTTCTTGTGCTGCAAAGTTTCGTCAGATCATAACTTTTTCATGCAAAAATACATGTTGTCTAATGCTTGCATACATTGAAGACAATGCATGAAGTAAGTGTAGGGGTGCTTTACATTTGTATATATGTGGAGTCAAGTATTTTTTACTTTGTTTTTGTTTTCTTTTGTGTGAATTATTAGTGTCATGATAGTGGGTTGCATTTAATATCAATATATCTGTTTGCCATGATCATTGGGTGACTTACTCTCTTTTGCTTGCCTAGTGCTTTAAAGTTTCACATTTTTTTCAGAATCTTCATGTGTTTGCGAAAGAAAATGTTTTATGGGTTTTGCATGTACTTAGCATGTGCAAAACTGTTGAGAGAAAAAGTAAAAAGGAAGCTCCAAAAACTGACTTGAACATGATGCATTAGGATATGTAGTACACCGGATTGAGGTCTTATCTAGTTGTAAGGATGCACCCTGATTTTCCTTCGGGGGGAGAGTAATCATAGGGTTTCAGTACCCAAATAAATAAAGTCCACCGTGACCCTAGTGAGTCGAAGAATTCGTGCAAGTTAGAATATGGAAGTTTGTCATAGTCAGAGACCCTTAAATACCTGTCGTGAAACCTTAAGTGTAGGGTTTTGGTTCCCATGTAGATAAGAAATAATAATTAAGTATGGTGTTCTCTCTTCTCGCACGAATTCTATCACTCAGGAAATTAGGTCTGAGGAGACTTAGTGCCTGGTGCTTTCGAGTCATCTGACTTGGGATGCACCGACCGAATTCCTGTTACACCGGTGGTAGGGCTCGCCCTATGTGGAGATTTTAGGGAACTTGTACGTGATAGTGTAAGTCATCATAGGCAATGATGCACGAAACCCGACGTTGGGAGAATTAAACACCAACTATTAAAAAATAAAACGAAACAAGAACAAAAAGAAAAAAAGGTAGTACATATAACCTTAATGGACTTTACACAATGTATAACTTGAGGATGTTAAGGTTGCTCATGTCTTTCACTTAAGTCCTTAATTAACTTGCATGAATGGTTCCCTAGGTTACGTATGTGGACTGGATAGATATACAGAGTCGGCCCGTAGGATTACCGTGTCCAGTGATCGACAAAAGTAGGTTCATTGAGTCATGGTGATAGGTAGAATAATGCATCAATGTTCGGATTTTGTGGGTATTGATTGATCATTTTATATTAACCGCAAGTGCATGGCCGCGTTGAAGCGGTGGCAAATACGGGTCGTCCACTGGGAGGTGTGTTGGCAATTGGTTTGTTCGAAGGCGAGAGGTAAAAGAAGGAGAGAAAGATGTATTACACTACACTACACTAATCTAAACTAGTAAACAAGCAAGCTGAAATGAAATAACTAAACAACTAAGCTAAACAACTAATGAAGAAGATAAAAACACAGGAATGAAAACCCCTAAGGGGTGGAGTGTGTGTGTGTGCACATGAAATAAGTGTGGTGTTGAATGCATACTATAAGCTCAAGTGTGGTTAGTGTTTGTTCATGCATAAGAAGTACCTCATGGCAAGACCTATCATTTACAACACTAACCTAGGTGATTAATATGAGCAATGCAAGGTTGTTATTAAGAACATAACGAGCATGGAGTGTACCAAACTATGGCAGAAACCATCAAGTAAAGTTATTAATTCAAGCAAGCATACTAATATCTCTCACAAACAATAAAATCTAGCATTCATACCACATACATAACATGTACATACATCTACTCCACCCCCAAAGGGGATGAAACTACTCACACATATTTAAACTAACTACTCTAACAAAATGAAGCATTATACTGAAATAAAACTACACTAATCAAGCAAGAAATATTAAAGAAGCATAAAAGGAAAGGAAAGACTAAACAAACATGCACAAATTAAAAGACAAGATTAAAAGAAACTAGAAGAATTATTTTATTAACAAATGACTCACATTGAAGGTAGCATTCTTCTCCACCTTGAGTTTTTGCTTCAAGTCTCACTCCTTAGTAGAGAGAATGCCACCAAGCAATGGGTCCTTACAATAGAAGGTGAAGAGTTCTATTTATAGGCATGGAAAAAGCAAATCCGGGACAATCCCCCGATGTGGGACTAAACCAATACCACAAATAGACTAAGAATACACTAATACACGTGCTCCACAAATCTTAGTGGGTCCAGAGCAATATGAACCGCCAATTAGCGGTTCAAGACCGCCAATTGGCGGTCTATATGATCCAGATCGAGTTGCTTTGGTTGTGGGCTTTTCTTGATGGATATGTTGGTCTTGGATGCATCTACTTTGCTTGTTGGAGCTCCGACCCGAATCGAATTGCCAAAATACTCCCCATGATGGTGTGGAGTTTTCTGTTTTGCTCTTAGGTCCTTCGGTCTTACGTTCATGTCCTTCTCCCTTGCATCTCAGTCTCCAGGTCTCACAATTAAGTATTTTTTCCTGCTTTTGGGTCCTTTCATGGCTCTTCTCTTCAAACCTCTTTATTTCTGAAATTCAAACATAAAACTCGTCACGTAGCATTGCTTAGGTGTAAGATAATGGATATAAGATACAAATATGAGCATGAAATGATGTCATTCAAATACCCCCATACCTAAGTTTTTGCTAGTCCCGAGCAAAACAAAGAAAGAGAAAAACAAACGAGAAACAAGAAATCCTAACTCACTTTCGTAGGAATCACGGTTGCACTTAGCACGTGCAACAAGCCGTTAAACCTCTTTGTTGACAAGGAGGAGTGTTGACTCCTGAGGGATTTCAGCGGATATACGCACAAAATCCGAACAAGATGCATTATTCAATCTAGACGCTCGACTCGTTGGACAATTTTTTGTCGATCATTGGACGCGGTAATCCTACAGGCCGACTCTATATAGGTAATCAGTCCACACACCTAACCCAATGAACCATTCGTGCAAGTTAAATAAGGAATTAAGTGAAAGACATGGACAACCTTAACATCCTCAAGTGATACAAAGTGTAAAGTCCATTAAGGTTCTTATTTGCATTACCATTTTTTTTCTTTTTGTTTCTTTTCTCTCTTTTTTTCTTTTTATTAGTTGGAGCTTCATTCTCCCAGGGTCAGGTTTCGTGCATCATTGCTCATGAGGACTTACACTATCACGTACACCTTTCCCCAAATCTCCACATAGGGCAATCCCTACCACCCGTGTAATGGGAGTTCGGTCGATGCATCCCAAGTCAGATGACTCGAAAGCACCAGGCACAAAGTCCCCTCAGGCCTACTTTCCCGAGTGATAGGAGCCGTGCGAGAAGAGAGAACACCTACTCACTTATTTCTTATCTACACATGAACCAAAACCCCTACACTTAATGTCTCACAACAAGATTTAAAGGGTCCTTGACTACAACAAACTTCCTTAAGTTAACAAACACGAATTATTTACTCACTAGGTTTAGGGTGAACTTCTTTAAATGTTTGAGCACTGAAACCCTATGATTACTCACCCCCAAGGGAAACTGGGGTGCATCCTAACGACTTGATAAATCCTAAAGTCACTGTACGAGATATCCTAATGCATCAAGTTCAAGACAATTTTGGGAGCTTTCTTTTTACTTTGCCTCTCAACGTTTTTGCACATGCTAAACACACGCAAAACCCACAAAACATTTTCTTTCACAAACACATGAAAATTTTGAAAGAAATGTGGAAATTTTAAAGCACTAGGCAAGCAAAACAAGACAAGTCACCCAAGGATCATGGCAAGCAGATATATCGATATTAAATGCAACACACTAACATGACCCTAACAATGCACACAAAAGAAAATAAAATCAAAGGAAAAAGACTCAACTATGTACACACGTAAAACACCCCCCCCCCCCACACACCTACTTCATGCATTGTCCTCAATGAATGTGAGCAAGATACTACATGGATTTATGCATGAAAAAGGAGAGATCTCACCAACATGAAGTACAAAGGGAAGTTCAAGGTCATGTTGATGGACACAAACCCGAATTCCCTCAAAACCTGTGACATGCTAAAGAAAGGATACAAATACGTGAAAGAAATGGAGCCCAAATACACAAGGGTTGGGGCTCACAACAATCGATGCTCACTGAAGGAGTCTTTTAATGTACCTTTTTTTCTTTTTTCTTTTTTTTCTTTTTTTTATTTTTTTATGTACAAACATAAGTTCTCATCTTCATTTGTCAAAAGACATCAAATGAGAACCTCAAGAGTAGGTCAATGCACTTGGAAAGGGAACATGACACCACGTGGGGCCAGAATACGCATGTGTGGGCCCCCTTTACAAAGAGCACCAGATGAAATGAGAGGTTCATGAATTGGACGCAAAGGCGTCTCATTCAAAGGATCAAACTGAAAGAGCTTGAACCTCTCAAGAGTTTGGGAAATGAGGGGCAACGGAAGAAGAGTTTCTCCCGTTGCATTGCTGAAGTTATGATCGTCAATCCAAACTCTCCAACCAACAGGCTGGTGCGTCGGAACGAGGTCAAGAACCTCGTTAGGCATGTCTGATACACCAGGCGAAAAAAAGTGGGTCTCATACCCAAGGTATCCTCCAAGGAACTTCTAATACCCTCATGAGCTATGTAGTTGTTTGATGTTCCATCATTTCCAAGATGATCAGGAACAATAGTGAGAGGCAAACTCTCACCAGGTTGATTGAAATTGAGGAGACTAGGGAGCTCTTGCTCCACCAATGGTGAGTCCTTAGGAGGTACAACAATAAGATCATGTGGCTCAAGGGCCACGGGACAAGAAGATAAGGCACAATCCTGTGCCGACTCATAAAGAAGATGGTCCATAGTATTCTCAATTCGAATCGAATCCTCCACCAAGTGATCGTGAATTGAAACCCCAAGTCCCTCGGACTGACTAGGAGTTTAACTTTCAAAGATTGTGCTTTGAATTTGTGGATGTGGTGGTGGTTCAATTACAGAAGATAAATCGTCATGTTGACAAGAAAAATTACCCTCCTCACGTTCACGTAATTGCTGTGTCATTTGACTCACTTGCATTTCCATAGTTTGCAAGGAATTCAAGTTGGACTTCAATAAATTTTGAGTGGTTTCCATGAACGTTTGGAGAGTTTGTTTCAAGGAATCAGGTATGCAGTCAACTATGAGGTCCAAGTCAGAGCTTGAGAAATTTTGGGGTTGGGTGTTGATGGGCTGAGAATGAGTCCAATGATTTGAAGTTGGGTGTTGGTAGAATTCTGGGTATTCGGGAGGAGGATACTGGGGTGGAAATGATGTATAAGAATTTGAATACGAATTGTCTCCCCACGAATCCATCCCTCTCGGGTTGTACGCGGATGCGTAATGGTCATATTGAGCATTTGGGGAAAGGTATGCTCATACTCAGGGTCTGGGGGAACATAAGGACATTCCCTGAAATCATGACCACTCAACCCACAATAGTGACACGGTACGGCTACGAGAGCCACTGGTGCACTCATGTCTTCTACCACATGCATGAAAGAGGCCAAAGGTTCTTGCAATGTCTCAGTTTGATGACCAACATATGATCCGAGGTAACTAGATGGTGGTCTAGCAGTCGGTGCCTCTCTCATGTTACCCCTATATGAAGATTGCTCAGTCACACAATGAAGATTATCCCAACCATACGGGGTGTTCATCTGAGACACCCCCGGTTGCATGGGTCCGGAGTACCAGGAAGAATTGTCCTGGTCCCAACAATGATATGGATGGTCGCCCATGTAACCATCCATCTCGACAAACAACTCTCGAGTCGACCACTCTCACCACCACGAGACTAAGCTCGCAAAAAGTGCTCGACTCGACCCTAAAACGCTACAAGCGAGTGTAAAGGGGAGGAGACTAAAATGTAGAAGTAGGTGAGAAGAAGATGACTCAGAGGAGAAGGGAAGAATCCCTAAAGCAAGCGTGGGTGAAGGGATCAGGTAGAAGCCTAACTAGCAAGCACGGCTCAAACAATGTAAGGCAATGGGTCCTTAGGCTAGACGATGCCAAACTTTTAGGTCACTAGCGTCGACACGTCTCACCTCCCTACAACGAGGACCACAATGCCCAGCAAGTGATACCAGATCCGGAGATCCAGTACCTTCTACTATCGACAAGGTAGACAACGCTGATCAGGTCATGGCGGTCTCAACTAGATTACTCTCCTAGTGCGTCTAAAATCCTAGGGCCAATGTCTACTTGCTTTTAGTTAAGGCTTGATTACGAGTGATTTTTGGGGCCAAGGAAAGGGTGATGAAATCCCCCACCTTATCTTTTATGGGATAGCCCCTCCTTAGTAGCGTTTTGATCCTAAATCTAGCAATCAATCGCTCCAATCAAACGCTCACTCACTCTTGTCCTGATGCAATTCCTACTAACTAATGCATGGGCATACGAGATACATGAATGAGTGTAGGAAATTGCGTACCTCACGCCAGCGCTCAACAACTGAAAATAAAGCTAAAAGAAAAGACAACTATATGCCTAAGTCAATACATGATGCGTGACCTAAACAAGTAAGAACGTCTAGTCTTTTGCTTTGGATTTTAGGGCCAAGTTGATTAATGGGGGAGTGATTAATGATGTGGGAGCAAACTAGAAGTTATAGCATGCAAAATAGGGCTCCCAGATAACACAAATTACAGAACTAACTACCAGAAAAATTTGGAAGCACGAACCCTCACCAGGCCGCCAATTGGCGGTCTCCAACCGCTGATTGGCGGTCCTTTTGGAGCTTCTGTTCCTCAAACTTGTCCAGTAGCCTCCCCTTGATCCGATGGTTCCCTGAAACTAAGAAAAACTGGAAACAAAAAATTAAAAACCCCTCGAATCGCCCAAACAAACGTCTGGACAAAGCACCTCCCTGGCAACGGCGCCAAAAACTTGATTGATCGTTTTATATTAATCGCAAGTGCACGGCCGTGTTGAAGCGGTGGAAAATACGGGTCGTCCACTGGGAGGTGTGTCGACAATTGGTTTGTTCGAAGGCGAGAGGTAAAAGAAGAAGAGAAAGTTGTATTACACTACACTACACTAATCTAAACTAGTAAACAAGCATGCTGAAATGAAATAACTAAACAACTAAGCTAAACAACTAATGAAGAAGATAAAAACACATGAATGAAAACCCCTAAGGGGTGGAGTGTGTGTGTGTGCACATGAAATAAGTGTGGTGTTGAATGCATACTATAAGCTCAAGTGTGGTTAGTGTTTGTTCATGCATAAGAAGTACCTCATGACAAGACCTATCATTTACAACACTAACCTAGGTGATTAATATGAGCAATGCAAGGTTGTTATTAAGAACATAACGAGCATGGAGTGTACCTAACTATGGTAGAAACCATCAAGTAAAGTTCTTATTAATTCAAGCAAGCATACTAATATCTCTCAGAAACAATAAAATCTAGCATTCATACCACCTACATAACATGTACATACATCTACTCAACCCCCAAAGGGGATGGAACTACTCACACATATTTAAAATAACTACTCTAACAAAATGAAGCATTATACTGAAATAAAACTACACTAATCAAGCAAGAAATATTAAAGAAGCATAAAAGGAAAGGAAAGACTAAACAAACATGCACAAATTAAAAGACAAGATTAAAAGAAACTAGAAGAATTATTTTATTAACAAATGACTCACATTGAAGGTAGCATTCTTCTCCACCTTGAGTTTTTGCTTCAAGTCTCACTCCTTAGTAGAGAGAATGCCACCAAGCAATGGGTCCTTACAATAGAAGGTGAAGAGTTCTATTTATAGGCATGGAAAAAGCAAATCCGGGACAATCCCCCGATGTGGGACTAAACCAATACCACAAATAGACTAAGAATACACTAATACACGTGCTCCACAAATCTTAGTGGGTCCAGAGCAATATGAACCGCCAATTAGCGGTTCAAGACCGCCAATTGGCGGTCTATATGATCCAGATCGAGTTGCTTTGGTTGTGGGCTTTTCTTGATGGATATGTTGGTCTTGGATGCATCTACTTTGCTTGTTGGAGCTCCGACCCAAATCGAATTGCCAAAATACTCCCCATGATGGTGTGGAGTTTTCTATTTTGCTCTTAGGTCCTTCGGTCTTACGTTCAGGTCCTTCTCCCTTGCATCTCAGTCTCCATGTCTCACAATTAAGTCATTTTTCCTGCTTTGAGTTCTTTCATGGCTCTTCTCTTCAAACCTCTTTATTTCTGAAATTCAAACATAAAACTCATCACGTAGCATTTCTTAGGTGTAAGATAATGGATATAAGATACAAATATGAGCATGAAATGATGTCAATCAGGTATATCCGCTGAAAACCCTCAGGAGACACCACTCCTCCTCGTTGGCGACAAGGAGGTTTAACGGCTTCTTGCATGTGCTAAGAGCAACTGTGAGTCCTACGAAAGTGAGTTAGGATTTCCCCGTTTTTCGTATGTTTTCATTTATTTAATTTTTCTCTTTCTTTGTTTAGTAGCAAAATGTAAGTGTATGGGTATTTGATTAGTAGCATATCATATATCACATTCATGCTATATATCCTTTGTTTTACCCTAATTTTGTGCTACTCGAGTGTTTGTTTGTGGTATTTCAGGTGTTAAGTAATAAAGAAGAGAAAGAAAGAGAAAATGACTGAAATGCAAGAAGAAATGACTCAAATGAAGCCAAGACGACCTGTTTGTCATGTATAAGGACCCATCTGCAAATCAAGAAGGACCCAAATGAAATCCAGAGGGACATGAACACACGAAAAAGATTTCGGGCGCAAAAATCCTTCAAAACCATGATCTTTAGGTGTGTTTGGGCAATTTAATACAAACGGCCTCAAACCAGCTAACCAGGAGTGCACCCCACGTGCAATATAGGACATTTAAGTGACTGAAGAAAATCAGACCCAATTGATCCGCCAATGGCGGATTTTAATCTGCCATTGGCAGATCCAATGGTTTAATTGGTCCCCCAGTTCTCCCATGGCTTCGTCTTGATTATATGGGTGCACCAGACTATAGGAAAAATTATTACAGCTGTTGGATTGCTTTCAGATCCATCCAAACCTTTATTTCTTCTATAAATAGACTTGTAATGCTCCCTTTCTTCTTCTTCCTTCCTCTCCTCCTTAGGTTAGTTTCATTTCTTCTTTAGTAGAGTAGGTTTTATTTCTTGTTTATTAGAGTTGGTTTTATTTTCTTGCTTAGTAGTGTAGTGGAGGAGAAGAGGAGCAAACCTTATAATCTTTCATTTCAATCTAGTTTAATTCTTGTTCTTTACATTGATGTCTTCCATTTAATACAATTTCCTTTATTATTTGGTCTTTGCTTAATCTAGTTTTCTACATTTCCATTATGTATTTGTGTTGTTTTTATGTTTTCTTGACTTTAGAGATGGGAAAATGTTTAGTGGACGCGGTCGTCCTTGACGCCTGTAAAAAGGACAACCCTAGTGTTTAAAAATGGTCGACCGTAAGTGTAAAAAGGTAACCTCAGAAGTGATGAAATACACTGCAAATGATGAAATACGCTGTGTTTAAAAATGTCTGACTGTAAGTATAAAAAAACCAAACACCATGTTTACAAAGGTAGCGCGTTCTAGATGCCCGCGTCTACCTATAAGGGTTCTTTAGAGATGGGTAGGGAGTAGTCCATCCCCATTGGGGGCTGGAGAAGAAGGTGATGTGATTATGTGATTTATTAAGTGTGTGTGTTAATCCTAACCTTTGAACCTCACATGAGTTCCACAACCATTGAATGAGATTTTCACTCTTATCTTTGAAGTACTAATGCTCTTAACTGATGCTTAGCACATGCTTAGATTAGTGAGCTTATTTTATGGGGAATGATGATGTGAGGATAAGGATGGAGTAGATAAAGAGAAAACATGACATGTGAATGCATGTGCTCATGTTGGCCAGATCCTAATTAATATCTTGTATGTTTTAATGATTGTGTTAAATCTTATTTCATGTGGAGACATAGCGGGATTTGGTCATTATGCATTTCATGTTAGCCTCAATCATTTATTGTCGTGTAGGTTTTGATGATAATGTTTTATTTTATTTTATGTGGAGACAAAGTTGGATTAGGTTTTTATGAATTTCATGTATTACATGTTCTGATGAGTACCAATGAACACACACACGTACACATATTCTCATTTCCACATTCTTTCTCTACCTCCTAAGGGGTTTAATTTTAACGTTTGTTTTCTGATATAGTATGCATCATAGTGTAATTTTGATCTCATATCTCTCTTTTCTTTTGCCACTCGACTTTTGTGGACTCCGACTCGCACACGCTCCTCGTGGACACGACCCGTACTTGTTGTGTCTTCACTGACATCGTACACTTGCGGTTATTATAAAGGAATCAATCACCAACCCATGATAAAAAAATCTCTTATTAATTCAGGAAAAATTGTGGAAAAACGGTCGACCATTTTCCTCTGTTGTTGCCTCTCACAAATTATGGATTAACATCCAACAAAATTTGAGTTTTGGAGTTTTAGCAAATTTATATGTTATAATGTTGTGGATCACATTATATTACGTAATAATTTATCATATATAATGTCAAACATTATACCCCATAATATATACACATCTTATACAAACTTATTTGATATTCTAACCATGTCGTTATTATGACATATCGATTTTATCATTTCACCACATGTATTTCAATACATCACATAAAATGTAAAATCATATTTCTTATTTTCAGTTTTGTGGTGTAACCTATAGGTGGATCTAAGTTATCTTGGCAATGATATAAAACACTTTATATCATAAACTATAATTGTTATCTAGCTAAACATTATAGTTACCAAAATAACAAATATGTTTTTTCACTTGAACTAAACCGATCCACTTAGTGATATAAGTAATATCACTTTTGTCCCTCCCTTACCTCATGATATTAAGAATATTATACAAAGTAAAAATGTGTCATCTTTGTATTATATATTCATTTCTTGATCTCTCAAGCAAATCATAAATATGTTACTATACATAAGTTACATTGTGCACATTATAACTCTGCTTTATCAAGGGTCCCTGCAATATCATCATTTAAATCAAGAGGGTCAATGATAATCTATTGACATATCATCCTTTCCGTACAAGTCATGTATAACCAACTATTATCTTTATCACTATACTCAGTGATAGTTTTTGATAATAATCAAATTATACACTTCTCATATGAAAAGATATGAGTCTCATATCTTAGGATTCAAAGACAAAATGAAACATTAATGATAGAAACACAATTTCATAAATTTTCATTTGTTAGGTCAATTCAATATATGAAAGAAACATTTTCTATTTCATATACTCATGTTGTTAAATACTTATACAACTACAATATCCTTTAATCAACATGACAATCTTAACTCGGTCATAAATGTCCCATGTTAATCACCATTATTGTGAATTGCTTTTTGATTTATGTAAAGCATTATCTTTTAGAGATCTACGGTTAAGGATCAAGAGACTCTTCCTTAACACTTCTAAAAGACAAATACATAATCAAGGAACAAAATGTTTATACATTCAATTCATAATAAAAGACATATAAAAGTAAACTTTTGGAACACATTCCTTTCGGTCTGAAATAAAATGTTTGAGTCTCCTGTCTCCACCTCTCAACTACAATACAAATAAATACAATCCATTCTTGAAATGAAGAAATCCAAAGTACAGGGAACTAAAAAACCTAAATTTGTTGCAAGGATGAAAGCCCCAACAAAAATTCAACCAAATTCTCACAAAAAATTATCATACAGACTGAAGGAAGTCCAAATCACAAACCAATTGAAACATACATGTGAGGCAAGAATATGAAAAGGAAGAGAACAAATTGTACTTGAAATTTTAAAATGGTCGCCAACAATTGGAGTGTAGTTGAGGAAAGTCCAGAGAGTGAGTCACACAGGTGGGGTGTGTAATGGAGGAGACAACATTGTTGGTAGTGTCTAATGCGGTTGTGTTTTTTAGTCGCAAGAATGAAACGAGCATAAGAATGATATGTGAAATGCATTTCTAGTATTGCATTGGAAGAATCGCTGATGTGTTATGCATTCTGTTGGGTGTGGTGGAAGGCTCTGTTAGAAAAGATGCCTCGAAAACAAGTCTAGAATGGGCGACCGCCCCTCAAATGATCGATCGTTGATAGTGAGCAGAGTCGAGTGGTACCATCGGGGATGGTCGATCAGTTGGCCACTGGTTGATCGCTCGCACATGCAAAAGTTACTATTTTCACTTATTTAAAATGTTCATCCGGTGACTTATATTTGTCCAACAAATGTTGATCAAACGTCTCTTCCAACTTCTTGAACTCTAAAAACCGGTTGACCAATGCTATACTGGTTGACTATTTCTGACCCGAACAAACTTAAACTTGAGGGCACTTTGGGTATTCTTTCTTAAAGAGGCTTGCTCTAAATCTCTCCTATATATGAATACTCTTGTTGTGTTTAGAACCTTGAGCATTTCTTGAGAGAGAGAGAGAGTCACCATTTGGAGAGATAGGTTTTGTAGGATCTAAATGACCTTATGTTGTCCAGATGGGTGGGTTAACATACAAAATCAAATGCAATGCGGATTTTAAAAGGATAATTAGTCTAGAAATGCAAACTACAAGAACACATCGATTTAAATAGGTTTGGCATGGTCCTAGTTCTCTCTTACAAGCCTCGCTTATGTCTTGACTAATCTATTGGTGTTTTAGCCTTAAATTATATTAATTTTGATGTTTAATCAAACTAATCTTAATCAATCAACCTAATCAATCAAAGTGAGCAAACACGATTACATGCATTGCATACATACTTGTATATTTGCAATCATCCTAATAGGTTGATCAAGACAATCAAGGAAATGACCATTGGGACAGAGACATCAAGACTCAAGACTTGTAATCAAAGCTTTGGACCAAGACATGTAATTTTGTATTTATTGAGTCCATAAGGTTTAAGGTAAACTTGAGCACTAGGATTCTGTCCTGTCAAGATTCGGTAAACCGAACCCCTAACGGTCAACTGATACCATTCTAGTTTGGTCCACCGAACACCTATCGGTTACCCGAATACTTCCCATCAGTAAACCTTACGTGTTATCTGGAATTTTCCCGACGGAAGACCGAACCACCTTCGGTCGACCGATTAGCCCTGGACCGGTTTGGACTTCGTTCCAATGGTCACATTTGAATCAAGTCCCTAGAGCCCAATTGACTTGTCCTAATTCGGACAACCGAATACCTATCGGTCAACTGAGTCCTTCTTGGCTTTAGGCGCCCAACGGCTATTTACACGTGGCACTTGACCGTTGTACCCAACATAACTGTCAGCGCAAAACTCACGCTAACTTCGTTTTATAGAAGTATACACGGTCAACCAAACTTGAGTAGATCAGAGCCCAATCAATCTTACTGTCCCCCCTGGAACGGTGAACCGAGTGGAATTCGGATAACCGAAATTAAATATGGTGAAAATGAAAATAGTTACAGGAAGTTGGTGCGTAGTGATCCAAACCCTAGTCGGTCAACCGTATTCTTAATTCAGACCAATCCTTCGGACTACCATTGTATTAACGGTCGACCGAACCTGGATAGAAATCTGTCCGAACTTAACTCACATCTTGCTTCTCATTGGTCCATTTCCCCCACAAACTCCCAAATGGCTAGTAGAGCTTGAAGGCTTATAAATAGGACCTCATTTGTTGGTTTTAAGACTCTTGAACACTCTTTATCTATCCAATAGTCAAAGCCAAATCCTCTTCATCTTCAAGCTCTCAATCCTCAACACTCAAGCCAAAACTTCACTACTTGCATATCCAATTCCATATCAATATCCAAGTGTCCTCAAGTGTAGAGTGTCAGTTAGATTATGATTCCATCTCCATATTCAAGAATCACCAAAGAGTTGTAAAGCTTCGAGGAAGCTCCCTCTCGGGTTGTGAGAGGAGACACGAGCGAGGCGAGGTTGTTCGTGAGGCTCGATGGTTGTAAACGACGTTGATCTCGGCCCAGAACGGAGATCGGTTAGTGGAACCGTAAGCGAGGCTCGGGGGATCGAGTGAGGCTTGCGAGGATGACTAGGACCGGGTTACAGTGCTGAACCTCTCTAAACTCTAGTGTCGACAAATTTTTGGTTTGCAATTGTCTCTTCTCTTAATTGTTCAATTAGTATTTTTATTCCGCCATTATCTAGTGATTAGAGGGTCATAGATCCTAACAATTGGTATCAGAGCGTTAGGTTGCTAATTTCATCTACATAATCATAATTTAGCATGACATCTACATCTAACCATTGTGAAGGATTATCCACATCTAAGTCACTTTTGTTTAATGGGTTAAATTATGACTATTGGAAGAAAAGAATGAGAATTTATTTGCAATCAAATGACTTGAAATATTGGACCATCATCTTAAACCCATACACACCTCCTAATGGCGATCATATTTTATCCTTAACTAAACCCAAAATTAAGGAAGCGGAGATGAATTCCCACATCATGAACATCTTCTATTGTGGGTTAAATGAAGGTGAATACATTAGGGTAAGAGGTTGTGAAAGTGCTTATGACATTTGGCATACATTAGAAATGCATCATGAGGGCTCAAATAGATTGAAAGAAACTAGGATTAATTTGCTCATGCATAAATATGAACTCTTTCGTATGCAATCCGGTGAGAACATAAGCGAGATGCACACTCGCCTCACCGAGATCATTAAATCTCTCAAAGCACTTGGCAAGGGTTTTAGCATGGGAGAAATGACTCGAAAGATTCTTCGGTCACTAACCAACGATTGGGAGGAGAAGACGACCGCTATCGAAGAAGCGCAAGATCTCACAAAGGTGTTGGTCGAGGAGCTTATGGGCAGTCTCATGACATATGAGATACAAATGAAAGACCGCAAGGAGAATGGACCCAAGAAATCCTTGGTGCTACACGTCGTCGACCGAACCTGCATAGAAATCTGCCCGAGCCTAAGTCACATCTTGCTTCTCATTGGTCCATTTCCCCACCAACTCCCAAATGGATAGTAGAGCTTGAAGCTTATAAATAGGACCCCATTTGTTGGTTTTGAGACTCTTGAACACTCTCTATCTGCCCAATAGTCAAAGACAAATCCTCTTCATCTTCAACCTCTCAATCCCCAACACTCAAGCCAAAACTTCACCACTTGCATATCCAATTCCATATCAATATCCAAGTGTGCTCAAGTGTATAGTGTTAGTTAGATTGTGATTCCATCTCCATATTCAAGAATCACCAAAGCTTTGAGGAGACACGAACGAGGCGAATGTGCTTATGGGTTAATTTGCTAGATTGTGTTAAGCTCCCAAATGGATAGTGTTAGTTAGATTGTGATTCCATCAAAGTTGTAAAGCTTTGAGGAATCTCCCTCTCGGGTTGTGAGAGGAGACACGAACGAGGCGAGGTTGTTCGCGAGGCTCAGTGGTTGTAAACGGCGTTGATCTCCGCCCAGAATGGAGATCGGTTAGTGGAAGGATAAGCGAGGCTCGGAGGATCGAGTGAGGCTTGCGAGAAGGACTATGACCGGGGTGCGGTGCCGAACCTGTCTAAACTCCGGTGTCGACAAATTTGTGATTTGCAATTGTCTATTCCCTTAATCCTTAAATTACTATTTTTATTCCGCAATTATCTAGTGATTAGAGGGTCATAGATCCTAACATAATTGATCCATGTTTTGTGTTGGAACAAGCCTTGTACACCACATGCAACCAAACACTCCTAAGGTTTGATTATCCTCCCACAACCTAGGAGAGTGCTCCAACTAGGAGCTATAACCTTTTCTGTCCGAATTGAGAATCTAACTAAGCACTTGAGAAGATTTGGACAATCAACATTTCAAGTGGTAGAGTGGAATTGAAGAACTGAAGTGTGCAGTGAAGGAATTTTGAATCTCAAGGATGTGTGAATATTTTGGATTTCTATGAGGATATGAATTAGGGTGTAGCGTACTCATATTTATAGTCTTAGAGATAACATAGTCGTTGGGCTAAAAGTAAGAAACTTATTGGAGCAACCAACAAAATCATAAAGTGAAGAACCAATTAGGCTTTAGAATAGTCGACCATTTTTCGCATTCATTCAACAATTTACTTAAAAACTAAAGTGAACGGTCGAACTATCGATATAATGATCGATCGAGCAAGGTCGAACAAGGAGTGAAACAATTTTGATAGTACAAGAGGTCGACTATTAGGAAGAAAACGATCAACTGAAATAGGTCTGGACTGAGAGTTGAAGTAAAAGAACTAGTTGATTGGTCAACTGTTGGGTCAAAGATGGCTGATATAAAAATTAATGATCAATTTTTGAGATGTATGGTTCCATCGTTCAAGGTGGAGCGGTCGAACGAATTCCTAAAGCACTAATTTAGTAAAGGTGTGATTCTCAAAATTGCAGACAAGAAAATAGCTTGAAATGAAAATTTTAAAACCAAGACTGGTCAAACAAAATTGGCAAAATTGTTGACCTTCAAGCAAGAATGTTGTTAACAACTGTCGAACAAAACCATCGGACGGTCAGTTGTTGTGCAAGTACCGGTTTTCCATTTTAGGTTTGGGTGGTTTTGTTTTCCGATTTAGGTTCGAGTGATCTATTTAAGTCTAAATTATATCAAAATTTGTGTGTGACTTCAAGTGGTATCCTAGTGTGAGTGTATAGGGAGAAATCAACTCAAATGCTCAATTGTATAAGTCCTAAAGACTTAAGAAAATAAAAATTACAATTTATTGGCCTTTATTTCTCGATCCTTTTTGTCCAATGTGTGAGTCGAATTATCCTTTCTCCAACTTGAAATTTGGTGCATTCAACACATACGCAATATGGCATGTGATGTATGCATGCGTGAAAGTTATATTTGAATAATACATGTTTAGGGATAGGTTAGCCTAAATTATCAAAATTACTACATGATTTGACAAAAAGGCATCAGGTTTAACCACCATAGAAGAAAATTAGGAATGAGTGAGTGTATCTACACTAAATTACAATAATTATAATTTTTAAAATAAATGCGACTAATCTCATAGAAGGTGGAGAGTGTGTGCAACAATGTAGATGTGTGATGCATGTGTATACAATTATGCTCTCATGACATTAATTAATAGGGTTCTTATACATGGACGTGATATCCCGGACGCACCTAACGTGTCAGTCCAGTCAGCAAAAGTCAAATGTTTTTTTTCTTTCTGTAATTAAATAAATAACATGTTTGTGTCACATGCAACCTTTAGTTTTCCAACGCAACATTACTTTTGAGCATGCAACGTTTGGTTTTCCCATGCAACCTTTACTTTCCCAACGCAATTTTTGATTTCCCCATGCAACCTTCGAATACAAAGGTAAAATGAAGAGTTCACGTAAAACGAAGAAACCTTACAACATGCGTTTTGTCCTTTTAAATATATATGTTTGTCATTTTTAACACCTGCGTTTTTTTCCTTTTTAACATATGAGTTTGTCCTTTTTAATGTATGAATTTGGCCTTTTTAAGTAATGGTTTGTCATTTTTAAGTTCTATTTTGTCCTTTTTAAGTGAAGGTTTATCCTTTTTAAGTACCAATTTGTACTTTTTAAGTATGGTTTTGTCCTTTTAGTGTAGGATTGTCCTTTCTAAGTATGGTTTTGTCTTTTTTAATAGTTGGGTCGATCCTTCTTATATTGGTGGGTTGTCCTTTTTATGTTGAGGTTTTGTCTTTTTTAAGTAGTGGTTTGTCCTTTTTAAGTATGAGTTTGTCCTTTTTATCATATGAGTTTGTCCTTCTTAACAACCAAAGTTGAAATTAGCAAACAAGAACACGAAATCAAACCCAAATCCATGAAAACAAATTAGAAACTCCCAAAAAACTAATATCAAAGACAAACAAACTTTAGACAAGAACACCACAAACCAAAATATAAGAAAACCTTCAAGACAAACACCAACAACCCAAAATTTTTTATCACCACAACACCTCAAATTAGCTACAAGGAATCAAACTTTCCAAAATAACATCAAAAAATCAAGATCGATCCATTACAGAAAAAACCAAAACTTCAAATCCACCACAAAGAACCAAACTTTTACCCAAAAACTCCACACAAAAAAACCCAAATCAGCTACAAAGAACCACACTTCCAAAAAACCAAGACTGATCCATCACAGAACAAAACCAAATACTTCAAATCAACCACAAAAAACCAAACTTTCCCCCAAAACACCACACAAAAAACTCAACGAGGTATTCTCACCTCAGGATGGGCTCCAACGCCAATCACTTCCTCCTCCTCCTCGCCGGCCAACTTCACTATGACGTCCTACCTCCCTCAAGACCTACTCCCGCGTAGATACCTCGTCAAAAGCCACGACGTGTTTGCACTGGGAGAAAATGATGGAGAATAGAAGGATTTGGGGGAAAATTGAAGGTTTTAAAGAGATATGTATGGTGGAAACCAAAGGTCGTATAGTTCAGCGTGCGTGTGATGTGAAAATAAATTAATAACATGTAATTTAATTAATCTTTGGTTTTTGTTGACTAGATTGACCACGTCAGACAGTGTCTGGGACGCACCGCGTCAACAAATCATTTTCCTAATTAATATGGACATCTATAATGGTCATTATCATAAGTGTGTTTCCACATGGATTAAGATTTATCACCATCATTTAGACATACAAAATACTACTTAAGATAAGGTAAAAGAGAACCACATGCTCACATGCCAGTCTTATCTCTCTATCCATTTCAATCTTATCCTCACCTCATCATTCCAAAGCATGTGCTAAACATCTATTAGGACCATTAACAAGTCAAAGGCAAGAGTGAGAAAACCATCAAAGTGGCCAATTGGCTATGGAAATCATTTAAAACTTTAAGATTAAGATTAAAACACACACAAATCTAACATTCACACTTCACATCATCCTCCACCTCTCAATGGGGATGGATTACTCTAATCATATCCATAACAAAGAAAAGAACAAAAGAAAAACAACAGATGAACAAATAAAGGAAACTAAATATAACCAAAGCAATTAAATAAAAATTGCATCAAATGAAAGACAAGAACACGAAACTAAAACTTGATTAAGGAAGTAGATTACAAGATGGTGTTTCTTTTCTCTTACACTACACTACTAAGCAAGAAATAAAACCTACTCTACTTAACAAGAAATTAATTTAACCCAATGAGGAGAGGAATGAAGAAGTGGAAGAATCGAAAGATTACAATTGTTTTATAGAGGATCAGAGGGTCTGGATGAATCTAGACGCAATCAGACGGTTGCAAATCAGATCTGGATGTTCCCGCGTTCTCTAACCCGACTACCTGACCCATTGGAGATATTTGGGGTCAAACAAACCAACCTTATTGATTGACATCATTTCATGCTTATATTTGTATCTTATATCCATTATCTGTCACCTAAACAATGCTATGTAACGAGTTTTATGTTTAGTTTTCAGGAATAAATAGGTTTGAAGAGATGAAGCATAAAAGGACCCAAAAGCTGGGAAAAAGGACTGAATTGTGAGATCTGGGGACCAAGATACAAGGCAGAAGGACCTGAACGCAAGACAGAAGGACCTAAGAGCAAAACAAAATACTCCACACCATCATGGGGAGTATTTTGGCAATTTTATTCGGGTCGGAGCTCCAGCAAGCAAAGTAGATGCATCAAAGATCACCAAAGACATCCAGAAAAGCACGGAAGAAAACTTAGTGGGATCCGAAGCATATAGACAGCCAATTGGCGGTCCGAGACCGCTAATTGGCGGTCTGTTTTGGCCCAAATCCACTAAGATTTTGGTGGGTCGCGTATTAGTGTGTATTTAGTCCATTTCGGGTATTTGTTTAGTCCCACATCGGGGGATTGTCCCGGATTGCCCTTTTCTATGGCTATAAATAGAACTCTTCACCTTCTAATGTAATCACTACATATTTTAAGTGGCTATTCTTCCTACTAGAAGTGACGCCTTGAAGCACACACTAAAGTAGAAGGATGCTACTTGAAATGTGAGTCATTTTAATACAAGTTTCTTTATTATGTTGTTTGTTTCATATTTCTTGCTTTACTTTGTTTAAATTCATTTCATTAGTTTTAGTAGCTTAGTTAATATGATTTCCTTGCTTAGTTTAATAATTAGTGTAATATGTAGTGAGTAGTTCCATCCCCTTTGGGGGTGGAGTAGATGTTCATACATGCATTAGAGAATGGAATGAATGCTTTATTTACAATGTGTTGATAAAATATGAATGTATGCTTGCTTGTTTAGGATAAAATTTATAACTTGATGAGTTTTGCCAAAATGATTAGACACCTCTCATGCTTGTTTAGGTTCTGAAATAAACAACTTGTATATGTAAATGTTAATCAACTAGGTTGGTGAATAGATTGATAGGTTTTGCCATAACATTTAGACACTTCCTATGCATGATAACACCACCTTCATTTGTGCTTAAAGAATGTGTTCAACACTCACCTCTTTGCATGTGTGCACTCACTCCACCCCTTAGGGGTTTTCCACTTCTGAATTCCAGCACTCTTATTTCGTTCTTAGTTAGGTTTTAGTTAATCGTTTGTTGCTTTCTTTCGCATTTCGTACTTCGTAGTGTAGTGTAGCGTAGAGTAGGATAATCAACTCTCTTCCATATTTTTGTCACTTGATTTCGTGCAAACGAGAGGCTGCTCATGTCCCTGAGGACGACTCGTATTTGCCACCACTTCAACGCGGTCGTGCACTTGCGATTTAAATAAAACGAATCAATCACTTATCCACTGGTGGTGGATTTTAATCTACAAACAGCGGATCATTTGGGTCGGATCGACCTCCAATTTCACTAGTACCTTAAATGTACCATTTTAGCACGTGGGGTGCACCCAGAGCCGTTGGTGCTAACCCGATTGATTTTTTATTGATGAATTACTCCTCAGGTTCATGGCATTATGGTCTTTTGTAACCAACGTATTTTTCTTTACACTTAGGTCCCTCTGGATTTTCACTTGGATCCTTCCTGACTTGCAAACCGGTCCAGAAGGCTTCCAAATCAGTCATTTCTTCTTGCATTTAGGTCATTTTTGCTTCCTTTCTCTTCTTTATTGCCTAAACCCTAAAATATAAGAATATGATACCCGAGTAGCACAAATATGGGGTAAAATAAAAGATATATAGCATGAATGCACTGTTTGATATGCTACTAATTAAACTACATGTGCCTCATGGCATTAGAAGATGAAGAAAGTGAGGTGTTCTATAGATCTCGCTCTAGCTATAATTCTAGCTCAAGTTCTAACAATGATTCATATTCTTTTGATGAGCTACAAAATACATTTCATGACTGAGTTGATAAATAGGAGGCCATTGTGAAAAGAAAAAACTAGCTAAGAAGGAATTGATAAACTTCATTGCTAAATCAAATCCATCATGAATGAAAAGAATGTGATTAGTAGCATATCATGCATCATATTCATGTTATATATCCTTTATTTTACTCCAATATTGTGCTACTCGAGTGTTTGTTGTTATATTTCAGGTAATAGGTAATAAAGAAGAGAATAGAAGAGAAAAAATACTGAAATGTAAGAAGAAAGGACTTAAATGAAGCATATTGCACCTCTCTGTCATGCACAAGGACCCATATGCATGAGGGAAGGACCTGGATGTAAGCCGGAATGAACAAATAGCAAACCGAAAAACTCCACACCATCATGAGGAGTATTTTGGGAAAAGGTAGGATATGCGGGTTGAGTGGTCACATTATCGGGGAATGTCCTTATGTTCCCCCAGAGCCTGAGTATGAGCATATCTTTTCCCAAAATTCTCAATGTGACCTTTACGTATCCGCGTACAACCCAAGAGGGATGGATTCATGGGGAGACAATACTGATTGAAATTTTTATAAATCATACTCACCCCATTATTCTCCTCTAGATTACCCATATCCCTACCAACCACCACCTATGACCACATGGACTATCATCCTATTAACACCCAACCTACAACCAGTGACAATCAAAATGTGAACTTCAATGTTGACCCCAAACTTGATTCCTTAAAACAAACCCTCCAAACGTTCATGGAAACCACTCAAAATTCATTGAAGTCTAACTTTAATTCCTTGCAAACTAGGGAAATGCAAGTGAATCAAAATTGGAGTAAAGTCTTGGAGCAAATCTCAAGTGAAAAAGAATGCTACTTGTAATGTGAGTCATGTAAATAAAATATTATGTTACTTTTCCTTAATGTTGTCTCTTTTAATGCTTGCATATTTAGCTTAGTTTTGTTTCCTTAATCTTAGTATCATTAGTTATAATGTTTCTCTTCCTTAGTATAATTGTTAGATTCATGTGTAGTGAGTAGTTTCATCCCCCTTTAGGGGTGGAGATAATGTTTATACATGTAATGAACAATGGGAATGAATGCTATCTTATGCAATATGTGATGAATGTGAATGTATGCTTGTCTATTTAAAAGATAATACTTAACTTGATGGGTTTTGCCACAACTATTAGGTACTTTCCATGATTGTTTACGTTCTTAATAACCAATTTGTTTATGCTCATGTTAATCAACTAGGTTAGTGATTGGAATGATAGGTTTTGCCATAACCATTAGGTACTTCCTATGCATGAAAACACAACCTACACTTGTGCGTTATTGAATGCATTATTCACCTCCTTATCACTTGTGTACACACACTCCACCCCTTAGGGGTTTTTCATACTAAATTTCATCTTGATTTCCTAGTTGCTTAGTTTAGGTTTAGTTAGTCTTGTGCTTTCATCTTTCTCATTTGTTAGTTAGTTTAGTGTAATCAAACTTCTTTCCCCCTTCTTTTCAATCGAATGAATAGACTCTCGATCTCCTTCAGGACACTTCTAGGCAAGAGAAAAGCAGAGGACCAGTAGATGCTGTAGGAGGTGAGCACACTACGGACGAGCTCTACCCGCCCCGCCATCAATAGGAACGCCTTCTGCCAAGACGCAAGCCTACCCTTCACACGATCAATCAATGGAGCACAAAGACCTTTCGACATTCTAGAGGAGAATAACGGAAGGCCTAAATAACGCATCGGTAGTTGTTCAACTGACATATCCAAACAATCAGAGATCCATTGCCCATCAGTCACCTTTCCGCCAAAGAAAATCAGACTCTTGGAGTTGTTGAGATGCAGCCCAGAACATCGTGTCGTCGACAACGTCCTTGATTGCAAGAGCACTATCACGGTTCGCATGTGCAAAAACCATGAGATCATCTGCGAAAAGAAGATGAGACACCACAAGATCATCAAGCTTCATCGGCGCTCCCTCGATCAATTTCTCTACGAAACATAGCCCCGAGCACCTCCATGCAAAGGACAAACAAATATGGAGCGATCGGATCACCCTGTCGAATACCATTAGTAGCCATGAATCTTTCCGACGGAACACCATTAACGTGAATCACAAATGAGGCCTGCAAGCATGCTCGTATCCACGCGCACCAATTTTGAGGGAATCCAAAGTGTCGTAGCGTTGCAAGCAAAAAATCCCACGAGACTGAATCGTACGCCTTGCGCAAATCGACGTTTCAAGCACATCCATCCCCGCCCTGTATCCAGATGTAAATTGTGACACAGTTCATGTGCCAAGAGGATCTTGTCTGAGATGCGTCTGCCCTGGACAAAAGCGCTCTTATTTTCTCCAACAAAAGCCGGCAGTTTTCAATCGGTTGGCAAGTAGCTTGGCAATGAACCTGTAAACCAAATTGCATAACGAAATAGGCCTAAAGTCATCAATACCCTTCGGATTAGCTACCTTAGGGATAAGAGTGATTACAGTGTTGTTAATTCTTTTTAACAACCGGGTGTCGCGCATAAAGGATACAATGGCCTGAAACAAGTCGTCTTTAACGACCTCCCAAGCAACTTTAAAGAACCTGGCGTGACATCCGGTCCCGGGGCCCGATCATCACTAGTAGCCATGACAACACCTTGAATTTCGTCCAAAGTAACATGTCGAACAAGCAACTGGGCATCATGATCGCTAAGGGTGGGCAATACAAGCCCATCATCAATCGACTCAACCTGGAAATTGTTTGCGAATAGGCTAGAGAACCTCCTTCAAAATGTGTACCGGATCTGTGATTCGTCCTCCAAGACCACACCCGCGTCATCAATGCGTCGTATGGTGTTCCTAGCTCGGCGGGCACGAATAGTGGCATGAAAGAAACGAGTATTTGAATCTCCTTCAAGCAACCATTTTATCCGAGACCGCTGGCGTGCCACCGACTCTTCAACGGCCAATCGCATCGCAAGGTCATCTTCACAAGCACGAACCTGAGCTTGCACGTCCGCTTGATCTGGATTTGCAATTGCCTCAAGCCGCGCTTGATCAAGTGCCTCGCGGGCTCTAAAGACGCGGCGTGATACGTCCCCAAACTCGCTACGACTCCACTCACGTAGGAGGACTCGAACAACATCTAACTTGGAGACCAAGCGATACATTGGGGTCCCTTCATGGTGCGAGGCCCAAGCATCACGAACAACATCCAGGAACCCGGTATGCCATGTCCATGCGTTGACGAACTTGAATAGTGATCTGCGAGGTTGCAACGCTGAATCAACTCGAAGAACCAAAGCATTGTGATCGCTTAGTTCCCTATCTCCCACAAAATACGAAGCTCCAGGGTAGAGCTCAAGCCAAGCATTGTTACAAAGCGCTCGATCAAGTCTTGTAGCAATGCGTTCTGTCCCGTGCGAAGAGTTTGTCCACGTGAACTGTTTGCCCGCCGTAGGCAACTCGAGAAGCATCATATTGTCAATGCACACGTTCAAATCCTCCATAGCATGCCAATTCAACATGCCACCTCCATCTTTCTCAAGAGCAAAACGGATGGCGTTAAAATCGCCCAAAACAAGCCACGGGGTATCAATAGAAGGACGTACATCCTCCAAAGCACGCCAAAGCTCTTTGCACGTATTAACATCATTCGCACCATAGACCACAGAAAGCTCAAAAATGTTGTTCGAGCCTTTCTTTAACAAATCCCACAAGATGCACTAATTTATAACTCTCATGCATCTTTGTAAGGTTTACAGTCTGTCTAGTTCTTCTTTCTCGGGATTTTCTTCCATCGCTTCGTTATCTCTACACTCATTTCTGTTGCCACTTTTCATTTCATATAGCTGCAAAACCCAGCAATGCGATTTTCCCTAGGGAAGCGTCCCAAGTTGTGCAACGTTTTCATTTCATATAGCTGCAAAACCTAGCAAAAATGGAAGTTTTTCGAGACATCTCCCTAGGGAAAAGTGGTTTCATCGAAAAATCCCGGGAAAACGGATGAGGAGCTAACAAAAAGCCAGAGAGATTCCTAGTGTTTCGATGTGCTATCGTATATTATGTGATTTTTAAAAAGGAGCTCTTTTAGGTCAATTTAAGCAAAAAAGACGGCTTTTATTGATGAAACTATACGCGAATAAGCTAGGGTTTTCATCAACGTTGCACTCTCTTTTCGGAATGGGGTTGTGGCGGGTTCGACAATAACGCTAAGCTAAGAGAATACGACTCATCCATAGCTACGACTCATTCATAGCTACGACTCATCTAGTAAGACTACGCCTCATTCCTCATTTATTTTTTGGAGACCTTACTTCTTTTCTTTTTCGTGTGTTTCTATATGTGTCTACATCATCATATTATGGTGGTCTTTCTCACTCTCTATTCATTTTCGGTTCACCAGGATGAAAAACGGATGCCCGCGCAACCTCTTACTTTCTTACCGTTGCTTGGTTCTACCACTTCATCAGTCAGGGCCCAATGGTCAAAATCTGAGTTTGATCCTGGCTCAGAAGGAATGCCCGCTAGATGCTTAACACATGCAAGTCAAATGTTGTTTTCGGGGAGCTGGTCAGAAGGAAAGGGGGCTCCCATCCCAACAAGCAACGGAAGAGCGCGCTAACGCGACGCTGCGCGTTAGCACGTGCATCCGTGGCGCTTGCTCGTCTTGCCCGGCTTCAAAAGGGAAGTGCGTGGGTGTCCTCCCGGGGCGCTTTTCGGCCTCTGTTTGCTGGGAATAGTTGAGAACAAAGTGGCGAACGGGTGCGTAAGGCGTGGGAATCTGCCGAACAGTTCGGGCCAAATCCTGAAGAAAGCTGACAAAGCGCTGTTTGATGAGCCCACGTAGTATTAGGTGGTTGGTTAGGTAAAGGCTGACCAAGCCAATGATGCTTAGCTGGTCTTTTCGGATGATCAGCCACACGCTTAAGAACCAGAGTTGATACACTTCCCTGTGGACTCGACCTGTACTTGACACCGCTTCATCGCAGCCATGTACTTGCGGCATTTAACTGAATCAATCAGGATGTGATGCTTGCTAGACATGACAAATTTGCATTAGAACTTGCATCACGATGAACACCCATTGATGTTGAAAAACTAGATCTTACGGAATGCAATGTTCAATTAAGAAAAGACCTAAATAAGTTCACCAAAGGAAAGTTAATACTAGACATGGTCTTAGGTAGTCAAAAATAATCATTAGATAAGCATGATTTGGGATACAATGTAAATTTCAAAATCCATGTAGTTCACACTACTTTGAATGAAAAGTAGTTCTATATGCAACAATGTTCCTAAAGTGTATGGGCTCCCAAAACCAAAATGGTTTGGGTACGAAAGACTAACATTCATGGACCAAAGGTAGTTTGGGTATCAAAATCTTCACTTGTGGGTACTTAAAAGGAGGATCGGTAGCGATGCTCAAGCAAGAAAAGATTGATCCCATGCTTCAAGTTGACATTTGGACGGAATTCACAAAGCCAGTTTCTCTATCAAAAGGAGATTGGAACCAAATGCCAAATCAAGGATCAAGAGTTGGTAACATTTTCAATCCTCTTATTCATATTGAATAGGTTCTAATCTACAAAATTGAATGCATGTTTGTCATATCATTTCATTCATTGCACATTTGATCATAAATTGGAGAAAAATGCATGCTTTTAGGCCTAATTGATGATTATGAAAGCAAAATGTGTATTAGCCTTGATGATAGGAGGGCATATTGAACATCATTATTTAATTAAGGGGGAGAAACATACCATCCTTTGCTTTTCATGTTTTATATATTTGAATTTGATTGATGTCAAAAGGGGTTGAGAAATTAAAATTAATCTTCAATTGATTCATACTATGCACATTGAGAGGTGGAACGTCATATACATTCATAGTTTACATATAGAAAGGGGGAGAATACAATTTAAATTGCAAGTATTAAAATATAGGTTTACCATCTTATAAAAAGGGAGATATTTGGCTTTTAGGCCTTAATCATGTTCATTTTGATGATTTAATCAAACCAATCTTAATCACAATCAAAATAGAGGCTGATTGTATTGTTTATGAGATAGCAATGGAAAATATTTATCTTTCTCCCCCAAATCACATGTCTTTTCATTTCACAACACATTATACACACAATTAGTCTCTAGCACGTCAGGTTAGTTTCTTGTACTAAAGCAACGTATGATGCTCTTTCTTCTCCCTACGTGCATGTGTACATGATTCTTTGGTATATGTCACAGTGGCCAATAGAATAATAGATGACCAAAAGTTTTCTTTTTTCCGGACCACTTTAGTTTGATTAATGATCCATTTTTCTTTGATGATTTCACGAATTTGACCAAACATAAATTTTCTCTTTTCTTGTTTTGCTTATGTGATTCCAAGAATCTCTGATATTTTTACAACACGTGTTGTTCCTTGTTTGATTAAGGTAGTCTACAACTAAAGGTTGTATTTATCTTCAGGTAGTCTTTTACAATTTATAATATCATTAATCTATTACTTGTTGAATATACTCATACTATATTCTTAAATGTGATAATATATATCTAGATATTACTATTGCAAAATCTTGGTTTGAAATATCTTGTTCTGCATCTTTATATATATTGTAGATGAACTATTAAATTTTGTTTTCGTATAATAATAAAATTTAATCATGCCAATTATAGATGCATATGGGTATGTTATTTGATAAATATGCATTAACATATGTTTATAAGCATTTTGTTTTGCAAAAGTTGATCATGTATTTGGAAGATCACTAGACGACTTGACATTCACATCATAATGACATAATTTATTTGTGCATATGTCATATCTAATGCATGTTGTTTTGTTAAGAACTATAAGTGTTTATTTTTATCTGTTTTATTTTGTGTAATCTTTTATATGATATAAATCATCTTAATTGTTGACGAAAGTTAAATATACAACTTTTGATAAAATTGAGAAGAAATTTACTTGTCATGTTTTGGATTTTTAAAATCCAACTTGATGCTCTTCGAATGGAAATGAGAAAAAAAAGAAATAATTAAGCATGAAATCACGATGAGACGAAAGTTGTCATTTTCCTTCACAATCATTTTCAAGAAAATGATTCCGGAAATATCATGATCTAGTCTCGTACCTGAGTGTGACTGACTTGAATCTCGAGTTATCGATGAAAAATCACGGAATTCGTCGAATTGATTTGCTCCATTCGCTAAAGTGAATGTATGAGCGTGTGAAAAGTATTGCAAAAGTCTTATATAATCATTTTGCGACCATCATTGTGGATGTGAATGTAGATGAGATAAACAACAAAATAATTGATGTCCTTATGGTATATAAATTCGACAATCAAACTGGATTGTCAAAGTAACTCTCCATGAAACAAATATATTCTAGTTACGTTTGTTTTATTTGATATTTTATTATAAGTATTATTTAGTAGATATACATGACCATATGCTAAAATATCAATATGATAAATGGGCATTATATATCACGATACAAATATTTTGTTTAATATTCTTGAGGTTCATTCGATTATCATATTTTCATAATTATTATCTCTAATCTTTTTATTTACTTGTTATTCAATTGAAACTATATATTTTATAATGATTAGTGCTCTCATTAGTCTAATATATTTTCATACTTGTGATTTTTATTCACTCGCGATGAGATTCTTCTAGATATTAATAATACACATGTATATGTTGCTAGCAGATCAATATTCAACATTTTTATGTTTGTCATGACTATTTATGCATATCATTATAATGTATTTTAATGTTCAATATATAACAAAGATAGTATTTGGATTTATCATCTTAAAAGGGCAAAATATACATGCATATGGTAATATGTTGATATGCATAATTTCTATCTAAAAGACTATACCAAGTTACGTTGAAATTTATTGACCTTGATATGATTTGATGCATGGTTCTTATTTTGATTATATTTTTTCATTGGAAGAACCTTATCATTTATTTTGTAATAGTTGCAGAAATAATTTATCTACAACAAATATTTTCTTGGCTTGAAACGAAGAGTATGGATATTCTCCGGTCTCATATTTGGTTTATTATCTAGAAAGGTGATTTATACATCATGTATAGTGTTGTCATGCACACTATATTAAAATTTAAGTATTTCTCTAATTTGATAATGAGAAAAGTCAAAGTCACTATTGTACATGGTAGTACCAAGTTAGTAAAAAGCTCCAGAAGAGTCATATTTAATGTTACATGTGGAATTCCTTTGGCTTTAAAGGATGCATTTTATTTATTAGGTCTCACGAAACTTATTGAGTTTCAAAACACCAAAATGGCTTGTATTGAGACTATAGTTAAAGTAAAGAAGAATATTCATCTATTACTACAATCATGTCCGGCAGGAAAAATGCACACATAGTGGCTTGGTCAAAAGACCTGCACTGGTGAATTAGATGAATACTAATATTAATAACATATGGTATGACCAATTGGATCGATGAGGATCACTATGATGACAAATGTTGCGAAAATTTCATATGACTATCCTTTAAAGAATGAAAAGATTCTTCAACTAAGTGGGTATTCACGGGCTCTATCTTTTCGTGAGATATGATTACTTGTATTACGCATTAGTTGTGATTGAAAGTCATACGCATAAGTTATTGCAAAATCACAATATATGATCAGGTGCCCAAAGCACACATTACAAAGCATTGTGAAAGAAAAAAGCATAAAAATAAATTGGGCAAATATGAAGTAATAAGAGATTTAAATGACTCTCAAACAAGTTAACTAGAGATACCAGCCGGGAAATGCCTAAAGAAAGTTATCATTTGTATTCATTACGGGTATCGACAATGATTTGGTATTTTTGATAACTTAATTGACATTTACTAGTTGAACAAAAATGAGATCAAGTTTGTTGATCGATTAGCACAATAAAATGAGAGTTCATCGGTCTATAAAAGATCTCTCAATGTGGATCATTATGGGATTTTGAAATTTATACAATATATATTAATGTACCTACCTAGTGATATTATTCATAAAATAATTTTTTTTATGTTAGATATACATTATGTTATGAATGTTCATCTATTTTACTTGTACGATATTGAATGAAAATTTTCTCATCTGCGATTTATTTTACATTACAACTTCCACAATTTAACGGTCACAAATTTATTTGGACATTTCAGCAGGATTCATATTCCTAATAATACTAAATATTTGAAGCCCTTGAAGGGCGACGTATTTTAGTCCAATCCAACAATTATATATACAGATGCACATTTTTTGGCATGAGGGGGAGAAAGCTAGAAGCTTAAAGAATATCAAGAAAATGTACTATATTGAATATGAAGTTCATAAAAGAATATACATACAAACATAAATGAACCTGAAGTTCATAAAATCATTAACTTGCAATATCTAGCAAATAATTGTCATATGTGTTTGTTGATCACAAATGAGTGACTAAGTCTTGTATTACTTGACATTATACATAACATAAAGTGGAGATCTCCATGAGATAATATATATTTGAGCTCAACCCACGCCAGAAGCAAAGACCAGAACATATATTATTTGTGGAAATGAAAATAAAAGTTAGTCATTCATTACACATCCTGAAGAGGTTATTCCTGAATAATATAAACCCGATAAAATAAACAACTGTCAAATGTAATAATTTTGGCAATACATAACAGTCAAATCCTCGTGTTTTGGGAAACAACGATGATTTGATTATTATAAAAGTTACAATCGACTATGTTGATATGAAAGAAAAACATAAATAATTAAAGATATCGTCGATGATTAATTTGACTTCTTAGTAGCATGTTAGTTCAAGAGAAAATCTAGATTCAGAACCTATAATATTATAATGAATGCCAAAAGCATTCGTATTTAAAATGAATAAAAGAAAGCGGACAATATAGAACTAGACTCGCTTAATAAACATATTATTTGGATTTGTAGTCCTGATTCCTGAAGAAAGTGAATAGAGATCACATTACAATAACATGGTGGTACATTATAAAGCAAGTCGTGACACAATGGTTTTACCCAGGACCCAATATCAATTAAGATGTTACTCATTCTCGAAATGTATAATTTTACGTTATGTTACTTGATCAATATGACATGTACACAAAAATATAGATAAGCATATAAGATATGTTGTGACTACAAATTTGTATAAGTCATTTGATATTGATATCTATATGAGACCTATGAAGAACTAAATTGCCCAAGGCAAATTATAATGAAGAGATGTGATTTGTAAAAGGATCACCAAATGAACAAACAAAGAGAATGTACAAATCATCTCGAAGAATGATATGAAAAGAACTCCTAGAGAGATAAAACACGTACCCGTGAAATATTTGAATTTTGAATAAATGATTGGCGAAAGGTTACAATTAGTATAAATATTTGAATTTTCGAACGGTCTCCAGAAGAGAATTTTTACAATTATTCAAATATATAAAGAGATATTATACAAAGAAATTTCACCTGGAAAACATAACAATGACAGATTGTCTGTACAATGTAAACAAAGATCCAGTTATATCTATAATTAAAGAGGTTGGATTAGGACCTGAAGTACATTTCCTAGAACGTCATAAAATATATTGCATATAAAACTAGACCTAATACATTCACAATGATTGCTTATATAGGCATATTGTTTTTTCAAAAACATTCAAATCACTACTATAGAAAAGGGAATATAAGTCGGATGTACGGGGCTATACACGTCGGATAAAAGCACACCCCTATCCGACGTCTAGGCGTGCGTCGTCTATACATAGACGTCGGCTTTAGTATAGCCGACGTCTATACCCAACGTATATACGTCGGCCGTAATTAGATGCCGACGTGTATTTGTTAATGTATAGACGTCGGTCACATTATAGACCGACGTCTTTCCTTTAGGTATAGACATCGGTTAAATAGAATACGACGTATATACTCTAGGGATAGACGTCGGTGAACTGAGATACGACGCCTATACTTTAAGGATAGACGCCGGATTCATACGATAGCCGACGTATATTCCTTTCTTCAGAGGAATAAACGTCGGCTATTATAAACAGCAGACGTCTATTCCTAAACCTGGACAAAAAAAAAATTGCAACCGACGAAATTGTTTTTAGTCATCGTCGTCGTGTACATACAACTGCACCAAATTCGTTCACCTATAAATTTGTTCACATACATCCACATACATCCACAATTTCATACAAGCACAAACAAACAAGCATAGATGCACAAACACAAACATACAACCATACATGCACAAACATACAAAGCATACACAATTGACATTCAACACACTTGCAATTAATTCATTCTAAAATTAAGGCGATTATATTAAGGCATAAAGTGTAGGTGTTTAATACAAGTGCACTTGTTAACTAAATTACAAAAAATACAATTGGCAGGAGAACCTCTTAGTTCGTCAGCATGTTTCTGATGAAATAGCGAGCCCATCGGTCGCGAGTTTCATCGAGCTCCTGTTGCGAGAATGGATCACTACTTTTTGGGAAAACCTATAAAAAAATAGAAGTGTGTTGAATATTAATAACTAAATATTGAAACTACACAACTATACAATTGAATAACGATCTACAATACCTCGGTTAGACATACGTCTTGAGTTACCACATCGAGGATTTCCTCCATGTATCTCATCACGTAGTAACCGCATTCCGTATTTCCAACCTGCTTCCGGTACTACAAACATAGGAATTGGCTAAATATTTGTTCCTAACTTAATTAACAAAAATGTCGTAGAACGTACTCTCATTCCATGTCATGTTATTCCTGATTTTGTGGTTGTTCTCCTACCACCTAAAGCTCTGTAAACCTTAATTGCCCTGAGTAGCACAAGTTAAAATATCAATCAATAATACTAATAAAAATCCACGAATTACTTTATTCACAACTAAATGAACTTACATATTTAGAAGTTTCTTTATTGAGTCCCTTGGTTTATTCGACCCCAACGGATCAAACCAATATGCCGAATTAGTCGTTGGGCATACAACGACAAGCATCCAATGAGCCCTATGTTATATATATAATTAGAAGTTTATTACAAAATAAAATTTCACTTTGAATTACAAAGTTTACCTCTCATGATAAGGGAGCAGATAATATTTCTTGTCTTCTTCTTTAAAGAATGTCCCAAGTTGACCCGATTTATCGTCATTCCCGTATATATATGTAGATGGACTGATAAATCCAAATACTTGATCCTCGGGAAAGATTGACCTTCTGGCGTCGTAAAGATGTCTACAAGTATAAAAATTATAATTTATTACAGTTTTGATAAAATTATTCAATACTTTTCATTGTATACAAAAGAACACTTACTTCACTTGCACGTCGATAATCATGATACACAACGAATCCATCGCCATGAACTGCATGATATCCTCTTTGGTGACGTACAAAGCGGGAGGCAACCCTTTATCCCCCTCCAACTCCCAGGTACTTAAGGATTGTGCCTCCCTACCTACCATACATTGATACAACATTTTGCACCTACTTGGAAGCGAATTAATGTTGATCGGAGATTGGTTGTTTGACCCTTTGCTCCGGGGGCTTGACACCTTACAAATATGTATAGAACCGTTAAAATACAATTGTTAACAAATTTGAAGTTTAAAGTCTTTCAAAGTTAAATTATACCTCATGTTTGTCGTTTAGCTCTACTAAATAACTAGGCCAACGCACGAACCCACCGATAGCATCGCCGAGAGTAACAATCTCTTCTTCTGGAAATGGCACAAAAGCATCACGATCTAAGCGTGGAATAAGGAAGGTTAGAAATCTAACTAAACAATCAAGGCCAAAACAAACCTAAAGTCCACTATAGGTCCTTAGTAATAGACGACGCCTAACTTCGAGGTCCCACCGAGGACCACTAGTCTGTAGGAAATCAAGAACCCGGAGGTCCCTAATATCTCAGGGAGACTAGATGGACAACGACGTTCAGGCCGAAACGGTCTTAAACATCGAGGACCACTAATCTATAGGAAATCAAGAACCCGGAGGTTCTTAAAATCTCAGGGAGACTAGATGGGCAACGACATTCAGGCCATAACGGTCTTAAACGGTTTCCTCTCCTTAATGCGTCCGAAAATCCTAGGGGCCAACATCTAATTGATTTTATTAAGGCTCTTTTATTAAGTGGTTTCTGGGCCAAGGAAAGGGTGATGAAATCCCCCACCTCATCTCCTATAGGTGACTGCCCCCTAAGTGTTTTTCATACCTTAATCTAACAAACAACACACCAAACAAACACTCACCTCACTCTTGTTCCAATGCAAGTCCTACTAACTAATGCGTGCTTTCTAATGAATGATGAGTGAAAGATAGTACGTACCTTACGCCAGCAATCTACGACAGAAATCGTAAATAATAGAAAAATACAATGCATGCAAATCCTATATGATGAATGACTTAGCAAATATCGTCTAATCTTTTGCTTTGGGTTATTAAAGGCCAAGTTGTTTAAGGGGGGCAATGAGTTATTATCATAATATTAAAAATTCAAACAATTAAGGCAATAAACATTTAAAATATTAAAAGCAAGTATTAAAAATAATTACTTGAATTGACAGAAAAACATTTTAAACACAAACTATCATGTTATTAATAATAATTGGGAATAAAATTTTATTGAAATTTTGGCAGAACCTTCACTTAAAATTTGATATGTAAAATTCTTCAAATCCTGAAATCAACAAGAAAAATGTATATCTAGTTATCTACTCACATTCACATCATGTATTTCTCTACTCAATCCAAACCAAATTCTTAACATAATCCAAACCAAATCAATCCAATGAAAACAAAGTTTGGTTAAATCATCCAACCAACCCAACTCAATCCAAACCAAATCAATCCAATGAAGTTGTTTATCAAATATCAACACATAACACACACATAACGTCAAGAGTCTACATCCACATCAAGACCATACAACTCATGTCATTACACATCATCAATCCATAATTTTGATTTCTTTTTTCTACTTTGGAAACCATTTGCTACACACCAACAAATTGAATCATTAAATAACTTGGAAAATAAAAGGAATTCTAAATGTTGATATTTGCATCAATACACTTAGATTATCACATTAACCAATAATGATTATCACATTAACCAATATTTGCATCAATACGTTATTATTGTGAACTAATCCTAATTTGGCGTTGGATTCTTGGTCTAAACTAATCCTAAATTAAGGATCTAAAATTGAGCACGAACCAGAGGAGGGAAAAGTTGTGATGCCGGAGGAGCTCTTTGTGGTTCCCGAAGACGTCGCGGAGAAGACGGCTGTAAACGACACGAGGAAGCTACATGCGGAGGAGGCTAAGTTAGAAAGAATATGTGGAGAAAGACGAACTTAAAACAACCAAAAACGAACTTAAAACCTACATGTGGAGAGAGACGGAGGAAGACGAAGGAAAAAGGAGAAGAGGGCCGGAGAAGTGGAGGAGAGCTTGGGAGCTCGCTGCGGTGCCGGAGACGGTGCGGATCGGTCGGAGGATGGTCGCGGAGGAAAGTTCGGTCGCGGGACGGCTAGGGTTTGGGTGGGTTTCGACTGAAATGAATGAACAAAAACGCGTCTGTCCGATTTCTTTAAGACCTATATACGTCGGATATCCCATAACACCGACGTCTATACCTCGACGTCTATATGGTTGGAGTATAGACGTCGGTCTTACATTACGTCCGACGTCTATATGGAGACGTCTATACCCTATAGACGTCGGGTTCACAAGGTACTAAACCAACCGACGTCTATAGGTCGACGTCTATACACTATAGACGTCGGCTAAACGTGTTATTCCCACACCCGACGTCTATAGTGTCATATAGACGTCGTCTTCAATTACGACCGACGTCTATTCTGTACTCTCCACACTAGACGTCGGTGGTTGTAACGACCGACGTCTATTTGGCGACGAGTAAAGCCAATTCTGCACTAGTGAATGAAGTTCAATATATTTTTTGTTACCTCTTTAGGGATCTATCAAATTTACTTACTATATTCATGAGATAAAGATTTACTTCAGTGATGTCTCATTTATATCTTATCCACAACAAAAATATATTTTGTGTTATTGTGGAGATGTTGCAATCTTTATGCAAGTTTGTGAACTACGAATCAGGGGGAGCGGATATATAATTATCATCTCAGAAGGATGACTGTCTCTGAAGGATAAAGCCAAAATGGAGTGTAGCTATACACTTTTTCATTTTTCAAGTTTTTATCCCACAGGGTTTTAGTTGGCAAAGTGTTTAACAACGCAGCTTGTACAATTGTGTTAGCGTATGTCATACACTCTTTTTTCCTTAGTTATTTTCCCACTGGGCTTTGTAGTAAGGTT
Source organism: Triglochin maritima (assembly GCA_963682175.1). Lineage (NCBI taxonomy): Eukaryota > Viridiplantae > Streptophyta > Magnoliopsida > Alismatales > Juncaginaceae > Triglochin > Triglochin maritima. The sequence goes on along the minus strand of OY821780.1, from coordinate 26,603,406 downwards.
TTTAACGAAACGTGAACATAACGTCATATAATTTAAGGGAGTTTGTAAATGTATATTAAACTAAGGGAGAATTATACGCTCTGCATTCTTTTATCATTCACCAAGTTTTTGGCCCACATGGTTTTACTTGACAAGGTTTTTAACGATGCATACTGAAAAGCGTATAACAAAATGTGATCATCCAAGGGGGTATTATGAAACAAGAAATATATCATATGTATGAGTCACTTTATCACTTGGTGTTACAACTTCTTGTAACCTCCACATTCAAATGCAATGTAATTCTCTCATTAATGTATATTATATGTCTCATTTATTAGTTTGTCATTACATTGTAACATCTTTGTTTATTGTCTATATATAGAGGTTGATTGTATTGTTTATGAGGCAGCAATGAAAAATATTTATCCTTCTCCCCCACATCGATTGTGTCTTTCATTTCACAACACAAAAATAAATAGAGGTACAACGTCCTCCTAACAAGTCATTCCATCTCCCTGAAAACTCTTCTTTAAAAATAAGTCATCTATGTTGTATAGTACTCAAAACACTTAACAAACAATTGTACGCTGTATCTCCTAATCGTGTAAATAATAATTTGAAAAGTATGGCAATTTTTAATTAAAAGTTGGTTGGGTAAAACACACATTATACGACATGTTTCACACGCAAGTTAAACACACCTAGCATGGGTCAGAATCTGAGAGAGAGAGTGTTGTGTACTTTTTAATGATTGATAGTTTCTTGTAGTACAGCCACTCTATTTGGGTATTACTTGTGAGATATTTTCAACTCATTTGTTTCAATCTCATATTTAAAAGCTACAAATCGTTTCTACATATGTAAACATACAATTAGATTTCTCTCATCAAATCAATCAGTTTGAGTGGCGTATTTGCTATGTTTCAAGTGTTTACAATAACATCCTTATATTTCTTTGGTTGGCTATTACTTACGAGTGAAGTGGGTTTCAATTTTGTAGATGACCTTGAGGTTTATGTTACTGACCTATGATTAGCAGCATATCATACATTATATTCATGTTATATATTATTTATTTTACCTCATATTTGTATTACTTGAGTGTTTATTTGATGTGTTTCAGGGTTTAGGCAATCAAGAAGAGAAAAGAAGTGAAAAAGACCTAAATGCAAGAAGAAAGAACTGATTTAGAAGTCTTCTGGACATGTTTGTAATGTTCAAGGATCAGACTAAAAATCAGGAGGGACACAAGTGAAAACCCGGAGAGACCTAAGTGTAAAGAAAAATATGTTGGGTACAAAAATCATAATGTCATGAACCTGATGAGTAATTCAACAATTAAAACCAAACGGGTTCGAACCAACGGCTTGGGTGCACTCCATGTGCTAAAATGATATATTTAAGCTACTGGTGAAATTAGATGTCGATCTGACCCAAATGATCCGCCACTGGCGGATCCGGTTAGTCGGATCGACCCCAAATTTCTTTGGTGGGTTAGATTGCCGGGTCAGAGCATTATGCAACATCCAGATCTAATTTACAACCGTCCAATTGTGCCTAGATTCATCAAAACCCTCTAATCTTCTACAAATACACTTGTAATGCCTCATTCTTCCTTCCTCTCCTCCATAGGTTTGTTTTATTTCTTGTTTAGTAGAGTATGTTTTATTTCATGTTTAGTAGAGTAGTGGAAGGAGAGGAGAAGCACATTTTGTAAAAAAAAATTCTTAATCAAGTTTTAGTTTCTTGTTCTTTATGTTTTTGTCTTTCAATTGATGTAATTTTTGTTCACTTGACATTGATTAACTTTAGTTTTCTTTACTTGCTTATAGGTTGTTTTTCTTTTGTTGTTTTCTTAGTTATGGAGATGAGTAGAGAGTAGCTCATCCCCATTGAGGGTGGAGGATGATGTGAAGTGTTGATGTGTTGTATTTGTGTGTATTTAATCCCAATCTTGAAGTCTCACATGAATTCTATAGTCATTTTGTTGGGGTTGTCACTCTTGTCTTTAATGAGTTAATGATCTTAATTGATGTTTAGCACATGCTTTTGCTAGTGGACCCACTATATAGAGAATGATGAGGTGATGATAAGGTTGGAGTGGGTAAAGAGATAAGGATGTTATGTGGGAGCATGTATTCTTGTTGGTCTCATCTAAATTAATGTCTTATATGTTTTAATGATAATGTTAAATCTTAATTCATGTGGAGACATAGTTGGGGTTGTGGACATTATGGATTTTATGTTCTTTATATCATTAAACATGTATCATGTAAACAAAGTTGAGGTTGTAATCATGTGGTTGTTTTTGTATCTTTTAATGATATGGTGATAAATCTTAATCCATGTAGAGACACACTTAGGATTGTGACATTATAAGATTTTCATTTTATGCATGTCATTAGCACTTAATTGTATGCACACACAACACACATCTACACTTTTGCCTTCATTCTCCACCTCCTACGGGATTCATTTTTTTATTAGTCGTTATTATTTTGTATTGTGGTTGTCCCCTAGATTAGGTACTCATTCTTACTTTTCTCTCTCATGGAACAACAATACACATAACTCCT